>CM026552.1:29204680-31604680 GCA_015143295.1 Tetracentron sinense | reverse complement strand
TAAATGCGATTGGGGCTAGCACTCCTCTTTAAGCTATGGTGTATGGGAAGCAAATATTGGGTTGCGCGTAACAGCACCCTAAATTAATTCACATTATTTTAACTACTAAAGATGGAAAAGCTTTCACGGATGATAGGGCACTAAATTTTTGACGCCCTAAAATATCTCACCTGATTGTCAATATATTTTCTTGATTTATTTCATCTTTTCCATGGTCGGAATAAGGAGATACACGTTACACCAAGATTTTAAATTAGAAAAGAAATGACATGTCTATTCACTATATCAATAACCGACTCGGATTCCTTTTTCATTCGAAAAGTTTGACCCCTCTCTCTAATTCTTTTAGTTTTCTTTATTTTTAATTTTGGAAACTTATAGTAAATTTTAATGTGTCTCTTGTCCGCTATTTCATACGTGACTACGGGTGAACCAATCAAAGTACTTTTTTTGGTAGGTGTGATCCAATTTCTTCAATTATTAATGTTGATAGATCAATAGCCACGTTCTTTAGGAAATTAAAAGAAAAACATTAATTGATACATTTCCTTTGTATTTGTATAATTTCAAAACTATCCCTACCATAAGCCATATTTTGACATATTTTCAGTTGCTCCAAGCTCCTTTTTAAAAAATAATAATAATAAAGTCACTCAGGAGAAGTGGAGGGTTTGGCAGACCCCTACCAGTTTATTAAAAAAGAAAGAGAATTGGGGGACATAAAACCTTATCCTTACAAAGAAAAGTGGGGGGGGGGGGGGGGGGGGGGAGGTGACATAAAATTTTAACCCAACAAGATGACCAAAGAGAAGAGGGGGGAGGGGGCACATAAACCTTACCCCTTCAAAACACCAGACCCAACAACAATATAAATATAAAAAACAAATACAAAGCACGATCAATGTTGATCATTCCTTGAATAGGCTGAGGACATTCTCGAATGTCTCTGAAAATTTTACCATCCAACTTCCTACAAGCTTCTTTAGAAAGATAGTCTGCTACCTCATTATTTTCTCTGTAAGTATGCTGAAAAACCAAGTTGCATTTATTCTTAAGGCTAATAATTTTCTTCCACCAATACCAAGATTTTCATGGGGGATCAATGATTTCGTTAATAACGTCAATAATAATCTTGGAGTCACTTTCCACCATGATATTAGATAGACCAAATTTATCACACAACAAGCACCCATCACAAATAACCCTAATTTCAGCAATAGTGTTAGATTCCAAACCACAGTGCTCATAAAAAACTATTTTTTTAACACCAACCCTAATAGGACTATTGCCAAATGAAAAAAAGAGTGTTATGAGGCAGAGCCTTAAACCAGGGGCAGATCCAAGGGGGTGAGGGGTGGCCATGGCCCCCCAATTTTTTTTGAAAGTTTAATATTTTATATGTATAAATTTTTTTTTTAAAAATACAATAATATGTAAATTTTGTATATAGTGCCCCCCAAAAAATATTGTGATTTTTTTATGTATAACAAAAAGGGAAATGTGTCCCTTTTAACCCTAGTTAAGATTTATTATATTAACAATTAATTTTTTAATAAAAACCAAGGGTAAATTTATAAATCCTAGGGGTGAGTGAATCTTAATCACAGTTAATAAATGTAAAAAGGGACATGTGTCAAGCAAGGGAGATGCGCACGTTCCACTAAATATGGATCGCGTGTGAAAGAATAATCATCATAATATAAAAATAAAATAAAATTATATAAAAGTGATTAGCCCACTCCACATCTGACTACATAATTAAATGTCTTCTCATTTCATCCCTTTTAACCGTGGTTAATCCCCCCTACGCGCCATACCCAGTACCATGACTTAATTTATTGATGTACTTCGGCCTAAAGGAAAAATTCCTGCCCTTTCCTTAAAGGGCACTACTGACTGTTCAACCAGATCTCTGCACATAGTTAATCTCATTTTTTAAAGGAATATTTCTCCATTATTACAAAATTACATTCATTTTACAATTTACACTAAAAGGGTGCTCCACCGTGCCTTTGAAGGAAACTCTGCCTCATATTAAAACTATTTAAACACATGGACACATGGATAAGCTTGTGGTTTATGGACTTGAGGAATGCTAGCCCTACTCTCCCTACCCTCAAGTCTCAATCACGACTACCTCAATCAACTCATACTCTCATCACTTCCTGTCCACTTTTCCAGTGAGAGAGTGCTTTAATCATTGCAAAATTTATATCATTACAAAATAGACCTTACAAAATGGACAGGTAGTTAGTTAGTTAGTGTAGTTGGTAGAGGGTAAGAGTATGGGTTGACTGACTACTCTATGGACTCTATCACAACCAACAAGAAAGAACTTTATAACAAGTTATATGCTTAACACTAGCACGTAATTATCTTTATAAATCTTAGTGTACATGCATATTCTTCTAACAATGTCTAGATATAATTTTAACACAAGGCCTATTTTTTTCTTTTGGGTCATACACAAGGCCTGACTTCAATACTATTTTTAAACATATAGGACACATCAAGAGCGTACGTCTGAACTACAAAGTAGCGCCTAAGGAAAAGCAGTGCCAAAAGATTTTAAAAAAAAACATAATTGAAAAAAATAAAAAAACTAGATGATGGAGAAGAGTGGTCTTTTCTCTCTTAGTCTCAGCCAGTGGTAGTGGCTGAACCGATCAGGTTGTCTCCGTCTTTGCCTTCAAGCTTTTTGAAGATTGATTGTAAGATTAATTGTTAGAATCTCGAACTTGGAAGGCCTCTTCTAGTCATCCTTGAAAGGTGTAGTATTGGAACAAAAAGATCTCTCAAATGATAAAATGATAAATATTTGCTCATCTTTTATCCACATTATCAGAGAAGCTTTCTCCATATCAGTGAAGCTATAGGATTGCTGAGTTTCTTTTGCCAACCATGGTTGTGACACTCAACATTCATATTCATGTTCCATTCTTTCTAATCACGAAAAGAAAGCCCTCTCAAGGAAAGCCCAGGAAAAGAAAGCTCTTCTCAAGGAAAGCCCTTCTCAGTTCAAATCTCTTATTTTAAAGTCCTCAATTTTAAAGTCCTTCTCAGCTCAGATCCCTTATTTTTTTTTGATAAGGTTGGTTGGGATAATATTAGATTGGTTAGTAATGATTGATAAGGTTGGTTTGGGTAAATATTAGATCCTTATTTTCCTTGACAAGGTTGGTTTTGGTAATATTAGATTGGTTAGGAATGATTAATAGGGTTGGTTTGGGTAATATTAGATTGGTTAGTAATTTGGTTTGGGTAATGATAGATTGGTTAGTAATGATTGGTCAGGGTAATATTAGATTGGTTAGTAATGATTGACCTTTGTTGTTACCTTTTTCAAATAGTTGTCTTTGTTAAGGATAAATGTACCCCTTTTTTTTTGTGTCATTATAGGGTAAGGTTTAATGTCCCCTAATTTTTTTCTTTATTAATAAATTGCCAAATGAAAAAAAGAGTGTTAAATATGAGGCAGAGCCTTAAAGGGAATTGTTGTTCAACAGGAATAGTTAATCTCATTTTTTAAAGAAATTTTTCTCCATTAATATAAAATTGCCATAAGAGTTAAAAGGAAATGAACTATGTGGCTTACGGACTCGGGGTGCTTAGTCCTATTCTCAATCAACCAATACTTTCATTCTCTACCAACTTCTTATCCAGTTTTTTCAAGAGAGTCCTTTAATCATTAAAAAATAGACATCATTACAATACAAAATGGACGGAATGCTAGCCCTACCCTACTCTGATCTTCAACTCATAATCTGATCTTCTACTAATCATTTGTTCGAGTACCTTTTTTTCAAGTAAGACTATCATTACAAAATGGATAGAATGCTACCTACCCTACTCTGAATCAAACCATACCTGTCGGCCTCGGATTGTCTCTAAAGCCAGAAACCCCTCTCGGGTTCCATGCATTATGCGACAATTGGCGTAAAAATAGGGAGAAGTCATTTTATTTTCTTTCCATGATTTTGATTTCTCCTCATTTGATATCTCTCCCTCTTATTCTCGCACACTTATCGCCACATGTCTTATTATGTGTGAAAAAGTCAAGATCATAGGCCATATTTTGACTTCTCCACCACTTGGCCCCTATCCCATGGAACCCCGTGACAAACCCTTTCTGGCTTCGCCAGACACAATCCAAAGCCATACATGTCCACCTGTTTTCAAGTGAGGCAGTCCTTTAATCATTAAAAAAATAAACTATCAATACAAAATGGACAGAATGCTAGCCCTACCGGCGTCGGATTGTCTCTGGCGAAACGGCCATAGAATAGGTGGTAAGTGATGGAGAAGTCAAAATCACGGGACCATGATTTTGACTTCTCCACACATATTAAGACATGTGGGGATAAGTGTATGAGAATAAGGGGGAGAGATATCAAATGGCGAGAAATCAAAATGGAATGACTTCTCCCCATTTTTATGGCAACCGCACAATGTATGGAACCGAGACCAGTTTCTGGCTTGACGAGAGACAATCCAAGGCCCTACCAACCACCTATTAACTGTTTTGGCTTTTTTGGTTTTTCTGGTGTGAGAACTGATTTAATTGTTGCAGCAAAATGGACGTCATTACAAAATGGACAGATGGCTAATGTGATTGGTATCAAGGGTGGACAGTATGGGTTGACTGACTACTCTATGGTCTCTATCACAACCAGCAAGAAAGAAATTTATATACTTAACACTAGCACAGCACAGCAACAAAGAAATTTAAAACAAGTTATATACTTAACGCTAACACGTAATTATCTTTATAAATCTTAATTTAATTACATGCATATACTTCTTACAAAGTCTAGATATAATTTGAATACTATTTTTAAACATATAGGACACATCGAAAGCGTCTGAACTACAAAGTAGAGCTGAAGCAAAAGCAGTGCCAAAAGAGCAAAAACATAATATAGAAGATGAAGGAGAAGAATGGTCTTTTGTCTCTTAGTCTCATCAGCCAGTGGTAGTGGCTGAACCGATCGGGTTGGTTTTCTCGGTCTTTGCCATGAAGCTGTTGCGATTGATTGGTAGAATCTAGACCTGGGTTGGCGTGGGGAAGAGATCAACGGGTTCAGAGTCGGCAATCTTTCCTCCTTCTATGGGAGTTCCGGACTTGTAGCTCACCCTTTGAGCTTCGTCTTCCCACAGCTTTGCCTGAGCTGTTCCATACTTTATATCGTCCTCGCTCTTAGTATTTCCTCAGTTCTATCTCTTTATACTAGAAGTACGTACGTGGTTGTTTCCCTAAACAGAACGCTTACATGTGTCTCTCCCAACGCAACGTGTCTGATGTTCTTAATTTCCTAGTGATATGTTGGCCGTCCGGCATGCAGATGGGATCCATCGGATTAGGTCTGCCCACTCACAAAGCCCCCTTAACTCATCTTTTAACCCGGGTTCTGAAATTTTAATTCTTATTATAGTTAATTTTTTTTCCTATAAACCAGGGTTACATGGTTAAAACCCGGAGGATTGAAGAATGTTAATCATAGTTAAGAGGTGTCAAGAGGGACACGTGTTGACCTGTGGGATGGAGACGAGACGAGGGATTGACGAATTCCATTCCCCCGTCGTATGGATTGGCAGATGTCCCGCGGTGGCCATGACGATGGCACACTGGTGAGAAATGAGATCGAATCACAGCCAATCACAATTGAACTCATGGAGAGTTCAACCCATCCACAGGTCAACACGTATCGGTAACCCTTATTAATCGTGATTAAAATTTTACTTAATCTTGAGATTCAACAATCTAACCTTTGTTTCTAGAAAAAAGTTTTTTAAAAAATTAGGATAAAGTTTTTAAGACCTCCTTAAGGCCAAACCACTGAGACCGTGCTCTAAGAGCACGGGATTTCAGGTGGGGCCTACAATGTGAAATAGGCCCCACCTAAAATCCGATGCTCTTAGAGCATGGTCTCGGTGGTCTCGGCCCTAATGGGGTCTCAATAGCAAAGTCCAAAAAATGAACCTTAAAGTTAAGAAATTTTAACTCTACATTAAATTGTTTTTTGAAAAAATTTCTAAAATTCAAGATTAGATAAAGATTGTTGAACCTTAATTGTTAGTAAATCTTAACCATCGTTAATAGGAGTTAAAAAGGACACGTGTTTGACATGTATATTTGATTGAACTCTCTTTGAGTTCAATCACAATTGGAGGATGTGATTCGATCTCGTGAAAAACCAGTGTTGTTAGAACTGGACCGGCCGGTTGAACCAGTGGAACCGGGAACCAGCCCCCTCGCCAGTTCCCAAACCCTCAAAACCGGTATTCTTTAAGAACCGGTCAGAACTAGCCAGACTTGGGGAAAAATTAGGAAAAAATAGAAAAAAAAAAAAGATTTTTTTTGCAAAAATTACACGGTCGAACCGGACTGGTTGAAATGGTCGAAACTATGGAACCGGCCACTCTACCGGTTCGATGCCTGATCAAGTTCTGACAACACTGTGAAAAACTGCTTTGCTTTCCAAAAAAAGAAGCGGTGTTTGCTTTGCTTTAACGGTTTATTTTCTCAACTAGCAATAAACTTTTTTTGGAAATTGATTCTTCTCATGCGTTCCGCTCTACAGCCCACTACGTGTCCCTTTTAATACTTAGTAATTGTGGTTAAGATTCACTCATTCCTAGAGTTCATCCAGATTTTAGAATATTATATATATATATATATATATATATATATATATCAACTTTAGGTTGATTAAGCTTAACCACAATTAAAGGGAGCTCTACAAGCCGCCATGTGTTCCTTTTAACCCCCACTAACTGTGGTTAAGCTTTATTCACCCGTAGGATTCCTTCATCTAACCTTGATTTTTAGAAGAAAAAATTAAGCTTAACCCTAATTAATGGGGACGAATGGGACATGTGCCAGGCTTGTAGAGGAGGTGCGTTTTGCTGGTCGAGCGCACGCGCAAAAAGAATCAAGAACCCTTTTTTTAGAACCTTCACAGTAGGAGGGACTAAGGTTCGTTGGATAGATCTTGTCTATTTAGGTTGATCTAGCCACTATAGATTTGTGATAAAAAATCTCTAAGAAATAGATTTGTGGGGAGTAAAAGCATTTGGCAACACACGGTAATTAGGTTTGCACAGTGGCCTATCAACCCAACCCATGTTAATGATGGGCTGGGTAGAGGTTTTGTGGGCTAGGTTGGATTTGGGCTCAATCATAGGCCCAAAGTTGAGTTTGGGCTGGCCTTGGCCCATCCTGCATAACTCGGCCAGACCCAGCCCAAACTCATACATGTAGATTAATAAATTATAATATATATATTTTTTTTTGGAAATGATGAGAAATGATTTCATAAATACTTATGATGAGAAATGATAAATTAGGGTAGCCCAGTTGGTTCCGGTCTTGGGAGAGATCCCCCAAGGTCTCGAATTCAACTCTTCTCTGGCTTACCTAATGCATGTGGTTTGTGGGTGATTGCGTGCATCCGAATGGACTAGTCCATCCTTGTCAGGGTTGGGATACCCTCCGTTACAAAAATAACTATATTACGACTTAAAAAACATGTTATTAGAGAGAGGACATCACCTTGTTGTTGATTATGGGTTGGCCCGACAACGTAATATTGTAATATTAACATGCACTCTAACTAGGGCTGTCAACAGGTCGAATTCTGACCGGATCTGCCTAGATCCGAATCCGATCAGATTAAGGATCTAACAGATCCGAATCCGATCCGAGATCCGCTGGATCATTAATTAATCGATCTGAATCCGATTATATATTTAAGATGAGAATCTGATCTGATCCGATCCGATCCGATCCGATTCGATTCGATCTGATTAAGGTCAATTTTTTTAAAAAAACTCTATTTTAGTAATACAAAAGTCTAATATTACCTTAATTAGCTCTAATTAATGTTAATTTTTTATAAATTAATACTTCATGCATAAAAAATCTATTTAATATATTTAAAGTGATTTTAAAATTTTAATATAATCAGATTGGATTTTAATTGGATCATCCTATATCCGATTCCGATCCGATTATAATCGGATTCCACCGATCCGATCCTATGGATCACATATAGGGTTCAAAAGTCCGGCTAATCGGATCCGGATCATGATCTGATCCATTGACAGCCCTAACTCTACCTGATTCCATAAGAGGTCTAAGTCTTTATCTATAGGTGTTTAACTTATCATGACCCAAAATCCCATCTAGGTCAAAATAAAATTTTGCATAGCAACAATAACTTACAAGGCATACTAAATAAACGACAACTTAAAAGTTTCTCTTAAAATCTTATCCATATCTTATAATGTCAACATCCATCCAAAATAATCTTATTATAATACCTTAAAATCTTCAATATTATCTAACAATCTAGGAAAGTCAATAATAAGGAAATTTATCCAAATGATCTTCCACTTTCACGAATTCACCTTCGACTCCCTCGATATACTCGCCGCCTTCTCTCTGTTCGGCAATGTACTCCAAATCTAAACCTGTTGACATAGAATATCAGCTGAGCAACATTTGGCTCAATAGATATAAAGTCCTAGCTAACAATATCATAAAAGTTAACATAATCATGATTACAATAGCTTAATTTAACATAACATATCACACATCAGAGTGCGGAATCATGTGAGCATATTTATCTTACTTAACTTGTGAACTTATTCAACTTGCATACACTTGTGACATAACTTAAAATAACTCAACACCTGTATATGTGATGAGACTACGATATATTAGACATAATGAGTAACAAACGATTTAGCACATGTCAATGCCTTTATGATTATTGTGAGTCAAATAACTAGTACCCTACTATTGTGAGTCAAATAACTAATGCCCTTGAAAATCTATGTGTGAGCCAGGTAGCATGTAATCTTGAGTTTGTAACCTGTGAGCCAAGTACTAGCATCCTTGAGTAACAGGTACAATGTACCCTTGAGATCTTAGATATGTTTGTATTTGTAACTTGTGAAAACACATCATGCAATTTATCCTTATACATATATACTTGTGAGCTTAACTTGTGAGACATGTGAGGCTTGTGAGCTTATCATATTTGTGAGACTTGTGAGTCATACTTTTCATAACCGTGTGAGTGAGTAGAAAGTGATAAACCTTCGGTTAAACTAAATCTTAGATTACAAATCTAGTGTCATTGGACATTCATCATAGCATCCCATATTACCATGATAAATAACCTAAGCTACAAGACCGTAATTCAAGACTTGTTTAACTAAAAATTCATGTCATACATACATACCACATGCCTTGCCAGTCATAGAATGAAACACATATTCATGATTCATGTCATAAATTCATGAAAATCATAATTTACAATTTGATTATCAAATTAATCATACATCACATAATTTACATACTATATACATAGAATTACTTTACATAATTAATTTACATCGAAATCATACAACACATACATGAGATTCTTACTTCAAATCAACTTTAATCCCTCCTTGCATGGTAATTTTATGTTCCTACTTCATGCCCTTAATCATATTATCATTAATCATTAAAATTATATCTCATTGCATATTCAACTCTTCTTCATATTCTTATCAATGTTTATATTGTCATTAACTTGGGAAAATCGTATCTACTTTCATATGAATTTTCAAATCTACTTGAAATCTTGTTCTTAATCTTATATTTATTAACGATCATGAAACCACTAGCCTAAGCAAAGTATATCTACCTTAACTGAACAATTTCCTGCAAATTGAAGGCTTCTCTTCGCTGCAATCCCCGGATCGAACGAGAATCAGTGTTCCTTTTTTATTACAATCACTCTTTTTAAGCTTTCTCCTCTTCTTTCTCCTTTATCTTTTTTAGTAAAGGTTTTCTATCAAAACCCTAGGTTTTCTTTTCTCTAAAGTTCTAAAGTTCTTTGGATCAATAATAAACCATAAACCCACAAATTATAACTATTTATAGGCTTTATTTTTAGAGTTTCCTTGATTCCCACAATTTTCACAAGGCACGAGGGCGTTCGAATGCCTTAAGTACCCATTCAAATGCTAGCGGTACGTTCAAACTCCCTACTGCTCGTTCGAATGCCTTTGCATTCGGGATTCTAAGCAATTGCTCTGACTGAGATGGTCATTCGAATGCCTGTGTTACCGTTCAAACGCCGTAGTGCTTTTTCTTTGTTTTTTTTTTCTCTTTTCTTATCTTCTTCTTTAAAGACATGCAATTAACATTTATTATCATAGGAATACCAACATGCACCATATGAAAGACAAGAATATTTATAAATAGACAACAGATTTCTACATGACTTATCCCTAATAGCCCCTAGGATGATCGAGTTTAGATTGACCATTTAGTAGTCATCCCATGCATACATGTGTTCTCCATGTGTAGAAACTTTACAATGGAAATGGATATTGTTTGAATATGTGTGAAATTTTTGGATAAAAAAGTAGAAATGGCTACCTACCACCCAAGTGTGAAAGATATCACAAAAGTGACCAGGGCTATCTCGTGTGTTAGCGTGAAAGCCCCTATTGGCCAATAGAGAGGGCTACTTGCTCTTTTGTGTGAAAGCCGCCATTGTTAGAAAATGATGAATGGATAAGAAAAAATTTAAAATTATTACAAAATCTGTAGGAGTTTGAAAAAATAAAAATTAATTAGTCAAACATTTAGGGGAAAGATGCATGTAAAAGAAAAATCAGCACAATTTGATCTAACTAGATTTGATTCCTATGATTTGAGACTCCATGAGTTCCTTTAGTGGCACATTGTCAAAATCTCAGTTAGGATTGAAAATCTTGATTTAGTATCCAGTCAAACCACCACTACATACAAAGTTATAATTTTTAACTGTTTACCAAAAGTGACAAAGTAGATTGGTCTATGTTAAAGAATTCTATGAGATTAGGTTAAATGTTTATCCTCAATTGGTCTAACTAAATCTATTTTCTTTTGGGCTTGTAATTCTTTTAACTATTGTAGCTTGGAATTCTTTTCATCCATGATTGTGTAACAAATTGTTTTGTGCTTTTTTTTGGTCCTGGGTAGTGCTTCATAGTTTAGTTTTTTTGCCCAGTTTGATTAGTGGTGTCCTTGATCATAGGGGGAGATGATCAATTCGAGGGGGAGTTATATTTAACTCCAAGAGAGAATTAGTGATTCATTTAAGGGGGAGTTTATGTTTAAACTTTATATTATATTTGTGTTCTCCCGCTTGATAGAGTCTGTTGTCTCCTTTTCATGATTTTGGACGTACTTGTGAATGTTTTTGGAGGTACCATATTATTTTGGATGTACTATATTATTTTTTCAATGACATAATATTCATATTTTACTGCTCCTGCTTGTAATTACTATATTATTGTTGAGTACGCATCCAGCCTTCCTTTGGCAACTCGTGCCAAAAAGGGGGAGAAATAGGGCCTTTGCTCTTGTTCAATACATTCCTTGCTTACCTTCTTCATATTATTTTCCTTATCCCATACATGCTTCACTGGATTTGTTAGCATGTGCAAGTTTTACTACAAAATTAAGGGTTTAGCAGCGAATTTTTTTACGTCAGTTGCCTAAAACCGCCTATGAAAACTATATATGCAGGCGGTAATCTAACATCGCCGATGAATGTAACAGTGCTACAGGCACTAGATTAGAGATGGTTTATCATAATTGGAGATAAAAGTCTATTTTTTGTGTCATGTAATTTTATTTTTGAGTCATGTAATGACCTAATTTACTATTTTGATTGATTTTGCTAAATTAGTGTCTCGTCATGTACTTCAGTTGATATTTCACCATGGAATTGCCAAAGGGGGAGATTGTAAGGCCCATATTTGGTATTGACTTATTTTGTTGTCAAAACTTAGTCAAGTCATGTATCTTTTGTCTTAGCCATCAAGAGTCTTGTTCATGAAGATGAAGACTGAACAAATACAACTTAAGATCATTCGTATGTCACATTCATCTCCCCTCCATGATGGTAAGTGACCTAGATACCTAGTTATACTTTAGGTGTATTTGAATTAGAATAGTCATTCATACCTTAGGTGACCAGTGGTTGGAGCCTTAAATTGGAAATTCAGTCCAAAATGCACCAAGTGCGGTTCTGTATCCATTCGAACGAATTTCAAGTCATTCAAATGGGATTTCTCATAGAAAGTCTGTCTGGACTCCCGAAGCCATCTGATTCGAACGAAATTCATCTAGTTTGAATGTCATTCATAAAAATAGTTTTTTAGAAGGTTTAAAAATATGTTTTTGGTTTCCCTATATATTCTAATTGTTCTATAGTAAAATTTGGGTTTCCCAAACTCCTTGGTTGAGATCTCATTCTTCTCATCTCCCTTCATCTCTAGAGATTACAAGCTTAGGAAAACTTGATTATCTTGCTTGCTGAGATTTCCCTTGTGTAGAAATCCATCAATGGATTGTTGAAACTAATCAACACCTTAAACTTATATCCTTGAATGTTGGCCAATACTGTGATCCAGAGCTATCTTCAACGGAGATTAATTGAGAGATCATGGTTGTTGAGAGCTATGAGAAAGCTTGGTCAGTGAGGAGCCGGTGCCGTTGCGGTGGAGATTGGACATGCAAGTTCGTGGTTGTTTAGTGAGGTGTGGATGATTAAGTACTGAGGATCAGTATGTTGAGTCTGGTTGAGTACATTTCAAGTATTGTAAGTATTTTTGCTTTACTCTTAGTGATATCTCTTTGTTGGACGATGTTCCATGGGTTTGTGTGATTTTTTCCCATTAATTTAATTGATAATTAGAATTTGTAGATAATCTTAGGTATACCTAATCACCCCCCTCTAACTATTGTGAATCCATAGCTCCGTAGGATTATAGTCCATGATAGATTCTTCATTCATGTTGACGATGTCCCTCGGTTTTGTCTTGATGACAACATGTCAATCTTGTTATGTTGGATCTTCAAAGTAAAATACCTGCTCTGCCTGAGATGCCACATTTCCCTATGGTTCTCCAAGTACATGACTTAGACTAGGGGCATATACGTCACATTGTCTAAATATATACCCAGAGAACAAGAGAAATGACAAACTAAATATTTCTCAATCTGGACCAACTACAAGCGACTGACTATACTGAAGATTATGCATTCCCAATATTTCCAACAAGAAAATTCAAGAATAATATACAGAAAAATATACATCATGGCAAATAAGATAAAAAAGTTATTAACTTGAATTTAGCCCCACATGAGAACTAAACGTCATATTTTACAACCAATTCGTCCTAATAGGTGATATAAGAAATGCATTTATCACAGAATGATTCTTGAATGGTAGATCTAAGGTTCAATCCATGCATTTGTATAAATGAACTTGAATTGATATGAAAGATGGGACCGCTGGAAGAAATCTTTGTGATACCGAGCGACTCAAATATCGAGAACCGAGAGTTGTCAATAAAACGCTTTAATAGTTATCCTGATGCCAAGGTCCCTACAGCAAGAGAGATTAACATCCCACATGCCTTGACTGAAACAAAGAAGATCTTGGCAAAGGAGGAATATTGAAAATGTTCGACCGATCATACCAAGAACTTGGAACACGAGTCGCTCAGTCACAAATTCCTATTTAAAATTAACACCTTTTTCTCCTACTACGGAGTTCTTTGAGAAATATTTCAAATATGGGCGCATATACAACTACTCTACTGTTAAAGAATATAAATCATACAATGCAATATCCTCAACTTGTCATCGCTAGAACCAAAAGGAATCCTGGCTGCATGGAGGAAAGAATTCAAACGATGAAAAGTTGAAGACATTCGGGTGTATCTTCTAATTTTCAAAAGAAAGTAGTTATATATGTACTGCGTAATTAATACATTATCATGCTCCATCATATCCATACATAGAGATCCTAAGTGAATAGCTAATATAAGAAACACATTTGTCTCACAATGATTCTTGAATAAGAGATTTAAGGTTCAATGCATGCATGTGTATAGGGGTGTATTCGATCCAAGTTGAGCCGAGCTTGGCAAAGTTTGAGTTTGGATTGAACACGCTCGAGGTTTCTAAATGCTTTCTTTAGAGCTTGTCCACCTCGAGTAATGATTGATCCGTTTGATGCCCCATTCAATGTTGCTTTTCCAGCTTCTTATCCTGGGCATAGTTAGGCCCTAACGAATACACTTTTTAGATCCACCTTTACTCCTAATGTTTATCGATCTAGTAAAGCCAATCCACAACCCAATGCAAGAGTGATAGTGTGCCCGGTCGTACTATGTTCCCAATGAGCTATAAATAGAGATGGATTTGAGGGAGATGACTCAAATGGTTTAACTGAATTAACGATAGCGAAAGCTTAGCACTCGAATTAGCTCTCATATACTTGATTCATTCATTATAAAGGGTTGGTCCCACTTGTACTGCTAGAATAATAGGCCTGGAATATCTATCCCACCCAGCTCACTGTCCGAATAAAGCTTTGATATTTATGGATGGCCATAGGGCTCTCTAATTCAACGGTTTCCTTTTGCACATTCAAATAGAAACGTACAATTTCAAAACCTCCCCGTCGGGCCCTTTTAATGACTTTGCGCCACAATGATGATCTTGATTCCATGGATCACTGAAACATTGATTTTGTAACCCAACTGTCATCCACTTAATACTTGGACGATTGCTGTTAATGGGGCGAGGGCGGTGGGTGGGGAAGGATGGCTTGAGGAACGAGCTCAGAAGACCTAGTTCTGTTCTTAATGTGTAAACTCTATATTTACCACAAACCGCCCACAATCTAAAATTGGATTCCACACTTTAATGGCAAAATCAACCCCTTTTTCTATGGCTGTGAAAGGGTAAGGATGACCGGGAAATAGCGTAAGTTATTTCTGAGATCCGACACATGCAGATTCAAAAGGAATCTATTCCTATAGGTAAAAATGGTACCGAAGGTCAGGTTTTGTTGCTTTTATTTTGAGATTTAGAGGTGGAATACAAAGAGGATTTCAGGGGAAAAGAAAGCAAGGGAAGGGCCTTTATCTTTTTGGGGCGGCCCTTACTCCATTCCTTGTAGGAATGGCGGACTGGGTTAGCTCTTCAAGGAAAGGTATGGGCCTAACTCCATTCCTTTCAGGAATGGCGGCCCTTAGCTTCGCTAACTCTTATGAGTGATCTAGGGCAGAAGCTCTTTGGTAAAAGCAAGGGCTGCTTTTTTTTTTTTTGGAAGGCCTTACTCTATTCCTTGCAGGAATGGCAGCCTAGAGCTTCATCAACCAATAGGCCTGTCATTCTCCTTTTCGAAGCCCCTTATGGAGAACAAAAAAGAGAGATATAGAGTTTGTCTTCTTTCTCCCTTGCCTTTCCTGTTTCCCGGATTTCCCTAGAACCCAACTTATCCCCGTGTGTAGCCATTGTCGCAGTATGTCATGGCATGGAATCGATGTAAGGTCAAATCAAATTCAAAACACCTCATCCGAAAAGCAGGAACCTGTAGGCATTCACAAGCCCATTACTTTCCAATCACAGCCTTCTTGTCTTCAACCCTATAGTGGAACTCCCCTGCCCCATTCATACGGAGGTATGCCTCTTGGTTTTCCGCCATCAGCCGTAGCATCTAGGCAAGCCTGTTTCCAAGTCTTGTCGACTCACCGAAGCAAGAGAGTTATTCAGGTAAAGGTCGAAGTTTCTGTAATCACTTACACAATTGTAGTACGAATCACAGTAATTTGAATCACTCTTCCCTTCGGTCACCTTCTTTCTTTTTTTGGTAGTAGGGCCCATGAGCTTTCAATCAATCGCTTATTCGACCGGTTGGTTCTTCTCTGTCTGGCAGTGAAGCCATTAGCCTCTGATCCATAGCTCACCTTTCTTGCCATCTCCCAGGCTTCTTTCTTCATACCCTTACTTGTCTTGTGGATTCTCCTCCCACTGCTCAACCAGCTAACCTTACTGATAGCGAGTCAGGTCGATGTAAATCGGTCTCTTTGATGAAGACTTTACCCTCTCTCAGGTAGCAGCCACAACAGTCGGAACCCTGATCGAGTAGGTTAAGCTGGGGAAGAATATTAGTAGTTGGGAAAGTAAGCGTTGTTCCTGCGTTTGATCTCTTGTTTAAGATGAATAAGTAGTCTGTTAATGCCTGCTCTTGCTTGACTGAGTGGTTGGCCCCATGCACTATGCCTATTGCCTGCTCGTCGAAGTTTAGGGTATATATGGAGAGAAGAGGCGGGTGTTGACGGAGCTAAACGTGGTGATCGCTATCTGAAAGAGAAGAGTTTCAGTTCCAGTTCCAATTCCAATTCCAATTCCAATTCCAATTCCAATTCCAATTCCAATTCCAATTCCAATTCCAATTCCAATTCCAATTCCAATTCCAATTCCAATTCCAATAGAAGAAGTAAATCCCATTGTTGGAAGTAAATGAGTTACCACCCAAGTTATGAAGTCAAATTATGAATTACATGAATTATAGATCTGAAGGGTGTAGGAGGGAATGACTGGAATGAATTCCACTATATCAATAGCAATAATAAAGGAATGGCTGACACAATCAGTAGCCGTTGGCACTGGAGGAGCAGGAGTAACTGCGGGCAGTGGTTTAGTTCTTTCATTAAGAAATATACTTGCCGGTCAATACGGTACATCGGTTTCATTCCTTCTATTTAACATATAAAGTATGCTTTGAAATCTTTAGTTGGTTTTCGACAACAACCCTTCTTTATCTATAGTCCCGTTCTTCGGTTGATTTACTTGATTGGCTAGTCTCACACAAGTCGATCAATAAATTTGTTGAAGATGTCACCATCAGTCAATCCGATCAACTAGTAATTGTAATAGAAGCAAATGAACTGAGATCGCTCCATCTAGCAGACTCAATTGGAAACATTAGGGTAAAAAGCCAATTGATTCGGTTTTCTCGAAATCAACAAGTGGAAGTGAAATCATCAATTCATGGAGTGATCCACGTGACTTAGAGAAGAATCCTATTTGTTACTCACCCGTTCTGATTGAACTACCTAACGGGAGACTAAACTCGACTTCATCAGGGGAAGGCTAAAATGGCTTTCGATAGCTAAACGACGAGGCAATGGATATTGTACGACAGCGACAAAAGAAAGAATGGTTCCTTACTGAGTATGTTTGTTTTCTACCTCTTACAGAGAAGGGGTTTAACCCACTAAAGACCATTCCCTACTAATTGAGTAGACCGTTTCTTTCGTGCTTGGTCCGATGGCGATGCGTGCTGGAAGGCAGGATTGATGACTGTCGGGCGAGCTTGGCTTGAGCTCGATTCAAGCCCGAATGTCCAGGCTTGCGCTTGACTTTAACAAGCTTGATCGAGCTTGAGCTCCATTCGAGCTTGAACTTTATTCTAGCCGAGTCGGGCTCAGGTTGTCTCAAGCTTGATTAACGGAATTTTTTTTTTATTTTACATAATTTTAATAAAAGTGTTTATTAAAAAATTATAATACAATAAACTACAAAAAAGCAATACATTCATTGGTTCAAAGAGTAGAGAGTTAGATAAGAATTTCTGCTTTTAACTTCTTAACATTTTTTTTCATAGATGCCAGCTAGTTTAGTTGGTAAAGTCTCTTGACGTCATACCAGAGACCTGGGATTGAATCCCACCTGCATCAGGGGTTGGAGGTTTGTGGGAGGGGGAGGGGGAGGGGGAGGGCCACCCCTTATTGTGTAGCCCATATGTCCATGTGGCCTCCAATGAACCACAAAAATTCTTAATATTTTTTGTTATTATTATATCTTAAATTTATTTATTATAAATAAAACTTATTATAATATATGTGGGGGAAAAGACATGCCTTACTAATTCTAATACCACGTGTATGCCTCTGAACAACCTCTGCGCTTTTGACCCTCTAGAATAATTGGGCAGGATGACCTGTGAATACACTCCGATGATCAAGTCAATAACAAAATGACAAGGGGGGATAGCAAGGAGAGAAAACAAAAGGTTTCGGGTTTCAGAAGGGTGGGGACTCAAAGTGGACTTGAGTGTGAGAGAATGCGAACCCCTCCTCCCTATCCTTTACCTTTTTACTAATAGAAGAAACGTTAGGGTTCGCTAGTAGCCTTTCTATTTCCATCTCTTCATGGAATAGGAGTCTTTCCTCTTACGTTAATCCTTGCCCATGAGGCTGTAGATCAAGTTTCCTCTCTTAGAAGGACATTATCATGATTTGATACGAGATCTTTGGGATTGGATTGAAGCCGAATATGCCGCCCTACGCAGATCTTTTGTTCTGATCAATGTCGTTGGTTTTGCCAGCTATCTCTGTGTGCCTTTACCAATTTTTACCCTTTCAATATATAATAAAGAAATATTGTGCATATATATGTGTGTGTGTGTGTGTGTGTGTGTGTATCGAGCTGAGTCGAGCTCAAACTGAATCAAGCTGTAAACAAGCCAAGCTTCGAGTTGAGCCAAATCAAAATGGGTTTGGCTTGAGCATGGCTTGTATAAATATTCAAGCTCAAATAAAATCTTGGCTTGATTCGTTCGAGCCTAAAATGCTAGCTTGATCTTGGCTCATACAAGCCAAGCTATGTCGAGCCATCGAACTAGCTTGGCTTGAGTGCAGCCCTACATGTGTATAAATAAACTTGAAGAGTAGAAGTCATATGATGGAATGCCCTCAACATGCCATCATTATAACTCTTTCCTCTATGTGAGAAGGAAAGTGTTCCAACTGTGGCAAGTAGAGGACATTTTATTGTATGACTTCTACTCTTCAAAAGCAAAGAAAGAAGGTACTGGTTTCAGTCAAAATTTTATCCCAATGAAATTCTAGGAGAGGTTAGTTGTTAAAACAAAAGGTTGGAGCCCCGAGAAAGAAATCTTTGTGATATTGGGCAACTCGAGTACTGAGAACCGGGAGTGATCGATGGAATGATTTAAAATATCCGACCGATCACACCCATATCTCGGAACACGGGAGGGGGGGCTTCCATAGCCTGATAATATACTATTTAGTACTCCTACAAATTCATATTTAGTAATTGATAATGTACCAAATAGGTAAAGGTAAGCCTAGGAGGAGTTGAACTCAAGACCTTGGGGATCTCTCTCAAGACCCTAACCCACTGAGCTACCCGTGTGGGCTGTTGTGAGTTTGTCTATAAGATTTAGTCTCTATAAAATAAAATAAAAAAGAGGTCTCTAACTTTTAATCAAAGAGATGGCAGATATAAAAAAAAAATTTGAGGAGTGCTAGCCCCAGTCGCATTTACTCCAAATTTTCCATAGACGCAAGTTGGGGCTAGCACGTGGAGATGTTTCATATTTTAACAATTAAAATAAAGCAAAATAGACAGTGTTTGACATTTGTTTGGCCTCAGTTGCATCTTTGGAAGATTTGCGACTAGGGCTAGCTAAATCCAAAAAAATTGACGGGAATTTCTGACTTCATACGCAAGAGACTTGTACAAAAACTCTTGGATTTGGGATCTTTAAGGCTTCTTTGTCCGAATTAAATATTAAAGCTAGCTTCTATGTTCTTTTGCAATGTTCTCTTTGAGTCTTTTGACTTTTGTCTTTCCCTTCTTTTGCATTGTTTGATCTTGATCGAGCTTCAATATCAGAATTAGGACATTCTCGGAATCATTTTTGCTTAGTTGATTGATCAAAAACTTTGGCTTCAATTGAGGTCTTTTGTTTTTCATGGGTTTCATTCGTCATTTTGTGGGTTCCATTTGAGTACTGGAAAATGCGCAATAATCTACTTAATTTAAAAAGTGGGATCCACACTTCTAAAATTATGCCACGTGATAACTTAATCTCTAAAATTTTCCTTCCTAGAAATGGTCAAGATCATCCGATCGTGATGACTAAAGAATTCCTAAGTGGGACCAAATGAATTTATAATGACACCCATCAACACGGTTAGCTATTGTGTTGATCGTATGCTTGCAAATGTTGTGACTTGTGACCACCTATAAAACTTTGGTAAATAAATTTACTAAACAAAACAATTCTTTTTTAGAAGTCTTGGGTATATTGATCTTGTTCTAGAACTAGGTGGGTAGGATTTACCTCCACAATCTAGAAAATCTTTGAATTACGATGGCCTCATTTGGTTCCAACTATTAAAGCATAATTGATTACACAATAAGCACCATCGTGAATTAGCATTGTCATAAGCATTGTTGTGAATACTATGTGGTAGCACTCTATCAAGCAAGTATATGGTGATTTGAAAAAATGATAGATATTTTGAAAAAATTTATCGAGGTTAAGTGATTTTGTAGGCCTTACAAAGGGTGTAAAATTGAGTGTTCACAATAATTCTCACATAATTATAGATAATACTTGTAAACGCTCAGTCCAAAAATTGTAGTCTCATATCTATAAAACATCAACCGCTCATGAAGTAATTGTTGTACTTCAAGAAATTATTAGAAAACAATTTACAAATTTGGTAAAGTGAGGTGCAAACACAGTTGCTCTCTTTAAAACAATTTGTGCCGTGCCCCCATAGAGATGCACTAAGTTGTTAGACACGATGCCTCTAAGATACAACAGCTTCACAGAACTAACACTGATTGTCGTACACCACTCTAATTTATTACCCAACAGAAGAACAAAACAGTATATTAACTCGAAAGCAAAACCAGAGGAAAATCGTTTGTTGTTGGTACTATGTGAAAAGAATTTGCTCGTATTCAAATTTCTAGAGGCCACTGCCTGGGGCGGAGATTGGGCGCCGCTTAAGCGGTTTCGTGGAAAAATCAACATACACCCTTGGAGCGAACTACTCGGTTGGCACTAGGTGCCGCTCGAGCGGTCCAATGCGTTTTGTAGTCATTTTTTGCTTTGGGAAACTCCTATTCTAAGAGGGGTGTTTCTATTTTGTCTAGGACTCTTGTATAGGCCTATAAGTACGTTGTTATGAGTCTAGAGTCTGCTAAGCTAATGAAAAGGCGAAAACATTGAGAATGAGAGATAATAGAAATGGTTAAGCATACTAGGGCTGGGGAAAGGTTTAAGGGAGGATATATAGGGATTTTTCTTTGTGTTTCATTGAGAAGGTGAGTTGAGTGCTATTGTACTAGTTTCTCAATGTTTCTTTGAATAAGTAAGAAGTAATCAAATCTTGACTTGTGGACGTAGGCAGGTTACTGCCGAACCACGTATATCTCTTGTATTCCATTTTTGTGTATAATTGGTTATCTTTTCTGTTGGGGTTCCATTATTTTCCCAACACTATGGGTACTATACGTATGTGCCTTTTATAGAGAAGGAAAGACCCATTGGGTTTCCAAAACGGACTCACTTAATACATAAATAAAATCCCATTAGTGCTCTCAAATGTTAACAATAATAATTAGAAGATTTAATGTTAAAACACAATTGGGCTTTGTATAAAAAATTAATTTTTATTTAATCAAAGACCCAACCCAACCCAACCCGACCCGACTCGCCGCACGTGTGTTTTAGCATAGTATTGTGACAAATGACAATAGGGTGGTGTACAAACAAATTCAAAGGCCCTTGAAGGCCCAAGCCTTCTTCCAACTCTACAATTTATAAGGAGATGAAAACTTCCCTACACTTTCTATAGAACCCCGAATTCCTATTCACTATTTTGGTGAATAGTGTGGTGAATAGTGTCTAAGGCTTAAAGCCTATTGTAATGCCTTGAATGATTATCAATGATAATCAGAACCTTGTTTTGATATATTTCAGGTAGATGATGTGTTATGACAGGTATTAAAGCCTTAAGAATGTTTTCTTAAGTTTATGAGTATTTAGGATGAAGGAGTAAGAATATAAAATACTAAAAAGGGTTATGTCTTAACATACCCTCAACTTTAAGAAGCTCTAGTTTTGTTACTATTTATCGGAATTGAGTGATTTTTAAACCATTACAAAGATATTGAAACCCTCTTTGATGTTCATGTTTATCATTTTCTCAGATTTTTAGTCGAAGTTAGGTTAAATATTGGATTTCCGAAGTCGGGTCTGTTGAAATTCTGGTCTACTGAAATCCACCCCATGACCAGTCAGCTTTAGATCTCATTTAGACAACTAAGAACTCAGAATTAAGATTTATCCATTATACACAAAATTGTTACCCTTTGAGTAGTAAGTCCAACGCAAGTTGAATCGTCAAAAATAGATAAGCAAGTCAAAAGTTATGGTCGAAATACCAAAGAGGGAAAAACTCAACCCAGTCAGAACAGTCAAGCGTCGACGTTTAAGGTCGAACAGAATGCTCGAAAACCCTGACGTCGACGTTTGGAACCCTGACATCGATGTTTACATGCAGGGACGCGAAAAATGGGATTTTAAAGGGTACAAGCGTGATTTCGACAACCCTAACCCTATAAATACCCAAAATTTAGGGTTAAAGGTTTTTAACACTTTGAGAAACATATTTTGAAAGGAAAAGGGAGGGAGCTAGGTTTTTCAAAAGGGGTTTTCATTGGAGATCAAGGAGGAGCTCGATTTCTTGCCCTAGAAGCTCGGATCTTCATCTCCAAGCTCGGATCTTCTTTCCATTGCACCATTGAAGCTTGGAATTAGCTTCTGCAAGCATCCTCAAGTTTCCTCAAGGTTTAGATCTTCTTCCTCAAGCCTTCTCAAGCTTGGATCGTGCATCCAAGGCAATCCTCAAGCTTCAACCAAAGTGGGTTTTTGTCTTAGAAGGTGGATACACTCTACTAACCTTCCTTGTTATGATCCATTAATATGTATTTCTATTATTGTATTCATTTTGTAAAAGTAAGATGTAAACCATGGGTTGAGATAAAACTTGAATTGATTTGGCTATTTTTATAAATCCTCTATTTCAAGTAAGATGTAAAGCATAATTTTTATAAACTAGCTTTATTATGAACCATGGCTTGATAGTAGGATAAAATGCTTGGTCTTTGGAGTAAATAATGGTTAATGCCATGTATGTGATATGCTATGCTATGCTATGCTATGTTATTCTAAGTAACCCATTTATATGCTACACTATACTAAGTGATTCTAAGTAAACCATGTATATGAAATATATTTTTGAGAAACTAAGGTATAGAATCATATAGTTGTATGCTATTGAATGAAATAGAATGAAATTGGGTTTCAATGATGGATGATGGTTTCCTGATCACCTACCATGATAGCATAATCAAGATTTTATAAGAATATGGAAAATGATAGTTTTACCTTAAAAGTAAGCTTGGAATTATGGTTTGACGAAATAGGCTAAGTAGTCATGTATATATACTATGTCATCTTCATAAATTCAACTACATGTTTTTCGATGTTTTAACTACTCTCTAAGAATACTATGATACTCCTAAGTACCTTATGATGCTACTCAATGTTAAAAGTTTTCTAGGATTATGATTATCATGATGCTCACAAGCACACTATGCGTATGTATGACATGTATGCCCGAGGTTTAATTTCTCATAAATACGGGTATACGAAGAATCATAACAAAGTTCATAAGAAAAGCTCATAAGACAGTCATAAGTAAATAATTAAAAGGATCATAAGAAAAGCTTATAAGAAAGGAAATGCAAGCTCACAAGAAAAGAAGTAAGAAATGTAAAGCATGAAAGGATGTTAGTGTACTATGACCAGGTACAAGCACTAACATCTGTTTCCAAAAATATGAGAGGATACGAGTATACTATGACCAGGTACGGGCACTAACATTTGTTTCCAAGAATATGAGATTACACTAGTATACTATGACCAGGTACGGGTACTAGTGTATGTCTCTAAGTAAAAAAAATGATGTACACACGAAAGGATACTAGTGTACTATGACCAGGTACGGCACTAGTATCTTTTTCCAACAAGTATGAAAGGATGTTAGTGTACTATGACCAGGTATGGGCACTAACATCTATTTCCAAGAATATGAGAGGATACTAGTATACTATGACCAGGTACGGGTACTAGTATCTGTCTCCAAGCAAGAATAAAGAAATATGAAAGGATACTAGTGTACTATGACCAGGTACGGGCACTAGTATTCGTTTCCAAAATAAGTATGGAAGGATGTTTAGCGTACTATGACCAGGTACGGCCACTTTCATCTGTTTCCATGCAAGTAAGACCATAAAAAACTCACAAGCAAGTTAACAAGAATATGAAAGGATGCTAGAGTACTATGACCAGATACGGGTACTAGTATCTATTTTCAAGATAAGTATGAAAAGATGTTAGTGTACTATGACCAGGTATGGGCACTAACATCTGTTTCCAAGTAAGCAAGAGAGGATGCTAGTATACTATGACCAGGTACAGGTACTAGCATCTGTCTCAAAGTAAGTACAAGATAAGTAAAAAGATGATCTCATAAGCTAAGAATATCATAAGACGTATAAGGAACCCACAAGATTCATAAGATGCATAAGGAACTCACAAGCCTCATAAGATATTTGAAATACGTTTTATGAAAGCATGAACTCAAAGTATGATTTTTGAGATTATGCATTTGATATGTTGTTTTAACTTCTGCACTCTGATTATGTATATGTTATGATGAACTGTCTCATGTATGGCATATTAAAGTATTGTAACATGGTTAGTTAGTAGTCTGTATACGCTGAGTATTCAATACTCAGCCAAACTGTTATTTCGATAGTTTCCAAGTTGGGTGGTCGTGCTCTGGAGCCATGGGTCGAGGAGGTTCATGGAGAGCAGGGGCTTGCGTGGGATTATCATCCAGATGTTAGGGGCCTTATGGTTGAGTTGAGTGAGAGAGACATGTATTTTGGGATTTTGTTGTTGGAGTTTTTCATGTAGACTTGAGTTGGTAACTCAAGTGCTGGATCTTTTGTACAGATTATAGTTTCTATTTAGTCTTTTATCCATGTTATCACTTGAAAGAACTTTTATATAGAAGAAATTTCATGTTCACTATTTGTCATGCCTTGTATACGCTTTGCAAGATGGTTTGAAGTATAAGTCACGTTGCCAAAGTATCAAAACTCGTAGGTGGTATTTTGGGCGTGACACTTTGAATGTGGGATTAAAGGAAAACACCCAAAACACCTTGATTTTTAATCACTCACAACACCCAAACCACAACACATAATCAGTTATATTCTCTAATTATCAAACCCCCAACGAGATTATAAAATCACTCGTTATTTATACAATCAATTCTTTCATAATAATGAGTCCAAGTAAATGCTATTACTCCTGACATAAGCGATAATAAGTGATTAATCCAATCTAAATAATCTTAACCATATAACCCATAAAGCTACGATTATTATCACTTAGGATTGTCTTTAGCTATAGCTACAGTCATCCTCTCTAGCAGTAACCCCATGATGTTGTGTCATATATTTTAAAAGATCCTGACATTTCTACCTAACATTTTCCCTCCTTTCCTTCAGATTCCATTACCTTCAAATTCTTAGGTGGGAAAGTTATGAGATATGCGACATCATGGGTTTTAAGAAAACAAGACAATCCTAAGTGGTTTATTATTATTACTAGCAAAGACCTCGTGCTATGCATGGGATTATAAGACTACACTATAAAACTACACCCCTAAGCAGCTTATTTATGAGATTTTAGAAATTAAGAGCGACATCTTCCAGAGCAAAACCTTATAAAGCTAATGCTGCTAACCATCTATCTGCATTGATTTAGCCTTGAATAGAGCAATAGGATTTAGAGCATCTTCTGTAGCAATATCCAGGTCGATTATGAACCACGGGATGCTTAGCAGATGATGTAAGGCGTATCAATGAAATGTTGCTCCATAGTCCATATTCCCTAAAATAAATAATCCTCATGACCACAACATGAGGACAAAATTAAGTACCCACAAATCAATTGTCACACAACCACTGCCCACACAGCTTCGAAAGCAATCCAATACGAGACCTTATAATGTAATCAATTATAATTTCACAAAGATGCTGCACAACATGCATAAAGATCATCCCAAAAGATTAACATGTCAGGGATGAAAATCACCAAGAAAGTAGAAGCCAATTTAAAACCACCAAGCAAACCACATAAACCCAAGACTCATTGGATTTAGGGTTGTGGCAACCCTATTCTGAGACTTCTAAACACCAACCTACCATTTAAAGTTGTGCAAGGAAAACTCATTAATAGCCCCCCATTTAGAAGTCTAATAAGGAAAAGTTTCCTAATCACCACAAGAATCTCAACTGCCTGAACTAAAAATCAAGCATCAAAGGCAACAAACGGCAAAAAATCTCAACCTAGTGAATTCAATTATAGTGTAGAGGTTTTATGCATCAATTGTATTGTATTTCTTAATTTCAGAAGACATATTATATTTTATTTACACATCAAACTTGTAGTGAGCCATAAGCTGAAAAAGTAAAAGAGTAAACCCAATGCAACATAAAACAAAAGATTTCAAAAATACAGTTGCACACAATCAAAATCTCCAACTATAAAAGCCAAATCATGACATCTAAAGTGTGTATTACCTAATAAAGCTTTGGAGCGTTCGTGTAACCCTGGAATTGTCCTTAGAAGCAAGACGTGAGTGGGAGAGGAGATTATAGAGAGAGACTTGAGTGTGAGGGGAGAGAGACATAAATAGGAGGAGACTCTTTTTCCTTCAAAATAGAGAGAACTCTTAAGAGTCATTTCTTTGAGGAGAGAGAAAAGAGGAATATGAGATATATGAGAAAAAAGTTAGGAATCAATTGAGATAAATGTGAGAGAACTCGCACACGAATTAGAAGGAGTCGTGTCCTTTAAGGAGAGAGAAAAGTAGAATATGAGGGTTCAAACAGTGGGGATAGAGAGAGAAAAGTGGACCCTTATCCGTGAGAAAATATAGGAATCCATTGGATCCGTTGGATGAGCCACATGGCACACTTAAAATAAAGCCCCTAAGATTGCCAGGATTGAAGATTAGAGAGCAAAGAGAGAGGGTTACGTGGCACTTATTTCTTTATATTATAGTATAGATTTCATCAACTTTGGAAGGCTCATCCGTGGACCATGGGCACTAGCTGCTATATGGATGGCTCCATGTTAGAGCCACTTTAGATGGTAACTTTTCCTTATTTGTTATTTTCAAAAGTGCCTTTACATGGAATATATGTCAAGCTCTATTCATCGAGAGCATTTGCATTCTTGATGAGCAAACCCTCACCTTGGCCTGTCAAAAAAAAAATTGTAACAAGGGTATCCTGCCCTACCAGACCTTAATTCGAGGGAAGAGTTAGGCCTAGTCAATCTAAGGCTCTTGAAGTACTAGGGCAAGGTTAGGATTTTGCACTGATAAGTATGGGCAAGGTTAGGGCTGACCCCTACCCTGCCCTTTGCCCTTTGATAGACTCACCCTAACTCCAACCCGTTTAAATTCCAATCCTAATCCCTTGAAGCCCTATTTAGAGACCCATAATTTAGTTCGTGTTAATACCGTGTGTAATATGGTTTAAATATCCAATATTATGCCATTGTGTGTTCAATCATAACTAAATGGCACAGGGTGGTTGGAACACTTAATCAGATGAAAAAGTCAGAAAAACAGAGCGGGCTAGAGCCCAGATTTCAGTGAGCCCACTGTTTGGTGGGCGATCGATCACCAATCGCAGTTCAATTTTTTTAAAATGCATGATTTAGGGCTTTAACCCCCTCCCCTAAGGTTTTTAGGGTTTTGAAGTTTTTAACCTAATTTTGGAGAGAAATAGGTGAAAACTTAATATTCTAAGGGGGTTTTGCTGGGGGAAGGAAGATTTTGCTAGGAGAAGAAGGATTGAAGATTGCTTTAATTAAGGTGTATCCTCTAACTTTTGGATCGTAGGGAGACGATCTAGGAAGGTAAATATGATTTCCTCATTATCAATACCATGAACCATTGATACTATTAATGTTTTAGGCTAAGATTTTGTTAGTATAAGATTGAATATGATTTATAGTAGAATTGCTCCTTCTAATTAAGTTTTAACATGATGATGATGTCATACGATGAATGTTGGGTGGTTTAATATGGAGGAAGGGAATGATTTGTAATTTGTATGGTTGAATGAGGATGGGATGTTTGATGGAATGGTGTGTGTGTTTGATGTTGAAGGATGGGTTTTGTATACAAAAGATGATTTAGGGCTATTGTCTTATATGTTATTGCATGAGAAAATAATGTATGTTAAATATTGGTGATGGTATGCCTTTTGATATTGAAATACCATGAACATGTATATCCAACTCATGAAATTGTAGAAATGTTATGTCATGATTATCGATGTATGAGGTTGATATCACACATAGTGATTTATTGTTGGTGAAATAAGTTTTAAATTACGATCTTGTGGGCCTAGGTCTTTTATCATGGCAGTGTACTACGCTATGATGGATAACCAGAGAACTTGATTAATAATCTGAAGTATTATTTGACCAAGGGTTTGTCACTCATCACGAATTATGAATGTTGTTGAAATTGTATGTAGTGATGTATTGCCGAGTGAATAAACCTTTGGATGTTAATCTTGTGAGTCTTAGTCTTCTATCATGATGGAATGGGGCGCATGATGGATCACCGAAGGTACCAATGTTGGAAATCTAAAGTGTTATTTAATCGACAAGAATCTCACCCTTCACTCACCATTTTGATAGTCGCACATGCATTATAAGAGCACGAACACGAACACTGGGAAAATAAGCAAAGTGTATGTGAAATCGTATGTTGAGTTTCCTTGCCCGAGTACCACCAGTCTAAGATCATGGGTTCTGTGTATGAAAGCAAATGAATCATAAGTAATTCCGGGAGCACCAGAGTAAAGTGCTATGAGATGGTACTCGGTCTGTAGAGTATAGTAATCTCTTTCACCTATATAGTAAAGAGTTATTTTAAGTTAATACTAATGATTATGCATGCAATGATGCTCACATGAAAAATGAAAGAATAATGATAACTCATGACAGAAAATAAAGCAAGTAAGATAAGGAAAGAAAATGATAAGATAGGAAAAGAGAAATGATGAATTGATTTTGATGCTTCTGCAGTCTGGCTTATGTATATCTTTATTGTTCAAATACTCTGATGAACTTGCTCATATGATTAATGTTATGAAATTCTATTATGAACTTGCTCATATCGATGAATGTGTTATCCATGATAAATGTGCAATATTAATGCTCTGATATTGCTAGCTAGGATTTCATATTCATCGAGTTGTTTGTTGCTCAGCCGATATGTTTTTATGTCAGTAGGTTTAAGTTCCGAGGAAATAGAGGAGCCTTGGTTAGAGGATGACTACAACGTTGAGGAAGAGGGTGACATTCTCAAGGAGGGAACACGAGACCTTAACCACTTTTTGTACCATTAGGTTGGTAGTTTTTCTTTTGGACTAAAAGTTGTAATAGATGCTGATACAGTATTTACTTGATGACTCTTAGGTTTACTTTTATTTTGGGATGTTTGGAGGATTATGACATTATGAACTCGGTTGTTAGATAGATTGTCATAGATGATATTTTAATTTACATATATAATATGAAGAAATTTTCAGGTTCATTTTAGTATTGCCTTGCATGCTTACATGTTAATTAAGGATAAGCAGTGTAACGGACCTAAAGTCTCATTTTAGCCTAGATGAGATTTTGTGGCGTTACACTCTAAGCCCCTAATCAGCTGATCTCCTAACCCTAATATTGTGATTATCCTTAATACTTTGATTACAACCTTAGTTTATTGCCAAGATAGGTTTTGTTTTATCTAGTTTTATTATTATACTTGTTTTAATTTATTTTTTATTTTAAATAATTAATTTAAACTGAATAATCTATTAGGTTGGTAGTTAGTGTAGAAAAAATCTCATCATCTTGAATGAAAAAAAAATCACAATTTTTTCTAGCCCTGCCCTATCATGGCCTTTGAGGGTAGGATTGTTAGACATTTGTGCCTATAAAAGTCATTCTAAACTTGTATTAATCTACATTATTAATATAGCATCTTTACATTTACACATTGTCTTCTGCATTGAGTAAAATATTATAAAGTATCTCATAAGATGAGACTACTTTGTCCCTTAGGTAACATTGTAGGAAAACCATCCAGTTGGTTTTGAACCAAATGCTAGGAGATATGGTTTTTTGGTTCATTGTAGACCTAGAACAGTTCTAAGTTATTTAGGATACATCTGGATAATGTGTTCCTACTAACTTACACATGGTTAGTTCTATAAGATAGAGTGATGAATCTCAATCACTAAGAGAAGGGTCTCTTGACTAAGATGTGGATATAAGTAACAAGTACTTATATTGTAACAAGATCGCATAGTGGATACCCTTAGAAATATACTATCTATATGTTTAGGGTAGTCTATTTGACAGAATGTCCTTAACTTGAGAGGTCGACATACTTGAAGAAGTGTGTGCACTCTCGACAAGGACTCCACCACTCTTCATCTAGAGTTATTTGTGCACGTTCAACAAGGACTCTACCGCTCTTCATCTAGAGTTATTTATATAGAGTTGATACTTGTCAAAATCAGACTTGAAAATCCAGTTGGTGTTTATCGATGAAATTGTTTTATCGAAATGATTATTTTCTTAATAAAAGAAGAGTAATTATTATTATTATTTTTAATGAATTTCAAATTATATTTGAAAGTCCAAGTTTGACTAAAAGTATCAAAGAGAAAGAGTTCTCAATAAAAGCTAGGGATTATAGACAGTATAAGATATTGTCCCTTAAGCTTATAACAATATTAGTTGGTGGAAGGACGTGTCTGTAAACCAGTCTTGTGATAGAATATGTTTGCAAGTAATTCTCTAATCTCTGGGGGTTAGTCACATTGTGTTAATGGACATTATTGTGATTAGTGGAAGTTCAGTGACTTAGATAATATTATTTGATCCTAATGGAATTCTAAGAAAGTGTTTCCTAGCAACAAGGCTACAACCTAAAAGGTGAAGCACTTGGTCCCACAACCGGAAGTTGGAGATCCCTTTAGATCCCACACACTAGGACCTTCTTAAAGCCTTTTCATTTAATTAAGAATTATATTAATTAATTTCTCCATGTATTTCACTATATGGTATATTGAAGCTCTAATAGGTGAAATCACATAAGATGTGATTAACCAAATTGAGGTGTAACACAATAAAGGGGGTGTGAGATATGTGGGGCCCACCTAAGGTGGGGACGTCCCACATTAAGGATAATTCTCTATTATCTTTAATTAGTTACTAATTAATTATTTGTTTCCTAGAAAATAGGGAATAGATAATAAGAATTAAATGAGACTTCTAATTAGATTAGAAGATTTTCTATTTTGATTTAATTCTAATTGAATTAGGAATTATAATCATAATAGAATTATAAAGACGTGTTCGTCTTGGATTGCAAGTTTGCAAACAAGATAAGATTAGTTGGCTATATATAGGGTGGAACGTCCAACCCATAAGGCTAATAATCAAAAAGCTAATCAAAGCTCACACGTTTTTTTTCTCTCTCTCCCTCCCATAAAGTATACGGCCACCTCTCTCCTCTCCCATCTTGGTTTGGTTTTTGATCTTGAAGAAGATCAAGAACGATTCTTTGAAGATCAAGAATAATTCTTTGAAGATCAAGATTGTTTCTTTAAGGATCAAGATTGATTATTTATTGATCAAAAAGAGTTCTTGCAATCAAGAAAAGAATACAGATTAAAGAGCTTGGAACAGAAGGGTCATTAGCTTCCATTGGAGAAAAGCTTTAAAGAATTAAAGATAGTTTGTGTGAATTGCGAATGAGACTTTTCACTTGCGAAGTTTTGTAGGTACTGTTTTATCCTTCAAATTGCAAAGAAGACTTTTCACTTGCAAAGTCTTGAAGGTATTTTTCTAATCCTTTATTGAATAAAATCAATTAGAACTATAGTTAGTTCTTGGAATTCGATGTATGCCTTCCAAGAACTGTTTTTGTAAAATAAAAAGAGGCATACTTTTAAGGGTTAGGGCCTAGTCAATCCAGACCCTTGAAGGGCTAGGGCAAGGTTAGGGTCTTGCCCTATAAGTAAGGGTAGGGTTAGTGCCAATCCTTGCACTGCCCCAATCCTTCCCTTTGATAGCCCTACCTTCACCCCACTTAGAAATGTCAACCTGGAAAACCCTCAATGCTACCCTTTAATTTTTCCATCTCTCTCCTCTAGTTGTAAATATTTGGGCCAAAGTAACTGTTTGGTAAAATGATTAAATAATTGATGTTGACTTTAAGATTATATATATATATATATATATATATATATGAGAGAGGGAAGAAGAATTCTAATGCGTGGCGCTAACTAGAATTCTAGTGAGCGACACCCTATAGAAACTTGGCATGCTTTTTGGGAAAGTAACCATTGGATGCTAAGGCGGGTTACTTTGGAGACATGAAGCATAAATAACCTGATCAAGCATTTTTAAACTATCTGATTAGATCCTAGTTGGCCAATATTAATTTTTGGTGGAACTTTTAAAGTCTAGAACTTTAATTGTTTCATGCCTAATTTTACTTAATGTCTAACTATAGTATTCCATATAATACAAAAGTTCTACAAATATGGAGCTTTCAAGTTCCACCAAAAATTTTGGATTTTTTAAGTTTCATAGATGTGGAACTTCTAATTAAATTGAACTCATAAATCTGAGATACCATCGAGTAAAAGGGTTAGAAACCCTCTCCTCTCTCTTCCTAGACTCTTGCTTCTTGTTCTAAAACATTGATGTTCTGGACTTTTAAAAGTTCCACCAAAACAACAGAGCCTTAAGGAATTATTCTATGGGTACTCCCAAATCCTAAGCACAAAAAAAAGAAAAAAAAAAAGAAATCAAAGATGTCTAGGTCATTTGATTGGACATTGTCAGCCATTAGTATTAGTTGGTTAGTATTTTTATAGCAATGTTCGCTGGTTCACTCGGTTCAAATTCGGGTTTGCAATTCGTAATTCGCCACTCTAGAGTGAACCCGGTTCGCTAGGGGTAGGATGAGTTAATTCGTTTTTTGGTTCACTCAAGTTTTTTGTTTGGTTCATTTTGGTTCGCTAGCTTAATTCCCTTATATATATATATATATATATATATATATATATATATCATAATTTTAATAAATTTTAATTTATATAAACAAAAATATATGCTTAATTTTTGTAAATATTGTGAACATTCAATTAAAAAATAGTATGAAAGAGAGGGAGTGGTTACCCGAAAACAAGAGTAAAAAGCAATGTTACCCGGTTCCCAATAGTAGCCAGCGAACTAGGTAACCCTGGTAAAAAGTGATCTAAGATTTGAATAAGTCGAAATTAAAAAAAAAATATGAGAGAGAGAGAGCCGAGTACTTTTCATGTTTTTGTTTTTAATTATTAGTGTACTTTTTTTTTTTTTGGTTAGAATTATTAGTGTACTTGAAATAACAATTTGACTGTGACAAAAAATAGAAATGATAGTGTGACTTGTATTTATTAGCGGACCACTTCACTTGAAATGACAACCGGCCCCATATGTCATTCTTTGCTAAACGTGTTATATACTTTCTGCCAAACTCGAACTTAACACCCATTTTGCACCACTACTGTTTCGTTCAAAAAGACCGAACTGAACCACGAACTGATTCGCTTTGCCGTTCGCAATAGTAGCCAGCGAAGTAGGTAACCCTGGTTTATTGTGTTTTATGAAAATATTCTCCCAAATTCTCCTTTCTACTTGTGCATCCTCGAGGTACCCCACTTGGACATGGCAGCTAGAAATCAGAAGTGACATTATCACATCAATCAAAAAATATTATTATATATATATTAGTTTTCCATCTGGAGCTTGACTTAGGTGTTGAGAACCTCAACCTAATTGGGAAAATCTTGGATAGGTTGGCCTGCTTGATGGTCAGGATTCAAGTGGAGATGTCATTCTTTTCTTGTTTCATCTGTTTTTTTTCTTTACCCAATAGAGGAATCATTTAGACCCAGAATATCACCCACCTAGAATATCACCCGCCCCTCTATGAGAAGACATGTTCAACGTATCTATTCCCCACCTCACTAGATATAAGAATTTTTTTTCTTTTTTCGTAAACTATTAGTAACCACACACTACACACACCAAAACCTCAATCTCAACCTAAGCCTTTAAGTACACACGGCTTAAAAAGAGAGGTGGGGAATACTTAATGAATGGATTTCTTTAATTTGCCAGTATTTAAGAGGGGGCATGAACTAATGAAATTTTTTATTTTTTTTTGGTACGGAGATATACGTTCAGGCCGCAACGCCGGGTTAGGTGTTAGTATGAATTTCATCATAGGTTTAGAAATGAATTTATGAGGTACACCTATTATAGGACCGGGACCCATTGAGTGTGATATTTTGCCCAAGTAAATAATGGCAATTTCGTCCTAGAATCCCTTACAAGGAACTTGTATTGTCGGATTTCCGAATAGTTAAAAGGTAAGAAAGTTGTCCACAAATATTGTCTGCAAGAACTTGCATGCTGTGGAGACGAAGATGATCATAAAAAATATCCTTAGATCCAATCTCGGAACCCAGGTTTCAATCTTCAAACCCCACTTCTATTTTCCCTCAATTAATTTGCTTAACCCATTTGTTTTGATTCTCTGAAATTTTCTACTTCCTGCGTCCTATATTGGTTCATTCTGCAAATTTATATTAAGTCTCGTTTTTTTAATCTTCTAAACTCGCTAATCTGTTCTTCTGTTACAATCCAGTCACTTTTTCCCCCTTTTTAATTTATTCTGTATCAATTTGTTTAGTAACTGTAAATAGATGTTCAATTTGGTAAATCTAGTATTCTATTTGTTGTTCCTTAATTTTTTGCATTTTGCTTCATGGATTGCTTCATTCTGTAAGTTCTGGCTCAAGTTTGCGGATACAGATCAGTCTTTTTTCATTCTATTTTATATTTTTATTATGGGAAATTGGTTGGTTACTTACATTTTGAAGCTGGGTACTTCAAATCTTCACGGATGATCTACCGGATTCCGGGCGGAAATCTGTTGGTCCACTGCCCAGACTCCATATCTGACCCATGTTTGTAATTCTGCCTGCCACCTGATTGGCTTTTTCTCTATATATTTGAACTTCTTGGACTCTGAAACAATTTGAGCTTTATAGATCCGGTGTCTTGTATGAGTGTCCAAACTTTTATGGGGTAGTTCCTGCCCTTGAGACAATCACTAGCTGTTTTGGAATCACCTTCAATTATCAGCTCCGTAATGCCAAAATCACAGGCAAACTGAACTCCTCACCCCATGGCCATACATTCTTTTGTGAGGATGTCCATACAACCCAAAGGAGTAGCACGGGCCACCAATAGGCTAGCCTCTGATCAAAATTAGGCAATTTTTTGCCTAAACGAATGGACCCTTCAAAATGAATTAGACCAATCTGTTGGGATACAACGGAAAAGGTAAACAAGCACACACCAAAAGAGAACACAAGAGAATTTCGTGGTTCGGCAATAACCTGCCTACATCCACAGGCATAGTCACCAAGTATGGGTACGGATATTAAACGGCAATGATACGTTCGGGAAGTACGGGTTTTAAACGGTAAAACACGGGAAAAGTACGGGGAGTTAAAAATAATAATAAATAATTATATATATATATATATATATATATATAAACATAATACTAACTACTAATCATTTAACTCATAATTTAAGCTTACACAGTTGCAAAACAAAGGCAACCACACAAGAATTAAACCACACATATGCAAAGGATAAGGAGGAATACTCCTTCCCAATATGTATATAAACTGATTAACTCATATACCCCTAGACAGGAAGCTCCCAAAAGCATCACAAGATGGTTTACGAGTTAAAAGAATTCTGCGTATGAAAAATGGGTGACTCATGGGTAGAATTGAAGCTACTCTCTTCTAGTCCTAGCTAAGGAGGTAAACTAGACATTGAAGGGGAATAACCCAAGAGAGAGAGAGAGAGAGAAAGAGAGAGACTTATTATTGCCGGAGAGAGGTTCCACCGGAGAGCAGCCGAGTAAGAGACGAGAGAGCTGAGACTTGAGACCAGAGCGAGAGACGGGGTATTGACGTTTTGCCCTAACACATCGTCTCGTAACTCTTAAAACACGTTTTAACAATTTTTTTTTTTGTTAAAAAAAGTTTTAAACGCGTATAAAACGGAGTACGAGTTTAAAACGCGTTTAAAACGTATTTTAAAGTTTAAAACGGCAAACATGTTTAAAACGGAGTTTAAAACGGCGACCCCCTCTAAAAGTTTTAAACGCGTTTTAAACTGGTTTTAAACGGGTACTTTGTGACTATGTCCACAGGCCAAGATCCGATTACTTCTTCCTTGTTTAGAGAAATCTTGAGAAGTACACTCTCCTCTCAGATTAATTTCCAACTCAAGCCCAAAGCCCCTATCCCACTCAAGTCACCTTCTCAATGAACCCGAAGAAGAATCCCTATCTCCTTCTCTAAATCCTAGAGTGTTTAATCCCTTTCTATTTTATTTCCACTCTAAAACCCGCACATATTTATAAGCCTACATGAGAGTCCTAAAGAATTAGAAAGTCTCCAATTCGCACAACTTACCGAATCCGGGTTAAACAACCTTGTTCCACAAAAACCGGTCGTCCGACTTGAATGCTTTGGCTACTGGAATTGTGACTTGTGTGATTTGTCAAACCACGGTAGACCGATTTGAAAACCGGTCGACCGACTTGAATGCTTTGGCTACATGAATGTGTTCAACCAAATCTTAAATCAACTACAGAAAATTGAATTCAAGGTGGATAAAGAAGATTAGGCCTTGATGCTTCTTACATCACTTCCGGATTCATATGAGCACTTGGTGACAACTATCCTGTGTCACAATGATACACTGCGATTGGAGGAGGTCACGCCGGCGCTACACATTTAGAGGCGGCGTTCTCAAAATTAAGCAAGGATGACTAGTTTTGATGAAGGGGAAGAAGTGTGATCATTTGTATCTCCTGGATGAGAATACAGTTGTAGGTGGAGCTTCTACGATGTCTGCAGGAAATCGGAAACCGGATGTTGTGCATTGGATAGAAAGCTCACCTAGGGTCTCTTTTGCAGTCGGTGCAGAAACAGGTATTCTAGTGGGTTTCCGAAATGAAAGAGATGATGAGGTGCTTTCAGCGGAAAGGACATGTCTATGTCCTCGCCTAGGGTTCTTCTAGATGGGACGACGGTGATCAAGCTACACATGTGCATTTGGCCATGCTTAGTCGAATCATATGGATGGCTTTCCGATGTGATTCGAGGGTGTGTATCTAGTTGTTCTCTTTCACAATAGTGTAGAGACGAGTTAAGGTCAAGTGGTTATTTGCGGTATTTGGAAACAAGATTTCAGAATCCTGGGAAAGGTTCTAATTTGAGGTAGAGATGCATCCCGAACATGAGTGATGCGGTGTCCTATCTTGGGGATTTGCTTGGCGATTAGCAAGTCGTGTAACGACCCAAAATCCCACCTAAGTCAAAATGGGACTTTGACTCGTAACATTGCTTACTTAACTTATCTTAAGAGCATAAAGGCATACTAAAATACGAACCTAAATTTTTATTTTTATTTTAAATATTCATCCATCTAAAGATCATTAGCAAGTTGAACCTTGATAATCCAAAATTTTCTATTAAAATCCCAAGTCACGACACTTAGTTTAAACATTTGTCCAAAATCATTAATTACAAACAATTGATTTAAAAGTTGAAGTTTCAATAGTACGAGAATTTGCTCAATGGGTTCTCTTCTACCTGGGTTTCACTCAATGGTTCCTTAGCGTATTCTTCTATCCAAGGTTCAGTAGCAATCTCGGACTCTAAACTTGTTGGCATGAATATATTAGCTAAGCACATACGGCTTAATAGATATAAAATCCTAGCTAACAATATCATGAACATATGTAACAAACAAGTTTAACAGGCTCATCATAGTATACTTGTGAATTAGAGTGCGGAAGTGCACGTGAACATGTATCCTACATATTTCATAATTATCACATGTGCTTAATAATTTACTTACACAACATACTTACATAACATACATGTTTGACTTAGTGCAGACATACTTGTCCATACGTATGATTCTTTCCAACCAGATACAAAGCCGTCGTTTTTCCTACATGCTGCTACTTTCCAACCGGGCACTAGTATCCTCGTTCATGGATCTTAGACATGATTCTTTCCAACTAGATGCTAGTACCGTCGTTTTTCCTAAATGCATCTACTTTCCAACCGGGTACCGGCATCCTAGTTTCCTTGATCTTAGACTAGTATTTGTGCTTGTGACTTGTGAGATTACGCATATATAACTTTACTCGTGATCGTGTCATACTTGTGAGCATACAATCCATGGAGTTCATGAGCATATAAACATGGCTTAAGATTTGTAAGTAGTAGAGGTTGAGCATATAAACATGGCATATAATTTGGAAGCAGTAGAGATTATCATTTGACATAATACAAGTAAACCCATTGTTAATAGCAAAATCATTAGAACTGATACCATATCATTTCCGACATACATCCATATCATTATTAATCAAATATAGGAATACATCAACCAACACAACCATTCTTAATGTCATATGGATTTATTAACATTTATCATCAAGCACAAAGTTTGTATTAACAAACATCTCATACAAAATTTATCATTATTAAAATAGGAAATGATCATGTTACCATTAGCTTGAGAAGTTATATCTGCCTTGGTTCGGCGATCCTATGCGATTTCCTCGTATGTCGAGATCCCCGGTTTCAATCTCGATCGACAACTCTTCTTTTTCCACACATTTTCCTAAAAACATAATTTATCATTTTTTTTAGACCTAAGTCTCTCAATTTGTGTGAAAGTATTCTAATCTCCACTAATAATAAGATTTGTTTATACTTCATAAATCTAACTCAACCCATATTTTAAACCCCAAGTCACAATCATAACAGTTAAAATCCTCTTTTGAAATCTCTACTATATCATATAATCCATATGAAACTCCCCTCCTTTAGAAATTTCATCCTGAAAATTTAAGGACTTCAATTCAACTTAAAATCATTAAAAGAACTAAGCATCGCCTGTATGACACAAATCTCGAGGATAAAAATTCAGGTCTTTACATCCTCCCCTCCTTAAAAGAATTTCGTCCCCGAAATTTCTCATACCTAACATTGTGGGTACTTCTCTTTGACTCCTATTTTACAATCCTTGTATAATCCAAAATCTCAAAGATATCCTTTATTTGTTGAAAGCCATTGTTCAGTCTTCTCAGGTTCGGCAATACCAGCGAACCTCTCCGAACCTAACCTTATCTACTAACAATAGAGAGCGATGAGTATTCATTAGTTCCAACCAGTGTTTTAAAAAACATGTGAGGCTTACGCCTCAAGGCTCGTCTCGGGGCGAGGCTTAAGGAAAACGCCTTGAGGTTCAACCATGAGACTTAAACCCCATGAGGCTTACATGAGGTACACGCCTTATGCCTTAGATCTCATTATATGTATATGACTTACGTCTCATAAATTAACTAAAATTAGTTTTCTAGCCACAACTAAGACTGAAATGTCATTTTTTAATTTGTTATTTGTTTCAACTAATTTATATAGTATTTCCCATGTGTACGCGTGCGCCCACATGAACACACACAATGTATACTAATACAAATATATATATATATATATATATATATATATATATATATGTATGTATGTATATTATAATTTTTCAGTAGCTTTTTTAATCTTTTTGCAATTTTTCTTATATTTTATTTATTTGTTAAAATGAGAGAGCATGAAGCTTTCTTGTGTGGCTTACGCCTCACGCGTCTTTGAGGTCCTAACGCCTCGCCTCACGCCTTCACATTTTAAAACATTGGTTCCAACTACTTCACAGTTCTCCTGATAATCCTTTAGAATCGACTATTTGATCTATCTCATTGAACTAGCTACTACTTTAAATCTAGAAAAAAAATGACAAATTAAATCACACATGTAAAACATTTGCACATTACTTATTTCATGATCATTATAATTTTGGGAACCTTACTTCATTATACTGGTAACAAACATATTTTTACATATTTGATTATAAAATTTCCTGCTAACAAAACATCACATCGTAGTCACAAGTCCATCAAAATACACTAATACTCATTACTACAACCACCTTCATAACCTTCTATTGGCTATTGATAGCCCAACTACTTATCTTGCTTGTGCCACGGTTTCCAACCTGAGGGTCCAACATTGGATCCAGAAGACGAAATTGGTTCTGCTGGCTCAGATGATTCTGACTCCTCCCTCATAAGGTTTAACTCTGCAAAAGCAGATGACCATTCCGCACTATTGTCAGCAATAATATCATCCAAAATTCTCTCATAGTGCACCGTCTTAGCCTCAATCTCTAAGGCTCACTGCAAAATCCTCAGTCATGTCCGTAAACGGTGACGCACTACTGATTGTTGCATCTCAGGGGGATAAAGCGGCCATCTCCCACCCATAACTCGAGCCTCTCAGGATACTACTCTTGTGGCATCCGTCATCACAACCTGCTCGTATTCATCTCTATCCCTTGAATCACTCCTGTAAGGCTGAACTTAAATCCTCCTCAATTATCCCTACTACCCATCATAAACATTTGCCAAGACTTAGAATATTAGTCCTATCTAAACTCACGGTCCAAACACTACCAAACAACCTAGTGCCTGGATAGAAAATTCTAAGCAAAATGCAACACATGCGATAGGTACTAATTAACAATTAAAGTGCCTAAGATTATCATTAACTAAGTGGATCAGACAAAGTGCAGAGCCGATTATCATATACTCATATATTACACACCATAGTATACCGCAAATATAGCATAGAGAGTCATACTTCAAATGAGAATAATACGTAAGAGCAACTTTGGTTACTACGACTCATGACATAAGTCCTGAGAGCAAGTAATGGTTATAAGTTTCTCTAAAGGTAGACTTGACCAAAACAAGCTTAACTCCAAGTTCTGACATTTCCGGTATTAGGTCTCAGAGTAAAACAACAAATGTAATTTTAACACAGGAAAAATGATTTTGAACTAAGGCCTAGGGTCCAGATAAGATCCCTAGTATCAGCTTCACCCAAACAAACCTAATGCCTTTGCCTTAATAAGATTTCTAGTGTCAGCTTAACCCTAGCGAACCTAAAGCCTTTGCTCTTAGACCACTTCTGTAACGACCCAAAATCCCACCTAAGTCAAAATGGGACTTTGACTCGTAACACTGTTGACTTAACTTATCTTAAGAGCATAAAGGCATACTAAAATACGAACCTAATTTTTTATTTTTTTTCTTAAATATTCATCCATCTAAAGATCATTAGCAAGTTGAACCTTGATAATCCAAAATTTTCTATTAACATCCCAAGTCAACATACTTAGTTTAAACATTCATCCAAAATCATTAATTACAAACAATTAATTTAAAAGTTCTAGTTTCAATAGTACGGGAATTTGCTCAATGGGTTCTCTTCTACCTGGGTGTCACTCAATGGTTCCTCAGCATATTCTTCTATCCAAGGTTCAATAGCGATCTCAGACTCTAAACCTATTGGCATGAATATATTGGCTAAGCACATACGGCTTAATAGATATAAATCCTAGCTAACAATACCATGAACATTTGTAACAAACAAGTTTAACAGGCTCATCATAGTATACTTGTGAATCAGAGTGCGGAAGTGCATGTGAACATGTATCCTACATATTTCATAATTATCACATGTGCTTAATAATTTACTTACACAACATACTTACATAACATACATGTTTGACTTAGTGCAGACATACTTGTGCATACGTATGATTCTTTCCAATCAGATACAGTGTCGTCGTTTTTCCTACATGCTGCTACTTTCCAACCGGGCACTAGTATCCTCATTCATTGATCTTAGACATGATTCTTTCCAACCAGATGCTAGTACCGTCGTTTTTCCCAAATACGTCTACTTTCCAACCGGGTACCGGCATCCTAGTTTCCTTGATCTTAGACTGGTATTTGTGCTTGTGACTTGTGATACTCTTGTGAGATTATGCATATATAACTTTATTCGTGATCGTATCGTACTTGTCAGCATACAATCCATGGAGTTCATGAGCATATAAACATGGCTTAAGATTTGTAAGTAGTAGAGGTTGAGCATATAAACATGGCATATAATTTGGAAGCAGTGGAGATTGTCATTCGACATAATACAAGTAAACCCATTGTTAATAGCAAAATCATTAGAACTGATACCATATCATTTCCGACATACGCCCATCCCATATCATTATTAATCAAATATAGGAATACATCAACCAACACAACCATTCTTAATGTCATATGGATTTATTAACATTTATCATCAGGCACCGAGTTTATATTAACAAGCATCTCAGGCAAAATTTATCATTATTAAAATAGGAAATGATCATGTTACCGTTAGCTTGAGAAGTTATATCTACCTTGGTTTGGCGATCCTATGCGATTTCCTCGTATGTCAAGATCCCCGGTCTCAATCTCGATCGACAACTCTTCTTTTTCCACACATTTTCCTAAAAACATAATTTATCATTTTTAAGACCTAAGTCTCTCAATTTGTGTGAAAGTATTCTTATCTCCACTAATAATAAGATTTGTTTATACTTCACAAATCTAACTCAACCCATATTTTAAAACCCCAAGTCACAATCATAACAGGAAAAATCCTCTTTTGAAATCTCTGCTAAATCATATAATCCATTTGAAACTCCCCTCCTTTAGAAATTTCATCCTGAAAATTTAAGGACTTCAATTCAATTTAAAATCATTAAAAGAACTAAGATCGCCTGCATGACACAAATCTCGAGGATAAAAATTCAGGTCTTTACAAGTCGGGTCTCTTAGTCTTTCTCTGTGGCACTCGGTCTAAGATGGAGGTTCCTATGGCATGGCTCGAACCTTGCATGTGGAATCTCCTGAGGGTCACTCTTACAAATCCTATGATCTTACATTTGAATCCCGATTCGATTCAATCCAACCACTTATGACTTTCTGATCTAATTGGATTTTGACAACAATGATTAGGAACATTGATTGTGAACTGCATATGTATCGTATTTGTACAGTACAGATGGCCAATCAAGTCATATATCTTAACTGTTTGGTGGCCTATCTCTTAGATGGGACATAACCCGATAAATCGTAGTAGCATGTAAATCAAACTGCCTGATGTATGGACTGTTTCTTTTCTCCTGACTGTCAACCTTCTGTATCTTTTAGGTGGCCAAAATTTTAGTTTTAGGTTGGTAGTGAGGAACCTTTGTGGGTCCTTATTATGTCTAAGCTCCGTCAAAAAGGAGGCCCCAACTGAATGGATTGGATCAATAAGTCAATGGGCTGCTTTTTTGGTCTAGGGTGCAAGGGTCATAAGTGGCAGTGCTCCTAGGGAGCATCATGTAATCCTCCAATTTTATCTTCGTAACTTCTATTTTCTTTTCTTGTAGGCTTGTAGCATGGTCAATTTTGTTATGAACCATCTCTCCGGTGCTTAGATAGAGAGTTTAGATTTTTCTTTACTATATATTTTCCTCTGGGCTATTGGCAATATGGGTTTTGATTGGTTTTAGCAAAAACTTTCTTATTCTTTGAGTCAGTAGTAATTTGTCATAAATTAATCAAGAATTCCCAGCAGTAAATCAAGAATTCAACAATCGTCTGTCCAAGGCAAACGTGCACATGTAAAATACCCGGACAAAAATGAACTCATTTGAGAGTTGCCCAAAAAAATAAAGCAAAAACGTGAAGAATGTTGTAGGCAGAATAGTTTCTGTTGAACACAGTAGAGGAGAAGAGCAGAGCAAATCTGTTCGTTTTTCCATATTTTACAGAATGAGAAAAGAGGTCTTATATAGAAACTATCACACAGCAATATGGGTAATTAATACCCACAAGACCCGTTAAGAAACAAAACGGAATGAGAATAAACATTGTTAATTAAATAGTGAAAAACAGTAAGAGGGATTTTTTGTTTGGAAACCTTCCTAGTACAGCACTATTGCGTTTTTGTTTTGTTTTAAAACAGTAACATACAACATAGTTGTCTTCTGCATCTGGATCCAATACAGAGGATTTGTATGATTGTATCTGATTTCGGTTGAAAACTCACAGTGAATTGTATGGTCCAAGGCATGAGATGTCACCCAAGGTAACTACAGAAAACCTGATAACCAGAGATACGTCTGTACAGCTATGTGAATATTTGAAAGATGTATTATTTCATGTATATTAATTAATCCATATCGTATGTAAATTCCATATTAATTAATCCTTATTGTATATAACTTCTCCAGGTAATTCTAAATACAATCCAACTCTATAATTAGTAGATATGTATTTCCTGAGAATGTTCCAAGATTAATCTTTTCTATAGTATCCTTGGATAGTTTTATGTAGTTCCAATGCTGTCCACCTCATTTGTTTTGCTTAAGTTATATATTCGCCCTTGATTTTACAGGTGGGTTCATACACTAAATATGTTGCAGCTTCTAGGAGTTTGCAGGAGCATTTGTTTCGAGCTCCCACATTTGCCCGATGGAATAGTACGGAGGCATCTCCGCAAAAGGAAGATTCAGCTACTGAGTTAAAGGATAGGAAAGGGTATGTAGCATTTCTTTCTAGTACATGACTCTCTCTCTCTCTCTCTCTCTGCATGTCTTTTTTGGTACATGACTTCTGTTACTATGCCCCCCTCCCCTCACTCAGCATTTTTCTTTGCATGTGCACATGCACACGTGCGTATATTGGATATATGTGTCAGTGTCCACTGTGTAACAACTAAAATGCATGCATGCACATACATGAAATGTAGTGTAGCACGTTACTTGCTTACTTAAATATCTCAACTATCTCAGGTTTAAGGGGCATGATATGTTAGCACCATTTACTCCTGGATGGCAGACTACTGATTTGCATCCTCTGGTTATCGCTAAGTCCGAGGTAAACCTTCATTTTTACCTTTTTTTTCAGAACTGACCTGAGCACATCTTCTAGGTTTTGGTGAGCATATGTGCTTGCCTTCTCATCGTTCATACTCCCCCCCCCCCCCCCCCCCCCCCCCTCCCTTTTCTTTTCTTATTCAACCCAGGATTAAGTTAGAGCTGAATTGATGTAGATATTCTTATTTCATTTTTATCTTCAGTAGTCTTCCTATGCTTGAAAGCATATTCGTGCCTTAATGATATGATAATGATCGTTTCATGATCAATGGCTGCAGGGTTGCTATGTGTATGACAGCAACGGGAAGAAGTATCTTGATGCCCTCGCTGGTCTATGGTGCACAGCCTTAGGTATTCACCGAATGCCATACAATTTCAAACCCCATCTCTCTCTCACACACTGACAATTTGAATCCTGTCAATTTCTTTTTGCTCATACATAGACTGAATTTGTGCTATTTCTAAGTTTCTGTTGTTTTGTGTGTTATTGCTTTAAGGCTGACTGTTGATGTCTTAAGAATTTTTAATTTATACCGCAATCCACTGCAGCATAAATGTTGTGGAACAGCAGAGGCACGGAGATAATGAAAAAAAAAAGTATTTTTTATTTTTATATAACGCTGACAGACCCTAGTTGCTAGATTACGCTACATTTTGACTAGCTCAGGGATGATAAACAAGTGAACCCAAATCCTTTTTATAGGTTCGGTGTTTGAGTAACTTCCAGAACAATTGGTGTGGGACCAAACATGCCACCTACAAAATTAGTGAGACATAATACTAAACTAGCTATTTTGGGAATTGAGATGCTTCTTTAACAGTTATTAAGTAGGAAGTAAAGCAATGGAGAAGATCTCTGTTTTTCCATTGTGGTCACTTTTTCTGTCAACATGAAAATTTTGTGCTAGTTCTTGAGCTTTGTTAGTTCTAACTTTGGAGAGATGAATCTTAAACTTCGTACATGCAGTAAGCTATATATTATGTGTGCCTTATGTGATACATATTCCCAGTTTGTCACTTATTTACTATTTGGAATTTTGCAGGTGGAAATGAGCCTCGGCTTGTTGCAGCTGCAACTGCTCAATTAAATACTTTGCCATTCTACCACTCTTTTTGGAATCGAACTACAAAACCCTCATTGGTATTCATGAGCCATCTCTCTTTTCTCTTGTTTTTCTTAACAAAGTTTGGATTTGGATTTATAATCATGCTTATTTGCGAAATTTATTTTCTTAAAATGCTTTCAACAACTGCAAATTCTTGGTAGTCCTGCACCAAGTCTTCAACTGATACTGCCTTTCAAATCATTGATTGTTCTATAGTGAATCTGCTTCACTTAAAAATTGGCACTTTTATCCTGCACCGCTTTCCACTTGTAGGTATAATTAATGCTGTTGATTACTCACTCCTTTATGGTGCAAGTGCTCTGTTTACTGCATGTCTCTTAACTGCACAACTTTTCAGCAGGTATCTTTTAGACTGCATGTGAATGATTATTTTGTTCTTACAGGATCTTGCAAAGGAACTTTTAGAGATTTTTACAGCAAGAAAAATGGGAAAAGTCTTCTTTACAAATAGTGGTTCAGAGGCTAATGATTCTCAGGTTTGCTCATGGTATTTAGGCAGTCAATTTGAAGTTTTTGTAGTGAGGTGCATTTTTGAGTCATGCAGTAGGCATTACACCATATCTCTTGATAGTGCATATAAAATTTAGTTATTAATAGCAGTGTAGTCAAGGCGTCTAGGCGAGGCGTTGCCTAGGCGATAAGTTTAATATAAATATATATATAATTATATATATATCACGTATATATATTATTATATATAACATCTAAAAGACCAAAACTCCACACCCACATTCCACAAAAACATAAAATAAAAAGTCTATTACAATCATTCATCACATAACCAAAGACATGTTGACATAGTGGAGTATTAAACACTTCAAAATCTGGGTAAAATACTCAAATTTGTGTCACTGTCCATGTATAATATTAGGCAGAGCCCTCCTACAATTGCCCGGAGGGGTGGCAGGGGGGGCAGCGCCCCCCCTGCGATGCACAAAGTGCGTTTGTAATCTGGACCTAATAGGCCCAGATTGCGTCGAAAAGGATATTTTTAGTGAAAAAAAATGATATTTTTAGTGAAAAAAACGATTTAGAATCTTGTTACTTCTTCATTACATTTTTTTTTTCCTATTTATTTGGATTTTTTTAAAGCAAAAAATATATATATATATTTATTGGGTTTGACTGCCTAGAGGGGCGCCTAGGCAGTTGAGGCCCAAAATCGCCTAGGCGACGCCTAGACTACGCTGATTAATAGGGAAAGTTGACTGAGGAAGGATTAATAAGAAATGAAGGAAACTTGAACTTCATATTGGAATGTTTGAGACAACATAAACCCCAATTCTTAATCTATTGGATGAATCAACATGTGGATATCTAACACATGTCTTCACTATATTTTCTTGACTCCAGAGTCCCCTAGTGGCCTGAGATAGATGACCTGCCTAAGTTGAAAACTTCTATGGGATATGATTCAAAATGAGCAAACAATAAGTCAAAAGTCACAACTCACATGCATATGAATTTAGTATTATACTGTGGTGCTGAAGCTAAAATTTTCGTTGAACTTCAAATTTATAATTCTTTGTTATTTTTTTCTTGATTTATTTGCCTGTAGGTGAAGCTGGTTTGGTACTATAACAATGCACTTGGAAGGCCAAATAAGAAGAAATTTATAGCTCGGTCGAAATCGTATGTTCTTGATTAAGTGAACTGGCAGTTCTTTCTATATTTATCTCTTAGCATGTTATAAATCCAAGTAACTCTTATGTTGTTTTTGCGTTTTGACAGATACCATGGATCAACTTTAATCTCAGCTAGTCTTTCTGGGTAGGTTAAATATGGAGGCAACATTGTGAATATGATACATGTACTTAATCTAGTAATTTGTGACGGCTTATAATTATTATCAAAAAATTTGAACTGTAATTAACAGGGTTATCCTTCGTTGCGCCTCCTGATGATTTTATGTTCCTTGATAGTATTGCTGATGTAACTTTTTAGTTCATTAACAAGGCAATTTTCTTACAGCCTTCCAGCTCTGCATCAAAAATTTGATCTTCCGGCTCCATTTGTATTGCACACTGACTGCCCTCATTACTGGCGCTTCCATCTACCTGGTTATTATCTTACCAATTTAATGTTGGAGTTGGAGATCGCTTGTTTTATCTTATGACTTTTAGTAGTGATAAACATATTCATGTGTGTGGCAGGTGAGACAGAGGAAGACTTTTCAACCAGACTAGCCACTAATTTGGAGAATCTTATCCTCAAAGAGGGACCAGATACGGTAATTGATCCTAGTATTATCTAACCTTTATAGGGAATTATTCTACAACTTGAAAGGATGGTTCTGTTGCTGACCTAGTATTGGTGTTTATATCAGATTGCTGCATTCATCGCTGAGCCTGTCATGGGTGCTGGAGGTGTGATCCTTCCCCCTGCAACCTATTTCGACAAGGTGAGTTGTCAATATCTTGACAAGGTTTAGATTCCTCTTGTACTATGGTCCTCTTAAGATTGTGCAAAAGAAAACTTTAAAGTTTAAATGGAATTAATACTTTCTAGTGTTTAGTACTAATGGATTTGAATACTTTAACTCTATGGGCCACTTCATTGTGTATTCCAGTTATCTGTTCCCTGTGGCGCATGCAATGCTTTTTGGACTCTCTCTCTCTCTCTCTCTCTCTATATATATATATATACTAGTAGAGAGCCCATGCGACACACGGGTAATAATTTAAGAATATCTAAAATTGAATAATATTATTTATTTATATAATAAGAATATTTAATAATTTTACTTTTATTTGATAGACATTATTATTTGTATTAATTAACTGATTTTATAATAATAATTCATTACTATTTTATTAATATCTAATAGAAAATCATAAGTTTCTTAGTATTAAACTTAAATTAATACACCCAAGAGTTGGAGATAAGAGAGGACTCTACAACAGTGGAGATAGAGAGGGCTCCAGGACGAGTTAGTGGGTCCGAAACCTACTTGCAAGAGTTGGAGGTAAGAGAGGACTCTACAATAGTGGAGATAAAGAAGGCTTTAGGATGAGATAGTGGGTCCCAAACCTGAATGGTGGGGATTAAAGAAAAAAGGCACATTTCATCTCTAAAATAGAACTTATAAGATTGAAGGGATTGGAGTTTGGAGAGCAAAGAGGAGAAAGTCTTATTTCTTTATAGTATATATATATATATATCCACACACATACCATTTTCATGTCTGTAATTTCGATTCTTATTTGGTGTAGGTTCAAGTTATCTTGAAAAAATATGACATTCTCTTCATTGCGGATGAGGTATTTTAGTACATCTTTCCAAACTTTCAGTCAACCATAAGCTGACTTTCATCTGTTTTTTTCTAACCTCAGGACGGGTGTTGATTTTTCTTCTTGTCAATTCGATTTTAGGTAATCTGTGCCTTTGGAAGGCTTGGAACAATGTTTGGGTGCGACAAATACAATATTAAACCGGACCTTGTCTCCATAGCAAAGGTAAGGTTAGACAAGATTTTCAAGAGTTTGCCTGCTCGTGTCAGGCAAAGCAGTTAATTTCCTTCTTTTTTTTTCTTTTTTGTTTTCACATTGGGTTTTCAGGCTCTTTCTTCTGCATACATGCCCATTGGTGCCGTTCTTGCGAGCCCTGAAATTTCAGAAGTCATATACTCTCAAAGCAACCAACTTGGTATTTTATAATACTCCAATTAAGTTCGAGGTTCTCTGTTTTTTTCCTTTGTATTGAGTAACTATCCTAATCTTGTTATTATCAGGTACCTTTTCTCATGGATTTACTTACTCTGGGCACCCGGTATCCTGTGCGGTTGCACTGGAAGCACTCAAGATTTACAAGTATGTGGCTATCAGCGTATTTTTTTGCACATTTAATACGAGATTCTATGGTGAGCTAAAACTGTTTCATTGCCTTCCAGGGAAAGAAATATTGTTGAGCAAGTCCAGAGCATCTGCCCCAGGTTCCAAGATGGCATTAAAGCCTTTTCTGGAAGCCCCATTATTGGGGAGGTACGTCAGGCTTTCAAGTCGATAAATTCCTCTTGGTCCATAAGTACTAGATATGGTTACCAGACATTAACATTTTGTAACCCATTTGATAATGCAGATAAGAGGAATTGGGTTGATTCTAGGGACTGAGTTTACTGACAATAAGTCACCCAATGATTTGTTCCCTCCTGAATGGGGTAAGTCTCATATTCATTTTGCTATTAAGTAGTATGAGTGTGGTTTGTATGGAAAGAAATTGGTGAGAAATAGGCCAACAAGCTCCCATAATATAACTTGCATTGTTCCTAAGGACACTATAACACCTGTTGCCCAGATATTGACCCTAGAGGGGGCAGTGATTAGGGTCTTAGCAAATTAAAATCTAATTTTCCCTTTTTGTGCGGAATTAAAATATCAAAGGGAATGCAACTTACCAGTTCTAAAATATATGCAGAGAATAGAGTAAGGTAAAGAGTTATAGAGAACAAACACCAAGATGTTTTTCTCGAGGTTCGGCAACTCGCCTACATACATTCTCGCCTTTCAGCTTCCAACTTCAAGGATTCACCATGATTTTACTCGTACAGACTTCTTCCTAAGTGAAGCCCAAGCCGCTTACAATCTCTCTTACAAGTCAAGATCAAATCTTTACAATCTCTCTTCCAGGTCGAGACCAAACCTTTCCTTGCAAGCGCACAACTCTCTCTTTACTTCTTCGAAGCTACAGCTTCAGTTACAAGAATCCACTGATTCTTGACTTTCCTTTACAAAAGTGGATTTGGATTTACAATCCGAAATAAAGCTCCTCAAAATGAGTTGGATATGAGTTAAATAATACTCTAATGAAATTTCTCAAAGAAATGAGTTGAATGGCTCAAAAGAGATTTTTGGAGATTTCTAAAGTGTGATCGATGTGGAAATCCATTTCAATGATAGAGTAGATGATGAGAGTTAATGTATTGATCAAGAGATTTATTTTGTTCATTAATGAACTCCTTTTATAGCTCTTCATCTAATATGGCCGTTGGTGAAACATTAAATGCGAAAAAAGCCGTTGAAAACTAGCCGTTACAGCATTTTCAGAGTATTGAATGATTTCGTCGACAAAATTGGGTTCCCCAATTCATTTCGTCGTCGAGATCAAAAACAGTGAAGACAGTGAGTTTACTGTCTCCATTTCGTCACCAAATTCAAGACTCCCTTGTGAATTCGTCGACGAAATCAGAATAAAAACTTTGATTTCACTCTGGATCAAGACCTTAATAATGGGAATGAATTCCTAGGTCTTTTAGCGTTTCTTTAACATGATTTTTATGATTTCCTAGGACCTTAGAATGATATCCAATAAAGTCTTAGGCTCCTATAGTCAATCTAAGTATTTGAGCATTCAACTAACCATACTTTGAGGACTTCTTACAAAAGTCTTAGACACTTATAAAATTAAAATTAAACTAATATGTCTTCTTAACAATTGGTCTTCAACTTGATCTTGAGTTTTTAGATTTGGCTTTGACTCTTAAATCTTCTTTTCTTGTTTGGTGATTTGACTTGAACTTTGAATATGATCTTCAATCTTCATTCTTCACTTGAGTTCAATGGCTTGAGTTGAATATTCTTTTTGATGACTTGGACTTGGTTGAATGACTTGCTCCAATCAATCCATTTGATTTTTACTTGAATGATTTTCATTCTTTTATGCCTTGAAAAATGTGCTAATGTTCTCATGATTTGTATTTATCAAACACTTAGAAGAATCATTAGTACTACAATTGTCATTCCATTATTGTGTTATTATCAAAATTATTAAGGGTACCGAAAGTTGTAACATTGAGGATAACAACACCTACCTGAGAGATCTCTTGTGCAAAAAAAACCAACCTGTAGGATGACTGTAACTAAGTCTGTAGACATTCTTTGTCTGTTTTCTTTAAGGTGTGAACTACTCAACATAATTTTATAGTCATCATCCAAAAGTACACAAATTGTATTTACTTATAAAGAAAGAAGAAGAGAAGATGGAAGTGAAATTGGTTAGAGGATGAAAAATAATCTCCTCCCCGAACGAGGGGAGTGAGGTGTATCGCCCATTTAAAACCTGCCACGTGTCCCCTTTTAACATCCTTTAACTGTGATTAAGATTCACTAACCCTTAGGGTTAAAGCATCTATCCTTGGTTTTTAGAAGAAGAAAAATTTAACCACATGGGTTAAAACTTTTGAACCAGAGTTCAATGATAGTTAAAGGGGGCTTTGTGCGTACGAATTACCTCACTCCGGGGATTATTCCCCTTGGATGATTATGGTCATCATGGGGTGGTCCTAGATTATAGTGAATGATGGCTCATACCTTTTTGTATGTTCAAGTAACATTTTTTGGTATAAAGATTTTAGATGGTCTTTGGGGCCTAAACAATGGGACCTTAGATTTCTCCTTTTCATAATCTGTACTCTTAAGTAATCCGCACATTGATTTGAGTAGCAGATTATGTTGTGATATGCAAACATACTCCTGGTAGCTGGGTTACTGTCAATCTTTTTGCTCTTTTAATAATACTGGTCAATGATGTCATGACAGGGGTAGGTGCGTATTTTGGAGCACAATGTGAGAAGCACGGGATGTTAGTGCGTGTCGCAGGGGACAACATAATGATGTCCCCTCCATTCATAATCTCCCCTGAAGAAGTTGATCAGGTAAGATACAACATTAATGGGTCTTAATTATTTTTGTTGGCTGACAAGAATTTTTTTTTTAAATGTTAATCTCTATTTTAGTTTATAATGGTTTAGCGTGAAAGATTAGAACTAAGTCTTGCTAATGGATGAATTTTCAAGGTGCATATACAGTGAAAATTGCCCATAATTCTAGCCATGGCTGTATGCATTTATTTACTCTCCAAGAGAAACTAGTTCTCCTCCCAAAATGCTGGAACTGTCAAAAGAAGTTGCATGCTGTTATTTACCATGAAAAAATGAGTTTGTTAGAGACTTTCACTGTTCAAGCTGTGCCAACTTTTGGGCTATGGTTGATGCAAACAGTGACTCCTTGATTGGACAGTCTGGACCCCAACCGCATTGACAGATTTTTATACACTTTTGCTGTATGTAAGATTTAAACTAGCTTTTGACCACAGCAACTAGCTAAAGCTTGAAACTCTTATTTTCACTTTTCAGTTAATAAGCATCTATGGAGCAGCACTGAAAGCTACAGAAGAGAGAGTGAAGGAACTCAAGTCTCAGCAATGAACTTGGAAGAGTCTGAATTTTATTGTGGGCCCTGATAATGTCGAAAAGATAATTGTTGGTCACTTTCGTGAAGCAAACCTGACGACTGTTAGACGATTAGATATCAATAAATCTATATTGTGTTCTTATTATCTGTTAACGAGGGACTCAAATCTCTGTTTTTCTATATCCAATATATATTAACATTGTAGTTTTCAGGAAGCTCCTAATTCAAGGATCATAATCATCTGAGCAGTACACTCATGCGGACCTCTGCAAATGCTATTATTAATCATCTAGACAAAGTTGATTGATCAGATATTTGATATCCTACCTCAGCAATGCTGTTCATATGAACATCTTTTGTAAATGGATATGACGCTTCATCTCTCTCTCTCTCTCTCTCTCTCTATATATATTTATGGTCCTTCACTAAGACTACTGAACTTGCTTTTTTTTTGTTAGAGAGGTAATCTAAACACACACATCAGACCTAAGGTAACTTGCTACGATATACACAACGAAAACAAAAACGTGAAAAGTGTTCTCTCACACCACCCTATTAGTTCAAAATTGTCTACCTCCCCTTTGGGGTAGGTTACAGGATCGAGTCCCGGGGAGCAGCTGTAATATCAACGTTCTCAAATTTTCTTGGAATCTTTTTCTCAGTGACGTGTACAAGAATCAACACTCTCTCTTCTCTCACCCATTCTCTGGGTAACCCCCCCCCCCCTAGTAGTGATTCAGCCTCTCCTGAAATGGTGTAAATGGCTACTGGTTCAAGCATCTGATGCTTGAAAATTAGAGCTCTCCCTGGAACTCTTTTGGGGGGAGGGGGGAGGGGGGAGGAGGGTTTAGGAATTCAGTAGATCAGATTCAAATTGTTGAGGAGCAAATATGACCAACAAGTTCGGTAATACATAAGTGACTAGTCAGTCAAGCTGATTATACCTTATAATCAGCTCACCTCATATATACTGTTAGATCTCAAATAATAGTTAGGATCAAAACACCCTTTATTGTGCTAATTGTTTAATTTCCAAAACTAACCTTAATACCCTCTAAACATGCTCCTCTCTAAACACGTTCTCTTCTTTCTCTCTCCCGCCCAACTCTCTCTCCCTTATTCTTTCTCCCCGCTAGTTCTCTCTCTCTCCCCGCTCGGTTCCCTTCTTTTCACCTGAATTCAAGTTGCAGGTCACTTGGCTAAAACCCGATCCAGCTGATCAGGACGAGATTAATTGGCTTAATGAGAAATTGTCTATTGCTTGCAATAAATTCAGACACGAGAGCTCCGAAAACTTTGAAGATCGCCTTATGTTCTCTCAGTTGGTTTATTGGAAACAAGGCATCAATAGATGCTCTTACAATGTATATCCTAGAAAGGGCAAAACTTGGGCCCTTTTTAAGAATTAGATCACACCCTTTTTTACCGGTAATCTCTCTTTCTTCTCTCTCTTCTTTCTCGCTCATGGACTGCCCCTGTTTGATGATCAGGAATAGCAGATATTATATGGGCATACAAGTAACATAATCTGTACTAGATTACGTGATTGGTTGAAATAAAATCTTCCATGATTGTTGTTTTTGATTTGCCACATCTCACTGAAAGAATTTTGCAAACAATACTCTTTGGAGCTCTGTATCAAATACTTCAAGGGTGTTCTTGAACCTGTTGTATCACCAATTGTTATAATTATTGTGTCCCGCATCTGGTGGTTTACGATCAACCTAGTATTACATAGGCTGTTCATGTTTACACCTGTTTGTCGTTGATCCTCACATTATTCGTTTAGAAAGGTTGTTGGGATCTACCTTACTTAGTTCATACTTGCTCGTGGGTTGACCTGAATTTTATTTTTGTAAATGCAAAAGCCAGAATTGAATCCAGGTTTTTTAGAATCTTGGCAGGCAGGTCAAAGTTCCGTTGGGATATCAAATGGAACTTTGATCCAGACAATCATAAACAACGCGAATATGAACCAGGGAGAGAGAGAGAGTTGGGCAGGGAGAGAGAGAACCAGGCGGGGAGAGAGAAAGCAGGGCAGGGCAGGGAGAAAGAGCTGGGCTGGGAGAGAGAAAGAGGGCTGCGAGAGAGAAAGGGAACTGTTTAAAGAGAAGCGTGTTTAGAGGGTACAAGGTTAGTTTTGGAAATTAAATAATTAACACAATTAAACAATTAACACAATAAATGATGTTTAAATCCTAGCCATTATATAAAATATAACGGTATATAGGAGAGAAGATGAACTGATTATAAGATATAATCAGCCTGACTGACTAGTCACCTCCTCTACATATATTACCTTAATGTTATACCCTCAGCAACACAATGTCTCATGGATAGGGGCAAATTCTGTCTAGCAAAAAGGAGTGGGTCAATTTCATTTTGGAATTGGCGCTAGCCGCTTGCTAACCTCTGATAGCAAACTAAATTATCAGGTTGATGCATTTTTCTCACGAAGAGTTCTGTTCACCACGTCCAAATGGTGCGCACAGAAGGGTGTTTTGGTAAATTACATTTGATGTACAAACAAAGGTGTTTTTGTAATTCTTCGTCAAGATAATAGCATGTATAGAGGTGGTGCTGACATCCGTTATCAAGAAATGATAACTACGGGGAGAGGCGATATTTGATGATCCTTGAGAGCATTGAGGATGATGCTGAGTGGAGCAAATCATCTTTTGTTTTCTGGGTCAAGTTATGTTAAGATTTAACTTCAATAGTCAAAGAAAGAAATGACTTGGGGTAAATGGCTCATCTTCCAGAGTACTGGGAATACTTTTTTAGATCCACAAGTCCCATTATTTTCAGTGGAAGAATAATATAGATATGACAAAAATAGATGGATAGAAAAGAAAGTTTTCAGGGCAATCTTTGCAGAACTTTAACCAGGCGGCCATTTCATCTGCCTCCCACCGAGCACATGCAAGTGGAGATGATAAACGGATTGACCTGGAATGAACAAGACGGCCACCGACGTGATTACACACTAAAAGCCATCAATTAATAAAAGCACATAACAAAACTAAAGAGAATGGGATGATAGCTTACAGGCAGTTGGACCGTTATTGATGACAACACGAAAACCATCCTGAATACCTTCCTTCTCTGCCACTATTTTGGCAGCATAGAGAAGATGACCCAATATCTCCCCATGCCTTGGTTCAGCCTAACAAGGCAGAAAAATACAAACCAACATGGAATTAGCAATCCAAACTCTGTACCTGCTTTGAGAAAGGGAAAGGGAGGGCGAAAAAATAAAATTATATGGAGTTATCATTTGCATTGCATCAGCAGATTATCAACTGATCACCAAAGAATTAAAAAAAGATTCACTCCTGTAAAAAAAAATATATATGAGAATATGTTCAAATATACGAATAAGTTATATGCATGATGCTGTCTCCTTGTTGGCAGAGCAGATATAGATGCTGCATAGTTTAGTAAAGTAACGAACATTGCGAAGTAAAGTAATGAGCAGATATAGATGCTGCATAGTTTAGTAAAGTAATGAACATTGTGAAGGGCGGGATTTGTTTTTGCAGTCTCTGTCACTTAGAAGCAATTAACAGTACTCAAGCAAGGCAGTATTAGTGATCACACCATCATAGGCTTCGCTTTGTCCAATGTACGTCAGCTAAAAGGCTTTCAAATTGTTTGTGTTATTTTAACATTCCATGAATTTTTCTACGAAAGCTGTATTCTGTTTTGTTTGGATGATCAACAATTGCTCTTTGGTAAGAGGGATAGAAAAGTGTCTTCTATTTGGCTTTTGTTGCAGCATCTGGAATAAACTAAATAACTGATCATTGAGGATAAGAATTTTATCAGGACTACTAAAAAATTTATGAGGTCCTTCGATTTCACAGGTGTGAGAGACCAAACACTTGATGAGACTTCTGCTTCAATGATTTTATATGACCAAGGTAAGTCATTAAGGATAGTTAACAGCCTAAAGAGCTACTGTGTCTCAAATGGAAGCACCCAAGCATGCACTGTTTGGGACTTAATATCAACAGTAGAGCTTCAAGAATGCCAGTGCCATCTGGTAGTGGTGAAATCGGCAATTGTATTTTCCGGACTAACTAGGACAAGAGGTTCAAAGGAATAGAGAGAATCCTCTCTCCTGTAGGTTTTGCAGGTGCGGTAATCGTGTTATCCTGCTCCATTGACAATGGAGGATACCTCTTCCCATGTGGTAATCAGGCATTCAAAAGGACCAACAGTCCATGGCAACTAGCAAAAGAAATTGGATTCTGTTCAACTCAATCATTTATCAAATCATATGACTCAGCTGGGATCCATGAACTTCCAAAGCTAACGAAAAACCATGTATTTAAGATTTATATGTTGAATGGATCTTGAACAGGTAAAACTCCCTAATAATCAGACAAATCACTAATAATTCATAAACTACACTTCTCGTTTTCTCTTAATTCTTAGGAGATCCAATAAGATTGCCATTTAATGGACTACCGAGGAGTTTCCTCATATTCCTTAAATATAAAAAATTCATTGCCGATATGCTTATAATATAACTTCTATTTTCTTCAATAATTCCAGCTATCTGTTCAAAGGAAAAGTGGAGGTGTGAGCTAGAATGCCCAAAGAAAGGGATGATCAGGGTAGACGCTCGACCATGCTTAACCAATTTTTAAAAGAAAGATGGCCATCACATCAATTACCAAAGAAAGTCACCAAGAATGTTTTCTGATCATCTATTTGACCCACCAAAACCCGTTGGTCCGAGATTCCAATGAATTAAGCATCAAGAGTTCTTCATTTGGAGTGAAGAAGGTTGTGATCACCTCCTATGATTTTGAGGTAAGAAATACACTCTTGTATTTTGGTTATCTACCTAGTTTGGTGAGTTGTTGATATCCAAAAGTGGTGTGTACTCTTGAGTGTTTGCCTTTGGTTTACATACACGGAGGGGAAAAGTATGGTTTCCCAACAGTGGTATCAGAGCTTGGGTTGTTGGTTTTTGTTTATGTATGTGAATCAAAATGGTAACTCGGATGTTAGCCTAAATGGAAATAATTGGCCAATTTGAAAACTGAAGATGGAGGACTTACTTTATTGTAAGGATTTGTATACATTGAGGATATTGAAAGTCGGAATCCATGTCAAATGAAGATTGGAAGAAGTTGGATAGAAAAGCAATTGGAAATATTCGGCAATGGTTAGAGGATGTTGTATTTCACCATATGCCAAATGAGAGCTCTGCACAAGGTTTGTAGAAGAAATTACATGACTCTACGAGAGCAAAACGGTGAGGAATAAAACCTTCTTGAATAGGAAGTTGGTGAGCTTGAAATTTAAGGAAAGGGCATCAATTGCAGAACACTTGAATGAAATGCATAGCATTGTCAATCAATTGGCGGCTATGAAGATGGTGCTAGATGATGAATTGCAAGCTTTGTTATTGCTTAGTTCATTACCGGAAAGTTGGGAGACATTGGTTGTTTATCTTAGTAATTCGGCACTGGATGGGGTTATTTCTTTTAGTCAAGTCACTAGTAGTTTGTTGAATGAAGAGCTTAGAAGACAAGCTTCAGGTTCCTCTCATCCACAAGTTTTGGCTAGTGAAGAAAGAGGAAGATCCAAGAATCGATGTGATCACTTTTGTGATAAAGAGAGAACAAAATCAAAAGCTTAAGATTTTTTTTTTTTAAATATAAAAGCCACTTTGTGGGAGTGGGGGGTTTGGCAGACCCCTACCAGTTTATTATTGATAAAACCAATGGGGGGAACATAAAACCTTATCCCTACAAGAACTAAGATTAAATGTTATTCTTGTCACAAGAAGGGACATATGAGAAAGAGTGCCAGAAATTTAAAAGATACATGAAAGAAGGCAAAGTCAATGATAAAGAAAAGAAAACTACGGTGGTTGCTACAAATGAGAAGGTTGAAGTGCTCACCGCATTTGATGAAGATTGTTTTGGTGCCATATGTGATGATTCCAAATGAGTTGTTGACACGGGTGCTTCTTATCATGCAACGCTAAATAGACAGTTATTTTCTTCATACAATTCTAGTGAGCATGGAATGAAATGTCGACGATATATGTCAATATTGTTCCCTTCCTCCCGACATATTTGCATGGGGTATTGCAAATTTTACATAATGTCGCACGATGCCGTCAATATCAAACATATATTGATGATATCTTGTGATATTCTGGGAAATGTTGCTTTTTAAGCTATAAAACAGAGTCAAACCCTATCTACAGCTTATTTACAATAGCCAAACCATTTTATTATACATAAAATGTTTTTTTTTTAATTCTTTCATTTACTAAAAATGTTTATATATTAATAAAGTTACCCCCCATTTGAATTCAATAAAAATTATCTCGGATCCAAATCTCTAAAGAATAATAACTCAACTTCCTAGATCAAGAAAAATTCTGCTTTTTAGGGATTAAGTCAAAATTTCAACTTCCAAAATCTAAGATATTTCTCAAATCTTATAATTTTACAAATTGTATCATATCAAAACATTACTAAAACTCAAAAGTCCGATGAAAAAAAAGTCTCATATTTTAATCTTACAAAATATTTTCATCTACAGAGTCAAAAAGTCAATTAAAAATTCAGCACAAAAAGGCTTACATCCAAGCTTTGCAGAAAAAGTATATTGGGTACCCTCTATTTAAAATACTCAAATTTAAATTTTAAAAGAGTCATATGGATGTTTCTGGGTATGAGCCGTATGAATGAGTATGGAGGTGTTATTGTACAGCCCCATGTGGCAGTGGCAATGCTAGTGACAATTGTGCATCAGTACCCACAGTATCCACCAATGGGAGTTTTCCTACATCTTGGACTAGATGATTACCAACGTTATGTACATGAGTATACATCATTGTACATAATGTGATGAGTTGGACACTATATTATACTTATGTGGAGAACCAATACTATTGTTAGCCTAGTCAAGACCATAGTTCAACATATCGGTATCGGTCACTGTATCGGTAAGTCCAAAATAGGATATGTTTCGACGTATCAGTTGGATACGGCAGAAAAAAACAGGATAAGCTAAAAAAAGCTTGGATACGCAAACAAAAACTTGGATACCCTGCACAAAATCTCTTTTAATACCACTATAAGCTAAAAACAAACTAAATGAAGACCCCCAACTACATTTATAACCACACATATGAGAGTTAATAATTTTAAAAGTTAAAAAATGCGTGAGCGTTGATATTCATTTTAATTGTTTTAGATGCCTAAAGAACTTATACATGCACATTAAAGTTTATAATTGAAATTTAGCAATTTAGTACTTTTTCAAACCCTTAGAGTTGAACAATATAACCTTGTTTTTTTCAAAAAATATATATATATTTAAAGTTAAGAATTTTTTACCCTTAGGATTAATACTTTATTACTATTTTTTTATATTTATTTCTAAAAACCAAGGTTAGACATGTGTCCCTTTTAACTCTTATTAACTGTGGTTAAGATTCACTAACCCTTAGGATTCAACAATCTAACCTTGGTTTTTAGAAAAAACAATATTTAAAAAAATTAACTTGAGTTAAAAATTCTTAATAAAAATTAACTCTAGGGTTAAAAATTAATTTATTACTATTTTTTTTTAAAGAAAAACCAATGTTAGATTGTTGAACCCTAAGGGTAGGGACTATTAACCACAACTAATAGTCACTAAAAGGGACAAATGTCTAACCTTGGTTTTTAGAAATAAATAATTAACCAGAGTTAAAAAAATTTAACCTTAGGGTGTGATTAATAGTTACTAAGAGGAACACATGTCTAACCTCGGTTTTTAGAAATTAAAAAAATTAAGTAGAGTTAAAAATTCTTAACCTTAGGGTGTGAATAATAGTCACTAAAAGGGACACATGTCTAACCTTGGTTTTTAAAATAAATATAAAAAAATTTAACTAGAATTAAAAATTCTTAACCTTAGGGTGTGATTAATAGTCACTAAAAGGGACACATGTCTAACCTTGGTTTTTAGAAATAAAAATAGTAACTAGAGTTAAAACTTCTTAACCTTAGGGTGTGATCAATAGTCACTAAAAGGGACACATGTCTAACCTTGGTTTTTAGGAAAAAAAAAAATTAACTCGAGTTAAAACTTTTTAACCTTAGGGTTATTTTTTTTAAAGATCAACTAAGGGTTAGTGTATCTTAATCACAGAGTTAAAAAGGGACACCACATTTAAATCGTGATTGGCTTGATCCAATCTCCTTGGTGAAAGGTTAACACAACACCTACATTAACCTAAAAAACAAAACACAACACAATACATATTATGTTTTGCAGAGTGAGGTTAGCACGCCTCTTCTTTCATTTAATAAAACCAAACACAATGAAATCTTTACTTTACTCTCAGAGTCAGTTTGGCCAAAACTGAAAGGGGCAAAGGGGCTAGCAGTCCTCTTCGGTTTTTGCAATCAATGGCAAAGAGGAAGGCGACAACGGCAATGGCAATTGATGCAGCAACGACGATATCGACGATGGAGGCACAGATATGTAACCCTAAGTTCTCCTTCTCTACGCACAAATCTAATTTTTTTCTCCTTTTTTTTTTCCTATTTTTCAATCTCCTCTGTAGAGTGTCATTGGAATCTTTCAATACTTATAGAGTATGTCATGTAGATCTATTCATCCATGCGAATTAAAGGTTTTTTTTTTTAACTGCTGAAAACCCTATATCAGCACAGTATCGCCAGTATTGGGCGTATTGATCGGTACCGATACGCCCAATACTGGCGATACGGTACTAACATAGGGGAATTTTTTTTCCTGCGTATCCAAGTATCAAGTATGAGAAAAATCGATACGTATCAGCTAATAAGTATCGATATTTTAAACCATAGTCAAGGCAGAGATGACTCTGAGTCTCCACGTAACTCCATGTGCCTCTGATTATAGTTCTTGAAGTGGGTTGGATTATGTTATCATGGATGTATTTATGTATGAAATTCTGATTATATATTTTTATTGTTATGATAAAACAATTTATGTAGGTTATACCATTATCAATTAATCATACATTATTATCACTCGTCAACGCACATCTTTAGTCTCTTCACATTGCATATCTAATGTATATTGTTATTTTTTCAAGAAATCAATTATTCACATATGCATATTAACATTTATTTTAATATTTCCTAAAGTTTCATTGCAAAATTTCATGTTTCCCATTTTTCCATCGATGGGTGTGATATCTCCAATAAACGATATATCTTGCTATATAAGATATATATTTATCCTAGGAAGCACGGATACGGATACGGGATACGGGTACGATACGATACGGATACGGCGATACGGCAAAACCTAAAAAAATAGGATACGGGTACGGCCAGGATACGTCTGTAATTTTTTTTATAAATAATAATAATAATAATATATTTTATATTATAATTACAAAATAACCATTGGTTCAGTTCTCTTTATGTATAAAAAAGATCATGTCCATGCAAAAGCAAAAGAAATAGGGTCATCTCATCATCCATTAAGCAAAAAAGAAAGTCATCCTATTATCCACTAAGTAAAATATAAAGAAGATCATGTCCATGCAAAAACAAAAGAGATAGGGTCACATCCTTGGGTCTCCAAAAAAAAAATAGGGTCACATCCTTGGGTCTCCAAAAAAAAAATTTTTTTATTAAAAATAGGGTCACACCCTTGGGTCTCCAAAAAAAATTGAAAAAATAAAATAAAATAAAAAATCTCGTATCCTGGTCGTATCCCGAAGTATCCTGGCGTATCGGAGCCGTATCCTAAATTAAAAAATTGTTTTTAATTAATGGGATACGTTTCGGCCGTATCCCGTACGTATCCGTATCCGATACGTATCGGATACGGGTACAAGAGGGTATTTGAAGTATCCGTGCTTTCTAGTATTTATCTCATCAGTGCGACATGTCGAGCAATATTAACATTCAAAACCTTACCGATAAGTTTGGTTTGGTTAAGTGGGGAAATAGTGGTGCCTCAAAAATTACTGGCATCGGTGATGTTCACATTGAAACAAATGTGTCACAAGTTTATTTTGAAGCATGTGAGACATGTACTGCATCTCTTTTTGAATCTAATTTCATGTGAAAAGTTGGATGATGAACAGTTTAAGAATCATTTTGGGAAAGAAAGATGAAGTTATCCAAAGGTTCTCTCATCGTGGTAAGGGGTGAAAAGAAAGCTACTCATAACAAAATGAAAGCACACTTGTTCAAAATCGAAGTGAACACTTTTTTTTGGTAACCCAGGGTGTCCCTAACCCTTCAGGTCAGGACTAGATCCCCGGGGATGTGACGAAGGCCCACAATCCGCCCCACTAAGAAAGTCCGGAAAATCCAAGCGGGATTGGCCCCGAAGGGGGAGTGAGAAATGGAACCCAAGACCTCCTTCTTGGCGAAAGGTCCAAGAATCACTGGTCTACCCCTTTGGGGTTAAATCGAAGTGAACACCGTCTTGGAGGATTCATTGCCAAGATATGGCATCGAAAACTTGGTCAAATTAGCAAGAAAGGCATTCAAGTATTGGCAAAAATGCAACTTCTCCCTGGCATGAAAGGTTCGTCCATTGAACCTTGCTATCATTAAAATTTTGAATTTAGTAAACTCGGATGTGTGTGGCCATATGAGTGTGAAATCTCTTTGTGGTGCTTGTTACTTTGTTACCTTCATAGATGACGCATCTAGAAAAGTATGGTCTTATACCATGAAATCCAAGAATGAAGTGTTTGAAATTTTCAAACTGCTTTATGCCATGGTTGAACGGGAAGTGGTAAAGCTCTCAAGTGTCTTCGTACGGATAATGGGGGAGAGTACACTTCAAAGGCATTCAAGAATTATTGTGATAAGTATGTTATTCGGATGAAAGAACCATTCCTCCTACTCCTCAACAACTGGGGTAACCGAAAGAATGAACCAAACAATTATTGAAAGAATGAGAAGTATGTTTGCATGTGAAAAGTTGCCTAAACACTTTTAGGGAGAAGCAATGCGTACTACATATTATCTAACCAATCGTTCTTCATCGGTTCCACTTAGAGGACAAGTTCCCGAAAAGGTGTGGAGTGGCAAAGAAATTTCATATTCCAATTTTAGGGTATTTGGATGCAAAGCTTTTATGCATATACCCAATGATCTCCATTCCAAACTAGAATACACGTCTTTACCATGTGTCTTCTTGGGATATAGTGATGAAGAATTTGGCCATCGATTGTAGGATCCAATGAATAAGATAGAAATGTGGATTTTCGAGAAGATCAAACCATTGAAGATTTTAAAAAGAGTAAAAATAGGAAGGAAGATGTCTTTGATGGTACGCTTGAAGACCAAACAGAGCTATGTGGACCATAAAAAATGAGTGCGCAAGAGGACGGGCAAAAGATTGTAATAATGATCTCACTGAAAATCGACCAATGTTGCCTTTAAACCATAACCTATAATCTCTAACCTGAGTACATGGGGGGAGAGGATCTCAAGTGATTCACATGGCGTTGCAAATCTTCAACTTCACAATTGTTCAGGTCTCGCCTCAATCGAGGACACCAAACTAAGTCACTCCATACCCTCTCAACGCAGTCAGCTACTGTGGCTTCTTTGCTTAGTGCGAAGAAGATGTTCTCAGAATCATCCTTAAGTCTTGAGTGACCACACCAAATATCTTTCCAATATTGGATTTCAATTTCATTCCCCACCTTGAACCAAATGAAGGGGTCTCGTAGCTTAGCCACAACCATGATACATTTCCAAAGTCCCACCCCATGCGATCCTCACACTCCCTTCGGCTTCCAACAAAAATCTTCCTCGTATTTAGCAACAATCACCATTCTCCAAAGACTCCTGCTCTTCACCAAATTTCCAAACCCATTTACCCAATAGAGCCTTATTTACTTGACTAGTTGGAACGAGGTTGAGACCAGCATCTTTTAAAGGTTTACCAATTTGGTTCCCGTCTACTAGGTAGTATTTCCTTTTGTCTCCTTTCTCATTCTAAAGAAAGTTTCTTTGTAATTGGTCGAGGATCAAGGCTATAAATAGCTTATCGCCAAATGTCTCTTCTATTACGAAGACCACCTAGTCGTGAAGCTTATCCAAAAGATGTTTTTTATTTGCATTCACGCCTTTTTGAAAAGGCCGCTAAATCAAGTTCTCTTTTAGGTGAAGGAAGTATGACCGCTTTACCGATATTTGGAATTGACAAGGTGAACATAAAATATGTAGGGAGGCTCGCCTCTTGAAAATGGGGATGAACAAGATAACATTAAAGAGGGGGAGCAACCCTCAAATGAAGAAGATCTACCTTAATCACAATGGAGAAGATCTACTAGCGAGAGAAGACCTTCAAGTAGATATCCTCAAAAAATATGTGATGGTTACAAATGAAGGTGAACCGAAAAGTTTTCCAAGAAGTTCAAGTTGATGTGCACATATGTGAGTGGTGGAAGTTATGCAAGATGAGATTGACTCATTGCATAAGAACTGTACTTATGATCTTGTCGAGTTACCAAAAGGTAGAAAAGTTTTGAAAAACAAATGAGTCGGTCTTCAAGTTAAAGTATGAAGACAATGGAAAGAAAGTGAGATACAAGGCACGTTTAGTTGTGATAGGCTTTGGGCAGAAAAAAGGGAACCGACTTTGATGAGATATTTTCTCTCGTAGTCAAAATGTACTCAATTTGAATGGTTTTGGGTTTGGCAGCAAGCTTGGGTTTAGAAGTTGAGCAACTAGATGTCAAGACCGCATCCCTTTATGGTGATTTGAATGAAGAATTATACGTGGAGCAGCCACGCGATTTTGGAGTCAAATGTTTACACATGGTTTTCAAGCTAAAGAAAAACTTATATGAGTTGAAGCAAGCACCAAGGCAATGGTACAAGAAGTTCAATTCCTTTATGATAGATCATGAGTACAAAAGATCACCTTTGGACCATTGTGTTTACTCTAGAAAGCTTTCTAATGGTGGCTTCATTGTTCTCTTGCTTTATGATGATTATTGGTCGAAATTCTAATATGATTGACATGTTAAAGAAAAGCCTAAGCAAGTCCTTTGACATTGACATGGACTGATGATCAGCAACGCAAACTTTGGGCATGGTGATTTCTCGTGATAGTAAAACTAAGAAATTGTGGATATCACCAGTGTAGTCAAGGCGACACCTAGGCGATTTTGGGCCTCAACCGCCTAGGCGCCCCTCTAGGCAGTCGAACCCAGTAAATATATATATTTTTTTTTTGCTTTAAAAAAATCCAAATAAATAGGAAAAAAAAACATGTAATGAAGAAGTAACAAGATTCTAAATCGTTTTTTTCACTAAAAATATCATTTTTTTTCCACTAAAAATATCGTTTTCGACGCAATCTAGGCCTATTAGGCCCAGATTGCAAATGCACTTTGTGCATTGCAGGGGGGGCGCTGCCCCCCTACCACCCCCGGGCAATCGCAGGGGGGCTCTGCCTAATATTATACATGGATAGTGACGAATTTGGGTATTTGGCCCAGATTTTGAAGTGTTTAATACTCCACTATGTCAACATGTCTTTGGTTATGTGATAAATGATTGTAATAGACTTTTTATTTTATGTTTTTGTGAAATGTGGGTGTGGAGTTTTGATCTTTTAGATGTTATATATAATAATATATATACGTGATATATATATATATATATATATATATATATATTAAATTTATCGCCTAGACAATGCCTGGGCGTCGCCTGGGCAACGCCTTGCCTAGCCGAGGCTAATCGCTTAGGCATCGCCTAGACGCCTTGACTACACTGGATATCACAAGAAAGGTATACTGAACAAGTACTTCAAATTTTTAGATGAAGAATGTTGAATTAGTTAGCACTCTACTTGCAACTCTATGTTTTCATCTATTTTCTCAGCAACCAAACATAGCATTAGGGCTTCACTTATTTAAAACCCCTTTTTGCTGTGAACTTTTTAGTCAATGAACGATAATCAAAGATTAGAGATTTTTGAGTATTCTCCAGTAATTGAAAATTGGTATGATGTCATGGGAGTGATTCCCTAAGAAATCTAAGGTGTATTCTTGAATTTTTTCTTTTCTTTCTATTGTTCTTCTTGGAATTTATGTTCTCTCATTAAAACCTAACCCACAAAACCCTAGATCCTTGTTTCCCTAAACTTCACCAAAACCCTAATCCTATTCCATTGAAGCCCTAGCCCCTACACAAAAACCCTTGCTGGCCCATTGTTCTCCCAACTTTGCCGCAGGCCAGCCCAGACCTTCCTAACACTGCCGCAGCCCACACCCAAATTCCTAAGTCTGTCGTAGTTCCTGTCCATGTTGTTCCAGCACTGCTACAGGTTTCTGCTGGTTTTCTCCTTGCTGCCACAAGCTCCTGCATCCCCTAATCTTACTGCTACAGGCTTTGGCACCCTTACCCTTGGTGTCCAACATTCTGACAGCCAATAAACTCATTGTTACAGCCTTTTCTCCCCTTCCTTATTGCTATCACAGCCCTAATACAGTCCTATTACAGTACCAAAACCCTAAAACAGAATTGAAACCCTAAACAAATTCCCAAAAAAAAACTAAAACAAAATTTCTCAAAACCCTAAACATTAAATTCTCAAACCCAAATCCTTCCATCTTCGAAACCCTAGAAAATATAGAAATTCTGCATGGACTTGAGAGCTAATTCCCTAAGCTTGTGGAATTATAGAATTCCATTAACCCTCGCAGATACAACTAAGGGTCATTATTGCAGGTTGTGACATGACCTTGAATCTTACTAAAATTGTGTCTTGAATTTTTTGGATAATTATTTGTGATAAGATTGCTAATTTAAAACTTTCATTATTATTGATAATTCAATCTTGAGCAGTAAAGTGGATTCTTAGATATCTTAGAGGCACTTCTAAGATGTGTTTGTGTTTTGGGATGTCGAAGCCTTAGTTGGAAGGATTCACAGGTTCAGACATGGCAGGTGACCTTGATCATATGAAATCTACTTCGGGTTATTTGTTTACCTTTGTAGGGGGGTCTATATCTTGGCAATCCAAATTGCAAAAATGTGCGGCTTTGTCTGCCACAGAAGCAGAGTACATCGCAGTTACAGAAGCTTGCAAGGAGATGTTGTGGATGAAGAGGTTCTTGGAAGAACTTGATTTAGAACAAAAAGAGGTTTGTTGTCCACTATGACAATCAAAGTGTTATTCATTTGAGTAAGAATTCAAGTTTTCATTCTAAGTCTAAACACATTGAGGTAAGACATACTGGATTAGAGATGTGCTCGAGAAGAAATTATTGAAGGTTGAGAAAATACACACCGACAAGAATGGTGCGGACATGATGACGAAATCATTACCCAAGAATATGAATGGGTTTTTGTAGGATTATAGCCGGTATGAGTATGGTATATCCATCTTAATGAATCGGGACTCATAAGGAGGTAAGACCCACCTTGATTAAGGAAGAAGTATTGGCTCTCTTTGGGAAGGTGAGGGCATTGAATGCCTTGTCCCCCATTCAGTGTCTCTTTCTTTGGGTATATACGATGGAGAGACCTCTCCTCTCCTAGTGCCTTTTGTTTTTGTCTTACTCCCTCTTCATAGTCAAGCTTTTGGTGTGAGGAAGAAAGAAGAAGATGGAAGCCTTCTTAAGTCTCAAGAGTTCTTCATTTGGAGTGAAGAAATCACTTCCTACGATTTTGATGTAAGAAATACACTCTTTTGTATTTTGTTTATCTGCCTATTTTGGTGAGTTGTTGATATCCAAGAGTGGTGTGCACTCTTGAGTGTGTGCCTCTAGCTAGTTTAGAGTGACCATTTTGTAACCCCATTATTCATATAGTGGAAGAATTTATTTGAACTAGGTCCCGTGGTTTTTCCCTTCACCCGAATTTGAACCGACCGAATTTCTTACTAAACAAGTTACAACTGTAGAACAAACCGTGCAAGCATCGATACTAATGAAAGCTTATCCATAAACTTCTGAATCTTATATCATATACCAAAGATTAGGTTCTGAGCATTCAAAGAGACCAGCTACGGAAGTTCAAATATAATACAAATAAAGCTGTATGATTTTGCTGAGTTGTCTCATATTTGTTGTTGGTCGAAAGACGCGACAAAATCAAGTCTTCAATCCATAATTTTAAGTTTGGCATAGTCAAAGAAAGTATATCACATAAGTAGCCTTAGAATGAAACCCTCCCCCAAAGGTTGCAATAAAAAAGATTGTTAACTGCTTTTCTCTTTCTTTTCGATTTTGGATAAGCATTGCCAACTATTTCACAGATCGAAATCATATCAGAAGAGATATCTATGTTACCATGGAATACTTCATTCCATACACAGTCAATTACGTAATTTTCTATGTGGAAAAACGCATTGATCCTGCTTAAACATTACCAAGTAAAGGAAAAACAATAACAAAATAAAATTCAGAGAGAAAGTAAGGACAAAAGACCTTGTCGAGTTGTGTCAATCCATCCCTTAACTTTGGAATGACTAAAACATGAACAGGAGCTTGGGGGCTGATATCACGAAATGCCAGGACCTTCTCATCCTCGTATACTATGGTTGAAGGGATATCCTTGGCTATGATCTTGTCAAATCTGAAGGAGAAGGAAAAAAGCTCATACATTGTAGAAATAGCTCGCCCAGATTTAAGGTTCAGTGTCTGCAGACTGAAATTACATGATATAATTAATATGCAAGATCAAACCAACATTGTCAAGTAACTAGAAATGGTACATAGTTGGTGCTCCGCTATCGGCATTGGATGCAGCTGCTTCTTCACTGTTTGTGGCACGAACATGACATAGGGATCTGAAATTGATAACAAGAAATACACCAAAAGAAACTCGTAGTTAATAGTTTCTGACTGCAGGTGAAACAAACGTTTCTGAATTCACACACAATGGATGAAATTTGAATAGGCTAAAACAAATTAAAGTTAATGCAAAAAGAAATTGAACAAATAGGAGTTAAACAGAAATTTTTCCAACAAAAACATCACATTTGCATTTCAGTGGTACTGTATTTGTCACTTCACAGTTCACACTAGTGAGATAAACTATCATGCATCTTGATAACATTAATTCGAACTTATATATCAAGGTTGTCCACAATCAAACACTTTGTTTCAATGTAGTACACTTTTGTAATATAGGAGTGGTGTCTAGTCCAGTAGTATTCTAATCAAAAGAAAGTATAAATGGTGCCTAGATCCACCACAACCCATGGTTCTTTCACCTTATACCATACATACGTCCAACCAATCATCCTTTTTTTGTCGGTAAATAATAGTTGTCAAGGCGACCAGGCGACTTGAAGCGATAAACCCCATAGACGCCTGAGTCGGTAGCCTGAGGCGCCTGAGGCGCCCGAGGCGTCACCTGATGAATTTTTTGTTACAGAAATTTCTCTTAATATGAGATCTATGTATGATGCATTTTCTTTTATAAGAGGCTCTGCATTCATATAAATTACATCATTGTCAATACGTACTTTGATAGAACCATTGCTAGAGACAGTTCTAAGAATAATAAAGGGGGATTTCAAGTATTGGAAAAAAAATATAATAAAAATTAAGTCTACAATGACTACTGAAAGAGGGGAGAGAGAGATTGTGAGTGATAAAAACATAGACAGCCCAACAGGAAAGAGAGAGGTGAGAGAAGGAAGAATATAAGACTGAATAAAAAGCAGAAAATAGCCTGACAGTCAAATGTGACGCTGAACAGGGGAGAAAGAAGAGGGGGAGAGGGAGACGTTGTATCACTTACTCTCATTTATTTCTTTTTTATCGATTATACTCGAGATAAGTAATAAAAATAATATTGATAAGTAAAATATATAATTATAGGACATACACTTGTTTAAATTATAAAAGACTCCTTTAAATATGAGTTTAAGAGAGTTTGGGGGGAGGGTAAGAAGGAATTTGAGGCATTTAAAAGCTCTTAATTATTTATTGGGCCACCTGAGCTAGCTGTAATTTAACAACCACAAAATAAAACAAATCGGGACTATATGGTCCACCCATAAATAGAGGGAAAGAGACCATTTGATCCACCCATAAATAGAGGGAAAGAGACCATTTGATCCACCCATTGAGAGAGAGAACAAGTTAACATAATAGAAACATACTTGACACTATTTGTCTTTTTTTTCTTCTTCTATCTGCAAACTTTTTTTTGTTAGATATACAATTACTAACATATTATATTGTAAAAGACATGAGAAGTATATAAACTAATATATTTTTTTGTTACCGAACAATCATATTCAAATAAAATAAATTTTTATATATTTAAACAATAATAATATTATATGTATTATATTTTTAATAATGACTGCCTGAGGCGGCCAGTCACCTGAGCCCAGCAGAGCGCCTGGTCGCCTAGGCGACGCCTTTAACAACTATGCGGTAAATCATAGATATATTATACGAAAAACATAATGAAATACATAACAACAAAGCGTATCACAAGATAATGAACCCAAAAGTTGATAAAAAACAGCGGGAAAGTGACTACAGGATAAGAGCTAAGGAGATAGATAACAAAAGACTAAACACAATGTGACAATAATGCTAGCAGGTCCATATCCTCAAAATCCTTGCTAACTGAGCACCGATCTAAAATAGGGCACCGGGCATCCTCACATATCCGTTGGGGAGGAACTAGGAAGAGTCGTGTTATTAAAAACTCTACGCCTCTGCTCATTCCAGATCCACCATGCAATAGCCCCTGGAAGAAAACCCCACAAAAAAGAGGATGGGGCCTCCAAACTCACCGAAAGCCAACAGGATAAGAAGCCCTTAAAGGAATTCAAAAAGACCTAGGTCACACCCAGTCGCTTAAGGAAATAACTTCATACCTCTGATGCAAAAGGACAATGCATAAACAAATGATCCACCGTTTCCTCCGACTCAAAGCATAAAAAGCACCAATTAGCCCACTTCCACCCTCGATGTTGCAAATGGTTACAAATGATTAGCTTATCCAATCATCCATCTAGACTGTTAAATCTCATGAGTGGGAACAATTCAAATATTATACTGATGCAAAATCATATTGTCCAATGTATGAACAGTATCCATGATAGTGTGTTGATGGCACATTCTTACCAATATTACGTGGCACGTTGTACACCAACTCAGAAACCAAGGAGATGCTATTGGATACTGATTTGAGCACCAAAGAGACCACGCCTGGAGTATGTGGCATATTGGACACCAACTTGAGCATCAATTTAATGGAAAGTTGGAAACCATCTTGGGCACTAGGTGGATGCCACCTTGATGTCAAGCTGCACATCAAGTTGCTGTACACCAATTTGGAAACCGAGAGAACATGATTGAGAGGGATGGCATCCCTAATCTCAGGGTGAATTAGGAAATTGACACCTAGAATGTTTTCTAGACCCTTAGCCAAGGGTGCCAAGGATGGTGTGGATATTGCCTTTTATCCAGAACCCCTAAGCATTCTTCAATTATTGGTGCTCATTAAAAAAAATCCATTTCTCTAATAATAATAGGGTGGTGTTAGGCGCACCCCAAAACTTAATGATTGCACCCCATTATTATTGTTTTTCTTATTTTCAATTTTCAACTACTTTTAATAACCGCACCCAACGTAATCCCATTCTCTCTTTCCTTCTTCCTTAGTTATCCCTTCTTTTCTCCATTTTCCGGTAATTAGCTTGAACAATTAAAGGGCTGAATCCGTGTCCATCGCGTAATGTAAGCTCCTTTTCTCGTTCAATGTAAGGAGAATATTAAAACCAGAATTACCACAAGGGTACTACGGCAATGGGTTCATGCTAGGATGCACCAAGAACGCAGCTAAGGAGTTGGTCAATGCTAACTTGCACCATGGGATGAAATTGGAGCAACGGGCTAAATCCTCCCTGACTGGTGACTATATAAGGCCAATGGTGGAGTTTCAGGGGGCAGCACCAAGTAAAATCAGACCTTTCGGCAAGTTTGGTAATCTCTCAGTTGTCCAAAGTGGGGTTAGAAGATATGGATTTCGGAGAAGGAAATCCTATACACATGGGTCCTCTAGCAAGTGAAATTTACAGTCCGTTTTTACCAGTTATCAGTGATTTAGATGCAGTTAGGGTGCTAGTTTCAGTGACAGAGAGCATCGTAGATAAATTTGAGTATTACATGATGGATTATTCATATAGAGAAGAAAACAAAGTTGAGCATCCACGCAAGATGGGTCAATATAAAAAAAAATATATATATATATATGTATATGGGCCCATCTATGAACAATTCAATCAGTGTGTGAGCTCATGGATGAGCCATCTTCAATGATCTTATTGATATATGTTTACTCCGGGAGAAGGTGATAGATTGATACCATTGAAAAATGTTTTCATATAGTTCAATCAAGTAATCACATATGGTTGGGGGTTTTATGATTATAATGTGGAAAAACCTCTATTTGTTTCTTTTTAAGAGCTTCCCACAAAGTGCAAGAACAAAAAGCAGATTCATTTATGATTGGTGTGTAGTGTGTAGTGTGTAGTAGTTATAAAACACATTAGTATTTTTTTACTTTGGTGTGTATAAGTAATTTTATGAATTTAATAGTGTGCAATCAGTAATTTTTAATAATGGGGGTGCAGTCATCAAATATGGGGCGCACCTAGCGCCATCCTAATCTATACTATAATTAAAAGAAATAAGAATTCACCTTTGATCTCCAAACTCCAATCCCTCCTATCCTACAAGTTCTATTTTAAAGATGGAATGTGGCTTTTCTCTTTAATCCCCACCGTTCAGGTTTGGGACCCACTATCTCATCCTAGAGCCCTCTCTATCTCAACTATTGTAGAGTCTTCTCTTATCTTCAACTCTTGGGTATATTAATTTAAGTTTAATACTAAGAAACTTATGATTTTCCATTAAATGTTATAAAAAGCTTATATTATTAAATTAAAATTTATTAAATATTCTTAAAATAAATTACTTAATATTTAAATAAATAATATTATTTCATTTTAGATATTCTTAAATTATTACCTCTGCATCACACGGGGTCTCTGCTATATAAGAAGAAAAAAAAGGAAATCTACACTTCAAAAACCCTAAACCAGAAAGAATTAGGGCATCGACAATTGAATACCTGCGGTGGTGAAGAGGAAGAAGAATGGTCTGAGTTTCGTGGGGGAGATTGTTGGAGCATGCCAGTGAGGCTTTAACAGTCACGAAAGCTCGTAATGTTGTGGAACTCCTGTTTGAAGAAGAAAAAAATATGAGAAACCCCTAGAAATGAAGCACGAAATGGAGAAAAACAAGTAGATTAATTAGAAACTGTGTTTGCGAGAAACTACCGCAGCAGAGAGAAGGAATTTTTTGCAGCCATAGCTCTTGAAGCAGAGATTGGGACTGAAATCATCGTTCAGGAAACCCTAATCCTAACTACTTCACTCCATTTCAGATAATCCTAACTACTTCACTCCATTTCAGAGACCAGAAGAAAGCTGAAAGAGAGAAACGCAATCTGAAATGACTAACATACCCTTGATTGAGAAACAAAATAATGAGAACCACTGAGAACGGTAAAAAAAAAAGTAACAGGTTTACGACTGTTATCTCTTCGGAGAAGCTATATAGCAAAACTCATTTTTAAAAAAATAGCAATGATTAATTGTGATGAAGTTTAACCAGCTCAAGCTCAATGTTAATATTTTTTTTCTAAAACTAGGGCTAGGCTTAATTGACCTTCAAGCGTTTAACTTGGGATTATTAGCTAAACAAGGGTGGAGGTTAGTCACCTAACCTGATTCCCTATGTGCCCGATTTCTTAAGTCTATTCACTTCCCTCGATCAAACTTCTTAGAAGCCAAAGTTGGCCACCAACCGTCGTGGGCCTGGCGGAGCCTTTTAGCAGGTCGGGATGTTCTGAAAAAAGGGATTCGATGGCAGATTAGATTAGGGGAGTCGGTTAGAGTGGGCATTGATCCTTGGATCCCCTCCCTTCCCTAATTCATACCCTTACCAATGGAAGGTGTCTCTCTCCAAAATCTTACAGTTGCACAGTTGGTATTACGACAAGAAGGTCTCTGGGACATCTCCAAGTTGCAAAGTCTTTTCCACCCTCCAGTCATTTCAGAAATTCGCAAGATCTCGGTAAGCACACAAAATGTCCCCAACAGATTAATTTGGCACTTCACAAAGACAGGGCGTTTTGAAGTCAAATCAACCACGCACTTGGCAAAACAAGTCCTTGGCACCCAAAGGGCTTCTTCCAACCACAATTCAGATGGGGATGAAAGACTTCTATGGCGTAATCTCTGGAAAATCCCTCTTCCCCCTAAAATGCAACTCTTTCTATGGAGAGTCAGTCATAACGCTTTAGCCGTGTCCACAAATCTGTGGAGAAGGAATATGGAAATTGACCCAACATGCCCTCTTTGCCATACGGCTAATGAAACAATTTGTCACCTATTTTTTGAATGCCCGAGCGCTCGTAGCATCTGGTTTGGGTTCCCTCTATCTCTCAAGACCTCGGCGACTGACATATCTTTCTTCCAATGGTGGAAACAGTGGAATGGTAATCCCGAATTCTCAAAAGATAACTTTCGGTTAGCAAGCCAGCTCATCACGGTGTTATGGGGTATATGGAAACACAGAAATGAAGTTGTCTTTAGATCTGTCAAACCAAACCCAGTATCTGCAGTATTCAAAATTCATCAAGACTTCAAAGAGTTGGGGATGCTATGTAGGGACAAATCCCAAGACTCAAATTCTGCTTCAGCCAGACTCTTACGTTGGACCCCTCCCGATCGGGGATGGATCAAAATAAATGTGGATGGAGCAGCCTTGGCAAATCTTCAAGTGGCGGGAGCTGCAGCAGTTGCTCGAAATTGGCACGGTGAAGTTCTTCACACAATCTGGAAACCTTTAATAGGTGGTTCGGCCCGAAGGGCAGAAGCAGAGGCATTGCGGATGGGCTTCTAATTGGCTATTGACAAACAGTGGCCCCAGGTTACAATGGAATCAGATTCTAAGGAAATAGTGGAGGTCTTACCTAATTCATCCACCTAGGGCCACTAGGAGATTCTCACAGCTATCCAAGATATTCATTTGATGCGAGCTAAGTGTAGCACTGTGGAACTCAACCACATCCCTCATGAAGCCAACGGCGTCGCCCACCAGTTGGCCCAAACAGCTCTTAACGAGAGTATAAGTAGTCTTGATTCTGTAGACCTTTACCCAAGGAGGTCCCTATCCCCTGATGTACTCTCTCCTTCTTAGTCAATGAATATCTCTTAACAAAAAAAAAAGGTTGGATGAACCTACAGGGGTGAGTGAATCGTAACCACAATTAGTAGGTATTAAAAGGGACACGTGGACTACTGGATTGTTGTCTTCGATTAGGTAGCCGAATGTACAGTTCATTGTCTATTTCAATTTCTGAAAGGTTTCTTTCAAAATTGGGAAAATTACAGTGACCTTAGCTGAAGGTAGCGAGAATGGTGGAATCTGAGAAAATGAAGGATCAGCACGAGGGGCCCTAGACCCTTCTATCAAAGGGTAATTGAAGCAGAGGAATGCCTGTCAAGACTTAGGTCGCGCTTCCTAATAAGAAGAACTCCAGTATGCAAAAGTTGAGCAAACATCAGAGCGAGAGAATGCTTTGAAGGAAGTTCAGAAGCTTGCTGTAGAAAAAGCCAAGCTACAATATCGAATAACCCATCTCTGTCGGGCATTGAAGGATGTCACCAGGCAGCAGGGGGATCTTCAACCTCAATTGGCGGGGTCAGGAAGTGAGAGGGGTCATAAGGAGAACCAGCAGCAAGATGATGTCCCTATTCTTCCCCCTCTCAAGGGTAGGTTATGGGTTACGGATGGAGACACTTCAGAGGACAACCAAGCGGTATTGCAAACATGTGAGCCTTTGGGTATGGAGCATCCTGTCCAAACGGAAACTCCAGTCGCTAGGTGCTTATAAAAGGTACCAGAATCAGAGGATGAGAGAGCCATTTCAGGTCCAGCTAAACATCATGCAGATCCCAGGGGAGTCAGGGAACCTGTTCCTCTCTTGTCGTCAAACAGGGAGGCGGTAACGGTTGAAGGCCCTTCCAGTTTTGCTATCGTTCTTGATCCAAATCTCACAAATCAATCCCCGACTTGTTTTGCGGAAGTAATGCTGGGAAGAGAATCAAAGAAGCAAGGTCAAGTCCAGTCAGGTTCGAAAGACCCTCTCAAATTATCACTTTGCAAGGATGTTCAAGAGATCGGAGATAGACTGTCTTTTCCATTGGGAGGTACGCCTAACCCCTCTTCTCGCCATATCCATCCCAGCCCAATCTCGGTTGGGGCAAGGACGGATAAGGAGAGTTCATTTTGTTCTATTGATGAGTCTTCTAATTCAATTCTCTCAAACCATGGAGATACAATACCACAGACTAATATGGAAATCAGAACTGGAGTTGAGTCTATCTTGAGTCCGGTCACGAGGGATCTCATAGTAAATCCAATTAGACTCAAGTCAGTGCCTGTAGAGTCAAACTCTCATACCAACCAAGTTAATCAAGGGGCAGTCCTTAGGGCGTATCTAGCGGGGAGTCAAGAGGGCGGTCTAAGGGGGGTCAGGCCAGTTATAGGCCCTGGGGAAATTCCTAGGTCTATCTTTTGTGGGTCATGAACAGGAAGCCAGGGCTTTGTTCTCTAGTCTCGAGCAGGGTAGAACAGAGGATAGGGTGAGTCCCAATCGGAAAGTAAGTATTGGTCGGGGAGGGAAATCAACTAAGGAATTGAGGAAGTTGGAGTGTAGTGTCAACTACGATATTTCGGGGTCTCAAAGTGTCTCGTGTAGTCCTCAAATTGGCAAGGGTCGCAAAGTATGCAGATGACATAATTTCCCATCATTTCTTGGAACATTCGGGGTTTGGGCTTAGTGGACAAATGAGCGGTGATGAAGCGTCTGGTTAGATCTAGGAGACCATGTTTATTATGTATTCAGGAGACGAAATTAGAGATAGTTCAGGATCACATTGTCAGAGATTTGTGGGATATCTCTCACATCCTCAATGGCTAACCGTTCCATCTTTAGGAGCCTCGGGAGGCATTCTCTTAATTTGGAACAAGGAATTGTTGGAGGTGGTAGAATCAGAGTTGAGGGCATATTCCATTTCCATCCTCTGTAGGAGGGTGGGGGAAGATTTCACATGGGTTTTCAAAAATTCTCGGTTTAGAGTCTATTTTGCAATGGCATTCATCCTCTCTATTACTGCCCTAGCGTTTCTAATGTTGCGAGAGGCGGGTAATCATGGTAAATGCCCTGCATATGTTGAGGAGGAAGAGGAAATGGACGAAGTTCCCCCACTCCGATCCTCTTCTTCTCAACCTTCTAAGCCCTCAAAAAGGAAGGTCGGTGCCTCAAAGGGTAGTGGCTCATCAAGTGCTGCCTATGTTGAGCAATTTCTTAACCCGGTAAACCGAACACTCTATGAGAGGTACATGTCGAAAAGGGCGGTCCTTGTGGAACGTCAAACCAACCTCTCCGAGTTATCCCACACTCCTATTCTCGATATCTTTCGATATCATCGATGAAAAAAATTCATATCCTTGTCTGATCGATGTCATGTTGAGCTAGTCCAAGAGTTTTATTCTACTATCTCATGTGACGAAGATGATACCCAAACCTTCGAAGTGTATGTTCATGGTAAACACTTCACTATCTCTCCAGCTTTCCTTTCAAAATTCCTCGAAACTCCCCTCATCTCGGAGGCATTCGTCCCCTATCAATTATGGGAAAATAATGACCCCCAATTCTTGAACTCCATTGCTGCCCATTTATGTGGGGATGGTCATCCTAGGTCACCTCCCCATTTGTCCCAACGATGTCTTACTCCTCGATCTCATGTTATGCACATGCTCATGTGTGATAACATTGACCTCATGGGCCACACTACCGACATTGGCTTACTCTGAGCTCATCTTCTTTATGTTATCATCACCCTTGAGTTCATTTGTGTTTCCTCCTTGATAGCCGAGCGGATGATATCTGTCGGTGAGTCGTCTTCCCAACGAGACGGTCTCCCTTTTGACATTCTAATACATCAAATTTTGAAATACCATGGTATTCTTCCTTCCATATCCGAATCCTTCAAAGACTTGAGGGGTTATATTGGGAAGATCTCATGTGCTAAAAGTTGTGCCTATGTGCGGAATACACAACCGACATAGCCAACTGCAGACCCCGAGGACAAAGATGAGATGGAGGATGAGCCTACTATTGAGGGTGCTCCATCCATGGAGTTCTTGGCAGCCCAGATGGCTCAGATGTTGTCTAGCTAGGCCGCTTTTGCTGATGAAGTTCAAGCTCCTACTATACCAGGCATAGCATGCTACTTTTGCTGATGAGATGTGGGGCTCCTATCAGGCACTGAACACTTCGGTGCAAGATCTTCACACGGAATTGGCTCAGTTCTGCACTCAGATGTGGCCTACAGTCAACGTCCTTGACACTACTATGGATGCGGATGAGCCCAAGGATGATTAGTCTTAGTGCCATGATTGTATGTTTCATTGGGATTCGGTGGTTGTAGTAGGTTAAGGTTAGTTTGATTTTGCTGCTTTTGTGGTTATATTATGTAATTGAGACTTGAAGGTTTGGTTAGACCTTTTGTACTTTGATTTCTTTGATGTAATCCACTTCAAAACAATTAAATTTTTTTTTTTATATATACTCCGTGTATTTTTAATACCTTTGAACGATGTATGCCTTTTCTGTTATAACACACGTATATACCGTCCAAATTTTGAGGACAAATTCCCTATAGGGGGGAGGGGGAGGATGTAGAGACCCGGATTTTCATTCATATGAAGTCCAAGCACATCAAGGATAAAATGGTTAAATTCAAGTATATGTCATACTCAAGGTTAATAAAACAGTTTGACGAATGTTTAATTTTAAAATGTGTCTTAGAATGTTTAAGATTATGTATAATCCTAAGTAGAAAAAGCCAAGTTGGAAGAAAAGGCAGAAAAATGATTTTTGGGACTTTCGTTCAAACAAATGTCTCATTCGTTCGAATGAAGCCAAAAAAATTGCATTGATATGAAATTCAACGACCATATCCATTCCAAAGGTGCTGAATTCGTTCGAACGAACACATTCATTCAAACGGATTTTCTTAAAACAGTTTTTTTTTTTTTTATTGTGCTAAGTCCGGATTTTAGGGTTTTAAACCCTTGGACTATAAATAGGACACCTAATTCGAGGGTTTAGAATATTATAAGCTCTTTTCACCCAATTTGGCAAAGGAGAGGAGAAAACCCTAGGGTTTCTAAGGAAAGCTCTTAGAGGAGCAAGAAGAAGCTTGGATCTTCCTTCTAAAGCTGAAATTTTACCCTTCAAGTCCTTCTCAAGCTTTAAACTGCAGGGAATCAGTCTTGGAAGGTCAATACTCTCTACTATGTAATGTTGTTGTAATTCTTTAGTCCAAATGAAGATGAAAAGCATATTGCTCTATGATGTATTGTAGATTATACCTTATTATTCAACCCCATTATGATTTCTTCATGAGAAATGAAAGTGAAAGCATGTTGATGATGATTTGAAGTAGATAATTTCCACTAATTGACCTAGAAGTGTTCTATATTGGAAGAAATGATGGAATTAATGTGTTTAATGCAAATGCTCTAATTACACTATCTTGAATTATTCATGTGGTTAATTATTGATGAGGATTATGATGAGAAGCATGTTAATTAGATGGAATTTGTGTCTAAATTATATGTGAACATGTTTTAGACTATGAAATAGAAATTGAATGCATGTGCCATATTATTGAAGTGTTAGTGCCTATATGTCACTCACAAATGGTATATGAGCACTTGAATTGCATGATCGAGGTTTTGTATGAGTACGGATTTCTAAAAACTAAAGTAAACAAGATGAAAGAAATAAAAGAATATGTTATTGGGAGGGTGATGGTGTGCTTAGACTAGGTACAACTACTATTCACATGATCTCAAGTAAAACAAAAGAAAAATATGTTATTGGGAGGACGCTAGTGTGCTTAGACCAGGTACATCACTAGTCATCTGATCTCAAGTAAAACAAAGAATATGTTATTGGGAGGGTGATGGTGTGCTTAGACCAGGTACAACCACTATTCCCTGATTTCAAGTAAAACAAATGATCTATTTAGAGGATGTTAGTGTGCTTAGACCAGGTACGCCACTAGCTATCTGATCACAAGTAAAAGAATGAACAATGATATTATTGGGAGGGTATCGGTGTGCTTAGACCAGGTACAACCACTAATTACCTGCTCTCAAGTAAAAATGATCAACTCGGTTAAGTTACGAAAAAACAATGAAAGATAGAATTGGAAAGTAAAAGACATAAAGAAAATCGTAAGAATATGTGGTTTGTTTTTGAAGAAATTAAGTAAAGTACATAGTTTGAAAAGTATGCACATGTTTATCAAAGTTATGATTTCCGCATGACTGATTTGTAGTATACATTTGTTTTGATGATTGAAATATATGAACTGCATTTGAAATCCTGTATTGTTATAACAACATTATTTAGTAGTTAGTATATGCTAAGCCTTCCATGCTCAACTGTTATTTTCGGCAAATACACCCTTTGATATTTGTGCTCCAACTCCATGGGTCGATGAAGTTCTTTAGGGGGATCACCCGGGAGAGGATAAGGGCCTTGACAAGTGGCCTTATCTTGATTATTTTTTAGGAGAGGGAACGATTGTATATATTGACTTAGACTGATTTTAAAGTTGGGATGTCCACTTATGACTTTGGGTTTATTAGAATCAGTTACTTTGTTAAACTCTTATTACATTCGGTCTTGTTCATATTATTGGAATACAGTTAAGTATTGTTAATAAATTTTTAGCTTCCGTTTTTTAGCATTGCTTTAGATGCTCTTGTAGGATGGTTTGAAGTGTAAGTCACGAGCCAAAGTTCCATGACTTCTAAGGGGGATTTTTGGGCGCGACAGGTCTCGTTGACACCTATGCTTCGACACCATGGGTCGAGAACTATATTGAGGATGACCCTTCTATGGATCATCCTCATGAGGAGAGGGCTTTGGATAGGTGGCCTTATCCAGATTATTACGTACTGAGTGATGAGAGGGAGATGTGTTATGTATTTTGTTAAGTGGGAATGTCCACTTTATGTTTTGAATTGTCGAACTTATATTGTACTTGGAAATACATTACAGTCTTTATTATAAAGAAAATTTCAATTCCGCTATTTGTATGTCTTGTGTATTCTCGCAAGATGGGTTGATACGATAAGTCAAGACGCCAAAGTCTTATAGCTCCTAGGTGGGATTTTGGGTCGCGACATAGTTGGTATCAAAGCAAAGACATTAGGTCTGTCTAGGGAGTTGTATTCCAAGTATAGACTATCCATTTAGTCTTCATCTATAACCGGTTGATACCCAACCGAAGTGTCTTAGCTTCGCTAGGAACCTAAATTGTATGCGTATACTATTATGTGTATACATCGATGTAATACTATACATTGTTATGAGCGTTATATGTTCGTTGAATTAATATGTTCGAAAAGCCTGGTTTCCAAGTTAGATTCATGTTTTGCTGTTGTTCTCGGGATTTGATCATGAAACGCGACAATAGGGGTCGTGGTTACCAGACTGACAGATCACTCGAGAGGGCAACGAAGACTTCTCTATGAAGGAAGGTTCTATTACCTTCAACGGAAGATTGTGTGTTCCAACTAATGATGAGATAAGAGAGGAGATTCTGGATGAAGAACACAAGTCTAAGTACATTGTTTATCCTGGAGGTACCAAGATATACCATAACATCAAGAGACACTTCTGGTGGATGAACATGAAAAGAGATGTGGCCATTTATGTATCTAAGTATTTGGTTTGTCAAGTAAAAGTCAAACACTAAAGATCAACAAGACTCCTTCAGACACTCCCTATTCCGGAATGGAAGTGAGAAAACATCTTTATGGACTTTGTTGTGGGTTTGCCGAAGACCGTGAAGAATTGAGGTATCAATTGTTATTAATTGAGTAGAAATTTTCAGGTTTACATTTTAATATGCCTTGTATGCTTCTAACAGGATGATTTGATAAGTAAGTCACATGCCAAGGCGCAAATCTCTACCCTAAAATCAATCTCCCACCACAAACCCTAATTTGAAATCTAGGGTTTTTGTCTTAAATTTGATTATTTTTCTATCAGTTCACTTAATGAGGAAGAGAGATTGTCTCTTTTCACTTCAGTTACATCTTTCTTAATCGAAATTCAAGACTTTTTAAAAGTTATTTATCAGTGGAGAAGAACTGAGTGTTGTTTCTATTTTTTTAATCTTTCAATGGATCTATGGTGTCCTGTAAGAGCATGTTCCACACAACTGAAATTGTGTATACAGCCCATCATCAAATCAATTTACATATTTTTTTTAAAACTTTTTTTTGTTGACATTTAGACAGTTAGGATTGTTGAGCTGTACCTCGGGTTGGACGAATCAAATGAGCATCACTGAATCAGACACAAAACTGAGTAGTATTATTAATTATTGAATGGTGTTTGAGGGTACTTAACTAAAGTTATGGTAGGGGGTTAATGGTGAGCCCCAATCTTGATGGAGCCATACGACTCATACCAACACCCTAAATTTCATATTAGGTCCCCATCGATAATGAAATTCCTTGTGCCGAAATGTGAGGTTGGTGATATTTGCATTACACGCGTCTAACATTGAAGTTTTTTATTTTGATGTTTGCATTACACATGTACATTGAAGTTTTTTCTTTTTGTTTTTATTTTTGATAAAATAACGTTGAATTTGTAATGAACTAGAACTAGAATGGTTGATCATCTTACAGATGTTCGACGATGTCAGTACACACTTAATACTATCTAAACACAATATTTTTTTTTTCATATGGTTTTCTAAGATTTGACTTTCCTTCTAGCTAAACGGTAGAGATTAGAAAATTAGGGAAAAATTCCCTGAAAAATAATTCTATAAAAAATTTTTCTTTTCCATCTTATTTTCATGCAAAAAACAGAGCTTGAGGGTTCAAAATTCTTAACAAGAGTTAGATTTTTCTCTCTCTAAAAACTAAGGTTGTATTTTATCAAGCCCCAAGAGTTAGCGAGTCTCAACAACAGCTACTAGGTGTTAAGAGATATAATGTGTTGACATGTGTTAACAGCACTTTCAGTAGACAACGATTATTCATGACAGCGCTTTCTGTATAATCAATTGTGACTTTCATAATCCGAACCAAACAGGCTCTAAAGAACCAACGCGGGCTTGTGGAGTTCGTTTTTATACACCGTGAGGCCAACTCTTTGGCTGATCACCCGATGGCACAGAGGGCTCTCAGCGATAGCATTGCTAATTTTGTTCTCCCTTTAAATCAATTTACATATTTTTAAAAAAACTTTTTTTTGTTGGCATTTAGACAATTAGGATTGTTGAGCCGTACCTCGGGTTGGACGAATCAAATGAGCATCACTGAATCAGACACAAAACTGAGTAGTATTATTCATTATTGAATGGTGTTTGAGGGTACTTAACTAAAGTTATGGTAGGGGGTTAATGGTGAGCCCCAATCTTGATGGAGCCATACGACTCATACCAACACCCTAAATTTCATATTAGGTCCCCATCAATAATGAAATTCCTTGTGCCAAAATGTGAGGTTGGTGATATTTGCATTACACGCGTCTAACATTGAAGTTTTTTATTTTGATGTTTGCATTACACATGTACATTGAAGTTTTTTGTTTTTGTTTTTATTTTTGATAAAATAACGTTGAATTTGTAATGAACTAGAACTAGAATGGTTGATCATCTTACAGATGTTTGACGATGTCAGTCGATGTCAGTACACACTTAATACTATCTAAACACAAGATTTTTTTTTCATATGGTTTTCTAAGATTTGACTTTCCTTCTAGCCAAACGGTAGAGACTAGAAAATTAGGAAAAAATTCCCTGAAAAATAATTCTATAAAAAAATTTTCTTTTCCATCTTACTTTCATGCAAAAAACAGAGCTTGAGGGTTCAAAATTCTTAACAAGAGTTAGATTTTTCTCTCTCTAAACAATTCTTAACAAGAGTTAGATTTTTCTCTCTCTAAAAACTAAGGTTATATTTTATCAAGCCCCAAGAGTTAGCGAGTCTCAACAACAACTACTAGGTGTTAAGAGATATAATGTGTTGACATGTGTTAACAACACTTTCAGTAGACAGCGATTATTCATGACAGCGCTTTCTGTATAATCAATTGTGACTTTTATAATCCGAACCAAACAGGCTCTAAAGAACCAACGCGGGCTTGTGGAGTTCGTTTTTATACACCGTGAGGCCAACTCTTTGGCTGATCACCCGATGGCACAGAGGGCTCTTAGCAATAGCATCGCTAATTTTGTTCTCCCTGTAAATAGTTCCCCCCCCCCACCCCCAAAAAAAAAGGGTTTAATCCTGATTTTGATCCAATCTCCTTTACGTCTTTGGAAAAAAATTGATTAAGTGCGTCAGACTAGCACTTCTAAAATATATAAAAGGACTTTGCTAGTGAGACCCCTTTAAGACCGAGACCACAGGATTCAGGTGGGGCCCATTTCACATGGTAGGCCCCACCTAAAATCCCGTGCTCTTAGAGCACGGTTTTAGTGGTCTCGACCTAAGGGGTCTAAAAAGCTTTATCCTATATAAAATAGAGAAAAGACTGATGATCTTCTCCAGTTGTAACCGGTTTTTGACAAAACCGGTTACTCCCCTGTGGTCACCACATGACCCTTTTTACACCTCTTAACTGTGGTTAAGATTCATCTACCCCTAGGGTTCACCAACCTATATTTGTTTTTTTTTTTTTTTAAATTTAAAATAAATTAATCTTAGGAGTTGGTAAATTTTAACCACGATTAACAAATTTTTTTAATATATTTTTCTAAAAACCAAGGATAGGTGGGCGAACCTTAGGGGTGAGTGAATCTTAACCATAGTTAAAAGGTGTTAAAAGGGACATGTGGCCACCTCAGAGGTTTAACCGGTTTTGGCAAAACCGGTTACAACCGGAGAGGAATAAGTGCCCAGAGAAAAATACTAATTGAACGGAAAACCGGGCGGGTTTTAAAGTTGATGAAATCCACAAAAAGAAAAGAAAAGGGGGGGAACCGGGCGGGCGGGTCGGGTTTTAACTATTAAAACAAGAAAAAGGAATCTCCTTTTAGGGTTTGATGATTGAACGGAAACCAGGCTGTAGCAATTGGAAGACTGTCAGAGTTCAGCACTTCTCCCGTCGTTGATCCCGCCGGCGTTCGTTCGTCGCTACTCTCCCCGGTAGGTCCTCAACTCCGTTCTTCTTCTTCTCTTTCCAAGGATTCCTTTGGAAACCCCCATCCCTTTGGATTTTTTTGAATTTTCTGAATAGTTTTCAATCAATTTTAGTGAAACCCCATCCTGTTTTTTTTTTTTTTTAAAAATATTAGAAAGAAGAGAGAGGTACTTCTTCTATATGTGTTTATGTGCATTTAATATTAATATTAATATTAATTTGCGATTTTGGGTTTGTTTCTCTACTTACTAGGCTAAATTGTCTTCAATGGAGGACGACATGGAAGAAGTGAAGACATTTGAGAGTTTGGGCTTATGCGAGCAACTGGTGGAGGCCTGTGATAGTTTGGGATGGAAAAACCCATCCAAGATCCAGGTGGAGGCAATTCCTCATGCTCTTCAAGGTTCATCATCTTATCCTTTTCTTCAATTTTTTAAAAAGTCTTTTATTAACCTTTTTCTGTGTTTCTTAGATGGTTTTGTTGTTTTTTCATAATGGGGTCATTTAACTCTAGCAAATTGTTATTTGTTAATATTTTCATTATTGGAAAATGTATGATGAGTTATTTTCTGTTTGTATTTTTCAGTGATGGGTTTATTCTGTTCTATGGATTTTCTATCTTAGGAAAAGATTTAATAGGGCTGGCACAAACGGGTTCCGGTAAAACTGGAGCTTTTGCGCTTCCAATTCTTCAAGCCCTTTTAGAATCTCCACAAGCTTTCTTTGCTTGCGTGCTTTCCCCGACACGGTTTGTTCTCTACTCATCTGCTTTAAATTTTTAAAAAAAGATAGAGATGTGTTTCGTTTGAATGGTTGGTGTTCTGAATGGTAATCCATAGAGCAGTGTTTTTTTTTTGTCTTAATTTTTACATTTGTGAACTCCAGGGAGCTTGCAATTCAAATTGCTGAACAGTTTGAAGCTTTGGGATCTGCCATAGGTGTGAAGTGTGCAGTGGTGAGTCTTTAGTTCACCCTTTTATGTACATAAACTGAGTGAAAGTATTATGCGTTTGAATATTACAACCTACCACAATTGAGGACCTGTGATTAGTTTTGCATAGCTGCTATAGGTGACACCTGTAGAGCCTTTCATTGATAATTTTATTCATATAATTTGTAATTTTTAAATGTAGAAAAATTTTGAGCTTTTAGATAGTGGGACAAAGTGTCATGAAGGTTCTTCTTTGTGTAAGAGCATGAGGTCAAGGACTCAAGGGGTGCTGCAACAAGAAACCAACAGGAATTGATGTGAAATTTTATCTTATTTTTTACCATCTATAGATTCCCCATCTATATCCAATCCCAACGAGAATAGAAGCGAGTCGCTTCCTGCTTGGCTTGTAGTTGTAGAAAAAATGGTCTCTTCCAGAATGGAATCTGATAAGTGAGATTTCGTTTATATACTGTTTTTGTTTTAAACTTCAGGCTTTGCAATTGTTTTCCCTAACATGCATTTTGCTTTTATGACAAAACTAGTTGATGCAGGACAATGCAATAAACCTAAGATGATATGATTGAGAGATCAAAATTGAATTGCGGTAATAAAGAAAATCATAAAATTACTTAGCATTCCACAATTACAATAAAGAAGGCCCAAAAGGGAATTATTAATACCCAAAGTCAAGTCACAATCCCGCAAGAATGAATTTTCAAATTTGATTTGGGTGATTGTAATGGAAGTGAGAACTTCTACTAGCTTAGGGATTTAGGTCAACAATCAATGTGTTTTCTTTGTCAATTGAGGATTTCAAAGAAAAAATCCTTTAGGCTCAACAATGGTTATAGGTTGAAACATGCATGTGAGGTCAATTTTCAAGCCCTATTGGATTGAATAATACAAACCAGCAGCAATAGTCAATTCACTTTCAAAATTTAGGGTTAAGGTTTAGGGATCTTGTTGTTTTGGGAAGGTATTAGGGTTAGGGTATGGCTGTCCTAGGGTTTTAGGGTAATGGGAATGATGTAGGCTGCAGTATGATTGGGTTATAATAGCTGTAACAACAATACAGGGACAGATTAGGGCTTGCAACAGGGAGCAATAAGGCTGGGGCTGGTGATGGGTAAGCTGTAGGAACTGGTGGAGGGGGAAACAGGGCTGCGGGAGGTCTGGGGTAGGGTATTTAGGCTGCGGCAGGTCTGGGCTAGGTTGCATGGGCTGTTACATGGCCTGGACAGTAACTCAGTAAGGAAATAGGTCTGGAAGGGGTTTGCAGGTGGCTGGCAGCAAGAAAATAGGGCTGGAGATTGTTTACATTACAGGTGGTTGGCAATAAGGGAAAGGCCTATGGGACAGGTCGGCAGTAAGGAGGGATGATCTAGGGCTTGTTTTGGCAATGCAAAGGTTGGAGAGTTAGGAAACGATAAAGGAAAAAGATTTATACGATTTGAGAATTAGGGTTTTGCAAAGAAAACAAGAAAATAAAGAAGAAATCAAAGAAAAGAAGATAGACCTAGGTTACCTTGGAATCACTCGAAGATTGACATTACACCATTCCCATCACAGGATTCACAAGCAAAAGCTCTCCATAAATTTCAGTCATTGCCTCATAAAAGAGTCTTTACAACTATTTATAGAGGCTCTAAAAACCTCCTAGAAATCTAGACCATTAAACTAATCGACGGTCAAGATTAAAACATAATAAAAACCTAAAACATATAATAAGACTAAAGTACCCTCAATTACTTAAACTAACATTATAACTCACTTCATTAGTCACTAGTATCACACATAGGGCCTTATTTGGACCTTATAAAAAGCCAAAATTAAATCCTAAACATAAAAAAAACATGTTGAATTCTTCCCATGTGCACATCTTCCCAATTTGGGGTTTCCATGATAAATCCTGTGTGCACATGAGGACTTCAACGCTTTAAATCATCCATCAAAAACTCGAATCAACCCCATGTACATGTCGTCCATCCATAAGGAAACATGGGTGGGGGCTCTCTTCCTCCGCTTGTACAAAAGGTAGTTGAAATATAAAAATTTGTGTTACAAGTATGAGGTTTTGCTTGGGCTGGGTCACTCAGGAACATGGTTCAAAATATTGGTATTATTGGGCGTATTGGTGAGTCAACATTAAGAAATATCGTGGAAATGTTTTGTCACGCACGGATATGCCTGAAAAGAATTTAAGATACGCTAAGATATGCATGGATACACATGAATATTCTTGGATACTTTACATAAAACTTTTTTAATGCAAAACAAACAAGGTTAAAAAAAATTAAAGAAAGTTCTACAACTACCTTTACAATTATTCATATTTAATATAAGAACATAAGGTGTCATAAAAAGGCAATTATGCTAGATTGCTAATACATCAACATGAAAAACACAAACCATAATAAATCTATACAACTACAAGCCTAACATATTTTGAAATCATTAAGTTTTAGGATGTTTAATATTTTTTTGAATTTGAATTTTTTGGTGTCAAGAAAAATAATACATTGTTTAGAAAAATAGAATTAAGATTAGTGTATTGATATAGTAGATTATCTGAGATTAATCACATGTTTTATTAGATCATGTATGATCAGTGGCTTATCAAAAGAAATCTTATATGACTAGTATTAATAAAAAATAAATTACTGTTTTCAAATACTATGTATATGTTTAAAATTAAGATCAGTCTATGTATATGGTCGATCACAATAGACTAATTACATATATAAGACTGCTTATAGAATTGAGCAGTAAATAGTGATTGATTCAGTTCTGTTTTCTTTCCTTTTACTTAGGAGGGACGTAATGACCTTTGATCCTTTCAAATGCAAAATTCCTTCACTTCTGTTCAAACTTCCCAACCCCCTAAAACTTAAGCATATTTTTTCTTCCTTTCTTTGGCTTTATTCTTTTTTGGAATGACGGTTGGTTGTGCAATGCTAGAAGTCCAGTGTTTTAAAAATCACTGAGTTGACTCAAAACTCGACCGAGTCGACTTAGTTTGGCCAAATTTCGAGCCAACTCGGTTTAAAATTTGAAATAGAATCATGGCTTTAAACTCACCTAGATTGGTCGAGTCGACTTAACCGAGTTGAGTCAATGGAGTTTTGTAAAATTAATTTAATGCCCTATTATTATTTTTAAAAAAAAAGGAATGATCGTTCTCTCTATAATCACATTTTGAAAAAAGAAGGAAAAAAAAGAGGATGGTGAGTATAACTTTTTTGGGGGGGGGGTGGAATGTTGGAACTTGGAATAATTGAGGGTTCAAAATTTAGGCTTAACAGGACCTTTTCTTTGTTTCCGTTTGAGTTTGTGGGGCCAACTTTCGGCTTCATTTGTTATGAATCCTTAGGTACAATATGCTTTCTCTTCTTTGTCAACGTTTCTTGTAATTTAACAAATAGGGATAGAAAACATAGCAAAACAACAAAGAGGGAAAAATATATGTTATTGAATGGAGGAAGAAAGTAAACGGAATATCCTGAAAAAAAAATGTAAATGGAAGAACACACCTTTTACAGCTGAAAGAGAAAGGGCATGAGATGTGAGTGTGGGGTTAGGGTTTTATTCAGTTTTGGTGATTTTGAGGATATGGTAGTTGTGGGCCAACTTTCTAACCAAAATAAAATAAAATTGTTGGCTCATCCAATAATGTCTTTTTATATGGGATAATGTTAATCACTACACTCTCTTAAATTTACTCTCTTCACGGAAAAGACATGTTATTGCCTTTGGTTAATATAACGACACTGTTTTGAACTAACACCATGTTCACTTGTATGCTAGCATTATCCTTTTCTATGATAACTCATGTTTTTTTTGGAGGGTTAATTATGATAGTGTAGTTGTATTATTAATTATTAATTCATATTATATATATTATGTATAACAAATATATTATATTTTTTGAGTTATATGTTTTGAGTTTTGTCGAGTTTTGACCGAGTTTTCGAGTTGACTCGACTCGGCAAGGTCTCGAGCCGATCTGAGTTTCCGTGTTTTAAAACACTAGCTAGAACATTCTTTTCTTCTTAAAGTTTCGATGGCAGCAAGTTTTATGTTACTGTTAAAAAAAAATGTTAGGCATGTCGACTGCATCAAGTTCATTGATCACATTTTCATTCTAAGTTTGGCTAATTCAATTTTGTAACACTAAAAAGCAGGTCTATATTAAGGATCTTCTGCATCACCTGTTAATAAACACGTATCTAATATTGCGTGGCGGAACTCTGAACTGGAATTGCCTAGATCTTCTATTTTTGACATAAATGATGGTTTAACTGAAAGAGAAAATAAAGTTTGTGCACAGAAAGGAATATGAGACCTCTTTAAGAACAATGAAATAATAGATAGAAACCCTAGGTGTGACCCAGTGTTTCCATCTTGTATTCAGCATAATTGATTGTCTGCTAAATTTTTGTAGTTAAATGTACAATTTGATGATATGAATAGTGTTAATGATTGTTCTTTTTTTAGGTTCAGCTTATGATGATCTATTCTTGCTAATAAGAAACTTCCGTTTTGCAGGTTGTTGGAGGGGTAGATATGATGCAACAGACGATTGCCCTTGCAAAGCGGCCACATATTGTTGTAAGTGTTCATGTTACTAGTATTCTTGTTTTACAATTCACTTGAACTCACCATGAATTCAATATTCTGGATGTGTTTCGTTTCTTTATCTATTTCATTTGTGTATGATGGGTTGGGATGTTGCATTATGGACAGGATGATCTAAAGCTCGATCCTATATGTCTCCTGTTCAACATTTTAGCTTTTAAACATACTAAATCCATTATCTATTTAATTGATTTTTTTCAAAAAGCTATTTATAGGCATGCCCTCATATATTTGATGCTTTAAATTAATCAACTTTGTTATAAGATCTATATTTACCCATACTGATGTCGAGCCAGAGATAGATTTCCAAGCGTGGCTAAGTCGCTAAGTTGCTAAGTACTGAGCAAAGTCTTACTGGGAGTCAAGAGAGGTAAAGGGTTCTTATGAGTTAGGATTATGGAAAGGTATCATAAGGTAATCAGCTTTGTTCTTGAAAAACATTAGGTTTAATGTGGGGAATGGAAAAGAGGTTAGGTTTTGGGAGGATCTTTGGTGTGGCCAATAGCAGCTAAAAGATAACTTTAGGAATCTCTTTTTGCTAGTCATGGATTGTTCTAACTTCTACATTGTTTGCTTATTACCTTGATAGAGTAGTTGGAGAGGGAGTGTGGTGTGCTAAGGCATGGGTTGAATGATTGGGAATTGGATGACATGCTTGGGCTTTTGAGATTTATAAGTAAATTTCTTCACTGTAACCATGATAGGGATACAAGGTTTTGGGCTAGGGTCAACAATGGTCAATTTTCAATGATCAATGAGATCATATGCACTTTCTTTTCTTTTAGGACCTATGCCTCCTTTCCTCATGGGGTTTTTCCCAGATTACCCCCATAGCATGCGATTGTTCTCAAACTACCTACCTTTTTAAAACTCTTCTCATAATGCCCTTATAACTATTTTCTCATAATTCCTTATTTATGAAAAGTCTGAAATACCCCTCTACTATCATCAACACTTAGAAGAATAGTTTTGAAGAAGAAGAAGAGGAAAATAGGGTTTTACATACGTGCGCATGAGATTGGAGAAGCTTCCCACTCTCCTCATCTTCCCATCTCACAAAGCTCCTCACTCCTTTCTCCTTTAATGCGTGTTTTAGTACAAACTTAATGGGAGTATTTTTGAAAAAATACGAAAAATTCGCAAAAATCTGAGTTTCAACGAAATGTTTTGCACGCATGGTCAATACATATCGTTACTAGTTGATACATGTGGTTTATACACATGCTCAATACCCATATCGATACGATACATATTGATACTATATTACTACATATCGATACTGGTTGATACACGTGGTCGTTACACCTGCTCAATACCCATATCGATACATATTGATACAAGTTGTCTTCAACCTTGTAACACAATCAGTATCGAGACGAAGTATCGATCTGACTTGTTGAGTATCGACTGTACATTGTAAATCATTAAAAATGCAAAGAAAATACATGTAAACCCATCTAACATGGGATTTGAGGTTTAAAATTGTAAATGTCATGATTATAATCATTTTTCTTTATATTAAACTAATTTTTTTTTTTAAAAAACACAAGAAATCCGAAATGGGTGTTTTTCCCCGTTAATGGCGTTCTCTCATAATCCTGGTTAGTACTTAGTAGTTTAGAGCAGTGTAGTCTAGGCGAGACACTGCCTAGGCGATAAAAATAATGAAATTATATATATATATATATATATAAATAATATTAATATATACACATAGCAATTCAAATTTCCTAGGGTCTAGGCGAATTAACTTTTAATGTTGTAATGATTGAATGTAAGTCTATTATGTTAAATTATTTGTTGACCTTTTGACCCTGGAAATGAAAATATTTTTAAAGACTAAAACAGAGACTTTTTTTTTATCGGAATTTTGAGTTTTAGTAATATTTTGTTATCATAGAATTTATGAAATTTTAAAATTTGAGAAATAACTTAGTATTTGCAAGTTGAAATTTTGACAAAGGCGCTAAAAAAAGGGATTTTGTTCTTGCACTGAAAAATTGATTTTTTATTCTTTAGGAAATTAGATTTAAAATAATTTTTATTGAATTCAAATGGGGGTTTAGGGGTATGACCTTATTTACATATAAATATCTTAAGTAAATGAAAGGAAAGTGTAAATCATTTACTTAAATGGTATTTATATGTAAATAAGCTATAAAACAGTAAAGCATGCTAACTATTAAAGCTTCCAGGTGACTACCGTCTGCCTAGAGATGTGCCTAGGCAGTGACAATCCAAAACCGCTTAGGCGACGCCTCGACTACACTGGTTTAGAGGAATGAAGCTCTCTTGTGGAAATCTTAGTCGAAACGATAAGTAATAAAAATTTTGGGAACTCTTCTTCATCAATGAAGGAGCTCCATTGTTAATAAAGAACAAAGGGAGCTCTTCATGGTTGAGGAAGAATGGATGAGACACAAATGGCTTTCCTTCAAATGGTTTGGATAAAATGGAAAAGTTTGCATGTGCGAACTCCTTCACATGTGTGTGGGGGTATTTAGAGAAGGGTTCTTATAAGGTGGGTATTTTGAGAACAAAGCCAAACTATAGGGGCAATAAGGGAAAAACCCCTTTCCTGATTATATTGTTCGGAATCTCTGAATTTCGTCTAAGGCAGTGTAGTCAAAATGTCGCCTAGGCAGCGCCTTGCTTAGCCAGGACCCCTATCTCCGATTCCTAAACCATGATCTAGGCGGGTACTCACTAAATAATATAAACAAAAATAAATAAATTTTGGTCACCTAAGCAGCGCCTAGGCCTCGCCTCGCTTAAGGAACCCACTATCGCCAGACATTTCCTGGATGCCTTAACTACACTGGTCTAAGGTATCCTTCTTTTTTTGGATTGCGACTCTGGATAAGATTGTTACAATTGATCATATAAAAAATAGAGAGTGGAGGATGACAAATCTCTATTTTTTTGCGTCTTCAAGCCGAAGAATTGGTAGAACACTTGCTCTTGCATTGCTCTTTTGCATCTGTATTTGGGGTTTTTTTCCTTTTCTCAATTAGGAGTATGTTGAGTATTTCCCTCTCCATTTATGAACTTATTTTGTTGGTCCTCAGTGAGTTTGGATGCTCCATGAGCTGTTATTTGGTCTTTACTTCCAGAGGCTGTGGCTTGGCTTATTGGAAAGATAGGAACGCGAGAGTGTTTGAAGATAACTTGACCTCCCGCTCTCATTTGTGTATTCACATTAGACATTTAATACTGTTTTGGTGTTCCTCCCATAAAGAGATTGAGGACTTAGGTGAGAACTACCCTTGTGGGTTAGAGGTTGTATGGTGTTGCGATCATTGTTATGTTTTTTGTTTGCCTTTTTGTATTGGTTTGCTTTCTTTCTTTTTTTCTTCTTTAGAGCTTACATTCTTGTGAACTATTTTACATTTTTCCTTTCATTTGAGTTATAATATGGTTTCATGATTACTGATAAAAAGAATAACTACCAGCATGGTACGGATTGCAATGAGTTTTTTTTTTCATACTTCCTTGATCAATCATAAAAAAAATACAAACTCAAATGATAGCCAACAAATACATAGAGACTTTGATCCACATCCAGAGCAACAATGAGATCCACATGAATTTGCAAGGGGCTCGAAGTCATCATCTCTGTTTCGATCAAGAGGGCGATAATATTGGTTCTCCATATAACTATAATACTATGCCCAATTCATGAGATTATGATATCAAGATGTATACTCACGAACATAAAGCTAGTACTTGTCTTGTTCAATCTGCACCAGCACTCCCATCGACAGATGCTGTAGGGAATAAGTCGTCATCATCACCATCATGTGAGGCTATACACTTCCATAGCCATATTCATACGGCTCATATCTAGAAGCACATTCCCTGGCCTTATGCATAGCCACATCTCAAGTGATCTCCATATAACTCTGGCCCTGACAGTCGTCAGTTTATGGGATTGCATCATAACTAGAGGATCCATATCTGTGTGACTGTGGAATTAGAGCCTTGCTACCCATGGGTAACACCCACCAATCCAAACCTCTTAGAAATGCTCTGTTCTTGCTCACTACTTCTACCAAAACAGCCTCAATCAATCATAAAAAAAATACAAACTCAAATGATAACCAACAAGTACATAAAGACTTTGATTCGCATCAAGAGCAACAATGAGATCCACACGAATTTGCATGGGGCTTGAAGTCATCATCTCTTTCTCAATCAGGAGGGTGATAATATTGGTTCTGCATATAACTATAATATTGTGCCCAATTCATGAGATTATGATACCAGGATGTATCTCATGTACATAAAGCTAGTACTCATCTTGTTCAATTTGCACCAGCACTCCCATCAGCAGATGCTGTGGGTAATGAGTCGTCACTATTATTGTCATGTGAGGCTGTACACTTCCATAGCCATATTCATATAGCTCATACCCAAAAGCATATCCATACCCCAATAGTTACCAAGTACGGGCATAATACGACAATGATCTGTTTGGGAAATATGGGTGTTATATGGCAAAAACATGACAAAAATACGGAAACATTAAAAATAATTAATAATTATAAATAAATGAAAATCATGATTTTAACTAATAACAATAATTTAATACGTAATGTGTTTAACACGGTAAAAGTACGACAAAAATACATGCATTTTATGCGTTTAATACGTAATTCGTGTATAAATGGGTATTATCTGGCGATACACGTATAATACATAACACTAAAAAATTACGCATTTTTAAACGATGACCCCCTAAAAGTATTATACGAGTACTAATACGGGTATAATACGGGTGTTTGGTAACTATGCTTACCCTTTGCCTTATGCATAGTCATATCCCAAGTGATCCCCATGGCCATAACTTTGGCCCTGAGAGTAATTAGTATTAAGCTTAAAATGGAAAAGTTGGGGTTTTCCCAATTTTCTCATCTGTTTGGAAGGAGAGAAGCGCGAGAGTTTATTAGGATTTCTCGTTTCCTCGAGATAAAGTGTGCAGTTGGATAATGAGGCTTCTTCTATTTTCGTTCTCCTACTCTAGGGGCATGGATCAAAATATCGATACGTATCGGCCGATATGGGCTGATACGTATCGGCTTTTTAGGTACATGAGGCGTAGATACGTTGGAATAAGAAAAAACATGCGTATCACAACCGTATCGGTAGTATCGGGCGTATCGGTACCGATACGCACTGATACTCTCGATACGGACCGATACACGTAGTTTGAACAATGTAATTTTTTTTTTGGGTGCCGACCGATACGAGCTTTAAAACTGTGCTTTTTCATTTTGAGGTGTTTCAAAACACCTCCAAACCCTATTCTCTCCCCCAAATTTCTTTCATAATCAAATTCTAAGCTAAAAACAACAACTCCATTGTTGAAAAACAAAGATCTCGACATTTGATTTTAGATTTTAAAAATCCTATCCAAAACTTTGAAGGTATGTAAAAATTAACTCTTCATTTTGTAATCAACCCAAAATAAATAGATGAGTTGGCCACAGTGGTGTCATCATGTTTGGGGCACCTGTAATGTATGGCTCAACTCAATTGTTGATCCCAGAGTGACAGAGTATGAGCCGGACGAAGCTCAATATGGTATTGAACTTCTATCATCTTATGTAATTTATTAAATGTAAGATTTTAATATCAAGATTGTATTTCCTATACTTTGTGAAGTAACTATGACTTGTATTTTCGTACTATTTATCAACGCGCACGCCTTTTTTATCTTATAAAATTTTTAACTCTCATTTGTATGGTTATAAATGTAGTTGTAGGCCTTTATTTAGTTTGTTTTTAATTTATATTTGCATTAAAAAAGGTTTTATGCAAGGTATCCAAGTTTTTCCTTGCGTATCAAAGCTTTTTTTAACGTATCCTGTTTTTTTCCGATATATCCAACTGATACGCCGATACGTATCCTATTTTGGACTTACCGATACGGCGACCGATACCGATATTTTGAACCATGGGGGAGATTTGGATCTAGAGGACTTTCCTCTGTGAGCCTGGGCTTTGGGCAATTAGAGTTGGCATGGATATGCTTATCACCTACCCATTTATATTGTTTTGCCTTCTTTTGTTTCCCTGTTGTTTTCTTGCTTTATTTTTCTTTTGACTTCACTCTATGTGAACTTTTGTATCCCTTTCTTTTCGTTTGTTCTTTTAATAAAATCATGATTAGTAAATTTAAACCCGCATGGGTAGCTCAGTTGGTTCGGTCTTGGGAGAGATCCTCAAAGTCTCGAGTTTAACTCCTCCCTGACTTACCTGATGCATGTGGTTTGTGGGTGATTACGTGCATCCTAAGGGACTACTAGTCCTTCATTGTCAGGATTGGGACCCCCCCCCCCAAAAAAAAAAAAAATGCAGTAAATTTTAAGAAATTGTGAAATAATTGGAGAAACTATGAAAAGATTGGCCTGAAAATCCAAATTCCCTCTATTCAGTTGACATCTTCCTCATTGGGATCAAAATGTTATAAATTTATAACATGAAGCAATAGCTTGCTGTAACTCTAAAATATGCGATATATTGTGAATTGTGCTATATTACGATATTTCTTATAGTTCACACGATATATTGGGGAATAGGTAAAAAAGAGAATAATATTAGGGGATATTTTCCCCACCTGCGAAATCAACACATTAGCCGATCTGTGTGATATTTCTCAGATATTTTAAATAATGATCTCAAACAGGCCAAGTCAATCCTTCTCGATAACGCTCCTGATGCTGCGATATATGCTTGTTATCTTAAAGAGTGCCGGTCTCAAAAACCTAGATGTACTTGCTGTGTTAGTATTCTGTACAAAAACTCGTCTATTTGTAATGACCAAGACTTCTACCATTCTACGATAATCTATCAACATTATTTTTTTAATCAGATAATTCACATTCCAATTCTGGAATAATCTCACAGAAACATGATAGGCTTACTACATAAAAAGGTAAACATTGAACTAACAACCAACAATACGCATACAACTATTATCATCCTTGAACAACAACCGTGTAACTAACTTGCAACGTAAGAGAGGTGGTCCATCCATGCCCCTATGCCGCTAGTACAATTTAAATTATTTATGTGCTAAATCTTTGGTGGTGCACACACAGAACATGGCTCCAATGTATCGATGAGCCTGTAAATGCCATATCACCCAACTACAGTACATCAACACAGTAATGATTTCTTGCCATAAAACTTACCTGCAATTGATAACCGCTTCAATATAACAATATAGTTAGTAACCATAATGAGTCATTTAAAGCTTGATGTCTTGCAAATGCCTATAGTATAAATCACATCACACCGAAAACTAAAATATAAACCTTAGAATTACATAAAACAACTTCAAATAAAAAGTATCCCAACCATTGAAGTGTGTATGCAACTATCTAACCGCAATCATCCACAACAAAATATTTTCACTTTTTAAAATATATATAGTAGTACATAAGATATTTGGATAATGGTGGGCAACATCCGACGTGGTTCACACACCCATGTGCTATGTGAACATGGGTATCTTGGGGTTTTTGAAGTAGCAGGGTAATATAGATCCTAGTCACACTTTGGTATATAAACTGTCTTCAAGACTTGCAACTGATGGACCTTATTCTCTAGGTTTTGTTCTTTGTAATTGGTTTGGAATAGGGGATATTACCTACATTTTCAATTATTATGCTTCTAATCTAGTCTGTGTGTTTTTCTTTGTTTTGTTTCTTCATAGGTGGGAACTCCTGGGCGTCTTGTGGATCATTTATCCAATACAAAGGGTTTTAGTCTCCGTACATTGAAATATTTGGTATATGCTTTTTTTATTTTGACCGAGTTACAAAGTTTTTTTTTTTGTCTTAGATCTATTTATCTACTAATAAAGAACACACATACTACATAGTGTGCACCATATTTCTTACTAACATGAAATGGAGAATTTATAGCTATGCACCGGAAACATATGATGATATGAAGCCAGTGGAATATTTTGACCCCAGGTTACAAAGTTGGGTTTTCTCTCTCAGAGACATCTATATATCAGCTGATAAAGACTAAAGAGCATGTGCAATGCCTAGGGTGCACCATATTTTTTTATTTATTAAAATGAAGTGGCAAACTCATAGTTATGCAAGGGAAACATACGACCTTGGTGCAATATTGATATGAAATAATTGTTGGATATCTTAATTAAAAAATTTTGACCAGAAAAGTTGGATCTTGGTTCTTCATAACTTTTGCAACCAAGATGAAGCATAAAATTACTACAAGTATAGGAATAACAGTTATTTTCCTAATAATATTGATTGGGGGAATAGATTCTCGCAATTGGCCAGCGACATGATATAGATGGGGTTAATCTCACTTATTTTTTCCTTACATATCAAACATCTTTTCGTTCAATAAAAAAAAAAAAAGTATGGGTTCTTTTCTTGTAGGTCTACAATTGTTTTTATTATAAGAATGCATAAATGATTAGTTGGAGCACCTTAATTTAGGTAACTCTTGTTGAAGAAAGAAAATAGAATACCATTCACCAATTAGTTTATTGTATGAACCAATTTCACGAATAGGGATGGGGTGATAGTTTTTTTTGATCAGTAAGAAGAAAAATATATATTAAAAATCAGAAAAACTTAGACAACTATAAAGACACTCTAGATTTCAAGTGTTCATAGTTGAGTATTTTATTTAACGTAGCAGTCCATATGAAGAAAGAAACTTTGGAGGGAATGCCAGGATTCCACACAATCCTGTATGGAAAGGAGACGAAAGGGGCGGAGAATAACGATTGAACCACTAATCTAACTAAGAACCGACCAACCTGGCCTTTAGACCAAATCCTACGATCCATGTTTTGCAAACTCGGAGAAGTATCTCTAAGTCACCCTAGAAGACAACACAAAGAGATGGGGTGATAGTTAAGATTAATGACCAGGAGATGTTCCATGGCAGTAGTGTAGTAAAAGCATCCAAGCAACGCTTTCGCCTCCCCCCCTACAGATTTTGGAAAAGAGAAATATCCTCCGAAACAGTGCGGTTCTTCACTGAGCTCCTAACCTCGACCGGGAGCTCCCCGAACTCTCTTCCAGATGGTATCATCCCGAACCTGGTGTCTGCAGAAGAGAACGAAGATCTGACCAGAGGCAGAAGGCATTCCGCCTAATAAGGCAGATACTTCGGATCCTGCTTGGACGAAACGGAAGATATTGTCAATAAATAGAAGTACGTCTTGTTCATTAACATCCCTCACAGCGACCGTCAGGATAGCTTTTTCGATTGCACATCTCTATTCTTTGGCCCTTTTCTGTACTGATCAAACCTCTTTTAGAGGCCTTCACGTCAAATCTTGAATAGTGATAAAATCATTTTATATCCAGGCTTCAAAGTTGTCTCCCTTCAGATTCGAAATGATGTGGCTGCAGCATCCTAACCTTCCTGATTTTCCTTACTAGCTGAGGTAGAAAGCTAAGAGCAAGAAGTCTCACTCCGTTCCTTACTCTCGTAACTCACTCCTCTTACAGCTATAAGAGTGATGCCTTCCTCTATTCCTTGTAATAAATAGTCCTGCGGAGCCCTGAGAAAGTAACCGGCGGCAAGTTAGTACAGTTCTCCTGTTGCTGATTTGGCCCTGCGCTCGGGTAGACGCTCGTCGTCTCTTTCCAGAAGACAGACTTCCAGATCCATGGTTTCCCAAGTCTTCACTGACATAATATGCATGCTTGAGTAGGGTCCAACATCTGAAGAACACGGTGTACCTCCGGCGGAAAGGTATGTAATGTCATTATAGATGGAGGAAGCTCTAGCCGTGGTACTGGCTTATACAAACCGGCATTCGACAGCCTTTCCCTTTGCCGTTTTGCATACACGGCATCTCTGCACAAACCTCTCAACGTCCCGCGTCCGATTCGGGATCGGCTTCGGGTCAACAACCGGTTGCGGAAGATTTTGAAGCGAGCGAAGCAAGCTGAACTTCCCTTCACATAGAAGGTATTCCCATGATTCTTTCTTTTTAGGTTTGAATAGGCATTAGACAAATCCATCTATCTTTCCTTCTTTCCAAGCAGGCGAGTAGGCAGTTAGCAAAACAACTTCCACTTTCATAGGCAATAGGGGGTTCCCTAGGTGAGTCAATGCCTAGGCGACCAAAATATACTTCTTTTTTTTGATTGATAAACCAAAATATACTTTTCTTTGCTTACATTTATAATATTACGTAATATTGGGAGAGTGCGCGCCTAAATCATAATCTAAGCGATAGGGGTCCTAGTTAGGCGAGGCGGTGGTCTAGCCTTGCCTAGGTGACATTTTGACCATATTGCATGGAAGTTAATTCCAGTATCTCGGGTCAATTATTTAGAAGGATGGAATTATTAAGGAGGATGTTACACACAAAATAAGAGCTTAGTGGCTAAAATATAGATGTACATCCTTGTTTTTTTTTTTTATCGATTCCAATCAAACTAAAAATAAAATTTAATAAGACCACATTGTATTGGAAACAAAAAAATAACACATTAATAGAATGAGTGTAGCCTAGATGAGTATGTTGAGATTGATGAGTAGTAAAATTAGGGAAGATAAAATTAAAACTGATTGCACTCTGAGAGAATTTGGGAGTAGCCCCAATAGATGATGAAATAAGGGAGAGTTAATTGAAGTGGTTTGGACATGTTAAATAAAGACCATTGACGATCCCATAGAAGTAAGTTGTTGCAAGTTGAAGGCTCTAAAAGGGCGATTGGAAGTCCAAAAAGCACATGGATGGAGATTAGTGAAAAAAGATTTGTTGGCACACATTTTAACCGAAAATATGCTTCTTTGTGTTGCTAAACCCAAATAATTGGGATAGGGCATTAACAAGGAAGAAGCACAAATTGCTTGAACCTAATAGCAAGGTTCAAAAATCTAGTGTCTGTATAAACTTCGGTTGCTAAGGAAGTTGACACGTTTTAAGGAAGTTTAAGGAGGTTATGCGCAAATTAAAGAAGTTTTAGAATCTCTTGGAAATTTATGATGAAACTTTAGCGACTGAATAATTAAACATAAATTCAAATCTAGAACTCATTACATAACAAAAACACAAGCATGGATAGCATCAAATGTGAGAATAATGTTAAATGGCATCCGTTGTCTTAATTGTAAAGCCAAATGTGCACGAAACTTAGTTTTTTATAAAGATACATCCCAAAAAAGAGATATCACAATTTAATACTCATGAAAGACGTGGCATTTTACTCCTACATTGAAAATGAATAAAAATAATAAAAATAATTGTAAATAAGATCCATAGTAGTGTAAAGTAAGCATAAAATTCATTTAAACATACTAAAAAATCGTAAGTATTTTCTATATCATGCATTTGGATCTACTTGTGATTACAATTCAACTGATTTTTTTCTCTTTTTCCAAATTTTTAGCTATTCTAATTTCAATAAATAGCTACTTCAAAAATATCTTATTTTATTATTAGACATACATCATGTTCTATATTAAAACTAGGGCATGATCTTGTTATTGACACAATAACAAGTTAAAGATATCATCGTATAAGTAGTTAAATCTACCCTATGTGCAACTCTATTGATTTAACATTATAATATCATATTAAAATCCATTTATAAAATTTGCTATTCCTAAGAAAGTCCTTATAGGCATAATCTTATTAATAACACAAAAAGTAGGGGGGAAAAAAATAAACAAGAGGGTAATATTGTAATATGCTTGATTAAGGGTTTGTTAAGACTTAAGAACATAAAGGAGATCTTACAAGGCAATCATTTTAAGATTTTGCTACCTTAAAGAGCCCTTATGGGCATAATCTTTATGCTTACACAAAGTGAAAATAATAAATGAGAGGGTACTATTGTATGCTTAATTAAGGGTCTAAGAGTATAAGATCTTACAGTAAAACTATTTTAAAATTCTGGTATTCCTTAAAGGCCCTTCTGAGCATAATCTTTATAGTTGCTCAAAAAGTGGAGAAATAACAATTGAGAAGGGGTACAATATTTAAGGGTTTCTTTTGAGGGATAAAGAGATTTTTTTGGTATTCTTAAAAGGCCCTTATGGGAATAATCTTTATAGTGTACCCTCTTTAGAACACTATACATGCTCTTTTTAGTGATCTCAAGTTGATAAAAAGGCAACATAGTCATTAAAAACTTTTTGTAAAGCAGGGGACAAAAAATTAAAATGTCAAGAAACCAGAGAAGCTGGTTCATTAAAAAAAAGAAAGGACCTATCTTAAATGTCCGACAATAGAGGGGTACTCCTAAAAGCCCATTCTGTATATATTCGTGCTCTCTGGTGACAAATCTCTTATACGTTTTTTCAATTTTTTTAGGGAAATCAAATCCCTTATACCAGAATGGAACGCAATCCATTAGATGTCAAAGGAATAGAGTGAGCGGCGGCACTTGCAGGATCTTGGGCTTCTCCAAAGCCAAGAGGTCTTGTTCAGTAGGAAGGAGATCTTGTACAAAGTGGATTTACAGGCTTCCTAGCCAAAGATCCCCATCTCGGTATACCTTTCTAAGTAGCAAAGGGGAAAGGGATTATAAAAGATATCTTTAAGGATGCACCTTATTCTTCAATCTCTGAGGAGGATCGGATGGCTGTCTCCTAATCACGGGGTTAAGTGATATTTCCCTTAAATTTTCTTCTCCTCTCTTAGATCCCCACCCCCCTCACCCCCCCACCCCAAAAAAAATCTCCATTACATCACAACGATCTGAATGGAGTTTTATAGTGGATCTTCTCTCTCAAATTTTATGTTTTACAACTTGCAAAGCTTCACATGATTTCTGTATGAATATGCTTTTCATGACAAATTCAGGATTTTAGTTTACACAAAACAAATTTTTCACTGTTTCTACAGCAGCCAATTATTAGCATCATGTCAATGGACTTTGATTCATTTCAACCGGAGTCCAGTATTTTTATAATCGTATTTGTATCAATTTATTTGACACGAAACGAAACAATCCGATGTGTACACATGGATATTGTTTCGGATGTCACCCATGTTGACATGTTTTGGCCAAACAGAAACGTGTAGATTTTTTGAACCTCAATAGGGTTCTCATAGAGACAGGTTTCTCTTAAGTTAAGGAGAGAAGATATATATACACACACACACACACACACATATATATATAAGACATGTATATAATTATATTTTCTCTCCTAAAGAGAAATGGGATGGAGGGAGGGGCCTAATTAAGTTTGGCTCATAAAATGCAGGGGCAGATTTTTATTTATTTATTAAGTTTGGCTTATAAAATGCTATATTTATCTTTACAATTGCAACATGGTTCAGTCCATACAATTACCATGTTACGAGGGTAGAAAATCCAGAATAAAAACACATTTACTTATCCAAAAGGAACAAATGGATTTTTCTTGTTGTTCCCCTTGCAAGATAGCTAGGTTCCATAAATTAGCAGTATAAAACAACATGAGTAAACCTTAAACTGAGTACATGATGGATGCATTGAAATCTCTGTACAAATCGTATATGAAGTGTGTTATTTAACATTTTTATTCCCACAATGACAACATTTCCTTGATTTGGGTAATTGTCATTATGATACTAATATGGTCCAATCTCATAAGTCATAGATAGAGGAAACAACACATTTACTATAAAAACAATATCAAATAGATTGTAAGGTCGGGGTCTTCATGGCGCAACTTATTTTGGCATGCCTTTGGGACTGGGGTTTAAATCTAAATTGGTTTGGGATCTTGTGATATAAAGAGTTAATAGTAGGCTCACATCTTGGAAAGATGGATGCTGTATATCCAGACCTCTATTGCGGATATCTTGGAGAAAGCTTAGAGATATTTTTATAGAATGATAAAGAGTACAGCATTAAAGATATTATCTGGTAGAATGGAAAGATGGATGTCGTCTAATCAACGGGCCCTCGGGTGAAGGCCCTTAAGAAAAATGAACAAGGCAGTATTTGGCAAGTGGCTGGAGAGAGAGAGAGAGAGAGAGAGAGAGAGAGAGAGAGGCATGAGATCCTAAGACGTTATTCGTCTTTTGATGTGGTACATAATGAGATGATTTAGAATCCAGCTTTGAGGAGGGGCCTTAATGATTGGGATATTAAAGAATATCTTAGATTTATGTCATCTTTTAACTTGATTAAACCTAATTTCCTTGCTAGAGAAACTAGAGTCTGGCCTGGAGATAATAAAGGCAAATTCTTAGTGAAATCTTTCGTTTGACTTTGTGCCCTGTTTCTTATTCCCCTTTTCCTTATCATGGCATTTGAAACCCGGATATTCCATACAGTTTTTTAATTTATACCATGGACAACTGCTTTGGACAAAATCCTCACATCTAACTCTCTGAAAAAACATAGGGTGGAAGTTGGTAAACAAGTGTTTCCTCTGTATGTCTGGGGAGGAGACCGTGGATCATTTGTTGCTCACTGTCCTCCTGCGTGTTGGATCTGGGACCAATTTCTATCTCTTTTTGGGGTTAAATGGATCTTCCCACTCAATTTCTTTGACTTCGTTTCCAATAGGGTGATGTGAGGCTTGGACGCTTCTTTAAGTGATTTTTTTATATGTTGTCAGTGGCCATTTGCTGGGGGATGTTTTGGAACTTGGAAGAAAGTAATAGAAGAGTCTTTAATTAGCTCTCCTACCCCAAGGATAAATTGTTGTATATCATCATGCTTTTGCTCTCTTGGTGCTTGGTTAGACAGGATCGGGGGTAGCCGCCTAGCCAGATCTATCCAATATGTGATCTATGCTGGGTAGGTGCTTGTTGGCTTATTTCTTGGTGAGCCATGTCTGTACATTCTTTCTCCATCTATGTGCATATTGTCCCCCCCCCAAAACTGAATATATGATTCACACACTAATAACTATATACTAATCTAACAAGAAATGTGTTGTTTCACATATTAATTTGCACAATGACAACAAAATTTCCTTGATTTGGGTAATCATCTTCACAATATTGACATGGTCCAATATCATTGCTTATTAGTCATTGATAGAGGAAAAAATGTACAATCCTAATTAGTATTCAGTTGGATGATCACATCTTACTGAGAAATTAGTGTTCTGATAAACCAAACACAAATTAGCATGTTGTTTTTTTTTTTTTCGTTAGAGATGCATAATATTGTCATCTTCCGGTTTGAGTGAGGTTAGAGGAGATAGGATGTTAGACATGTGGAGATAATTTTGAGATTAAGAAATTTTATTTGAAACTCTCACTTGTGTGAAACTAGGGAAGAACTTCTGTTTTATTTTATTTTAGTTTTTTTAATTCGTTGAATCAGAATCCGATTACACTTGATTGTGTTCAGTTGCTAGAATCAAATGTAGAACCAGGCATATACTTTATTGAGATAGGTAAACCGGGGGGCTCCCCGTTGGATTTTAGAATTTGTATGTTGTTCAACTGAAGCCAGTCAATCAGAAGGGCATGCTTCCTCAAGCACTCTCAGTATTCTTTAGTTTCACTTACCTTCCTACTAAACTATTTCATTCTGATAACCGGGCTAAGGGGGAAGGAACACGGCCTAAGAGATAAAAAGAAAAGCCGGTTTGTAGGGAAGGGAATGACAGATTGTCATTTTTTTCCCAATTTTGTAAAGGGCAGGGAAGCACCTGCAATTGACCCGAATGATCCCTACTTACTAAACAGTTGCACCCCTGGATATGGTCAACTGTACCCGTCCTGTGATCAAACTGCATATCTTATTGAACACTGCTAATTTGCATTGCTGTTAAGTGCAATGAAATTCCCCTGCTTAATTTTCAGGAAATATAGCTCTTGGACTAGTTACTGCTAAGTGCTATGAAACAACTAATTCCACATTTGTAAAATATACTAGCAGGTCTCTAAGATTCAAGTACTTTCCACAAACGTCTGCAATTTAGGGAATAGGAACTTTTTTTTTTTTTCCCTTCATTTATGTGCTTATCATGGAAATGACTTATGAACTATGGATGCATTATAAAAAGTGAAGATTGTAGTCATCAAATGAAACTTTGAGAGGGCACTAAGCAAAGTTACTCAATCAACTTCCTGTTTACATATTGAATAGTACTGATTTCCCTTTTCTTTCCCTAAATTTTTATTTAGTGCAAGAATGCCCTAACCTATATCCAGTGCGGGCTTGTTTTTAGTGGACTCTTTGGAGTTATTTTCAAGATTTTCTATTTAGGGCATCTTTTTCCTATGGCTGACCCTAGAAAACATAGTATTTCCATAGAACATAGGCTTTTGGTTACTAGTTATATCATATCTGACTTCTTGGTATGTTGGGCAGGTCTTGGATGAGGCAGATAGGTTGCTTAATGAGGATTTTGAGAAGGCACTTGATGAGATCTTGAAGGCTATTCCTCGAGAGCGAAAGACGTATTTATTTTCTGCTACTATGACCAAAAAGGTATACATTCTAATAGTTTTCAACTTTGTTAAAAACACATTCTTCATTGTTAATTCTGAACTGATCTCAACTCTATTCACTCTGATTGGTTAAGAAGTGTAAACTGCAAATTACAGAAGACAGATAAACCTTATTACAGGGTAAAAAATGATGTTCCAATAGATAGCACACTGAGACTCTGAGAGACCATGATCATACTTGTAAAAAAAGGCCTATGATCATCATAACTAAGTGAGATAACATCACAGAACTTCACGGCCTGAAATATTAAGATGCTTTTGATCCTTACAATAGTTCACATATTAAATGCAGCCCTGTCATCCGTTTCACGCCGCCATCTAGACTTTTCAATTCTGACTTCTCATCATGGATCTCCTGAATTCAGTCTTCATCTTTTACTCTCTTTTTTTTCCTATTGAAACAGTTACTTATACATTGCTAAATTCTGAGGGCTACTAACGTATAATGCATTATTTTTCCTCATACACCAGTCTGATGTTGCTTGAAATAAAATAAAGTGTACTAGTTAAATCATTTACAATACTGAGTATTATCGCAAGACATCCAAGACATCCTTACTCAAAAAAAGGAAGAATAAGTGATGAAATAATGGAAGGATTGCCATACACTAGAACAAAGGGTAAAATGTAACAAAGAAATTGAAGAGATGAACTTATTGGTGCTGGCACTTTGGCAATGATATGTATATCAACCTAATCTTGCTTCTGCGAGTGGATCATTTATGGAAAGAGATTTCTAACGGACTTCTTTTTTGCCAAGCTTCATCACGTTGAAAAGATGATCAAGAAGCTCAAGATCGTAAATGGAGATGGTAAAATAAAAACTACAGGCATTTTAGATTCAAATGAATATGGTCGATTTGCAAAGGATCGGTGAAATGTTTTTTACAACGCTTTTATGGTCATTTCATCCTTAGCCGAGGGAAAACAACACCATTTTGACCCTCACAGGTGCAGGCAACCTGGACTACATTACACTCCTTCATTCATCTCTTTGGATCCTCTCCTCGTTATCACTCACCATAAGAGCTAAGCTGCAATAATCGTTTTTATGGTCATTTTATCCTTAGCCGAGGGGAAAGAATACCATTTTGACCCTCACGGTCATGCAATCTGGACCACATTTCACTCCCTCTTACATTTTTTTGGATTAATCTCCTCAATATCACTCCCCACGAGGTAAGCTGCTAATCAGAAGGTTTTGGATATACCTGAACATGCAACTATTAGCACCTTAAGGAAAGAGTAATTCAATTGCTATTGATGTGTCAGGAGGTTATATTGGCAAGGTTGTCCTTCCAATTAAGCTTAGAACTTTGGTCACCATTCTGGGGATCCAACTTCGCCTCTGTGATCTTTTGGTGAACTAGCACTCTTGCATTAAGTTTTGGATCCTCAACTTGGAATCACAAATTTCGGCTCCAAATATTGCTCACCATATGATTGGATGTACTCAACTTTTGTTTTGAGAGTTTTTATTCCTTCTTACAAACTTGGATTTTTGGATTGCATTCTGCTCTTTTCTTTTTTCAAGTTTTGAAAACTGGTAAAGAAAAACCCAAATATTTGGGAACTAGGTCCCCTATGTACAAGAAAGGTCTATACATCACTAATAGCCAATGAGTCAGTAAGGTTATTATTGTCTATAGGAGAATAACAAATAATTATGTTCAACTTTGTTTTTTTTTAAAATCTATAATCCATGCGAAAATATATATAAATGAAGCAACTAAGCAAGCTTCAAAGACAATTATAGATTGAAGTTCATGAGATCATGAACCACAAAAAGGATGGAACGAAAGACAACAAGATGAAGAAGCCCATGATAGCCCCCTATGGCAGGCCCGCTACAGCTAGGGCAAATTAGGCAAGAAGTAAGCCCATGTTCACCCCTCCCTGTCTAGAGGAAACTCATTCCACTATCAATGAAGCAATGTGAGAACAGATTCTATGGGGGGATGAGTGCAAGTTGTTAAAGACCCTCTTGTTCCTTTTTTTCCAAATTGTCCATGCTACAGCGCCCGGCAGAACCTGCCAAATAGCCATCTTTGAACCGTCCTCACTTACCAACTCACAACAAGATAAGAAGTTTAGAAAAGAAGAGGGAAAGACCCACTCCATGCCTACTCGGGAGAGAAAGAAGCTCCAAACCTCACTTGCTACAGGACAATGCAAGAGGAGATGATCCACCGACTCTTCCGCTTGGAGGCACATAAAGCATTATTAGCCATCCTCCACCTTTTTTTTTTCAAGTGATCACATGTGAGAATTTTATTCCAACCTGCATTCCATAGAAAGAAAGATAATTTAGAAGGAATACCTGAAATTCACACAATCCTATGAGGAAATGGGACAAATGGACCAAAACCGAGCATTTGAACTAGAGTTCTCATTGAAAAACGGCCCTTGTTGCCTTTAGACCATGATCTGCTATCCTGTCCACGAGAGACTGGAGGAGGAGACCTCAAATGCTCTAAAAGCCTACCAAACTCGACTATCTCCCAATCGTTTAAGCTTCTTCTCAACTTGGGGCACCAAACTGCCTCCTCACCAACCCTATCCATGCAATCCTGAACTGTCGCATTCCTGTCTCGGGCTATACAGAAGATAGCGCCAAAATCATCCTGCAAAGTGGTGGCCCCACACCACAGGTCCTTACATAACCTGACCTCAGACCCCTCACACACCTTAAATTCAAAGAATGAAACTACTACACTAGCAGTTGACATAATCCCCTTCCACACACCCACTCCATGGATCCACTGGCTCCGTTCGAATGGTTGGGGATCTGTTTGAACAAATTCCCTTGTTTTGCCTTATTTTATGCATTTTGCTCATTTCCCTTTTCCTTTGCTTAGACCTTTGTACATATTAAACATTCTAAAACATAATTCATGATTAGATACTCATCAAGACAATTCCTTAACATCAAGTTATGACACGCTTTAGTTTGACCATTTTACCATTGATGAGCCAAGAATTTATACGAATGAAATTCGAGTCTCTAAACACTCTGCCAGGAACAACACCTCTGACATAACACTTTACCAGGAACAACACCTCTGACATATTACCGTTCATATTTTACCACAGTGGGTACATCGGCTCTCACAACCGCATCTACCAGAAAACACATCTGATCGCCAGGAAACACATCTAATTGTCAGGAAAAACTCATCTAACTGCTAATAAAACACATCTGACTATCAGGAAAACATAGACATCATACTTATGTGGGAACACAGCTTCTCACAGCTACTCTTGTCAGTAAACCCTGTCAGGCAAAACACCTCTGATAGTCATCAACCTTATCCACCTCTATTAGGACATACCTGTCAACGCAGATCACCATCCATTAATGCAACATACGTATCACTGGGCTTTCAACCATAGGAGCCTTCACTCCAGAATCCTTAGACTCATTGTCCAATTGGGCCTCTGCCCCTAAGTCCGTAAACTTATTATCCAATCGGACCTCTACCCCTGAGTCCGAAGACTCATTATTCAATCGAGCCTCCGCCCTCGAGTCCAAAGACTCATTATCCAATCAGGCCTCTGCCCCTCAGTTCGAAAATTCATTATCCAGTCAGGCCTTCGTCCTTGATTTTGAAGACTCATCATTATCCAATTAGGCCTCCACCCCTAAGTCCGAAGACCCTAACAACCTAGGCCTTGCACCCACTAGGGCCATCGACCCTAAATTAAGCCGACTCCAACATAATCACCGCATGTTCACCATCTCTCCTGGTCATCAGGGAGTAATCTTGGTAACGTACCGTATTATGTTAAGCCACTTAAATATAAGACACCGACACTCCTGACTATCAACCACTGGAGGAACCTCGACTCTAATAGACACTGCCTCTCCATAACCTAGTCGAGGAGGACCCACGACTCCTATCACCTATACCGACTTCCCTGACCCTATTATCAGAGAAAACCTTGAATTTGAGCAGACGCCTCATCTCTTGGCCCTTGGCTAAAGAGGAACCCCGACTTTCACAAGTTAGAATTCCTAACCGTAGGACAAACCCCGATTAATTCCAGTCAAGCTCGGATAATCGCAACCAGTTGGACCTTGCGTTCCACGGACCAAGTCCAAAATAAATCATTCCGATTTGGATCTGAATCGGGCCAATGGACCTTTTCCATTGCCCTAAACAAGATTGAGATAGTGGTACACAACACCAGGGAATAATTTCCCAATTTTCCATAGGCTCCGATCGATCAGCCTAAAGCCTCCAATCGATCGTTGGTGACAGACATAGTCACAAAAAATTGTGTTTTTTTGGGAAAAAAACCAGTTTAAAATGTGCCTTAATACCCTGTCATAGAAATGACGTTTAAAACCCGTTTTTTTTTTAATAAAAAAAACGTATTATAGTTTAAAATGCATTTAAAACGAATAATACGAAAAATGGATTTTTTTTTGGGAACGAAGATTATGAAATATTGATGACGTTTTTGAGCGATTGATGAATAGGAATGAGTAATTTTATTAATATACATATTATAGTCTTGTTTTCAATCTTGATAGCTGTTGTTTTAATGAATTTTGATGCATTGATGGAATGAATTGGATGTTAAAATGATGTTATGAACTTATTATTGTTGATTATAGTTACTCTTTTTGTATATTATCTCACCAAAGTGTTAGATATATTAATTAGCATCGTTTCTAATTTTTATATTTATTAATTTTTTTCTTCGTTTTTTTGCCGAAGTTTTCCCTTATTTTCCCGAATTTTTAAAATTATTCCGTACTTGACCCTTGCCGAATTATTCCCGAACCCCAACTTTGTGACTAGTGACAGACACCTGTCACCAGATCATTCACTTCTATTCGGCTAAACAGTGCTCTATTTTCCAAATTTTGAGGTCTAACCACCTCCCTTCTCCTCTTCTTCAATCTCATCCTCCTTATTACCCTTTTAGGGATTCCAATAGGGTCTCGTAACCCATTTTCGACATACACAGCCATTCCACATATTTGAGTTTGGAATCATCATTTAAAAACTGAAAACAGTTTTTGTTTTCCGACATTTGACCTAACTGAAATTCCAAATCTGGAAAACTCATAAACATGAACATTGAAGGTTATTTCCTTATCTTTTCAATGCCACAAGAATCACTCGATTTCGATCTGTGAGTACAAAACTAGAGTCCACTAAAGTTGACTGTTCCTGAAACCAAAAACAGTTCGACCAGTTTTTTCGATATTTAACTTAAGTTCAAGATCTGGAAAAACGATAAACATGAACATCGAATGTTCTTTCCTTAGCTTTCCAGTGCCACAAGAATTGATTCCGATTTGTGAGTACAAGACTATGGTCTAGTAAAGTTGACTGTTCTGAAATCAAAAACAGTTCGACCAGTTTCTATTTTTTTGACATTTAATCTAACTTAAGTTCCAAATCTGGAAAAATTATAAACATGAACATCGAAGGTGCTTTTCTTATCTTTCTAATGCTACAAGAATCACATGATTCCGATTTATGAGCACAAAACTATGGTCTCGTAAAACCGACTGTTCCTGAAACCAATAACAGTTCAACCAGTTTTTGTTTTTCGACTTTTAACCTAACTTAAGTTCCAAAGCTGAAAAAATTTATAAATATGAACATCGAAGGTTATTTCCTTATCTTTCCAATGCCACAAGAATCATTCAATTTCGATTTGTGAGCTCAAAACTATGGCCTCTTAAAGCTGACTGTTCCTGAAACCGAAAACAGTTCGACCAGTTTCTGTTTTTTGATATTTAGCCTAACTTAAGTTCCAAATCTGGAAAACTATAATCTGAACATCGAAGTTTAGTTCCTTATCTTTCCAATGCCACAAGAATCACTCGATTCCGATTTGTGAGTACAAAACTATGACATCCTAAAGCTGATTGTTCTTAGAAACTTAAAACAGTTTAAGTATGTTAAAATCTCAATCCAACCAAACTATGGACAATAGGGAAGAGGGAGAGGAATTTTACCTCTCCTTGAGCGAGATCCCTTGGGAAAATGGCGTGGAAGCGGTGCGAACACGGCGGAAGTCCTCCCTTCCTTTTTCTTCTTTCTCTCTTTTGTTTCTCTCTTTCTCTCTCTTTTTCTCTCTTTCAAAACATAAGAGAAGGGAGAGGGGGTGGGGTTTATATAGAGAGGAGGGAGGGTGAGGTGGCGGGTGACATGGCGTGTCACAGGGGGCACATGGTAGGGGTATGGTGGGACAAGGTGACGTGGCAGTTGACTTTTTTAAAAAAAAAATCCCACAAAAACCCTTGTACTAAACATGTGTGGCTTGACGCGGCTTGCTGACGCACGACTTGGCTGGCGCGACTACCAACCGCTCGTACAGCGGGGCGACGCGCAGTGCTAAGATATCTGGCGGGGTAACCTCTTGGTTTACTGGTAATTGTCAAGCGCTGAATTCGATAAGTCAGGCTACTCTAATTAACCCAACAATTATCTAGGGGTTTAATCACGTTGATTAGGGGAAAGTGACACCATAAATACTTAAATATTAATTCTGAATTAATTATACTTAATTAGATACCATCATAATTTTATCCTAAAATTCTGGGTCCCGACAGGTTTAGTGTCAATACCATGGAAACAAAACTGTTTCGTAACACACATTAGGAAATGTGTAGGGAAATACTACAATTTTGTTGTTGTAGGTAAGTTTCGTGTTGGTACCCCATGGAAATAGAAACGTTTCTTTTGGAATATTAGAAAACGTGTCAATGTTTTAAACTGTAGAGAAGACAACCTTGGGAAGAAAATAGTCCTTAGGTGAGCCATTGATGATCACTGAATAATAGGCCGGGGAGGTGCAATTGCTCTAATCCACCTTCTCCATCTACTACTAAACCCCATCCTATGAAGCAGGTAGTCCAAAAGTTCCACTCCACATGATTATACGCCTTCTCAAGGTCAATTTGGAAACACATACCACCTTAGCCATCCCTTAATATGGAATCAATACATTTGCCTGCCATCAATAAACCATCTACCAACTGTCTTCCTTTAACAAGGCCCCTCTAATGGGCCCAATGACTCTTTACTCTTTAGCCTCATTACCTTGGCCAATATATTGTATATGCTACTGATAAGACTAATATGCCTAAAATCTTTCAATTGTTCTTCTGCATCTCCTTCGGTGTGAGAGAAATGTCTTTATGAACTTCTTAGGTTTTTACCTTGTCACTCAGGTGAATTACGATGGGACGAGAAGAAATGTCTCAATTATTCCTCTGTATTTGCATACAAATTATTTAACACTCTTATAGAATTCGATACCATGCAAACTTAAAGGGGATGCTGCTTTTCTATCTTTGTATGGTGATCATCCAAATTACATTTGGTATAGTTAACTCCCAACTAAAAGTATTGGATGAATTACTTACCATAGAAGTAAAAGAAAAAGGAAAGAAAAGCAATCTGACCAAGTTACTCCCCTGTTGATGCAGGTGCGCAAACTCCAGAGGGCATGTCTGAGGAATCCGGTGAAGGTATGATGAATGATATATATATATATATATATATATATATATATATATATATATATATATATATATATATATTTTTTTTTTTTTTTTTTTTTTTTTCGTTCATCGACACACTTCTTATAAAGTGGTATGTCAAGTTTATCCTCATTTCAGTGCCTACATCCTTTACAGTTGTCTTAGTTCTTATTGACATTGTGACTAATATATGTTTATTATCTTTCAGATTGAGGCAGCGTCTAAATATTCCACTGTTGATACACTGAAGCAGCAGTATCGCTTTGTTCCAGCAAAGTATAAGGTTGTCTCCTTCCATTTGGAGGACGTGTGCAAAAAATAGTATTCACTCTGAATATTATAAATGGTAGTTGCTGTCTATAAACACAATCTAAATGTGTGGTGGCATTCATTCTTGGTGTCAGTACCCATGAATCCATAGCTTAAAAATAAATGCAATCAAAAGATTGCAACTATCTGATCTATTTCTTTTGACAGTTGAATGAAATCAGGCAAATTGTCCAGGAAAAAATCTGGTTAAGATGCCATCTTTTGTTTATGTTATCTTCTAGATCGGACCTATACATTCCAAGACCATGCACATGTTCAAACTTCCTACATATTTTTATTTTTAGGCTGTGATTATAGGCAGTAATACTAAGACTATAGATATATGTGTAGTATTGCTAATGTAAGAAAGCTGTTCCCTTTTCCTCTGTATGTTGTCTTTTCCTTATTATAATCATAGTTACCAAGTACAGGTACGGGTATAATAAGACAATGATCCGTTCGGGAAGTACGGGGGTTATACGGCAAAAGAACGGGAAAATTAAAAAAATAATTAATAATTACAAATAAATAAAAATCATGATATTAACTAATAATAAACATTTAATACGGAATCTGTGTTTAACACGGTAAAAGTACGACACAAATATGCATATTGTACTCGTTTAATACGTAATTCGCGTATTAAAAGGGTGTTATGGCGATACGAGTATAATACGTAACATGACAAAAGTACGTAGTTTTAAACGGCGATCCCCCCTAAAAGTATTACACGGTTATAATACGAGTGTTTGGTAACAATGATTATAATAAACATTTGGCATCGTTCTTTGTGGTTCTCTATTCTGAAAATGGATCAATATGTATTTTTCAGGAACAATTGTTTGTTGAGAACCCATTTGTAAAAAGTCAGTCAAAATTGATTGTAGAGAATTGAAACCCATGTATCACGTTTGGATGTCAAAAGTCAGGATCACTGATATACTATAAATTTTAACAATGAGGTGTCACCTGTCAGGTATGGTAGGGTATGGGTAGTGGTGATGGGGAGTGCAGAGCCCCAAAACTTGTTTTTCTTGAAACATGTGCACATGGAATGAAATCGAAAGAATTGTGCTTAAAACATTACATTTAATGTTAGTTTGCATCTAACTATGTTGTTTACAGCTAATTGATGATTTACAATATCTAAATGTGTTTATGGAATGATATTGAGTGTTTAACCATAGTTAAACATGTATATGTGGATTGGTTAAGGTGTAAAAGTGAGAAAATGGCCAAAATAGAGAAATTTAGAGACCACCAGTCGACCCTCCCAAGAGCGGTCGACCAACGTAACTCAAAAATCTGTATGGGGATTTTTGGCATAGAACACCACAAGGACCGTTTGACCGCTCGATCTGACCGGTCGACTGCTAGAGGATCAGTCGACCGCTCGCATGCGGATTGCCCAAAAAATCCTAATTGAGTTAGGATTTCGTAACTGGTAGGTTTCTAAAGACTCCTATGCTTGTATAAAGACCTTAAACTCATGAGTTTTGGGGTTCCTATCATTCTAAAACTTTTAGAAATCCCAGAGAGAGTTCAGCCTAGGTTTTCTCGGGATTTTCATCTCAAGGAGAAGGGAAAGCTTGGAGATCATCTCCAAAGTCATTCTAAAGCGATTCAATCGTAGGGAAGCGATCAAGGAAGGTACCACATACTATTTTAACCTAAAAATATGTATGATATGATGATTTTAAGATCTGGGAATGATGATTACATGCTTTTATTTTATGATAATTAAGGTTTGTATGATTTCAAGAGGATTTTGTATTAATGATCATGAATGGAATAAGGTATATGGAATTTGATATGCTATTGATATTATGATTGTTTTAGGAATTCTCATGCATATATTTATTGAACGTGACGAAGGGGGTGCTTTTTAAGGTTTGCACATGAATGGGATCATAAAGGAGAAACCATGGTTGAATGATGATTTTGTATCGGAATTCCATTACGTTAATATATGATTCTATTCTATGTACATAAATTATTCATGTATGACTTTCATGTAAATGATGTCTAATTATGCATGTATATGGATTGGTTAAATTTTAGATAGGTATATACTTAGAGGATGGTCTCAAAGCCCGAAATTCATTAACCTTAGTTATATGGGTGGTTTTGGTGGAATTCTATGTTTTGATGTTAAAAGCTAAGGGAAGTTCAAGCTCAAGTACAAGTCCAAGCTCAAGCACAGGTCCATGCATAAGAACTTTCATGTTATGGACATTGGGAAATTTTCATGTTACAGGCATAATCAGATTATCTTACATGCATTAATTGATACACATGCTTCCATGAACTTTCACGATCATGCACAAGTCTTACATGTCTACACAAGTCACAACTCTCATATGCCATGGATAATGTTATGTTTACATGTTTCTGCACATGAACTGTAAGGTATGTTTATTGATGATAAAGCATGACCATGATTATAAGTTATGATATTGCTAGCTAGACTTTGTGTACACTGAGCTTTCGTTTGCTCAGTCGTACTTTTTATGTCGATAGTTTAAGGAGGGTTCGACATTTGTTCTCTGGGACTTTGGATAGAAGAAGAGTACCAAGAGGAGCAGGAAGGTGATTATCTCGAGGAAGAGATCCATCCGGACTACTATCCGTACTATTGAGCTTTTAGTTAATTGTTTTAATTCAGTTGAGTGGAATGTAATAGGACAAAGTTAAAGATGTTGCATAGGTTTTTCATTTATAATTGAGTTCACAATGGGTGATCAGATTATTATGTTAGATTGGTCATTATATCATCGGATTATTGATGTTATTCTTATATCAAGGTTTAGATATTGAAGAAATTTTCAGACTCATTAGTTAGTTTGCATTGCATGTTATACGGATATGGATATGGAATGCGATGTCACGGTTCCAAAGTCCAATTTGACCAAGGTGGGATTTTGGGACGTTACAGGGAGTGATGGAGGTGATGGTGTTGGCAGTGGGATAGAGGTGGGGGAGGTGGTGGTGACAATGGTGGGGTTGGAGGTGGTACTAGTGGCCGTGATCAATGGCAGTGGTGATGGGGAGTGATGGTGGAGGTGGTGGTGGCGGTAGTGATGGTGGTGATTGTGGTGGGGAGTGGTTTAATACGTAATTCGCATATTATATTGCGATACGGGCATAATACTAATACTCAATTTTAAACGGCGACTGATGGAGGTGATGGTGTTAAACGGCGACCCCCCTAAAAGTATTATATGGGTATTATACAAGTGTATGGATCTAAGTAACCAAAGCGGGGAGTGGGAGAGCGTCAAATTTTAATTTAGGATATGGTCGAGAGCGCCTCCGGAGCGCCGATATATATATAAATAATATTTATTTTTTAAAAAAAATTTAATATTATATTATTGAGCCTTAAAAATTAGAGAATCTTAATCAAACTTAATGAAGAGTAAAAGAGATTGTGTAGGCTTTTGAGTGTGATTGAACTCATATAGAGTTCAGTCACAATTAGCAAAGATCATGATCTCAGTAGATTACAAAAATAAAGAATATTAAAAAAAATTAATGTAGTAGTAAAAGGTAGAAAAAGAAGACTTTATGTACACAAGTACACTGACAAAAGTCACAATACACATCAATGAAAAAATAAATGAAATTGAAAAGACTTTATCTTTCCGTAAGCGTTAAACTAGAAAGGGTAAAGATGTAATTTGATATTTTTACTGTTTATCTTCCTCATAAGCGAGTTACAGTGGTTAAAAAATGGCAGACATCAACAATGGAGATAGAGCTTTGTGGATTCACCACGCTCTACGAAAATGAAACCGCAGTTTATGAAAATAGAAACCGCGCTCTTGACACGAATCCGCTCTCAAACCGTGAGAGCGAGGTTTGAGAGTGGGAGCGGGAGCGGGAGGGTAAACAGACGGTTTGGGTTACTAAGGTATGGATACTGTGATTATAATAAACATTTGGCAGCATTCTTTGTGGTTATCTATTCTGAAAATAGATCGATATGGATTTTTCATGAACAATTGTGTTGAGAACCCATTTTTTAAAAATTCATTCAAAATCGATCGTAGAGAATTGAAACGCCCGTATCACATTTGGATATGAAAAATCAAGATCACTATTATACTATAAATTTTACCAATGGGGTGTCACCTGGCAGATGTGGTAGGGTGGGGGTAGTGGTGATGGGGACTGATGGAGGTGATGGTGTTGGCGGTGGGATAAAGCTGTGGATGGTGGTGGCAATGGTGGGGTTGGGGGTGGTAGTAGTGGCCATGGTCAATGGTGGTGGTGGTGGGGGGGGAGTGATAGTGGAGGTGGTGGTGATTGTGGTGGGGAGTGGTGGCGGCAATGGCAGTGGGATAAGGGTGGTGGTCGTGGTGGCGGCAATGGTGGGGTTGGAGGTGGTATAATGGTGGTGGGGAGTGGTGCTGGTGTGAGGTGTTGGCGGTGGGAGAGGAAAGAGTTAGGGAGAGAGGGAGTGTGGGAGAGGTGAGATAGAGTTTGTGTAAAAACCCCTCTCTTTTGTATGTTCCAATTATTTCCAAGAAACATTCCAAAGAAATGCATTGCCAAACATGATTTTTCAATTCAGTTCCCTGTGAGTAGAAAAACGACTGATAGCACATATCTGTGTGTTGCGTGGAACCTATCTTAAAATCCAATGTATTACTAAATGTTGTCTCTTATTGTCATATACTTAATTTATTAATGATCTGTCATGTCTCTGATTGTTTTTATATTTATACATGCTCATCTTTTTTCTTATTTTCCACCACTCACAGGACTGCTATCTCATATATATTTTGAGCGAGATGTCTGGAAGTACATCAATGGTTTTCACTCGTACATGTGAGTCAACTCGGCTTCTGGCTTTGGTTCTCCGAAACCTTGGATTAAGAGCTATCCCAATTAGTGGTCAAATGAGCCAGGTATATGTTTTCCCTTTAAACATAGAATTCGTTGATAAAGTACTTAATGATGCCCATGGTTTGCTTTGAATGCACTCTTAGTTTGTGGTATTTAACCTTATATTTTTTCTTAATCACTTCAGCTTACGTGAGTTCTTCCCGCTTTATTTAATCTGTTTTGTGGAATATATTTTGGCAGTCGAAGAGACTTGGAGCCTTGAACAAGTTCAAGGCTGGAGAGTGTAACATTCTTATCTGCACTGATGTGGCGAGTAGAGGGCTTGATATTCCATCAGTGGATATGGTTATCAATTATGATATCCCCAGCAATTCCAAGGTCAGCTTTGCTCATAAGGAAGTATTTAGATGTTGGGTTAGGTCTGGCATGTCAGAACGAACCCTGTACAGAGTACAGACAATTCTGGGTTTGGTCAGACATAACCGTATAGGGGGTCATGTTGTTTGGCTGCAGGAGTTGAGTTGGGATCCTATGTAACCTGCTTGTACGTGTTTTGCACCACTATTTGGCTGTTCAGTATCCAACTCTGCAAAATGTGAATTGCCTTCATATCAGCTCAGTGTTGGCTACTTGGTAAGAGGGCTGGGGAACAAAAAATCATCCGTCCAGCTTCCAGACACATCTAAGACATCTAAATCGAATCTCCTTTGGACATGTTCTGGCATTTACGTCCCAGTGTCGTCACAATACTTATGTTAGTGTTTTGTTTAATTTCCATAGTGTTTTAGTTTGTTGATCTTCGAAAATGGGCTGCAGGATTATATTCACCGAGTGGGTAGAACTGCCCGTGCAGGACGATCTGGGGTTGCAATCTCATTGGTGAATCAATATGAGTTGGAGTGGTATATACAGATAGAGAAACTTATTGGTAGGTAACACTTGCTATCTTCTTGCATTTAAAATACAAACTCCAAGGTGTTAGCCAGGAGCTAATAACATTGAATCAATGTTTCAGGCAAAAAGCTTCACGAGTTTCCTGCTCAAGAAGAGGAAGTTTTGCTACTCTTGGAGCGTGTCTCAGAGGCCAAAAGAATTTCTCAGATGGTAATTGTGCTACTATTATTTTTATCATTTTCATTTTCATCACCATCATCATCATAATTGATCGTTATCATTTAATATAGCTTGTGCCACTCATGGGATAAAGCCACTTCCCTATGCTGCACACATGGTGAACATTCGTGATGGTTGTTGAGATCCATTATTTGATGGGCCACCTAATCAATGAATCTCTTGGGCCAAAATCATCTTGATTGGATGATCCTAACAATCTGACCTATGTCATTATCTTTAACTTAAAAATAAAAAAAAAAGATTAACAGAAAAATAATTAAACAAAGAAAAATGGGGGCAGTCCCAGATGATATTCCTAGAAAATAACCTTTTTATAATCATTTTTTTGTTGTTAAATCACCTTTAATATTGTTACTTTTGTGTGTGGGGGGGGGGGGGGGCTTTTCAACTGCATGTACCACATGGATAGAATAGCCAATGACCAGACCACTAATTTTCGCCCACCCTTCTTCCATTGGTTGCCATTAAATATACTATTATTATGGTTATATAATTTTCGAATATGATTGTGCTTCACCTCTCTGCACCCCAATCTTGTTATGTGATTGTGAAAAAAAAAGAATCTGGGTTATCAAATTGATGGATCATTGCAATTTTTGATAGAGATATGGGACCTGCATCTGTTTGTGGTGGGCCAACCAGCCTCTCAATTTTTTTGTGGAATTCCTTTCTTGATTATTATGTTATGTCACCCTTCAAATTTTTTTTTTTAAATCTCATTTTATTTAATATCTATAGAAAATGAAAGAAAGCGGTAGGAAAAGGAGAAGAGGTGGAGATGATGATGATGATGAGGAAGAAGTCGACAGATATGTAACCGCCAAGAATAGGAAGTCTGCCAAGAATGGAAAGTCGACCAAGAAGTGGAAGAACGGGTGATGATCAAATCAAGGGCTCTGTGCAAAATTTTGTAGATTTTTCAATTATTGTTGTTATGATCTTTGTTAAATCTCCTTTGTTTTCCAAGAGATACATTTTGTAGCCAGTGAGCAACTTAGTATTTCCATACTGATTTTTTTCCACTTTATGATTGATATTTATGGACCGCCACCAGGTCTTGATCGCATAGGAATGCAACCTCAAAATTAATTTATTTCTTCTGCAATCTGCACAAGAACGAATGGTAGGTGATAAATTTTATAGTAAAGCCATTCTACCACTTAAAGGCTCTTTCCCCTCACCAAGAGCCCTTTTTGGCGAGATGGGTTGGGTCCTGTCTTCTGTAGTCCGGGGGTGTGTGGTGTTTGTTTGGTCTGGTATGGAATTGGATCCACCTTTAAACGGGATTGGAACCAAGGCCGAGTCTATTTGGGATTGTAACTGTCCTTTCGTCCCCATATATCTCTCAGAGGTCAAAAGAATGAAACGATTCCGGTAAACTGCAATCCATTCAGATTCAGATACTAACTGGATTGGACTTTCCCAATCCACAACTAGTGTTGTCAATGGGCTGGCCCGAGCCTGAACTGATTGTGCCCAAGCCCTGCCTTAGGCGCTGAGTTTGGAGGGTAAATAAAAATTTTCTTGGAAATAATTTCGCTGTATGTGTTGGGAGAAATTTTCCTTCGTGTATAAAGTGGTACTGGAGAATATTTGCAGCAAAAATCTCATTTTGCAAACAAAGTATATAGTTTTGGGAAATGATAGTGAGACTATTTATGGTCGAGACCACCCTGAGCCTGTCCATGATATGCACGGGACTTCCAAAAAAAAAACGGATTCAAATTTTGTTTTGTTTCGAGTCCCATGTCGTATCATGCATGGGCTCAGGGTAGCCTCGGCCCTAAACGGTCTCACTAACAAAATCCTATAGTTTTTAACCGGTAAATAATTTCATGTACCTATTTTCCCTCCAAACAAACGCAGCCTAAGGAGACTTCCGATACAAAGCCTCAGTATCATGGGTGTAGAAATGTATTTTAAAAGTAAAATCCATTCTCCTTTGAGGTGCATTTTGGACCTAAGTGATGGGGGGAGGATTGATATCTGGTCTGACAAATGGATATCCAATGTAGCATTTAGTCCCACCTGTCATAAGAGAAGAGATTATGTAAATAACTAGTGATCCATAATCTCACCAAGTGATGATTATGGAAGAATATAACTGCTTAGGGGCTGTTTGGCATCAATTTTAGACGATTCTCTCATTCTGAAAAATAATTAATTCTTATAAGTTTTGATTCTTATAATCAATTTTGTACTGTGAATGCATTTGGTACTGCAAGCTTGAATCTTGTTAGCTTAACTGCTCAGAATCAATTATGAAGAAAAGAAATAATAGAATTATGTTTGGATGGAAAAAAGAAAATAAATAAATAAAATTGTTTTAGGCATTAAATATGGTTATATCATCAACACATAAATAAGTATCATAAAATATCAAAATTTTTTTTTTATGTCTCATCTATCTCGTCAATTTTGATGTTTATCTTGTTCGTTTAAGCGTATTTTTCAGGATTGATTATGAAAAGCGACCTTTTTTTGTTTCTTAAAAATTATGCCTAAAGTAGGATGATTCTTAAAATCGTTTCCTAAAGATGACTTGCCAAATGCGTTTATACTGTTTCTGTTCCTGGGATAAGAAAAATCATTCCCGAGAAACAATGCCAAATAGCCCGTTATGTACTTTTAGGATTATAGAAATTGTTGTAAGCACTTAATTTTGTAAATTGTAAGGCCTATAAGACCCTTTAAGCTTACGAGAGATTTATCAAAATATCATTTTTTTTTAAATGACCAAAGTATCTTTTTTTAATAAAAAAATAATCACTTATCGACAAAATGAAGATTATTTACAACAACAATTATTTTGTAATTAATTGACCACAGGAATTTGAACCAAACAAGGCCTAGGATAGCAGACTTCATTGATCATCACATAGGAGATGGAATGCGGATATGATGTGCAACCAATTTCCCAATGATTCTGTAAAGTAAACTAAGGCTTTGTTTGTTTGCAAGGAAAATAGATGTGAGAATATTTTCACATGTTTTACATCTTGAAAAATATATTTCTTCTTAGAAAAATTTTCTCCTAGGTAAATATGTTCTCCATAGGAACCAAAAAGAAAATTTTCTCCTAGGTAAATATGTTCTCCATAGGAACCAAAAAAAAAACTGTTCTCCATTATATAAAATATATAAAAGGAAAACTTTGCTTTTTAAAAGGGAAAGTTATTTTAAAGGAGTGAGCTTCATCTTTGAGGGAGTGCTGAAATGATACATAATTAAAAAAAAATTCTGGCCTTAAATGGAAAACTTGATTGCAAATCATATACCACTTGCTCGAAAATCGTTTCTTGTTCTGTTATAGAATTGCTTGGGACTTTCTTACTTTTGAGATTGTTTTAGGTGGTAGGTGGCGTTTGGATCGGACTCAACTTTGTATTCTCCGAACACTATTATTTGTAAAAGTGATTATTTGATATTTAATTCATACACAATCAATTCTTATCACAATTGATTTTGGCTAATAAAATCCGATTCAAACACCTCATTAGCTCTTCTTTTTGACATTAGAAAGTGTAGTTAAGGCTGATTTAGTCCATGTGAAATTTGGTGGCTCGGCCTTTTGTTTGTCCAAGTAAGTCGAATGCAGAAACCAAAATTTATTATTGCTTATGGGAGCATATGGTGGGAAAAGTTCAGTGTAATCAAAGTGCTCGAGCTTTATCGTTTTTCTGATTTTTCTTTTTTCAAAATTCTCTTAGGCAGGAAACACATTTGACATTACTAACCGTTACTTGTTTGAAAAAAAAAAAAACGTTTGGTAAATATGAACATAATATTTTTGTTAAATCATTCCAATCCATGGTGGTGGTGGTGATAGTTGTAGTGGGTGGTGGTACTTGGTAGTGATGGTGATCGTAGTGAGCACTGTGTTTTCTATTGCTAAAAGCAGAGGTAACATAAATTTTTTGTTACTTTGATTTTAAAAAATAATAGTATTAGTTTAAAAAAAAAAAAAAAAAAAAGAGAAACACGTATACCAAACATATGCCATAAAAAAAAAAAATTTAATCGTTTTTAAAAACAGAATATAAAAGTGCAAACGGAGGGACCAAAAGTAACATGACGCTAAGTTGTAAGGTTAGGCTTTTTTCCTCATGCATATTTGTGTTAACTTGACTTAAATCATTTAACCATGCACCTGTCTATGTATATGGTTATTAATTAATCATTTTTCCAAGCTCTTTGTTCTATGAGGCTCCGTTCTTTTTGTGGAACTTTTAAATTCTAGAACTTTATTGTTTCATGCCTAATTTTACTTATTGCCTAGAACTATATTATTTCATAGAGTGCAAAAGTTCTATAAATATGGAGAACTTTTAAGTTCCACAAAAAAAATTAGATTTTTTTTAAAGTTCTATGGATATGAAACTTCTAATTAATTTGAACTCCAAAATTTTGAGATACCATCGTAAAAGGATTAGAAACCCTCTCCCATATCATCCCAAACACTTGCCTCTTGTTTCAAAATATTAATGTTCCAGACTTTCAAATCTTTGACAAAAAGCACGGAGCCCGAAAGATTTACTAAGAAAGAATTCGAAAAACTGGGGCGAATCTAGGTCTATGAACAGATTCCTTTCAAGTAGTTATGATCATTAGTGCAATTATCAGATTATGAACCTGGAGGGGGGCATGTTGTTTGGGCAGTTTGGATTTTGATGAGATGGTCTATTGGGTGGAAGCGTAGTTTAGACTGTTTAGTTTTTAAAAAAAAGGACCTGGAAAAACTTAAATTTTGTTGAGTTTGGATTCTCTATATTTGTAAGAACTCTAGTTTGTATTACGCTCACAATTTTTTTACTTTTATATATATATATATATTACTTTAGCATGCTTATGAGTCTTGATGTCTTTGTCTTGCTATCTCTCCCTCCCTTCCCATAAATAGTCTTGGGCTTTTAAATTTGCATTCAAATCTTCTTCTTTTTTGTACGGTTCATTCAAATCTTCAATACCTGTGTATGAGCTTTGGGAAAAATTTATGTTGTTCCTAAGGAGTAATTCTTTCTTGCAAAACTTCGATTATTCTTCCCCTTATGTTTATAAGTGTTAAGGATGAGACCTCCATTTCATGCAAATTTATGTTGTAAGACTCCAATATCTTGCTATGAATGAACTTTTAGTGCCCCCCTATGGAGTGCTAGAATTATTTATCTAAAGCTAGTTTTTACAGTTGTTAATCTAATAACTATTTTGTCTATAATTATTTAATTATAATGTGTCAAAATTTAATTTACTTATTATATATTTTAGATATGAGAATTCATCACATCATTGGCAAGTGCAAGGTTAAATTTGTTATTTTAGCTTTTGTTGCAATAGGCTTTAGAGCATTCCTAACAGCCTCACCAAATTTATTCACCAAAATAGCCAAAACTCACCTTCTCCTATTTTGGCTATCCATTTTTTTAAAACACTCCCAACAGCCTCACCAAAATGGCTAAAACTCACATTATTTTATTATTTGTGTGGAACCATAATAGTACGAATGGAGAGAGAAACCTTTATTTTATTATTTGTGTGGGACCACAATAAAGGAAGGGAAACGAAATGTTTAGCTTTGGTGATTGTACACTCACCAAACCGAAATGGTTATTTTGAAGAGGCTCTGGAGACCATTTAAAGCATTTTTTAGTACTTTGGCTTACCAAAATAACAAAAGGCTGCTAGGAATGCTTTGCCTCCTTGTAAGTTACTATACAAAATGCATTAAAATAACACATTCTGTAGAGATGAAGAGCGAACAATATTTGTGAATAAGATAATTAACGGAAGATATAGAGATTGTCTAAATAAAGTAAAAATGGGTAAGGGATTGTTAAGCCCATATTTGTGATTGGCTGAATTTCGTTGTCAAAACTGAGTCAAGTTGTAATCTTGTGTCATGGCTGTCATTTAAGTCATGTTCTTAAAGATTAAGTTTGAAGAGGTTCAACTAAATAACATTCCGCGTGAAACTTCGCTCTCACTTCTAATGGTAAGTGACGTAGATACCTAGTCTATACCTTAAGTGGGTTGGCCTAGATAATTACTTTTACCTTGTGACTAGAGGCTTGATCAAGATTATGAAATTCCAGACATCAGTGCACATGCAGATTTGCAGACAAGCTGGCTCGAGCGAGTCCTATCTAGCTCGAGCAGAATGCTCTCAAGATTAAAAGTCAGTAATGTCTGAGCAATTGTGCAATTTCCAGTAGTCATCTCACTTGAGCGAGAGAAGGCTGGCTTGAGCGAAGTAGTCTCCGGTTGTGGCAGTGCAATTGTAAAGTCAATTCCAAAAGTCAACTCACTCAAGCAAATAAAAGTTGGCTCGCGCATCACAGAGATAGTTATTTAGTAACTTCTCAAACTATTTTTGGCTACTCTATTAGGGGTGTCAATCGGGCCAAATTCGGGCCTCTAAGCCTCTTGTAAATGGGTCGGGCTTGGACACCCTTATACACTATATTTTAATTATTCTTTCGAGCAAATTAGAGGTTTAAAGATTATGCTTTTAAGAGAGTTGACATAGCTTTTGGAACTCTACGATTTCCCACTCCTTTTGGTTGAGACCCGGTTATTCTCCTCTCATCTTCTAGAGTTGCAAGCTTAGTTCAATTATACTAAAAAAAGTCAAATCTTCGAATACAGGTTGGAAAGAGCCAAAGTCGTCATTGAGAGAAATTGAACTTGTGAATTCATAGTGTTGGTTGGTGAAAGCCAAAGTCGCCGCTAACAGAGAGATTGATCGATTAGATTAAGTACACATGTTTGGGTTTTGTTCTTCTCAACTTGCATCCAATTACTTTACTATTTATGATTGTTTATTGCTTGACATAAATTACATGTTAAGTTATTATTTTGATTTGAGAAAGCAAATTTAATTTCACTCACCTATCAAAATCCAAAGAAGGCAGACTAAATGATTAGGTCAGAAATTGTTATCCATATATACATTTCAATAATAATAAATAAATAAAAAACAGTTTTTTTTCATTCTACCCAGAGGAAAATGGGAAAAGAAATGCAAATAAATACAACCTAAATAAATTCCAATTCCTATTCACAACAATGAAGATCGATTAACCTGGTACCCAAAAAAAAATGTCATGAGTCAAGTCTCATTAAATATTCTTTGTTTAATCTGGCACCCAAATAAACAATTGATCTGGTACCCCAAATAAACGCAACAAGGAAGATCGATTAAGTCAGTTAAGACACTATCAATCCAATGAACAAATATGAATGCCATAGAGGATGGGGCCATATGATACTACCTATCACAATGGGGTTCACTGTTGAACTTGGTGATCAGTTTCTAGCACACCAGACTTCCACTCAAGCAATACCACACCTGATCCTAACCCTAACAGTTGAATAAAGATAAAAGGCTATAGCATTAACCAGCACAAACAGAACTCCAATGCATTGAAGAGAATTCCCTCTTTACATTGCAAGTCTGTTCCCACATGTAAAATCAACTTAGTACTGAGTATAACAGGCACTGAGAAAACAAACTGTATGTAATTTACACAGCCCACCAGCAATGCAATAAGGACTCACTGTATGAACAAGGCTTACATCTGCCACCCATCCAATCAAGTCATCTGGTAGGGCCCACTGAGGGCCAAACCCCATGCTTATCTGTACTTTGTTATCCAATCATAAATATAGTCCATCATATTTTGATATGTCATAACGCCACGAAAAGTGAGCAAAAAGGATCGCAGAGATGACCTGCATTACAAGCAAAAAATAAAGGTTGTCATTCACCACCAATTTTCATCAGTTTTCCCTAGCTTCTGAATTTGTTCTTGCATCATGGAGTCACCCACCATATCACTAACTCTAAAATTGATTCGAGTAAAAAGGTTAGGAAAAAAATGTTGAAAGCGTCCAGCAATGGCACAAACAAGAACATCAAGCACTAAGGGCTCACAACCCTAAAGCCACTGGACACTGGAAAATTACCAATTGCATTCAACAAGCATCAATCTTAATCTGCAGTTCATGGATGCCTTAGGAACAACAAATGAAGCCAAATCCTCACCAGAATGAGTCGTATCAAGACAATCTAAGAGACCAACTACATAGCACAGGAGTACCCAAGTGCTAAAATGCATTGAGAATGTCATTCATATTACATCTACATGTCAAGTGACGAAAAAAAATATTTTGTTCAACAGGATGAGAGAACCTATAATTTTTTTTTGACCAGTAGGAAGAACTCCTAATTTGCATGTGCCATAATCAAATTCTTTTAAATAATTAGGAAAAATATGACGAATAGTTCAAAAATGTGTTCTTAATTCCTTGTAAGTGGTAACATCAATAAATAAATAATCAAAAAATTAGATTAGATGCTTAAGATCATTCAATTAGATCAATATCTGACCCATCAGATCTCCTTTCCCTATGAAAAGGTGGAAACCCATGCCCTATGTATTCTCTATTTCTATTGGACAAGTACAATGGAGGAAAGCTTCTTCTTGTCTTCCCATTCAACCAAAATATTCCTCGATCTTACCAACTAAATGAAGCAAAATCCTTATGATATTTGTGCAGTACTCGCATCAAACTTAGGTATCATATAGCCCAGTTCTGGAAGGCAGAATAGGATTTGCAGTACCAATTTCCTCTTCTTGTTTGGGACCATCCAAATCATACTCTTATCTCCTCTATTAATCTAAAATATATTTGCCCAACCTTAGCACTACATGATCATCCTCCTCCCATCTCTCATCAACAGCTAACTTCCATGCCTCAAGAAGGCCATCTGCTACACCCATCTCCATACTTCCCCCAATGGATATTCCACCCCACCACTCTCATTTCTCCACCAACTCAAGACCACAAGTGAACAGAAATATATATAGGGAATGTTAACTTTCACACAGGGACGTGAAGGTTAACATGTTCACGTAGGCAAAAAGTTGAGGGTAGTTTTGTTATTAAGATGGGCATGAAGACTATTGTTGTAAATGTGAAATTTTTGGTTTTATACAAATACCTAACTTGGGTTGCATATTTACGAGACTGCCATTGAATTTGTTCTACATGAACTTTATAATGTTCACACAGGCATGAACGACTGCACATTATCAGCCCCCCCCCCCCCAATAATACATATATATATGTAGAGAGAGAGAGAGAGAGACCTATTATCATGAACCATCACCAAAAAAGGCACTTGAGTTCTAATTCCTGTTGCGGTTAAGCAACCCTTGGAATGAGAGGTAAAGATCTTTGTTATCTGAACCAAATATCTCTTCTGCTTTCCTCAGAGTATCCTGAAAGGGATAAAATAACAAAATTTCAGTTCAAACAACAATCAATGGGAAGAGATTCTACCACTAAAATTTCACAAAATAGTTGGAGTTAAGACCAATTTACCTCTCGGGATTGCTTTTGAGCATTCAGCTCCTTGATGTTAGCTAGAAAAGCACTGAACTGTTCATACGAGAGACGGCTCCTGGATAATAGAAACACCCATAAACAGTCTGCAAAGGGCCTCATCACAATTTGCCAAAATCTTATATCTAAGAACTGGATACATGAAACTGACCTGGCTTGACGGAAGAACTCCTTTCCATCAATTCGAGGAGTGCGTGCTAAAAAAATTACCACCCACAGGGGAAAAAGGCATTAGTTAGATGAGGAAAGACAAATATTCTAGAAATGCATAGAGAAGTCATATACAATAGAGGAAATATAGAATGGTGCAGTACGTCATTAACATTAGTGATTTCCCCACATATCTACACCCTAAGCAGATGCCCCTACTTGTCCAACTAATCAACTATCTTGTGCACCGGCAAATATCTTTTTATAGCTATTCCAAAGGAAACCAAATGATCAGGATATTACAGTCATATGATCTTTCAGAGTTTTGACCTGTGGATCGTGAGGTTTTTACATTGAATGTACTGCAGGAATCGGTGATGGGAAATGTAGCCAACAGGTTTAGAAAGGTGGGAACACCAGTGATTTGTTATGTGCCAAACAACATTATATTTCCTCTATTATACACAACCAAGAGGTTGTAAAAGTACCAACAGCAATTTTTCAGATAAAAGAAAATCTTGGAATTGAACTGTAACTCTTCCTACAAACCTGGCAATGGACATCCACGAGGAGGCGAGCTTGCAGCAGAGGACTGCTGACTCGATGGGTACCATGAAGAGAATGATGTCCGTCCTTCAGATTGATGTTTTGTAGGTGATGTGGTACCAGAGGTCATTTTGGGAGATCCAGCGGCAGAGTACCCTTTGGGGGAACCACCTGTAGAAATAACTTTCGGAGTCCCAGTTGGAGTAAGCCGTGGTGTAATAAATTGAGTCGTAGAGAATCTTTGTCCAACATGCCTCGAGGCTGTAAAAAGTGATCAGCTTAAAATGCATCATGTATGACCAATATCTTGGCACAAACAATATTTAACAGACAGAAGAGACCCCCCACATACCGTCTTCAATTGGATTTCCACTTTCCAAGGAGCCACTAAATGAATGTAGTGCTGTGTATCCATTTGTACCTTCATCTGAGGCATGAAAATAAACACACATTGATCACAAGGTAACAGGAACTAGATAGATACTAAGACTCCTTCAATAAAGAGAGCAATTAACATTTATTTGGTGTCATCGTAGAAATTACAAATAAAAGCTTCATAAGTAAAGCTAGAAGTACCCTTTACGGAATAGACTTTGGCAACTGACTGATCACATGTCCCTATATCAACAGTTTCAGCTTGCTGTAAAGCAAAAACATGGCAGAAATCTTAGCTTCTGAACGCATGGAAATATTCATGGCCCTAGAAGCAAACACATGGAAAAGAGAGTAGCAAGAGCTTTGAACCATGAGGGCTAAATACACAACCAGGAGGGATTATTTTAGGAATCTTACAGATGAATTATCATCACTCAGAGACTGCAGCAGTTGTCTCTTGAATGTCTCCAACTGTTCAAAACAACTAGCCTTTAGTTTGTGTGGCAATAGAAAATCAAAAATTGAAAGTATCTTTGCTTTCTAAACAACAGCATAATTAATGATTCAGTAACAAAATACACCCACGACCAACCAAATTAAGTAACCTTGTTAAAAACAAGGGGAAAAAAAAAAGCATGCCCAGTTGTTAAGTCAGAAAGATGAACTGAGATGGTTTGGAAATGTTCAACAAATACCAATAAAAGAACCACCGATGGTGAGGAGTACTTCGGTGCAGGACGAAGGCATTGATAGGGCAAGGCCAAGGCCAAAAATGACGTGAATAGAAATAGTGAAGGATTTGAAAACACATGCTCAAAGCTATGGCTCGAGATGGATGGAACAATGGAACAGGATTCTCGTTGTAGACCCCTAATAGTTGTAATAAGGCAATGATAGTAATGATGATGACGTCGTTGTAGAGGCATAAACATATTTCTTGTCAAGGCACCTATAGCCACTAGCTATCCTCATGTAAGAGTAGGATTAATGGTTACTTTATGTCTGTATTTTACAAATTAGGGGATAAAGTTCATGTATGGAGTAGGGGAGGGAGTTGAACCTACATAAGAACACGTCCGATTTGGTTTTTTGTTCTTGGTTTGGAAGAAAATAAATAATAAAATCTGTTAAAAATTTTTAATCTAATGATATCTGCTTAGGGTTTACATTATTGACCGTAGAGGCGGCAGCACTCTTTATTCTATCAATTTACCAAGAAGGTTCAAATCCAACGATACTTGCTCAAGATTTACACCCCATGCTATAGACCGGGTTCTGCCCTCTTTGATCACTAAATGGAACATGATGGGAGTGCGCTTATTGGCAAGCAATCCTGGGAAGCAATCTTCTTGCCCAATACATAGGACATAGCTTTCGTGCAACTATCTTCCAACATCCTATTTGGACAGATGTAATCACGTTTTATATTAATTAGATCGTTGTAGACCTATCATGTGCAATAAATTAGCAAAATTAATATATATATACTTTGTGACCAAAAGTGTTTTTAAGTATTTGGATTTTTCCAGGGACAAGTATGACCTCCTCATTGTTGGAGTCCTAATTGTTTGTAGATGTTTGGCTTTGGAAAGGTACCATTTGACTAACTATATGCTAAAAAGAAGTAATTAACACAAGGTTTATGTTTGGTGGGTACATAAAATAATAAGCTTTCTAAGTGAGTTGGAAAATGGATATAGATGAGGTGTATACCAGTATGATCAAGTGTAGAGACCTACTTATTTTATTCATTTTTAGTCTTTTTCATGATCAGAATGCTTGATATCCATGTTGGTTAAAACCCTCATTTGGTCGACCAATCTCAACCGGAACATTAAAACAAAAAGGGCAGTAGCCAATCCGGTCGAACGGATCGCCAGCGGTCAATTGACTTTCGCGCAACAAAGGTAGAAAAGTGATTTTCATACGGGAAACGTGTTGGGTTAGGGTTTCTAAACCCTATAAGTATATAATAAACCACAAATTTGAGGGTTATTGTTGCTAAGCACTAGAGAGATAGGGTTTGAGAGAAAGAGAAGAGAGAGCTAGGGTTTGAGATCAAACTCTCACTCAAAGGAGAAGAAGGCTTGGATTGAGGGAGATCGTTGCTCGAGGACATTGCTTCTCGAATAGATCTCTGTATTTTGCGTAGAAAGGACTTCTCTTTCGCAGAGAACACGTTCGTGATCATAGGGAAAGTGATAAAATCAAGGTTTAATATATATTCCTTAGAGAACAATGGTATATGCATTGATTTTAAGATTAAGAATAAAAACAAGGAATAAATTACATGTTAATCTCCCAAGTTAATGATTCCATAATCATTGTTTTTAAGTAATAGAATATGATTGAAAGCAAGAATAAGGATTTCGTAAGCTTGTATGGATCTTTATTGAATATGATTAATGGATTCAAGTATATAAAGAGGATAGTTGAACTATGATTGTGTATTATTTTGATGTAAATAATTATGTGTAATGATTAATGATGAAAAGGGATAAATTATAAGTACAATGTTGTATGCTTTGTAAATTACGAATATAATGTTCATACGCCTTATAAATTATGAACATGTTATCTCACAGTATGATTGATATGATGATTATGATTTGTTAATTGTTAACACATGATGTATGTTGTGATCTATTTTCGGGTAAACAAGCCTTAAAATACGGTATTGTGTTTAGATTGTTTATCATGATAGTATGGGACGCTATAAAAGATTTTCGATGACACTAGATTTGTGATCTAGGGTGTATTTTAATCGAAGGTGGATCACCTATGATATGTTCACAAGTAAGATTTACTCACAAGCTCACAAGTATGAAATCCCAAAAGCTCATAAGTCTCACAAGTATGTATGTAAGTATAAGTATGATTTGCATAATTGAGTTCTCACAAGTTATGGGTACCAACAGCAGTCTAAGATCTTAAGGTACTTGTACCTACTATTCAAGGATGCTAGTACCTAGTTCACAAGTAGATTCAAATTAAGAAAACGAGGATACCAGTATCTGACTGACAAAAATCCTTCGGATGCCGACGGGTGTCAAATCATTGGTATTCGATATATATATATATAATCTTATAACTGATATAAGAGTCTTTGAGTTACTTTAAGTTATCTCGCGGTGCACACAAGTTGATTAAGCTCACAAATTTAGTAAGATAAGATGCTCACAACTAAGATAATATGCCCAAATGTTTCCGCACTCTGATGTATGTATGCACATTATGTTAAGTTAATCTATGATAAGTATGACAATGTTAATGTTTATGACATAGTTAGCTAGGACTTGATATCCACTGAGCCACTTGTTGCTCAACCTATATGTTTTATATCGATAGGTTTAGATTCAAAGATAATTGTTGAACCTTGGAATGAGGAAGAATATCTCGAGGAAGCTGAAGATGATAATATGGAAGAGGAAAATCATTGGATAGATATTTGTATTATTGAGTTCCCAAGTTATTAGAATTTTATTTTAACGGCTGTAATAAGATATTTTAGACGGATACTCATGGATGGATAACTATAGATGGATGGTTTAAGAGTTTAATTGTTTATGGTTCAGTTATTTAGACATCATGAGATGGTTACATTTATTTAAGAATTTTTTTAAATTGTCATGTTTATGTATGCCCTATAACTATAAGTTCATGATAAGCAGTGTCGCGAGTCAAAGTTCCATTTTGACCTATTATGGGATTTTGGGTCGCAACATCAAGAGTGTAGAGACATGAGGAATGTCATCCCTATAGTTGCTTAAACTAGATCAGCAGCCTTTCGACTACCGTTGCATTATTGGAGGAAAGAAGAGTATCACATTCAACAAACTCTAAAAATAGGTTTAAGGGAGGGCACATAAATTTTAATTTTGATTTAAAATCAATTAAATTTTCTATAGAGAATGCTGTAAAAATTTCAAAGGGAAAAAAATTTAATATGAGAACATAAATTACTGAAAAAAGATCAAATAAATCAAAAATCTATAATTGAAGATATTATATTCAAAATTCGAATAAAACATTAAATTAAAAAAAATAACTATAATGAGATATCTATTACATTATTAGTTTGTGAGGGACCAAACAAGCAATGTGTTAACAATTATCAATCTTAAAATAAATATAATTTCAGAAAGTAACATGTATTACAGTTGTTAACATGAATCCAGAATTGCTATCATGTGCTAAAGTTTTAATGGAATAGAATGGATGAACAGGAATCGTGTTGCTAACCCCAAGTATTTGGAATAAGGCATTAATGGTGAATGGTGATGATGATCATGTGTTACAATTCATTATAAAGTATAAATAAGATATGAATTAAAGCAAATGAACAAATAATATTTTCTTATACTACTATTGGAGGATAATAATTAAATATTTGAATTTTTTAAAAGAAGGAACAAGTCAAACAAGTAAACGACTAGCAAAGAAAGTCTTATTTGCATACTTAAATGTCGTGACATTTAGATTGGAACCTTGTTCATAAGTGAACTTTCATGAAATCCTCTGTAACAAGTAAATTATGCAATCAAACAAAATGGAGAGATTGTGTTTGAATCCATGTCTAGAGGTATGGTTAATGGTAATTTTGAAAAATAAGAAGTGATTTTGTGGCGAGTCTACGACAAAATCCATGTTCACAAGTATGGAGATGTGACTCGTCTACAAACTCGAAGAGTCCATGCAACATATTGTAATGGTGCGGTAAAAAAGAAAAAGATAAAATCACTGCACCGGAAGTATTGAGATTTTAATTTGGATTTTTCGAAGGACGTGTCTGGTTCCCTAATTGTTGGAGTTCTTATTGTTTGTATATGTTTGGAATCTCTGAATAAGCATCACTTGGCCTATTTTGTGATGAAAAGAAGTATTTTACGTAATTTACGTTGAGAAAATACTTAAGATAATAAGCTTTATTAGTGGTTGGCAAATGGATACCGATGAGGTGTACAAAGATATATCAAAACTGTAGTAACATAAGGAAGGTGATCCCTAATCCCTATAACTGCTTCAAATAAGCAAATTTTAAGCTACCGTTGCATTGTAGGAAGAAAGGCAAGAGTTGTGAGAGGAAGAGAAGAAAACTCAGAGAGAGAGAGAAAGAGCAATGTTTAAAGAATTGGTTATGATAGCCAAGCCATGTTTTTCTTTAAAAATGGGTTGCTGCTCAAGCAAATGGCGCCAGCCATAGTTGGGTATTGGGTGTAAAAATGTGATGGCAGGTTTTTGGGTAGTCCCAGGTTTAGTTAAGGCCAAATTGAGGTTTAGTTAAGGCCATATTGGCAAATTTGATCAAGCAATCTGTTGAATAGAGCTAATGCTTTCATCATCTAAATCAGTATTTCTGATGGTGCCTTCACACTTTTAATCAATTCCATGCTTTATGAGTTTGGGAAGGGTTAATGTGTTCATGACTTCTATTGAAGAATTAGACTAAGTGCACAAGCATGCAAAATTGGGCATTGACAACTCTCCCATAATTCATAATATGACTCATAAGTTTAACCTCGTGATAATTGGTGAAATTTTGGAGACCTTTATTCTTGTATATTCATATTACAAAACTTCTCCTTCATGTGTCTAGCATTTTCCTAGCCTTCAAAACTTAATTAAACAACTTAGTCAGCACGTACAAACTAATTTCTCCCATACACTTCCACTCCTTTGTAGGTCTTAAGTCCTGTCCTATCTTCATCCCAGCCCAAGATTCGTTCACTTCGGTTATGTTAATTATATGAAAATTATAATGTTATATACTCTCCACAAAGTTAGCATCTCCACCTAGCTTAAGACCCTAAATGCAATCTTCATTTAAAAACTTTTGAAAATCTCACCTCCACCTTTTACTAATCTCTTGATTCTCTTCATTCTTCATCAAAATTATCTGCTTGTACTCTTCCTAACTCTTGCAACTTTCGAGACATTTTTCTCATCCTCTTGTACCCAACTTATCGTATAGGTTATCACTTATCAAATAATCACAAATACCCCAAAGATTAGGGTATGCTATTATTATTTAGGATTATGATTGCTATTTTTGTCAGCATACACACATGAATATGCATAAGGTTATTTATACATACATACATACATTACATATAAAAATTCATGTCTTTTTAGTTTTGAATGATATAGGCACATATAGCTCATCAAATTATTCCAATGCCCCAGAAAAAAATAGGGCATGTGATAGATATACTGTTATTTGTTTCTACTGACTTTTTATATAGCAGAAAAGGGGGTAAACCAGTTAAGGTTAACTACTATATTTTCCCATATCTCACATTCTTTTATTTCTTCTTTCTCTCTAACACTAACCCTATTGCTTCTACCACAATGACATGGTAAAACAAAAAACCCTCTGCCATTTGTCCCACATCAGTTTTTTATGCGAGTGGAGGAGAGTTGATCAACACCTCCATTCCACAATAACCGTGATAGAAAGAATAAGTGCTAGGCTCTTGCGCACCCAGGGGGGCCAAAGGGTGGCTCGTGGCCTCCCAATGGGATTTGGTTGACCCGGGATGAAAACAGGCTAACTAGGTACGTTCCCGCAATGCGCATCCTGCACAAAACACACACACGACAGATCGATCGCACATGCTGTGTCAAGCCGGACCGGGTCCGGTCGTGCGCACAATTCTTTGGGGCCTTTTTCTCTAGTCCATTGTATTTAGTATGCTTATTTTATGTTTATCATTGTGTTAACGTTTTTAGAAATATATCATTAATGACATTAATACTTGAGACCCTTGGGATTTAATGTTTCCTTTATGGACGTTGGACGTATCTCTTATTTTCCCAATGCCTATATTAGGCAAGTTGTTATTCTTTCCAAACCACCAAAAAAAGGTCTAGCTCTTCTTTCAAAAAGTTTCTAAAACTTCTTTCAATCCTTTTTGGGCATCTCAAACAAGTTTTAAGCTTCCATCTTTGTGAGTGCACACAAGAGGTATGTGTTGTTATATCTTGGAGTCCGGCCGCTACGAAATTCACTTGCACCAGAGACCACTCATGAGGGGCCAAATCAAATTTAAGGACAGTGTCCTACATGCCTCCGCAAACCAAACCCATTAACCAATAAGTTTTCTCATTGTTCTTTCGTTTTGCAGATTTTTAATACTGTCTTTTATTGCGAATATTGCTTTAATCTGCCACTGCTTCTGTTTGTTTTGGAGCATTACAACAATCTGCTATAGCCATATATGATATATCAATTCGAATGTTGCTGAAATCTGTTGGAGATACATGGACATGTATCTGGGGTTAATTATAATTGAATTAGTACCATCGCAAATTGGTATTTGTCTGCTAATAGAAGTGTTTTTTGGATATTTCATTCTGGTCAATTTAGAAGAACAAAACACAGTGTTACCTAGGCAAGTGGTATGGGTGCCAAGTGTCCAGGTGTTTAGAGAGGTCTTCAGCACAACATGCTTTAATAAATCCCAATATGAAGGCATGGACACACAATTTTTTTTAATGATTATATATATGTGTGAATTTAAATAATGCTAAGAATAGAGAGAAGGGGGACCAACTGTCTCCAAATTTTTAAATTAAAAAGAATAATCATATAGAGAATAGAGTGGAGCAAACGATAGAGAGGGACTTATTGTATTGATCGCCGTTCATGTCATTGCTCTTCTAACAAGTTTTCATCTATGTTGTTGAAAAAGCTACACAACAAAAAGTTCCTAGCTATCCAAAATATATATTTTGTATTTTTTAAATGGCAAAGCATACTTGAAGCACCACGCACCTATCAATAATGCTAACATCACCATGGCGCGGTATAGGCACGCACCAAGGAGTGCTGTGTCGTGCCAAGGTGTCGGCACGACAAAATTTGAGAAAACTAAAGTGCCTAGGTAACACTCAAGAACCTTCATTTGGACTGTTATATCTGAACTGTTACAGAGGAATTATGATCTGCAGTATTTGTGCAGTTTTTCTTTATATATTGGTAATTTCCGACAAACATGTATGCTTCAGAAGAGGGACATTATGTACCAAAACACTACTGGAAGAAATGATGTCTAACATAATGACTGCTATCTATACTTTTATGTTCCCCCCGCTAGATTTTTACCATTTGATTTCTTATTACAAACTAGTAGGGTCTCTGCCTAACCCCCAACCCAGCAGGATTGCAAAAAAAAAAAAACGATATTTATGCAGGAAAAATAAGAATAAATAAAATAAGAGGGGTTAAATCTTAGATTATGCTGCATTAATGGAAATGACTATATCTCACCTTCGCCAAATCCCGATTGAGTTTCTTGGCAGTCATGGCCATCGAGTCTCGCTCCTTTGATAGCTTAATCTTCAAAAAAAATTGAAAGAAAAAACAATCAATCACACCACCATTTCGAAATGTTTTTTTTTTTTTTTTTTATATACAAAAAAAAAATGAGATTAAATTTGAATCCTTACATTTTCCTCCAGAAGAGCCCGTAATCGCACATCAGCATCCTGAAACGCCTGTTCTAGCTGTGAAACCTTATCCTCCAAGTCGAGTATCACGCGATCCTTCTCCAGGATCTTCTGCCGGAACCGTCCCGTCTCGGATTCAAGCTTTGACACCCGAGACGCAATCGCCATCGACGTAATCTTCCTTGCCAAATCGAGCTGATCGTATGGATCCGTTGGAATTACTGATAAGATCTCGTCCGGCAAATCAAAATCTGCTCCGTTTCCATTGCTATAATTGCTCATCTTCTCCTCTTCCAAACCTAAATACCCAAATCTCAAAAAACACGATTTCTTTTTTTACCTATAAAAAATTCAAAATCTCCCAAACTGCATATAGAGAAGTTGGGAATTTTGAGTTGCAGATGATAAAGACCCGACGACTTGGAACAAAAACGTGCAAAAGCTATATTGATAAAGAACAAATGCGCTTCAAAGAATCAAGATTGGAATTTTTCGGAAGAGACTTTCCCTCCAAATGACGCCGATAATGAAGGTTTGCTAATGAAATTTAAATTGAAATTTGGAACCAAGTTTAGGGTTTGGGACCCGTTTGGTTAAAATTGAGAATTGTTGTTTATAATTCGTGAAGGGCTGTTTGAAATCAATTCTAGTAATTCTTTCATTCTAAAAAAACAAAAATCAAGGTGGCGTTTCGATTGGATTTTATTAGCCAAAAATCTCTCTCAATTTTGTATTCTCTAAACACTATTATTTGAAAAAAATGATTATTTGACCATTGATTTCTACATAATCAATTTTATTAGAATTGACTTTCGGCTAATAAAATCCAATCCAAACGCCACACAAATGTTTTAATTTTGATTTTTATAATTAATTTTAAGTTAAGAATGTGTTTGGCAACTGTAAGTCAAAAACAATTATGAAGAATAGAAATAACAAAACTTCGTTTGGATGAAGGAAAAAAAAATAGTTTTAATCAACTCATCATTTATAAGTATCGTAAAAAAGGTTACTTATCTATCATCTACACCTTCAGCTTTCGCCTTGAGGTGTTTTTTTTTTTTTTGTTCGAGATATACATTTAGGCTACAACGCCGGTTAGGTGTTAGTATCTGTTCAGTAGTGGGCGGGTGGAGAGTATATACAAACTCTCACCCTCTCGAGAATGGAACCCGGTACCTTCCCCCAAAGCAGGGGATACCCTACCACTGGGACAAAGCCCTGATGTGTCTTTGTGGTGTAGTTGAGTTAACCAAGAATAAAAAATAAAAAATTTCTTATCATCTACAAGCCTTACAGAATTGACATAGTTTATACATATCAATCATATCTATTTTAAATCTTATTATGTAAATTATTCTTGAAAGGAGCAACAATTAAATTTTGTCCATAATCTTTTTTCCATTCTAGCTATTAGCGATCTCATGACCCTTCTACCACATGCAATCTTGGACCTTCTATATTTCCTATCATATCTTTAATCATAATTTGTATAAACATCAAATAGTATGGATAGTTGTAATCTAATAAAGAAGTAATATTAAAGTCATAATAAAAATAGATAAAGGTCCTAGTATTTAAACAAAGACATAAAATGTCATCAAAAACCTAGATATAAATATCCTAACATGTGAATCTCTTGTCGACCTTATATAGTTCTTACGTCGCGCCCCATAATCTCACATTGGTCATAATGGAACCTTGGGTCGTGACACTATTTAAGCCTGCTTAACTCTATAGGAATTAAGGCAATACTAAAACACGAGTCTACAAAAAGGACATTAATAAAATTCCGATATATAAAGAAATCATCATGTGACCAAGTCAGCATAACCCACCATGTAAACAATAGCCTCATACCCAAATAATGTGTATACCTAAGTAACATCATCAAAATCTCAAGTATCTATTATAACCCTCTTTCAATAACAACAATAATCAAAGTCTAATAATAAGGGAACCGATCGAGATCCCTAGCTCCCTCCTCGGGAAGATCACCTTCTTCCCCCTCTCTTTCAAGTACTCCTTCTCGACCCACGGCTTCGCTGCTCGTACCGGCTCCAAACTCGCCGACAACAACACATTCGACTGAGCATAAAAGCGCTCAGTGTATATACAATCTAAGTAACAACGTAATATCACCTGTACATAATCATTATCATTTTCATAGTGTATTACATAATTAGAGTGTGAAAAACATGTGAGCGTACTATATCATCACATTGACTCGTGTACTTGTGAGGCTCTTGTATTTGTGATATACATGTGCTTATGAGGTTCGTGTTCTTATGAGATGTATGTCCTTGTGAGGTACATGTGCTTGTGAGATCATTAGCTTATCAATACGTGTAGTCCTATATGGCATACCAATACGTGTTGTTCCACTGCTTACCAATACATGCAATCCTACATGGTTATTTACTTACTAATACATGTTGTTCAATTGCTTACCTATACATGCAGTCTTACATGATCATTTGCTTATCAATACATGTTATCCAACTGTTTACCAATACATCAGTCCTACATGGTCATTCAATTACTAATTCATGTTCTTCAACTGCTTACCAATACATGCAGTCCTACATGGTCATTTGCTTACCAATACTTGTAATCCTACATGATCATTTGTTTGCCGATACATGTAATCCTACATGCTTGTGCATATACTTGAATATGACTGAAAAATTAAAAAAAATTATATGGAATCATGAAAGCCGGCTAGATTTTTGGATCTAGTCATATCATTACATTCTATTGACAGTTCCAAAAAACTATTCATACTATGGGTATAGTATGATGGTGATCGGGAAGGTATGCCCACCGCTTCGCCTAGCAGCATGATGCTTGTATTACTCTCCCACAACCCTGTACCATACATGTGGACTTATGCCTGAGTGTCGTGATTAATATTCGAATCAGTCATCTCTTAGATTACGAAATTCTGCCAAGAAACTCCACCATGGTCCATTCCACTATGGTTAGAGAACTCCCGACCTGAAAGACTTCCTCTAAGTTTTAGCCTACTTGAATGTCGATCACCATACAATATACATATGACATAATTTATCATGACAATCATAATTACCATCTTATCTTAATTTCATAATTATAGGCATGTAACCTTACCATTCACTTCCATTAACCCATACAATCCACCATTTGTTCATAATTCACCCTTCCTCCAACACACCCCATCACTTCTCATTCACATTCATGTTCAAAACCCCATCAACCTCGTCTCATACCTCCACAACGATTTCTCATCCTCCATTACACACATTCATATCATTGAACATCCATATTAACACCATAATAGTTAAATCATGCTCCATAGAGTTCATATACATATGCAAAACCTAATTTCACATATCCCCATTCACACTCCATACCCACTAATCCATATATAATCATGTAATCTACTTGATAATCCACCATAAACATGCAAGCAATTCACTCGAGAAAGGCTTTTGGAGCGATCTTCAAGCTTTCTCCTTTATAAGCAAGAACTCCCTTAGAAACTTAAGGTTTCTCTCATCTCTCTCTCAAACTAGGATTTAGGGTTCTAACAAACCCTAATTCACGAAATGGGAGCCTATTTATAGGGCTAAGGTTTAAAAATCCCTAAAATTGCCCTAAAAGTTTGCACTTAAGAGAAAATCCCCAACTTTCCGAAATCTGGTCGACCGGTTTGGGAGTCGGTCAACTGGTTTCCCTTAGAAACTCTTGTTTTTCCTATTTTCACCAAAATCCACCAGTGGGTTGACCAGTTGTAAAATCCATTCAACTGGATTGCTAAACAAGCCCCTGTTGCGAAAACCCCACCAGTCAGCCGACCAGTTTGCTCATTCTTCCTTATTTTTGCCATTTCTCTTTTTGTTTCCTCGATTACTTAATCCTTTATATATTTTAAACACCCCCACAAACATTAAATAGTATTAAACACACAATACATAATTAAATTGACTAAATTGTCCTTATTAAACACGGTAATGACATAAAATAAATATGGGTCTCTACATCCTATCTCCATGATAGCGAGGAATTTACATCACCATGTTCGTTACCATCATTGACTATCAACTCATCATGTTGCGCCCCAAAATTTCACCTTGGTCATAATGGGACCTCAGGCCGTGACACTTCTTAAACTTGCTTAATTTCATCGCAAAAAGCAATACTAAACACGAGTCTCCAATATGAGAATAATAAAATTTGATATATAAACAAACCATTCTATTTCACCTGACCAATTAACATAACTCACCTTAACCAAAGTAGTCCAATACTCCAAACATAAGGTGAAACCAACTAAGCAACATCAAAATCCCATTGAGACAAGTATCTAAAATATATATTATAACCCTTATAAAGTAGTTACAAAACGTTAGTACTAGGGGAAACTATCAAGGTCCCTTGCTCCCTCTGTAAAAGGACCACCTTCTTCCTCCTCTCCGTATGCCTCCTCAACCTACAGCTTGACAACCAACTCCGGCTCTAAACTTGCCGAAGACAACAGTCCGACTGAGTACAAAAGCACTCGGTATATATAAAAATCAATTAAACATCATAATATCCCTACACTTAGTTAGTATCATAATCAATAGTATAATCACATAATCAGAGTGCGGAAAACATGTGAGCATAATACATCATTTCATCATCTTGACTTGTGTACTTGTGAGACTCTTGGACTTATGAGATACATGTGCTTAAGAGACCTTATACTTATGAGATGCATATGCTTATGAGATTTCTTATGAGCAGTGTACCAATATATGTAATCTTACTTATGAGTCTTATGAGTAGCGTACCAATATATGCAATCTTACTTATGAGTAGCGTACCAATATATGCAATCTTACTTATGAGTCTTATGAGCAGCTTAACAATATATGCAATCTTAATTATGAGTCTTATGAGTAGCGTACCAATATATGCAATCGTACATGTCTTTATCAATGCGCAACACCCTATATATTTGTGTATGCCCTTGTGAGACTCTTAGACTTATCACACATGTGCAATGTACATGAGTGTCGTAATTAACATTCGAATCGGTCATCTGTAGAACCCCGGATTTTCCTTGTATTTCCTTCCTTGTTATTGAAATATAATGAGAGTGTTTTGTTTTAAATTACGTGCATGTATGAGTATGTGTGCATGTGTTGTATATGTATATGTATGTGTGTGTTAAGGTGTTAAAACAAAAGGGGAATAATGTCTAAGTGTTATCAGTGTGAAAAATGGCCAAAATAGGCAAAATTAGGGTCAACCAATCGACCGCTCAAAATAGGGGTCGACTGCTCAACCAACTGGTTGACCGCTTATCGCACTAATTTGTATGAGGGATTTTTCCAGAAGAGGTATCAATCACCAGTCGACCGCTTAGACAACCGGTCGACCTATAGGCCACCGGTCAACTGCTCCTCTGCATTTTTGCCTTAGTCGACTTGCTTTTTGCTTTTTAGATATTTTGGAGGGTGTTTTAAGGGTTTTGGCAAACCCAAAACTCTATAAATACACCCATTTTGTGGGTGTTAGGGTTGACACTAATTCAATAGATATTTTGGGTGAGGAAAGAAGAGAGAAAAGCTAGGGTTGCTAAGGTTTGTACTTAGATCAAAGAGAAGTCCGGTTTTTCACTTCTCAATCTCGGATCTTGCTTCTGAGGTATTTCTCAAGTGCTAGACCGCAGAGATTCGGTCTTTGGAAGGTAGATACTTTCTACTATCTACCTTTGTTATGATTTCTTAAGTAAAGTAAGATGAAAAACATGTTTTCTTGGTGAACTCTATGCGTAAAGCTTAAGCTTTCTATGTGTGAAGCCTAAGTCTTTTAAGCTATTGCTATGAATGAAACTCTACGATGATGTTTTGATGTTTAAAGGCTTTCTATGTCTACCATGATGCCCATAAGCACTCTTTGCACTCATATGTCTTGTATGCTCGGATTTCTCATAAGTACGGATATTCAAAGTTCATAAGAAAATACGAAAGCTCACAAGCTCATAAGCATTGATAAAGCCAAACAAATGATTGGTCAAGGATAGGGCATATCCAAGGATATGTCACATCTAGCTCTAAGTTAAGATCTCTTGAGAAAGTTGATAATGCTAACGGGAAGGTTGGTCAAGGATGTTGACAACCCATTTCAATGTTTTCGATGAAGGGTATTTATATACCCGGCTCTAATTCTTTTTACGGGTGCTAACATCTGGTTCTAAGTACGGTTTCATAAGATTCACAAGACTCATAAGGAACTCACAAGACCCATAAGGATCTCATAAGCTCATAAAATCTCATAAGAACCCTAATTTTCACAAGATCTCATAAGATACATTTTGGTTTCTCATATGTCTCATAATGTTTTTGATTTCAAAGAAAGTTCGTAAGGCAAGTTTCAGAAAACTATGCACCTTTTAAGATATAAGATTTGAAGTATGGTTTCCGTATCCGGATTAAAGCATGTATGATAAACTTGTTAAGTTTCCATGTATAAACATGTTATTATTGACGTTATAATACTATTAGCCAGTAGTTTGTATATGCTGAGCTATTCAATGCTCAACTGAACTGTTATCTTCGGCAAGTCAGAGTTTTGACATATGCGCTTTGGGACCATGGGTCGAGGAGGAGCCTACTCAAGATCATTCGGAGGAGGAGAGGGCACTCGATAGGTGGCCCTATCTCGATTATTGTCGAGTGACGAGAGGGAGTGATTGTATATATATTTTGTTAATTGAGAATGTCTACTTATTACTTTTAGTTTTGTTTATGCACTTAAATATAGTATGTATAAAAGAAATTTTCAGTTTTCGCAAGATGATTTGATATGATAAGTCATGAGCCAAAGTCTCATAACTTCTAGGTGGGATTTTGGGTTGCGACATCATCTCTTAGATTTCGATCCTCCGTCAAGAAACTCCGCCAAGGTATATCTACTTGGTTAGAGAATTCCCCACCTGAAAGACTTCCTCTAAGTTTTGACCTACCCAAATATTGATCACCATACAACATGATTTGGGCATAGTTTAACATAACCATCATAACTAACACCTTATCATAATCTCACCATTTAAGATTCAAGAGTGTAAAATACATACATCCTCATTTGTCTATCAAAATGTCCTTCCTCCAATATTTAACATCATTTCTCATTCATATTCGTAATCTGAATCCCAGCACTCCCATTCTATACCTTCATTTCATACATTCATACCATTCATCATCAATAGGCATCATCACAACAATTAATTCACACCCTATAGAGTTCATATACACGTGCAAAATCCCATTTCACTAAAAGAATTCCTCAATCATACTCCATACCCATCAATCTAACCATAATCACACCAATAAATGCATATCTTTAGCTTAATCAACTTAAACATACAAGATAATCCAAAATGAGGTTGACTTGGATAGTATATCGACTTTAGGAATCGTTCCCTTAGACCCAAATCGCTCGAGGAAGGCTTGAGGTTGATTCCCAAGCTTTCTCCTTCTCCTTGGAGCAATCTCTTCCTTCACAAGCAAACAAACCTCTAGAAACCCTAGGTTTTTCCTCTACTTTACCAAATTAGGGTTTGAGAGATTTAGGGATTTCAAATCCTCGAAATAGAAATCCTATTTATAGGTCTAAGGTCATGAAAACCCCTAAAATACCCTTAAAATCTCGCAAAAGAGGGGAAAAACCCCAAATTATTAAAGGTCGGCTGACCGGCCATGAGGGGTGGTCGACCAGGTGAACTTGGAAGGCCCCTGCTTGGTGAAAATTCCGCCAGTCGGTCGATCGGGTGTGAGGGCGGTAGATCGGGTGGTTAACACCCCTACTACTTGCTCATTTTTGACAGTCGATCGACCGGGTAAGAGGGGCGGTCGACCAGCTTGGCCTTTTTCCCATTTTTCTGAACTTCACCTTTTGTTTCTTCTTTTTCCAACTTTAGTTAGTGTTTTAAACTTTACAAATATTCCATAAATGTTAATTAACACATGAACACAACCCACATATAATTCATTTGACAATTTTACCCTTGAAGAACACGAGAATTACTTGGAATGAAATTCGGGTCTCTACATATCATTTGCGTACATAATAAAATTTTATCTCTTTGCATTTTCGTTCAGATAAAGTTGTAGAAAGTGCATACAGCAAGAACTATACGTTAGCTTCAAAATTGGGAATCGAGTTTTTAACACACCAAAGCAACACTCAATGACATGGTGCAATGAGAAGTGGTGGCAATTAAACAACTCTTTCTTTCTGTAGAAGGATGTCCACCATATCCTCTATATTCTTGTAATAAGTGATTTCATTCTCCGTGGTAAGGCATAAGATTACCTGACACCCTGGTATAATCTGTGTCGACAACATAATATCTACCTGAAATACAATATTTAAATTTAAAATTTAAAAACAAAGAATTACAAATTCATTAAAAAAGGCGTACCTTCAGGTGGGTGGGAAAACTTCAATCGCGGCTTAGTTATAGCTTCTATAAAAACCCTTGAATCATTTGTCATTCCTTCCCGACCAACATACACAAATGTGAACCCCATGTCCAAATAACATGCACACAATACATTTTGAGTTACAATCATCTTTTTGACTCAATACGGAATCTGGTCTTTAGAAGGAACAGACGCACTCACGTGTGTGCCATCTATCGACCTTATACAATCCTTCATAAAATAGTAAATAAAATTTAATCCTTTCATCATTGAAATACTGCTAACTAAGAAATTCTAAATACTCATTACCTTAAATCATGGATAATATTTAGAATTATAGTGAATTTATAGTGGTGTCTATGCACCTCAAACTAAACTTATTAGTTTTTCAGAGTTCTCTTTTAAATCGTTTTACGGTACTTGATTGCTTTTGTTCCTTTCAGGTTCATGCGAGGAAAATATGATAAAATTGAAGATTTACAAGCTTCAAAGGCTCAGAAGAACCTCAACCATGGGAAGAACAAATTAGAAAGAAGAAAACTAGAGAAAAGAGCAAGTTGCGATTGATCGTGACCTACAGGGCAATCGATTGCCTGTCAGAACAGGGACGATCGATGACAGGCAACTATCAATTGCCTATAAAACAGTAGCTTTCTAAGATTTTCGGAGTATTTGCAATCGATCGCAGCCAACTAGTGATCGATCGCGCATCAGTGTTTTTGCCTCGAGCTGCTTGCATGAAAGTGAGGAGTTTTGGATCCAATTGGGGTTCCTAAAACCCTAATTAGAAAGGAAAATCTCTCTCTCTATAAATAGGAAAGTTATTGGCCCTAAAAAGAGTTCTGAATTTTGGAAAATGAAAAGGGAAAAGAGTTCTGGCGATCTGTGAAGGTGAAAAGATTTGTTCTTCATGTTTGTCGATGAAAATGATGTTATCCTGCCTCGCTATGAACTAATCTTCCATTCTAAGGTTTAAATGAAACTCTAACCAAATGATTGTATCTCTGTTTTAGTTTATTTAGTTTTTTTTTATATTATAAACATTAATTGCATATATAATGAGAGAGTTGTTTAACAACTGATTTTAATGATTATATTTGATTTCAATGGATTTCTATCATTGTCTTAGGTGTTATGAAATTGAAATTGAAAGCATTCCATTAATTGTTTGAGAGATTAAATATTAATTGTGAATTTTATACAATGGTATTAATTGTTTAAGAGATTAAATACTTGGATGTTTTATGCTTAGGGAAGATGAGTGATTTTACTACCCTAGTTTAATGTGTTTCACTCATACTAATCACAGATAAGACATGTTTAGGATTTGATCCCTTGTATCATTCTCGATCTGTTGAATAGGGATTAGTAGTCACTCTCACTATAATTGTTTACACTTCGAGAAATCTGAATAGATGCATTCGAGATCAGTTATGATGATAGTGGTGGATTCAAACATCCTAGATCTTCTCTCCTTAAGATCACCAAAAACCCATAATTAATTTGATAATTAGAAGTCATTAGTTAAATTCTGTTTTAGTTTAATTTAAATCAATTTTTGTCACGTAGGAATTTAGAATTAATATTGATAAAAAAACAACGAAACCAGCACAATCTTTTGTGGTTCGACACCCCTACTAGTCACTATTCTACATAAAAAGTACTATTACGAGGTATATTAAATTGAGAACGACCAAGACCGTTCAACAATCATCTTGAGGAGTTCAGGAAAATCCCAAGACAGATGGGTGAGCCCATTAAGAAATACTGTTCGATAATTATCTTGAAAGACATGGTTAAGACAAGTCAGATTTAAATGAAAGGTGTCTAAAAGACGAAAAAAAAATGCAAATATGATTTATAATATTAAAGAATTAATATTACATTGTTTGTTAATCATGATAAATTTTATTTTTCTATAATAGTATAATTGCTATACTATATATGTTTAGTTCTAAATTGCTATTTAGAGTAAGATTATTGAAATGCTTATTGGGCTTCATAGTTCAGTGACATGTTATGTCACCAAATGAATAGTAGGAGAAAGATTCGGAAGGAATGAACATTAGAAGGAGGACAAACTCACATTTTGTTGATGTTAGTTCAGTTGGATTGTTATTCGAATTATCATGTAACTAGCAGGTGGCACGTGCGATGCACGTGAGAGCGAGGGGAAGGAGTTAACCACAGTTAGGAGTAAAAAGGGACACGTGTTAACACGTGGGTGCTATTGAATTGGACTCTCCCCGAGTTCAATCACGATTGGCTGTGATTATATTCTTTAAATAGATAGATGAGAAAGGAGGTAGTTTGGGAAATAAAATAAAACATTAAATCAAAGTTTTGTGTTAAATGAGGGTAGTTTAGGAATTTTGAAAAAATCAGGCTACGCCTCTGCCTCTCACATTATAATAGTAAAGATTATTATTGATGGATTTTGCTATGATGAATATTGCAATGATATGAATGAGAAAGGAAAGGATTTAAAAGTTCAAATTCTTTTGTTATTTTGCTTCTGCTAATTGAGAAAAGAGAATTCACAATCAGGTTTATTCTTGAATTTCATGTCGAAATTGCAAATTTAAATCGGGTCGTGACACTTCAAGCTATGATTATGGAAGAATCATGGACTTGATTTCCAAATTTCAAGAGGTGGACCAATAAAAGTAGATAAATCAATAATTTGGCTATAGTTAAGTTTTAAAACTTGAACTCACTGTTACCCTCATCCAAATTTGGCATAGAACATAATAATTGATTCACTTGTAGTCAAGAAACAAAGCAGTGAAAGAGATAAAATGTAGTAATCCTCCATTTCAAGAGTGGAGTGCTACAATTATATCATGTATGTATTAAGTGATTTGTGCAATGACACAAAAATTGGAAAGAAAGAAACACTATAACAATAGTGCTTGTGGAGGAAATTATTTATACCCTTAAATTACCACTCCGCATTCCTGACAAATAATCCATACCAAATTAATTTATTATGAGGTTCACTTGTATGTAGTTAAAAACTTTGGTATGAGTCAGATAAAATCTTCCATAGAACTCCTTGGCAATCACCAGCACCCACACGATGGAGCAAAAATGCAATCACGAAATATCAATTTGGAGATCAACTGAATCAGATAGTTCTCAATGAGACTAATTAGTTTGAAAAGTTTTAGTTTGCACTTTTCATTTTGTTGGGAGAGTTAAAATGGTTAAAGTTTATCTTGGTTTTTGATAATTATTATCCACTTGACATATCAACTTAAAATATGTCAGTTTCATGACATATATTGCCAATTTCTAAAGAGTCCGTCTATGGGTACTCCAAATTTTATACTTCCTAATCCTAGCCGTCTATAATTAAGCACTAAGAATCAGGATTTAGCTAGGCTTATTTTGTCTTTTCCAATGCCATATCGGCTCTAATCCTAACCGTTTAATAATTGAGTTAAACGGTTAAGATTTGGGAGTACACTTGGGAGTACACGTAGACTAATTTAGTGAGAAATACTAGTCCTTAAATACTTCTCATATTAATAGGGACATCATACAAGCTTATATAGGTTCAACCATTTATTGTTAATGCAACTTACCTATTGATTTTACATGGTCAGATTGCTAGTTAGGGACATCATACAAGCTTATATAGGTTCAACCATTTATTTTTAAAAGTATTTCTTAGGTATGCAACTTACCTATAAATTTTAAATGGTTAGATTTCAGCTTGATCTTCCTCAACCCAACCCAACCCAACTCAACCCAACATCTTAGAGCTTCATCCCCACTACAGTCCGGGTTAGATCGTCTTTGCCAGATTGTACATATAAAAAATGTAAAATATATATATGTGAGGTCAATTCGGGTGAGCCTAATCGAAGTTACATTTCTTATAACATGCTAGGATGTGTGGGAGAGCGTTTCAACTTTCTATCAATAGAAGTACACACGAAAAGGAACAAAGTTGTCTTGCATGGATAATGTACCACTTAGAAAGCCATAGAAAACATGAATGAAGTAATTGGGGGGTGGACGTGGGCCTCACAGCTGTCGGATTACCGATTTAACAGCTATCAAAGAAGGCATTAAAAGATGCCCAAGGCAGTGAAAGTCAGCACATTTTTTTGTTGGAAAGATTAGTTGTAATATTTTCTCAGAAAGTGGAGTGTAACAACGATGCAATTAGGGACATTTGGTGCTGATGGGGACTGTTGAAATTTGGCTCAAATAAGAAAAACGGCGATCGATCGCCCACCAAGGGTGATCGATCACCCAGTGCGTCGTTTTGCGTGGTTTTGCTTCAGGAAATTGTTATTTTAGTCTCTTTATGTTTTGAGAAACCCTTGTTCTGATTTGAGGACTTTCTATTAGTCTAGGGTTTTTGTTTAGGCTTATAAATAGGGGATTATGGGTGTAGGATTTGTACCTTTGATGGTCATGGTTATGAGAACAAGGTGAATACTTTAGGGCTCCCGGGGAGAGTGAGGTTTGCTCTCAGTGAGAGCCCTGGTAGTTCTCATAGGGAGTGAAAGATAATAGAAAGGGTTTAAGCATACTAGGGCTTGCGAAAAGGTTGAAGGGATGATAAATAGGGATGGTTTTAAGGTTCATTAAGAAGGTGACTTGAGTGAGGTGTACAAGGGGCTCTAGGCTTGGGTTGAGATTTAATCTGAGAGGAGAGTAAATATTGTACTGGGTTTCTCAAGGTTTCTCTGAATAAAGTAGAAGCAATCGGATCTTGACCCGTAGATAGGCAGGTTATTGCCGAACCACGTATATCTCTTGTGGTTTTTTCCTTGTATGTTGTTTGTGTGCTTGTTGATTTATTTTTTTTCGTCAGTGTTATTATGTTGTTTCCCCAATAATTGGTATTAGAGCTCCAGGTTAGTTTGGATAACTTTTTGTGAATGAGGTTTGACGGAAAAGAAGCTTCATTTTGCTGAAATAGTGCAAGATGGAGGCATACTTTGGATATGATCTCACAGTCTCCAATAGCATGGACATTCTTCAAATAGAGTGGTTATTGGACTTGAGGCCTTCGTTCAAGGGAGTGGTTTGGACTTTGGGAGGGGTAGCTCATATCCCTAAGTCGCGATGAAATCCAATTTCACTTGGCCAGTGATACTCCTTAGGGCTGTTGCTACACAGCAGGAGGTTGTGTGATCAAAATAAAGCGGGGAAATCAAAAGTTCTTTGTTTTGATAAAGGAGAAGTGTGATAATGTGTATCTTCTGGATAGAATACGGGCTAGGTGGAGCTACTACGAAGTCTGTAGGAATCAGAAACCAGGTGTTATGCGGCGGGTAGAAAGCTCACTTAGGGTCTCTCTCGCAGTCGGGGCGGAGATGGGTATTCTGGTGGGTTTCTGAAAAGAAGGAGATGGTGAGGTGCCTTTGGCGGAGAGGATGAGTCGATTTCCTTGTCCGGGGTTCTTTCAGAATGGAGGACGGATTTTCAGGCTATACATGAGTTTTGACCAGGTTTTATCGACTCTGGTGGAGTGCTTTCTAAGGGGGTTCGAGGGTGTGTAGCTGGTGGGTCTCTTTGGCAGATGGTACAGAGGCGGGTTAGGTCAAAAGTTTTTTGGTGGGTCTTTTTTCGCAGATGGTGCAGAGACAGGTATACTAAAAGATTGTTTGGTGGGTCTCTTTCGTAGATGATGCAGAGACGGGTAGACCAAACGGTTGTCTGCGGTATTTACAAACGGGTTTGCGGTAATTGCAAACAGGGTGACAAAATTTTGAGAGAGATTCTAGTTCAAGGTGGAGGTACTTCCCAAATGTAGGTGAGACGGTGTTCTATCTTGGAGGTTTGCTTGATGATTAGCAAATCGGTTTTCTTGGTTGCGGGTGGGGTGGCAGAATTCTCGCCAAGGTAGAGATTGTTGAAATTTGGCTCGAATAAGAAAAATCCCAAGGGGCGATCGATCGCCCACCAAGGGTGATCGATCGCCCAATGCGCCTTTTTGTGTGGTTTTACTTCGGGTAATTGTTATTTTAGTCTCTTTATGTTTTGGGAAACCCTTATTCCGATTGGGAGACTTTCTATTAGTCTAGGGTTCTTGTTTAGGATTATAAATAGGGGATTATGGGTCTAGGGTTTGTACCTTTGATGATCATAGTTATGAGAACAAAGTGAATATTTTAGGGCTTCCGGAGAGAGCGGGGTTTGCTCTCGAGGAGAGCCCTGGTAGTTCTCATAGGGAGTGAGAGATAATAAAAAGGTTTTAAGCATACTAGGGCTTGAGAAAAGGTTGAAGGGATGATAGATAGGGATGATTTTGGGGTTCATTGAGAAGGTGACTCGAGTGGGGTGTATAAGGGGCTCTGGGCTTGGGTTGAGATTTAATCTGAGAGGAGAGTAAATATTGTACTGGGTGTTTCAAGGTTTCTCTGAATAAAGTAGAAACAATCGGATCTTGACTCGTGAATGTAGACAGGTTATTGCCGAACCACATATATCTCTTGTGTTTTTTCCCTTGTGTGTTGTTTGTGTGCTTGTTGGTATATTCTTTTCCGTCGGTATTATTCTGTTATTTCCCCAACAGAGACAGTAGAAGGGATGATACATGACGATGGTTGACAGGATTTGGAGTGAATATTTGCATTTGCACAGTTATAGTGGTGGAACTTTTGGCCATCTTTCATGGTCTTTCTCTGGCATGAGAGGAGGGCTTTAGAAAAATTTGTTGAACCAGACTTCATGGTCACGGTGAATTTGCCAGAGAGGTTCGATCCTAATGGCCCCTTGTCAAAGCGTGTAGAGTGCTGCTGCTTAGGCCTTGGAACTGCAGGTTACAACACTCTTTTTGAGAAGGAACTTTTGCAGCAGATTGGTTGACAAACTTAAGTCATAATAGACAACTCGGGTTCACTGTTATGAGGGATCCTCTTGCGGGGTTCATTCATAACATCTAAAATTATATTATTGGGGTTTCATTGCTCGAGCTTGTATCTAGTTTTCCGTGTTCTCCCACCCTTAAATACCCCCAAAAAAGTAGGGACATTTGCATGAAGCATTCAACATGAATTTTCCTTTAAGGGTAGACTTGTAATTATAACAAATAAGAGGATTTTGTGAGTGTGAACTGTGAAACGTGAATGGTATTATTTATTTTTTGAGATCGAATCACAGTCAGTTGCGATTGAACTCGGGAAGAGTTCAATTGCATCCATTGGCAAACACGTTTCCTTTTTGACTACTATTAATTGTAGTTAGGATTCACCAGCTTTTGGAGTTCAACAATATAACTTTAGTTTTTAAAAAGAAAAATTAAAAAAATAGTAGCTCTAAAGAGTTTAAATTTCTTAACTAGAGATGATTTTTAAAAAATATTTTTTCTCAAAACCTAGGTTAAATTGTTGAACACCAAGGGTTAGTAAATCTTAACTACAGGTAATAAGGGTTAAAAAGAACACGTGTTGACCTGTGGTACGATTAACTTTCCCATCTTGTCAATTCTCATACTTCAACTCCTCAAACGCAATTGGTTTTAATTCAATCTCTCGTCTTTTGACATAAAAGGGTAGACTTGTAATTCTTCATTGGTTGGAGGGGTAATATATTTTGTTTGTTGTTTTGAAAGTGAAGCGGGTTGAAAAATCCTCCAAAAGCCTCTCCTAGCAGAGATCGAATCACAGCAAATTACACCCTCATAACATGTGTGAACATTTTCCTATTTCTTAAGTTAGGATCATATTCACGATTGAACCCTCTCGAGATCAATCGTGCCCACATATCAACACGTGTCCACTTTAACACCAATTAATTGTAGTTAAGATTCATTAATCATTTTATGAGTGTTCAATAATCTAACATTGATTTCTAGAAAATAACCAGGGTTAAAAATTCTTAATCAAAGTTGAAAAGGAAGTTAGATCAAATAAGAGAAAATCACAATTGAACTGTACCTAGGTCAACACGTGTCCCTATTCACCCCTATAAACTGTGGTTAAGATTCACTAACCCTTAGGGTTCAATAATCTAACCTTGATTTTTAAAAAAAATATTTAAAAACTTTTAACTCTAGTTAAAAAATTTTAACCCTTAGGATAAATAATCTTTAAGTAATTTTTTAAAAAAGCAAATGTTAGATTATTGAAATCTAAGAGTTAGTATATCTTAACCACAGTTTATAAGGGTGAACAGGGACATGTGTTGAGCTGTGGGTGTGATTGAACTCTCCCTGATTCAATCACGATTGGCTGTGATTCGATCTCCTCATAACATGTTAACATATTCCTATTTCTTGAGTTAGGATCATATTCACGATTGAACCCTCTCGAGTTCAATCGCAGCCACATGTCAGCAAGTGTCCATTTTAACACCAATTAATTGTAGTTAAGATTCATTAATTTTTTTTTTGAGTGTTCAATGATCTAATCTTGATTTCTAGAAAATACCCGGGGTTAAAAACTCTTGACCCTTTTGAAAAGGAAGTTAAAAGGGGCACAATGGACAGGATCCCCGGACTATTCGTTAGTTGTTACTTGTTACCTACCCTTCGCTTTATTATATAAAAAAAATGGAAAGAAAAAGAAACTCAGGGTTAAAATAGTAAGAAGGAGATGGGTATATGCCGCCATGGAGATATTTCTCATTTTGGAAAGACTTTTAAAGCGACGGCTGATAATCTTTGCTTAAGATCCAACGGTGAGGATTACAATGAGCAGTTAGCATTTTAGGTTTCGCTTGGCCTTTTTATTCCCTCATCTCCCTCAGTGACTCGCATAGGCGACTCTGAGACTTCATCACCTCATCCACTTTTCTTTTGCATTTCTTAGGTAAACCCTAATTTCTTTTCCTCGTTTCTGGAACTCTGAAATTCGTGTTAATCGATTCTTTTTCGTACATCTACGCATCGTTTTCCTCTGATTTTGAAGCTCGTCGAAAGATCCGTTTTAATTTTCTAATCTAGAAATCATTTCTTCTTATATGTTCTTATGTTGTTCCTGAGTTCTTCAAATTTTCCTTTTGTTTTTTCTTCGGAATTCATGGTATTTTTCCTTAATTGTGTTGGAATTCGTTTTTGAGAGGATTTTCGTTTCTTGATATCATTTGATCTCTTGATAGCTTTCATTTGTTTGTTGAAGATTTTTTTTCTTTTTCTTATTCATTATTTCACTAATTTTTATCTTCTTGCTATCTCGATCTGTATATTAGATAACTTTTTTTTTTTTGGGTATGAATCTAGATCTGTTCGTTTCTTATCGTTTGTGATGGCTTTCCTATTCATAGTTGAGATTTGTATGATAATCTGTAGATGAAGCATATTCTTGTAGATTTATCAATATCATTGAAGTTTGTTTATAGTTGTGAGGTTTTTACATTAATCTTACTGTTATAATTCTGTGAAATGGATCTAGGTGCGACAAGAATTTGCAAGAAGCATGTCTAGAGAAAAGAAAAATAGGATCTAGGTGCGACAGGAATTAGCAAGAAGCATGTCACCTTAATGATTTTATTTCACACAAAAAACGAAAGAGAAAGAAGAAACGTAAAGTAAAGTAAAAGAAGGCAATGAGACCGTTACTGTGGTTATTTTTGGATTTATTTAGATAGTTGCAGATAATCATGCATTCTAAGGAACACCACCATCTGACCTTTGTTTGTATAATTGTTTAGAATGGGTTCCATAAGTGAACAATGAGCTCAGATTTAATTAGTTTGATGGTGCTTAGATGGGGGAGTCTTAATACTTATCATTGTCTTATAACAATAATCTATCAAAGGAGTTTATTTATTTCCCCTCAATCATCCTCATAATATATGATCGTATATATAGATGGTGCTTATATTCATCCCTATATCTTATTTATAGGCTATAGTAGCATAGTATAGTTTAACATGTATGTCTATATATATTATTAGGTTTCTCTTAGCCTCTAATTAATGAACATTTTCAAATATGAAAAGAAAAGATATAATGAATTACTAATATGTATTATACGGGGTGGAGTTCCGGACCCTTATCAGGCGATCAATTTGTCATCCGTAGGTATAGGGAATGGGAGGAACAATAGGATCTTTGACGGAATTGAGTCTTCGTTGCCAAAGTTACGTTCAACAATCAGTTGGAGTCTGGATGACTCCCATCAAGAAGTTTTTGGGCAACCGATGCTCTGAGTTCTTATATAATTGGCAGCATACTGTTTTTGATGATTCTTGAATCTTTCTCTTTGTTTATGTTGGGGACCCCTCTCAGTCCCCATCGTTAATATCTTGTTTTAACACTTGATTTTTTTTTTTTGTCACATGTAATTTTTTTTAGTGTAAGCAATTTAGAAGTATGATCTGTTGGTTATTCAATTTGATTATTTATACTGTTTGATGAATCGTAATATGATATTTTTTGAAAATAACTTTCATTTATAGATTGCCAACTGCTAAATTGTTGTTGGTTTAGTAATTGACAAACTAATTAATCTAAAAGGCTATTTTTCTTCATATTTATTTGTTGAGTCATATTGTTGACACCTTACCAACACTCTTTCTTTAACCATTGCAGGAACTTCTCTCTACAATTTCTTTTTGTTTTCACCCAAAGAGCAGTCAAGATGGTATGATCATTGTATCACTCACTTGTTTGTTGGATTTCTCAACTTCCAAAGCTTTCTTTTCCACACTTATTGATGGTGATATGTAATTGATTTGTGCAGGTGAAGTTTACTGCAGATGAGCTTCGTAGGATTATGGACATGAAACATAACATTCGTAATATGTCTGTTATTGCGCATGTGGATCATGGTGAAATCTTTATATCTTTACACTTGTTTCTTAATCTTCTCTTTTTTTTTTTTCTGCGACAAGGAGTACTTTTTGTGTGTTAGGGTGGAGAATGATAAAATGTTCTCTTGAGGTCCCATTATGGCCTTTTAACATCCTGCAGATGTTGGGTTCCAATGAGAGTAAATGAGTATGGTTCTGCTGTGGTGACATCAATCTTTCTTATATACACGCCATCATCATATTCCCCTCCATCTCTCTCTCTCTTACTTTCTCTTTGATTTGGTGGTATTTCCCTCATGTAATTTTTGTGTTACGCAGGGAAGTCAACACTTACTGATTCTCTTGTGGCTGCGGCTGGTATCATTGCTCAAGAAACCGCAGGAGATGTTCGGATGACAGATACCCGTGCGGATGAAGCAGAGCGTGGAATCACAATTAAATCTACTGGCATCTCTCTTTATTATGAGATGACAGATGAATCTTTGAAGAACTACAAGGGAGAACGGCACGGGAATGAGTATCTCATCAATCTCATTGATTCCCCTGGGCACGTTGACTTCTCGTCTGAGGTCACAGCTGCTCTTCGCATTACTGATGGTGCATTGGTTGTAGTAGATTGTGTGGAGGGCGTATGTGTCCAAACCGAAACTGTCCTTCGACAGGCCCTCGGAGAAAGGATCAGGCCTGTCTTAACTGTCAACAAGATGGACCGGTGCTTCCTTGAGCTCCAGGTTGATGGAGAGGAGGCTTACCAGACCTTCCAAAGAGTCATCGAGAATGCCAATGTCATTATGGCCACATATGAAGATCCCCTCCTTGGTGATGTTCAGGTTTACCCTGAGAAAGGAACAGTTGCCTTTTCTGCTGGTTTGCATGGTTGGGCCTTCACCCTAACCAACTTTGCAAAGATGTATGCCTCCAAGTTCGGAGTCGATGAGTCAAAGATGATGGAGAGGCTTTGGGGTGAGAACTTTTTTGACCCTGCCACGAGAAAATGGACCACCAAGGGCACTGGTTCTCCTACATGCAAGCGTGGTTTTGTTCAGTTCTGTTATGAACCCATCAAGCAGATTATCAACATTTGCATGAATGATCAGAAAGACAAGCTTTGGCCTATGTTGAAGAAGCTTAATGTTACCATGAAGTCTGACGAGAAGGATTTGAGTGGGAAGGCCTTGATGAAGCGTGTTATGCAGACCTGGCTCCCGGCTAGCGATGCTCTTTTGGAAATGATGGTCTTTCACCTCCCCTCACCTTCCAAGGCTCAGAGATACCGTGTTGAGAATTTGTACGAGGGTCCCCTTGACGATATCTATGCTAATGCTATTAGGAACTGTGACCCTGAAGGACCTCTTATGCTCTATGTCTCAAAGATGATTCCAGCCTCTGATAAGGGTAGGTTCTTTGCTTTTGGCCGTGTTTTCTCTGGAAAGGTTGCTACAGGTACGAAGGTTAGGATTATGGGACCAAACTATGTCCCTGGGCAGAAGAAGGACTTGTACGTTAAGAGTGTACAGAGAACTGTTATCTGGATGGGAAAGAAGCAGGAATCAGTTGAAGACGTGCCCTGTGGGAACACAGTTGCCTTGGTTGGTTTGGATCAATTCATCACCAAGAATGCTACCCTAACAAACGAGAAGGAAGTTGATGCCCATCCAATCCGTGCTATGAAGTTCTCAGTCTCACCTGTCGTTCGAGTGGCCGTGCAGTGCAAGGTTGCATCTGACCTTCCCAAGCTTGTTGAAGGTCTAAAACGTCTTGCCAAATCAGATCCTATGGTGTTGTGTATGATTGAGGAGTCTGGTGAGCATATCATTGCTGGGGCAGGAGAGCTCCACCTTGAGATCTGTTTGAAGGACTTGCAGGACGATTTCATGGGTGGGGCAGAGATTATAAAATCTGATCCAGTTGTGTCCTTCCGTGAAACTGTTCTTGAGAAATCGTGCCGGACTGTGATGAGCAAGTCCCCAAACAAGCATAATCGTTTATATATGGAAGCACGGCCCTTGGAGGAAGGACTTGCAGAGGCCATTGATGATGGGCGTCTTGGTCCAAGGGATGACCCTAAGGTTCGTGCTAAAATTTTGTCCGAAGAGTTCGGTTGGGACAAGGATCTTGCGAAGAAGATATGGTGTTTTGGCCCTGAAACCACTGGGCCAAACATGGTTGTTGATATGTGTAAAGGAGTTCAGTACCTGAATGAAATTAAGGACTCGGTTGTGGCTGGATTCCAGTGGGCATCAAAGGAAGGTGCATTGGCTGAAGAGAACATGAGGGGTATCTGCTTTGAGGTCTGTGACGTGGTTCTTCACTCTGATGCCATTCACAGGGGAGGTGGGCAGGTCATCCCGACTGCCAGGAGGGTTATCTATGCTTCTCAGCTCACCGCCAAGCCCAGGCTCCTTGAACCGGTCTACCTGGTGGAGATCCAGGCTCCAGAACAGGCTCTTGGTGGAATATATGGTGTTCTCAACCAGAAGCGTGGTCACGTCTTTGAGGAAATGCAGAGGCCTGGTACCCCGCTCTACAACATTAAAGCATACCTTCCTGTCGTAGAGTCATTTGGGTTCTCAGCGACACTTCGGGCCAGTACATCAGGGCAGGCTTTCCCACAGTGTGTTTTTGATCATTGGGACATGATGCCATCGGATCCTTTGGAACCTGGGACTCAGGCGTCTGTGCTGGTGTCAGATATCCGTAAGAGGAAGGGTTTGAAGGAGCAGATGACACCGCTCTCCGATTTTGAGGACAAGCTATGAGACGGCTAGTCATTGCCAGCTGAAGCAAGATGAGCAATTATGCAAATTATGATACAGAAGGTAAGTTTGCGCAGCATTTCAGTTTTCGTTTTTCTTTCGTCAATTTACATTGTCTGGACAAAATTAGAGTTTCCCAGTTTTTTGTTGTGTATCGTTTATATGTGCTTGTTAGGACGGAGAAGTACTATTTTTCCGGTAGTTTGTCATATTTTTCATTCCGGCATTGACACTGAGAGATGGTTGATATATTCTATGGACCTTTCAATTCTATTCACACAGGGTCGGGTGAATTTTATTTTTCTAGGGGAAAGAAAGTTGGCAAATTACTGTTTGCTGCTGTTCCTCTTTTGCAGAAAGCACATGCACAACAGAGTAGTCTTCATGTGCTTAGTTTGAATACAGCCAGGATCGGGTAGTTTTGGTTGAATCTTTATGACTAGAATCTCTTCAACGAGCTTGTAATCATAACTATACTGTCAATTTGTGATGGATTCAGAGGCTGAATTGGTCATTGAATATCATATTCCAATTCCATGCTCTGTTCATTTGGCCCGCCTGTGCTTTGTACAGAAGATGGACATTTGAAAACCACTCAAAACGGTTGAACAGTCTAGGGTAAACGTTTTCTGGAAATATGGGGTTTCAGAGGGAAGATGAGAACATTTTGGCAGGCAGGAACCTGAAATGTAGATTTTGGATTTCTTATTGCTTTTGCTGTCAAAATACCAATTATTCTCTGTTTTAATAGTAGATCTGATCTTCTCTATTCGAACCATTGGTCTTATGGAGACTAGAATCTCAATCTTGAAAATGGTAAATGAAGCGGAGAACAAATCCAAAGCAGAAAAAGGTTTACATTTCCAACCAAAGTTTTGCTTGTTATGGAATCATTTACAACTGTGATAGGCTACTATTATTATTTTTCGGGAAAGATGGGGTTAGGCTTACATGAGAGGGGACTATGTTATACCTAGCATCACACTCTCTCTCTCTCTCTAGGAAAGGACATGGGGTACAAAAAAGGTTCTTGTTTTCTTAGAACTTTGATAAGAAATCAGCCCCCTATTAGTCAGATGACTATAATAAACAAAATCTAAACTCTCAAAAGAACTGTACAAGTCACCTATTGCTGCTTGCCAAAAACATGATTTCCTACAGCCAAGGGCAAGCTCCATGGGAACCAGGAAAAAACAATAAGACACTGAATATCATGAGAACAAATACTGTGTGTGTGTGTGTGTGTGTGTGTGTGTGTGTGTGTGTGTGTGTGTGTGTGTGTGTGTGTGTGTGTGTGTGTGTGTGTGTGTGTGTGTGTGTGTGTGTGTGTGTGTGAGAATAGTGATAGGTGTACTCATGAATTCCATTTCCAAACCTAAAGCACCACTTCATTGGTGGATGCCCCCCTCTTAAATGCTCACCATTAGTGGTCCTCCTCTTAAATGCTCACCATGGTGGTGCCTTAGGTTTGAAAATAGAATTCATGGGTACGCCTATCACTGCTTTCTACATTGAGCATTGAGCATTGATAGGCGTACCCATGAATTGTATTTGCAAACATAAGGCTAGACCTCATTGATCCAGCTCTCCCCTCTTAAATGCTCATTATAGTGGTACGTTAACTATTTTCCGTCTACATTAGTTGCTTTGTCCAGCCCAGTAGCACCAGCATTTAACATCATCTCAACAATACTAGACAAAATCAAAGCACACTATCCTTTTCTTCCAGAGATCAAGAGCCTGCATCTTCGGTGGGCCTGAGTCTGACCTAGAACAGGACAGAGAAACTAGTAAACAGTAGGAAACTTCAACTCTTCCTGCATGCACTAGTATCAAACTCTAGTATTTTTGGGCATTAAGAAATCACGAGAAAGAATACTACATAGTGCTCAAGGGATACCTGTGGTTATTTCTGAGGATTTTTTTTTTGTTTTGCTGATGGTAATCATTTAACACTGGTTCTGTGCACTACGCTCTTGCGGACTCGTCACTCAAGGGGGGATTGGATCCCCATACCTCCCTAATCAGAGAGGCCACATCCCACCACTGGCGCAAGAGGCAGGGATCTTCAAAGAAGTTAAAATAGGCCAATCTTGTGTGCCATATCAGAGCCTTTACAGTTTCTGGAAGTAGAGCACTCCGGTATTGTCAAGAACTCTTCCTCCACAACTAAAAACAGCTTCTAATGGAATCATAGAAATATGAACGGCTAAAATATAACGTGCAAGTAAATAAATAACTAGATAAGTTTTAGATTTTTGCTTTCACCAAATTAATGGGGCGTTTGGATTTGAATTTTTTGGCCAAAAATCAATTCTGGTATAGTTGATTGTGTAGAAATTAATGGTCAAACAATCATTTTTTCAAATAATAGAGTTCAGAGAATACGTAAGTGAGTCTCAACTTCGTATTCTCTGAATACTATTATTTTAAAAAATGATTATTTGATCATGAATTTCTACACAATCAATTTTATCAGAATTGATTTTTGGCCAAAAATATCCAATCCAAATGCCTCAAATTTGCTTTCACATGGAAGCTCTTTTGGATCTTTTAAATATCGATCTAATTCAAAATTTGAGTTTGAGTTACTAACTTAAGTCTATATTTTTATCCCACAATGAGCGAACTTTTCTTACACCTTTACATGCAATGGGACTAATTTTAGTTGTTACTATCCTACTAACATTTTCTACATCATTAGAATCAAATTCAAACCTATACTCTTCATAAAGAAGGGTAATGCAACCTAAGACATTTTTTTCATACTCTTTGTATTGATCTCCATGTAGAAATTTAAAAGTAAATTCTGTAATTTTATAATGAGATTCTAGTATTACTGTTATTGAAAGGACTAGAGCATATTTTTCCAAAATTTGTTAAATTTTAATGACATATCTTTAGTCATCAAGCTTGCAAACACATTACTATTATCATCTGTATTATCTTTTGAAGAGCATATGAATGTCAATCACCTAATGAAAAAATAAATGACTAATTGAGTATTTAGTTCCTGAAAATATATTTGTAACATCATAGAATACTTTTGAAAATTTATAAATTATTTGGGTGTGTTCCTATTCTAATGATGTAGGTGCAAATTTAGAATTTGGATCGATCTTCTAACCAATAGAACACATCTTTAAACCAAAGTGCAACTTCTAACATACGATATGTAGAATTCCATCAAGTTGAAACATCAAGACATAAATCCTTTAACATTTTTAATGTAATTGTTGTACTCTAATATTAAATGTTTGTTGTCGAGATTGTGATGCTTTACCATATTTTACACTTTCTTGAACTTTTATTATAATAAGTTTTATTGATTTTAATCCGTCTTGTACAATAAGTTTAAGAATGTGTGTTGAGCACCAAACAGAACAACAATTCACCATTAAATAAAAGTAAATTCTCAATATGAAATTGTTCTTTGAAGGTGTGAGACAAAAAGATCATTAGTTGAAGCATTTCAATTCCCCACTCTAATAAATATGATAAGACTACATCAAATAAAACTGATCTAATATGAGAAAAGAAAAACTATTTAAAAATTTTTTTCAATTAGTATTAAGAAAGTGAGTAGCTAAAACATAGATATCCAAGTGTTTGATTAGACTTCCACATATCTGATGTAAAACTAATTACTCTAAAATTTGTTGAAATAATAATAAATTTTTTTGTTTTTTTTATTTTTTATAAATACTTAAAATATTATTTATATAGTGTTACATGAAACCCTATTGTAAACTCCCACAAAAAGAAATGAATCCTCGATGAGAAATTATATTAAAAGGATATTCATGTAATATTATCATTCGTGCTAGTTCATCACGACTTTTAAGTTCATTAAACTTAAAAAGAGCAAGTTCAATATTTTGTTGCTTTGGACATTTAGCTGCATGTCTGCTTAGATGACTAGTTGTTTGTTTAGAGACTCGAAACTACAATAATTGCATTATGCCCTTTGAATTTTATTTAATAAAATTCTTACAAACTACTGAAGTCAATTTTCTAGTTGGTTTGTTTGAGAAAGGTGAATGAGGTAATACACTCATCCTCCAAGTCAACATTGACTAACTTACCTCATAACTCGACATGGTTTTTTTAACAAATAACACAATACAAACAAAAAATAAAATAAAATAAAATAAAAGATATTTTAGATTAGCAGATTAATGTACTACGATAGCAATAATATACATTACAACTAAATGCACAAACAAGCAAATGGTTCTCCCACCCCTACTCCCTTCAATGCCTAAGAAATAAGGAACATAATAGGATTTGGTTCAATGTCGAGGAATATTCTCTAGTACTTAATTGAAAATCAATTTTATAGTCTAATCAAGTTTTTTCTCGCTTCTCAAATAATTTTTAGGAATGATAAAAATCAGATTTAATGCTTATATTGTGCTTGTGCATGGACAAGCACCACCCCATTTAGATACAAGATTAGCTATAGATAGATGAAAATAATGTATTTCTCTACAAATCCCATATGGAAAAAGATTGAATCTTTTCCAAGTCCTAAACAATCAAAATTATGAGAATTTGATTTACTAGATATTGGACAATGTCTTAAACACTTCGACTGAAAAAATCAGGTTTTTGAAATTTGATAGGTTCTGGAGAGGGAAAGGGCATTTCAAACAAATCTACACTTCATACCCAAAATGAAGAGATTAAAAATTTATAATCCTTGTAATTAACTAATTATTGTCAACCATAAATTAAGAAAATCCAAATCCTCTTCAACAACCAAATTAAAAAGATTAGGATTTTAATATGGCCAGCCCGCCCAGCCAGAATATTAAATGGGTTAACTAATGAAATTAAAATTAGGCTCAAAATGGGTTGAGTTGAGTCGGGCCATGGGCCAGCCCTAGCCATTAGATTGTGGGGTTTGATCATAAAGAAAACACTGCTTTATTGAATTCTCAAGATGATTACAAGACCCATGTAGAGTTTAAATAGATAATAATATATAGATATATTGAAACTAAATCAAACTAATCTCAATCAATGCTAATCAAATTGTAATAGAATTTCAATCTCAATCTAAATCCAAATCCTTCCAATTGTGATGATGGTACTGGTATGACATATTTCATGCATATTACTCCCCCTCAAACCCATGTAGATTTCAAAAATATGCGTGAGTTTGATACATGATCAGGTAATGTAGCTTGCTAGTCATTCTAATGTCGTTGTAGATTCCAATATCGTTGAAAATGGGAGTTGCCAATCGTCACCATTGTTAATGTGTCATATGAATAGAAGAGAATAATATGGGCCTCAATGGGCTAGACCGCGATTGGTCAATAAAAGGAGTAGACTCAAAGGGTTATCGCCGAGTATCAATGTCCTTCAATTGATGATAAGCCCCTCCATATTTTACAACAACCGATATATTCTCTTCCAGACCCATCACCCAGCTATCTATAAATGGATGGTCTTTGTTGTGATCCCATCGATGGGAGTGGGGTATAGGAGATTCTCCTGTAATGCTAAAGGTATCCCGCGTATGTTCAGTGTTCGTGATCCCGTGCGTGATATAGGTGTTTCTCCCTGGTATCCAAGGGTAAAATAGTATAATTCAGTGGACTCATCCAAAGATCAAGCTTAGGCTTAGGCAGCATAAGCAACACCAATAATAATAATAAGTAATAAAGCATTTTCGCAGAAGCACAGCCCAACCCGAGCAAAAGTATAAGTTGATCCATCAATGGCAGTGGCAGAGATGCCAGTTATTAATTATTCTGTTTACCTTGAATTACCTCTTGGACAATGAAATGGGCCTCTTTGGGCCATATATGATATCTGTGATCTTACCTATTGTCTCGCCAAAGGGTTCATGGGTCTTTAAAAGCCCGCTTTGGGCCTAAAAAGTGGATCTTAATGATCTTGGCTCTGGCCGTCACTGGTTTTGATATGGGTCTCTATGAAAAAAATAGAGCCTCTCTCTCTCTCTCTCCCAACACAATCAACAACAATTTATTTTTCTAGATACATCCTTGGAATGACAATGAGGTTGTGGCTAGCCCCTTCCGCCATTGACACAAATTTACAGCAACAACCTCCACATTCATCATATCACATCCCTCTCCATCTTCAGTAAGAACAGATGATGCGAATGATGAACCACTACTTCTTTAGTGGCTTTGTCTATGTCTAGGAAAGCTATGAGAGGATTTTCCAGAGGCATAAATAATATGTTTGCATGCAGATCATCCACCTGTAATATATGCACCTTTACTGTTAGAGCCACAACCTAAGGTTAGAGCTTCTGCTATTTTTGCGCTGGGTACCCTATTTGGTGTTAGATGTGGAGTTGGAGGTGAAGAAGACTCCATGATGATAAAAGGATAAAGGTTTAGATGCTTATCAAGCAAGAAACCATCCAGACACATGGTTGAATTGTCTACATCCACTAACACATCACATAGCAGGATTAGGGCTTCCTCTAGGAATTAGGATCCTCAAATGAAAGGAAATGTCATAGTAGTACTCTCCAACCAACTTTGATTCTTACAAACCTAGAAGAAAGTGTAGACCAAAGAATGAAGAGAGAAAAAAAAAACATGCATGAATCTATGATAGTGAAAAAAATTTAGGCCGAACCGGCGACATATTGCCGCCAGACGGAAAGACAATTCAAGAGGAAAAAAAATCAAGAAAGGGTCAGATCGACCTGCTCTGATACCATGCATTAAGAAAACGTAACTTTATTGAATTCTCAAGATGATTAACAAAGAGACCCAGCTAGAGTTTAAATAGATAATACGATATATATAAATATAAAAAACTAAATCAAACTGATGCCAATGCTAATCAAATCCTAAGATTGAACGTATAAGGTTGCAAATTTCACAAACAGATGAAACACACATGTACTTAGACTCATCCGTCAAATAAGCCCCATAGCTTCCCATAGAAGCTGCAACTAAGATTGGACGTCATTTGAGAATCCTTCCATTTCCCGTATCATCATCACTAGAAAATTCTGTACATTGGTCATAATAAATGTTCCATGCCTCACATGCCATTTTGACGCTTCTCTTAAGCAAAGCTTCACTTTCTTCTCTAGGCAATCCTCTAAAAACCCTGAATTGTGGCCTGTCTCACGTACAAAAAGATTATAAATTCAATGTAAAAAAACAAATGAAAAAATTACTCGTGAGACACCACTATTAGTTAAAAAGGAGTGCTAGCCCTACTCTCAGGGCATTCCTATTTTTAGCCAGAGCCAACCACCTGGCCATTTTCATTGTTAAAGCCTTACAATCACTGAAAAAGTTTGTACTTTAACATTGAAATGGTCAGGTGGTTGGCTTTGGCTGAAAGTATGAATGCCCTAAGAGTAGGGCTAGCACTAAATAGCGGAGAAAAGAAGGAAAGTGTCAAGTACCTGATAAGATGTGGTGATCATTATATCTACTCTAGCTTCAAGGGAGTCTAGGTGTACCTGTTCCACGGAGAAAATAAATTATTCTAAATAGGGGACTTAACATCCCAAAAAAGGTTCAAGTTTCTTGTTGGAAGCTGGTAATGTATGTGGCTATTTCCATCAATGCTAAGATCTAATCTATTGGTATTTCTTCAGCTAGTGATTGTTCCTGTTGTAGCTTTGACAATATAGAAACTTTGAATCATCTTCTTCTTTAGAGTTCTTCTTCTTTAGAGTGAAATTGCAGGTCCTCTACGAAGTTTATACGACAGACTATGTTCTATCATTCCTCTTCCTTGCGACAATATTTAATGTTTTCTAATGAGATGATTTAGAGCTTATGGCAGATACTACAATGAGCTTTTCATTGTGCTTTTAGTTATCATTATTTGAGAAATTTGGAAAGAAAGATGCTCATGAATATTCAACAATGTGAGGAAACCATGAAACATTATTACTGGCAAAATTAGAAGTTGACCTTTTGAAATTGGTTCCCTTCCTAGCAGGAAAAGCCTTGACTTTGGTCCTATTAACATTGTGGTCCCTTCTATTCAAAGGAACTCTTATGCAATTCATGTTAAATTGCTTCACCCTACCAAGGAAGACTAAAGCTAAATGTAGATGGTGCTTCTAGAGGTAATCCGATTTTAGAGGGAGGTGGAGGTGGAGGTATTATTTGAGACCACTCAGAAAATATGATTGCATGTTTTTTCTACTCCTATTGGTTTTGCACTAAATATATTGTTGTAGCTCGTGTTCTCCTTGATTGTCTTCATCATTGCCATCTTACAAGTGATAGTGGAATCTGACTCTAAATCCCTTGTGATGTTTGGAATTGTATTAATATTTATCCTTGGAAAGGCTGATATTTGAATAATCAGATAAAATGCTTGATGAAACTTTGCTCTTCCAACAGTCATATTTATAATGAGGCAAACATGATTGCGGACTCCCTTGCTAATCAAGGCTTTAAATTGCAAAATCCAGCCTTTTTTCTATTGTACCCAAGATTGTAATGCGGACCTCAGATCTCTTATCTTTTTAGATAAAGTAGGTATAGGCTATGTTAGAAATGTTCACATGTAAGCTTTTTTGTTGTTTCTTTTGAGTTTTGGTATCCTAGTAGGAGTAAGATTTTATGTCCCTCCATGTTTATCTTATTAATAAATTGGTAAGGGTCTACCAAACTTCCACTCCTTCTGAGTGACTTTTATTTTTTTTAAAAATACTAGCACTTAACCGATAATAATAATTAGGGTATGTACTGATCATATTAACAATCTAAAGGTACTAAAATCCATTATGTTGTTATTTGAGTTGCATTGTTGGTCCAAAATCCAAATAAAGGAGGATTGCATATCAGGTTGACAATGTAGAAAAACAAATGCTAAAACATGATATTTTCTTTTATTCTTTTGGCCCTAGCCTAACCTTGACTCTGCCCTAGCCCTTGAGGGTAGGGCTTGGGCTTGGGCTTGGCTAGATCCTGTCCTCCAAGGGTTAGTGGTGCCCCACCTTGGTGAATTAGGGCCAAACCCGGTAAGATCTAGGCCCTACCCTGACTCAGTCCTTTGACATCCCTACCCTCACGGCACTACACAAGATAAAAGTTAGTGTTTACAAAGAAACCCTGACAATCAAATTGATGCACCCTGACAATCATAAATGCTAAACCTAACTTTTATCTTATGTGATGCTGAGAGGGGCCATTTTCAGTTGATTATTGTTCATTGAGGAGTGATATCCCCAAATGCATTCACTCCAAAAGTTTCCACAGACACAAGAGTAGCCATATCACATGGAGGTGTTTAATATTTTAAAACATTAAAAAAATAAAAAACAGAACATGTTTGACATTTGTAGCCACCAAGTTGCGTCTACAGAAGATTTGCGACTGGGGCTAGCAAAATCCTTGTTTTCATTTGTTTTCGAGACATCTCCCTCTTCCTCGTTCCCTTATGTGTGTTGTCGGGCTCCTAGTAGGAGAAGAAATGAAGAAAGTAGGGACATTATTGTCTTTTTCATTTCTTTTAGTGCTTTTTTTTTTTTGGGTAAATGAAACTTTCATTGCAAAAACAAGCAAGAAGAAAAGGAGAGCAAAATAGAAGATCAAACAATGGGACTGACTCCCGGATAATACCTAATACCTGGATTAAAATGAAAACCTAGTCGGAGAGCCCTCTCTTATCGAAGACGAGAAACTGCAACCTGAGCCTGATTATGAGCTACCATATTCGCTAGATGGCGAATGAACACTACTCTCACCAAAGGGAGTAGGTGTAAAAGTGAGGAGATATCCTCGATAATTGGACGAACCTCGTGCACTGAACAAGAGGAACCCCCATTAATAGAAGTGACCAACACCAATAAATCGCTCTCAATAATACTGAGGGACCACCCTCTCGAGCCTGCCATTTCTTTTAGTGCTCGTACTTAACTTTTTGTATTTTGATTGATAGCGGCAATATTCAAGCCACTGCTTGACTAGGATTGCGGACGGATTGTCAATCCAATCTATGGCTATGTTGGGTTGCTCTGGTGTAGGAGCTGGGAGCCTTGCCAAGCCGCCGTAGAAGATATCCTCAAAGGCTATATCCTTCAAGTTCCAAACAGGGAATATATATACATAAATATATTGTAGAAATTTACAATATGTAGAAATTGTAAATTTCTACCCTTTGTGAGATACTGTAGATATTTACAAACTCACAATTCTCAGAATGTCTCTTTGAAGATGATGATTTTCATTGGCCAATATTATGTGTAGGAGTCTAGGAGAGTTATATATAGGACGAAATTTTATTAATTTGGTATTCAAAGCATCTAAATTCATGTTATGGAAAAACAAGAATTGATGCTTTGCCAGTCTTATATTATGCTTGGACTTGATAAAGTTAGGGGAGCATGAAAATCACAAGAAGTTAGAGAAGTAACAACTGGATTTGTTCGGGGAAGGTTTCTACTACTACAACATGATTTTGAATTTATATTTTCAGCAATTTGTGTTATTGGATGTGCAGCAAGAAACCAGTGGCAGAGGCACCACCCTGCTCGTCTGGCTGAGAGGGGAACAGTGGGATGAGATACCGGAGAAGCGAAGGAGGTTAGGAATCTGACGCCTGCAGCCTATAGACTTGCCCGGCCGTGCCAGTCCACCATTGTCCTGGAACAACAGAAGGAAGATATGGAGTTCATGTGACCTGCCTTCCCTTCTCGTCATCTTCAGGTTTGATGTAAGGTTATTCAGGGACATTCCAGTGATATTTTTTTTCTCTCATATAGATTTAGATCAGTGGCTTATATAGGTAATTTTTATAATTATCTTATCTGATAAGGATAGAAATTTTTTTAAAAAAACTTTCCTTGTTAATGTTATTTCTTTTATTAAAGTGGTGACCCAGTATTTCTAGAGCTCTGAAAGTATATTTTTAGCAATACTAAAGTTGGATTTCCTAATCAGGTGGACTCTCCTATCGCATAGTACTTTTGATGAAAAAATAAATGGGACAGATTTTATAGGATGGAACCTAAGGGACTTGAGGAATGATAGACGTGAATAAAAAATAAGATGAAAAGAGAGGGAAAGTAAAAAAAAATAAAAAGAAATAAGTAAATATTATCACCAAGTATCGATGAGATCTTTCATAGTGTCCTACAAACATCCATGATTTATTTGATAAAAAAAAATTCTAACAATTGATAAGATCATATAAGTCTTACATTATGAACCTTCCATTTAAACATGGAAAATTTTCTAATAGACGTGATAAATCTGGATCATCCCATTTTCTCATTCTGACCCTGTCCAGAATATATGAATTTTTTATTAATTAAATATAAAAAAAATGTCACTATCAGTTGTAGTTCAATCATGATCAAATTTTGGTGGCCAAGGACCTTAACTTGTGGTTCATTCGAGTGCAAATGGATTCCCTTTGGGCTGCAAGATGTCTTAATGGGGCTTGCCCTTGGCCATGGAAAGAGGCTCCTATCCTCTCTTCCATTGACTATCTGGGTAAGAGCTTGAGGGGGTTTGAGGTCTGCCATATCCCTCGTCAGGCCAACAGAGCTGCCAATTTCCTATCCAAATTTTGTAATACTTGCTCTAAGTACGAATGACACCTGACAAGTCTCCTATTCTGTTGTCTAAGATGGTCAGGGACGATTCTCGTGTAATTCCCTCTTTTCTTTTTGGCTTCGGATTCTCTCTGGCCATGCCAGAAAATGCTCTCGGGCAACCACAAATGAAGCGCCAGCTTGGGCTGGAGAAGTCATTTTATGGGCCCATGATTTTGACTTCTCCAGCCCTTATTTGACACTTGGTGAGATAATGGTGAGATAACAGGAGGGAGATATCAAGTGGGGAAAGTCAAAATCAGGGGAGAAAATGAAATAACTTCTCCCCTTTTTGTGCCAGCTGGCACTTTATTTGTGATTGCCTGATAGCACTTTTCTGGCACGGCCAGAGAGAATCCGAAGCCTTTTCGCAAAAAAGAAAGGTCAGATTTTTGCAAAAAATTTTTTATAGAAAAATTGGTATTTGGTGCCAAGAAGGTTCTCGCATTCAATCCAACATTGAATGATTCCTGAAAAACAGCAATTTGCCATTCGTGATTGCTTGACTTTACCATTGATTATAAAAATGAAAATTGAGTACCATAGAAAATTGTGTGATTGAAAAAATATGGTACCAAGGGGGTTATTCAATAATAAATTCCGAATTCCCTAAACAGATCTAAACCTGGATCCTTGTTTTCAAAGTGCATTAGAGATTGGCATCTAAGTTCTCAAACATTGGGCTACCAACCAGTTCTGATTTCCTTTCACAAAATGAGAAGTATGAACTAAAAAGACCAGGCACCTAACCAAAAAAAAATTAAAAAATTAAAAATAATAAGACCTAAAAAAAATTAAAAAATTAAAAATAATAAGACCTAGATAAAGCAATTTAGAGCAACATAACATGAATGAAAACAAATGAACAGCAATATTAAGTGTTGACATGTTGATCTTTGATATGCTTTCTTATAATTTCTGAGATAGTTTTCACACTACACAATAGAATCTATATGTTCTTTCTCATCCAGTTTGCCAGATCAGCTGAAAAAGTACATTGTTCAATTATTAAAAATCCTATTTAAAGACGGCCACCCCTCAGTGCAAGCACAAGATGAAGAACAGAACCACCCTCAATGTTGTAGTCCCGAGCTGTTTTGTCATCTCCAAGCTGCTTACCGGCGTAAATAAGCCTGCACCCATGATAATATAGAGAAATCAAATATAATTTTTTTTTTAATTATCTAGAGAAACAAAACATTGCAACTCTCTTTCGCAATATACACTTGAATTCGATTATGGACGTTTTTGAAATGATCTCTTTGCATTGTTATGTTGGCAGTCGGAGAAACTAAGATTGCAAATCTTTCAATATCTAAAGGGATTATCTCAAAAAAAAAAAAAAGGAGATAAATCTCAAAAAACTCACCATTCTAAACTGACTTTCTATTAGAGCAGTTTAATTTTAAAATAACTCAATCAGGGATTAAGAGACAACAATACTTGTGCAATGCCAAAGTCCCAGACAGAAGTGGAAGAAATATGTATGCATGAAACAAGCATATACATATTTCGTACTGGAAAGTACTAAACAAGAAGAATTAAATACACAAACTAGTGCCAAAAAAAATCATTTCAAGCATAGGTGGCTGAAACGAGTCACCTTAGCTCAACCGAATAAAGAGAATACAAACCAGGGAAAGTATTAAACTTATAAATGCACCCTTGACTGAATTGAGTCGACTACCGTGGTGTTCGAAACGAAATGCACTTAGTATATTAAAAATACTGGACTTCGTGGTAACTTTAGTAAACTTCGACCGAAACAGGGAAAAAATACGTAACTTCAGTGTAAGTTAACCGAAGTGTAAATTTTTTTTTAAATCGAAGGACTTTTAAGTTTTAACTTAAAAGTGTAATGCTAGTTCCACTCGCTTTAAACTTATTTTCTTCACAATGTGTCCCTAGCATCAACCTTATTATAAATATAATTAGGTTTAAAAGAGAGTGTTCCTAGCATTAACCTTATTATAAATTATAATTTTATTATTCTAATAATTTTGTTATTAGTATATTATGCTCATTAGGGTTTTTTAGTATTATTAAAAAATTAAACAATTTCTCAATAGTATTTCATAAATTAAAAATTATTTAACTAATCATCTCCTCCTCTTCCCATAATGATTCATCCTGTAGAAACATTGAGCTCATCAATTACAGATTGAAATAGGTTTAGAAACTAGATTGAATTTCAATTATTTATCAACTTTAATGTGCATTTATAAGTATTTCAAGTTTCTAAAACAATTAACATGAATAATCATTGAAAAATAAAGAGAACACATACCCATTCACTTGACAAAGAGGATAATATATAATTAAAAAATTTGACAATATAGAGAAATATTAAGAAATTACATCTCAGACAAGCAGACAACACATGTCACTTAACATGATTATCACATTTGAGTACTACATGTTTGCATCAGTAATATAATAAATTCTAGATGTGTATTTATACAAGTATTAAATTTCTAAAATTTTATCGTAGATTTTCAATGTTTCCTTAAACTTTCCTAGACTTCTTTAGTTTTACATAACTTCCTTCGACTTTCTTAAACTATTTTGAAACGTGTCAACTTCCTTAACGACCGAAGCTTATATCAAAATCGAAGTTTAAAACCTTACTTGCGTAAGGTTGAGGTTAGATCAAAGTTTAAAACCTTAGCCCACGCTCAACCTAAGGCGTCGCCTATGCGGTTTGGGGGCTGGACGCCTGGGCAGGTGTATAGTCAGGCGAAGTTTGCTAGGTGGCCAGCTGGGTAACGCATGGGCTGATGGGCGGTTGGGGTCTGCGTTGGTCGCTTGTCTCATAATTTTTTTAAAATTAAATCTATAGTTACTTTAATTAATTTTATTAGTTTGATTAACTTAAGACTTAATATACCTTTCCTCTATTTCATCTTAAGTTTAGGGTAAAAGGCAAACTCATTACAATTGGATGTGATGGTCGCTTGTCTCATAATTTTTTAAAATTAAATCTATAGTTACTTTAATTAATTTTCTTAGTTTGATTAAGACTTAATATACCTTTCCTTTATATCATTTTAGGTCAAACTCATTACAATTGGAGGAAAGAAGAAGGAGGAGGAGGAGGAGGAGGAGGAGAAGGAGAAGGAGAAGGAGAAGAAATTAGGTATCTCTCTCTATTACTTTAATCAAGTTTATTAGTCTGATTTTTATTAGGTTAAGTTAAGGTTAACTGGTCAGTTTATATAACAGATCTGTTAAATAAAATCAAATTTCCCTTAGATTAAGCTATTATTAATTGGTTAGTTTACACGAGAATACTTTAGATTAGAATCTGGATTGCATCAAATCTGTTGATTTTCTGGTTAGTTTACAAGTTATAGTGATGGATTAATTTCAGGCAACTTGTATTAGAGTTTGATATATTGTTTTGCTTGCACAGTTGCATGACATGGCGACACCATCTCCTTCTAGTTTACAACTTTACATTTTTACACAGTAACAAGTGCCCCGTCCTAATCAAATTCTGAGACTCTGCACAAAAACAATGTAACATTGGAATTACGAATGCATTAAACATACATAATACATCTCTATTTATTAGTGGAGAGTGGACACAATTGTTTTTTTAATTAATGGCATTGGTTGTTGATGAATGGTGATTAATATGCAAATTATCTGTTGGTGAAGTTTACAACTTTACATTTTTACACAGTAACAAGTGCCCCGTCCTATTCAAATTCTGAGATTCTGCACAAAAACAATGTGACATAGGAATTACAAATGCATTAAACATACATAATACATTAGTGGAGAGTGGACACAATTGTTTTTTTTATTAATGGCATTGGTTGTTGATGAATGGTGATTAAAATGCAAATTATTTGTTGGTGAAGATGAAGGATGATTGATATGTGAATTTTTTGTTGATAGTAATCTTTTATTTATGGTGTTAATTGCTTAATATCTTATATATATCAAGTTTAAAACACTATCTTAAGTGTTTTAAATTAGGTTTAAAACTTCAAGCTAATTATGTATCTCTATTTCTGTAATATGCATATATGTTATATATTTTTCATTATTTTTTATCGTCTAGGTCTCGACTAACCGCTTTCCTACAACACTAAGCCCAAGCTCAGCTCAAAAATAACCTCAAGCTGGCCCAAAGTAAGCAGATTGTGGGCCGAGTTCAGGCTGACCCAAAGAAGCTATGAATTGCATCATAAAAACATAGTTTAAACAGAAGGAGATGGTCATGGGCATTGAAGAATAAAGAGAGAATGGGATTTTTCTTATTAAAAGAGAGGGAGACAGCCGTTAGATCAAGAATAGAATGGATGGACAAAATTTGGGCCGCTCATTTCTCATTGCGCTACTCTCGATATATAAATATATATATAGTTTGGGCCAGGCTGAATTCGAGCTGGGCTAAGGGCAGCCCATGCTCAGCCCACAATTTCCTTTAGGCCAACATTCTAGTCCAAACTCAACCCAGCCCAAAGTACTAAAGGCTCAACCAACCCAAACTTCGGGCTAAACAATTGGGCTTCGGGCCAGCCCAGCAGCCCAATTGCCACCCTTACTGCCAAAGACAGATTATCTACTCCCCAAACCCACTTTAGAATAGATTGAAAGCCAAATTATGATTACTAATTAGAACATGCTATTATGAAATCAAGCATTAAAATGGAAACATACTAATCTGGGTCATCAATTCAAATTAGAAACATGCTATTTTCCCAAAATAGAAACATGCTAATTCTTATGAATATTTTTTAAAATTAAAAGGAAAACTACCTTAAATAGCAATAAAGAGAAAATATAAAAAAATAAAAAAAATAAAATTAACCTAAGTTTTCTACCTAGGTAGCTAAACCCTGTTAGTAGGGATGGCAATTTTGTAAGGATTATAAATACGGTTTCGGGGGGTGTATCGGGTCCAACCGAAACCTATACGTATCGGTTTTGGTATTGGTTTCGGGCGATACATATAACATTTTTTTTTTTGACAATTTTAAAAAAAAAATTTTAATTAAATTAAAAAAATATCAAATGAGTTATAAGAACCAAATATAAAGTCATGGGAAGCGACTAAAAAAAAAAAGTAGCAAACAAAATTACAATTACACAATGAATTAAAACATGAATAACTAATAAATGATACGTATCGCCCGTTTCGAATCAATATAAATAACATATAGGGGACTACCGATACCTATACGTATCGCCCGTGTTGTATCGGTTTCGGTGATTTTTTATTTCCATGCAATTTTGACCCACCCCATAGGGGCACCGACCCACCCACCTCTATAGGGCCATTTTTTTTCTTCTATTTAAACAATTTTAGGGGCGGGGCTGGTTTTAGTATACCCTGCCCCGCCCCTCCGCGATTTTATAATATATATATATACTAGGGATTAGGGTTTTAGTCTCTCTCACCCCTCAACTCTCAAGCCTCCAAGCTCTACTCTGGTCACTTCCTCCTCCAACTCCCTCTCCGACTCGGGTCACTCCTCTGGAGTCCAACCGTCCATCAACAGGTAAGAGGCTTTTCTTCTAACTCCCAATCCTCCCCCTCGGAATAGATTAGTTAGTGAGAAGTGTTGTGTTATTTATTTTATTTTGTTATATATCATAACAGAATGACTTTCATTCTTAGAAAGGATTCACCTCCAGCAAAAGACAGCTTTAAGGTTGCTTCCTTAGGTGTTCGTAGTTTGTTCAGCTTTAGGGTTAAGTTTATTGCTTCACCTCCAGCAATAACAGAATGAATTTCATTCACTTTAAGGTCCGCCCAACAGAAAAGGAAAAAATAGAAATGATTCACCTCCAGCAAAAGACAGTTTGAGGGTTAAGATTAGAAATCTAGATCCAATTATTAAATTTCTAAACTAAAAAAAGGGGCGGGGCCAGGGCGTATATTTTTTAATAAGGGCAGGGTCGGGGATTATAATTGGTTCAGGGATGGGGTGGTAAAAAACCAGCCCTGCCCCACTCCGTTGCCATTCCTACCCATCAAGGTTGCCACAAAAATGGAATCAAACCACACATAGTTTCAAAGCATGCAAGCAAGCAATCACACAAGAATATAAGAAAGAAAAGATCATTTATATATATATATATATACATATTGCATTTGCGTTTTTTTTGTTTTGTTTTTTTTTAGATTTTTTAAATGGCCTGAAGCAGTTTAGTTTCATGCTGCTATGGAGCATGCAATCATGCAAGCATGCGGGTATGACATCCAAGAGCATTAGCATGCAAATAGAGAGTAAAAAGATACTACCTAAGATCCTAAACATGCATTCTACTATGCAATCATACCTGGCATTCAATGTCTTATTCACATAATGATATAACACCCACATGTGACAAAAGATTAGGAAAGGAAAGGAAAGCACATCACAGTCATGGGGTGCATTCAATATCCAAACATTAGCAATCTGACATCCTAAGCCAACCATCTGATATCATAGATTATGTGGTATACCTGATATGTTAGCTAAGATGACAACAATCTAGACCAAGTCAGAAATCATGCCCGAACCACCCAATAGATGTTTGAATTTCTAATTCAGAGAATAATATAAGTCATACAATGCACCATAACATTCCGTCAGGGCAGTACCCATCCTACCATTAACAAAGTGATTGAATAGCCCCACATGTTGACTTGAGCATTCCCAAAAGGCCCCAGACCACATATGGAGATCAGTCATTGATCTCATTATTTTTACCCATGAACGAACCAAACACCATTCAACTCAGAAGGCATCCATCAAGTGTGATACTAATCAAGTTCACTTTAGAAGGGACGGCATATAATAAAAAAGAGGGTACCCTATTGAAGCAATCCATTTGATTTTCTTAATCTCATCATCTATCAAGTAAGACCTACAAAGATTAACAAATACATTGCAGTGACAAGAGCTGAAAGTTGTTCCAAAACTATGGGAAACACATGCTGCCACGAAAAAGATGATTTACGTATGACAGAATTCCATGTAATGAGGATCTTATCTAACCTTACCATAAGATGCAGACAAGAAAATGGTTCAGACAACAGCAAAAGAAAAATTAAGAGACGTAATCCAAAGTTGAAAGTCCACTTACAGAATATTGTTACGGAAAACAATAAATTGGAGTTCCAGACTTCCAGTATCCAGAAAATACAAACTCCTCCCAAAATCTATGCTGGCCGTGGTAATTGAGAAAAGCTCCAAAATCTGATATCAGTTTGTTTGGGCTCAGAGTCTGTGTTGGGATCCTTGGGGACTGAAATGGAGGCTGTGATGAGAGCTGCTATGGCTGCTGTTGGACGTGTGAAGAAGGTGATGTTTATGGCTGCTGTTGAACGTGAGAAGGCTATGCTATGACTGTGAATGCCTATTGGCCATGTGAAGAGGTGTTGCTTGCTGTCGTGTTGATCTGTGAGGGAATGAAGCTTGAGAGAAGATGGGTAGGGCAGAGTCCCCCACCCCTTATATATGACTTTAGGGAGAGTGGCTTTTGAAATCAGTTTTTTTCTTTTTTTCAAAAAAAAATTAGTAAGAATTATTTTTAGTAAAAAGATGTGTTTTACTAAGGAGAAAAAGAAAGATGAAAAAAATTAGTAATATGGGTTTCCTAAAATCGGTTTCTTGGGAAATTAGTAGATGGGTGTTATGAGTCATGGATAGTTAGTAGACAGTTATGGGGCATGGACAAAAATGTTGCTAATTATGAGTCGTGTAGATGAGTGGGCTGTGTCACTAGAATATGGGGAATGGGCTAGGATGTGTTCGAATGTATAGGATATTGGGTTGTGGGTTATTTTTATTAAAAATGGACAGTGGATTATTTTATGATAAATCATAAATGGGTTGTGGCTTTTTTATATAAAGAAAATCGGATTTCCTAAAGACTAAATGAGAAATACATCTTAGCCAGTTAAAAAAGGTCAGGGATAATTGGGCAAAAAAAAAAACTATGGGCATTTTTGTCATTTTCAAATATGCTTATTTTTGTTACATTTTAAAAGAATGGGGATTTTGGGGGATCTCTCTCTGGAGCTCAAGGGCAATTTTGTAGGCCTCACGGGTGCAAAAGTGGGTGCTTACAGTACCATTTAAGAGGTGGCCCGTCGATGTATCATGCAAAGCTAATGGGGTAGTATGCAACAATTCTATCATTGCTAATCCTTTTTTCCTATTTCTATCTGTTTCACTGGCATGCTGGAATAAGGAACATTTTATATAATCACAAATTGCAAAACAAAAACTGAATTCTCAACACCAATCAATCTAACAAAGAGAATCCAAAGCATCAGAGAAATCTCACTACTAAGCTCCTCTACTTTGAAACTCATCCACTCTTTTCGAAAGAAAGAATCCCTAATAATGTGAGAGAGGTGATGGCGAATGAAGAAGTCAGTTGGAGAATGGAGAAGAATTTAGTTGGAGAATGGGGCTAGGGCTAGGGCTGGGGTGCGCATACAAGAGGATAAATTTCCAAAATAGAAGAATTTTTTTTAATGGGGTTTAGTCATCAAATGTTGGGGTGAGCCTACCCCCCCAAACAGATGAATAAGAGGATACCAAAAAAAAAAGATGTATGATTGAGAATGATACACACATATTCCCCATTGTGAAAATAATTGTGTGCATCGCATTCTGAAGTTTGATATAATAAGAAATAAGGAAAAAAAGCATACCTTTGTTGTACTGGAGGGATTCCTTCTTTTTCCTCGACTCGCTCCTTGATCCGGTCGATGGTATCAGTTGGTTCAATATCAATTTCGATTTCCTTTCCAGTAAGAGTCTTCACCTTGATCATAGTTCCACCTCTAAGCCTCAAAACCAGGTGAAGGGTCGACTCTTTCTGGATGTTGTAATCTGCAAGAGTACGACCATCTTCCAATTGTTTACCAGCAAAAATCAGCCTCTGCTGATCAGGGGGGATACCCTCCTTATCCTGAAAAGCCATTCATTCACTCAAACAAGACTACCAAACCTCAATTAGACATTACAGATTCATCCATAATACTTTTTAAAAACTAACGAGTTTATGCTGGAAGCCTGGAGCAAGACTTAAGATCTAACTTCTAGGATTATTTTCTTGGTAACATCTGGCTGGGTTAATCAAGAAGGGGAGTTTAAAAGAAGCTGGCATAATTAAATTACAAGATTCTCTTCAGATATTTGTTAAGTTAAGAAACTCAGACTGATTATACATCAATATGAGAGTATAATGACTGGTTGTGGGTTTAGATATAACAGTGTAGTCAAGGCGTCGCCTAGGCGATTTTGGGCCTCCACCACCTAGGCGCCCCTCTAGGCAGTCGAACCCAATAAATTTTTTTTTTTTTTTTTGCTTTTAAAAAATCTAAAAAATCCCAATAAATAGGAAAAAAATAAAAAAATAAATGTAATAAAGAAGTAACAAGATTCTAAATCATTTTTTCCCCAGGCAATCGCAGGGAGGCTCTGCCTAATATTATACATGGATAGTGACACGAATTTGGGTATTTGGCCCAGATTTTGAAGTGTTTAATACTCCACTATGTCAACATGTCTTTAGTTATGTGATGAATGATTGTAATAGACTTTTTATTTTATGTTTTGTGGAATGTGGGTGTGAAGTTTTGGTCTTTTGGATGTTATATATAATAATATATATACGTGATATATATATAATTATATATATATTAAATTTATCGCCTAAGCAACGCCTGAGCGTCACCTAGGCAACACCTCGCCTAGCCGGGGCAAATCGCCTAGACGCCTTGACTACATTGAGATATAAGCACGTGCAAATGATCCAAGTGGAGGTGGATCACTACTATAAAGTTAATGTTGGGAAGGCTTAAGGTCCCATATGTAATGGATGCTCTTTGTAGCATCAAAAATGGGATTATCTTAATTCAATGTGGTTTACGAGATGTACACGACTAAATCTGAGGCTTCCAGCGTAGAGATCAAATATAGACAAGCTACCAGCAACGGAACTAATGTATGCATTCAAGCTAGATATAAACAAAACAAGAACCAAAAGGAAAATGAGGGTAGAAGAATTGAACTTACAGCACTTGAAATAAAGAAATAAAAAAGTAAATTACGAGATGTACATGACTAGGACTGAAATTTGGAGAGAATATCAAGTATGGAGCTGACTGTACTCGAATGTGCACAAGATTATATGGAAGAATTACGATCTTTGAGCACCAATTTACCCATACAAAAAATAAAAAATAGTATAGAAAAATTGTTGTGGAGGAAATTTGCTGAAAATTTTGCATTCAGCACTGTAGTTTACGATTTCATATTTTTAGGAAATTCCCAGAAAAAGTTAAAAGGATACTTTTGCAAATTAAAATCTAATGAACTCAATAAAGCTAATTATATGTCATCCAGTTAGCATGTGATTTTTAAGTCAGTCAGGAATAGCAGAAGTCTCTTTTAATGAATAGTCTACTAGAAGAGTGTTCAACTCTCTAAAGACGTATTGGGACCTGCAGTAAGATAAACTTGAAAGTTAAAACAGTGTAAAAAGTTTGGTCATGAAATATTTTAAGGTCTTAGAAGAAGAAAAAAGATCATCAAAGAGAAGAAAGGACACACATGAATAAAAAGAGTGGAAGTCAGCGAGATGTTCTGTAATATTATGGAGGCTTCATAAAAGAATAAATACAAAATATTTTAGTTCATGAGAGTAGAAGCTTTAAAATTCATACAGATATACATCTCCTATAATATGTCTTTTATCAATTGTGCATATCTACACTTTACTTAAATACCTCTTAAAGTTAATAAATTATTACGATTATAATTGTTTACATAAAAGACAGTTCCAAAACAAATGTTAAACATGATATTTTGGAAACTGTTATCTCACACTAGTATGCCATTGGCTTAGCATGTTGTTTAAGTTTAAATTAGTTAGGAAATAGCTGAAGCCTCTTTTGAGAAAAGTCTACCAGAAGAGTGTTCAAATTTCTAATTATGAGGGCTCACAGTATGATTTAACTTCAAAAGTGAAACAATGAAAGAAGTTTGGTTGCAAAAGATTCCAAAACCTTAGCAGAATAAAGATAAACAATGAAAAGACACAAGGTAGGAACTTAAAAAAGTGGCATTGTAAGCACCAAATTTTGCACCCCTGTGAAGTCTACAAGATCCCCTTATGCATGAGAAAGAGATTCCCCAGAATACCAGTTTATTTCAAAAATGACCAAAAACCCCTTTTTTCAAGATGACCAAAATTCGTCGTCTTTTCTGACAAATTCACACCCTCTTCTTTTAAATCGACCAATATATCTTTCCAATACACCCTCCTCCCAATCCCATACACCCAAGCACACCCTGCAGCATACTCTAAACCCTCCTACACATACAAATCCAAACAATCATAGTTTAATTCCCTATCAACCCATTAGCCATGATCTATATGCCCACCAACTCACTCTCACCAGTCACCACACAGTTCACACTCCCCAGTCCCCACCCATATCTCATACGGTAGGGTCTCCCTCTCACCACTCTCCAACACATTACCTCCCTTTCTATTTGGTTGCCTGGTGAGCGCTCTCTCTCTCTCTCTCTCATATTCAGTCTGTTGGGGAAGAACTCTCTCAAATCACTAAAACAATACATCTTCAAGTTCCCTCTTATTCCCTACAACTAGCAAGTCGAGATGATGAAGAACATCTTCCAAGGGAGCCTTAGTTTACTGTTTGGGGGACAGTAAGCAGATTTGGATCGTTTTCTTCCTCTACATATCAATGCATAGATAAATGATGTAGAACGGGAGGAACAATGATTTTGTGGGATTTAATGACAATTGAAATATTCAAGAAAAGAATAAGAGGAAAGAGATAATATGAAGTAGAATCTCACTACTTCGAGGGATGTCTTAGAGTTGGAATCTAACCAATCCATCCTTCCGAGGATGGAATCACACCACAAAATAAGGAATCACACCTTACAAAAGAACTCCATTCAATCATCAAATCTAAATTGCCTAAATTATCTTAAGATCTACTATTATTAGACTCTATAGAACTTTCTTTCATAAATGCTAAGACTTGACTCTCTAGAAAATCTTTGCTTGTGCACTTCATTGGTGGGCCCATTTTATGGGTCTCAAGTTCATGGCCAGCCATGGGCTGAGGCCCATGGGTTTGTCTTTTATCAATTCTCCAACGAGTGAATGGCCTAGTAACGCTCTTAAATCTAGATTGAGCCTCTTAAGCATAGTTCAAAAACCCGAAAACTCGACTTGACTCGAAAGTTAACCAGGTCGAGTAACTCGGAAAACTCGTAAAAAAATCGATTCGGTCCAACTCGGAATATATATGAAATTACTTAAAAATTTTGGGATAAAAGAACTCAAGGTACAGTGGTTTTACAGCATCAAACCTCAAAATTAGGTTTAACAAAACTCATAGTAAGTTTTCTTTGTAGACCCTAAAAAATATGATGCAAAAATAGTGTGACATTTTAGTTTAGGTTTAAAAAAATGATAAAAATATCCTTTTGTGACTCGACTTAGTCTAGAGAGTCGAAAAACTCGGCTAGACTCAATCGAGTCACTCGGAAAATAGTGTCTCCTTCAAGTTTTGAGGTGACTCGACTCGAAATTCAACCGAGTCGAGTAACTCGGCTGAGTTACTTAGGTGACTCGCCGAGTTTTCGAACTATGCTCTTAAGTCATTCACATACAATCGGATAGAGGTTGATTCTTCCACTTAATAAAAAACTTTTGGTATCCACCACACCTTGGAGAGATAATTTGATTATCAAGCACATCTTCAATTTCTTCTACATTTTTCTTGAACGCTGGATCGAGGTGGATAACACACTCTTCAGTCTCTTCATGGTGTCCAAAATATGCAGTTAAGCCTTCAACGTTGAAGATAGGCTAAATTGAACTTCTAGTGGAAGCTCTAATAAATAAGTATTTCTCCAAGTCGTTTCCAACATTCTTTGAATGAATCTTGTTATAGACACCAGTTGAAAATCAATCAGGCATAAAAACGAGCCATCTTCATATCACCTTCATTGAATTGGGCAAAATGACGATGAAGTATCTTTATAACTTTCAGTACTTATTGCAATCTTCCGACAACCCATCATGGATCTCTTTGATGTGCTGATAGAATCCTTAGGCATCTTCACTAGTGCGAGCATGCACTGGTAAATGAGTCAAAATTAATGGGCTATCTAGGATTAATACCATTAGCAATCTCAAGAGGTTATTGTCCCATCATTCAATTAATAGAGCTATTATAAACAAACTCTGCCTAAAGAAGTATAAGATCCCAAGTTGTAATTGTCATCAACCAAGCATCATAAAAAATTACACAAGGCTTCAATTCATCACTTCAATCTAGTTGTCTATTTGTGGATAATAAGCACTATAATAATTGGGTTTTGTGCCCATTTTTTCCCCCAATGTTTTCTAGAAGTAGCTTGCAAACTTGACATCCTGACAAAAAAAAAAAACATTGGTTTTGGCACCCCATGCAATCGAACATCATCGCTAAAGAATAGTGTACCTATATAGGAAGTATTGGAAGCCTTCTTGCATGGAATACTATGCATCACTTTCAATAATCGATCACTCTCACAAAAATGGAATCGAATCCTCTTTGGGTTTTTGGTAAGTCCAACACAAAATATCTGCTTAATCTTCTCATGGTGCTTATGGATTGGCAATGGATTGTACAACCTAATGTTCTTTCGCACTTTTTCCAGTTAAAAGTATGACATTGCTTAATCATGAAAATAAAATCGTCGAAACCAATACGAAATAGGCGATATGTATAGGTTTTGGTAGTCACTGATACAAAACAGGCAATACGAATCGTTTATTAGTTATTTATGTTTTCGTTCATTGTGTAATTGTAATTGTGTTTGCTACTTTGTCTTTGAGTCACTTCTCATGACTTTATATTTGGTAAATTTGGTTCTTATAACTTATTTTATTATTAAAAAAAAATGAATTTGATTTTTTTTTAGAAAAGAAAAAATATACATATTGTCTGAAACCATTACCGAAACCGATACGTATAGGTTTCGGTTGGGACCGATACATCCCCCGAAACTGTATTTTAAATCCTTGTTTAGAATATTTCCCACATCATGCTTTAAACGATCTTCTATAAATGCAATTGTTTTGTCACAACCAAAATGTCCTCTCAATCCTCCTGAAGGCAACTCCCATGCAACACAATATCAAAGAGAAGTTCTTGGAAGGCACAAATAGGTCACCAAAAATAGATACCCGTCAAATAGTTGATATTGTAAGTACTTTGAAGTTTGAACTAGTGCCTACCAGCAATGTTGAATATATATTACCAAAATCTTCATCAGAAGCATAATTACATTTAATCTCCACAATTCTAACAAATTGTATTGCAATGGTCGTCAGAAGGAGGGACTTATAGCTTAATGTGTCAACAACCTTATTTTTTACCCCCGCCTTATGTTTCAGAAGGAAGGTAAATTCTTGAAGATATACACTTCACTTAACATGTCAAGCACTAAGTTTCTTCTAGAATTAAGATACCGTAGGGATTCATGATCTGAGAATAATATGAATTTTCAATGAATGAGATAATGCCTCCAATGATTCAAGGCTTGGACACCATGACATAGAGCTCAACATCGTAGGAGGAATACCTTTTTCTGGGCATCGTTGAGCTTCTCACTAAAATAGGTCACCAAATGTCCTTCTTGACTTGGGACGATTCCCACATGTGAAGCATTGCAAGCAACTTTGAACACCTCGTCAAAGTCTGGGAGATGTAGGACTAGGGGCTTGGTCATCTATACTTCAATTTCTTCAAAATCTCGAGTGGGGGGGCTTTTGTCCATTCAAACTGTCCACCTTTCATGCAACCACTAATAGGGACCATGATTGTGCTGGAAGTTCTAATAATCGTTGATAAAAGGTAGCCACCCCATGGAAGCTTTAGAAGGAAGCAGCCACTTAATAATGGCTCTAACCTTCTCAGGATCAGCTTCAACTCCCTTCGAGGTTACATCAAAAGATTCAAAACCCAAGAAGATAATGCTTAGAGTCATAAAAGAACACTAGTTCCTCATGGTCCTTATTAGACCGGCTATATATAAGAATATCATCGAAGTAGACTATGACAAATCTTTCGATACAATGTTGAAGTACCAATGTCATAATGCGCATGAATGTGCTTGGAGCATTAGTTAAGCCAAACGGCATGACTAACCACTCATATAAGCAATCTTTAGTCTTAAAAGGTTGTTTTCCATTCATCCCCTAGAAAAAATGCAAATTTGATGGTACCCGCCACAAAGATCAAACATAAAGAAGATTATTGCTCCCGCCATCATATATAGCATGTCATCAAGCCTTGGAATTGGTAATTTGTGTTTAATCATGATCCTGTTGATGGCCCGACTGTCGACACATCCTCCGACTTCTAGTGCGCTTAAAGAGTAAGCCAAAAGGACTCCTACTTTCCCTAATGAGCCCCTTATTAAGGAGATCATCTACTTGTCTTTTAAGTTCACCATGCTCTAATGGGTTCATGTGATAAGTTAGAAAGTTGGATAAAAAGCCACAGGTATCTATTGCGATGGAATCTCACCAATCTAGGTTTTCGAGGATGGAGTCACTTGGGATCATGAAATAAGCTGGAAAGTTGGATAAAAAGTCACAGGTATCTATTGCGATAGAATCTCACTAATCTAGGCTTCCGACGATGGAGTCACACCACCAAGTAAGAAATCACACCTTCCAAATGAACTTCTTTCAATAATCAAATCTGAATTGCTTATATTATTATTGCCTTAGGATCAACTATTTATAAACTCTGTAAAACCTTCTTTTATAAATGCTAGGACTCAAGGAAATTTAAGTTGGGACAACCTAAGACTTAGGCAATTTAAGTTACGAGTCTCTAGAAGGCTTATTTAAGGACAACAAAATTTAATAAAGACTTTTGACTCTCTAGAAGACTCGTCAAAATTCAATAAGAACTTTGACTCTCTAGAGGGTCCTTGCTATTGCAATTTATTGGTGGGCCCATTTTATGGGTTTCATGGACAACCATGAGCTTTCTTGAAACTATGGCTATATACTTTTTTTTGATCGGTGGAACTACAGCTATATACTTCGAGGCACATGGGCTTGTCTTCATCAATAAGGTTCAACGTACTGAAAATTGGAGCCATAGAGGAGAATTCTAGACTTTTGGATGCAGATCCTAAGTTTTCATCTCCTGCAATAAAAAGGAAAGCCAATCTTGCTTTTTTTTGTCATCATACACATAGTTACCAAACACTTGTATTATACCCATATAGTACCCGTATAATATTTTTAGGAGGGGTCGCCGTTTAAAATTGTGTACTTTTGTCGTGTTACACATTATACTGTATCACCATATTATACTTGTTTAATACACGAAGTACGTATTAAACGCGTACAATATGCGTATTTTTGCCATACTTTTACAATGTTAAAACACATATTTCGAATTAAATGATTATTATTAGTTAATATCATCATTTTTTATTTATTATAATGATTAATTATGTTTTAATTTTACCTTTCTTTTGCCGTGTTTTTGCCGTACAACACCCGTACTTCCCGAACAGATCCTTGTCGTATCATACCGTACCCATACTTGATAACTATGATCATACATGCTCTAATTCACATTAAGATGCTTTCCCCAGCAACAACAAGGCTCCCACATCCCTTTTAAAATTGGGCCTTCTCACAACCCTTTTATAATTTGATGGAGATTGGCTACCCAGACCCAACTGAGCATAATACCTAGTTAGTGTATTATTTAACATACATATAATTCTATAAATAGTATATATATTGAATATTAATTTAATTTTTTTTTGATCGGTTTAATTTTAATACCATCATAATTAAAATTATAATTTACTTATATACTTAATTGTATAACTATGATTTATAATATTTTATAATACTAAATTCAATTAATACATAAGTATATTGTTGTATATAATATAAGTCCTCTCAATTCCTTCCAATTTTTTGGTGGGGATATCTATTAGTTATTAATTTTAAGTTTAAATATTATTATATTTTAATATATTAATAAACTTATAAATGCAATCATTAAATACAATCTGTATATTTAATAAAATAATTCATGATTTATAAAAAATATTAATTATTATTTATGTATTTTACATGGGTTAGGTTGACGGTTTAGATTGAGGGGTCTCTTGTTTGGTCAGGTTTGGGTTTTCCTCTTCTAACCCATTTACAAATGGGATGGCTTTGGTTTGAGGGTGTTTCTACCATAGTTACAAGAGCAAGAGGCAAAAACGAGAAGCCAAGAAAAAGCGAGGCTCAAAAAAATCATGAGAAATGAGATATTGGCCTTCTCATGATCTCATCCTCATTCAATTTGAAGCCATACCTTAGATTTTGTCTTTCATGAGATATGCGTGAAAAATTAGGTGTTTTGTCTTTCATGAGGTATGTATGAAAAATATAGGTGCCTTAGACTATAGTGGACCATGTGTAAAAACAATCCTATTTGAATTTTGACCACAATGGAAGCAAGCTTCATGGGAAGCGATCTTCCTAGCTTATACATAACTTTTTTGCAACTATGGGTTACAAGAAATTGACACGACTTGAACACAATCCAATCCAATCAATAGTCACCCCTAGCTGGAGAAAAACAATCTTAAAGCCATAAAGGTATTTGATGAGATTTTAAAACAAACTTTAAACAAGATTTTCAATGCATGTGATAATCGAAAGAGCTTAGGAAAAAAAAATCATTAAGCTTATTAATTAAGCACAGACCAGGAGCTTAAGAGGAATGCTAACCATACTCTCCGACTTAACAGGTTACTTCTGCAATCAGTTAAAGTAGAAGAAGGATAAAGTTGTTTGCTTTAACTGGTTTCAAAAGTAACCGGTTAAAGCAAAGTCACGGGTCGCTTTGTTGATGAGAGTATGAATTTTTTTTTAATGACGAGAGTATGACTAGCCTTCCTCAGGAGTTTAATGGGCCGAACCACTGTTGTCGAAACCGGACCGACCGGCTGGTCGAACAAGGAACCGGTCCCCTCATAGGTTCCCCAACCCCCCAAAACCGGACCGTTTTAAAAACCGGTCATTTTCGTGAAAACTGGCCTGTTGAACCGGGAACCGGTGGTCAGGTAAAAATGGATTTTAAAAAAAATAAAAATAAAAAATAACAGGGTTGAACCGGGAACCGGCCACTCAACCGGTTCGATGACATTGGGCCGAACCTATTAAGACCTTAAAATAAAGCATTAAGACGTGGAATAAAGTAGGTTTTCAAACAAGCTTAACTGCTGAAATTAAGCATTAAGCCATATTAAAAAAAAAAAAAGTAATGAAAAAGAAAAATCAAATAAAAGCAAAGAAAAAACAAAACAAAAGAACTTCAATACCACTATAAAACCCTAGATTCAGTACTGCCAGAAGAAGTAAATAAGACAAAACAACAGAACCATTCAATGGAAAAAAAATTATCATATTCGAAAAGATACTTTACGAAAATCATATAATTGGAGAATCATGTAATCCAAAATAAACCCTAGCTTCACATTCAGACAACCAAATTAGACAAAAATTCAGACAAAAGAACATCCAAAGAGGAAGTAAACCCTCAATTTCGTCAGAAACCCTAACATTATACCATATGCAGAAACAAACATTAAAAATCATAGAACGAAGAAATTGATCATTAAAATTGAAATAGAAAATTTCCCTAGAATATGAAAGGGAAAATCAAAACACTAACACATCAGTGACGTAGAGAATAAACAAAAACTAGAGAGAAGAAGAAAAAAGAAACACCTGAATTTTGGCTTTGACATTGTCGATCGTGTCGCTGCTCTCGACTTCAAGAGTGATTGTCTTTCCTGTTAGGGTTTTGACGAAGATCTGCATGGTGTTTATAAACGAGATAGACAAAGAAGAAGAAGAAAAAAAACGAGAAAAATAGAGAGAACAAGCAATAGAAGAAGGCAAACGAGTCACGAAGATGTGTTTTCACTCCTTTGCTATCATTGAATACAGAGTCCTCTTTGCTAGCCTACCATCCACTCATATTTCAACACTTGGCAGGAAGCAAATTGGATTCCTATGCAACCAGTTACCTTTACTAATCTATAGAGGTGGACAAGTGGTTCTGGGCCTTTCCTAAGTAGGAGGTCCTGCGTTCCATTTCTCACTACCCCTTTGGGCCAACTCCGCACGGGTTTATCCGGACTTACCTGGTGTGCCAGGTTGTGGGCTCACGTCGCACCCTTGGAGATTAGTCCTGACCCAAAGGGTTGGAGACACCCCCGATCTTGACACAAAGACCTCCATGAGGCATCTATAACTCCTACATGGGATCTAGGCAACCCCTCTGAATAAATAAATATTTTATTCAAATTCTTTATTTCTTCTTCTTAATCAGAGGTTCTCCCCCAAATCGAGAAAGTAATTAACAATCTGGGTTTACTCGGGTTGGAAGAATAGTCCCCCATATAAAATAATAAACTCCACACAATAATGGAGGCAATTTGACCACAATGAAATTTGTGTGTTATACATATAAAGTATAATTAACATTATAACATATCATATCATGTAGTTCCATACATATCCATACTTTACATAATCAGTGTGCGGAAAAACAAATGAGGAATATTCATACCATCATTTTCTGTAAGACTTGTGAGACTTGTGCATATGCATGAAAAATCATAACAGTAACATATCAGTTCCCATGTCTATACCAAAGTTCCAAGGTTAATGTCAGTCTAGGTTTTATACTAGATTTCCATACCAAGGTCCATGCCAAGGTTCATATTAGATTTCTAATAACAAGGTCCAAACCAAATATCTGGATCCATACCAGAGTTAAGTCAGTTTCCATATCCATGCATGATCATATGAGACTCGTGTCCTTAACAACTTACCATCCCGTGAACAATGTGCTTGGAGTGTCATGTAAGGTTTTAAATTTCGAAATTTCGGTGGATTTCAGAAGGGTATCCCGAAACGAAATTTTTCGAAATTTCGGAATTTCGGGCGACATCCGGCAGAAATCTAATTTAATAATAAAATAATATCCCGAAATATTATTCGCAATTTCGGCCAAATATTCCGAAATTTCGGGATTTCGGCCGAAATTTGAATTTTTTTTTTAATATTTTCTAATTTTTTTTATATAGTCTGAAATATATTTTTATATATTTAAAATTTAAAAAACGTAAAATATTAGTATATTACTATTTTTTTTAATTAGACTTTATACTTTACCAACTATATTTTATAAAATATAGGATATTATTATACTTTATAAAGATTAAAGAGTATATAAACTATTAAACTATAGTTTATAACTATATTATATGTTCATATATTATGATGTATTATAAAGAAAGTATTATAAAGTATACTTTATAATACATATTTTTATATTCATTATATAGTATATAATAAATTATTCATTATCTACAAAATGATGAATATAAAGAATCTCCAACACTTTTATTGATAAAATAAAACAAAGATTACATGATAAAATTTCAACAATCATAAACTCCAGAGTCCAGATTTCAGACTGTCACTTTTATGATATTTGTTCTTCCATTTTTCACCTGCAATACATACAAATAGTAAATGTCAGTAAACATTAAATACATGAAATGAAATATATAAATGATAAATTAAGTACTGTGCTTAGCTTTTTATGGGTAAATTGCGTCAAATAAATAACGACTTATTTCTCTATAAAGCCCTGCAAAGTGCAATCATAATAATCTATCTATTGACAAATAACATAAATTTTATATAATATTAAACATTCACCGAATTAAAGATAATTAGCTTCACTACTAATAATAAAGAAATATCATCATCCATCATCAGTTTACCACATAAAATATAAAGTATTCTTCCTAACCATTGGGAATACCACACCACATCATCATCACTATCAAATTAAACATAAAGTATTCTCCCTAACCATAGGGATGACCATACCACATCATCATCACCGTCAAATTAAAATTAAAGTATCTTTCCTAACCATAGCGGGAAGTACCGCCTTGATAATACAGAGTGTCATTGTCATCGATAGACCACTGATTAAAATTAAAATTATAGTGATCTTCAGACAATATCTCTTCTTCACCAGGTACAACATCTCCCCATGCACACGGATTTGCTTCACCGAATTGAACCTCTTCTGACGCATTAAGCAGATTATCGATCTCTTCTTCTGCCCATTCCTCAGTCCTATAAAGGGATAATTTAATTAATAGCTAATAAAATAAAATAAAAAAGTAATATTATGAACATAACAAAATATAAAAATGATTATACCTGAATATCTCAGATACGTCTTCTTCATTCAATTCTCCATCTTCCTCGTCACATAGCCACTCATCAAAAGGATCTAATAACAGGTAGTTATCAACACGAAGAAGATCTGTGGTCTTCAACATCATATTGTTCTTTTCATTTCGGCGTTACAAACGCATGTTATAGTGCACATAAACCAAATCATTCAACCTTTTTGTCTGTAAGCGATTTCTTCGCTTTGTATGAATTTGGTCAAATGTGCTCCAATTGCGTTCGCATCCTGATGAAATTGTTGTTTGACTCATAATGCGAAGTGTAAGCTTCTGCAACGCCGGAAGTTGACCACCAAAGGATGCCCACCACTTATCTGTAAATTAGAGATAATATAACTTAGTATTATCAAAGTTTATAAAAAAAAACTATCTAAAATTAAATAATATTGTGGTAAGTTAATAGTTAATACCAGGTGACCCTTTTTGAGCAGCTGTTATTGAAAAATCACTCCCGAGAATTCCTTCCAAATTTTCGAATGACGCATACTGTTTCATAAAAAATTAATTGTCATAAAAAAAAATAATTAATTTAAATTAAATTTACCTGCATCATTGCTGCTGAAGCCTCTTCTGAAGTGAGCCACATTTTTTGGATAACTCGCAAGAGACTCATGTGAATTTCAGCTGGAGAATCAGTTCCAAATTCATAGATAAACCCGAAGCTCTGGTTCATAACGTATTCTGGATTCAGTCTAACAGCAGCCCGATGTAGACCAGTGACTAGTTGGGTACTCCATCGTCGGTTGATAATTTTCCAAACTGCTTATATTTTCTAATCTTATCACGATGCGTAACTGCTAAAATTTGTTTAACCTTTGCAACAGCTTCACAAAGGTGACCCATTGTAGGTAAGTCACCATCTACAAAGCGAATCAATTTAAGCAAAGGTTCACCCAACAGTAGTGAACTCTTCATCCTTTTTGGAAACGTCAGATCACTGACGATACCAATAATGGTTTGCCCCTGCCTTGTTTTGGAAGAAGCATGGGCTTTGAATTCACTGTCAATAATTAGTTGCTGAACCGCAGAGAAACTGTCATAGATGTTCCGGATTGCAAGAAAACTCGTGGCAAAACGAGTTGCAGCTGGCCTTATCAAGTCTTTTCCGTTAGAGATACAACGGAATCGGGCAAGTACCCAAGCACTGCCATATATAAATTTAAAGATTTTTCTCGCCTCTTGTATTGTTTGACTCACAAAGTCAAACTTTTCAATATCATGACAAATGAGGTCAAAAACCTGTGCAGCGCAGGCACTCCAATACAAGTGAGGATATTTAATCATTAATAATGCTCCAGCTGCTTTGAAGCCTGCTTCTTGATCCGTGATCACTTAAACCACGTTATAAGGCCCGATTTCATCAATCACTTTAGAGAGTACATGACATAGATACTCTCCGGTCATTCTCTCATCTCCAACACAAATAGACTTAATGAAAACAATCTTACCAAGGCAAGATACCAGAAAATTGATTAACTTGTTACCTCTACTATCCCTCCAACCATCAGCCATAATGGTGCATCCATTTTTCTCCCACAATCTTTTATACTTACCCACAATTCCTTTTTCCAACTTCTCTACCTTATTTTTTAAGAGTTTACCGGAAATTTCAAATGCAGTAGGAGGCTTATACGTCCGACCATAATTAGCAACAGCGTTAATCGCCTCCCCATATGCAGGCGAGTTGGCAACATTAAATGTCAAACCATTTTCAAAAAAGAATCTCCCTACACACCCATCTACAAACCCTTTATCTTGTGGAACAATGGTCTGTTCCACTGTGCGTTGTGTGGCTCTATGCATCGATGACATAGGGGGAGGGCCACCTGTTGCTTTTCTACCAAAGATACGACCGCCACTGGTCGATCCTCTTCCACTGGTCGATCCTCCTCCACTTGAAGAGATATGTTGAGGTTCCGTGTATTCCTCATCAGGAATTCCATAGTCATCCTTGCTGAAATGTCTATAGTTAATGTTTTGAGTAGAGCTAGTTCTAGCTCTTTTCTCAGCAGTCCTTTGTTCAATTTCCGATTTAATTATATCTCTTACCTCAGGCGGAACATCTGGACATGGCCGACTATCACCTCTAATCCCGCCTAGATGTTGGCGCATTCGGGTGATCCCTCCATTTTTCACCTTGTTACAGTAGTTGCATCGGAGTTGTTGTTTTGATTTTCCCGTCCTATCAGCATTGGTGCAATGCTGCCATGTTGGATCTGTGGTTGTTGCGGTCCACTGAGAATGAGCTTCGCTCTCTACCTCTACCTCTTGCTCCTGGTCCTCCTCCATTTTATTTTTAACTACAACAAACCGACAAAGTTAAAAAGATATTTAATTCAAAAGAACATATATTAAAAAAAATATGCATGAAACAAATATAATCAACATGAAAATAAAAATAAACAAATAATATATTTCTTTAGAAAAAAACTCAAAAGACTGAGAAAAATAAAATATAAACTAAGAACTACTGAAGATTAAATACTAACTTATAAGTTGTAACTATAAAATAATATATATGAAATAAATATAATCAACATAAAAAAAAAAATAAACAAAATAATATACCTTTGGTTGACTATTTCTTTTCAGCACCGATCCACTATTAGCGCTTCGCCACCTTTAAAAAAGAATCAAAAGATTGAGAAAAATAAAATCTAAACTAAGAACTACTGAAGATTAAATATTAATTAACTTGTAAGTTAGAACTACAAATTACAAAATAATATACATGAAATAAATATAATCAACATGAAAATAAAAATAAACAAAATAATATACCTTTGATTGACTCTTTCTCTTTAGCCCCGGTCCACTGTTAGCATTTCACCACCTTTAGCAAAGAGTCAAAAGACTGAGAAAAATAAAATCTAAATTCTAAATTAAGAGTCTAAGAAGTAAGAACTACAGAAGATTAAAAACTTGTAACTAAAGAACAAACTACTAACTACTAAGTAAGAAAAGAAGGAGAAGAAAATTGGTGAGAAATATGGTAGAGGGGGGGGGGGTATTTATAGGTAAATAGAGGAGGGTATTTTTGGAATTTTCTTTTTTTTTTATTTTTAAAAAAAAATTATTTAATCATTAATAGGCTCAGAATATTCCAAGAATATTCTGAATCTATCCCGAAAATTTCGGACGAAATCTCGTTAATTTCGGAAAATATCGGAAATTTCGGTAAATCTCGGCCGAAATCAAATTGTGGTAGGTGAGGATTTCGTCCGAAATCCCGAAATTTCGAAATATCGTCTCCCATATCGCGAAATCTCAACGAAATCAGACGGTGGTAGGTGAATATTTCGGGCGAAATCACGATATATCGGAAAAACAAAATTTCGCCCGAAATTTCTGAAATTTCAGCCGAAAATGCTCACCCGAAATTCTACCCGTTTCGATATCGGGTGCCCTTGTCGAGACCGAAATTTCGCGAAATTTCAACGAAATTTTATACCATGGTGTCATGATTAAATTGAAGAAATTCGGTGACCTCAAAAATAATATTTGAGTTGAGAACTCACAAATTCAAGGGGTGGCTAGGTCTCCCTACAAAGTCTATCTTCCCTTTTTAAGATTTAACAATTAAATTATTAACTAAGGGAGTAAGAACAATAAATTGCAGAATAATGGAAGACAAGCAAACCACAACACAAATAATTTTTATGTAGAAACTCTTCCGGGAAAAACCACGAGACCTAGTCCAGTAAAGAGATCATTAAGACAAAGTAAAGATACTTACAGACTCGAACCTCACCCAAACAGGACTCGAACTCTTCGACCCACGACTAGTCCTACACACCTCAATAAGTAATCACGTTCTCGCAAGACCCGTGAACAACCTCAGCAGCCTCTACTTCTCTTGAATCTCGACAACCACGATCTCCACGATCAATCTCCGTCCATGACGGCTTCGGATTCCACCGACCAAATATCTATGATCCTTCTCGGATCGATCTCGCTTGCAAAGGCTCCGGAACACACCAACCAAATTATTCTTCACAGAACGGGTTGATGGTTTTAATTAATCACACAATCCCTAGATGTATCCCAATCAAAAAAAATAATCAAGCAAGCAAGGATGGAGGAATAACTTGCAATCTCTAGGGTGGAAGAGGAGAGGAGAATGAGTTTTTGTAACCCCAATAATCCTTTAGAAACACTTTAAACTCTTACAAACTTCCTTGGTTCGAATGGGGATTCAAACCCAGCATATATAGAAGCAAAAACAAGATTAGAAACCTTCTAAAACACAAAATTTGTGCTTCTCGGTTGACCGGCCTTCATGGGCGGCTGACCGACTGTTATGATTTTGCTTAAAAACCAAATACAGTAGCTGAGTTTCGATAGCCGGTCGACCGCCCATAAATCCGGTCGACCGGGATTTAAAAATCCATTTTTTGCTTTTGATTTCTTCATCAAATTTGTATATCTTTTCAATACGGTCGATTTGATATATTATGGAGCTACGATCAATGAGATATGCCTCTTACAAGGTACCTTGGTTTTTAAGATCCTCTTACACTCTTAAGGCAACATATCTAGTCACCTAAGGTTCATATGATTATTCTAAGTCAATTTCCACCTAAGGTAACATGGTATCTAGGTCACTTACCATCCTATGAGTGAAACGAAGGCTATGATCGGAATGTCTTCAACTTATCTTCTTCATCTTCACTTGTCTTGGACGCTTGTAGGCAATGACACAAGCTACACTAGACTCACTGTTTTGACAACGGAATAAGTCAACTCTAAAACATGGACTTTACAAGTGTCATCTAGATTATCCCTTAGAATCCGATATTTCACCTTTGAAACTCCACTAAAGCCACCTATATATCGATAGTTAGAGCTACGTTATCAATATCTTCCCTTAAGTATTTACCATTTTGAAATTTAACCATCATAATGCATAATTACTATCAATTTAGCATTTGAACATCATACCTATAGTATTTATCATATACATAGGTTATCATATCCAATTCATATAAACAGGGTTATAAAAATCAAGGTATAAGAATCTCAATAATCACCATTCCGAAACTACAGTTTCATAACCCTAATTTCATCAATCATGAGTTCATAATTACAATTGAATCATCATAAGTTCATGATAACAGATTGGATCTAATCTCTCCTACAATTTCTCCTATAGCTAATAATCTCATCTATGATAGTTAGGATTGCTATTTACTTTTGCACAACCTATCTTTTAAGTCTTGTATTCGTTTTCTCTATAACCTTCTATATATATGGAAGCTTAGAATAATGTCTCTCACATTGAGAACACATCTTTCTTTAAACCTTTCATGGTATCAAAGTCATAAAGATCTTGTGATCCTTCTATCAATGGCTGAGAAAAATATTCCCTCCAACCCCTCAACCCCCTCTGCTCAACCTCTTCCTACAGTTTCAATATCCTCCATTCTCAACCTTATATCCATTAAGTTAACTCCCAACAATTACTTACTATGGAAGAGCCACTTCTCCAAAACCAAAACCTTCTTAGCTATGTGGATGGTTCCATTGGCACAATTCCAGAGATGAATCCTTTGCATGAGTGATTGGATCTTACTGACCAACTCTTCCTCCTCGGATTAACGCCACACTTTCTAGAGAAGTTCTTTGCGAGGTTGTTGGTTTCTCCACTGCCCACGAAGTGTGGACCACCTTGGTTAACATCTATGCTCAACGATCTAAGGCAAGGGAGTATCAACTCCATCATCAACTTCAGCAGTGCAATAAGGGTTCTTCACCCATTTTAGATTATCTCCGCAGTTTTAAATCCTTATCCGACGGTCTTGCTGTCATTGGCCAACCTGTCTTAGATGAAGACAGAGTCTTCTGGGTCCTCAATGAACTTGGTTATGAATTTGAAGCCTTTGTGACTTCGATCTTGGCAAAACCTTTGATCCCCTCCTATGATCAACTGATACCCAATCTCATTAGCCAAAGAGATTAGAGCAAACAAAAATAGATCTCCTATTGATGCTGCCTTTATAACACAACTTATTGGATCTCAAGACTAAAAGAATATGGGTCGTTCGAATTGCTCTCCAAATAACAAAGCACCTCGTTGCAGGCCTCCCACCCCAAAATCTTCTCCTACAAATGGTATTCTTGGATCCCCTCCTCTTCAGTGCCAAGTTTGTAACAAATATGTTCATGGTGCAATGGAATGTAGGCATCGTTTTGATAAAAATTATGGTCAAAATTTTGGAATTTCCTCTACTGCTCAATCTCTTACTGCCCTCACCATTCATGATCCTCACGATCCATAATGGTACCAGATACAAGAGCTTCCTGCCACATGACTAATGACCCAGATATATTCACTCAGTTGATTCCCTACATTGGTGCCAATAGGGTTGTCTTTGGTAATGGCTCAACTCTTTCATTTCCCATATTGGTGATATATCTTTCACCACCTCCTATGGCTCCCTAACTTTAGATAATTTTCTTCTTGGCCCTCAATTACAAAAAAAATCTAATCTCTGTTAGTCAGCTTACTCATCAACTTGATTGTTTTTTTTTATCTTCTCACCCTCTGGTTTTGTGATTAAGGATCAGATCAAGGGATCAATTCTGGTAATGGGGCATAGACATGCTAGCTTATATGCTTTTGATTTCAATAAATCAGCCTTCATCGCTACTTCATCTTCCTCTCTGAAAGCATCGGTATCAATTTGGCATCAACATCTTAGACACCCCACTGAAAAGATCCTTTGCTCTCTCCACCAACAGGTTGCTATCAATGTTTCCTTTTTCAATAAAAATGTTCCCCTCTGTGTAGGATGTCAACTTGGAAAAAATTGTAGATTGCCATTTATTTTTCATGGATATTTGGCATCACAACCTTTTAATAAAATTCATTCGGATCTTTGGGGTCCTTCTCCTATCTCTTCTACTTCTAGTTTTCATTATTATGTTATTTTTGTAGATGATCATACTCGATTCACATGGTTCTACCCCTAACTTAAGAAATCTGATGTGTTTGATTGTTTTCTTCAGTTTCAAAGAATGATCGAAAATCAATTTAATACCAAAATTAAAGTTTTTCAGAGCAATGGTGGAGGAGAATTCTCTTTTACCTCATTTTTCTTTCACTTTGAAAAATGTGGTATTCTTCGTCAAGTTTCTTGTCCTTAGACACCTCGACAAAATGGGATTTCTGAATGTAAGCCTTTTTAACAACCACTTATCTTATTAATAGACTACCTTCAACTGTTCTTCAAGAAAAATCCTCTTATGAGCTTCTTTATGCTTCTTTGCCTAATTACTATATGCTACACCCCTTTGGTTGTCGATGTTTCCCTTATCTTTGTGATTATGCAATTAACAAAATTTTCCCTAAATCTAAGCCTTGAGTATTCCTTGGTTATAGTGAATTTCACAAGGGCTTTCGGTGTCTTGACCCCTTCACTCATCATGTTTATATATCTCTGTTAGCCTTAAGGTTACAACCATATGTCCCTCAATTAATTTTAATGATGACATATATAATGAAATGAATCTGGTAATACTAATGTTTTTCATGAGCAATTTATTTTACAGTATTCAAGAATTAGAAAAGGGATTTCCAGCATATTCAAGAACCTTCAATGAAAAGACCAAGTCAAGACATGATGAAAATTCTAAATCAAAGCTTCAAGAAGATGTTCAACTATCAACAAAAAGGATTTTGGAAGATTGTCTTGAAGACACTGCTGCTGAAGACCATTGTAGCACAAAGATCATCTCCATCAAGGTCTTACTCTAGGTAGTAAGTGTGGTCTATCTAGGATTTTTGGATTTCTTGTAAAAATCCTCAAGTGGTTGATTTGGTGAAAAAACTCAAAATACCTTAGGTAGACCATCCAGTCGATTAGGCAAACCCTGTGATCAACTGGATAGAACAAATTTTTTCAAAATTTGTCTGCATGTGCTGATCGTGTTGGTTTTCTTTGTTAATCCATCTTAAATCATTCAAAAGACCATTATGGGTTGTTAATCATGTTTTTCTAACATAATCAAATACTTTGGAATTCGTGCAAATCATTAAAGTTATAGAAAAAACATTAAAAATTAGATAAACCAAAAACTGGAAGTTTTTTGGTCTATCCAGCCGATTAGGAGGACCATCCAGTTGGTTAGATAAACCAAAAACGTGTTTTTATGATCCAGCCGATCAGGAAACTGATCCAGGCGATCAGGCAACCATCCAGCTGATTAGGAGGCTCCTCTAATCGACTAGATAGTTAAGAAAAATTCTGAAAAACCGTTCTTTATTATAACGACTATATTTATAACGGGTATTTCGTATTTAATGATCATCAAACGGTAATAAATTTCAGATCACTATAAATATAAGTGATCTTTGAATGATCAAAATAGGATTACACTCACTCCCACACTGTTACATTGAAAATCACTCTCTTGAGCTAAAAAGCCAAAATCTGCAAAACAGTACTCTGTTTTTCTCTTTGAGCTAAAATCCAATCTTCCACTTGAGAGATTTCTTAGAGCTTGATATTCCATTCAAATCTAACTCTTAAAGGAGTTTACCTTTTGGATTTAAGATCCAAAATCTGTTATTATCATCCAAGAACCTACGTGTTCTGTGAAGCTGCTGCTTCGTGTAAACCAGAAAGGGTTGTGCTCTGGGTGCTATACGGTTTACCTCAACCAGAAGAGAGGTTGTAAAAGGGTTTAGGCTTCACCAGATTAAGAAGCCTGTGCAGTCGTGGACTGTAGTGGAAACCTCCAAGCTGGTGTTGCTTGAGGCGGGGAGTAGGCCGGGTTTGTCGAACCTCAAAAACAAATTTGTGTTTGCATCCCTTCACTCTTTCTCCTTCTTCTTGTGCACTTTATTACTTTATTCATTTTGTGCTCCGCTGCATTCCTTTTAGTTTTTAATTTCCACATTTAAAAGGAATATTTTTTAAATACTGTCATTGACCCTATTCACCCCCCTCTAGGGTCCACATCTGGGCAACAATCTCGTCATGTTATATTTGACAAATCCGTATTTCCATTTCATCATTCAGATTTACATATGCACGATTCTTCAGTTCATGGTGAACTTTCTTCATGGACTGATCCCTCTATTCTCAGTCCTGCTACCACAAGTGTCTCCTTACCCTTTCTTCATTCCCCACCTAATTGCTTACCTCTTGTTTCTTCTCTCTCCCCTTCATATGTCCTATCCCATCCTACTACACCTCCTGCACATTCTCTATGACTACAACATGCCACAGATTCCTCTTCCCTTCTTCCCATCTCTTCCACTGTTGAGTCTTCACAGGTATTGTTGTAATCTCCCTCTTTACCTTCCTCTTCTTTTGTTCTTCCTCTCTCTTCTCCTATATCTACTGGTAATGCTTCCGCATACAGTGACTTACCTGGTGCAACAATTGAAAATGTGCTCCCATCTTTTCCTTCATCTCTTGACCAAGTAACTCCAACTTGGAATACTCACCCCATGATCACAAGGGCTAAGTCCAAACAAATCCAACCAGCCCTTATTTCTATCTGCCATCCATTACCTCCACGCCCCATTAAATCTTACCCTTTCACTCACCAGTGTCTTGTGGCTGCTATTAACACATCTCCAGAACCAAAATCCTAATGGATGGCTTTAAATATTCCTCATTAGCGTGCGGTTATACAATCTGAAATTGATGCTCTTCATCAAAACAACACTTGGGCTCTTGTTCCTTGACAGTCTCATATGAATGTCGTTGGGTCCTGTTGGGTCTTCAAAAATAAGTTTATTGCATATGGTTCATTGGAATGCCATAGGGCTCGCTTTGTTGCACATGGATATTCCCAACAAGTGGGCATTGATTTTGAAGATACCTTTAGTCTTGTTGTCAACGCCACAACAATAAGAACTATTCTCATTGTTGCCACAATTAAAGGTTGCAAGATGCGGCAATTAGATGTCAAGAATACCTTCTTAAAACTGCATCTAAAGAAAGCGGTGTTCATGGAGCAACCTCCAGGTTTCTCTGACATAAATCATCCCGATTATGTATGCCCTCTTCAACGAGCTTTGTATGGGCTCAAACAAGCTCCAAGAGCTTGGTTTGATCGTTTTCGGTCGTTTCTCCTCTCCTTGCAATTCAAATGTAGTGAAGCAGACATTTCTATGTTTGTGCTTCAAAATGATACCCACATATTGACCCTTCTTCTATATGTGGATGATATTATCCTTGTTTCCAATGAGGATTCTCTTCTTGCTACATAAATCAGTTGCTTGGGTAAATAATTTGCATTGAAATACCTCGATCCCCTTCATTATTTTTTAGGTATTGAAGTTGTTCAAAAACTGGGACATTTATTTCTTTCACAATCAAAGTATGCTCGCGATCTTTTCTCTTGTTCTCAAATGGATGATTGCAACCCTCTATTCTCTCCTATGGTGATCGGTCATCACCTTCAATCTGATGGTGAAGTTAGCAATAACTCATCTGATTCTAGGAGCATCGTTGGTGCTCTTCAGTATCTAACCTTCACACGGCCTGATTTTGCCTACAGTTTGAATTCTGTGTGTCAACACATGCATTCCCCAACTGCTACCCACTTGAGGGCCGTCAAAAGAATACTTTGCTACCTTAAGGCTACCATTGATTATGGCCTCCATATGTCCGCTATAGCTCTTGAACTCCATGGTTTCTCAGACGCAGATTGGGCTGGTTTCCTTGATACGAGGCATTCCACTTCAGGTTTTGCGATGCTTATTGATTCTAATTGTATCTCTTGGGGTGCTAAAAAGCAACCAACTATTGCTAGGTCTTTTGCTGAGGCAGAATATCGATCTCTCGCCCATGCTGATGCTGAGCTTACTTGGCTTGTCTACTTGCTAAATGATATTGGTGAATCTTTTGACTCGCCCTCTACTCTCTATAAGCACCCAATTTTTACACCCCGTTTTAACCATGGTTAAAACACCATTAACCATGGCTATCCCTAGCTGAGTCCTACCCTAGACCTAACTCTAGGTGAACCCTAGGCTTAACCCTAGGCTTAACCCTAGTCAAGCCCTAGCTAAACCCTAAACCCTAGCCTAACTCTAGGTGAACCCTATGCCTAACCCTAGTTAGAACCCTAGTCTAACCCTAGGGTAAACCCCTCTGGGCTCAAGGCCCATTAGCGAGCCCATAGCCTCAAAAACCTACCAAACCACCCTGTGGGCCCAAACAGGAGCCCACAAGCCCATAGGAGTCTTTCGGGTGGGGCCCGTAGGCCCAGATTCAAATTTCTGAGAATGGCGGTAATAGCTTTACCGCCATTTCTCCTTTTAGGGTGTTGAACAGTGACCCACGACTTAAGTGTGTGGGGGTTTAGCCCAGAACAACAAAGTCTGATAATGACGGTAATCCAATTACCGCCATTACCATTTCCCCTTCTTCAGGAATGGCCGGTAAGGGGATTACCGCCATTACCTGAAATCTACAGATCGCGTATTAGTAGCCCCCCTACTGCCTTGGCTCGCCTCTAATTGGTTCCCCACGCCTGGGAAAATGCCTAGAAGACCCCTGGCCTTCCCCTCCACTCCTATATAAACTCCCTCCATCTTTACTTCAAAAAACTCCTCAACACCCATACCAAAACTCTGTTGGCATTCGACCAGCCCACCTCCCCCCTTTGTAGACTCTTGCCTTAGCCTCCAGGAGTCCCCTGACTCCCCTTTGCTGACCCTCCACCTTGCTCAGCCACACCACCGTGAAGGGTAGCACACCTATCCTTACTCCCATTTCTATTTACAAAGTATTGTAAAGACCCCTAGTCCTATTCCAGGGGTCCATTTTATATCATCTTACTTCTATTTTGGCCTGCTCAGCCCAGGATAGGGCCCCCCAACCTTCACCAAAGGCATGGGGGGATCCCTTTGAGGCCTAACTCGGGTGTAGCACCCCCCCACTCTCGCATGAAAACTCCCCGTAGGTTCTGGGGGTCCCTCAAATCATGAGGGAACCCTTAGAACCCAGCTGGTGCAGCCCCCAGTGGGGAAAATTCTTTTTCTGGGCAAACCCAGTAATGGCGGTAGAATAACTACCGCTATATATTCTGGCAGTTCCCCTTTGTAGCCTCGTTAACCCTAGTTAGGTTAGGATCTGGTCAAGTCCAGAGCCATGGTTAGACTTCCCTGATCATTTCAGACCCTAACCATGCCCTTAACCCTGGTTAGTTTGGCTTCAAAAGTAAACTGGCTTAATGGTGGTAGTCCATCTACCTCAATTTCAAACAACCAAATATAGCACATTGAGCGCTCTGTGGGGCCCACATCAGACCTCTCCCTGGGCCCACCAAAGTCCCAAGGTCTTCCCTGGACTTCAGGTTACACCTCTGTATCTTCAGTTTCCCCTGGGTCACCTCTAACTCCAGTTACAACCCTACAAACTATGGTTAGAAGGTTTACTGTAATGACGGTAATCCCATTACCGCCATTACCAAACTTTCTGATTTTTGGGCTTTGCATAGGGCCCAGACCAGGTAGGAGGCCATTCTAGGCTCTACCATGCTCCCTGGGCCCTAACCTGACTTGACCCTTAACCATGGTTAAATCTATTATTGGTTAACATTTAACCATGGTTAAGCACCTCTTAACTCACAAAATTTTGAAAAAATCTTTAAAATATTAGAGATAATCTGAGGATTCTAGAATGACCTTCTGTGGTCATTTTTACCTTGGTTAGGACCCTTAACCATTGTCAAACCCCATCTTTGGTTAACTTTTAACCATGGTTAAGCAGTCCTTAACCAACAAAAATCAGGAAAAATATTCAAAAATTCAAAAATATTCTGAGAAGCCCAAAAATGATCTGTTTAAGCCATTTAACCCTGGTTAGCAATTCTAACCAAGGTGACCTCCCCCTTAACCATGGTTAAGCGATCTTTAACCTAGGAAAAAAATCTAGAAAAATCTCAAAAACATCCAAAAAATCTAAAAAGATCAAAATATAGTTTCTGGACCTTTTTTTACTATGGTTAGAAATCCTAACCATGGTTAGTTTGACTTAACCCCGATTAACACCCATAACCTTGGTCAAATTTTACCTTAGCCTACCGGGCTCCTCTCTTGGCCTACCGAACCCAAAAGTTAGTCTACCGGACTACCCCTTAGCCTACTAGACCTAATACCTTGTACATTAACTAACCTCGATCAAACAAAACCCTAATCTGCCGAATTAGGCGCATTAGCCACATTTGGTGCACACACACACACCCCCTAGCCTTGGCACGGGCTCATGTGCTAGAACTACGCTCTATCTGATCTCACTCCAATATGAGTACATAGGCTACCCAACCCAGGTTCGACCCTAGTTAGCTTTTCTTTCTTACGGTTAGCATTATTTTAAACATTTTAGCATTTGATTAAAATCGAACTTAATTTGGCTTAACCATAACAAGTAGAGAACCACTGAAAAGTGGAAGTGTCGAGGTGGATAAACCATTTCCCGGTCTTAACCGAACCTCTTACCCTAATCTTTGATCAGAGATCAAAGTCCTTATCCAAATAATCTGGGACTTATCCCTTCTGAATAAATAAGTGGCGACTCTAAACATTTCAATCAACATCCTGTGAGAGAATTAGGGTTTAACTAAAATTCATGCTCACACTCTCTATTGTGATAATCAAAGTATGACCCAAATGGCATCCAATCATGTTTTCCATGTCCGGACCAAGCATATTGAACTCGATAATCACTTCATTCAAGAGAAAGTTACAGCTGATTCTATTCGTGTTGTCTTCGTCCCATCTTCGGAGCAATTAGCAGACTTGTTTACAAAGAATTTGTCAACTTTACTGAGATTGTTGAGAATTTTCAAAGAATTTTGAAACTTTTCAGAGATTTTCGGGATTGTTATCGAGATTATTGAAATTTTATAGAGATTTTCGCGATTATTATTGAGATTTTTAGAGATTCTTGAGATTTTGTAGATTTTTATAGATTTTCAAAGATTTTATGAGATGAACTTCATTTTTCAGAGAACTATCTTCATTTTTAAGAGATTTTTCCAAAGATTTTAAGAGATTATCTTCATTTTTCAGAGAACTATCTCTCATTTTTAAGAGAACTATTTTCAATTTTTCAGTTCTCGAATTTTTTTTCCCAATTATAAAATATTGTCTTAACATATAAATGCTGTCCCGATATTGTAGATAATGCCTATATTAGTAATTTGCTATTATGACAGTGAGTAGAACAACGAGGACCCTAATGTTAGAGACTATGTATACAGTGGTGGAAAATCAAAGTTGTTACAGTTTTCTTCCAAAATGACGTATGAGAAACTATTGGATAGAGTTTATCAATTGACTAACACCTGATCGGAAGAGTATGTGATTATATTGAGGTCTTTATTTCCTACACCAGCGCTAAACCCTCCTAGTATTATTACAGACGATGAAGACCTATGGGCATTTTTTTTACATGTCAAGAAAGTAGAAAAAAATTACATGTCGCCATTATATATATCGAAGTTTAGGAAATCTGTACCACAACCACAGTTTGATTTGAATTATGCGAGTTGTAAATTTCAACATGTTCAGGAGGTCGTTTTTCCTCATCTTCAGGAGATTGTTGTTCCTGTCTCTAGGGTAGAAGGAAATAGTAGAATAGGTTTAGGAAACCCTAATCTTATCAATAAAAGTTTCTCACAAACTCTCAAAATCCTTAGGTTTATTCTAGGGAACAAACCCTTAAATAGGAATAGCAAAAACAGAATTCTAAACTGAGTATATTTATATTTTCGTGCAGATCGTTCTAACAAATAGGGAACCGTTAAACAGACTTGGGATTGTTTGAACAATTCATTGATCATTCGAACGGATAAGGCTACGGTTTAAGATCACAATTGATAAATTGTGTTTTTCCTAGCACCGTTCGAATGGTTCCTGTAAAAACATTGTTTTTACTTCAAAACTTATCCGAACTTGCAAATATAGTCACCTATGGTATAAGGAACCTTTTCTAAGTCAATTCCACCTAGAGTAAAATGTATCTATGTCATTTACCATTCTAATGAATGAGACGAAGCTTTTGGAATGTCTTCAATTGATCTTCATCATCTTAATCATCACGAGCATGATTCTTGAAGGCAAGGACTAAAGACACGACTAGACATAGTTTCATCAACGGAATACGTCAATACCAAATATGGGGTTAGTATTTAAAAAAAAAGACTAAAGTTATATTGTTGAACCCCTAGGGTTAGTGAATCTTAACCATAGTTAATAGGGGTTAAAAGGGACACGTGTTGGCCTGTGGGTATGATTGAACTCTTCCTGAATTCAATCGCAATTTGCTTTAGTTCATCTCCACCCACCTCCATGCCCCATTCTGTAGCTATATATACTTAAAAAAATTCATTTTTTTTAAAATTTTAGGGGGGAACGTGCCCCAGGCCCCCTGGCTTTGCCCCTATTCGGGGCATCGCTCTTTGCATGTCGTGTGGGAAGGCATTTAACTAAAGAGGTGATAGCATGCATGCGCATGTATCGTTGGATGGTACATCCATACCTCCAAGCTCGCCACATGTCCTCCTTCACACCCATTAAATGTAGTTAAGAGTCACTAAAATCAACCTTCTTTTTTTAATCCAAATTAGGGAAAGGCCATGCAACACAAAAAGCATGGTTATTATTTTTTATTTTCTTACTCGGTAGTGGAGTATAGTATTTTTCATAAGTTATAGTTTAGTAAAACATATGTGTACTATTCTTTTATACTAAAATTATGTATAATATACTTTATATTTTTTTATGTGTTTTAGCTATATACTTATTCTTTTAATATTTAATTTGAATACAATACTAACATAAGGCAGATATAGATATTATATGTATAGTATAAAATTTTAGATCTTATTAAAGTGTTCAAGCAAAGGAGGCATAGCCACCCTAAATTTTTTGTTTTTCTTTATTAGATAGTATTATAGTAAATTTAAAATATCCTTTTACTTTTATCTATATATAGTGCCCAAAATAAATTTAGTTAGTTGACTATGTGGGAAAGTTTTGTCCCTTCAAAAATTTGTAATTTTTGGTATAATATAAGAAATTAAAAATATAGTGATTTTATTTAGAGCAATAGTAAATTTTATTTAGAGCAATGATTAGTGTCCCTTTTTACACTCATTTTAACTATGATAAAGCTTAACTAAATTAAAGTTAACAATATTTAAAAAAAAAACCAAGATTGGATGGATGAACCCTAGGGGTGAGTGAATCTTAACCACAATTAATGGGTGTTAGAAGGGGGACATAGACCAATGAGGACCAGCATTCAGATATGCCGAATGCACGGTCCACTATCTATTTCCCTTTTATTTATATAACGACTTGTTATTGGAACTTTAAAGGAATGTACGAATTTTACAACCAAGACAGACTCTATACTAAAAAAAAAACAATTCGGGGCTATGCCCCCGAAGCCCAAGCCCCATACCCCAAATTGATTAATTTTTTTGATACATGTATTTTGGCCCCCGAATGAGAAATTTCTCGATTTGCCTCTGTTAACATATGTCATAGTATTAAATTTGAAATAGTGATAACGAAAGACATTTTAAAACAATACACATAAAGGCATAGTACCTATGTATTTAGTTTTGATAGAGCAATATACTATATTACTATAAGAAATAATATTAAAGTGTTATTATATTAAGTATAATAACTAATATATGTATAATATAAATCTTATAAAATATATAATCTTTACTAATATAATAAGGATGGGTGTGTCCAAAACGTTGATTGAAATTTATTTAAAATCAAAACTACCATTACTAATATGAATTTAAAAATATTGAATGAATTTTAGTTAGTTCCAATATTGCCTTTTACTCATTTGGTTCAAACTTGATTGAATTTTAATTAATTCTAAAACTACCCTTATATAGATGAGTTCAAAATGTTGATTGAATTTTACTTTATTTCAAAACTATCCTTTACTCGTATATATTTACTTTAATTTTTTTTATTTTCTTGGCCAAAAGTCTCCAAAGTTTTTTTATTCTCAAAATACTCTTAAGCCTGGTTTCTATACCCAAAATGCCCCTCAAAATACTCTTAGCCCATAATGCATCTCAAGTTTGCCCATATTTTATTTTCTTCATCTCTAAAATATCTTTCAAGTTTATATGCTCAAAATGTCCTCAATTTTTTATATACCCAAAATGTCACTGAAACTTTTTGGTTCTCAAAATATCTCTACATCATGTTTCTATACCCAAAGAGTCCCTCACAATTTTTTTTACCCAAAAGTTTTCTCAAGTTTTTGTACCTAAAAATTCTTTAAATATTTTTCAAAAATGCCCCTCACTAATGTCACTCTTCCCAATCTCTTTCTCCCTCCCCTCTTTCTCACGTGCATCACAGTCGCGCAGCCCACTAGTGTATAATAATATGCATGTGTGTAATGTCTAATGTTGTAGCCTTCCATTTTTTTTTTTGGTAAAATGTAGCCTTCCATAAAAAGAGTATTAGAGGGCCGGGCCAAGCACCCCCATTACAGAGCCAGATTGCCAATCCTAACTGTATCCCATATCCGTCCTATTAACATCGCATCATTAGGTAGCACTTTTCTTTTCTTTTTTTGCTACATCAATTATCCTTCGCCCTAGACAGATTCTGTCCACGCCCCATTGTTGGCCTGTGCTACATGGCTTTTAGGACTTCTATACAACTTGCCTTCTCTGTCTCTTTGTCGGGCTAACTTTCCTTTTCATTTGGAATGAAAGGAGGATGAGAAGAAAAGTAAATTTGGCACTTGAACTAAAGTGAATTGGAAAAGGAAATGAAAAATATTTTTCATAAATACCCTTCTGTTTTTTCTAACATTTGGAACTACCACTATGGTTTTTAATATTTAGAAATACCCCCTTTAATTTTTTTATGACACCTTAGTGACACTTGCATATATATATTACAATCATCTTTCTTAGAATTCCTAAATGTAAGAAAAACATTTAGAGAAGTATAAAAAGAAAGTAAGAGGACAATGGACACCCTTGGTCTTTTTTTTTTGGTCACTGTCACCCTTGGTCCTTATGCGCCCAAGGAAGTGGACAAAGACTTTGGATGACCCATCCCACAAGAAATTTGAAGTTGACTCTTAAAAGATTAGTTATAGATAATCAGTCTCTCAAATCTTATAACCCAAGTCCACGAGCCACATTTCTGCGTATGGCAATTACCGTCTATAAAAGTGGTATATCCAATACCATGCACGTATGGTACGGTCTTCGGCAGTTAGAGAATGGAAAAACAAGCGACTCCCAATGCATGACAGCATGACTCGTGGACTTTAACAGTTACTTTGGCGTTTGGCCTTGTTTAGTATATTCTCGATTTAATCACTTTTCAGTGATTAAATCAAGTATATTTTCATCTTCGTGTGAGGGTAAGAACCGGTAAAGGCACACAAAGATAGCTGACAGGACCAACAGTGATCTGATTGAACCAAATATCTGTACTGATCAACATATCCGACCCCAACCCTCATATTGGATCCAAGGCAAACTCACATCGGAATATAAATTCCCAACTCAGAGATTTTGAAGTGAGGACACCTCGACCGCCGAACCATTGAGAGAACAATCTAAATCAATATATCTTCGACAAATTCATGATAGATCATGGTGATCTCCTCTTAAATTGTGAAACCCAATCTACAGCGCATTGACAGGATTTAACGTGGATGGAAGGACTTCGATTCTAGGAAGAAATGGAAATAGAAAGGTAATTAGCCAACACTAATGTATCTTCTATAAATACAGAGAGGAGAAAGCCCCGAAACCTTTTGTTTTCTCTTCATACTATCCCCCTTGTCATTTTGTTATAGAATTGATTGTCGGAGTGTATTTGCATGTCATCATGCCCAATTATTACACAAGATCAGAAGCACAAAGGCTATTCGAAGGCATACACGTGGTATCATAACCAATAAGGCAGATATTTTTCCCTACAAAATTGGCACCGTCTGTGGGAATTCTACTAAGCTAATTGATATCTAAAACTCTGATTCCGATATTTTTTCCCACAAAATTGTGCACCGGGTAAAGTGCTAAGGATTGATACCTTGGTAAGTAGAGTATATGTTAATCTCTATCCATATATGGTGTGAGTTACTATAAGTATGTACAATGCATGTGTATTGGTTTCACTCACGGAAGAAGAAAGAATTAACAATTAGGAGTGTTGAAAAAGTATAAATGATTAAACAAATGAAGAAAATAAAAATTTAAAATGTGAAAATCAAGAAAAAATAAGCAACCGGTCGACCAACTGTTTGAAAATCCCAGATAGGGGTTTCTAAGCAAATCTATCGACCGGATTTCACAACCGGTCGACAACTGTTCCAATTTTTAGTAAAACTGCAAAAATCAAGGGCTTCACAAGGAAACTGGTCGACTGACTTTCCAAACCGGTAGACAAATTTCGGGTAATTTGGGGATTTCAACTTAAAATGCGATTTTTATTAGGATTTTTAACCCTAACCCCATATATAGGCTCTTATTTTGAGAATTAGGGTTATTATTAGAACCCTAAACCCATTTGGAGAGAAAAGAGAGAGAAACCCTAGGTTTCAAAGGAGATTACTTAAAGAGGAGTTTAAGCTTGGAAATCGCTTGGAAGCCGGTCCTCAAGTGTTTAGAACGTAAGGAAACAATCCCAAATTTCAATATACTATATAACCTAACTCTATTATGATTTTTACATGTTCTGACAAGATAAAATAAAGATTAGTATGTGTTTTACATGTTTATGCATGGATTATTGGTATTGAAGCATGAAATGAGATTTTACATGTGGTTAGGGATTATATTATGTATGATTTGACTATTATTGTATTGGTAATGGTTGTTGAACACTATGGATGTGTGAATTGGAGGATGGAAAATGATGAAGGAAGGGTTGGATGAATTGCTATGGCTTGTGAATGAATGTGAATGAAGAATGGGTCAATATGATGGAGGAAGGGTAGTTTGTGTTCAAATGGTGGATATAATGGGCTGATGAGGTTGAATAGTTACATCGAATGCTTATAATCATGGTGAAATTGTGATCAAGTATTATCTATGATTGTCATGTTAAACTATGCCCTATGTATCTTGTATGGTGATCGATATTCGGGTAGGCCAAAACTTAGAGGAAAGTTTTCTAGGGCCTAGAATTCTCTAACCATCGTGGTCTGGACCATGGCGGAGTTCCCATGGTGGAGGATCGAAATCTAAGAGATGACCTAAATGAATATTAATTACGATACTTAAGCACATACTCACATGCATGGTAAAAGTAAAGTTCAAGAGTACACGAGTCTCACAAGAGAATGCATTCAAAATAGATGGCTACTCTTAGTCGACCAGTGAGACCTACAAGGACATTTTAGCATCGTTCCTCATAGGGCCCGACTCAGAAGGAAAGACGGTAAAAATCCATGGTCATAGCTCTGGCGACTCTATTGGGGATTTAAAAACCTGATTCACCCCAAAACCTAGGTTTAAGCCAAACAATCCTAAAATCAACAAAAAAGCTTAAGATATTTAGCCCGTACTAATTCTTTTCCTTTTCTAAGTGTTTTTGTACTGTTGCATTACATCTCATTGTATAGTAGTGTAATAACCTATCTAAAACCTAGTAGCTTGGCCCATTACACTGACTGTTGGATGACTATCCTTAGTGACAGAGGCTTACCGGTCGTGGAGGTCTGTTGAATTATGTTTGTTGGATGATTATTCTCAGGGAATGATTCGAAATGCTCCCGCTTACATCAATTGTCCATTTTTAGGTATGTTCTATACCGGGAGTCACATATACGGTGTTAAGTGAACCTTAACAAGCTTAGGAACAATTGCATCCCCCCTAGCATTTGCATATAGCTAGGTAGAGGTATAGCCTACAAGCAGCCCGTTAGGAGGGACATCCCTAGCCCTATCCTGCTTGCAGTCCATACCCACCCCAGTCAGGACAGAGTATCAGGATACCTTTACCCAGCTGTTCACCCATCCAGGGGCATGTAATGAGCCATGTTTTGTTGTTTGTTAATAAAGCTCATCCATTTTTTTAGACACCGCACATGGGGGCAGGTTCTACAATCTATCCCAGCTTTAACCTGACAGGCTTCAATCACCAACAACCCGGGTTAGCATACTAGACCTCTGTCCGTTTGCTCTGTCAGATCACATGTGCCTTGTCACATCCTCCCCTAATAAAAAAAAACAAAAAAAATATCAGAAAAATGAAAATCATCACAGCTCCACATGTTGTCACTGCATTCCCATTGCACAGGTTATTTTCACTGCACATTGCCTATCACTTATAGTCACTACTCTCGCATCGTGCGAGCACAACACTTACACTATGTTGCACTCCTTCGACATTACACCACCATTGCACTGTATCGTCCATGCACCTGCTCTAGCATTACACTGCACTTGAACCATCCCTACATTTGCACCACTAGTGCAGCACCACCAGTACACTGCACTTGCACCACCAGTACATTGCACTTGCACCATCCCTGCACTTGCACTACCAGTACACTGCACTTGCATCACCCATGCACTTGTACTTACATCACTAGTACACTGCATTGGCACTCGCATTTGCACCACAAGTTCATTGCGCTTATGCACCTGCACTCGTACCAGCTGTGCAATGCGTTATCCATGCATTCTTAGATTCTAGTTTTGTCCAATCCATGCATCATGTAGGTGGCGGCACCCCAGAGGTAACCCGACTACAGATTCAATATACCGTGTGAAGCATGTCTCGACCCCTCAACTTGTATAGCCTATGGGGAACCTTTTTAAGACCGAGTCCTTTTCTATTTTTGAGTCTCACATAAGCACTCATCTCATTCATGGGTCTCCACCCACACATACTCATACACCATCATTTTGCTTCAGTCCGGTATTGACTCACTCTATATCTCTAGCTTTCACCTCGCCAAGGCAGAAGTTCAAGGACCCAGGAAATGGAGCACGAAGAAGCATCAAACGACCGAGAGATCGTCATGACAAATCTCCTCAATCATGAGCAGGACATCAAGGAAATCAAGTCCCTCCTCCAAGATGTAATTATCGGTCTCAACAAACTTCTGGTGGCACAAGGGCAAAGCCAAATCCGCTCCCCAACCTTTCAAACAAGCACCAACACATCTAGCCGAGGGGCACAACCGTGGAGGCCTCTTGTCCCATCTCACCCTAAACCTACTCCCCAAGTCTCGAAAAGAGTAGGCACCACCCAGCCATTTCACCCATTTACCCTACTCAGTTAGCCAGCTCCTACCATTCTTTATCAAAAGGAAGTTAACTACACTTCGTGGCCCCATCCCGCTTCAGCCTCCGGAAAAGAGAGGCCACAATTATCAGGCGCATGAACATTGTGCATTCCATCAAGGGCTTGGACATTTTACCAACCAATGCATCACCCTAAAACATGTAGTCCAAGACCTGATCGATGAAGGAAAACTCAATTTCAGGCCTGGTAACTGATGCCCCTGAAACATCCCTGGTCCTCATTGGCCTGTCAACAAGCCACCCTTGTGCCACCTAGAGCAAAGTGATTCCAGAGCCAGTCAGAAGGAGGAGACCAAAGAATGTTGAGCAAGGTTGGTCAAAACCAAGTCGAGTCCAAGTCTGTCTTAGCTAGGTTTTCCTTTCCGTGAGAGTCTACCTCAGTAGCCCCTATACGAGTCCAATCCAGAGTCATGTTCTAGTCTTTAGTTCAATAAAATCACCTTGTCTTCCAAGAGTCGCATTTCCCTCTTGTGCCAAAATCAACTAATTAAGGTGCAACCTAGCAGTATTCAAAGAGGGTTAACAATCTGGAGCCATCCAAAATCCAGAGATACCTCTTTCCCAATAAAAAAATGATATCTGGGCTTATTGGTTCAATAAGAGATCACCTAAATGGATAATCAAACCTGCAATCCCTAGGGGTAGAATATGACGAAAAGCAGAATTCCCGACTGGAAACCTCAATCTTATGCTGAATAAAGCTGGGTAATGCCTCTAAGTGTGCAAAAATCGGAACCTAGCTACACTAGGGGCAGAGGACAATCAAGAGCAAGGGGCAAGCCCATCTCCGATCATCAGACATAATCTCCAAAATCAGTCAAAATCTGAAATAGAGACAGTTCAAAAGCCCCCCAAATCCCAATGCAAGTTGAGGCACCTTCACCTCAACCTTGCCCTCCTAAATACATAGGGCAAGAGCAACATGCCTATTCCAGATCCAGATTAGAAAAATCCTGAAGGGAACAGAGCAATCAATGCATAGACAATCAAAAAGTCTTTCGTCCATAGTGGGGGCAAGACCATTCAAATATGGGAAACCCAGACTAGAAGCAGGCAAGCTACACAGATCTATAAGCCAGGGTGAAATGTCTCTCCTTCGCAAAAAAATCAATCACCGTATGCCAGGGGCAGTCTCGATCTGCTCACCAGACTCTCAAGCCGATCAAATGAACAAAGTCAAGATATTGCACTTAGGGTCTTTGTTTGATAATGCTTGCACTCTCAGCCAATTTAGGAAAGGACAAGAGGCCATCCTTGACACTTCGTTTCCCCCAGAACTATGTAACCCCCCTTACAGTCAAAGTGATATCTACTAGTTAGCCCCTTGAGCCTAACAACCTTCCTTTTAAAAAAATCGTTCAATGGGACACCCTCCCTCGCCATCTGTGGCACCAGTTTGAACTACGGTGTGACCTGATCCTACAAAAGGTACGTAGACAACTTGAAACTAGGTATGGTCACAATTTTCAATTAGTTGATCTAAAACATTCAGCCTCATTAAGAGAAAAGACAAAAATTCTCAATCAATTAAGCAAAAAATTAGCCACATTAAGAGCAAAGGCAAAAAAAAAAGGTCCAATCAAAAGCAAAGGCCTGATAAAAAAAGCAAGGTCAAATCAAATAGTAGGGCCAAATCAAAAGAAAAAGCCCAGTAAAAAATCAAACGACAAATTCAAGAGGCACTAAAAAATACAACAATCCATAGGGGTCCTAAACTTCAGTCCCCTTAGCCTACATTTCATCATATCACAAGTCCTCTTAGATCCCTTAGAAACTAAGAATGCAGACAGATTATCAGACAAGCATCCGAAAGTGGGATACCACTATCTAAGGCAATGATAAGAGTGGAACCCTATGCAAATCTATCGTGTGCCCAGTGAAAACTAGGAATGGTGTTGGTGCGCAAAAATTACGTGAACCCCAAACCTGGTCTCGAGACTAGGGGAAAAAAAGGAAAGAGCATTTATCAACTTTGTTGACATTAGTGAAAAATAGAAATGACCTCATTGCGCAAAAATCATGCGACCCCAGACTTGGTCATTCCAATGGCAGAAGAGGGAAAAGTTGAAAACCTCAAATACTCGACATGAGTATCCCTAAGATCAAGAGAGAGCACCTTTAAACATCCGCTGAAGAATCTCATTGTCAAAATGGCCTCAAGCCCCTGGCTCCAAGCAAAGCCCGACTCTGCACACCGTAAGGTTTAAAACCCAGCTTTATCAATGTCACAACAAGACAAATCTGCTTAGCGTCATACTCTACACCTGAGGAAAAAATTCATTCGTCCTGTGAGAGTGATCCCCCTATTAAATGACATAAGCAAAGGAAACATTCAAGTTCAACATCATTGTTCATATTTCAACCACTACTAGAGTCCTAATATTCATCGGACTAATCACCATCAAATCCTAAGGTATCTTTCAATTCTTTCATCACAGTGTTTGTCATGTCCATTGGCTTGGCCAGATCAATCTCATCTCAACAATTGCTTAGGATGCTATATAGGTCTAGCAGGAGGCAAGAATAAGGTCATAAACGTCTTTGACAATCAAGGAATTGGTTTATAAGAGCGAGTCATGTACCCAACCTTTGATTAACCAGATACTGCATTGGTTGTAGAGACCTGAATCTTTTTCAAGCCTTTAATGCAAGTATTATGGGTATAATAATCTTTATGATGTTTTAATGTGTATGTATTTATATCTAATTGGTGTGGTGTGATAAATGCTTAATCAAAGTTGTAAAGAGAGGGATGCCTTAACATACCCTCAACTTTAGGAAGCTCTAGTTTTGTCACCGCTTATCAGAATTGAGTGATTCTTGAACCATTAGAAAGGTATTGGAACCTTCTTCAAGGTTTATGTTTAACATTTTTTTAGATTCTGAGTCTAAGCTAAGTCAAAAGTAAGTTTTCCGATGTTTTGTCTGTTGAAATCCCAGACCAATCAGCTTTAGAGCCTTTTTAGACCATTAAAAACTCAGACTTAGGATTTTTCCATTAGATACAAAATTGTTCCCCTTTGAATGAAGAGTCCAACGCAAATTGAATCGTCAAAATCTGATAAGAGAGTCAAAATTTATGGTCAAAATACCAAAGCAGAAGAAAGGGTTATGATCTATCGCAAAGCAAGTATAATCGATCGCAAAGCAAGTGCGATCCATTGCATTCAGTCGAGTTCTGGGGTTTTGCTCTCGGGTCTAAGTATGATAGATCACACCATAGGTGCGATCGATCGCACTCGCGCCCAGATTTTGTTAAAACTGCGTTTTTTTGGGTTTCTAAACCTATGAGACTATAAATAGGGGTCTTATTTCGAGGTTTTAGAGTATCCTACCCATTTCTAACCTAATTTGGCAAAGGAGAGGAGAGAACCTACGATTTTAAGGAAGAAATTTCTTGGAGAGGATGGAGATTGCTTGGGGATTGCAAGAAAAGTTTGAAGATCTTTCTCAAAGCTTCTTGGGAGCGATTTGGATCCAAGGGAAGGATCCCTAAGGTCGATATACTATCCAAATCAACCCTATAATGATGTTTTGTGAATGTTAGTATGATAGACATAGAGATTATATATATTTTTCCCCAATATTGTATGAATTAAGTTATTATAAATGAAACTGTGGCTTAATAATATGGATTGAATGTATGAAGGATGAGAAATACTATGGAGAATGGGATGAATGTATGGATGTGGATTGTATTTGGGTTGTATGGATGGATTGTGGTATGGTGAAATGTTGGAAATGAGAAAGGACAATGTATTCATAAATTACGTACCCAAGGTGTTTGTTAAAATGCTTGAGAGGATAAATACTAATATAACACTATGGAATTGTTGGAAATTGATTATGAATTATTCTAAGAATCATGATAAGATATATATATGTGATTGTCTGTTAAGTTATGCCTAATTACTTGCATGGTAATTGATATTTGGGAAGGTAAGAACTTAGAGGAAAATCTCTTAAACTGGGAATTCTCTAACTATGTGGTATGAGACAGTATAATGGAGTTTTCATGGTGGGAGATCGGAATCTAAGCAATTACCAACTCGAATGTTAATTGCGACACTTATGCACAAACGCACGTGTATGTTAAGATAAGAGTCTCACAAGTCACACATGTGGACCACAAATATAAGCATTGCATACGCCTGATTTTCTGAATAAGCTCAATAAGGGATCTAAATAAGTGTATGTTCTGAATAAGCTGCTCAAGACTCATAAGCATAAGCATTGCATACTCCTGTCATGCTGAATAAGCCTAATGAGGGATCTGAATAAGTGCATAAGCATAAGCATCTCACAAGCACGTGGTCTCATAAGCATAAGCATCTCATAAGTATGTTGTCTTCTAAGTCTAAGGTTCTCACAAGTACACGAGTCAAGGTGATGATATGATGTATATGAACAAATGTTCTTCTGCACTCTGATTATGTTATAATGCTATTAGTTATGGTTCTAACTAAGTGCAGGTATACTATGTTGTTGGTTGGATTTTATACACACTAAGTGCTTTTGTACTCAGCCAGACTGTTGTCTTGGCAGGTGTGGAGCTTGAGTCGGTGGTTGAGCCTTGGGTTTAGGAGACCTATGATGTTGAGGAGGAAGGCGACCTTTTCTTCGAGGGAGCTAGAGATCTAGATAGCTTTCCTTACGATTAGGTGTTTGTTTCAGTTTTTTTAAGGGATGTAAGAGACTTATGATACCTTGGTTTTAGTTATAGTTTTGATGTTGCATTGGAGTTTTATAAGTTGTTGGAGTACTTTGATCTTAGTGGGTTATGTTTATGTTGATCCTAAACTTGTACGTGATGGTTTGGTTTAAATCGAATATTATTACTATCATTTTTGGAGACTCGTGTAGTATGCCTTGGATGTCATGAGATTTTAAGTATGTTTAAGAAATGTGGTGACCCAAGGTCCTATTTTGGACAAGGTAGGAATTGGGGTCGTTACATTGGTTAAACCCAGGATTAGCCAGGTGGTCATCCGCATATCAACATATATCATTAACCAGCCAATGCACACCCAACACACATTGCACTCTAGCTGCACAAGCCCAACCCAAGATGTATTCAAGTTGCACAACATACATTGCACTCTAGCTGCACCTACTCAACCAAGTTGCACACACTGCACTCTAGCCGCACAAACTCAATCTAGGTGCATTCAAGTTGCATATGCTCAGTTACTCATTGTACCCTAGTTACATATATTCAACCAAGCTGTACACAAGCTGTACACACTCAATTGAGTCGCACACATTGCACTCTAGCTAGTTGTATTCAAGTTGCACACCACACATGATATTCGATCTATATTCAAGTTGCACCAACACTCAATCAAGTGCCACACATGGCATAGTAGCTGCATTCAAGTTGCACATGCTCATAACACACATTGCACTCTAGCTGCACCCACTCAATCAAGTAGACATCCTAGCTGCATCCAAGTTGTGTACACTACAGTTGCATCTAAGCAACACCCTACTGCATTCAAGTTGCACACACCATAGTTGCATTCAAGATGCACACACTGTTGTTGCATTTAAGTTGCATATACCATAATTGCATTCAACTGCATTCAAGCTGCACACACTCAACCGAGTCGCACCCTAGTTTCATTCAAGTTGCAACACATTGTAATTATTGCACACACCTTAAAATGCATGCACATTCAAGTTGCACTCCTTTCGGATAGTGCCTCTGTGGACATGCCATCCCATCATGCTAGTGCCTCCGAGACATGATACTCTAACCAATCTGGCTAGTGCCTCCGGGACATGCCACCTTGTTCAATCAGGCTAGTGCCTCTGGGACATGCCGCCTTAATCAATCTAGCTGGCGCCTCCTAGACATGACATCTTGTTCAATCAGGCTAGTACCTCTGGGACATGCTGCCCCAATCCTATTTAGCTAGTGCCTCCTTGGACATGCCATCCTTCCCTAGTAGATGCTTCAATAAACATGCCATTCTATTCGGCTAGTGCCTCCGTGGATATGTCACTCTCCCCAGCAAGCGCCTTCATAGACAGGACATCTCCTCCGGCTAGTGCCTCTGTGAACATGTCATTCTTCCTAACAACGCAATTCTCTCGGTACGGGCATACCAGCTAGAATGTCAGGATTTTCCACCCAAATGAGGTACTCTGGGTCAGTAAGTGGCCTTGTCATGACCACAAAGTATGGCCACTTGTCTCTTCTAGAGTTGTGTCAATCGGATTAGAAGGACCTAGTTAAACACTCTGATTGAGTAGTGAAGTTGACAATCATTTTCCAGCTTGTTTATCACTGGGATGCGTTGTGGGAATCCAAACAAGTGGAATACCCTGATTGGAATATACGGTACTAAGCCGGTTAGACCGGTGAGGATCATATATCTTCATGCTATGACAATACAAGGTAGCCTTTTCTGGGTAAGCTACTCACACTTCCATGTGATCTACTCTTCTGTCAGGTTTCGGAGAAGCTGATAGAGGACTCAGTCGTCTATAGACACAACTTCTGATTGGTGCTGAGAGAATTTCTTGACTAAACTGTTAGGCCCCGTGGGTACTGGCAGACAGTGTGATGATCGTTGGAGGTGCTCTACTAGCCATAAGTACAGTAAAGGTCCACTGGCATGGAAGGTTCCCTTTCAGCAGTCTAATGCATGATTGAGGCCTCTGAAGAGTTCGGCAAGGATGACTAGTACAACTGTGCTTAAGCTACGCATATCATGGATGACTCCCACGAGCACAGATTCAACGAAGTTGCGGTATTTCACGAAGATGAGCTGAGACAGGACTATTAGTGCAAAGGCATTGAGACTGGACAGTTTCAATGCTATATTCTTAGGTACCCATTTTCGACCGTAAAGTTCCTAGAGGTAGCTTATCGGTATCCTGTTATATGATCCATCAGGGTCACGCTTTAACAAGCAGGTTTAATATGTAAGAATTCTACAAGGTATGCTTTGTACTTTTCTTATCGTGCGGCAATATGGCTTCCCCTTCCATGGTTAAGTCCAGAATGCACTGGATTTCTTCTAATGTTGGACACAAATCATTCTTATAAAAACAGAATACCATATAGGATGGGTTCCAACATTGGATAGCAGCGGTTAAAAGACGCCAGTCTGGATTGACCACGACAAAGTCCAAGATAAAACTCATGTGGTAGTACTGTCTCCAAACCAAGCGTTGAGTAGAGGTGTGGGCATTGATTGCTTCTCGAAGGTTGGTATCGCATACTGCCTAGGCTATCAAATGTAGTGGATGTGGCGGTCAGTCCATTGGCTTAATGATCCTTGAAGGTCTTGTCATCTACTTGAGACAAGGTGTAGACTCTGTGTGAGTGCACTGTGGATGTAAATGCAGATGAAAATAATGATGATGATGATTTTTTTTAAATTTTGAATTTGATTGGATGTGACAAGGCATATGTGATCCAATAGGACAGCTGAACAAAGGTTCGGTATGCTTACCCGGGTTGTTGGAAACCGGGGCCTGTCAGGCCAAAGCTAAGATAGGTCTATCAAGACCTATCTACCTGGATTTGAACCTCATATGAGGTGTCTGGATGGAAGGGTTGGATGTGTTTTATTACAAGAACAAACATCGCTTATAACATTCCCCTGGATTAGTGATTATCTGGGTAAGGTTCCCGGATACTTAGCTATGACTAAGGAAGGGTAGGGCTTAGGGTGTCCTTCCTAATGCGATGCTTGTAGGCTATACCTTTGCCTAGCTATATACAAAATGCTGGGGGATGTGAGTGTTCCTAAAGGGATTAGGGTCACTTAAAACCGTATATGCGACTCCACGGTATAAACCTGAAAATGGATGATTGGTGTAAGCAGGAGCATCCTGAATCCTTTTCCAAGGATAATTATCCAACAAGCGTAATTCAGTTGACCTCCAAGACCGTTAAGCCTCTGTCACTGAGGATAGTCATCCAACAACTATAAGCATAATAGGCCGATCTACTGAGTTTTCGATGGGTTATTATACTACTATGAATGGTATGAAATGCCATAGTACAAAAACACCCAAAAGAGAAAAAAATTAGCATTAGGCTAAATGACTTAGGCATTTTTGTTAACTTTGAAGTTTATTTGGCTTAAACCTAGGTTCCGGGTTGAACCCATATGTTCCCAGTAGAATCGCCAGAGCTATGAGCATAAGAATTCACCACCTTTCCTTCTGGGTTTGGCTTTACAGAGGAACGACGTCAGAATTACCTTTTAGGGTCCACTGGTTGACTAAGAGTCTCCACCTATTTTATTGGGGGAGATAGGACCCGGGTGGTTAGATAGAGACCTAGGGTCTTGATTAGAGTCTAGGTAAGTGGTTCGATTAAGTCCCGGGGAAGGTGTTAGGCACCCGAGACCCCCGTCTTAGATTGTTAACTACTCCCTAGGTATAAGCCAAAAAAATTAAAGTTAACAAAATGCTTAAGAGTTTAGATTGATGCTAACCCATGCAGAAGAAAATTCTAACCTAGGGTCGAACTTGATTTGGGTTGCCTACATACTCGCCAGGGCGGGATCAGACTGAGTGTAGTTCGGGGGATACTTTAACCCGCACCAAGGTTAGGGGGTGTGTATGTGTGCACCAGAGTGGCTTAGAGTTAGTCCGGAGGCTAAGGGTTGCACCGAAGTGGTCTAGGTTGCACCAGAGTGACTAAAGGGAGTTAACCATGGTTAGGGGGAAGCACCTTGCGGTTTGGTTTGTATTTTTTAGATTTTTTGGGATTTTCACAAAGTGAAATGAGCATCTAGGTCAAGGGTTAGTTAATCGGGGTTAAGTTTAACCCTAGTTAGAGTCAGGTCAGGGTCTGAAAGGGGGCCTAGAGAAATCTGCAGGGCATAGACTGGCCTCTTACAAGGTATGGGCCTATTGTAAGGCCCATTTACAACGACACTAGAATTAGCAGTAAACTCAGTACCGCTAATTCCAGGTTTCTCTGGAAAATGGCTTTGCGATCAGGGGAGATGGTAAGGGAGGATATTAGGAGGGTCCCTGGACCCTGAGGTAGGCTCTGGGCCTTGTTACATGCCTTAGATTAGGTCTGGGGGAGTCTAAAATGAAGGTTTTTTTAAAATTGAAATAAGAAACACTCCAGAATGTCGGTAAACTCAGTACCGACATTCTGGGGCTTTTCCAAACTTTCGCAAATTTGGCTAGGGCCAAGGGGCTTGACAGGCATTAGAGGGTCAGAGGAGATGCAGGAGGTCCAGTGGAATTGAATCTAGGCCATGGAATGAACCAGGGGCCAACAATAATGGGCGTGGAGCCACTGTTCTGGGGAAAGTCCAGAATGGCGATAAACTCAGTACTGCCATTTTGAATCTTTTCTAGAAACCAAAATTTCTCCTACGGTTTTGAACCACTGTGCATCCAGGTACTTCCCCATGGACTAGGGATACCTTGGACTGCTTAGGGGAGTTGTAGAACTGATTTATCAAGGCTGAGATTCATGTTATGTATAACAAAAGAGACTTTTATCCTTAAGAGGGTCCCCTTGCCCAGGAAGAAGTCAAAGGGACCTCTGCTCTTGGACGTAGTAACAACAACAAGTCCCTGGAAGTGGACCAGGTGTTAAACAAAAAGATGGGCAAATGAAATAGAGAGAGACCCTACCCTTTCAACCTTGGTCTTTAATGGAGGAGAGAATGGCAGTCACGAGTGAGAGTGACAATATAAGAGAGGGGGACCAAGGTCTTCCTTCTGGTTCAGCTCAACATAAGGGACTGAGACTCCTAAGGGAGGGAGGAGTTTCGAATTCTCTGAGAATTTCTACAGGGCGTTCTTGGCTAGAATTGGCATGGGAGAACAAGCTTGGGGTGGTTGGTATATCTAGAGCTATGAGGGCAAGGGTAGGGCTGGTAATTCGAGGGGAGGTAGTTGAGACAAAGGGTATCCATTGGGAGTCAACTTGGAGTGCTCAGGAGGGCTAAGCTCGAAACTCACATCATCTAGGAACGACAGTAAAGCCAGTACCGCCATTCCCCTTATAAGCAAAACTAGGAATGGCGGTAAAGGATTTACCGCCATTCTTAATTTTTGCTTGCAAATGGGTCTGTTCCCTCTGATTTACTTTGGTGCACTGTAGCATTAGAATAAAAAAAAGTAATGTCGGTAATTGGATTACAGTCATTATTTGAATTTTTAAAATTTCAAAATTTTGTGGGCCCCCAGTGTTAGCCTATAGGTGTCCACCATAGGTCTCCTTAGTGATTTTGATGATAACACAATATTGCAATGAGATTTGTGTTTCTAATGTCTCGATTAAGTTGATGTGAAAACCAGTTTATGAAGAGCATTAGCAAAGCCATTGAAGGAAAAAGCATGAAAATGTCAACATCTATCAAGAAGATTCATCATCTAGTCAAAAGCAAGCAATTGGATCATATTGAAGATCAATCAAAGTCCAAGATATGAAGATGAAGTCTAAAGAAGCTTAAAGATAAAATCTAGACCCAAGATCAAGTTGAAGAATGAAGACTCTCTTAGAAGGTTTAATTGTTTTATAATTTAGTAAGAGAGTGTTTTAGGACTTATGTAAAAGTCCTCAAAGTTTGGTTGATTGAAAGCTCAAATCCTAGAATGATCATAGGAGCCTAAAGACTAAAATGATTAATATTCTAAGGCCCTAGGTCATCATTTGAAAAGACTAAAAACATGATAAAGATGAGCCAAAAAGACCTAGGAAACCATTCCCATCATTAAGGTCTTCAAAAGATGAGTTTTTAGAGAAAAATCAGAGAACTTGTCGACGAATTAATTGAGACATCACTACAAAATTATAAGTGTATAGTGGAGAACAAATAACGGCGTTTAGAGATAAACGCCGGTAAATATAACTATTAACGGCATTTATTGTAAGACACCACTAAAGAGACATTTATAGCGGCGTTATATGAAAAAACGCCAGTATTAATCAATTATTAACAGCGATTTTTACAATAACGCCGTTATAGAAATGGGCGGTTCCGCGAAAATATTTCCCGCCAAAGGAATGGTGGCGATTTTTTATGGTAAAGAATCTATATTTGGGGATTTAGGGCCCCGACCTTTTTTTCTTTCCCTCCTCTTTCCTCTCCTCCTTGCTCGTGCTCCCTGCTCGTGCTCTCTGCCCTGGCCACCTTCTCTTGCGTTGCTCCGGTCACCTTCTCCGGTGTTGCTTGTGCTCGTGCTCCGGTAAAGCTTCAAAGTAAGTTCTTACAGTCTCATACATTTCCAATTCGTTCTTCTTTTCTCCATTTGTTATCTGATGGGTTTTACTTTTACATGTACAGTTAGGGTTTTCTAAGTTTTATCTTTTTTGCTCAATTTGAATCGATGCTATAGTTGGAATCATGACCACCAGTTTCGATCTATATCCACTGCAATTTTCCCCATGTTTATTGTAATTACGAGATGATTTGTTTAATTTTCCATGTACTTTATTCGCTAAACCCATTTTCATTTTGGAGGATTTTAGCAGTCTTGGTAACTATTTATGGTTGGAGTTGGATTCTATCCTAGTATAAGCATGCTATTTTGTTCATTCATTAATTTAGGGTTTGTGAGACTCATAATTACTGTTCTTTTCCCAGCTTACCATCCAAAAAAAAAAAAAAAAAATTACTGTTATTTTCAGTTTCTAATTATTAGAAATGATATATTATATATTTGATTTTACTAAAAAATATTAAAATATTACTAAATAATATTAAAAACATGTTTTTGGTTATAAAAGGATGGGCTTATGACTGTTGATATAAGGGGATAACTGTTAATAAGGGTCTTTTTTTTAAGGGCATTTCGTGGAATTTTGGTGTTTCTGAAGGTGGGTGGATTTCATTGATCGTTTTTCTTTTAGTAGATTTAAATGATGCATGCTGCTTGAAATGCATGTGGTTTCTGAAGGTGGGTGGTTTTTATTATGATGCTTTGAAAGCCTTGGTTTCTATTTTTAGTTGGAGTTGCAGAAAGCCTTGGTTTCTGTTTTCAATTTGATGTTCTAAGATGAACCCATTTGAGTTCCAACTTATCTTTCTTTATCTGTTGCTTTCTTTTATATTTTTCTATCAGAACTTTATATGCCAATTGAACTCTGTAGTATGATTGTTTCCTTTCTAGTTTTCCTTTTCTTGATTTAAATTCATATAAAAATTGGTCTTATTTTTATTTATTTATTTGTTTTTTTGTACATTAGGTTTTTTTTTTTTGTCTGTATTAATTGGTTCTATTATGAAACCTAATTAATACATGTGTGATTTTTCTATTCTGTTGTTGTTATATAGGATATGCTGTTCTTGTACTTTTGGTGATGGTTCCTGTAGTTTGTTTGCCTTCCTTTTCGTGTATCATTCTAACTTTTTTTTTTTTCATTGTTCAGTTTCGACTATAAAGCCCTAGAAATTTTACTTATTTGAAGCCTTAGAATTTTTTGATAATTATAGGATTTGCATGCTTCAAATCAATCTTTAATCTCTGTAATGTTTTTCTTTGGAGATTCTGAGAATTTTGAGATTTTCCACATTCGCAGCACCCTTGAGGCGAATCGACCTTCTCCCTATTCAAAGCCTCCTGCCATTGCCAACCCGATCCCCGAATCTCGTATCGTTCCGGTGAGGGTTTAATTATGTTTCTATGTTATATTGATTGTTTTTTTTATGAAAAAATTTTTTAGGTTAGTTGTGCCTGTAATTGCAATCGTTTGGCTGTTACTGGAAGGAACTGAATTTCATATTAGGTATTGGAGGGAGATGCCATTTGTGAATGGGAGATAGGGCTGTTTAATAAACTGTTTTTCAGTTTGTGGATTTTTTTTTTAATGATATTGGGGTAACTATGCTCTATACATACCGTATTTAATATCCTGCTGCTTAAATTATTGTGGGTATTCTTGTTTAGATTTCAACCTTAACTTTGGAGGGAGTGGAACACTTGAGATTCCTTAGAGATTTATGCAGATTCGTTAAATGTATCTGAATGGTTTTAATTGGCCAAATTTTGAGTATATCCTCTGTTAAACATTGATCCATCTTAGTTTGATGACCATCTCAGCTAGTTTAGCTTTTGGTTAGGCTTGAATCAAATCGTATAAATCTTCAAAAATCAGCAAATCTTTTCCCGTAAATCGAGCTCTTGATATCTTCGACTCAAATCGTTGCAATCTTTCCTTATCTAACTAACGTCTCGGATTTCACAAATCATTTCTTAATTATGCTTGACCTCTCTGGATCAGGCTCAAAACTCATTTCTCTAATAGCCTTTGTAACATCTGCAACAAATAAACAGTAAATGAGATCCATTAAAGAAAATTCTCTAACAGTAAAAGAAGAATTTTCATTTCAAATCTTTACAATGATTCCATCTACAAGTTGTTGGACTTTTTTTCCTTGGGAAGGGTAAGGAGAAACTAACCATCCATAACGTTTTCGTTCTTCAAGGATTGAGAAGTCTGGGTCCTCTTCGATCGGATCTTCGTTTCTTGAATGCTAATTACCAAAAGAAAATTAAAAAAGATGAAATAATATATTATTAGCAAAGAAAAAGAGAGAAAGGAAATAGACTCGTAATCACTAGGACCTTATGTGTGTCACATTTGGGGGTCTCTTTCTAGGATTGTCTAATTATCAGATGGTTCAGACCATCCAATGTTACTAATTTTTGGGCTGCAAGATCTCATTAGTGAACCCATGGACAGTGTCAGGGCCAGGCCTACTAGGAGAGGTATTAATCTCAAAAATTTGCCTCAGTATTTAGAAACTTAGAATCATTCAATCTATTCAAACTTAGTGTTCCAGGTAGTCAAGATAGGGATTCATCTAACGATAAAAGTCAGGTGCAAGTATGCAGGTATGGCCTTAATTTCTTAGGATTACATGAGTGATAACACAGATTTTCCTCTCCCAATTCATTCATCAAACTAATACGCAGATTCAGATGTCATTATATTGCACAAAAACACTTTCTAATTGTTGCAGTGGTGGCCATTGATTAGACCCCATTCTACATATCAAACTCCTAACACAATGAAGACATTAAACTCACAAGAGAGGCAGAGAGAGTAGCCATTATATGTTGATATTGTAGCAGTTAACACAGCGATGTATGTATAATACTCGACCTCAACTATGCGGATTAACACTAGAGATGTATGTATGTATTTGACACAATATGTAATTATTGGTATATAAATTCTAAAGGTTGGTGTGGTGTGTGGTGTTGTTCCCCGAGACATTAAACTCTCATTTTTAGGTTTGTTTACCGATAAATTATAACCTGATTTTTAGCTTGGATTTTAGTGTGTATATTAGAGTAGTCCCAATCTGTTTTGTTTGGTTTAATTGTAGCTTTTATTCATTTTGTTTGTTTTGTTAAGTTTCTATGTTAGGCTTAGTTTTGTATAAAATCTGGTTAGATTAATATTAACTTAGAGTAAATTTCTCTTTTGGGTTAATTTTTAGTTTAGCTTTTTTTAAACTTTTGTAAAATCTGATTGTTGGATTTTTTTTAGGTTAATTTAACTTTTACTAAATCTGATTTTTGTAAAATCTGATTTTACCAAATCTCAATTCTCTCAATCCCTTTGTAGCCGTAGAAGTTCCCTGCCACCTGTCTGTGTCCCGGTCGCCCTCTCTGGTAGCCACCTCTACTCTCTCCAGTGGCTCCACCTCTCCAGTCATTGGTAAGACCTCTCTTTCTCTATAATTTTTTGGGGTTTTGGTTATTTGTAAAGATGGGGTTTGTAAAGATGGGGTTTCTCTGTTGGTTTTGGTAAATATCTTGGAAATCATCAAAGTCGAGCAAACTACCGTTAGGGAAACCCAAGAAGTGAGAAAGTATCTCTAGATATCCTTGCCACCAGAAAACTAGAGAAAAAAATAGTACCCTTAATTATGCTTAACATTTGTTTCAAAAGAAAATTTTAGCTCTAGTACCCTTAAATGCAATAAATGATGTTGGACTAATGATTGTGATTCTACTGTTTCTTAATATTATGGGTTAAATGTTATATATATATATATATATAGTTAATTCATAACTTGATAGATAGACTAAAATAACATGCTAGATCTTTTGATATTAAATTCTCATTCAATTTTATTGCATTAAGTAATTCTTAATTGTTAACAACATGTTCCCATTCTGCTCTAATTTGTATACTGCATGACAGAACTTAAGATAGTAAAACATCCATCGAAATCCCATTCGTCTTCAGGATGATCATTTATAGTAAAACATCTCACTAGAACTAAAGCTAGTTAGATTCTTAGGTCGAGGATTTGAAAACCCTACTCTTAGAGTCAAATGACCTGAGCCTATTACCCGAACTAACCCTTTCCTAGGCATGGGCTCAAGTCTTAAACCAAATCCACAACCAAGTTTCAAGTGTGGATGCATATGCAACGCAATCCCAATGGAACTTCTCTTGAACTTTTCCAACTTCTTTAGATGTTCAACTGTATGTTTCTGTTTGGTGCTGAGATTGAAAAGTATCGTGAAGTCAACCAGCCCAACTAGAGGACTTCAATTTGTTGATAAGGAACCTGGTATTAAGTTAATCTAGGTGATTGTATCCTGATCCATGCGCTAGGATGGGGAAAACATTTATATGGTCATAAGCTTTCTTCATGTTAACAAGATTCCTTTCGGCCATAAAAGTCTTCCTAGATCCTGGTGCATGGGCCAGGAAACAACCACCCAGATTATCTTATACCAGTCTCCTTATCAAGAAATTGAACCCCATAAACATACACTTCCCAGATCCTGATAGTATTGAGCCTTGGAGAAAATGACGAAATTAAGATTCAACGCAATATATAATAACAATGTACACAGATGTACATAGCTGAAGTTAGCAAAAGTATTACGAATCTATAGACATTTCTCCTATAGCACGATATAATGAAATACAAGTTCATCTGTATGAGAAGACAGATAAAAAACATCAGGGAAGTCATGTAGTAGTCATTTGCTTCATATGTCTCGGATGCAAGGATATTTCGGCCACAGATAAGGAATGCTCATAAACTTTAAGCCCAGATAAAAGACTCGCTTCGCTTTGTTCTCTATCCTTGGAACTCGAGATTCAGACATGTAAGTTCTAGTAGTTGTGTTCATAATAGTGAGCACATCAAAGAGTATCGATATATGTTAACTGTTTAAACTGGTTAGAGGTGTTTAAACTTTGTGTTTATGATGGTTGGATTTCTGTATTGGTTTAAGTTTATACACATGCATGCATTGAACCATAGATCTCCTGTTCAAGAACCATTGTCTGATAAGTGCATTTTTGTTATCACCTATTTGGACGGATCAGTTGTAAATATGTTGTTTAGTTCTCTATCCTTGATATTCCGAGATTCGGGCATGTAAGTTCTGGTAGTTGTGTTCATAATACTGGCCACATATCTATGTTAACTGTTTAAACTGGTTAGGGGTGTTTAAACTTCGTATTTATGATGGTTGGATTTTTGTATTGGCTTAAGTTCATACACATGCATGCATTGAACCATAGATCTCCCGTTCAAGAATCATTGTGTGACAAATGCATTTTTGTTATCACCTATTTGGACGGATCAGTTGTAAATATGACATTTAGTTCTCTAGTAGGACTGAATGCAGTTTAACAACTTTTCGGTCTTGTCCTCCAAAGCTCTGTACCCAAACAGGTGGGTGTTCAATTGTTCATACAGAACTCAAACCCCTCAAAAGTGTTGTTGGCTTCGAATAAAAATGGGCCAATTTATCTAATGATCAATTTATCTAATGGCGATGCTAATTATGGTAATTTCATTTCAATATCTAATGATCGATTATGGAGTCCTCAGGTTTGGGAGTGTGTTCAATAGATTCCAGGGATTTGGAGGGTTGTTTATTTATGTTAACTGGAAAAATTGATTTAAGGTGATATCATCATAATCATGATATTTGCACTATTAATAGTCTTCACCTCTTGCCATAGCCATCTAATTGAGTTACAGGCCCTATGACACAAGAACTAGAATATAACCAGTCCAATTTTGAGACTTGACATTGCAAGTCCTTGTAGCAAGGGCATCCAGACAAATCCTGAACACAGCCCAGTAGGCTAACTTGCGGGGCATAATTTTACAGATTCAAATAGGCTCTAAAAGAAACAGGGAACGGTTATACACTAGCCTATCTAGGATTGCCTCAATTCTCAACTGACGTGATAGGAAACTTCTGGCATTTGGTGAAAGAGGGTTCAGCTGATACCTTCTAGATGGTGCATAGGCTCATCAATCAGAACCACCCCAATGTTGGGCTAACCACCACTCATTGAATAGAGAAATTGCACCTATCAGATAATCCTACCAGTCTCATGTAAGTACTTCAGTTTGAAAAACATACTACTTAAGTTCTTTATACTCATCCAAAAAGACTGGCTATTATAATGGAAATAAATATAATAAACTGAATGCAGCTATTTGAATTGTTTTTGCTCTTGATGACGAAGTTCTCTACAATTTTCTCTCATTTGAATTGTTTTTGGTGCATACTACTTAAGTTCTTTAGAGTCATCCAAAAAAATCATGAATTTTTTTCCCTTTGGTAGAAGAAGAAAATAAAACAAAAACAAGAAACAAAAGGACATAAAACCAATCAAATGGCTTGCCATCTACTGTTTTACCCACTTTTTATTTTTATTTTATTTTTAATTGTGTGTGAGTAATATCTACTGGAATCAAAATTCCTCAAATCAAGTTCTTAAGGAAAACAAGAACTTCACTTTTTCTCGAAAAAACTCAAAACAAGAATATCACGGAATATTCCAGAAACCGAAAATAGTGCAAACGTCCTTCTGGAGAGTAATTCGACCCCCGGTTTGGATTTGGTAGGGGTTTCTAGGTTTAGGCCAAACCTAATTTTCAAATTATGGATTTCGGGCCTCTAGCTGCCCAAATCGGGCAAATGGCCTTAGAATCTAGCGAATCAAATTCTCACACTTCGGTTGGGTTGAAATACACGCGTTAGAAGAAACGGCATCGAAATCCGACCCCCGATTTGGATTTGGTGGGGGTTTGTAGGTTTAGGCCAAACATAAGTTTCAAAGTATGGATTTCGGGCATCTCGCTGCTCAAATCGGGCAAACGACCTCGGACTCTAACGAATCAAATTCCTACACTTCGGTTGGGTTGAAATACATGCGTAAGAAGAAACGACATCGAAATCCGACCCCCGGTTTGGATTTGGTGGGGGTTTGTAGGTTTAAGCAAAATCTAAGTTTCAAAGTATGGATTTTGGGACTCTTGCTGCCCAAATCAGGCAAACGACCTCGGAATCTAGCGAAACGAATTCCCACACTTTGATTGGGTCGAAATACATGCGTTAGAAGACATGACATTGACATCCGACCCTCGGTTTGGATTTGGTGGGGGTTTATAGGTTTAGGCCAAAGTATGTTAGAGCTATGAATTCGGCCTCGTTAGTAATGAAATTTCTAAACTTTTATGTGTTTTAATAATTAAACCTTATTAGTATCAGAAATTTGACATAAATTTGGATGTATGTTGATGAAATGCTACACTTTTATGTGTTTGAACTCTATATGTATGAAATATATGACATGACCTTGTTTCTTTGCATATTAATTTTATGGAATCCTTAATTTTTTTTTTCTGTTCGATATATTCTAATCATCAATTTTATTTTATTGTCTTTATAGGAGGGAGCCAGCACACACCACTCTGGTTTTAGACCAGCCGGAGGGAGCCAGCCAGAGGGAGGAGAGACTTAGGATTTATATTTTTTATTTCCGATACATTTATATGGACATGTATATTTTTATGATGTTTACATACTACGACTATTTGGATGAATTTCTTTTTGTCTTATGTAGATTGGATGTTAGAATTTCTTTTCTCTCGATAAATATTTCTGCTGCTCACAGGTACAAAATAATACAGGTAAAAAAAAAAAACCACCAATTCCATATAAATAGTTTTTTTTTTAAATTGGCACTATTAGCGGCGTTTTTATAACGCCGGAAATGAATAAAAGTTAGTAACGGCATTATAGACGACGCCGTTATTGAGTAATTATTAACGACGTACAAGTTATCAATAACGGCGTTTAGTAGACGCCGTTATTGAATAATTTTTAACGGCATTATATACGACGCCGTTATTGATTATAGATTTAGAGGCGTTTGGAAAAAACCGCCGGTATATAGATTACCGACGTAGGTATTACCGGCGTTTACACTAGTACGCCGGTAATAACAATAACGGCGTTTTTTATCCCTTTACCGGCGATATTTTTACGCCGCTAAAAACCTTAAATTTTGTAGTGCATTGAAGACTCATCGATGAATTCAACCACTGAGTTAGTGTTTTTTATTCGGGCTCCATCTCGTCGACGAATGGAAAGAGTATCTTCATACTCGTCGACGAATTCTTGCGGGAAGCAGAAAACTTTGTAACGGCTAGTTTCGTTCTTATTACTTCTCCAACAGCCATAAAACCTCTTGGGTTATAAATAGAGATAATTTATGAACTAAAAGATGAACTCCAATCCTTCCAATCATTCTATAACTCACTCTATCATTCATTGATCAATCCTTTGAGTTAAAAACTTAGAAAACCCAAAAGAGACCAAATTGAGCTATTCAACTCCATACTTTGAGAGACTCTTAGTGAGTGTAAAGTGATCTATCAGCTCGTTTTAGGAGAAAATTAAGATTGCAATCATCACTCTATGAAGTGTATGTGAAAATCAAGAATCGGTAGATTCTTGTCCTTGAAGCGGGGAGCTTTGTGAATGTTTGGTCTCTACCCGTAAAGTAGACTGAAGCCAAGAGAGGGGATTCTCTTGCATTGTAAAGGTATGATCTTCACCCGTAAGAAGATTAGTGATTGAGTAAATCGTGGGAAATCCTCTAGTAGGCAGGGATGTAGGCGAGATTGTCGAACCTCGTGAACGTCTTTGTGTTTGCATTCCCTCTCTATACTCTTTACTTTATTGCTTTGCATTGATTGTATAGAATTGCATAATTCCATTCTCTTTTAATTAGTATAATTGAAATTCCACTTAAGGGAATATGATGAAATTTTAATTTGCCATAGACCCTATGGGTCAAATCCTTGGGCAACACCCAGGGTAGGTTAAGGTTTGTGGGCCCTTGTTTGGGCCCAAAGGGTGTTTGAATGTGGATTTAGGCCCTGGGGTTTGGGTCTGAGGTTTAACTGGGCTTTGGGCCTAGGTTGAGTTTAGCTCTTAATTTAGTGGCTAGGTTAGGGTTTGGCTAGGGTTCGATCAGGGCTGGAGTAGGGCTGAACTATGGTTAGGTTAGTTGGAAGGGGTGTAAAAATTAGGTTCTTACAATCAGGACACTCCTACATAAATTGCTTATGGAGGAGGGAACAGGGTGAACCAAAGATGTTCTAGGAATCTACCCGAAAAGAAGGAAAATGGGCATGAGGTCATGCTTCCTAAATCCTCAAAAATGGTTAGGGACCAAAGGGTCACCTCAAATCTAAGAACCATTTTGATGAGGAGGGAAGACCTCCAGGACTATGATTAGTCTAGTTGTGCTATAGCCTAGGTTGTGTTTTGATTGCTTCATCTTTACCTAGTGCTATGTGTAGTCTTGTATATTATTAGGATTTTATTTCTTGCTAATTTACTTATGTTGATGTTGGCTCATATATTGTTTGCATCTAAAATCCCAAAAAGATTTTACACTTTTATTTTAGATATGATATTTCTTCTTCCTCAGTTGTTTTTGTTTGAGTTATTGAAAAATCCAAAAACATTGAAAATGAGAAAATCCAAAAACATTAAAAATGAAAAAAAATCCAAAAACATAAGAAAACTGAAAATTCCAAAAAAGAGTTTTCATGTTGTTATATCTCTCCTAGCATAGTGTGCATAACTTGCATCCTTTGTATTCCATAATTGATCTATCATGTGTTTAAGGAAATTTACAATCTAGGATTGAGCTTTTAAAGATAATGCAACTGTTTATGTCCTTTGGGTGTAAAAATTAGGCTATCTCACTTATCATAGTTAGAGTTCAGTAATTCATGATATGCCTTGTATTTTATGCACATGCACTCTGACAGGACTCTGATTAAAGGTATGCATTCCTATGTTGTAGGAAATTATGTTATCCTTCTATGACCCCTTTGGTTGATCAACTCTACCATTGGTTATATTTTCATTTACTTGTGTCCTCCATGAAAAAGAAAAGAATAAGGCAATGGGAATGACTACTTTTGGGATAGTGTGAAAGTCACTATTGGATGCAAACAATAAGAAATGGCTGCTTATGCAGCCAGTAGGTATCTATCAGGGTTACTAGTGTGAAAGCCCCTGTTGCCAATAGGAGAGGACTACCTACCCAAATATTGTGAAACCCACCATTGTAATAAAAAGATGAAAAGTAAAATGCCATTAAAAATTCTTATAATATGGCTATGTTTGTCAGAAAAAAAAAAAAGAAGAAAATTGCATAAAGACAAACAATGGAGAATGATACACTTAAATTCAAAAACTCTGCATGTTTTGGATCTAACAAGGTTTGAATTCTAGTATTGTGATTTCTGAAGTTTTCCAAGTGGTATAATATCAAATCCTAACTAGGGATGAAAACTTGAAATTGGAGTTGAGTCAGATCTACACTACACACTTGACTTTCTGAAAAACTGTGCACTAAATGTGACTAGGTGATTAAGTCTCTGCTTGACTACCCTGTGTGATTAAAATTAGGTAGATTTATCCTAATTTTATTTAATCTAATATTATGATATATAATTAGGCATGTCATAATTTTTTGTAGCTTGGAATCCTATTTGTGCACTTATGAGGTGGATGTCATCATACTTGAACTCAAGGGGATTTAGTGCCAGAAGTGGGTAAATTGATCTATAAGATTTTGGACAAATTAATGTGTGGATAGGACAATGATCATTCACTCTAAAGATTCATTGCATGAACTCTAGTTGAAACAAAGTGGCAAAAACCCAAAAGAATGAACAAAATGGCATTTCTATAAATAACCCAAAAAGGGGGCATTCGAACGCCGGCCTTGGTTGTTCGAACGACCCCTCGGGCTTGGGTTTAAAAAACCCCAAGTTTGAGTTTATTTCATTCACTCTCTTGCCCTAGTCGTTTGAAAGCTTAGAGCTTTTTGGGGTTTTTCTTCTCCCTCCTTGTGCTAAGGTAACGTTCTCTAAATAACTTCCACACTTTCATCCTAAGAAAATCTAAGGATGGTTAGCTTAGTGATTTTTAATCAAAGAATGTCATGAAACATCTTATACTGATTTGGAATTCAAATTCTTCCTGGCTATAGACTTATCTCATGGCTAGTGGATCTGGTAAGAGATATTTTCACTCCAATTCTATTGTGGATTCTAAGGACAACATTACTCTCATTCCCAAATCCTTGCTTGGTGTGACTGTCCTAAAGTCATCAAAGAGGAAATCCTTGTTTCACAACGATTCCTCATCTAAGGAAAAATCCCCTGCTTCTTCAGAAGAGTTTCCCCCAGATGTGGTAATCATCGGTACTGGCCGGTCTAATCACTATGTTGTAGGCCCCATGGCAACTAACCCAGATTTGGCTCCCTCCTTGGCTAGCATTCAATTTCAAGTCGTTCAACTCTTGGCTTCTCAAGCCTGGTTTAGTGAGTAGCTCCGAAGGCAGACTATCATCCTCTCAAACTTCTCCGAAGTCTCTGATTATCAATACATGCAAAATACTTTTCGGCCAGTACTACACATCAAAGGTCAGAATGAGGAGCTTAAGGCTGACTTAGCCCAAGATGGCATCGTTGTTGCCCCCTCGCTAGATTCATAGCAAGAAGTACTTAGGAGATCTTTGCAATTTAAATCCAATTTTGTTTTAATGGATTCAGATATTATTGTTTAGTTTGTGGATGCTTTCATAGACTACTAGACATATTTTACCTATGGAGTTTCATCAGCATTGTTACAAACTACTTTTTGGTAGTGCCAGGGATAGACCTTGATGATGCCTGAATGGATAAAAACACTGTTATGAACTCTTATCTGTTAATAGAGAGTCACTTTTGGACTGCTACTTCTGTTTTGTGGTTCTCTCTCAGACTAGATACCTTTGGGTTGTAATTCTGGATATGTTTCTAGATTTGACTTATGCACACTTTTTCTGATTATTTCTGACTATCTTTGTGCTTAGAATTGACTACTTTTTGAGTTCTGGGTATGTATCTAGAACAGGATTTTGGATACTTGTGCCATTCCATATGACTTCTTTTTGATTCTATCATGTTGCTGCATCTCTTGATCTGTGTGTTCCTTTTAAGATAATTTTAACTGTGATGCATCATGATTTTTGATGGATGGGTTATTACATCTTGTTAATGTTAGGGATATATGATACTTGTTGGTTGATAATTAATTGTCTATCGATCCCTGATCCTTTTTATTCTCATCTGCCTACTATGGATTATTGATGTGTGTTGACACCTTGATGATTGATTTTGTTCTAATTGTATATTTCCTGGATACGCTTGGCTATTCGTGCAAAAAGGGGGGAGAGAGGTAACTCACATAGGACGATATGAGTAACTCACAAAGGGGGAGAGCAAATGAACTTTTAGCATCATTATTCTTATCTCATTACTCACACAGGGGGAGCGCCCAACTTATTATCTTATGGCCTCCACTTTAGTTGTCTTAGTGTTGTATTGATTCTTGAATAGTGCGCTTCTTGTTTGGCTTGTGATCTTGTATGTTCTCCACGCTTTACCAGTGTTTTGTTTTAGAATGTGCATATTATCAGGAAGCAAACAGCGTCGTATCCGTTTCCTCATCTTCATGACAAGAATCAACTATTGGTCGAATTGTAAATTTGTCAGGTCATGTAAGATTCAAGTGTTAAAATTTTTGACTCTTTCTTAGCCTAAGTCATGTAAAAGTCAGTCTTTGTTTTGTTATTCAGTTTAGGAGAATATGGTTTTTGTCATGTTCGTCAGTGTTGTTTTGTCACGGAATTGTCAAAGGATGAGATTGTAAAGTCCATTTTTGGATTGGCTAATTCCATAAGACAAAATCATGGTTAAAGGGTGTCTTAGTTCAAGAAGTTTCAAGTGCTAGAAGTCATGTGAAGACAAAGGAAAGTTGTTGATCATGTGCCGTAAACATGCCTATGAATAGTAAGTGACTTAGATGACATTTACCCTAGGAAGAATTGACTTAGACAATGTCTGATATATCCTAGGTGGTTGGAAACAAGCCAAGATAGTTAAAAATCAGTTTTGGGAAAATTCCATGTTTCTGGTTCGAACCATGATGTGGGCGTTCGAACCATGGAGCCAAAAACGTATGAGAAAAAATTCCAGCAAATGGGGTTATGTGGGAGTTCAAATGCCCAAGTGGTGGTTCAAACCACCACCTTGGGGATTCAAACCACCATTGTGGATGATTTATCTCCTTGAGCCCTCTCTCATGTTCTAGACTAAAGTGTAAGTTTTCATCGAAAAACCTTTCGACTTGCATTATTGATTCTCACTGTTCATGAGATCACTCTAGGTTGTTGTTTAAACTTAATTAAACCCCTAAAAGTCTTCATGAGTATAAACTTGGTTGATACGTGCCAAAGCCCTTGCAAAAAGGAGATCAGTCCCTGTAGCGAATCATGGTCATTGTGGTCGGAGAAATCCTGAGCCGCCTAGGTGGAGATTAATCGAGAGATCGTGGTTGCTGAGTTCTGAGAGGAGCAAAATCTGCTGCTGGTATATCACATTGGCTTGTGAGCGCATGGTTGCTTATTGAGGCATTGAGGATTAGTTACCGAGGATCGTTGTCTCAGTTCGGTTGGGTACAGTATGAGTCTGTAATTATTTGTTTCTTTTGCTCTTAATTAAATCTCTTTTATTTGGATGAGGTCCCATGGTTTTTCCCGAGAGAGTTTTTCACGTAAAAATCTTGGTGTTGTGGTTTGTGTATGATTGTTTGTTTACCGTTTCCGCAACTTTAATTGATAAAATTAAAATTGGTAAATAGACCCTAGGAAAACCTATTCACCCCCCTCTGAGTCTTGATTGATATATAAAGGGGTAATTTCATAGACCTTTTTCTGATGAAAATTACGGAGATACTCGTACTGCGTGAAAACTGTTCAACCGATTTGAGGAACCATTTGACCAATTTGATCATTGGTTCTATTTTCCTAATCCGATTGTAGTTGGTTGAATGGTTCGGGAATTGTTCAAACGACCTACCCTGTTTTCTCTACACCACACGACAACAATTATTTTTATTAAAAACATTTAAGTAAATGAAACTTTTCATTTACTTTAAGTTATTTAATTAAAATAAGGAAGTATCCCCCATTTGGATTTAATAAAAATACTTAAAAAATTAAATTAGGAGTAAATAAAATCTCAATTTCTAGTTTTAGAACAAAAAATAAAATCATGCCCGTCGTCCCAAAATAGATCGTCAAATAAACAACTGCCCCCATAAAATTCTACATATTCATTTAACACATAAACATCAATTTTTGAGAAAAATTATCTGAAAATTCGACAATTATTATTTTTTTGCTAAAAATTACTTGTTTCCTACAATTTATATAAGTCGTTTTTAAAATCAATTAAAATCATCAAATGAACAATGCTTTGTGATGAAAAAATCTATCACAAGTTTACTCCCTCTTCTTCCGCTTTACAACCGGAATAAGGAACCTTAGAATTCAGAAGAAGCTCTAGCTCGAGCTATAGCGCTTATTAGGAACTGTCTAATTCAATTAATTCCAATTTCTGTGCCTTTCTTAAAAAGAACATCATTTTCATATTAGGTGTGCATGAGATCAGTGTTACCGACATCACATGTATGACATGAATATCGAGATTAGAATCCAGGTCTCTACAACCTACTTAGGTCTGCACTTAAGCCTAGTAGACTCATTAGCTTGACTTATTCGAGCCAATTAAGCTACAACTGATATTCCAGGCTCGAACAACCAAGCCAAACTTTTATTTGATCATGAATGTTTAAACAATCTGAGCTCAAGCTAGACCTTGTTTGATTTGATTTAGCTCAAAGATCGACTCGTCTAAGGCTTAATTCAGATAGAGTTCTGCTCAGTTTAAAATATCATATATATATATATATAATATTTTATAATAATTTTTGTGTGTTAAAATATGATAGCTTACAAATAATTAAATTTAGGAGATAATGATAATAAAAGAAAATTGAGAAGTTAAAAGCAACAAATGTGACCCTAACCCTTTACAATTTGAAAAAAAAATGACTATCATCAAATCTTATTTTTGTGTATGATTGAATGAATTTTATGTAATTTCTTATATTGTAATTTAATAATAAATACGTTTATTAAAAGAGCAATAGTAGGGGTGTACACAATTCGGGGCTAGCTTGGTTGTTCAGCTCGGCCCAGCTAGCTCAAGCCGAGCTCAAGGTTGATTTTTTAGGCTCGATTAGGCCAGGCCAGGCCAAGTTGAACAACCAAGCTTGAAATTTACTTCGGCCGAGCTCGGGCCAACCCCTGTTTGATTTGGCCTGGCTCGAATCTCGGCCCGATTGAGGCTTGATTTGGCTCGAAGCTTGGCCCGACTTGAATATCATATAAAAGAATAGAAAAAAATAAAAATACTATATATATATATATATATAATTATTATATATAAATAATACAAAATATTATTTTATTTAAAAATATTTTATTAAATAAAATAAGCCAAGCTTGAGCCAAGCTGAGCTCGGCTCGAGCTTGAATCAATTCGAGCTCGAGCCTATTTAAAATTCAGGCCGAGCCTAGATTACCCCCCTTTCAAGCCGAGCCGAGCTTGGCCAAGCCCGACTTAGCCCGGCACAATACACCCTGCAATAGTTTGCTCCAGAGGTGAGGGGCGAACTATTGCTCCCCGCTCTCACAAAGCCCCTTCAACTGTCCATTAACTCTTTTTAAATTTTTTAACCCCTATGGTTGCTTTTTAAAAAAATAATCAAGGGTAGATGAGTGAACCCTAGGGTGAGTGAATCTTAACCACAATTAAAAGGAATTAATAGGGGATATGTGGCAGAAAAAGGGCCCTCAGATGCCCTCCTCGTATTACTGACCGAGGAGGTGATTATTTTCCTCCTTAAAATCATGTGAAATTACTCAAAATAACGTTAAAACTTAAATAAAGCTTGAGCCAACCCGTGATCAACTTGGCTTTATTAAGCTCGAGCTCAATCAAACTTGTTCAAGCCGAACTCAAGCCTAAACATTTGAGCTCGAATCAAGCTCAAGCCAAGCTAGACTCGAATACAGGTCTACACCAGCCTTTATCTATACAATGGATTAAATCATGTCTTTATACGTGCAACTGCTTAACTCAACTATACTTGTGCTTGGTATAACTGATTAAAGTGAATCTACGTGTCATGTAGTAGTGGATCGAGTATCTAAGCCATCTTTCTCCGTTAGTGCAGCTCATTATGTATCATAGACCATAGTTACAGTCTATGCAGGGGCGGAGCCAGGTGGGGGCCTATGGGGGCACGTGCCCCCACTGAAATTTTGTAAAAACATTTTTTTAAAAAAAATTTAGCAATAGGGAGTTCAAATCACAGCCAATCGCAATTGAATTCGGGAAAAATTCATTTGCACCCACAAGTCAACACGTATCCCTTTTAACTCTTATTAACCATGATTAAAATTCACTAACCCATAGAGTTCAACAATCTAACTTTGGTTTTTAGAAATTCTTTTTTTCTAAATTTTAATCCTAGGGTTAAAATTTCTTAACCGTAGGGTTAAATTTTTTAAAATTTTGTCTAAAAACCAAGGGTAGATTGTTGAACCCTAAGGGTTAGTGAATCTTAACCATGGTTAATAGAGGTTAAAAGAGACATGTGTTCACTTGTGGGTGCAATTGAACTCTCCCCGAATTCAATCATGATTGGTTGTGACTTGTGATTCCATCTCAGCCATGGGAATGGAGGCCTGTGCCCCTAAGCTTTGAATCTGTCCAATATTTGCGAGAACTTGGGATTGCATTCACAACGATTCAGGAATAGAAGTTGGAGGGTTAATATTTTTAAAATATTTTTTCTAAAATCCATGGTTAGATTATTGAACCCTAAAGATTAGAGAATCTTAACCATAGTTAAATGAGGTTAAAATAGACACATGTTGACATGTGGGTGTGATTGAACTCTCTCCAGTTTAATCACAATTGATTATGATCCCAACACCTACACATAAAAAATATATGTCTTTTATATTAAGTTGATTAATTATTTAATTGGGCATAGTGTTGGACAAGGGGAAGTTGTAACTTAAAACAATTATACTATATTATTTAAATATTGAATATGGCATAGCCATGAGGCAGGAGACAGTTCCTGAATTTTTGAAAAAAAAATACATCTTTTGTATCATATTATATAATTATATAACATGGCATGGAACAATTGTCTCGTAAACAAGGGATAACAATACCCATGAGATATATACAAAATGTATGGAAGAAATGGCCCAAGAACTTAGTCATTAAAAAATATTTGGAAGCTACGCCCCGAATCGTTTGACCCAGAAAAATTCATACCACCTAATAATTCTCCACAAATATATCAACAATTACTAAATTTTTCAATTAACCATCGTGTGCCCCCACTACAAGAAAATCCTGGCTCCATCCTTGAATCTACGTGTGTTTTTTCATTCATTTAAAGAAAGCCATGTTGAGCAGAGGATACTAGTGAACCATTATGTGAGAGATTAAGAACATTTCTTAATCCATGCCTTGTAGTAAGTAAATTAATTTGCTTAGCGTGGTCATGAACGTCATCCACACTCACTTTCTCGCCAAGCAGACAAGAAGTCACTTCAAAAGGCCTTTGTTTGCCAATAGTGTTCAGTTCTTGTCTGAGAGAGAGAGAGAGAAAGAGAAAGAGAGCTGATGGTCACCTATCTTTCAGACGAGAACAGTGCTTGAAAACTTAAATAAAAGCCCATGGAGGGTTGGTTCTCCTTCCCGTTTACGTGAAAAGAGAACGCAATCGCTAATCGCTGCCTTCCTCTTCCTATGATGCCTCGTAAGTAGAAAACCATTTATTTCCTAACTTATATTTACCTACAATACTGTCCAACTCACCTGTCTTGCCGGCGTTTTCCCTCAGTTCTCTCTCTCTACCGTTATAATTGTCTCTTGTTATGAAATGTGTTGTTGCTACTTTTATCTTTTCTATTTCTTGAGTAAGGTGTAGATTTTCCCCAAGGTTTTAGGCGCAGTTTGGCATAGTTCATCATGTACGATTTTACTTATCACGGGAACAAAAATGACATAAACGCATTTGGTAATTCATTTTAAAGGAAGGACTCAAGAATTGATGCGTTTTCAGCAAAATTTTAGCCAAATAAAAAAAGGCTTATCAAAATTAATTTTGAGAAACACATAAAAACCGAATGAGATAAGTATGAAAACCAACGAGATAGACATAACATAATAAAATTTTGGGTATTCTAAAACCATGAAGGGTTGGACTAGTGGTTTTCGGGTATTCTAAAACGAACGAGATAGACCACCACCACCACCCATCACCACCACTCCACCACCCACCACCACTCACCACCCCCACCACCCCACCACTCCACCACTCACCACCACCACCACCACTACCCATCACCATCCCTCCACCACCCACCACCACCACCCACCACCACTCACCACCACCACCACCATCCCCACCACTCACCACCACCACCACCCCACCACCACTCACCACCCATCACCACCACTCACCACCACCACCACCCATCACCACCACTCCACCACCCACCACCACCACCACTCCACCACCAACACCACTCCACCACCACTCACCACCATCACCACCCCACCACTACTCACCACTCCACCACCACCACCACCACCACCACCACCACCCCACCATCACTCACTACCACTCACCACCACCACCACCACCACAACCACTCCACCACCAACGCCACCAACACCACTCAACCACCACCAACATTATCACCATCACCACCACCACTCACCACCACTATGGATTGAAATTGCTTACTCATTATTATATTCATCATATTTCTAAAATGCGTTTTTTTGTTTTTTATTTTTTAAAACAAGTAATAGTTAGTAATATCAAACATATTTTCAATTTAAAAAATTTGAAAATAGAAACTTATTTTTAGTTTTAAAAAACAGAAAAAACAAAAACATAAAATTGGATGTGTATCCAAATGGCCCCCTTAGTTGTTTATTTTCTTAATACTAGTTGGGCATGCACATGCACATGCAAGATTATTTCTTCACCTATTAATTATCACAAATTTCAAATATTTTTATTATAGAGGTGAAAAAATGATTAATAGAAATATTTTAGGAAATAAAAAATTTGATTAACATGGATATTCTAGAAAATAAAATTTTGATTACAGGAGCATTTTGGTAATCAAAAAATACAAGACGTTTATATAGAGGCGGTGAAAAGAGTCATTAATAGGAGTATTCTAGGAAGATTGATTAACAGGGGTATTTTGGAAGTTAAAAAGATTGATTTATAAGAATATTCTAGAAAACGTTAATTAATAGAGACATTTCAAGAAATAAAAACATGTACAATCCAAAGCAATGCTCATGAGTGGCTTTTCGGAACAGGGATAAAAGTAAACTTGTAGGGCTATATATATATATATACTAGCAGAGACCCGTGCGATGTACAGGTATGAATAATTTTTTTTAAAAAATTACAAAATTATAATAAATTAGAAATAATATGTGAAATAATTAAGAGATGGTATTTATGAGTTCCACTTAAGTGGAGTTGAGACTTGGGGAGAGAGATGAGGTCTTTGCTGAGTAGAAGAATCTCTTGGGGTATGGGAGAGAGTTAATAATGGGGAGAGAAAATGGGAAGTTAAGAAATTGTATTTATGACTCACACTATGTGATGATGTGGCATCACAAATCTTAAAATGGAGATCAAAGAGGATGCCATCTAGGCATCCTATTTCTATAGTATTTATGTATATATATATAATAGTAGAAAGAATTTGAGTGACATTTTGGGAACGGGGATAAAACTAAAATTGAGAGGTATTTTGAGAACAGGGTTAAAACAAACTTGAGGGATATTTTTTAAAAGGAAACTTAAGGGCCATTTTGGGAATAAGAATAAAAGTAAAATTGAGGGCATCTTGGGAACAAATTTAAGAATCTAACTTGAAGGGCATTTTGGGAATAGAAACTAGTACAGGCGAAACCCATCTCACTTTTATATTAATATAGATAAGAAATTATTAGAATAGTATAAATTGAGGGGCAGTTTTGGGAACAAAAATTTGTACAGGCTAACCTATCTCACACATATACAAAAATTACTTTTTAGGTTGAGAACTCACAAATCAAGGTAAACCCATCTCACTTTTATATAATAATATAGACGGACAATTATTAGAATAGTATAAATTGAGGGGCATTTTTGGAAAAACTTATACATGCTAACCTATCTCACATTTATATATATATATATTCTAATTTGAAAATTCTGGTTATCCCAAAAAAATTACCTTTTAGGTTGAGAACACGTAAAATTCACAAGGTTGGTTAGGTCGTCCTAAGGTCTATCCAACTAATTTTAATTTAAACTCTTAAAGTGAGATATTAAGAAAGATAAACACAAATCACAAAGTAGATACAATGATTTTTCATGTAAACCCTTCCCCAAAAAACCACGGGATTGTGGGCTAGGGATTTCACACTCACTTGAATCTGGGATAGGTAAGAGTGGCAATTTGGGCTTGAATTTTAATGATTTTTTAATAGATCCGGCCTGAAACCTGACACGTTTACAAAGGCTTTGATGCCTGAACTGAGCTCGATTGCCACCCCTAGGGATAGGGTATATCCCAAACTCGAATAAGATGAAATTCAGAGTCGCCACTCATCCCAATTTTGGGGTTGGATAGGAAACCGTATCGATTGAGGGTAAGGAGATTTGATTGTGTATCGGGAAAAGTATTAAGCACCGCATGCACCCGTCGGAGATGATGGTTACTTACTTGATGAACCCACATTAATTCCATAAAATATTGATTTAAATTTATACTACTATTCGAATATTTATATGCTAACAAGAGATCATTCTAGATTCAACTAATTTTTAAATTCATACCTTCCAAAACTTTTTAAAATTCATTTTAATTATTCCAAATTAATCTATAAAACACCCCCGCCTCTTGCATGAGTGGTAGGGGTGTGGCCTTCCAAGGGTGGAGGTCTGGGGATCTAATCCCCCAAGGGGTAAGAGTTGCAAGAGCTCGACTGCCCCAACCAACTTCTAACCACCTGACTCTACTGACGTAGGTAAATGATATCTATCCTGTAGGCCCCTCAAAATTTTTAAAAAAAGAAAAATCTATAAACCAGATTTAATAAGAGATTTAAACTCCAAATAATTAATATCAGATTGCTAATGACAAAATCAGACTAATTTTAAGAAAATGAGATTCATGGATGGATTGATATGAAACCAAATAAAATTAAGATTTATTAAATTTAACTACAATTAGCCTAAACACATAATTTAATAAGGAAAAGGAAAGATGAGGAGGGTGACCCATCTGTTACCGACTTACCGTAAACAAAGGGGATGGATTGGTCTACGTTGCGCAGAACACAGAACACTGAACACAGAACAAGAAGAGGAAAACACACCGGTGAGCAGAAATCTGTTAGCGAACCAAAAAGGGGTGTTAGGGACGAGCTTCCGTTGTCACTGCATCTGCTTGTGTGCTGGAACTGTTGATGCCATGGAGAAATCTGCTGAAGAAATCAACAATGGCGGCCTGCGCAGGCCAGCTATGTGGTGCTTGAACATTTTGCATCTCTAGAAATAAGATCAAAAAAGACAAAAGAAAAGGAGGAAAGAAGAGTGACGCTTCGAAATCCCGGAAGAAATTCTCTACTATTGGACAGAGGTTGAAGAAGATGAAATCTTTTTTTACAAAAATACCCAATTCTTTTCTAAAACTTCTCCAAATTGTTCTCCTCCAATTCGTTTCTAAAAGGGGTTATTTGTAGATTGAAAATGGGTAGGATTAGGTTGAATTCGGCTGTGGATGAGGAAACTCCTCCAAGTTCACGGTTTGGGGATTCTTGGGTTGATTTGGATGGATTTAATAAACTTGATTTGGATAATGATTAAGTTTTAAACATGTCCTTAAATTGGTTCCTTTGATGATTTAATGTGAAAAAAAGCAAAGGAAGACCAAGAAAAGCGAAAAACACAGTGGCTGGAACGTCCCTGTCGTGAGGAAGGAGACAGGGACGTAGCCGGTATTTTTTAAATTTGTTTTGGTTTTTTTTTTTTTTTTAAACAAAAAAAGCTTTTAAAAATCCGAAATAATGTGGTTTTGAATGTCCTTTACCTTGACACTTGTCACTTTTCCGCTATTAATTAATTGAATTTGTTTCCATATTGATTGTCAATTTCACAGTTGATCGAAGCCAAAATTATGAGCCAAAGGTAAAATGTATTCACTTGTTCAGTTCAGCCATTTCAACTTTCATCTTTTCAAGGAAGAATTACACAAAATATATATATTTTTGCTATTTCGAATGCTAAGGGCGGAGAAGAAATTGAAGTAAATGTACCTGACACAGTTGCTCCATCATGTGAGGCTGGAGTACTTGTGGAGACTGACAATCCCATGGATAAGCTTCCTGAAAATCCACCCATAGAGGTACCAATATTCTGTGTTGATAATAGAAACTTTTATTATTTTTGTCAACCTTATAACATAACCTCTTCTGCTGTTTTTCTAATATTTATCATCGTTACCCATTTAAAAAAAAAAAAACTGAGGGAACTACCTGTTTGCCTTGATTTTTTTACATACATCAAGCTCCCCTGATAGGACTAAAAAGATCTAACCTTTAATTACACTCAATTGATAGTGCTGAGTTCAAAAAGTTCAAAGCATATCATTCTACTAATAACATTACAAGGAGTATACTAAACTTACATGTAAATACCCTTATTTTATAAATAACTTAGAGTATTATAACCAAACTTTAAAAATTAGATTATAATAAGTAGGACCCACTTCTCTAATTAATTTGTTGTTCTATCTAGTTAGGACTCTTTATTAGTATAGTTGGAGGACTTTATTATATGTATTCTTTTTAAGGGGAACTTTTTGGTGAGTTTAATTACTCATCTTCATTCTAGAACTTAGAGAGACACAAATGTTGAATGAAGAGAGTAGAACTTTGAGAGAGGGGTTGTTGAGGAGATCGACCAGGGAAAATGTATGCTTTTACTATTGAGTCATTTTGTCTTCAGAAGAAGGATAATTTGGAATCTGTGGTGATGGAGCACCTAAGGATGAATAGTGTGTACTGACGATTAACCACTCTGGATCTCTTGAGAAAGCTTAAAACTGTGGATCCAAATGAAGTTATTTCATGGATCATGAAATGCCAACACGCGCAAATCTGGTCTATGAACTAATCTAGTACTTGTTTTGTTTTCAGTCCATTGGAAATCTAAGGTATGCTCTTGTATCAATTTGGTGGATTGAAATCAGAGTGAATCCACCATCTGATGGGTCTCCCCTAGGAGCTCTTTTACTATAAGAATTGTCACCATCGAATGGCCATAACTATCTAATAAGTCTGCAACTACTACTATTACCAGTATACTTATGTTGGAACTACACATTAATACTTGATATATATAGTATATAGTAATTGTCAATTGGACAATCAAGATACTACGAAGTGAGATGCTTATAAAAATATAGATATGATATGGATTGGTATATTGTGTGTATGCAGGTGACTTTGTTGGTAAACATTGGGCATGATCCGCACATTTTGTGGACCCTTTGTGCCTTGCAAATTTTTGGCTCTTCTGGTCGGGTCTGCCTAACCCTAGCTTTCCTTCCCCCCTCCCAAAAAAAAAACAAGCTATTTTTTTGGTCTCTCCAATTTGTTGTTCTATTTGGTAAGGGCTCTCTATTAATAAATTAAGTTGGAAATAAATTAAGTTGGAAGGACTCTATTATAAGAATTCATAAGGAGAACTTTTTGGTACTCAAATGTAACACAGTTGATGCTTGGTCATAGAAAAATGGTACTCGAATATAGTGATATTTGATGCTAAATGTTTCTATTTTTAGTTTTTTTTTTGTGCATATTTTTGTTTGATTTTATATGTGAAAATTTTAAGATATGATTCCTTATTGCTCTATATGTTTTTTAGGAATTCATCTATTCATTTGATATGCAATTACTAAATTTTTAGTACATATCCTGTCTTTAGGAAGTTTATGTTTTAAAGATAAACTTAAAAAAAAAAAAATATCTGCACGTGCATTTTTACAAGTGTATATATATATACATTTATGAGCAATATTTTGCTCCAGTGGCGAGGAGCGAACTATTGCTCCTCGCTCTCACAAATTCAACTCAACTACCATGAACTCTAGTTAATTTTTTTACTCTTGTAGTTAAAAAAAATTATTTTATTTTCTAAAACTAAGGGTGGATGAGAGAACCCTAGGGATGAGTGAATCATAACCACGATGAAGTGGAGTTAAAAGAGGGACATGTGGCATTGAAAGGGCCGGGGACCGGAGACTGGGGCAGAGCCTGCCCCCTCTCCCCCCAAAATTTTTGAAAACCGTATGTTTTATACTGTTGATGTGTGACAAAAAATATAAAATAGTCTTTATTTGTATAGAGTGTCCCCCAAGTCCTTTAGAAAGGGAAAACAAAAGGATAATGTGAACATTACTTCCTTTTGATACTCACTCTCCATTTAATTGGAGAGAGTTTTAGTGGAAAACACATGTCTTATTCTTATTGGAAGACAATAACCCTGTCTTGTTAAAGAAAGTGTAGCTAGCATTGTCCAAAAAGATAAGGACGAGATCACTCATGACTCAAAAGTACCCTAATACATCAATTTCTATGTAATTGAGACAAGAAACTTGATACAGTCAATTGCGATTGAACTTCTCTTCGAGTTCATTCACACCCAGAAGTTAAAACGTGTTCCTTTTAACTCTTATTAAGGGTTCAATAATCTAACCATGGTTTTCATGAAAAGAAAAATATTCAAATTTTTTTTAAAAATTTTAGTTAAGAAATTTTAACCCGGTTAATATTTTTTTCCTAAAAAACAAGGTTGGATTGTTGAACACTAAAGGTTAGTGAATTTTAACTACAATTAATAGGAATTAAAAGGGACACGTGTTGACCTGTGAGTGCGATTGAATGATGAACCCATTACTCAAGAAAAAAAAATTCCGTTGGGGCCTACGGCCCCCAACCCCCAAACCTAGCACGAAGAGGTGATTATTTTTTTTTCTCTCTCTCTCTATATATATAGATGATATTCTCATTCTATCAATGTATCACCCTAAAATTTGAGTTAACAAATCATTTTGCAAAGGCACAATTACAATTTGAGCAATTTTTGGTTCTTCTTAAATTTACATTACTAGCAAAGATATACATACCATCTTCCCTAATTTCTTTTAGCATACATTAGTCCAATTTGTATCCTTACTGTATTATTTTCTTATTCTTTTCTTTTGGTGCAACGGGCAGCTAACTAGTACTCAAAGTAGGAACGAACGACAAATAACAATGGTGTTTCCAAGAACAGGTTTCCAACCTGTTCTACTAGAATCATCAGTGGCTGAAACTCACGTTACGGATCTAAAGAACGGGCTAAAAATTGCATGTTTGGTGATCTCAATATCAGGAACTGGGATAATCACCTTCTTGGCTGGCTTTTCAGGAAATCAAACTGTAACAAGAAAGATTCTATTCAAGGCTGGCATGCTTTCAATGTGTGCCTCTTTTCTGTCTGGTGTAGTCCTATTGATACTCTCTATCATCCGCCCTAGATTCTCATGCTTGATTCAAATTGCAAAAACTATTATGTTGGTTTCCACAGGACTGATGACACTGGCGGTGGTCTTGCTGCTCGGATTTTTCCTCCATAGAACTTGATCTGTCAACATGTCTCAAGGCATGTAATAAGAGGGGCCCTGTAGGCATCACCATTTCCTACTAGAATCCTGTTTACTCTTGAATAGGTAAGTTGAAAATGTATTCAGATCATATATATTATATATAAAAGGCAAAGGGAGAAGAATGCTGTAATAAGATGGCCTTGTAGGCATCACCATTTCCTACTAGAATCCTGTTTTACTCTTGAATAGGTAAGTTGAAAATGTATTCAGACTATATATATTATATATAAAAGGCAAAGGGAGAGGAATGATGTAATAAATGTTTAAGCTTAATTATTGTTCCTACATGAAAACAAATATTACCATGTGTCATCATACAACACCTCCAGACCAAGAGGACCTGCACTTGTGTTAACAATTGATCTTACATGTTTTATACCTTTGTGCTAAATTCCCTTGGGTCTATTTTCTAAGCCCTCAAATGAGTTTGTTGTTAAGGTAAAAACCCTTGGATGTGTTGCCCAAGGCGGTGAATGTGTCCTTATCCAACGCCTAAAATCACCAAATGAAAAGGCTTCCTTAAGTAGTATGATCCGCCTTGGTGGAGTCTTATATTATTATTGTTATTATATTTTGGGGGGTGATTTTGGTTATCGTGGTTTGGAGGGTTTGAAGAATTTGTTGGTAATGGGATCGCCTTAGTGTTCTACTATTAACCTGAAGAACATTCTCACTAAGACGTGAAGTCATAATGACTTAATTTGGTTGACGTGATAGATTTCTATTTGCTGAGAGCTCAACTAACTTTGTTGAGTTAGCAAATCTCATTAATGCTATAAATACGGGATGACCCTTCATTATAAGGGAGGGAGATTTTGGAATATGGACGCACTAAAGAGCAAAAAAATTCTCAGCTTAATTGGTGATCTGTTACAATTAGTCCATTTGTTCTTCTTCCACTCCTCTCAACCACAGACTTTATCCTATCCATTGCTCTCTTATTTCTCCATTTTGGTTCAATTTAGTGGACTTGGGTGAGATTAGCAGCAAATATTCATTTGAACTCATTCATTGATAGTGAGAGAGATGAACTATCCGAGAAATGGCTAAAAGCAATGAGAGTGCACTTTTAGGGAATTTTAGTCCATCTAGGCTTTTAGTCTCGCACATATGCGACGCTCACACATGCCTAAGACTAAAAATTGGTGACTTTTGTTACAGGCGCAGGCAGTGGTGCGCCCTGCGGTACTAGATCGCTCTAAGTTAAAGGGAGTTAAAAGGGGATATATATATATTTTTTTTTGAAACTAATGTTAGATGCTTTATCCGGGTGTGAATCTTAATTACAAGTGTTAAAACTAATTAGCCATAGTTCAAGGATATTTAAAGACTTTGTGAGATTATAAAATATATCAAAAAGACACAATAGTCATTTTCCTAAACAACAACAAATGAAAGGCTAACGGTTGAGTTAATTTGCAAAACTGTTACTCATACCAGCGTAATTGCAAAGCTATTGGTAGAATGCGCAGCTGATATGCAAAACCCTCTTAGTTTAACACTTTTTGAAAAAAGAAAAGAAAAGTAGTTTGTAGAGATAGAGATCGTTTCATCATTCCGTTCGTTGAAGAAAACCTGATCAGAGGTAGGAACCCTAACCTTTGTTTTCGTTAATGACCGATTCGAAGAAGCTGGAGACGGCCATTAACGGCGTCCAAGAGGTCGGAGAGGAAAATTTTATGGAATCAATGACGGTGTTAGATTTCGACATGCTTTGTTCGATGATCGCTTTACAGACGGAAGGGAAATGGAGGAAATTGGAGCAGGCTGATGAAGATGGAAGGGAAATTGGTGGAGTTCAGAGGATGTGGGAAGGAGAAGTTCTTGATTGCTTTGAAGATCGTCGAATCGCTCTCGAAACGCCTTGGTAATTTCTGTTTTCTGTGATTTTTTTTTTAGAATTTTCTGAAGCTGTTCTATTTATCTGCATAGCAGGTTTGCTTTTTGTTTGTTGATGACACTTTAACAAAAATAAATGCCTTTTTTTTTTCAAATTTAAATTTTAAGGTTTTCAGTTCATGTTTTTTTTTTAAAATTTGGTGTGTGTGGTTTTGGGGGAGGGTTTGGAGAGACCCACTTTTTGTATTTGAATTGTTCACAAGGTTTCTACTTTCTAGTGAATCAGAAAATCATTTCCTTAATATTTGAAGTAAGTTGTCATTCTATTAACTATTATTTGATTGAATAGTTTGGGGGATGTTGCAATAGTTTGAATACTCTAAGCCTAACAAAGTTAGAAATGGTTATGATATTCATTATTCAGTTAGTATAGATGATGGTACGTTTTGATGTTGCAGTTGTCCGTGCTACAGATTCGGGAACATCATGAGAAGAGCTGGTTTTGGCTCTTGTTTTATTCAGGTGATTATTCGTTTTCAAACCATTATCCAGTTTTCCTAATTGCTAAATGCTAAAGAATTACTTCCATCTTCAATTATATGCCTTCTCAATTCATTATAACCCAAATTTATAATGAGTGAATCATTTAGGTCAATCTCATCAATGGAAGGTTTAAAATAGGAATGGCAACGGGCCGGGTTAATAGGGTAACCCGCCCCTATTGGGACCATAGTAACAAAATTCTTAAAATTTTTGAAAAATCTGCGAATTATGCCGAATTATTCTCTTATTCGCAAATTTTAGGTTTCCCAAATTGTTCGTGGATTTTGAGAATTATTCTCGAACTTCACGAATTATTCCCGAATTTCGTAATAATTCATTTAGTTTGACAAATTAACCTGCTTATTTTGTATATTATCTACTCAAATTGTTGGATATCTTTTTATAATTATTTATTTTTTCCCGAATTTTTTCCAAAATTTTCCGACCGAATTATTCCCGAACCCTGACTTTGTCACTATAATTGGGACGGGTTTGGGGATTTCTTAAACTGGGTAGGGGTGGGTTTGGAAATGGAGGGTTAAACCCGGCTCGGGTTCGGGCCGGGGATGGGTTTAAGGCTTTAAGCAACCCCGCCCCGCCCCATTTATAACGTAAAATTACTATTTTATCATTAAATTAATCGTAAAATTAACTCAACATATTACTTATAATATGAAATATTGAACCGGCTTGTCTCGACCCGCCCTGACTAGTGCTTAACAGGATGGGGTGGGACGGGGACGGGGACGGGTAAGAAGTGTTTAGACAAACGGGAACCGAACCGCCCTGGCCCGGCCCGGGTTGGGGACGGGAACGGGGTAGGAGTCTTCCCATCCGGGGCGGGGTAGGGTTGGGGGTGCCCCTGCCCAAATCTGACCCGTTGCCATCCCTGGGGAGCTCTAACATGAACTTTAAAATGTTAGATGTTGCCTTCATGTTCCCTTGTCTATCTTCATGCAAAATGAGCCTAAAATGATACATTCGCATGATGAAGTAAAAGATCCCATAGAGGTGCATAATACTGCCCAAGTTGAATCTCCATGCGTCTTGATTTTCAGAGTCAAACTTTGTACCACATGAGTCACTCCAAGTCAACTTAAGTCTAATGGATCTTAAGTTGCGGCCACATGGTTGTATCCATAGTGACAAAGTTGGGGTTCGGGAATAATTCGACAGGGATCAAGTTCGAAAAAATTTGGGAAACATTCGGAAAAAAAAAGAATAAATTAATAATTATAAAAATATATGGAACAACTTGATTAAAATATATACAAAATAAATATTTTTTTTGAATAATTCTAGAATAATTTGGGAAATTCAGGAATTATTCGGGAATAATTCGGAAAGTTTGGGAATAATTAGTCAAAAACGTGAATAATTCGTAAAAATTGCGTTTTTTTTTTTAATTTTAACGCCAAATGCTTCGACAACCCAAAAATTCACGAATAAAATGCGAATTTTTGAAAAAAATGTTGTTTTTTGTTACTTGGGTTGTATCCAACTGATGCAAATTCTTGAGTCAATATTAGTTAAACTTATTCTTGATATTGTTACTTTGCCCAAATGAGTTAATCGTGACCACATGCATCCTGTTATTTGTTGTAGAGGAAGTATAATGCTTTAAGTTAGACATCCTGGTCATTATTTATCTTTACCTAGTCTATTTGTTTTTTATTTTTTTTTTGAAGTTGGAATTTTAAATAGAGCTCTTAAGGGAGAGAAGATGGCTATAATTTTTCCCCTGGTGGCTTAGATACAAAGAAATTATTATTTAGCTTAAGGGTATCGAGAGATATTCAGGGACTAGGTGAGGTGCCATAGGAATTAAACCTAACTTGCATGTATGGCTCATCAGTCCTCTAGAAATCATAGGCAACTCCAAACCTATTCTGTTCTTCAGGGTATGGTCATGATCCTTGCTAAAACTCTCCTTTATTAGATCATAGTTATAAATATTATTCATAATGACTATCTGGAGAGCCTAGATTCTGGTTGGAGTTACTTCTACCAGTTAAATATGCCAAGAATTTTGGCACGTAATCAATTAGAAATCATCTAATTATGTTCAGTTAGTTTATCTTATCTGATATTTTGTTTTAGTTTAATTAATCAGAGTTAAAACTTCACAAATTTAAATGTTACTAGTTAAGTACCATGCGATTCCATCAGAACCAAGTCATTTTCAGCGAATTCTCAATGTTTTGTTCCACTTTTGCAGGGAACTGTTTATTTCTTTGTTGCAGTCACTGCCCTTCTCAACTACATTGCTTTTATTGTCAGCAAGCACCACTGCTTTCTGTATTTGGCAGTTGCCTTCACCATTTTAGCTGGAACATACATGGGTTTTTTCCGTACTTGGATTAGAAAGAAGTTTAACTCCAGGGTACAGATTTCTTTCTTACAAGTGCATTTGCTTCTGTTCAGTCTGACTGTTATAATTAGGTGTTAGCTGAGCTCATTATAAGTTTTTATTAAGTGTCCTTTTGTTTTGCTTTCTGTGTTTAATTTTCTAATTATGTACCATGCAGTATCACATATTAGTAAATATTTAGGCTGGTTCACCATAATTTGTTGGAGTAAAGGTGAACTTGCAGCTTTGCAGGTATAATAGCTTATAGGCTCTGTTTGATAATTAATCATCTTAGAGGTTGAGGCCCGGAATTCCCTCATGTGTTAGGATAATTTTAATAGGATTTACAATAGATATTTGGTCATTAAAAACTTGATAATGCGTCCTTAAGCAAGAATTAGAGGTAATGGACCTATGTTGTTTTGGAGTAATTATATTGCAAAAACATGGTTCTTCCCTTTCATCCACTTTCCTCCACCAGCACTTCGATTTCTTAACTCCACGAATCATTTAATTTTGTCTTTTGATGCATTCTTTTTAAACTTTTCTACTGGGAGGAAAACAAATCCCTGGTCTGGTGCTTGTACCTGTCAAAGGACAGTCACAACTTTTTTCTTAAAGTTCTCATCTTTTCATCCTACCTGTGGGCTTACCCTAGGGGGGCTACGTGGTAACAAGGCCCATGAGTATCCAGTAGGCCATAGTCCATCCATGTGCTAAGGATTTATTGACCATACATTGGAGTTGGTACTTGGGGTGTTTGTGTCTTTTTTATTTAGAATTATTTTTTTTAAGTATGGATAATAGCCTTTGTGGGATACTATTTGCTCCTTTTTCATTAGTCAGTTTTTTAATTAAAATTTAGAATTTTCTGTATCATGAGTTTAAGGAGTGACTCTCTTCTTCAGTGATGGTGACAAGAAAACCCAGGAGATGTGATCCTCTTCTTTATAATATAAGCTCCTTGGCTTTAGAAATTTCCCTTGAGAATGCTCATGAATAGAGACCCGAAGGAGAAGAAAATCCAGTGGGACATAGTCCATCCATCTAATAAGGATTGGTTGACTAGCATGTGAGTGGAAAATTTTTATTTTAAGTATGGAATATTATACTTTGTGGGATAGTATTTGCTGATAAATATATTTTGTATTGTTTTGATTTGTTACAAATCTCCCGAGAAATATCTAATTACTCACGAGAAATACCGAGAAAAATCTGAAGTTTAAAACTCCGTTTTTATCGCGATATTTTAGAAGTCTCACGAGAAATACGATTTTCTATTTTTATTACATAAATATCCCGAGATTTAGCCGATATTTTAAAAATATGGCAAAAGAAAAAACCCAATATTGTTGTTTTGATGAATTAATAATTGGTGATATTTATTACTATATTTTGTTAATCATTGCCGAGTTTTTGGCGAGAAATACCACAAAAAAAATCCATATTTGAAAATTAACTGGAAAAAGCTTTAGCCCCCCCTTTTTGTTTTGGCTTCTTTGCTGTTTTTGTTTGGCTTCTTTAAGGGAGAGTGGGGCAAGTGTTCAGGTAGTGCTGTAGTAGAGGTGAAACCTTTTTTTTAGCTTGTGTCCAACTCAGTCAAAACCATGTTTGACTTTTGTGTTTGGCTTCTATGTCCAACCATGTTTGGTAAGTGTTAAGCCAACTATGTTTGGCGTCTGTGTCCACCTTTGTTTGGCTTTTTACTTTATCTCCTGAAGACCCTCAATGCACCAATAGGGCAATGGCTGCACTCAAGTCTAAAATTGTAATGGTTGGAACTTGGAAGTAAACAGACCTGCAAAATCAAAAAAAACTTATATGGCACTTACAATTATATATATATATATATAAGGGCAAACTCAAATTCTGATTTAAGTATTATGACCTAAAGTTTTCTAGGGTTTTGTAATTGTAAGTATTATTTAGGAGCAAAACTTATTATTTTGCTTTGTGGTCATCTATATTCTCTAATTTTTTTTGGGTTAAATTGTTAGTATCATGTTTTTTATTTCTTTATAATTATCATTTTATTTTTACCAATTTTTCCGAACATGGCCCCTGTCGAACCCCGACTTTGTTACCATGGTCATTGGTGGGCTTGTTGGCCCAAGCTGGAGTGTGAAATTGTGTTCTTACAGACGGTGAAGAAAAAGAGGAGAGGGTGATATTCACGGTAGAGAAAGAGAAAGGAAAAGAGAGTGACTGAGAAAGTGATGTCACCGTGAAAAAAGAATTGTGTGCACAGATCATTGGACAAGGAGAAAAAGAGAACCACATGGTGTAGTCCTTTCTGGCAAACAGTAATCTGCGGGCTGCTGGGCTCAAACCACCCATGATGTGGAAATTGACAATCCACGGCTCAGACGATCAGTTGACAACATTTAAACACTGCAGTGAATAACAAGGGTGCAGTAAGAGGACAAACCTCCTTTGCAACCTATGCAATCGCTAGGAAAAATCTCGACCAATCCTTGTAAGCTAAAGGAAATGCTATCATGCAACATTTCTTTTTTGCTTTGGCACCAATGATGTAAAAAAATAATAAAAGATTTGAAGAAGGGAAGTATCATATATAGAATCTCACTGCCTATCCTTGGCTCCTGATCAGAGTTCCACTAGTAAGGTTGAGGTGGAGTCCCACTGCCTAGCTTTGGATCCTGTACCAGTAAGATTGATGTTGGAGTCTCACCACCACCAAAGAAGAGAAGTCGTCCCTCAACTCATGAGTCATGACAGAACGAATTCTAATTTTTATCAAAAATGACTGGACAAAATATTACAAGTATTATTAAGCACACAGATAATCTAGTATCGCCTACTTAAAATAGTATTGTAGAATTGCAAATAAAGACTATTAAAAGCACATATAGGTCTTTTCCCATGTATAGTCGACCAATCCTTAGTATGTGGATGGACTCTATGGCCCACTGGATTGCGCTCATGGGACTTGATACCGCATGAGCCCTTATAGTGTAAGCCCAAAGATCAGATTCCTTAAAAGCTCACATACTTTTGACGAAAAAACCAATTGTAGCCACCTCACTTCAAAGGTAAATATGGTGATTGAGAACATAAATTCATTGTTGTCTCCGTAGCTAGGGGTCTCGAGACTGAACTTTCATGTCTATTTTCCAGCGGAACATAGAAGAAGTTCGTGACTCAGGCTCAGTGATGAAGAAAGGCAGCAGTGTACCTGCATGCAAAATCATGTCTATTTTCCAGCGGAACATAGAAGAAGTTCGTGACTCAGGCTCAGTGATGAAGAAAGGCAGCAGTGTACCTGCATGCAAAAGGCCTCGCATTGAAACACCATCACCATTACCTACTTTCAAGGTACGATAGATTCTAATAATCTTTCTACTGGAGCGAGCTTTGAGTTGTATCTTTATTGTAGACATGGCTGAGAACTTCAAGCTTTGTTCTTAGGTTCGGAAAGAGAAGTTAGGGGATCGAATCACTACTCTACATCAATTGGTTTCGCCTTTTGGAAAAGTGAATTTATGAATTTTCCTTCTCTTTCACAAATAGTACATGAGAAATCTTTTATTTGTGAATTTGTAAGAGCTGCTTTGTTTGATTTGTATCATATTCTTGTTTCAGACTGATACAGCATCAGTGTTATTTGAAACTACTGAGTACATCAAATTCCTCCATGACCAACTCACTGTAAGTTCCATTATCACTATAATAACAATTACCATTAAAAAGAACAAGACTCATACTATATTAACCATTTCTAATATATGTTTTCCTTTTCAATAAAATATCAGGTTTTAAGTACCCCATGTATGAAAAATGGAGCCCCCCTACAACACCATCAGGTACAAAATTCTCTCTCTCACCCTCTCTCATCCATGAAATAACTACTTCAGTGAGGATCTGTTATTTTTTTTTTTTTTCTACTTTTAGGTTTGATTTCTTCTTTTTCAATAATTGAAGTATTTACTCATTATACAGAATTCAGATAAATTGAAAGACCCTGAAGAACCCAAACAAGATCTCCGAAGCCGAGGACTATTTCTAGTTCCAGTTTCAAACTTCTTCCCAGTTACTAACGTGACAGCCACTGATTTTTGGATGCCTACATTCGGAGGACCTTTCAGGTAAAGGGAAAAAGCTATCGAGGTTTGTGGAACCCATTTTGTGCAATTAGTATGATCTCAAACCACCTATAAAAAAAACTTGTATGATCTCAAACCAAAGACAGGTTGGGAATGAATATGTTTAATGAAAAACAAAGGAGAATCCAGAAGCCATGTCACTGTACTACTCCAGGAACACAAAAGGAAATGAAGAAATGGAAAAGGAGAAAGAAAGGAGAGGGAACCAATGGAGATCCTATTCCTGAGAATCGCAGAGAAACTTTAGTGCCTGTTTGGCATCAATTCTAGTAAATTCTCATGTTCTTAAGAAGAATTGTTCTTCTTGAGGATTTATTCTGAAGATCAATTATGTGCTGAAAATCAGTTTGGGTAGGCGAGGATCTGTACTAAAGACTAAAACAACAGAACCACGTTTGGATGGAATAAAATATAAATATAAAATATTAAAAAGTAAAAAATTAAAATTAAAAGAATAAAAATTAAAAAAAATATTTTCGTGTGAAAGATCCAATGTATTTATTCTTCCTCAAGAAATATTTCTGAAAAGTGAAAATATTTTACTCCCCAATACTTACTCCAAAATAAGAACATTTCTCAGAATTGTTCTGGATTCTACGCCGGTCAAACACCATTCTTGGGGATTAGAGAATTGTTCCCAGGAGTGATACCAAACAGCCCCTTAATATCAAAGAATTCTTCAGGTAAATGACTAATCATTAAAAATGACTTTAATACAAAAATCTGCTTGATTTGTATCTCTTGAGATTTGCATTTTCTTTTTCTAATGACTTTTGAATTGATCGGATGATGGGTATTGTAAGCACCTCATTTTTTTTACCCCTGTAGTAGCACACCTCGCTTGAGCTAAGAGGATAGGTATATGAGACCTTTGACAAAGCATTCACTTTGATTTATAGGAGCACACTTCGTTTGGATGTTAAGACAGAACCGAATGTCAACTTGGTCAAAATAAATTGTTGCTACTTCTTGCACTTAATATTGGGGGTTCGGCTTCTAGTTTTCAACCTAAACAATCTTCATTGATCGCCTTCTCTCCTATGCAGACATAATCGGAGAATAAATTGGTGGTAGATCTTGGATCAAGTCCCTGTTGGGAGTAATTTATTGATGACTAATTAGGAAAGCATTACTGCATTACTGAATGATGGGGTTACATAGAACTGAATGGCAATATTTACCACAGGCTAACAATATTCAATTCCTCAGAGAATCCCCAAGGTGAGTTTAAAAAAAATTAAAATGAAGGATAGGCTTACCTTGGAAAAGAAAGCAGTAGCCTTGCATGTTTAATCTTCATGTAATATCTAAGTCTGATTTCATAGATTAGTTATTACTCGAGATTTAGGATAGGCTTACCTTGGGATCAAGCTCCATCCCTGCAAGAACTTAAACTGCTTATGCTATTAAAAACTTTTTTTTTGAAAAAAGCATATAAAAATATTAAAAAATCAAAAACTATGTTTTTCTTGCTTGCTTGCATTTGTGATTTATATTTTATTTTGCACTATTATTTGTGAGTGCTTATATGATTTATTTGTATGACTATCTATATTATATTTGCTTACCTGTTTATTTGTATTTTGCGTGCTTGTATGCATCCATGCTTGCAGAAAATTTATTGAACTACGTTGGTCTAATTTTTTATAATGAGATACATAAGCAATCATCACAGGTTCGACCCCAACAGTCAAAAACCTTTTTTCCCCTTTTAGAACGCTTGTTTAAATTAAGAACGATCCTAATTCCATAGAATGCAAATTACTAATTTAATGCTTGCTTCAAATTTGAGTTGAGTATCTATTTAGCATGTTTCTATATTAGCATGATCCCTCATAACATGTGTGAAAATAAGAATTATCATTTGGTTTCCAACTTGTCTTAAGTGGATTTAAGGAGTAGGTAACCTCTGGTGGGATTCTATGGTGCCTAACACATTCTCTTAGCTCAATCAAATCTCATGCTCGAAATCTTTGACATAGAACATTGCCTTATCCATTATGTGATTAGGGTTCATATTCTCCCTTTATTAGAATAGGTGGTGACTCTGTTTGCAGTGGCTTATTATTATTTTTTTTAAATTTAGAATGGTGCAAAATCCCATGTCTACGGGTATTATGCCATATCTTCAAGCATTGGGATCGGTATTTCTTGCTCTTAGGTTTTTTAACAGAATTTAATGTTTAAGTTTCTTAAGGTATGATTAGCTTTACTGATAAACATAAAGAAATGTAAGAAAGAAAGCATCCAGGTTCTCTGTAATCTTATTTTATGGAATCAAGTTTTGTCTTGGCAGAGAAGTTTTTGTCTTCTTTACAGATTCTTCAAATTCTGGCCCTCTAATCATAACTGTATCCAGTATCCTATTTTATATCTCAAAGCCCCAACAAATTTAAGTGGGGTGGGGGCAGTACTATACCCCAGGTGCAGTCCACACACATACACAAGTGAAGATGCACTAGGAATCTGTACTGTAGCAAAAAAAAATTAAATCTAATGGGATAGGCCTTTCGTGGTTGCTTATATAGAAGTCCTTCTGGGGATTCCGGTTGTTATTCATATCAGCTGGAGATGCAAATTGCCTCAGTAACTGTGTCGATTGGATTTGGGAAGTTGGGTGTTGTTTGACATTGATCCATGCGTTAAAAACCCAATTTTTTTTTTTCAGTTATCATTGTTTCATTATGGCTTTATAGAGGAACTGACTGCTGATTTTTCCACAAGAGTATTATCAATATTATAAATGAAGTTGTTTGACAGCTGAACAGTTTCCTAATGATAATTCATGAAGATGTATTTCTTTCGCAGTGCTCCCTCTAATGCCATGCCTTTTCCCCTCCGATTATTTCCTCATCTTAGAGTGCATAAATTAGTTTCATCTTTTTGCTCCCTTTGTTTGGTTGCCGAGAAAATAAGTGAAAAGAGAATAAAAGAAAATTGGAAAGACACAACTAAGAACTGTATTAGAAATTCAAAAATATAATTTTTTTTCACAGTGTTACAGTATAGATTCTCTTCTCGGATTAGAGTTCTCCGGGCTACAAATTAGAGACTAACGTGGCTGTTGCTTGAAGTTGGATGCAATCCAAACTGCTTCTGTAGCAATGAAAAGCCACCTGCAGGAGTTCCTTCTATCCCAGTAAGCATTAAAAGATCCAAATTGATCATGATTCATTAATGCCAATATATTAACAAAGCACATGATGTTTTAAGGAGCACATAGAAATATGGATTGATATAAGAAAAAAAAATAATTTTGTTAGTACAGAATGCCAGACAGTGAATGGAAATCAAGCAGCTCACTTGAGCTTCTTAGCGGGTAATGTACTTACCCTGGAGAGCTTGGTCCAGTTCAAGCTCAGACGTTTGTTTTTTTGCCTTAGGATTTTTAGATTTCATGGTGAACCAATAATCCCAAATAGAAGTTTGTTTTTTTGCCTTAGGATTTTTAGATTTCTAGGAAATCTCAGTTAATTATTAACCCTTAGGGTTAAAAGTTCTTAAGCACAGTTAAATTTTTTTTAATACTTTTCCTAAAAACTACGGTTGGCTTATTGAACATTAAGGGCTAGTGAATCTTGACCACAGTTAATAGAGGTTAGGACACGTGTTGATCTGTGGGTGAGAGTTCAATCGTGATTGGCTGTGATCCGATCTCGCTAGCTTCTCAACATGTCCATACGTAGAATAGTATCTGTAATAGCAGTGGGAAGTTTGATAATCATCACTCAAACAAAAAATGTTGCGGAAATATCACTTGCCCTGTTTCTACTTCATTTTCTGAAGCAACCAAGAGAGGCATATGAACTGCAAATCAACACTCTGTTTGATATTGACATGGTTTATAGGAATAAAATATTTCCTTAACCTCCACAAATTGGACAATCATTTGTCATAATACATTAAAATTAAAGGGACAAAGAAATAACTATGGAGTGTGAGTAAAGATGAGGTAATCTGTATGGCTAGGAATTATTGTTGAAAAACCGTGTGAACAAAGGAAATATCATGTGCCCCAAGTAGAAACAGGGCACATGATATTTCCAAAGTTGCATTTGTAGGACTGGTGCGCAAAGAGAAATGGGAAGCCTACCGTTATGTATCAAATCATTCTCGAATTTACATTTATGAGATGCATGACCACAACAAGAGATATCTAGCAAATATTACATGGGACTTCAGCAAATTACACATTTATAGCAAACTTTAGCGGGATATAAAAGGAATTACTTAAACTATAAAGCTCTCATCCCCTTATAAGTTCCATCACCCTCAAACGGTTGGCACCTGTTTTGAGGAGTGTTTGGGTGAAGCTTATTTGGGTTGAGGGTGTGTGTGTGCGCGCGTGTGTGTGGTCTTCTTTCTCATGACTGTAGCTTCGCCTTATGGTGTTGTTACCTTAACAAAAAAAAAAAAACTATAAAGTGTCCAAGTAGTATTTACTCACCACATCACATAAAGGTGTCGGGGAAAGTGCGGAAGTGGTGCTATCATGGGGTATTCTCGAGATAATACAACAAACACACAATACACAAGATATATCGTGGTTCACCCATCTAGGGCTATGTCCACACTAAAAACGGTCCAGAAAACCTTCACTACTAAATAGAAGATTACAAGAGAACAAATAAACAAGAATACATACTCAAAAACTCTACCACAACCTTTGAAAGACTTACACAACCCACATCTTTGTTCACTTTCTCCAATCCGAATTTGATTGAAGCACTACCCCTTTTAGGACAAAAGAGACAAAACATGAACCCTTCATGATTAAACCAATACCCTCCACCATGAGAGCACACTGAGATATAGCCCTGAGAACACTCTTCTTCACTTAAGAGCTTTACTAGGGCTTTCCATGGAAGTCCTACCACACCTCACATATTCGTGACTCTCTCTCTTCTTCTTAGTTCTTTCTTTTTAGGTTATCTCTATAAGTCTCTACCCTAGACTTATTTATAGGTAAGGAATGAGTCTTAACCCTTTTAGAATTTCTCCAATATAGGAATTCCAACACAAGGTAACTTCCTAACAAAATAGGAGTTTCCAAAACGACTCAAAAAATCCAACCCATCGAAAATCGTCAACCATCGATCACTCAGCCCACTCTGGGTTTGCTTCTAATTCGAGCAAAAAAACCCACAAATCTCCACCTTGACGAGAATCCCACGAACATCCTTCAATGTGACATCTCTCTTTCATCAACATAAACTTTTATTTCAATCTTATGCAAACTCCACCGGATTCGTAGGAAAAACTCCATCTCGAACTACTGTTTCAGAACTGTCATAAATCTCGCAACCCCGATAGCCTTACAAATCTCAAATCTGCAATCCCAAAACTCGAACACAAGCTCTGATACCAATTTGTTGTGGAAAGTGTAGAAGCGGTGCTATCATGAGGTATTCTCAAGATAATACGACAAACACACAATACACAAGATATATCGCGGTTCACCTATCTAGGGCTACGTCCACAATAGAAATGGTCTAGAAAACCTTTACTACTAAATAGAAGATTACAAGAGAACAAATAAACAAAGAATACACACTCAAAGACTCTACCACAACCTTTGAAAGAGTCTTACACAAAAGGAGTGTTAGGCAGACTTGCCACAGACTTGCCTCTAAAGTAAAATAGTCCTCATGAAAATGAAAAGTTTCTTGTGGGACCTCTACTTGAAATCTTTCCACTTAAGGGAGAGCCTGTGGTGGCACGTGTCTGCCTAACACTCCCCTTTTAGACAAGATAAAAATTATATGAAGGAAGATGAAAAAAAATTATGAATGGTTTGTGATGGTTCAGTTCGTAATGGAATGTCTGGCTTTGGAGGTATAATAACAACGGGATCTTTTGAATCTAACATCCTCACTCTAGAGTTAATGTTGATCGCTAATGGCCTTCGGATTGCAGCTGATGAAGGTTTGTTTGACATTCTCATTGCCTCTTGACTCCCTCCAAGCTGTCAAGTGTCTCTCTTCTTTTGAACCTTCTCCTTGGTACCTTCTGAATTTGGTTTCCAACATCAAGTCAATGATTTTAGGGTTTCATCAATGCGCTATTCATCATGTTTGGAGGGAAACCAATTCGGTGGCTGATTTTATAGCAAAATTTTGAAAGGAATATGAGCTCTCAATTTTGTATCCTATGGACTATCTCCGGCTCTGGCCCTTCTCATTGATAATGACCAATCTGGCCATAAATACCTTTCAATGTAATCCCCTTTGTCTTTAATATACTCTGGTGAGACCTTCTTATTGATAAGGACCAATCTAGCTATAAATACCTTTGAATGTAATCTCTTTTGTCTTTAATAAACTCTGGTCGGGGTCTGCTTAACCCCAGCTTACCTTCCCCAAAAAAAAAAAATTCCTAGCCATGAAGAATTTTTTTTTTAGGTTCTAGATATATATATATATATATAGAGAGAGAGAGAGAGAGAGAGAGGGGGGGGGGGGGGGGGGGGGGGGGGAAGGTATATACTAGTCTCCCTTCATATCATTCCACTGCCAGCAATTAAGCTCATTTATTAATCCAATCATTTCTTTTTGAAATGTAAGTAAACATATATTATTTCAAACTAAAGAAGCCATTGCTTTTGGGTTTTTGGTAGACACTTTTACTTTGTGAAGATTCTATCTTGTTTTAGTATTTAGTAGTTAGTACTAAACAACAGCATAATGTTCCAAAAAGAAAATATTTCTAATTTAGTAAACCCTTGCTTGACACCATTGAAACACCAACCAAATTAAATATGGAAACATACTCCGTTTGTTTCGACGTAAAATACGGAAAAACAAATCAATTCCATAGAAAATATTAATTATATGTGTTTGTTTGTACGTTAAATCTTTCGTAAGTAAAAAGTTTTACGGAAAATGAACCACTTTTCTAGAAAATGACTTACATTTCAAAAATCTGTTAGTCACTTTCCCGTAAAATACCAACCTCTTTAAAAATATCTTAAAAATGACAAAAATACAATTATTAATAATTTTATATTATTATTATTATTTTAATTATTTTATTTTTAAAATTTATTATTATTAGTTTTTTATAAAACAAAAATTTCGCTTTATTTTCAAGAATGCAATCAAACAACAAAAACTGAGTGAAAAATTCACATTTTACCGTAAATGCTTTTCCTTTGTAAATGTTTTAAGTCATAAAACCATTTATGTGCAAACAAATGGAAAAGTAAAAGTCTGCTAGCATCACTGTAAAAGACCTTGAGCACCATAAGTGTTAATATTTAAAAGGCTTCCATGAAGGGAAGTTGGACCACCATGTCAAGAGCATCAAATGCAGCTCTACTCCTTGAGGACATATGAAGCTTCTACAACATCTTCCTTTTATTGTTTTCTTCCTTTTTCCTATGTTTTCTTCTTTTCTCTTTTTTTACTTTCTTCTTTCTTGTAGAACAATAAAATAGAAGTGAGGGAAATAACATTACATAAAAGCTGATTCCTATTTAACATTAAAAAAAAAAATTTGAATGACATCTCATTTCATATATTTATTAATATTAGAAAAAATGTAAAATGAAAACACTCTATTTGTATATATCTCATAGCAATCATAATCTTATATTGAAATCTACCAGGGAAATAAACGATAGAATAAGAGAAACTCTTAATTGTATCTTATCAGAATCATTATTTTAAATTGAAATTTTTAGGATTAGAATGAGATTCACTTTATCTCATCACAATAATAATCATATATTGAAATCTGCAATTTTATTTTCCTAGTAATTAATGAGCTCTCCATCTAAAAGCGTACAATTAAATCAGATAAAAATTATTTATAAATCAAGTGCACAAAGAGAAAACAACAATTAGAATAATATAAAAAGACATAGTAGTAGCAGAGGAATTTAGTTAATTTAGTCTACACTAAAATGCCAAATAGCATGATCTAAATCGAGGTTAAATCAAACTCCAAATTCATCAAAACCCTAATCTCATTGAAAATCGGTATTATTTTTTTTTTCCATTTTCTCTTTTAAATTTGACTCGTGAAACAATCACTCAGGAAAAATCATCCGCAATAAGAATTTATATCATAAAAAGGAAAAATGTAGAAAATCCTCAACATTTCAAAGCTCATATATCTAAGGCAATCCAAAGAACATATCATCAATTCTAACTAGAGTCAGTCAATGGGTACTCCCAAATATACTCCCAAATCCTAACCGTTTATAACCAACCACTAAAGGTCAGGATTTGAGTTGGCTTATTTTGTCTTTTCTAATGCCACATCAGCTAAAATCCTAACCGTTTAACAACTAAGATAAACGGTTATGATTTGGGAGTATATTTGGGAGTACACCTTAGGAGTATCCCTAGACTAATTCAAAAGGTAATAGTTAAGTTTCGGAACATGAAAAAGAGTAAATAAATCATTAATTACTGACTAGTGGTTCCTGGGCCTTTCCCCAAGTGGGAAGTCCTGGGTTCCATTTCTCACTCCCCCTTTGGGGCCAGCCCCGCACAGGTTTACCTGGAATTACATGGTGTGGTGGGTTGTAGGCTCACGTCGCACCCTACCTTCCAAAAAATAAAAAACTAGCAATCTATAATGAATCATCTGAAGTTGAAGGAGGAGAAATTTCAACAAATCTATGCATTTAAAGAGAGTTTTACTTGTTTTGATCATAGTTAGCAATTCGGTGTACGGTAAAAATTTGGTACGAAAATTATTCGAGTATAATTCGGAATTTGCATTCAATAGTTTGATTAAAAATTCAGCGAAAAAAACGCAAAACATCAAAAGTACGATACATAATTAATTCGAGTATAATTCAATACTCAATAATTTGTTGAAAATTTTGTCTAAATATATACAATTACATATATAAAATTTCTAAGAGAATGCATTAAATCTTTAGTTCATATCACAGAAAATGAAAAAAAGAAGTGCAATTGGAGAATTAGAGAGAGAGAGAGAGAGAGAGTCGAACGTGGAAGGGAGATTGGAGATTGAGAGATTGAGAGAGAGAGTCGCTCTTGGAAGGGAGAGTGGTAGTTGCTGGTGTTGACAATACTATAAAGTCGGATACTCGGTCCTCAACTGCTGTCTATTGGTTGTGCCATTGTGACAAGTGAGGATTGTGAAATAGTTAGGGTTTGAGATTTAGAGAGAGAAGGAGATTGAGAGAAAATGAGGGGACTAAGTAATGGCCAATGAGTGCTTCATGACTGGTGGCTGACGACTGTTAGTGACGTTGTTGCCAATGAGATAGGGACTAAGGTTAGAGATTGAGAAAAAGAAAGAAATCAAAAGAAAGAGAGTTACATGAGCATGTAAGAAAGAAGAAAGAGGATTTGGGATTTATCTTACGGGTTTGTATATATATATATATATATATTATTCGCGAATAAGTCGTGAACGATTCACAAATAATTCGTCTTACTTAAACAATTCGCAAATGTTTACTTAGCTCTGATTAATATGGATGAATTATACGTATGATTTGTTATAAGTATTATTTGTGTATAATTAGCGTATAATACACGAATTTACTAACTATGGTTTTGATACCCTTGGATCACGTGCTTGATACTGATTGGTTGTGCACTATTTTATCCTTGGAATGTGGTTATCTCCTGCAAATATGCTCCGAGGATCAAGTTAGCATTAGGGTCCACCTGCAAAGATGCTCTGAGGATTGAGTTAGCATTAGGGTCGACAATAGGATGGCTGGGAATAGACATATGGATCAATGGTTTGATTTAATTATGGATTCAAGGTTGGACTGAAGTCCTCCCATCTCTAGAATCCGAAACAATTTCAAGAAATATTCTCACCTTAAAGTTGGAATTGAGGATAATTTTTTTTCACATTTTCAAACTATTTCTAAAGGAAGAATAAAAACCAGGCTCTCTCTGATCACACGAGACATTATACCATTTGGGCCCGAAGGTGATAACGAGAGTCGAATGCCTTCATCCCCTTCTCCATGTGTCTTAAATTCAAACTCCTTCATCGCTTTGATTTTGGAATTAAGAAACAAAAAAAAAAAAACCACAATACGATATTTTGGTATTTGTGAGGTTTGGAGACCGGAGGTCTCGAGTTCGATTCACTGGCTCCTCGTGGGGGCACGTGCCCCCACTTAACTTTTGAAAAACTTGATTTTTTAAAAAAATTTTTGGTGTATAACAATTAGAATGGACTTTGAAAAAAAAATATTTTTTTGAGTTGAGAACATATTCATTCACGATTTAACTCGGCCCATAGGTTAACACATGTCCTTTCTAATTTCCATTAACTACGGTTAAGATTCACTAACCCTTCGGGTTCAACAATCTAATCTTTGTTTTTAGAAAATATTAATCCTAAGAGTTAAAAGTTCTTAACAAGAGTTAAAGGGGGCTATCTAAGTGTGATTGAACTGTCTGAATTCAAACGCAATTGGACAGAACCGGACTCATATTTTTATACTATGCTATTTAAGTATTTAATTAGGCATAATCATGAGACAAGGGGGAGATGTCTCCTAAAAAATTATACTATATTACTTAATATGGCATAGTTTTGGGGCAAGGGGTCAACTGTCTCAAAATTTTTTGAAAACAAGTTATATCTTTTATACTATTTAAATTAATTATTTACTGGGCATAGCCATGAGACAAGTGGACAATTGTCCCATAAACAAGGAAAAACAATACTCATAAGATATGTACAAAAAAATGTTGGACGAAACAGCCAGAATATTTAGTTGTCAAATTTTTTTTTTGGGGTATGCCCCTGAACCCCCATCCCCCTACACCCATAATATTTTGTAGGGAAATAGTTAAAGTTGTGGTGAGGATTTAAGAGGGGGGGGGGGGGGGGGGGGGGGGGGGGCGGCATCCACCAATGAGGTGGTGCCTTAGGCCTTGAAATGGATTTCATGGGTACGCCTATTACTACTCTATTTTGTACTCGCCTAATTTTTCTCCACAAAATCTATCAATAATTACTACTATTTCCACTCAACTATGAGTGCCCCCACTACTAGAGAATCCTAGCTCCGCCCCTGCCCTCGTTTACGACTGCACGGGATGGGGAGTATTCCCTATGTTAGCCCGTGGGACTAGTCTAAGCATTCAAGGCTCAGGATATCCACGGCATAAAAAAAAAGGTTTGGAGAAGGGTAAAATTATTGTTTTTGGTGTAAAATTGAGTAGTCTGGGGTGGTAGAGCAAAACCCATAGTTGGGATATTTCAAATTTGTAATAATTGTACAAATTCGAGCCTTAATGCTTAACGGGAGTTGACCCTTTTATATCTGTAAGAGATTTTTACCTAAATACACCCAGGGTTTCTTGAGACCCCCAAAATATACCCAACTTTTAAAAACTTCCCCAAATACACCTCAAAGTTTTATTAAGTCTATTATACCCTTTAACTAAAATAAAGAGTAAAGGAAAGAAACTCAAGAGTCTTTCCTACCACCGTGTAAACCCTCTTTCTCCCCACCTCTCTTTTTCCTCACCGTTCTTCCCGTTGGCTCCGTCTGTCTCCCATCGCCGTATACCTCCGTCGTATGGGCCATTGCTCCGCCATTAGCTCCCATGGTGGTTAGTGCTCTCACATTTGCTTTTATAGCTCACGATAAACCCTTAAAAAAAAATCTGTTTGTACTTTTGGATCTTCCTCTCTTGAGATTATTGTTCTCTTCATCTGTTTTTTCTCTTCTAATTTTCTTAAATTTTTTTTAAAAATTTTTTTAACCATGCTAATACTGAGAAAATCCATGTGATTGAAGAGGAGATGCTCCAACACCTCACTAAAATAGGTAACTTAGAAATCTAAGATAATGCCATTTTTATTAATTATAAGGAGTGAGAGGAGTGCTAGCTGGGTCCTTTCTTTGTTAAATGACCAACACTTGGGGGTTGAAGCCTACACCCCATGTGTTTGTCATTTTGCCAAGAATCGGCATATCCATGGCTACCGAAATCACAGTTCATAAGCACTTTTAAATGTATACATTGCAGCTAGAGTCCATCATTTCTTCCCAACCAAGGGATTAAAATCAATCTAGTGAGTTTTGTTTTTTTACTGTAGTTTTCATTTTGGGGGAAAAAAAAAAAAGAAGACCAGTGAGCCCATTTAAGTGTGCCATTTTGTTTTCTCATGCAACATGAGTATAGTGACACAACAAATGAATGTATATCAATCGTGATTTTTGAGTAGTGATCATAAATAATTTTTTCTTTAAGAATAATCGATTTCTTCTTCGTGTTATAATTAATCGTGATTTTTCTTTCATCTAGTTATAGATGATCGTGTTATATATTTATCATCCATGTGTTTATATTTATCATCCATATTCTATTTTGATAGTGACTCAAGCATTTTGTATGTTAACTTTCTAGAAAAATTCTACAAACTTCAAGAAGACAATTGCATTTGACTATTTGAAGCACATCAAGCAGCGAGGTCCTCAATAGTATTGGTAGAGGGGAGTGGTTGTGTCACAAATGGGCTCCCAAAGCGATGTCGGAAGCATCAAGTAGCGGGGTCGTCAATAGTATTGGCAGAGGGGAGTGGTTGTCATGGCTGGGCATGAATGAATGTATTTATGCATATTTGTAGATGAGAAAGATAATGGGACAATTTTGTCATTCTATGTTTTTTTTACTGTGATTGCACATCACTGGATCGTTAAATTATGTGGACATGATATTTAATTACAGGTTTAAATCCCACAGTCTGTTTTTTTAACCGTGAATTTTTTCACTGGATCGTTAATTAGGATGGACAAGATTGTTAAATATAGGTTTCAATCCCATGGTCTATTTTTTTTATCATGAATTTTTTATTGGATCGTTAATTAGGATGGACACGGTCGTTAAATACAGGTTTCAATCCCACGGTCTATTTTTTTTACCATGAAATTTTTTTCACTTAATTGTTAATTAGGATGTACATGATCGTTAAATACAGGTTTAAATCCCAAGTTTTGATCGGTGGTCTGTTTTTTCTATCGTGATTTATTTTACTTGATCGTTATATTGGTATCATCTACCATAACTGGATATGATGATAAATCAACATTGACGTATATATCATCATCAGTGTTATCTAAACTTGCAAAATCTTCACTCCCTAACTTTGATTATGATATTATATTCGTCTTGTCTTGTATTTGTACTTTGTTGCATTTTAGTTACGATTTGCTCGTATGTAATTTCATTGCTCACAACTACGCATCTTGAAACTTCACATTTGTATGAGAATCTATCATTTTCATATACCCATTCACCATCATAAAAGCAAATAATATATTTCATGGTCATTACCTGCAAATATGAGAACATTTATGCATTAATAAACATATAATAAAGTTAAAATCATAAATAATAGACGTTAGTACACTCAATCTGTTTTTTAGATCGTTAATTAGAATGCAATCAATAGTGAATTTTTTGGAAATGTCACGATCAATCGCGAAATGGTAGACAAATCACGATTAACTGCAAAATATTTGCGATCAATCAATGGTAATGGTTAGACGCTAACTTGTCACGATCGATTGATCGCTAACTAGTCAAAATAAAGATTGATCGCGAATATTTTGATCTGATCACGATAATTATATATTGATCGTGAGTTTCTGTAAATGATCGCGAAAATCAGAAATACGATCTTCTTCAACCTCTCGACTTCGAATCATTCAAGATGGAGGATCCCTCCATGGATCCTCCATTTTACTTAAAAAAATCTTCTATTAAATAAAAAAATGACATAAAAATAGGAGAGTGAATGATAGAAAGAAATTGGAGAGAGGAAAAGAGAATATACTCCAACTTTCATCATACAAAAATAGAGGAGGGATGGTGAGAACACTAACCTCCACGGGATTTAACGGCAGAGCAATGGTGGGAGACGACGGCATGAGACTGTGGCGTCGCTAGAGTGAAACGAGAACAATGGTGAGAAAGAAGAGAGCTGGGGAGGATAGTTACTCGTGGTAGGGAGAGTTTCTTTTCCTTAACCCTTTTTATTTTGGTTAAATGATATAATAGACTTAAAAAGAACTTTGAGGTGTATTTGGGAAAGTTTTTAAAAGTTAGGTGTATTTTGGGGGTCTCAAGAAACCCTGGGTGCATTTTAGAAAAATCCCTATCTGTGTAATTTCTGGATGATCTTGAAGGAGAAAGTGTTGTGATTGCTAGAACAGACTGTATGTCCAGAGTTCTTCCATCATATAACATATATGATATCATATACCCCATTGATTGCCTCAGAGAAATAACAGTAATTCTCATAAAAACCCCTAATGGGGAAGCCCTCAACAGGTCAAATTTAAACCATACAAAAATCAATCAATCAAGAAACAACACAAGATAACTTTTTTTTTTTAACAGATTGATCTATCACACCCCATACAAGGAGGGGCCTTCCTTTCAATCAAGCATCCTTCATTTCCTGTAGCAGAGCGTCTTCCAAGAACAACTGGGATTCCTCCATCAGAACAGGACTTAATCGGAACATAAGAACACAAAATTCCATTTGATTAAGAGCCCCATCACCGTCCATATCCCCTTCTCTCAACATACCCAATAGCTCGCCATCGCTCAAGCCCTGCAACCCCAGGAGAGCAGAGTTTCTCTTCAGACTCTCGAGCGTGATGAGCCCCGTATCACCGTCCATCAGTAACCGAAACCCATTACAGAGCTCTCCGATTAATCCCTCACCGCCCAACTTATCGGCCATTGTCGGCAAGAAATCTTCGAAATCGGCCGTCTTTTGTCCTGCCATTGCAAAACCTTAGTTTTCGTTTTCTTTTTCTTTGAGAGAGAGATAGAGAAGGAAGCAAAGTGAGTTGCTGGGATTTGTTTGGGGATGGCGTAGGGAGTTAAATAAGGGATTCTTGAACGGATTCGAGGAAGGAGAGGCCATATGGATGCCAACCCTATTTCTTTCAGTTACTGTTGGCAATGGCATCGGCATCTCTTTCGCAGAAGCTTGTCAGGGGTAGAATCGTCAATCAGTAAAGATAAAGTGGACTCCGGTGAAGTTTCCTTCTTTTATTTCCATCACCCCTTTGGAGTTTGGAGTCTTTGGACGGTGAGTTCTTTTCACTAAAAACACCCCCTTCTGCCTTCTCTGTAAAGAAACTTGCTAAGGTAAATGACGAAAATATTACGTCTGTTGCTTTTACTTAGTAAATTGGTTAGGTTCCTTGGTGCTACATAAGGCTCCACCCTACCCTCTCCTCTTGAGTCTGGTCTTTTTGGAGAGATGGATTGGGTTTAGTATTGTGTCGAGTATTTCATCTATTTAAATAAAAATAAAAAAAACCAAAATTGTTAAAATCAAATGACGTGTCAATGACAGTCTATATATCCCTTATGTACTTGGGGTGTTTCAAGATTCTATTCTTGAGTGAAAGAAAATAAAGTTACCATAATGACTGAGTTCTTACACACCCTACAAACATCGTACAAGTATTGTTTCTCCCAGTTTATGGGAGTTGTTGTCCCCTTACCTTATAACTATGCCTTATATAAAAACTTAAATAACATATTACAAAAAATATATTTTGATTTCACAAGTTTAGAGGTTTCCTTACGCAATGATTATATATGCCCTCTTAAATAATATAATATATATATTTTAAAAGTTCACCCTTTGTCTAATGACTATATCCTATTAAATAATTAAACAAAATAGTTAAAAATATTTTTTTATGAAAATTCAATGGGACAACTACCATAACTAATGCCTTTGTAAAGACTTGGAGTTCAGTTACGATACAAAAGTCTTTTAACTATAATTAACAACTTTAACCCTTAGAGTTAATATTTTTTATTTTATTTTTTTCTAAAAACCAAAGTTAAGTGCTTGAACCCTAAGAGTTAATGAATCCTAATCACAGTTAAGGGGTATTAAAAGGGACACGTGTTGACCTATAGGTTGTAACGGGACTCCAAGGAGTCCGGTTATAACAGTAGAGGATTCCAAGTCCTTTCTAGACTACAATAAAAATAAAGAAATTTAATAGTTGAGGGGAGCACCCACTCATGTGCTATGCTATGCTATGCCTATATATATATATATAATCCAAATGTTTAGGGGGGGCAACCCCTCTCCTTGGCTCCACCCAGAACAGGATTTGAGAAACCTTCAATATGGAAGAATATATGGGGAATTTATGATGTGCCTAAAATATGCAAACCTCTGTTGAGAGTTAACACAAGATAGGTACCCACCTGATCAGTGTGATAAGAGAGATCCTTTTGATCACGAATGTCTTATATGCAGGAAGGGATCGAGCCAGGGTTTTCTTGTAAGGGACAAGTGATGGTCGATTGATAATGTTAGTAACTTTGATGGTTTTGTGGAAAATGATTAAGCAGATATGAAATATATTGCGTCTAAGGGATTCAAAAAAAAATTGAGGATCAAGTTCATAAGATATCTCGTTCGTTTGTAGGCACGGGAGGAGCCAGGGGACGGGGAGGAGCCATGCCCGCCCCCCTCCCTCTCCCCAAGTTTTGTAAAAAATCATTTTATATTAATAAATAATATCTAAACTTTTTATATAGTGCCCCTCCGCCAAATTATGAGTTAATTGTTGACTATAGGGGGAGGTTGACCACTTCAAAATTTTATAATTTATATATATATATATATATAAGAGTTAAACATACATTTAATTTTATTTAAATAATGGCTCTCTCAAAAAGGAGGGCCCTTGTTTTTCGTTATTGAACCTTTATTGGATTGCAGCACAAATGAATTTTTTGACCACAACATACCCATTTCTTTGAATGGTGGTTCTGATCTCATAGATGGTTATTTTCTGTATTAAGTTTTTGGGCTCCAGGTTTACCCTTTCAATGATAGCTTTCACTTCTTTTTTTTCCTTAATTGATATTAGAAGAGCATGAAGTTTTTGTGATAAAATTTCAGTTCAGGTTCACAATTGCATTTCAAATATGTTGGATTTTCAAAGTAAGGGTGTCTAATGTATTTTTCTGAAAACTGAAGGGTCTATGTGTATTTTAGTCAAACCTCAATGGTGTAAATGTATTTTCCCCAAAACTATTCGAGGGGGGTAATTTTGGGATTTTTCAGACTTTTTTGCATGACATAGCAGGTCACGGTCAACTGACGGAAGTGATGTAAGTGTCAATAGTTTGAAAAGTAAGAGTGCCTAATGTATTTTTTGAAAACTGAGAGGAGACATGTGTATTTTCGTCAAATCTCAGGGGGTGTAAATGTATTTTTCCCACATTTTTATTGTATCGTTATGTACAGCTATTATTATTTTATCATTTATTTTATGATTAAAATAGTAACATTGGAGAGTCAACACATATCTCTAGATTATATCTTACTCGAAAGACCCTAGGTTATGAGTGAAAATTATTGTAATTCACAAAACCATTTTCTTACACATGGTAGGCTTCCATTATCTTCAAGAAAAATTGTCATTTGTACATGGATTTTACAAAATTATCTAACCAAAAATCCCATGTGTTTAAATAAGTACACGAAGATCACACTAAGGAATTTATTTTCAAGACCTAGTTCATGGGTTTTCTCGTCCGTACGTTTTGAACATATCTTGTCAGCCTTGTTTCTCCTTGTTTTTGGGGGTAGATGTCCCTTTTTTTCACGGCTATGCCTTGTTAAATAATTAAACTATAACATAATATAAACGTAAATATTTCTTTTCAAAAGTTCAAGGGGTAGTTTCCTCCTTGTTTTTAAGAGTTTAGGGGTAATTGCCCCCTTGCTCCTGGCTCAGTCCCTAAGCAGTAGTCCCCTTGACCCATGGCTATGCCCTTAATTAATTAAATATCATAATTTCAAAGATATTTTTATTTTTCAAAAGTTCAAGAGGGCAGTTGTCCCCCTTGCCCCATGGTTTTTCCTTATTAAAATATAATTTTTTTCTTAATGTTTTCAAAAGTTTACAGGGGGCAAGTGCCCCTGGCTCCACCCTGGTATGTGTGTGTGTTCGCACACTGGCACACTACCACTCGTTATAACAACAATTCTATAAACTAATCATTGTAACAACAATTGAATAGACAGCTCCAGCTCCTTAAACAACATACCAACTAGTTTTAAACCCATATTCACTTGCTAACTTTCTTATGGAGACCACGAGGTTCCGTTATGCACTATACAATATATAGCACAGCAGAAAACGGTTAACAATTAAGAATTACTTAATGCAATTAAAATGTATAACATTATTACTCCAAGTTACAAATACACCTAACATTTATACATCTAAATATGATCGCTCATGAAGGAATACAAAGCATAGCACAATATGCGGCAACAACTACAAATAATAGACAAGCATTGATGCAACGCACAAATCTAGATGAAGAGATAAGATCGCTCGATATTAGGAATGAAGAGGACATGAGAGAAATATAACAAAAATAAACAAAATAAAGATCACAATTACAAGGTATGCTTAATTTACTAGAAACGAGTTAGCCAAGATACCTTCCATTGGCGTAGAACTAGGTACCATTTAAAATTTTGGGCATTGAGAGTTTGGATTGCTGTATTCTTATTTGGGAAGAACCAAAGAAGGAAGCATTAGTGAAGGTGTTTACTTTCAACAAGCTATGTGTTGAGAGAAGTGTTTTGAGTGTGGGATTCCAGAATTCTTTAATGCCCTTTCTTTTTGTAGAAATTGGAGGAGAGAATTTGTAATTCGATCATAGGACATCAATCCATTTACCTTAAATGGTGGGAATTGAAGTCTCGCAAAAAATGGTGCTGCTATTGTGCATGGGCTTTCAAAATGGTGGGAATTATGTAATTCCCACCATTGGACAGTAAGTGCATGCATCTCGCATGTTCCATTGGACAGTAAGTGCATACCTTCCTAGCTCACCATGAGAATCGAAGTCTCGTAAAAAATGGTGGGAATTGAAGTCTCGCAAGGAATATCTGGCTGGATTTCAAGTCTCACAAAAACTGGTGGGAATTGAAGTCATGATCTTAGGAAAGATTTCCTGGGCTCGACAAAACATAATTATTGTGGACTTGCAAAACTCAGCACTTAAAACTCTCAAGAATTACAAAGTGCCGAGCTTTATAAGTCTCAGAAATGAAAGGATCCTAAGTAGATCCTATGTGAATGTTACTTTCATATCAACAAATCAATTGTCATAATTAAAAAAATGCTATGTAGTTCAAGAAGTGCACGGATAATTTGATATTTAATACATTATCGAATAATGTATTTTTAGTTACAGGGTATGGAAAGGCCACACCCTAACATATTACTACTAACCTAAAAATCTAAAAAAAAAGATTTCAACTAACCTAAAAATCAATCAAAATAATTAGAAATTAACCCTAAATCCAACCACAAATCATATTGATAACATTCTACAGAACTATATTAAAATCAGTTAAGAAACTAAACTAAAAAACTAAAACTAACTAAAATATTAAACTAATAACTGAAACAATAAGAGAAAAAAATAGCATACCTGTTCAAAGTCACATGAAGAGGATCCCGGAGGCAGGAAGATTGTGCTGTTACTGTCCCGAACCTAAGAAGAAGAGACAGAGGGTTCTCCCGAACGTTGCTACTGAACAAAAATCGGATTTAAAACTAAATTAAACAAACCTAAAATCAGAATTTAACTACCCTAAAAATAAACTGAGATCAGATTTTAAATAACCTAAAAAACTAAACTAAAATCTAACCTAAATTATATTGATAATTGAATATATATTTTTTGAATGCCAAGTTTGTGGATCATCTTGTCCGTTTGTGTTAGTTTGTAAATTTTTTTTTAAAAATATATATATTTTTAAAATTGGGGACAACTGTCCCCTTGCTCAGTGCCTATTCCCTCTTAAATTAAATAATATAGTATAAACTTGATTTTTTTTTCTCAAAAGTTCAGGGGACACTAGCCCCCCTACCCCCATGGCTCTGCTTGTGCCCTGCTCATACTTTGTTTCCATTGCCAAATCTTTATTTAGCACACACCATGGCAGCATTCCTATATGATTATACTATGTCTCAGTATAATTAAATTCCTGCAAATTATTTGTTTATATAAGTTACAACAAGGTAATAACCATATTTGGACGTAAAAATTGCTAGAATTTTATGGGGCGTTTGGATTGGATTTCTTTTGGCCAAAAATTAATTCTGGTAAAATTGATTGTATAGAAATTAATGGTTAAATAATCATTTTTTCAAATAATAGTGTTCGGAGAATACGTAGGTGAGTCTCTCAACTTCATATTCTCCGAACACTATTATTTGAAAAATGATTATTTGATCATGAATTTCTACACAATCAATTTTATCATAATTAATTTTTGGCTAAAAAAGTCCAATCCAAACGCCACCCTGAAGAATTCAAATTTGAAGCTTTTGGCAGTCGAGTCTTGAGTTTTTCTATCTGTGATGGGTGGCGATTGGATTGGATTTTATTAGCCAAAAATCAATTATGATAACATTGATTTTATAAAATTAATTGTCAAATAATCACTTTTTCAAATAATAGTGTTTGGGTAATACTTTTTTTTTGGTTAAGGTAAGAACACCACAAGGCGAAGCTATAGTCATGAGAAAGAAGACCACACACTCACACACACACACACACAAACACAACCATACACACTGTCAACCCTAATAAGCTTCACTCAAACACTCCTCAAAATGGGTATGAAGATGATAGACTCAACTTTGTATTCTCCAAACACTATTATTTGAAAAAATAATTATTTGACAATTTATTTTACAAAATCTATTTTATTAGAATTGATTTTTAGCTAATAAAATCAAATCCAAATGCCACATAAATTGGTGGTATGGTGTCAATTGCAGTGCAACAGGAAAGAAAGACAATGAGAATACGGGCAAAAATTTGGACAGATTCTCTCAAGTCATTGTAAGCACTCAATTTTTACACTCTGCTTAACCATGGTTAACCCCCGTTAACCATGGTTATCACTGATCAAATCCTAAAAACCCTAAGTAAACCCTAAACCCTAGCCTAGCCCTAGGAAAACCCTAAACCCTAGCCTAGTCCTAAGTAGACCCTAAACTCTAGTCTAACCCTAGGCTAACCCTAGCTAAACCCTAGCCTAGCCCTAGGTAGACCCTAAACTCTAGTCTAACCCTAGGCTAACCCTATCTAAACCCTAGAACTAACCCTAGGTAGACCCTAGACCTAACCCTAGGCCTAACCCTAGCTTAGCCCTAGTCTAAACCTAGGCTAAAACCCCATGGGCTCAAGGCCCATTTCAAATAAAACCCCTAAGCCCTAGTCTAACCTAGGCTAACCCTAGCTAAAACCTAGACCTAACCCTAGGTAAACCCTAGACCTAACCCTAAGTCTAACCCTGGCCTAGCCCTAGTCCAAACCCTAGGCAAAGCCCCATGGGCTCAAGGCCCGTCTCAAGTCCAAACCTCAAAAAAAAAAACAATTAATTAAAACCTTGTTTGGGCCCCAAGCATGGGCCCACTTAGCCCAACCCAAGTGGGGCCCACTTGCTTTTTCAAATTTTGAATTTGGGAGCCAAGTCCAAGTAGGGTAAAACTCTTTTTGCTTTACCCTACATAGGTGAGGGTAGGCCAAAAAACATGAAAAAAAAAGAAAAAGAGAAAAAAAAAAAAAAAAATTTTTGAGGGCACCAACCCTTGTTTGGCAAAGCCAACAAGGTGGTAGTCCATGTGGATAAGGGCTAGGCCCAAAAACATGAAAAAAAAAAGGGGGGGGGGGGGGGGGGGGGTTTACTATTCATCGTCTTCCCCAACCTGCCGTATGCGTACAGCTGCTCCTGCCACGCCTGGCCAGCTCCCTTGCCACCCTGCCTCCAGGCCATGTTCCCCACGCCATCCCGTGATCCTCATCCCTTCGGCCATCCATCCCCTCTCCTATTTAATCCCCTCCATAGCCACGGTTTGGGGTAGCGGTTTTTGAAAAAAATCGGTCCCCAGCCACCATTACCACCCCAACCTCATTTCAGTCCCTTTCACATCCGGTGATCCCCAGACCTCCCTTGCCATCTCAGTGACCCCTTAGGGCAGTCCCAGGCTAGTGCTCCACCATCGCACGTTGCCACCACCAAAAAAAATTCTGTAAAAAAAACCTTACAAAAACCCCTTTGTTTTTGAAGGTCCTTTCACCCACCTCCAAACCTTTGGCAACTCAAGAGTAGAGTACACCCTCTACCCCGAAACTAGTGAGAGAGGTTAAGGCCGGTCCCCAAGAGTAGGAGCACTGCTCTAATATCTCTGGGACTACTTCCTCTCTAGGTTGCTCCTTTCCTTAGAGTGTTGAGAAGGACGAAGAAGGGTAGGTTGTTGTTGTTGTTTTTTTTTTTACTGCTTTCATTTTGTGGTCTTGTCTTCTTTAGAGAAGGTTCATCCCTCCCCAGGCTCGGTTGGGCCTCCCTACACCTTTCCCATGGGGTAGGGAGTCTTGGACCATAGAAAAAGGATGAACATTTTCTATTTATTTTTTTGTCGTACATTTCTCATTAGAAGCTTGAGATCTTAGTTGATCAAAGGAGTAAGAGTTCTAGAGAGGTTGTTGTCCCCACAACATCACTGTGTATGAAAACACACAGTAATGGAGGTACTTGCATTAACACCATTTCTAACTTGAATGTTACAAGGGTACATCAAGTACTGCCATTACTGAGAAATGCATACAAATAAGCTTGAAACCCTTTACTGGGAACTCCTTTACCCTCCCTGATCTTTGCTCAAAATGTTAACTTATCTTTAACCAGATCGAGAACCTTCCTGGGTGTTTGCTTTTTTATTATGCTTAGACCAAGCCAGGGAAAATGTTGATTCTTTGAATTCAGTCTAGATCAGTGATTTAATCAGGACAAAAAGAAACGACATTGATCCGTCCTCGTGCCCCTACTATCTAGAGGCAGTGTTTGGTCACGGTCTCGATTGAATTGGAGGTGGTCCATATACCACCAATACAGCTGGAGCTGAAAAACAGCACTATCTCTACATCTCAGGCCATGTAAGAGGCCACTTCAGGCCCGCCTTTGGCCCAAGGCACACCTGGTCCCACCTTGGTTTAATTCTTAACCACAACCAACTTGTCAATCCTAGATCGTGTCGACTTTAGTGGGCTGTTAACCAGTTTGGCTTCAATGTGACGACCTCTAAAAATGCATCTTATTTCGTCTATTGTATTGAGGATCAAAGAGGTTCAAGCATCAACTTCCAAAAGCTATTGTGAGCCAAAGTCTAGCCACAATGAAAGAAAAAAAAAAAACCTTTATTCTTAGTGCAATTAGACTCAATCATGTCATACTTATTGAGTCTTTCCATGGTTTTTTTTTATAAGCAGATTTTGGAGATGTTACTCGAACCCAAAGTCAGTGTGTGAGGGGCCTCTAAGCTTCCATTCTGGTTGGGCCCTAATAAGTTGAGAGACACACTTGCGTGAGGATTCTAAGCCAACTCCTTTCGGGTCCATCTATCGGCCCAACAACAAGATTGTTTTGAGGGCTTTCAAAGTTTTAGGCATTTGTCTTGTTTAAAACATAGAATCTTCTAGACCTCTAATTAGGATTATACTTAACCCTAGTTAATCCCCTCATCACATAGATCACTAGCTAGGGTTAAACTTAACCCTAGTTAATTCTCATACCTTAGGATTGAACTTTAATATGAAAATCCCAAAAAAATCAAAAATCCGAAAAAAAAATCCTAAAAAATCTGGAAAAATCTAAAAAAAAATCAGAATAATTCAAAAGGACCAAAAATACTGACTTGAACTTGTTAACCATGGTTAGCACCCTTAACCATGATTAATCACCTTCGTAACCCCGGTTAGCAACCCTAACCCTTGGTTAAGACACCCTGGACCTATCGGGCCTCACCCATTGGTCTACCGGGCCCAATCTCGGCATATCGGCCCTAGCCTACCGGGTTCATCCTTGGCCTACCGGGCTCAATCTCGGCCTACCGGGCCCCAACTCTAGCCAACCGAGCTCAATCTCGACCTACCGGGCCCCAACCCTAATCTACTGGACTTACCTTAGGCCTAACGGGTCCAAACCAAACACTTTGACCAACCCCGGTCAAACATATCCTAGTCTACCGGACTAGACCCTTAAGCCACCCTTGGTGCACACACACACACCCTTAGCCTCGGCATGGGCTCATGTGCCAGAACTACGTTCGGTCTGATCTCACCCCAATGTGAGTACGTAGGCAGCCCAACCCGGGTTCGACCATAGTTTAGGATTTTCTCCTTCTTAGATTAGCATTATCTTAAATACTTAAGACATTTTATTAAAATTGAGATTAATTTGGCTTAACCCTAGCAAGTAGGGAACCACTAAAAAGTGGAAGTGCCGGGGTACCTAATCCCTTCCCCGGACTTAACCGAACCTCTTACCCTAATCCTAATCTTAATCGCAGACCAAGACCTTATCCAAATTCCGGAGACTTATCCCTTCTGAATGAATAGGTGGCGACTCTAAATTCACCCCGTGAGATACAAATCAGGGTTTCTCCGAAACCCGTGCTCACAGTCATGACCGAAGATGCAAATATGGTCTTGCATGATGGCTGAAGTTGTGTGAAGAGAATATTTGTAACGTGATGTTCGTGTCATGGACCTGACTTCAGAGTTGTGTTTAGGATGTAACCTGTAACAGGAAATCACCATATTTCTCTTAGACCTAATTAACATTTAATCTCCGTGGAAAAATAGAGAAAATTCTCTAAATAAAAACAAAATTTCTATATTCATCAAAAGCTTCTTTAGGAAGCAACTTAAATTCATTCAAAATCCTAGTTTTCTATGATTAAAAAGTACCCAGAATAATAATAAAAAATTAATTATTAATTAACTCCTAAAATAACTTTAAATTACTCAATTAAGGTCTTTCAAAACAAACTTGACTCTAAATTCCTCAAAATACGATAAAACAACATTTTAATAACATTTTCTTAAAACTGCAATTTGACCTCAAAACGATTTTTTCTCCCTTAAAAATCTCCGGCTCATTGATTGCCACTCGAAGGTCTCGTCAATTGGAACGTTTTAAATACTCTTGGGTCACTAGGCAATATCTCAATTTGTCACCGTTGCATGTTGACACCATATTCATTTCCTACAATCTTGACTTCCAGAAATTGTTGGACTTTTTGATGAGCTTGTGGAATCTAAAATTGTCAGTAATTACCGACCACCATTCAAGCGAGTATCTGATGAGCTTAGAATCCTAAAGATAAAGTCGTTTTGATATGTCAATTCCCGCTAAGCTTCTTTTCAATTGTTTAATTTTTAATGGAAAATCAGCATTCCTAATTGGTGGGAGATCGAATCATAGCCAATTACGATTGAAATTAAGGAGAGTTCAATTACACCCATAGGTCAACACGTGTCCGTTTTATTCATATAACTTTGGTTGTCTGTTGTCTAATAGATACCCTTCTATTAGTTTGCCATTACTTATATGAATGGACTTTGATGATGTCATCATTTAAACATTTTAAGATGTTTAAATTTATCTTCTTAAAGACAAAGTTAACTGATACAATAAAATAAATGGTAATTGGTTTTGGTAACCAAGTTTAATAGTATCAATTCAAGGTCAATATATATTTCCGAAACCAAGGTTAATGGTATCAACTTAAGGTGTACATATATATATATATATATATATATATATTTTTTTTTTTTTTTTTCTAAAAATCAATGTTAGATAGATGAGTTCTAGGGGTTAGTTAATCTTAACCATAGTTAGTGGGTGTTAAAAAGGAAAGTGGTGGCTTGTAGAGATCCTTTAACTGTGGTCTAACACAATTAACTTAATATTAATATTTTTATTTTTATTGTTTAAAACCAAGGTTAGATTGATGAATCCTAGGGGTGAGCGAATGAATCTTAACCACAGTTAGTGGGTGTTAAAAGGGACACGTGGTGACTTGTAGAGCCCCTTTAATTGTGGTTAATCATAATCAACCTAAGGTAATTTTTTTCTCTAAAAACTAAGGTTAGATGGATAAACCCTAAGGGTTAATGAATCTTAATCATAGTTAGTGAGTGTTAAAAGGGACACGTGGCGACTTGAGACGTTTATTTATTATTTTATTTTTTTGAGTTTTCAAACTAAGGTTGCGTGTTTCTTCTATAAGGGTAAAATTGGAAAAGAGTATCTTCAGTTAACAAAGTTAATATGATGAGTATGATAGGAGAGGTTAGTGTAATTTCAGAAACAAGAAGGGAGGGTTATGAAATTTCACCAAACCTCAGGGGAGGTGGCTGTAATTTAGCCAATATTTAATTCTAATTAAAAAAATTTAATCTTTAGGGTTAATATTTTTTAATATATATTTAAAAAAAAACTAAAATTATATTGTTGAACCCCAAGGTTTAGTGAATCTTAACGTAGAAATGACACGTGTTGGCCTGTGGGTATGATTAAACTCCCCCTGAATTCAATCGCAATTGGTTGAGCGTCGATCTCAATGGACGGCAATTCCCAGCCAATGGATGAAGATCTTGAGTGCGAGATTTTCAAATTTTTGAGTGGATCCTTGAAAACTCATCATTCTGAGATGGAATCCATCGGATTGAGGAGTCTTCGATATGGAACCCCCCACTTGAAGAAAAGAAGTGTGTGTGCCATAGCTTTTTAATTGAATATTGTGGAGTGTTTGGATTGGATTTTTTTGTCAAAAATCAATTCTGTTAAAATTGATTGCGTAGAAATTAATGGTCAAATAATCATTTTTTCAAATACGTATTCTACGCATACTATTATTTGAAAAAATGATTATCTGATCATGATTTTTTACACAATCAATTTTATCAGAATTGATTTTTAGAAAAAAAACCCAATTCAAACACCACCTTAAATGTTATATCAAATTCATCATTGGGACGGTAACCCCAGGTCCCATTCAAGGGAATTATGTGTAGGGTCATCGTATAGACAAAGGTCATCATCGAGTCCACTCGAAAGCTACTGTTGACATTCTAAACCGCGTATCTGCACAACCCAATGGGGAGATCCACACTATACTCGTGGATATCCGGATCCTTCGTACCAAGCTCATTAATCAATGAGGATTGCTAGACGAATTCTGAAGCCCAGAGTGTCCTTTTTGATAGCATTACTCATTGGGTAGTTACTGGGTGCAATCTTACCTCAGGCCACTCAGGAGCCAGTCTTGTAACCCTGTTATTCTCGTGATGCCATATCCTTTCAATAAAATTAAAAAACCTTGTGACCAAACAAAATAGGCTTAATATTAATATATATATATATATACACATGACCACTCAGGAGCCAGTCTTGTAACCCTGTTATTCTCGTGATGCCATATCCTCTCAATAAAATAAAAAAACCTTGTGACCAAACAAAATAGGCTTAATATATATATATATTGGTTTTCTTAAGTGGTCTAAAGGGTTAGAGGTATTATCTGTTCTAAAGGGTTAGAGGGTTAGTGCCTAGCATGTGAGCTTGGCTAAGAGGGTGGATATTCAACCATCACACCCCCTTGGGAATCGATCCCCGAACCTCCACCATAAGGGGAGATACACTTACCACTAGGACAAGCTTAGGGTGTGTAATCAAATAAAATTAAAATTTGACTTAAACTAAGTAAACTTAAATTGTGTTAAGGCTAACATTGTTGCTTTACAAGACTGCATATATAAAATTTCTGTCACTTCATTATAAGTTGGCGTTTGGATAGACTTTTCCACTGGTTTCTATAACTTTTGAGTTTGAGGAAGTCAAAAGTTGGGCATTAGTGTGTTTGGTTTGCCAATATCAATTTGACTTCTCGAAAAAGTAGAAAGTCGGTAAAAGTCAGAATATTGGATTCCCCGAAAAACATGATCTCGTTGATTCTCAGGGAAGTCGATATATCGACTTCCCTAGGAAATCGACGAAAATTGACGGTGATTTCCGAACCTTCGTACCAACCAATCAACAAGGATTGCTAGCCCTACTCTCACCCTCCATAACCTCTTATCCAAAATGTAATGATTAGAATACTCTCTCATCTAGAATGGAGTAGGGCTAGCATTCCTACTAATCACTTGATCTCATCTCTTCTTCCAACCTTCCATCCAAAAGCAAGTTACCGGATGCTAATTTTTTTTTAAGAAATGACATTTAAAACCTTTTTAATGGGTTGGATGGGGCATGCCTTTATAGGTCGCCATGTGTCTCATCTATCCCTCTTTAACCGAGGTAAAGTTTGATCAACCTAAGGTTAATGTTTTTTTTTTTAAAATTTTTTAGAAATCATGGTTATATGGATGAACCCTAAGGGTGAGTCAATCTTAACTATAGTGAGTGGGGTTAAAAGGGACATGGCGGCTTGTAAAGTCTCCTTTAACTGTGGTTAAGCATCATCAACCAAAGGTTAATATTTTTTTATATTTTTTCTAAATCCAAAGTTAGATGCATGAACCCTAGGGGGTGAGTGAATATTAACCATTGTCAGTGGATGTTAAAAGGACATGTGGTAGCTTGTAGAGCCTCCTTTAACTGTGGTTAAGCATAACCAATCTAAGGTTAATATTTTTTTCTTCTAAAAACTAATGTTAGATGCATGAATCCAATGGATAAGTAAATCTTAACCACAATTAGTGAGTGTTAAAAAGGACATGCGGTGGATTGTAGAACCCCATTTAACTGTGGTTAAACATAATAATATTTTTATTTATTTATTTTTCTAAAATCCAAGGTTAGATGCATGAACCATGGGGGTGAGTGAATATTAACCACTGATAGTGGGTGTTAAAATGGTCCACATGATGGCTTTTAGAGCCTACTTAAAATGTGGTTAAGTATAATCAGTCTAAGGTTAATAATTTTTTTCTTTTAAAAACCAAGGTTAGATGCAAGAACAGTATGGGTGAATGAATCTTAACCACAATTAGTGAGTGTTAACTTGCTTTTGGATGGAAAGGTGGATTTGCAAAAGTTTTAAAAGTTAGTGGGGCATAATACGAAATCAGAAAACATAAGGGGTATTTACAAATAGCTGAAAACATAGGGGTTTTTCACAAAAAAACCTTTTTTTTTGTTGAATGGTAACGTTTGTATGTCTATATACATGAAAAAAAATTATAGTGTAGTTGCATATCATTGAATTTCAAAGGGTGCCTTCATCAATGCTATGAACTCTTGTTACCCCCCACCTATGCATCAACCAATTCAACCCACACCACAGTGCATGTCCCTGTGTCCCTTTTAACACTTCTTTAACCATGGTTAAGCTTAACTAAATTAAAGTTAACAATTTTATTAAAACAATTCTAAGACCATGGTTAGATTACTTAACCCTAGGAGGTGAGTGAATCTTAACCACAATTGATGAGTGGTAAAAAGTGGACGTGGACCTATGAGATCACAGGTTCAGCTTCTAAGCTGACCCTGCGGTCCGTTTTCTATTTCCCATATTTCTTTGTCCAAAATTGCCAAATAAAATATTAGTAACTCAATTGGTTAGTATAAACCAATTTTATATCATAGGTAAAATAAAAAAAAATAAAAAAATTTACTTCTTATAAGTGCAAACCAAACGCAAACTTGACTTTTGGATTTTTAAAAGTCATTTTTCAGATGAGCAAACCAAATGCTATTTTATCCCTCAAATAACTTTCTCAGACTTCTTAAAGAGTTACATTTTGCAAAGTAACTCCCAATGAAGTATTTTTCTTCTCTGGGAAGTCTAACCAAACGCCACCTAAGTTACCTACCATCTCCAATTACTTTAGAGCATCTCCAATGCAATACTCTAAATCTCTCCTCTATTTCGACATCTCCTCTAAATGTAGAGGAGATGGCCCCACTTTAAAGTTATTTGCTCAAATAGGAGGGAACTCTAAATCACTATTCCTATCCTATAACACTATTCATTTATTATTTTAAAAAATAGTTTTCTTTCTCATTTTTCCTCTCAAACTCAATAATTTACCACTTTTACCTCCAAAACTAAATAATTGGCCCACAAAATTACGACTAATGATTAAAAATAAATAATTTATTGTACGAAATGAACATTTTAGAAATAAGACTAGTTAAATTTGCATATTTTAATTAAAAAAAAGTGCCAAAAATACATTAAAACAAGACTACTGGAATCACAAGCATAAAGCAAGACTAATGGAATCACAAGCACTAGATTAATAAAACAAAAATTATAAGCATTTAGTAAGGTGGTAAGTCATCTCCCCCATATTCACCTTGATACTGACTAAAGCTATGAAAATCATCGTGACTAAAGGTAGCGGATGAACCACCTACTTGAGAATTATGAGCCCTTTTAATTTCAAATTTCTTACCTCGAAAATATTCACGTTTGATTGGATCGCTTATAAAATTAAGGTCTTTCTCCATAAATTCTCTCTCTTGTCTTTCACGTCAAAGCTGTAACTTGTTACGCTTATTTTCAACTTGTAACATCATCACATTGTAACATATATTCGCATCATTGTCCATTTGAGCAAGTCGTTCATTTGGAGTTCTTCAATCACGATTTGTTATTGTCAAATGACCAACACGTTTTTGGGATAAACATGTACTACATGATATTATGTCTGCATGCATTATAATGCACAACATGATCATCGAGGATGAATGTGATGATTATGGGAATGTTGTCGATTCTAATCCAATACTCATCCCAAATGTCAATATGGTGGATGGTGAAACAAAATGATTCCAACAGTTCCTTGCTCGACATCGGCAAATTAAAAATAAGGAGGCTTACTATGCACTTCGAAACTCATTGATTGAACATTTGTGGGAAAGACATGGTGATGCTCCATTTGGACCAGATCTTTAAAATCTTAGTAGATGATCGACCTAAAAGGTCATTCTTTATGTAATCTCTGGATTTTTGTTCATGTTGAAGCTTTAGTTTGTTAATGATAATTTCCAATGGTAGAGATGAGTTGATTAGAGTTTTTTTTTTATATATTAAAGTTTGTTATTAGAGAATTTTTAATATTAAAAATAGTTTTTTAATTAAAAAATAATAATTACTATTAAAAAATAAACAAAGGATGGGTGAGTGAGTCTTAACCACGGTTAAGGGGTGTCAAAAGGGACACGTGGCGACCTCAAGGGGTGATACCGTAGAGGATTTGGCTCTTTTTTTTTGCATCTTTTATTGATGAATTAAATTTAAAAATTAAACAATTATTAAAATATATAAAAATAATTTCAATATAAAATGATAATTATTAAAATAAATTAAAATGATACAATTGACATTTTAAAAAAGATTGAGAGACAAAAAAAATGACACAAGTGGTATTGTAAGGGGATGAATAGTGTTATAGAGGTCATCCTTTGTTTTCTCTCCCATCCTCTAAATATAGAGGGTCACTATAGCATTATAGAAGATCAACTCTAAATATAGAGTACGGTTGGAGTGCTCTTTTCAAGCCAATACTCTATATTTAGAGTTATAGAGGACGGTTGAAGATGCTCTTAGAGGTAAAACTTTTAGGGTCCGTTCATTTGGTGGAACTTTTAAAGTCTAGAACTTTCATAGTTTAATGCCTAATTTTAATTATTGTCTAGAACTATATTATTTCATAGAGTACAAAAGTTTTACAAATATGGAACTTTTAATTTCTATCCAAAATTTTGGATGTTTTAAGTTTCATCCATGTGGAACTTCTAATTAATTGAACCCAATAAATATGAGATATCATTGTGTAAAAGAGTTATAAAACTTCTCCCCGATCTCCTCCCAGACTCTTGCATCTTGTTCCAAAATATTAATGTTCCGGACTTTTAAAAATTCCACCAAAAGAACAGAGTCTTAAAGAATATCCAATTGGAAATGTTTTACCTTTATGCTATGTTTGATTGCCGAGAAAATTGTAGAAAACATGGAAAAGAAAAGAAAATTTTAGATTTTGAATACAAATTTTAGTTGTGTTTTGTCTAATTTTCTTTTCTTTTCCATGTTTTTACTTATTTTCTCGACAACCAAACATAGGGTTAAAGAAAAAAGGAGCCCATGTCTCCTTATTACTTTATAGGTAAAACCTCTTCTTCAAAAAAATAAAAAATAAAAAATTAGACATCAATTAAACTTTAACTTAACACTCTAAAGTTCAAATTAGCTCAATTTCCAAATAACCTCTACCGATCATGCATCTCCAATTGGACATTCTTTAAGGGCGATTATGGGATTGTGGGAGTTATTGGTTAAAATAGACCCTAGTAAATAGGCATTTGGGCAAAATTGCCCAATTATTAACCAAAAGGTCCCATGTGTTCCAGTTAATAAATTATAAAATACTTATCATTTATCTAAGGTAGCTATCTGTGCATGGAAATTATCCGACAAAAATACAAAGTGTTCAAATAAGGATACATTCAATTTATTGCTAATAATTCTCTTATGTTCTTTTCTTTCTTTTGTGTATGCGCCCACAGTTTACGTTACCACACCTCATAACAACAATTCTATATCGAAATACTGTAAGAAAAATTTAATAGATGGCTTCTAAAACATCATACTACCAACTAGCTTTGAAACTTGTCTTCACATACTAACTTTCTTATGAGCCTGCTCGCATAAACCCAAAATAATAATATTTTTGCACCATTATCGAGCATCCAACATAGTAATTGTAACCTCATTTATGGAACATGGTTCTGTTCCAGTCGTAGATGAGTGTGGACCATTGTGAGTTGTCCCAGTAATGAAAGCAGGTTGTTTAGGAGGTGGCAGAGTTGTTTCATTACCTAACATGAAAACCACGGTTGACATGGGTGGCCTATCTGCTGCACTTTCTTGGACACATAAAAGCCCAACATGGATGCATCTCAAAACTTCAGGAGCATGATAGGAACCAGGCATTGAGGAGTCAACCAAGTCTAAGGCTTTATCGACACTCCAGTAGTCCCATGCCTGAAATAATTTCACATAATCATTTTAGGAGGAGAACAACAGATTTCTTTAGAAATGTAAACAAATAGAGAGTACTTACACATTTGATTAAATTCCAGAAGTGAACCTCATGATAATGACCATTATTTCTCTTGCCACTAATGATCTCTAATAGTAACACTCCGAAGCTAAAGACATCAGATTTTACCGAGAAAAGCCCATTCATTGCATACTCTGGTGACATATAACCACTGCATTTCAATTACATAAAAAAGATTATTTCTAATCGTTGGAAGTAACTTAGTGTTTTAGTGTTTCTTGTTTGTGCCTTAACACTTACTATGTCCCAACCACTCTGTTTGTATTTGCTTGCATCTGATCCCCTCCAAATATTCTGGCCATGCCAAAATCTGAAATTTTGGGATTCATCTCATCATCCAGCAGAACATTGCTGGCTTTCAAATCCCTATGGATAATTCTCAATCTAGAGTCTTGATGAAGATAAAGGACCCCTCGAGCAATCCCAGAAATAATTTGGAAGCGTTTTCTCCAATCCAACAGTGCCTTTCTTGTTTGTTCTGTTCCAAATTTGAGTTGGAGATATATATTAAAAATATGCATGGGGAGCAAACTTAAACAAACCATAACAAGGCAAACTGAAGAGTAACAAAGTAGTTGTACCGAAAATAAAAAAGTCCAAGCTTTTATTTGGCATGTATTCATAGATAAGCATCTTCTCTTCTTCTTGACTGCAACAACCTAGAAGCCTGACAAGATTTCTGTGCTGAAGTTTGGCAATCAACATAACCTCATTTTTGAACTCTTCCATCCCTTGTCCTGAATTCTTTGATAGTCTTTTCACTGCTATCTCTTTTCCATTAGATAGCCGACCCTGCAAATTACAAACCACTCTGTTAGACAACAATGCTTTCTCTCCACAAATTTGATTACTTCTTACTCCGCCATTTTCAGCCCCACCCACCCATAAGCAGAAGATACAAACAAAAAATGAAAAATGAAAATTAAAGTCATAATCTCGGCCACTTTGAGATTACCTTATAAACTGGTCCAAAACCACCTTGTCCAAGCTTATTAGCTAAAGAGAAGTTATCTGTTGCAGCTATTACGATGCTTAGATCAAAAAATTGTAATTCAGGATTTCTTCTACTTCCTTCAAAATGCTTTGCACCTGGAGAGTCTCCGAAACTTGTTGCACTAGTGGCCAAATTAAACAATGACATATCTGGGTTTCGTTGGTTCTCCGTCACGCCTGAACACAATGGTACAATAACTGATTAAGTTAGAGTTTTTACTCATGTTCACCAAATGATTTATTGTTAATGATTCCTTCAAACTTGGTTACATTTTCTATAACGTGAAACATCTTGGCTAGCCTATTGATTTACTCCATCCATACCGCCACACCCCTCAACTCCTCCAACCATACGTGACACACCCAAGTGCGGCAAACTCCAACAGGAATAACACAAAGCAAATGATATTCTTTAATTACCTTTTTTTTTTATCATCTTCTTTAAGAGGCAATACCCACTGGAGACCAAGAGAAAGAGCCCAACAACAATAGCCACGACCAGAATTGCCAAATTCCTCTTCTTTCCAAGAAAACCTTTTGATTTCCTCGCATTTGCTGCTAAAACAGGAATTCATCTTAATTAGTCTCATAACTTGTAGAAAAGATGAAAAGCAGTAGATCTATATGAGAACCAAATTGTTATAGTCATAACATAGAAAATTAAAATAAACAATGGGAGGCAAAATATATAAATACAAGAAAACCAAACAAATAATGGTAAAGAAATGCTACAAAAGTTCGACCCCGCTCTTAAGACACGAGCAGTTAAGAGTCATGAACCCCTGGATTCAAAGAGCATATATAGATGTTTTGTAACATTTCCAAGATAAATAGGTAGGAATTATAGATCATATATGGGAATGGCGCTCATTCGACCTTAAGATCCCATCTGTGTGGTGGAGCTTTCGCAATAGTGCTAAAGACTAGTACATAATTTGATGAGAGATGGATATATGTGATTCAAGTAAGCATTAATATGGAAAATCTGAAAAATAAGTAAGCATGATGAACCCAACATGCATGAATCATGCAATATATATAAGAGTAAACAAATTAATAGTAAAAGAAAACATTACTTAATTACCTATCTCAATTGAATCCACACGTACATATAAATCTTGTTCCCCATTTATGAACTCTCTTATATCCATCAATTCTCCGTACCAAGTTATGCACCCAATTCCCCCTCCATTAAAATCTGAGTTAGTGTAGGCCTTGCAAGAACAATTACTCAGACATTTTTTCTTGCACTCCTTGAGATTCAAACTATTGTCCACAAGAGAAATCAAAGTATCCGGTACCTTTTCCCGTGACAACTTCAAGAACCCTTCTCCCTTCCCACACTCTTGCACTCTCTTTCTCACGCACCCCGCCGACCAATCTCTCAAGTTCCAGTCCCTCAGAGACTTGGGCTCAAATCCTGGGAGACACTCACACTCCATCACATCATTTGTGGTACATCTACCATATGGCCCGCAGTGTCCGTAGTCGTCACACCGATCCCTAGGCGCCCTCCCAAACGAATTCCACCGATTGATTGCTTTGATCCATATAAGCACATGGAGTGATCCAGTTTCGTCCAAGATTATTCTCGACAAGATTGAATCGTTGAAGAGACTATACGTTATGTAAACCTCACCATCATGGTTCACTAAACTCACATTGGAGACGAGTGGCCTTGCCATCTCCGGTAAACCGTTAAGTCCCTTTCCGATCCATGGTCCACTCCGCCAATACGGAGTTAAACCCTTGTACACGAAAAACTGAGGTGAGCCTCGTGGGTCAAGCGCGTACCAGTAATTCCCTCTTGCAGGGTCGTTGCGAGACTTCCAAGATGTTAGTAACCATCTCATACCCATTTTCTTGCTTTGCCCAAGTGTCATTCCAGGAATGAAGGTATCTGCAGGATAATCGAAGCTTTGCCATAACACCCTTTGGCTATGAGCCTCAATTAAAACCAGATTTCCCGAATCCAAGAGCTTAGCTATGGAATCCTTGTCGTTGTGGTGGTTCGTAACATTTGTCGACCAGAGTACTGTACTGTTTTGATTCCTGTCAAAGACCACAAGATTTCCATCTCCGTTGATCGTAACAACTCCACCGTTGGAATTCTTCAGGGGAGTTTCTCGGTTCGCGACCCACACCGGAGTTTGCTCTGAAATTTTGTTATACCATATTCCAAGGTACCGATCTCTAGAACTGCCCGGGCTGAAGAATCCTAACGCGAACTTCTCTCCGGTAGAGACCAGGATGTCACCGTCGGTGATGAATTTTGTTGGCATAATGGTGTCGATAGAGGTGCAAAACTGGAAGAGAAGGAAGAAGATGAATGCATTCATCGACCATTCTTCAGTATCCATGGCTGCCTTTCCGTGGGAGTGTTTTTTTTTCCTAAAGTGAAACTATGTGATGCAACTCATGTGGTCCATTTAGTTGATCATCTCCAAGTTGTAACCGGTTTTTGGCAAAACCGGTTACGCGTCTGTGGTCTGTCCCTTTTTACACCCCTTAACCATAGTTAAGATTCACGTACCGTTAGGGTTCACGATCTTCTTCTCTTGCTACTCACTTCACTTGGGGCACCCTGAGTTTACCAACCTCAGTGACCGGCTCCTAAGAGTTCCCTAGGGTTGGGGTAAGTCTCTTTATTTTTGGGAGTAGAGCAGTCACCAAACCAAATGATTGTTCTAGAGCGATCACCCGCCGGCTCACACCTCTCATTCCAAATCTGTAAAATTAGAATTTCGATCAAATCACACGGTAAGCAAGGTCTCTTTTTGTACCGATCAAGCAACGAGAGCATGCGAATGGTTGAATTGATGACTTCGCGTCGGATCTGCCTTTTCTACGTTTCTTTTTACTCACCTATATTTGTTTTTTAGAAAAAATATTTTTTAAAACCCTGAGATTTGGTAAATTTTAACAACAGTTAACAAATTTTTTTTAATTTTTTTCTAAAAACCAAGAATAGGTGGGTGAACACCATAGTTAAGAGGTGTACATGTGGGCGTAACCGGTTTTGGCAAAACCGGTTACAACTGGAGAAGAATACGATCTGAGGAGATATATGACATGATCCCATTTTGTCGTGTGCAAGTCTGGTCCCAACCCCGTGGGGTAAGTTTAGTACAATTACATATATTAAAGAATCAAGTTGTCTACTTTTTGAGCAGTGATTAGGACCCGCATTCCACTATGGAGTCAAATCATCTCCGGTGATAACCGGTTATCACCCCCTAGAGGTCGCCACGTGTCTCTTTTGACACCCCTTAACCGTGAGTAAGGTTCACCCAACGATTTTTGTTTTTTTAAAAAAAAATATTAATTCTTTTTTCAAAATTAAAAAACTGTTTTTAAAGTTTTTTTAATATTAAAAACAGTTTTTTTAATTTAAAAAAAAGAATTAATATTAAAAAAAGAAACCAAAAATAGGTGGGTGAACCCTAGGGGTGGATGAACCTTACCCACGGTTAAGGGGTGCCAAAGGAGACACGTGGGGTGCCGACTTGTCCTTTTTAATCATCTTTTAATTATGATTAAACTTAATTAAATTACAATTAAACACTTCAAAAAAATTAAAATTAAAATATAAATATATATTTGTGTTTTTTTTTCTTCTTCTAAAAACCAAGTATATATCCATCGATGAACCTTAGGAGTGGGTGAATCTTAACCATAGTTAATGGATCATAAAATGGTGGGCATACGTGGATCAATGAGGACCGGCATTCCAAAAAAGCACGTACAACTGTGAAACATTTCCTTATATTTTTTTTAGGGAAATAGATGGTGAACCATGCATGCAGCTATGTAGCCAAATGCCCGTCATCAGAGGTCCACATGCAATTTTTAACACCCACTAATTGTTAAGATTCAATCGCCCTTATGGTCCATCTAACCTTAATTTCTTTTTTTTTAAAAGTGCTACTACGAGCACACTAATATATACTGGACATCAAATATATCACTAACTACGTGTACATTATTAAAATGTAACAAATTCTATGAACACACTAAGGGGTAAAAAAATACTTAAGAATTTTTTAATCATACATCATTATAAACCTAAAACTATAAAAGATGATAATTCATTACCCTTTTGTAGATTCAAATCTAACTAAAGTAATGAAGATTGAAGTACAATGAAGAGCCTAAAATTTAAGGTTATTAAGACGAGAAAAATTAAAGAACAATAAAGAACTTAAGATTTAAGATTATTAAAACAACAAAATTAGACTAGTTCATGTTTCTATAACTCGTCGGCTCTTTGAAAGTAAAGAAGAGCTTCGCGGATTCGTTCTTAGAAGGATAAGAAGGTTTTGAGAAGAGAGCATAGTGGATTGGGGGCTATGACAAAGATAAGACAATCTTTAAAAACATGTTATTTTTTAATAGTATTAGTTAGTAAATATTAGTTTGATTGTAGCAGCTCCCTAAAAAAAATTAGTAACCATAATTTAATTAAACTTAACGATACTTGAAAGGGATTTAAAAGGGGCAGTGGACCGGCATAATTGAATTCATGTCCGTTGATCACTATTCAAATTTTTTTAATGGGAAAGAGAGAGGATCACGCATTAGGCTTCGTAGTCGAAGAGCTCCCTGTGCAACGCACATGAGTGGTTGACAGAATGACATTTGTGCTTGAATTTGTTTATAGCATCGAATTATTAGAAATTGACAAAGGAGACATAGACACCAAGATGAATAAACGGAGAAATGAGACAGGACGCAAGGATATAGGGGTATTAGTGGATTTCGGTTGAATTGTCTTTTAACTAGGGTCCACCCAAGCCGAGCTTAGCCAAGCTTGAGCTCGGCTTGAAGGTGTTCAAAGTAGACTAGGTTCAACTCGAGCTCGAATAAACTTCAAATAACTAAGCTCGAAGCTTGGCTCAAACATAAATTACCAAGCTTGAACTCGGCTTGCTACATTCACCTGTATACAACCGGACCCAAAGGGCCTTGGCTTGTCTCTGGTGAAGCCAGAAAGGCTTATCTCGGGGTTCCATAGAATAGGTGACAAGTGGGGAGAAGTCAAAATGGTGGGCCCCATGATTTTGACTTCTCCACCCATAAGAAGACATGTGGCGATAAGTGAGTGAGAATAAGGGGGAGAGATATCAAATGGGGAGAAGTCAAAAAAATGGGGAGAAGATGAAATGACTTCCCCACCACTTGTCACCTATTCTATGGAACCCCGAGATAAGCCTTTCTGGCTTCGCCAGAGACAAGCCAGGGCCGACCCAAAGAGGCACCCAGAAAACCGTATCAGTCAAGCTTAAAGGGAAGAAGATGCTATTGTTGTGAGAATTAGGCATAGATTGAGGAAGTATGGGGTCAGTTGCTCTTGCGTCTATGTGGTGTTACAATTTTCTCATTTTTAATATTTTTTGATAGCCGTGGATATTCTGAGCTTTGAAAGATCATACTAGTCCCACGAGCTACATAGAGAATACCCCCAAGTGACCAACTAGGCTACACCGTCTGGGGTTTTATCCTCGTTCAATAAAGAAAATCATTGCAGACCGAAAGTTATGCTACTAGCGTTGACGAGGAAGGATCCAAGAACAGTCGGGGATAGGATGGCGTTGACGAGGAAGCCCAAGAATTGTTGGCTGGAGCTATTCTAGGAGAGGAAGACCACTTTTTGAGAAAGTGGTAAGTAGACTGGAAATTTTATAAAATTTAATATAAATCTTTTATGAAAAGTCATGAATGTCAGACTTAAATTTTATTACAAATCAGAACTTATTTTATTTAAAAATGACTTTCAAATGCCCTTTTTTCTATAAAAAAAAATTCGTTCTCAAACCTTTTTTTTGAACATATGGACCAAAAGAGACCTCCGGTTAACATGGGTTAACAGTGTTAAAGTTTTTTTTTTAGAAAAATAATTTTACTCCAACTTAATTTGGAAAATTACAATATTAACCATCTTCTCTATGCACTCAACCAAGGTGGCAAGGTTATATTGCTGCTTAACAGAGACAAGAGTTGTTATGCTTAAGCTTGGGTAAAATCGTCATTTCATTGAAAAATGTAACACTGTTTTTTTTTTTTTTTTTTTATCTCAACATAATGGAGTTAGGATGGGCAATAGCGCATGCTGTTGCGCCGTTGCCCCTTTGTTTCTTACAAAACAAAGGAGGCCCTTTTTTTTTATTCCCAATTTACCCTTATTGGAAAAGGGGCCCTCCTTTGTAAGATAGAAAGGGGCAACAGCGTGCTGTTGCGCTGTTGCCCATCCGAACTCAACATAACGAGAGGTTTCTACTTGTCCATATTATTAAAGGGAATTGATAGTCTACGATTTCGGCGTTTCGCGTTCCTTGCCAACACGCGTATTATTTTTTTTTAAGTGGTCTCCCCGATTCACTCAGGGTTAAGTCTATATTTTCGTCATTTTGTCTCTTATGAGGAATTCTCTCCCCCTACGACTTCACGTGTCATTTTTAAACATAAACCAACTATTCTTAAGAGTAACTAACACTTAGGTTCCTCCATCTAACTTTGATTTTTATAATATGCACTTGTTTCTTTTAATAATTCATTAATTGTGGTGAAGATTCACTCACCCTTAGGATTCATTCATCTAACCCCGGTTTTTAGAAATCATCCCGCCTCTTTTAACATTCACTAATTGTGGTTAAAAGTCACTCACCCCTTTAATTAGTCAATCTAATCTTGATTTTTAGAAACTTTCACGTGTCTCCTTTTAACATCTACTAATTGTGGTTAAGATTCACTCACCCTAGGGTTCATCCATTAACCTTGGTTTTTAGAAGCCACCACGTGTCCCTTTAACATCTACTAATTGTGGTTAAGATTCACTCACCCCTAGATTTCATCCATTTAACCTTGGTTTTTAGAAACCGCCACATGTTCCTATTAATATCTACAAACTGTGGTTAAGATCCACTCACCCCTAAGGTTCATCCATCTAACATTGGTTTTTAGTTAAGATTTACTCACCCTAGCGTTCATCCATCTAACCTTTATTTTAGAAAAAAAACATTAACTTTAGGTTGCTTATGTTTAACCATAATTAAAGATGCTCTACCAGCTACCACTTGTTCCTTTAACATCCACTAACTGTGGTTAAGAATCACTCGCCCCAGGGTTCATCCATCTAACATTGCCCATGGTTAGAGGGATGAACCCTAAGAGTGAGTGAATCTTAACCACAATTAGTGGATGTTAAAAGTGACATGTGGTGGTTTTTAAAAACCAAGGTTAAATGGATTTCTAAAAACCAAGGTTAAATGGATGAATCCTAGGATAGAAAGTAAATAGGGGTAGAAACTGGAAAGTAAATAGGGATAGAAAAGGAACTTTTGAAAAAATGATCTGGCTTTCTTCTTACTTGCAACGGTTTTCTTCCCTGCAGCGGTTTTCTGAGAGGATAAAGCACACGATATTTGCAGAGGACAAAACCACCATTACACCTCTCAAACTCGTGCTTTTTACAAGTTAAATTGCTAGCTGCGCTTTACAAACTTCACAACCGCGTTTCACAAAAATTACAATCGCACTCTCATGACGATTCCGCTCCCGAACCGTGAGAGCAAGATTTGAGAGCGGGAGCGGACAATGAAACTGATGGTTTGAGTTACTAAGATATATATTAAATATATCAAGTTGAGTCTATCTTTGAGCCAAATCAAGCTTCTACGAGTCGAGCTTTGAGCGGAGGGGAATCAAACGGGGGCGAGCTCTAGCTCGACTAGTTTAATATTTTGAGCTCAGCTCTAAGATTGGCTCGGTTGAGCCTGAAATCTTTGCTCAAGCTTGACTTGATCGAGTTGAGCCAAGCCTTCGAGCTAGTTCGGCTTGCGTGCACCCATACTTTTAACAGCTTAGATGAGACAAAATGATATTATTGGTATTTCAAGAAGGCTCAGGATTGTCTCTGGCGAAGCCAGAAAGGTGGTCTCGGGCATCCATACATCATGCGACAGGTGGCCTGAAGAAGGAGAGAAGTCATTTCATTTTCTCTTCATGATTTTGACTTCTCCCCACTTGATATATATCTCTCTTTTTCTAATCCATTTATCGCCACATGACCTCTAGTGTGTGGAGAAGTCAAAATTGTGGGACCCACGATTTTGACTTCTCCACCACATGTGCTCTATTTTGTGGACACCCGAGAGGAGCCTTTCTCGCTTCGCCAGAGAGAATCCGAGGTCTTTCAAGAATGAGATGACAGCATCGTGGATACTCATATCTGAATTATAAAACTAGTCAAAAAATCAACCAAATAACAAAAAATAGTAAAAAAAATCATCTTTTGCCATAAAATCTTTTTCGTCATAAATGATTTACGCTGATTCTGCAAAATCATGCACAAACAAACGGATCTTTTAAAAACATGAAGTGAAATGTATTTTTTACTCATTGGGAAAAAAACTCAAATTATAAAACCGCAATATCACTTTTTGGATGCAAATGGTATTTTCTTGTGAAATGAACGGAAGAACAATAGCTCCGTAAAAATGATTCACGCTCCTTAAATTTTCTCAAAAGGATATACCATTTAAATGAAAACATGTAATGAATAATTTTTTACTTGAATAAGGTTATCTACTTATCTTCCTTTTCAAAAGTTTTAGCAGACTTAAAAAAAATATTTATGAATGAGGTCAAGTTAATGAGATCTTCTTAAATGAAAAGGGCATTATTGGCATTTAATATAATAAATGATAATAAAAAATATCATTAAGAGCCATAAAATAAACATATCAAGCATTTTGAAGAAAAAAACCCGACTTTGGGGTCACTTTTATTTAAGGATCATAATTCTTAACTACTTTTAATTGCTAACCACATTTTTTTTGTTAGACAAAACTCACCCATAGGCCAACACATACTCACACCACATAAGACATAGTCCAACGCATCTTACCAAAAGAGTCTATATAAGCTAATAAGTAATTTTTTCTACTAGTGAATAATTTTTAGGGGAAATTACACTCTCCTCCTCATGAGGTTTGGTGTAATTTCATAAACCTCCTCCCTTGTTTTTGAAATTACACTGTTGTCAGGTCCACCTATTAACTCCGTCAACTAATGTTATTATTTTCCAATTTTACCCTTATTACTTAGAGAAAACACGTAAGCTTAGTTTAAAAGCTCAACCAAAAAACACATAAACTTCCTAAGCCGCCACATGTCCCTTTTAACACCTACTAATTATGATTAAGTTTCACTCACCCTTAGGGTTTATCCATCTAATCTTAGTTTTTAGAGAAAAAATAGCCTTAGGTTAATTATGCTTAACCACAATTAAAGGGGGCTCTACAAGCCGCCATGTGTCCCTTTTAACACCCATTAATTGTGGTCAAGACTCACTCACCCTAGGATTTATCTATCTAACCTTGGTTTTAAGAAAAAATAAAAAATATTAACCTTATGTTAACTATATTTAACCCTAGTTAAAGTGTCTCTATAAGCCACCACGTGTCTCTTTTAATACCTACTAACCATGGTTAAGATTCACTTACCCCTAGAGTTCATCTATATAACATTGGTTTTAGAAAAAGAAATATATATTTACCTTAAGTTGATACTATTAACCTTGGTTTTGAAAATATATATTAACCTTAAGTTGATACTATAACCTTGGTAACTAAACCCGATTATCATTTATTTTATTGTATTAGTTGACTTTGTAAAGGGTAATTTAGACATTTTAAAATGTTTAAATGATGACATCTTCAAAGTCCATCAATAAAATTAACGGCCAACTAATGGAAGGGGGTATCTGTTATAGAAACCAAAGTTGAGGGGAGGTTAGCGTAATTTCAAAAATAAGATAGGAGGTTTATGAAATTTCACCAAACCTCAGGGGAGGTGAGTGTAATTTACCCTAATTTTTAATAAATAGAATTGTCAAATACCCCTTTATTCCAAGTAGGGCTGCTGTCAATGGGCTGTGCCAAACTGGGCTTGGGCCGGGCCAATTTTTGATAGACTTGATATATAGGCCCAAGCACTACCTTCTTAAGTCAAGTGGGACTGGACTGGTTTTATTACTGACCGGGCTGGGCTCGAGTCGGCCCATCTCCATTCGACATATGCACAACAGTGTATATACATAACATAAGCGTATTAAACTTTCCTTCGTTTTTGGTTTTTTGGGGGATTACAAGTGTTGTTGGAATTCCAATTGCTGCCGGTGACTGTGACTATGCGAGTTGTGCGTTGTTGCCCCTTTGTGTCTTACAAAAATAGGGCTCATTTTTTTTATTCCTATTTTACCCCTGTTGAATGTGGGGCCCTCCTTTGTAAGACAGAGTTGCGCTGTTGCTCATCCCAACTCAGACTATGCATGACTCCTTCAATTATTGGAGCTCTCATTGGTTAAAGTACAATAAGGGTGATGACAAATTCACTTCTTCCAACATACAGTGCCAACCTTTCCATATTAAATGATCACTTCAGGGACGTCCATTGGCATGTGTACACGCTGTTGGAGGACTGCCGGAAGCTCTGGAGGCGCTTCCCTTTATCATCTGCCCAAGCCATCCGTCGATCAGCCAATGTGGCAGCCCACCATCTAACCGAGAGAGCGCTCGCATGGCGCAAACAGAACCGCCCGGGACCATATCCTCGTTGGAGCTTTCCTTGTTTGTTTGTTTTGCTGCTGTACTGTTTATGTTGTTAATTGCTACCAAAAAGAAAGGTGTTATACCATGACAGTGTGCATACGTACACATATAAGACCATCTCCGAAGGAGGTAGCAAATGTGTCATTTGCATGCTACATATATGTAGATTTGTTACCCCCTTTGCTAATTTTGAGATTTGGCACTCCAATGGCTAATTTTGAGATTTGGAATGGAAGTAATAAAATTTATTCTTCTATAAACTTTTTTGTCTTTTACCTTTTGAGATTTGTAATCCAATGAATTTATGACAATATTTTTGAGATTTGCTACCACCACCACCATGATAAAGTTGCCTTATTTTGAAGTAGCAAATTTGACTCCATTTACTATGTCCTTTCAATCAAGTTCAATTCTATGTGGCACAACAATTGTCCTTTGTAGTCTCAGTTGCTACTTCTTTGGAGATAGTCAAAGTATTATACAATAATTTTTTTTGATAGGGTATATAAAGCACACAAATACACATACAACTCACACACACACCATGGTGCAGCAAAGCACAGACACCCATTCTATAATATACTATATATATATATATATATATATATATATATATTATCTTTACTTTTATAATGCGAGAGGCATGCGTAGCTTGATTTTTACGAAATTCCCAAACTATCTTTACATAAAACAAAACTTTGATTTAATGTTTTACTTTAATTCCCAAACTACCCCTTGTTCATCTATCTATTTAAAGAATAGAATCACAGCCAATCGTGATTGAACTCGGGAAGAGTTCAATCACACCTACGGGTTAACACGTGTCCCTTTTAACTCCTATTAACTATAGTTAATTCCTTCTCCTCACTCTCATGTGCACCCGTCAGTATTACATAAATATCTTACAACATTCATCAAGTATCCATAACACAGTGGACTCTGCACACTGTTTTATATATATATATATATATATATATATTGCACTTTAATGATTAGTTGGGATTAGCATTTGTCCAAGTTGAGGAAACACGACGCTCACTCTCTCCCACATTCATCAAGTAACCATAACAGTAGCTCTAATCATTTAGGTTAGGGGTTAATACTCATGGTGGACACTCAACGGCTACATCAAGACTCCAACTCGAGTCACACCTCCCAAAAAGGAGATACACAACCACTGCATGTGTTGTTGTTCTATGTTATCTAAGACCATGCCTCATGAAGTGGAGGTCTTGAGTTCGAGTCTCTTCCCCTTGTTAGTCACCCTTGGGGATATATCCCGGCTTTTTTGGTTGTGTAGAGTGAGGGGGTTTGCACGACCTGTGGGATTTAGTCGGATGCTCTAAGTGGCCTGGATAGCCACGTTACATATATATATATATTTAAAAATATGTATATATATAAGTTATATTAGTGTATACATTGTATATTACAAGTCTCTATAAATGTTACATAGTTTATATTATATATTACATAAAGAGCAATAGTTCGCTCCACTGGCAAGAGCCAACTATTGCTCCTCGCGCTCACAAAGCCAACTCAATTGCCATATACAATAGTTAATTTGTTTAACTCTTGTACTTAATTTTTAAAAAAAAAACTAAGGGTAGATGGGTGAACCCTAGGAGTGAGTGAACCCAATCACAATTAAATGGAGTTAAAACGGGGACACGTGGCATTAAAATGGGACCCGAGACACACCTCCTCCCGTCACCAACCAAGAAGGAGGTGATTATTTTCCATACAGAAATATATAAGTACATACATCGGGCCGGGCCGGGCTGGGTCGGGTTAGAGCATCACGTTAAAATGGGAAAAGGCTGACAATGATACGCAATGGGAACCCCGCAGTCATTTTTCATTTGGGCTTTTTCAACTCCCTCATACTTCGTTTACTTTCATTGATAAATCTTGACTGGGCACAAACCATGGCGGCATTACTTCTATGTTGGCATTTCTCAGTATAATTAAATTCGTGTAAACTCTTCGTTTACTTACATTACAAAAACGTAATAACCATATTTCGACGTAGCAATTGCTAGAATTTTAGTGGCTCAAGAACTCGAATTGAGTGTGTGTTGTGTTTACTATCAACCAAAAACAAAAGAACTCGAATTCGAAGTACTTGCCTGAAGGCTTGAGGTTTTCTCTGTGATGGACGGCTAAATTGAGCTATGGTGTCAATTGCATTGCAAGAAAAGGAGAATATGCTATAGATTTGGAGAGATTTTCTCACAAGTCATGAACGAAAATGCACACCAGGGGTTTGTGCAATTGGCTAGCATCCTGGGTTTGCTCCTCATGGTTGTATGTTCAACTCCCACTCCTCGACTTACTCTAGTGTCCTTAGGGAAAATTCTAAATGGATAGGTGTAGACACCCAAGAGACTAGTCCTTGCCTCAAAGGGTTTGGGACACTGTGGTTGTGTGTTCAACACTCACTTGACTTACCTGTTGCACTTAAGGAAAATTTCGAGTGGATCAGTGAGGGCCCCAAGGGACTAGTCCTTGCCTCTAAGGGTTTGGGACATCCTCTGTTACACACACAAAAACATAATTATAATAAGAGCAGTGATAGGCATATCTATTTGCAAACTTAAGGCTGGACCTCAAACCTAAGGCTGGACTTCATTGGTCCATGCCCCCCTCTTAAATACTCAATTAAGTCTAGCCTTAGGTTTGCAAATGGATATCCCAGGTACATTAACTATTTTCCTTAGAATAATTAATTAAAATTATGGCTACAAAGGTATGTAGATCTAGAGAATAATCATAATGGAACCTAGGATCTCATTCTTTTTCAATGTTCAATTGAGTTGTAAGCATCCATAAACCTTTTAGATCTATGATTTCTGAATGATCTTGAAAGAGAGAAGTTTCATGCTTAACTTTGGTTAAGATTTATCTACCCCTAGGGTTCACCCACCTATCCTGGCCTTTTAGAGAAAAAAAACATTAATTTTTTTAAACCCTAATTAAAATTCACTAATTCCTAGGGTTATATTTTTTTCTATCTAAAATCCAATGATAAGTGGATGAACCTTAAAGGTGGGTGAATCATAACCACAATTAAAGAGTGTTAAAAGGGACACATGGCGGCCTCAGTGACGTAACTTGACTGCAAGGGGTTTGGTTATAACTGTAAAGAATTTCAAGCCTAATAGATAAATGAGTGAGGGGTAGTATGAAAATTAAGCAAAGATTCATTAAGTATTTGTCTTATATAATGATAAGGGTAGTTTGGAAATTTTGCAAAATTTCATCTATGACTTCAGGGGCTCATTGTACATTAGATAAGAAGATGAGATAAGAGTAAGGGTAGTTTTGAAATTTCCGAAGATTCGATTGGAATTTCCGAATATTCAATCAACGATTTGAACATGGGGCATCCTCTTTATATTTGTCACGTTTTGAACATGCAATGCATGTGAGAGAGAGAGAGAGAGAGAGAGAGAGGAGAAAGATTGGGAAGAGGGACTCTAGCGAGGGCATTTGGAAAAAAATTAAGGGGATGGGCAAGGGACATGTTGGTTACAAAAAGGGCAGTGAATAGCACACCCCGCATTAGACTATGTAGTCTAATGCCATAGCCACATGTCCCTTTTAACACTCTTTTAACTACGGATAAGCTTAAGAAAATTGAATTTAATATTTTTGTTTTCTTGCTTTTTAAAAATCAAGCTTAAATTGCTTAACTATAGGAGTGAGTGAATGTTAAATACAGTTGATGTGTGCTAAAAAGGAGGGTGTTGACAAATGAGGATTGTAAATTAGACTGCATAGTCTACTACTGTAGTAAGTTAAGTACTTCTGCAAGTTAAGTATATCCCTTACAAAAATATGACGGGACATTTGAGACTCCAAAAGCTTGAGGGGCATTTTGGGTATAACAAAGAAAAGGGACGAGTGAGACCTTGGTGAGCCGTTCTTCTTTTAGAGTGTTTTGCCAAGACAACGAGGAGTTCGGTTACGCCACTAAAGTCACTATGTGTCCCTTTTAACACTCCTTAACTGTGGTTAAGATTCACCCACCCTTAGGGTTCACCTACTTATCCTTGGTTAAAAAAAACATAAAAATAATTTAACCCTTTGAGTTAACGAATTTTTCTAAAAACCAATGATAAGTGGGTTAACCCTAGAGGTGGGTGAATCTTAACCAAAATTGGAGTCTGATTATGCCCTTGAGGTTGTCATGTGTTTCTTTTGACACCCCAGAACTATGGTTCAGATTCATCTACCCATAGAGTTCACCCACCTATCCTTGGTTTTTAGAAAAAAAAAATTTAATTTTTTAAAAACTTTTGTTAATACCCAATAACTCTTAGTGTTACTTTTTTTTTTCATATTTTTTAAAAAAAAAAACAAGGATAAGTGATAAGTGGGTAAACCCTAAGGGTAGGTGAATTATAACCTGAGTTTAAAAAAGAAAATACTTTTTTTTCTAAAAACCAATGATAAGTGGGTGAATCCTAAGGGTTGGTGAATCTTAACCATAATTGGAGTCCTGTTACACTCTTGATGTTTCCACATGGCTCTTTTGATGCCCCTTAATTGTGGTTAAGATTCACCTACTCCTAAAGCTGACACTTATCCTTGGTTTTTAGAAAAAAAATAAAATAATTTTAGACTATCCTCTAATCCGGATAGATATGTCCCTATGAGTGACTACTCCAATCTTTATATGTTTTGGCCACATCCATGGTTAAAATTCACTAACTCTTAAGATTAAATTTTTTATTTTTTTCCTAAAAAATAAGGATAACTGGGTGAAACCTAACCACAGTTAAGGAATATATAACAGTAGAGTAAGGAGTAAAATGAGAATTAAGCAAACATATAAAATAAGAAAAGAGAAGAAGATGAGATAAGAGCAAATGGTAGTTTTAGAATTACCAAGATTCAATCAAGGTTTTGAATAGGGCATATCTGTATAGAGTCGGTCTATGGGTACTCCCATATATACTCCCTAATCCTAACCGTTTATAACCAACCACTATGGGTCAGGATTTGAGTTGACTTATTTTGTCTTTTCTAATGTCACATCAACACAAATCCTAATAGTTTAATAATTGAGATAAACGGTTAGGAATTGAGAGTATATATGGGAGTACACTTTGGGAGTATCCCTAAATTAATTCATCTTTATATCAGTAAAGATCATCTTTATATTAGTAAAGGTAAAGATATGCACATCATGTTTAACCTGCTATTTAAGTCGGGTGTTCGGCTTGCTAATTGGGGTTTGGTTTACTACCCAAAGAAAATGATCCCAGCTATGCAATTAAAGAAGAGGGTTAATGATGGGATGATTCAAATTTGATGGGTGTGAGGAAGGTTTGAAATCCTGATATTATCCATGATTTCGGCTAGCCAACCTGAAGCGAAATCTCAAAAAATTTCGATATCTCGATGGGATTTCGGATTCCAATTTATTAATATTTTATTAAATATATACAAGTTTTAAAAAATAATATTTTATTGAAACTTTATATATTTATATAGATATTATTATTTTATATTTAAAATAAATATATAAATTAATGAAATTTCACGAAATTTCGATTAAAATATCAAAATATTTTAGAATATTTCAGAATTTTAATAAAAACAACAATTAAAAAACCTATTTAAAAATAAATTTTCGAAATATCGTCGAAATTCTGAAATTTGACCCGAAATTTCCAAATTTAGGCCGAAATCGTGTTTTTCGAAATCCATGCTGTTTGGGGTTGGACGAACCTGCTGGGATTTCACGATAACCCTTAGGTGTGAGTCGTGTGTCCATGTTTGTTGGCAGAGGTGGTCATATGTATCCAGTGGTTCAAGAACAAATGTCAGCCAATCCATCCAACCAGGTTGGAATGACATATTAACGTTGCAATCTTTGTGTTCTACTCTATTCTATTTCATTTTGGTATTTAAAGACAAGTTGAAATTATAATTGATGTTATTTCTATTTTTGAGGTTTAATATTGGAAGAAATTTTGAGATTCATGTACTATACGCCTTTTATGTTGCCTAGATAAGATCTCATTTTGACATTGATGGGAATTTGGGGCGTGACATGAACTAGAAGAGTTAATGAATCTTAATCACAGTTAAAGGGTATTAAAAGGGACACATATTGACATGTAGGTTGTAACGGGACTCCTAGGTAGGTACCCACCCGATTAGTGTGACAAGAGAGATCCTTTTGATCCTGAATGTCTTATATGCAGAAGGGATCAAACCAGGATTTTATTATAAGGGAAAAGTAATGGTCGATTGATAATTCCAGTAATTTTGATGGTTTTATAGAAAATCATTAGTTTGGTACATAATATTTTGGGTTTAAGTGATTACAAAAGGGTTGAACATCAAGTTCTTAGGACATCTCCATCTTTTGTAGACAGGGGTGGAGCCAAGGGCCAGGGAGGAGCTATGCCCCTCCCCCCAAAATTATTTTTGAAAACAATCCTTATATATTAATAAATAATATCTAAATTTTGTATATAGTGTTGCTTATACGGGGAGTTTAGCCATTTCAAAATTTTATGATTTTTATATAAATAAAAAAGTTAAAAATACAGTTAATTTTATTTAAATAATGGGTCTCTCAATAAGAAGGACCTTGTTTTCTTTTTTACTTAACCTTTATTAGAATGCAACACAAAGGAATCTTATGACCACAATGGAGCCATTACTCTTTAAAAAAAAAAACATTTTCGGGGCTACACCCGAATCCCAAGGTCCATACCCCAAACCCAATAATATTTCATGATACATACGTGTACTAGGCAAGGGTCCCTTTCCGATGGCCATGTCATCTAAAATAATATTTTTTTTTCCAAAAGTTCATAGTGGCCGTCTCCACGGGAAATCGAGCTGGCACTTGTTCTTGGCATGCTCTTCCATAGTTCGGTTGTGGAACAGAACGGATTAAACATTCAAAACCTTTTAAATGCCACTGGAAGTGCATAACAAAGTAAGATTAAGCACCGAGGAATACATCTTGGGCACAGGAAATATACAGATATATTAGAAAAGAGGAATCCTCATATGGAACCCCCACCTCAAGAAAAATACCATAGCTTTAAAATAAATGTAGATAACGCAGTCCCTTTTAACACTAATCTAAGTAGGTAAATTATTACTTCACAATAAAGAGCCCAAATCTAAATAGGTTGTGAAGAATCATCCAGGTTCTAGTGATAAAGATGGTGAGGATAATCGTTTGCATGGGGTTGAAACAATTGTTGAGGAAATAGCAAACAATACACTGAAAATCCAATCAGAATAGTTGAGGATCTTTTAAATTCTAATATGGAGATGTGGAATTCTGAGCAAGTTGAAGGGAAGGTTCGCCCAGCAGATGATGTGCATATTACTATGGATCCGGTTCATTCTCTTCTCCTCTCAACAATAGTATTATCTATAAGGAGAAAATACATTTACACCCCCCTAAGGTTTGACAAAAATACATATGCCCCCCTCAGTTTTCAAAAAATACATTAACTACCCTTATTTTTTAAAATAATGGCACTTAGACCCCCTCCATCAGGTGACCGTTAGTCAACTCACAGAAATGCTGATGTCATGTGATGAAGTATATAAAATTCCAAAATTACCCCTCTAATTTTCAGAAACCACTATTCTTGCTCCAAAACACTATTTATTTAATATTTAAAAATCGGTTCTCATCCATGAGGTCACCACATGTCCCTTTTGACACCCCTAAACCATGGTTAAGATTCACCCACCCATCCTTCATTTTTTTTTAAAAATATTAATTCTTTTTTGAAAATTAAAAAAAAGAAGAGTTTTTTTCATATTAAAAGCAGTTTTTTAACACCACCCCTTGAGGTCGCCACGTGTCCCTTTTGACACCCCTTAACCATGGTTAAGATTCACCCACCCATCCTTGGCTTTTAAAAAAAATATTAATTCATTTTTAAAAATTAAAAAAAAAAGTTTTTTAATCACCCCTTGAGGTCGTCACGTGTCCCTTTTGACACCCCTTAACCGTGGTTAAGATTCACCCACCTATCCTTGTTTATTTTTACATATTAAATCTTTTTGAAAATTAAAAACAAATAGTTTTTTTAACATTAAAAACAGTTTTTTTAATATCACCCCTTGAGGTTGCCACGTATCCCTTTTGACACCTTAACCGTGGTTAAGATTCACCTACCCATCCTTGGCTTTTAAAAAAAAATATTAATTCAAGTTTGAAAATTAAAAGAATTAGAGTTTTTTTAATATTAAAAACAGTTTTTTAATATCACCACTTGAGGTGCCCCCTATCCCTTTTGACACCCCTTAAACGTCACCCCTTGAGGTCGCCACGTGTCTCTTTTGACACCCCTAAACAGTGGTTAAGATTCACCCCTTAATTTTCAAAAATGAATTAATATTTAAAAAAAAAACCAAGGATAGTTGGATGAATCTTAACCACGGTTAAGGGGTGTCAAAAGGGACACGTGTGGTGACCTCAAGGGCTGATATTAAAAAACTGTTTTCAATATTAAAAAACTTTCTTTTTTTTAATTTTCAACAAAAAATTAATTTAAAAAAAAAAACAAGGATAGGTGGGTGAATCTTAACCACGGTTAAGGGGTGTCAAAAGGGACATGTGACAACCTCAAGGGCTGATATTAAAAAACTCTTCTTTTTTTTCATTTTCAAAAATAATTAATATTAAAAAAAAAAAAGCCAAGGATGGGTGGGTGAATCTTAACCACAGTTAAGGGGTGTCAAAAGGGATACGTGGCGACCTCAAGGGGTGGTATTAAAAAACTGTTTTTAATATTAAAAAAACTCTAATTTTTTTTAATTTTCAAAAATGAATTAATATTTAAAAAAAAAACAAGGATGGGTGGGTGAATCTTAACCACGGTTTAGGGGTGTCAAAAGGGACACGTGGCAACCTCAAGGGATGATATTAAAAATCTGTTTTTAATATTAAAAAAACTCTAATTTTTTTTTAATTTTTAAAAAGAATTAATATTTAAAAAAAAACAAGGATAGGTGGGTGAATCTTAACCACGGTTAAGGGGTGTCAAAAGGGACATGTGGCGACCTCATGGGTGAGAACTGGATTTTTAAATATTAAATAAATAGTGTTTTGGAGTAAGAGAAAATTAGAGGGACAATTTTGGAATTTTTTATGTTTCATTACATGACATCAGCATACACCAGCATTTCTGTGAGTTGACTAACGGTCAACCAATGAAGGGGGTCTATGTGCCATTATTTTAAAAAGTAAGGGTACTAAATGTATTTTTTGAAAACTGAGGGATTTATGTGTATTTTCGTCAAACCTTAGGGGGAGTAAATGTATTTTCTCATATCTATAATGATACCACGGGCGTGAACTTAGTCGTATAAATTGCTGAAAATTCTGATAATGATAGTTTTTTTTGAGAAAGATAACCAATCACCGATGGTGGGTTGCATTGCCAAAGAGCCGAATGAAAGGAATGGGGACTCAGTGTTAGAGAAGGGAGGATCATCAATATCTACTTTCTGGAAAATTACCACAGGTTTTTGGAAGCTATTACACACGATAAACCCAGCTCACCAACTGTTTGTGGAAATGCTTCCGTATGCATCAAACACCTTTTGCTCTACATGGACCGCGGTATGGATGCCCCTTTACCTTATGGCTATGCCCTCTTAAATAATAAGACTATAACATTATATAAAAGATATACCTTTTTTTTTTCAAAAGTTCAACATGCAATTTCCTCATTGTCCCATGGTTATACCCTATTAAATAATGAAATAATATAGTATAATTTTTTTTAAAAGTTTAGGGGTAGCTACCTCCTTGCTCCTGGCTCCGTCGCTGAGCAGTTGCTCCCTTGCCCATGGCTATGCCCAGTTAATTAATTAAACATTATAGTTTAAAACATATTTTTATTTTCAAAAGTTCAAGTGGGCAATTGTCCACCTTGCCCCATGGTTTTGCCTTATTAAAATATAATTATTTAAAAATATTTTTGAAAAATTCAGGGGGCAAGTGCCCCTGGTTCCGCCCTGGTGTGTGCGCGCTTGTGCACCATAACGCTACCACACTTCATAACAACAATTCTATATACTAATCATTGTAACAACAATTGAATAGATAGCTTCATCTCCTTAAATAGCATACTAACTAGCTTTAAACCCATATTCACCTGCTAACTTTCTTACAGAGACCGCTTGCATAGCCCAAAATAGTAGTAACAATGATAATACTTTCAGAGATTTATCGAGCTTCCAACATAGTAATTGTAGCCTCATTTAAGGAACATTGTCCTGCTCCATTACTAGATGAGTGTGGACCATTGCCCATTCCCCCAATTAAGAAAGCAGGTTGTTTAGGAGGCGGCAGAGTAGTTTCATTACCTAACATGAAAACCACTGTTGACATGGGTGGCCTATCTGCTGCACTTTCTTGGACACACAAAAGCCCAACATGGATGCATCTCAAAACTTCATGAGCAGGATAGGAACCAGCCATTGAGGAGTCAACAATATCCAAGGCTTTGTCTACACTCCATAAGCCCCATGCCTGAAATAGTTTCACATAATCATTTTAAGAGGAGATCACTAGGTGGTGGAAATGTAAAAAAACAGACTTACTTACATGTCCAATTAAATTCAAGAACTGATCCTTCTCATAACAGCCATTGTTTCTCTTGCAACTAATGACCTCTAATAGTAATACTCCGAAGCTAAAGACATCCGATTTTATCGAGAACACCCCATTCATTGCATACTCGGGTGACATATAACCACTGCATTCCAAGGATATAAAAAGGATTATTTCAATTTAATGGAAGTAACTTAGTGCTTTTATGCTTCTCGTTTGTGTCTGTGCTCATGCTTGTTTCTGTCTAACACTTACTATGTCCCAACCACTCTGTTTGTATTTGCTTGCATTTGATTCCCTCCAAATATTCTGGCCATGCCAAAATCTGAAATTTTGGGGTTCATCTCAGCATCTAGTAGAACATTACTGGCTTTCAAATCCCTATGGATAATTCTCAATCTGGAGTCTTGATGAAGATAAAGGACCCCTCGAGCAATCCCAATAATAATTTCAAAGCGTTTTCTCCAATCCAACAGTGCCTTTCTTGTTTGATCTGTTTCAAATTTGAGTTATAAATATTAAGAATATGCATGAGGAGCGAACTTAAACAAAACATAACAAGGCAAATTGAAGTAATAGCAAAGTTGTTGTACCAAAAATAAAAGAGTCCAAGCTCTTATTTGGCATGTATTCATAGATTAGCATCTTCTCTTCTTCTTGAATGCAACAACCTAGAAGCCTGACAAGATTCCTATGCTGAAGTTGGGCAATCAACATAACCTCATTTTTGAACTCTTCAATTCCTTGTCCTGAAGTCTTTGATAGTCTTTTCACGGCTATCTCTTGTCCATCAAATAGCTGACCCTGAAAATTGCAAACCGAACTTCCATCAATCTAGTTGCTCTGTTAGACAATGCTTTGTCTCGAAAAATTTGATTGCCTATTACTCAAACTCTGGCTACCCCTACCCACCCATTGGTATAGAAATGTATACCCAAAAGGAAAAAGGAAACTAGAAGACATAATCTTTGCAACTTCTAAGATTACCTTATAAACTGGGCCAAAACCACCTTGTCCAAGCTTATTAGCTGAAGAAAAGTTATCTGTTGCAGCTACTACGGTGCTTAGATCAAAGAATTTTAATTCTGGATTTGTTCTACTTTCTTCAAACTTCTTCGTACCTGAAGAGTCTTCAAACCTTGTCACATTGGCGGCTAAATTAAAAAATAACAGTTCTGGACGTCGTTCATTCTCCGTAATGCCTGAACACAGTAGCCCAATAACTAATTAAGAGTTTTTACCATGTTCACCAAATGCTTCATTGTTAATAAATCCTTGCCTTTGCGTTTAGCAAGGGGAAAACTTGGTGACATTTTCTACAACATGAAGCACCTTGACTAGTCTATGATTTATCCCATCCACACCCGAAAACCCACAACCCACACATCCAAGTGCGCCAAACTCTAAAATGTATAACGAATAACACAAAGCAAATGATATTCTTTACCTTCTGTTTTATTCATCTTCCTTAAGAAGCAATACCCACAGAAGACTAAGAGAAAGAACCCCGGAACAATAGACATGAAGAGAATCGCCAGATTCTTCTTCTTACCAAGAAAACCTTTTGATTTCCTGCTTGCATTTGCAGCTAAAACGAGCATTCATATTAATTAGTCTCATAACTTGTGGAAAAGAAGAAAGATGAGAACCAAAATGTAGTAGAGATTAATTTTCATGCAGAGCTCCGCAAATGCGGAGCTCCCTTTTTACACTGTCCAGGGGCAAATGTATAATTATTGATAATTACACATTTGCCCCTGGACAGTGTAAAAAGGGAGCTCCGCACATGCCGAGCTCCGCATGATATTTAAACTGAATGTAGTAACCATAACAAAGAAAATTAAAATAAACATTGGAAGGGAAAATAATACAAAAAAACCAAACAAATCATAGCAAGAAAAATGATTGAAAAGCTAAGAGCCGAGTCTGAGTCATGAATCCTCTGAATTCAAAGACCATAGATGTAGGTCAAAGCACTCATTCGACCTTAAGACCATTGTGGGTTGGCATGCATTCCCATTTCAACAAATTTGGGGGTGGTCATGATTGAACGCTGAACAATTTATATAGCAGTAGAGAACAGTCCATTTCTTATACCCTTATATAAAAGAGAACATTTGAGGGGTATTTCATGAAAAGTGTTTATAGATGTTTTGTACTAATTCTTTTCATGTCCCAATGACCGTATCTAATAACGTTTCCAAGTCTACCTATTCCACCGCCTTCCTCACCCATCTCTTGCTTGTGCCGCTTGTTCTCGCTGGTTATGAGAAAAATGGATATATAGCATGATGGACAATCAGAAAAGTAAGGAAGCATTATGAACCCAACATGAATCACGCAATAAAAGAGTAAAACAAATAGTAAAAAAACATTACTTGATTACCTAACTCAATTGAATCCACACGCACATATAAATCTTGTTCCCCTTCTGTAAACTCTCTTATATCCATCAATTCTCCGTACCAAGTAATGCATCCACTTCCCCCTCCATTAAAATTTGCATTAGTGTAGGCCACGCAAGAACAGTTACTTAGGCATTCGTTCTCGCACTCCTTGAGACTTAAACTAGTGTCGACTAGAGAAATCGAAGTATCCGGTACCTTTACCCGTGCCAACTTCAAGAACCCTTCTTCATTCCCACAATCTTGCTCTCTCTTCCTTGCGCACCCCGCCGACCAATCTCTCAAGTACCAGTCCCTGGGAGACTTGGGATCAAATCCTGGGAGACACTCACACTCCAACGCATTATTGGTGTTACAACTACCATACGGCCCACAGTGTCCGTAATCGTCGCATCGATCCCTTGGAGCCAACCCAAGCGCATTCCACTCACGGATCCCTTGGAGCCATGTAAGTGGTTCGAGTGATCCAGTGTCGTCCAACACCACTCTTAAGTAAATAGAATCGTTGAAGAGACTATACGTGGTGTAAACCATGTCTTGATCGTTCACAAAACTAAAATTGGAGATATGGAGGCGTGCCATCTCGGGTATACCGTTAAATCCAAAACCGATCCACGGCCCAGTCCGCCAATATGGAGCTGAACCCTTATACAAGAACAACTGAGGAGAGCCTCGTGGGTCAAGCGCATACGAGTAATTTCCCTGTGCAGGGTCGTTGCGAGACTTCCAAGATGTTAGTGACCACTTCTCACCGGTTTTCTTGTTTAGCCCAATTTTCATACCAGGAAGGAAGGTATTTGTAGGATGATCGAAGCTTTGCCATAAAACCCTTTGGCTACGAGTCTGAATTAATTGCAGGTTTCCTGAATCCAAAAGTTTAGCTATGGAATCATTATGGGAGATGGAAACATTTGTCGACCAGAACCCACTAGTGTTGTTTTGATTTTTGTCCAAGACAACAAGATTTCCATCTTCGTTAATTGTAAGAACTCCGTTGGAATTCTTGAGGGGAGTTTCTCTGTTCGCAATCCACACCGGAGTTTTTTCTGATATCTTGTTATACCATATTCCAAGGTACCGATCTCCAGAACCGCTGGGGCTAAAGAATCCTAACGCGAAGCTCTCTCCGGTAGAGACGAGGATGTCGCCGTCGGTGATGTTTTGTGTCGGCGTAATGGTGTCCATGGATCTGCAAAACTGGAAGAGAAGGAAGAAGATGAATGCTTTCATGGACCATTCTTCGGGATCCATGGCGGCCATTTCGTGTGGTAGACTCTTCTCTATTATAGGGTGGGAACATGTGATGCAACTGTGGGTCAAATTAGATAGGAAGGAAACTACATCCAGTATACCGAGTCGGGGTGGGCTACCCGAGTTAACCGAGTTTGAATCACAGTCCATTGGTTGTTAACACGTGTCCTTATTAATCCCTATTGACTGTGGTTAAGATTAACCCTTAAGGTTCAATAATCTACTCTTGGTTTAAGGAATAAAATATGTAATTTTAGTTAAGAACTTTTAACCCTCAGGGTTAAAATTTTTAAAATGTTTTTTCTAAAAACCGAAGTTAAGATTGTTGAACTCTAAGGATTAATGAATCTTAACAATAGTTAATAAGACTTAATAGGTACACATGTTGACCTGTGAGTGTAATTGAACTCTCCTAACTAGAGTTATATATTTATTTCTAAAAATCAAGGTTAGATTATTAAACTTTAAGGATTAATGAATTTTAACCGAGGGTTAATATGGACATATGTTAACCTGTGGGTGTGATTTAACTCTCCCCGAATTCAATCTTGATGGGATGTGATTCGATCACAAGACTACAAAGGCCATTCTGATAGATTTCATTCGTTTTCCTTATATAACAAAAAAAAAACATTAATTTCAAGTCCACTTGTTTTTCCTTATATTGTCAAAAATCATTTATATTTTTTGTTTAGTGAGGGCGTGTTTTTGTGGAATATTAGGTTGAATGGAAAATAAGCAACATAGGATTGGTGCACGGAAAAGGAGTGCTGAAAAATGATTCTTAGAAAAGTAGTGAAGGGACACCCAAAAAAAAAGAAAAAAAAAAGAGGAAATAGGATCAAAGCCGATTACATTTGAATTCAATAGAATTTAATTGCATGTGGCAGATAGTGATTAGATGAAGGAAAAATATTGGAAAATTCAAAATTTGGAAATTTTTTTCTCTTCCGATCACCAGCTATCCACATATGCAATTAAATTCTCTTGAATTGATTTGCAAGTGGCTGGAATCTATCTATAAAAAAAAACCCATCTCACATGCATTGATTCATTCAAACAAGCATAGGCAAAACTGAAATGATAAAAAACGATCAAAAGTGGGAATATCTAGAAGACCAGCTCAAAAGGGAAATCAAACGGGGTACACAAAGCTAAACCTCATCATATCTGTTCAGAAAATAGGGCTCTTCAATCTTCATCATATCTGTTTAGAAAAGAGGGAAAATAAAAACAGAGCTCTTGGGATTGAACCTAGAAATCATATATTAAAAAAAGAGAAAAAAAAAGTTCTATGCCCAAAATAAAGAGATCTTATCACAAAACTATAATAGAACTACAGATGGACAATAAAAAAAACAGACGAGCAAAAACTATTAAGCGGGGCTTTTGGGTGCACAGAAATTGGAAAGTGGATAAAAGAGAGAGAGATAGTATCTTAGCTATTTAGCTACTATGATGAAGGAGGAATCAAAGAGAAAAACTAATGTTAGTTTCAATAGACAGAAAGAGGTAGGAGAGCCGAAAGAAGGGAAGCGAGAGAAAGGTTGGGGAATGGAACATGTTTGAGCCCATAAAAGGAGCGATTTTCCTCCTATTTTACACGCTCTCTGATTTCAGCTGGGAAGAAGAACAACAATTCCAAAAGGCACAGGATTCTCTCGAGTTGAACTCGGGAGAATCTCACGAGTTTGAACCCCTAGAGGTTGTCATGTGTCTCCTTTGACACCCCTTAATCATGGGTAAGGTTCACCCACCCATCATTTGTTTTTTTTTTTTTATATTAATTATTATTTTTTGAATTAAAAATACTGTTTTTAGAATGTGCGGTGGTTTTTCATCATCATTTTATTTTCTTTTAGTGTTCTATCTATAGTGGGTCCGAGAACCTGAATGGACGCTAGCACAAGCGGCTATCACGCATGCGCATTGAAGGTGGCAGGTGCGGTGTGGTATGCTACGGTTAGGGAGACGTGGATGCATAAAATGCTCCAATACAGGTGCGTGCCCCAATGCGATCATTGCTTGGCAGACACGATTGTTGGCACTCTGCTTGCTTCTCCTATGAATGGACGATCCTGCCCCAAGTTTTGACGGTATGTCTGGTTGGATGTGGGGGGCAACGGGTCATTCTACCATGCACGCAATACCTATAAAGAGGGCAACACAAGTCTCACTTCTAGGACTGCACAAAGCCAATCAGCCCGTTGGTGCGGCTTGGCTCGGCCTGGTTGGGTTCGAGATCGGCTCGAACTTTCGGTTCGAACAGGCCAGGCCAAGCCTAAATATAAGCTCGAAAACTCAATCAAGCCGAACTCGTGCAAACCCTTATGCGGCTCAGCTCGGCTCGATTGAGGTTTGGTTTGGCCTGAACTCGGCTCGAATATGATTAAAAAAATAAAAATATTAGTCATATATATCATTATTATATATATAAATAATATAAAATATTATTATTTAAAAAAAAAAATTCAAACTGTGCTAGAGCCAAGCCTGGCTCAAGCTTAAATCAATTCGGGCTGTGCCGAGCTTCGAGCCATGATTTTGAATTCGGGCCGCACTTTCAAACTCCATTTGGGGCCAAGCCGGGCTTTGGGCCTTGATCAAATCCATTCAAGCCGAGTCGGGCTTGGGCAAGCCCGGCCCGAACTCTCGTTTACGTTAGCCTACATTGCCTAGGTGTTATATCCTTTCTTTGATGTCTTCCTTTCTTGTTACCTTGGAGTGGCTAGGTTTGCAGTTAGTCATGTAGGACCATTCTGGTTATTCATCTAAGGGTTCGAAGTCTCTTGTCCACCTCAATGTCGACAGTTCTTCTTCCTTCTGAGATGGCCAGCTCCGTTTATTGGATGTTGAGGGAGCCTTCGCTTTCTTAATGGTTGTTCGGAATAAGTTTAATATTCCTGACGACATTGGCATTAGGGCCTTTGGATGATTTTGGGGATTCCAGCCTTGTGGAGGGATCTACTTTGGCTTACCCCCATCCAGTTTGGGGCCGGGATGCATTTTCCTCTTAATCCCCTGGTCGGGACTGATAAACACGTTTTTCTCTTAGTTTTAATGAGGTCTAATGAGGTCATTGTAGTGCTATCCAAATTTTCAAAAAAATGTATTAAAAAATTAGAACGCAAAATTGTATAGTAGCAAGTATGGAGTATCAAATTACAAGTAGGGGAAATAAAGTTATGAAACACTTATCAATCTAAAATAAACTAATAAAGCAAAAAAGAAAAAAAATGATTTTTTTAGTAAAATAAGAAAATCACTATTAAAATGTATGAAAGATAATCTATGGATGTGAAGTTCAAGAAGAAGGATTACTAACATGATGTTGTTAAAATCTCATTCTTATGGCTTTATAAATTTGTTGCAATTTTTAACTCAAATGAGGGGAGAGAAGACGATATCTCCCTCAAATGGAAAAGATGGAATTAAAAATCTAAACAACTTCATAATAATTAATATAATGATTTAAGTCATGTAAACAAGGGAATGATTTCTTATGGTGAAGAGATCTATTCCTTTGACTTGAAACCAATATATAAATTTTCAATAGTTACAATATAATCAAATTTAAATACTTTTAAATTGTTTTTAATGTTGGAGGGACCAATGTTCAAAAACCCGAAAACTCGACTCGACTCGAAAGTTAGCCGGGTCAAGTAATTCGAAAAAAACTCGACTCGACTCGGTCCAACTCGAAATATACATGTAATAACTTGAAATACTTTGGTTAAAAGAACTCAATGTACACTGATTTTATAGCCTCGAACCTAAAAATAGGTTTAACAGAACCCATAGTAGGTTGTCTTTATAAACCCAAATAAATATGATGCAAAAATAGTGTAATGCTCGAGTTTAGATTTTAAAAAATGATAAAAATACCATTTTGTAACTCGACCTAGTTTGGCGAGTCGAAAAACTCAATTTGACTCAATCGAGTCACCTGAGTAATTCAGCAAATAGTGTCTCATTCGAGTTTTGAGGCGACTCGACTCGAAATTCAATTGAGTTGAGTAACTCGGCCGAGTTACTCGGGTGACTCGCCGAGTTTTTAAACTATGGGAGGGACAATACAAAATTTAAGGTTTCTAGCGGCGGTTCAAAACCTCTGCTGAAAGATCTAAAACCGTTGTTAATAAAAATAACGGCGGTTCAACAAACCATCGTTATATACCTTGTCACAGAAGTCATTTACAGTGGTTTAAAAAGGCTGTTTTAATAACCGCATTTGAAGACAAGTTTTATAGCGGTGGTTATTTATGCCTTTAACGATGGTTAAATAAGGGCAATTCCGACAATCTAAGTCTAAAATTAAAGGCCGTTTGGCACCGCCGCTATATATAGCGGTGGTTCAAAACCGCCGTTGTTACTCTATATATGCTTATATTATTATTACCTATAGCGGTGGTTCCAACCACCGTTATATATTAAATATATAACGGCGGTGCAAAACCGTCGTTATTGTATAAATTCTTATATTATTAGACCCTATATTGGCAGTTCGGAACCGCCACTAATGTTCAAAAATTAAAAAAAAATTATTGTTTTTATTAAAATATTTTTTTACTGGTATTATTTGTACCTGTGAGTAATATAAAATACATTCTAATTATCCACAAAATTTCCTCCTGCCAACAATAAATAATAATTCCATTAAAATAAAACAAATTCATCAAAATCATAATACAAGTCTAAAATATAATAATTACAATATATAAATGCCTATAAAAATGTCTCAAAAGTAAAATAAAAAATGTTGAGTCCCTCCTGCTGCTCTAAAACCTGACAGATGTGTGTTGCCGACTCCCTCCTACAAAAACAAGAAAATACAAATTATTATTAGAATATCAAAATGATAAAATTTAAGGATTTCATTACTAATATGCAAATAAAAAAAACTAATCTCAGATTTTCATACCTATTGAGTTTAACACATAAAAGTTTAATTCATTGGCTTAAACCTACAACCTCGCACCAAATCCTAATCAGGGCTCGATTTTTTATGCAGTTTCTTCTAACACGTGTATTTCGACACAACCTAAGTGTGATAATTGATTTAGAGGGAATCCGAGCTTGTTTGCCCGATTTGGGCACCAAGAATGCTGAATTATCAACTTTTCAAGTATACTTTGGCCTAAACCAACAACCTTGCACCAAATCCTCATTAGGGCTCAGTTTTTTATGCGCTTTCTTCTAATGCGTGTATTTTGAGACAACCAAAGTGTGGGAATTGTTTTCAAGGGAATCCGATCTCGTTTGCCCGATTTGGGCACCGAGAAAGCCGAATTCCCAAATTTTCAAGTCTACTTTGGCCTAAACATACCCGGGGCTCGGTTTTAAATGCGGTTTCTTCTAACGTGTATATTTCGACACAACAGGTGTGGGAATTGGTTTCGAGGGAATCCGAGCTCGTTCGCCTGATTTGGGCACCGAGAAAGTCGAATTCCTAATTTAGAAACTATAGTTTGGCCTAAACTACAACCTCACACCAAATCCTAACCAGGGATCGATTTTTTATATGGTTTCTTTTAACGCGTGTATTTCGAGACAACATAGTTTGAGAATTGGTTTCGAGGGAATCCGAGCTCGTTTGCTTGATTTGGGCACCAAGAAGGCCAAATTACCAACTTAGAAACTATAGTTTGGCCTAAACCTATAACCGTGTACCAAATCCTAACCGAGACTCGGTTTTTCATACAGTTTCATCTCACGCGTATATTTCAAGACAACTTAAGTGAGAATTGGTTTTGAGGGAATCTGAGCTGATTTGTCCGATTTGAGCAACGAGAAGATCGAATTAAGAACTTTTCAAGTCTACTTTATCCTAAACCTACAGTCGCGCTTCAAATCCTAACTGGGGCTCACTTTTTATGCAGTTACTTCTAAGGCGTGTATTCCAAGACAACTGAAGTGTGAGAATTGGTATCGAGGGAATCCGAGCTCGTTTGCCCAATTTGGGCACCGAGAAGGCCAAATTAAGAACTTTTCAAGTCTATTTTGGCCTAAAACTACAACCGCGCACCAAATCCTAATCAAGGCTCGATTTTTTATACGATTTCTTCTAACGTGTGTATTTCGAGACAACCTAAGTGAGAATTTGTTTTGAGGGAATCCGAGTTCATTGACCTATTTGGGCATCGAGAAGGCCGAATTCTCAACTTGAAAATTATAGTTTGGCCTAAACTTGCCACCACGCACCAAATCCTAACTGGGGTTCTTTTTTTATACTGTTTCTTCTAATGCTTGTATTTCTAGACAACCTAAGTGTGAGAATTGTTTTCAAGAGATTCCGAGATCGTTTATCCGATTTGGACACCGAGAAAGCCGAATTCTCAACTTTTTAAGTCTACTTTGGCTTAAACTAACAACCACACACCAAATCCTAACCGAAGCTCAGTTTTTGATGCCGTTTCTTCTAACACGTGTATTTTGAGACAACCTAAGTGTGAGAATTGGTTTCGAGAGAATCTGAGCCCCGTTGCCCTGTTTGGGCATCGTGAAAGACGAATTCCCAACTTTTCAAGTCTACTTTGGCCTAAATCTACAACCGCGCCCCAAATCTTAACCGGGGTTTGATTTTTGATGCGGTTTCTTTTAACATGTGTATTTTGACAAAGCCTAAGTGTGAGAATTGGTTTCGAGTGAATCTGAGTTTGTTTACCCGATTTAGGCACCGAGAAGGCTGAATTAAGAACTTTTCAAGTCTACTTTAGCCTAAAACTTTAATCGCGCACCAAATCGTAACCGGGGTTCGGTTTTTTATACGATTTCTTCTAACACGTGTATTTCGAGACAACCTATGTGGGGATTGGTTTTGAAGGAATCTGAGCTCATTTGACCTATTTGCACTCCGAGAAGGTTGAATTCCTAACTTGGAAACTTTAGCTTAGCCTAAACCTGCCACAGCACACCAAATCCTAACCGGGGCTCTTTTTTTATGCGGTTTCTTCTAACGCTTGTATTTCTAGACAAACTAAGTATGAGAATTGTTTTCGAGGGAATCCGAGCTCGTTTATCGAATTTTGGCACTGAGAAAGCCGAATTCTCAACTTTTCAAGTCTACTTTGGCTTAAACTAGCAACCGCACACCAAATCCTAAATGAGGCTCGGTTTTTGATACAGTTTATTCTAACACGTGTATTTCGAGACAACTTAAGTGTGCGAATTGGTTTTGAGAGAATCCGAGCTTGTTGCCCTGTTTGGGCATCGTGAAGGACAAATTCCCAACTTCTCAAGTTTACTTTGGCCTAAACCTACAATCGCGCCCCAAATCCAAACCGGGCTTGGTTTTTGATGCGGTTTCTTTTAACGGGTGTATTTCGAGAAAACCTAAGTGTGAGAATTAGTTTTGAGGGAATCTGAGCTTGTTTGCCCGATTTAGGCACCGAAAAGGCTGAATTAAGAACTTTTCAAGTCTACTTTGGCCTAAAACTTCAACTGCACACCAAATCCTAACCGGGGCTTGGTTTTTTATACGATTTCTTATAACGCGTGTTTTTTGAGACAACCTATGTGAGAATTGGTTTCGAGGGAATCTGAGGTCATTTGATCTATTTGGGCATCGAGAAGGCCGAATTCTCAACTTGGAAACTATACTTTGGCCTAAACTTGCCACCGTGTACCAAATCCTAACTGGGGCTCATTTTTTTTGTGCGGTTTCTTCTGATGCTTGTATTTCTAGAAAACCTAAGTGTGAGAATTGTTTTTGAGGGAATCCGAGCTTGTTTATCCGATTTGGGTACCTAGAAAGCCGAATTCTCAACTTTTCAAGTCTACTTTGGCCTAAACTAGCAACCGCACACCAAATCTTAACTGGGGCTCGATTTTTGATGCAGTTTCTTCTAACACATGTATTTCGAGACAACCTAAGTGAGAGAATTGGTTTTGAGAGAATCCAAGCCCCGTTGCCTTGTTTGGGCATCATGAAGGACGAATTCCCAACTTCTCAAGTTTACTTTGGCCTAAACCTACAATTGCGCTCCAAATCCAAATCGGGGCTTGATTTTTTATGCGGTTTCTTTTAATGTGTGTATTTTAAGAAAACCTAAGTGTGAGAATTAGTTTCGAGGGAATCTGAGCTCGTTTGCCTGATTTAGGCACCGAGAATGCCGAATTAAGAACTTTTCAAGTCTACGTTGGCCTAAACCCACAATTTCGCACTAAATCCTAATTGGGGCTCATTTTTTTATGCAGTTTATTTTAATGTGTGTATTTCGAAACAACCTAAGTGTGAAAATTATTTTCGAGGGAATCCGAGCTCGTTTGTCCGATTTGGGCAACGAGAAGGCTAAATTCCGAATTTCGAAACTATAGTTTGGCCTAAACCTACCATCGCACACTAAATCCTAATCGGGGCTCAGTTTTTTATGCGATTTATTATAACACGTGAATTTCGACATAACCTAAGTGTGAGAATTGGTTTCGAGGGAATCCGATGTCGTTTGTTCGATTTGGGCACCGAGAAGACTGAATTTTGAACTTTAAAACTATAGTTTGACCTAAACCTGTCCAAATTAAAGAGAAGATTATAGCCCATGTTGTACAACCCTAAGCTATTAGGTCTAGGGAATGACCAAAATAGAACATTTGTAATTTCCTGGGTTCTTGTTAATATGATTCAGCTCCTCCATCAAGAGGTAGTGAGGATTCTTGGACCCCTAGGATTAGAAGCTGAATGAGTGGGAAATGGATGACCTTATGAGTCTTATCTATCATCTTGAATCAATGAAATCCAATGTTCAATTGAGAGATGGCAGGCTATTGGACAACAAGAATAGATTCACAGTTTGATCCTTCTGTCAGTCTTTGAGCGAGAAATATGCCTCCCTTTTTCCTTATAGAGTTGTGTGGAACCTAAGTATCCCATTCAAGTTTATGTTCCTCCTTTGGACAATGACCCTATATAAAATTCTTATATTAGACCATCTAAAACACTAAGGCTAGAGATTGGAAAATAAATGCTTTATATTCTTGTCTGGGGAGGAAAAGGTAGATCACTTGTTGCTTTATTGTTCATTTATTAGACGGATTTCTACCATTTCCTATCTTGACTGGGGTGCTGTCGTCTCCACTCTTAACTTTAGAGAATTCATCTATGGTTCAATCTTGCGACAAGCTGATGTCTCTTTGAGTATGCTTTGGAGGATGGTCCATGTGCAATTAGTTGGTTTGTTTGGAAATAGTCAGTGTTTAATAATAACTCCCCATTCCTTTAAGTCTATTGTACTATAGGTTTCTTAGAGTCAGTAGAACAGATTATGAACAATTGAGGTTGTCTTCTTTTCTTGACTCAGTTTAGTTTTGGTTTATGTTGCGGCTGTTATTGCCCGGGTTGTGTTGTAAGTTTGCTCTTGTTTTCACTAATCGCCACAACATCACCCGTTATACTCTCCTATTCCATTTGTGAATATTGGATTAGATGTACGACTCGAGGTTTTGACAAAATTTTCCAAATCAGATAACAATCACATAACCCATGTGAGATGCTTAGGAATCTGGGTTATAAATATTTTTTTGCAGAGGATTTAGATTTATCTCAAACAGTGCTTAGAGAAGATTTGACGCCTCTTGGAAAACAATTTGAGTGCATCGGAAAAGTTTGATAGAGTACTGTACTAAACTTTAACTGGATAGTTGTCACATAAGTTATTGGTTGAACTTGGAAAGAAATATAATGTCAACAAGAATATTTTGGGTAAGGTATAGATATAGTAACTAGAGTTTATGCCATAACGAATGTACAAATGTGCAACAGCCTTGAACTTCAATCAAATAGGTGTGCACTACCCACTACCACCACCACTATGTTGGAAATTTAATAACTCTTAGGGTTAAATGTTTTTCATATATATATATTTTTAAATCAAGGATAAGTGAGTGAATCTTAACCATATTCAAGGACTGTTAAAGGGGACACAAGACGACCTCAGTGGCATAACCGGATTCCTCACTCTCTTGGTAAAACGTTTTGAAAGAAGAGCCTCTCACCAAGGTCCCACCCGTCCTTTTTTTGCTATACCAACCGGACTCCTCACTCTCTTGGCAAAACGTTCTGAAAGAAGAACGTCTCGCCAAAGCACCACCCGTCCCTTTTTTTGCTATACCCAAAATATCCCTAAAGGTTTTTGATTTTCAAAATATCTCTACATCATATCTCAATAACCAACGTGTTCCTCACAATTTTTTTATCCAAAATGTCATTTAAGTTCTTATACTCAAAATTATTATTTATTTTTTCTTAAAATTCCCTCACTAGGGTCCCTTTCCCAATCTCTCTCCACTTCCCCTCCCTCAGGTGCATTATCGCACGTGCCACCCACTAGTTTATATAAAGTATATACTACTACAAGCTTCTATCACATATCATTCTAACATTTCATTTACCTACAATTTTAACTCATATAACAAAAGTAAATTATTTCAAATAGTAAAATATTTCAAATTATATAACAATAGTAAAATAATGACAAAAAGTACAATGCTATAAACGCTTTTTCATAATAGATAATAGTGACTCACTGTTATGTATAACTGTGAGTCTGTGACCGCTGTTATACATGAGTTTTTTTTATTGTTAAAGAGGTATGTAGGCCAAGATAACAGTGAAATATTCATTGATTTAACTATATTACAACAGTAAGATACGATATAAACACTTATACATAATAGTGAACTCACTGTTATGTGTCATACACATGGGTTCTTATGTTTTCTTAATTCTGTATTTATTATTATTTTTCAATATAATAGTGCACAACTATATATTATAATATTATCTTTACTATTATAATGCGAGAGGCATGCGTAGATGACTTTTCTGAAATTCCTAAAATACCCTTATATAAAATCAAAATGTTGATTTAATGTTTTACTTTAATTCCCAAACTAATCCTTGCTCATCTATCTATTTCGAATCATAGCCAATCGTGATTGAACTTGGGGAGAGTTCAATCGCACCCGCGGATTAATACGTGTCCCTTTTAACTCCTATTAACTATGGTTAACTCCTTCCCCTCACTCTCACGTGCATCGCACGTGCCACTAGCGAGTTCAATCGCACCCATGGGTTAACACGTGTCCCTTTTAACTCTTATTAACTGTGGTTAACTCCTTCCCCTCGCTCTCACATGCAACACATGTGCCACCCGCTAGTAAATATATATAATATTGAATGTTTGCTTAATTTAGTTATTTTTCAATATAATAGTGGACAACTATTATACAAGACTCATATATTATATTTACATATTATTATCTAGTTACTGAGTAAAAATGCATCGCCCGAGGCCGGTCTGGTTCGGTCCTATCTTATATCTTCTTATCTTCTTATATATAATGAGAATATTTACCTTAAAAACGTCGACTCAATTTTGTCATAATTCCGAAACTGCCCTTATAATAATCATTATATAAAAAACAAACATTTAGATTGAATGTTTGCTTAATTCCCATACTACCCCTCACTCATCTATCTATTACACTTGAAATTCTCTACGATTATAATCGGACTCTCCTAGGAGTCCAGTTACATGTGTCCCTCTTAATACTCCTTAATTGTGGTTAAAATTCACCCACCCCCTAGGGTTCACTCACTTATTTATCTTTGGTTTTAGAAAAAAAAATATGAAAAAAATTTAACCTTAGGAGTTAGTAAATTTTAACCAGGGTTTAAAAAATAATTTTTTTTAAAACACCAACTTATTCAGTTACGGCACTCAGGTCTCCATGTGTCCCTTTGAACACTTTTTAACAGTGGTTAAGATTCACCCACCCCTAGGGTTCACCTACTTATCCTTGGTTTTTATAAAAAAAAATATGAAAGAAATATTAAACTTAAGGGTTAGTGAATTTGAACCAAGGTTTAAGAAAATAATATTGTTTTCTAAGAACCAAGGATTGGTGGGTGAACTCTAGGGGTTAGTGAATCTTAACCACAGTTAAAGGGTCAAAAGAGACACATGGCAATCTCAAGGGCGTAACCGTAACCGGACTCCTCGTTTTCTTGACAAAACATTTCGAAAGAAGAATGTCTCGCCAGCACCCCATCCCGCCTTTTTCTTTACCATACCTAAAATGTCTCTAAAGATTTTTGGTTCTCAAAATGTCTCTACGTCTTATTTCTATAACCAACATGTCCCTCACAGTTTTTTTATCCAAACTATCCCTTAAGTTTCTATACCCAAAATATTTTTTTTTTCAAAATACCCTCACTAGGATCCATCTTCCCAGTCTCTATCCTATTCCCCTCTCTCTCATGGGCATCGTACGTGCCGCTGACTCGCTAATAATAAAGTCCGGCCCAGGCCGATTAAAATAGGGTAGGCCTTGGTCCTATATATATCAAGTCCATTTAAAATGGAACCAGCCTGAACCCGATTTGGCTGGCCCATTGACAACCCTATTTGTAATTGTGTATATCCCCATGTGAGGTGTTCACGATTTTATTCTCTCCAGTGATGGTTATAGTCCTACCATATTTAGCTCACTTCTAAGCCATGTATTTGGCTCTCCAATCAACTAACCATTGCTAACTAATTCTATTGAGCTTGCGGCCTAACATAATAATAAAAAAAAAATTAAAAAAAAGGATTAACGAGGAACAATAGATCCCTTCTAAAAAAGAGCTCGAATAGATAATTAGAGCAACGGAAAAAAAAGCTTTGAACATTGGCAATTCGGTAATTACCAGTACAAAGAAAATAAAAGCCTTTAAACATTGGCAATTTGATAATTACAAATATGAAGGACTATGTCTATTAGTAAACATTTTTCCTAGAATTTTGAAAATATGTCTATCATAGGCTTATTTTAGGTTACTTTGATTATTGTTCATTCGGAGCTCTTCAAGGGCGGAGCTAAGATTTTATTGCCGGGCACAAATTGTTGATGAATTTGTGCGATTGATTAGGTGGGTAGAAAATATTTTAGATTTAAGGAATGTGGGTTCGGTAGCATAGCCTCCAAGTTTTTTATTTATTAAGTTTGTGGGTCATTTTGTCCATACATATTCATTGTTTCTTTTATTTAGAGGAGCAACTATCCTTTTGTCCTAAGACTAAGTCTTATTAAATACTTAAATATCATAGCGTAAAAATAATATGTTTTTTCAAAAGTTTAGAGGTCTCTTTGCCTAATAGTTATTCCCTATAAAATAATGTAGTATATTTTTTTAAATGTTCATAGAAGTGTTGCCTCATTGTCTATGACTTTACCATGTTAAATAATTTAAAAAAAAGATACAATATATTTTTTTCAAAAGTTTAAGGGGGCATCCTAATGCTCTTGTTAATCTAAAAAAAAAATAAAAAAATCTCAACTATTCAATTAAAGAAGAGATCTAATTATTGGAAGATTCAAATTTGATGGAGTTACCCTTTTGGGGATTGGATTTGGTCATGCTTTGGCAAGGTCATTTTCGTCTTGCCCAAGTGCATAAACCAACATGTGGCAATAAAAAGACAAAAAGTGGTTTCATTTTCTCCCTTTATGACTTCTCACAATTTGATATCTTTTCTCTTTTTAATCATTGCATGTCAAAAGCTGAATTAAGGCAAAAACGAAAATGATCTTATGACAATCCCATCCTTCAGCATCTACCATAATCTGATTGTGTGTGCACGTTTACGATATGTGTTACATGATACCATTTCAACCAAAAAAAACAAAAACCATGTTTATGGTAGTCATATATGTATGTAAGTCAGATTTTGTCACTTGTAAACTATGATATTTATATTTCCTTTTTACGAACTCATAGCGGGTCAGGCACGCCCAACTGAAATGATTACAAAAGCAGCCCCAAGTCTAAAGTCGTCCATTGTAGTCTGTTCCGAAGAAAATGGGTCTGGATCGCCTAACTCAAAAGGTAACAAAAGCAGCCCAAGGCTATAGTGGTCAATTGCGACCGAGTCTGGTCCGATTACAACGGGTCAGACCCGCCCAACTGAAACGATACAAAAGCAGCCCAAGGCTACAGTAGCCATTGCGCCGAGTCTAGTCCGAAGAAAATGGGTCAGGCACGCCCAAACAAAAGCCAAGAGAAAAGACCGGGAGAGGGTGAACACTTTTTTTTTTTGGGTCAAGACAACAACACCACAAGGCGAAGTTGTAGTCATAAGAGGGAAAACGCACACACTTCACATACAACACCTAACTCATGAAGCTTCACCCAACTTACTTCCCAAAACGGGTACCAACTGTATGTGGGTAAGTGGAACTTTATGAGGTTGAAAGGTGAGTTGGAATAGGGCTGTCAATGAGCCGAGCTAGGCACTGCTCGGACTCGGCTCGTTGGAATTTTACAGATGCTCAGGCTTGGTTCGGCTCATTGGAATTTTATAGATGCTCATGCTTGGCTCGGCTCATCCACAAATCGTTGAGCTCGAGCTCAGCTTGATGGTTTTTTTTTAATAAAAAAATACATTGATAAGTATTAAATTCAATTTAAAAAAAATTGAAAGGGCATTTTTTTTTTGGGATGTCATGTGACTTATGTGAAAGCTTGAGTTAAAACTTAAACGGAAATAATTATGTTAATGTATACTTAATATATTTTACCAAAAAAAAAGGTATACTAAATATATAATATAAATTTAACTTTTAAAGGGTATTATTATAAAATTAATCAAGCCAAGCCGAACTGAGCCACCTATTGTTCAGGCTCGGCTTGTTTATTTTTCGAGCTCATTTTTAAGGCTCGGCTCAACGAGCCCAAATTAAAAGCTCAAGCTCTGTTTATTTCGAGTCGAGTCGAGCCGAGCTGAGCTGGCTCAGCTCGTTGACACCCCTAGTTGTAAACAACCGATGTGGGACTGACCGAGATTGGTTTTTTGTCAAGACAACAACACTACCTTTATGACTCTGATTTGTATCCTATAAGTTCTTCGTTTTCTTAACCCACACCCTAGCATTGGAGCAAGCGGCGGAGTCTAAACCTGTGTTATTTCAAAATTAAAAATTACGTTTAAGTGCTATTTTTAAAAGGAAAATATTTTTCAAACATAAATTTTATTTTAAAGAATTGAACAAATAGATATCCAGAGATGTAGCCCAGTAGCCAAAGGACGAACCGTATACCTGGAGGTCTATTCGTGGACTCCCCTTAATATTAGTTGTATGGGATGGGGGGTATTCCTTATATAGCATGTGAGATTAGTTCAAGTCTTTAAGGTTAAGGATATCCACGTTTAGCAAAAAAAAAAAAGAAAAAAAGATACCCACTGTTAAGTGCTTCTACTAGTAGTTAAGATTTTAATTTGAAAGGACAATATTATCTTTAAATTAAGTAACATTTCTTCAAATAACGGTAATATTATTATTTCAAGTAAAAATCTTAACCATCAGGAGAACCACTTAACAAGGGGCCTCTATTTGTCAAATCCTTTAAAATATAGGCTGAGAAAGGAAATGTTATTTAAAATGACACTTGAACATCATTTTGGTATACAACATGTTCTTATATAGATTTTTGGTTGGACAAAATAACATACACACCGTACACATGCAACACCCATCCAAACACACACATGCACGCTCAGGCCACTAGGCCATTGCACCCACACACCCTCTCACAAAGAGAGGGAGGTGGGGGCTATAAGAACTCACTGCTTTAGTTGAAGCCCTCTAATGTAGGATTAGACCCATTCAATTTTTTTGATTGGACAGAGTAACACACACTATAGTCAACATACCCCAAACACACACAAGCCAAGGCTACAAGGCCATTGCACCCACGCACCCTTCTCAAAAAGAGAGGGAGGTGAGGCTATAAGGGCTCACTAGTTTAGTTGAAGCCCACTGATGTGGGATTAAACTCATTCAGTTTTTTTGGTTGGACATAAAAACACACACTATACTGGTTAAGCTTAACTAAATTAAAATTATTTATTTTGTTTTTTGTTTTTTTAAAAACCATGGTTAGATTGCTTAACCCTAGGGGGTTAACCACAGTTGATGGATTGTAAAAAAAGGGGCTTGAACCAATGAGGTTACTGAGTCAGTATCTAAGCTCACCCTGGGATCCGTTTTCCAGGCTTAATATTGATTGGAGTAACTAAGGATGTGCTACCAAATAAAATTAAGATTGACTTAAATTGAGTAAACTTAAACTGGGTTAAGACAAACATTGTTGCTTCACAAGACAATATAACTAAGGAAATTTTTGTCAAGTGACCTACCAAAGTAATTGGACATTCTTTAAGGGCGATTGTAGGATTGTAGGAGTTATTGGTTAAAATAGACCCTAATTATTTCATTAATGAGTTATTATCTTTGGCATGTTAAAGAATATTCAGTACACTGCCATCTGTTACATAGTAAAAAATCATCGGAACTAATGGAGAAAATCTGAGTTGAGTTGAACCCTGGGGGTAGAGCTACCATTTTTCTTACACATGAGATCGACTTCGACTATCTTAAAGAAAGACTAAATGTAGTGCCACTAAGCTGGGCGGTTTGAAAATTATAAAATACTTATTATATATAATAAGTAAGCATTTGTGCAAGGAATTCTCCCAATTATCCAGCAAAAAGTCCCAAGTGATCAAATTAGTAAATTATAATATATTTATTATTTATCTTAAGTAATTGTCTATGCATGAAAATTATCCAACATAAAAGACCAAGTGTTCAAGTAAGTAAAAATATGGATACAAGCAATTTATTGTTACATCTTCTCTTATGTTCTTTTCTTTTATTGCGCTACCACTCTCAGAACAACAATTCTAAATTTGAATCCTTGTAACAACAATTTAATAGACAAGTCCTCAAACAGCATACTAGCAGCTAGCTTTAAAACTTGTCTTCACGTACTAACTTTCTTATGAGCCTACTCTCGTAGTTTATCGAGCTTCCATCATAGTAATTGTAACCTCATTTATGGAACATGGTCCTGTTCCAGACGAAGATGAGAGTGGACCATTGTGATTTCCCCCAAGCATGAAAGCAGGCTGTTTCGGAGGCGGCAAAGTTGTTTCATTACCTAACATGAAAATGACGGTCGACATGGGTGGCCTATCTCTTGCACTTTCTTGGACACATAAAAGCCCAACATGGATGCATCTCAAAACTTCATGAGCAGAATAGGAACCAGCCATTGAGGAGTCAACCAAGTCCAAGGCTCTGTCTTCACTCCAAAAATCCCATGTCTGAAATAGTTTCACACAATCATTTTAAGAGGAGATCAATAGGTTTTTAGATGTAAACAAACAGACAATACTTACGTGTTTGATTAAATTCAAGAAGCGATCCTCGTGATAAAAGCCATTGTTTCTCTTGCCACTAATGATCTCTAATAGTATTACCCCAAAGCTAAAGACATCAGATTTTATTGAGAACAACCCATCCATTGCATACTCTGGTGACATATAACCACTGCATTTCAAGGATATTAAAAAAGATTATTTCAATTTGATGGAAGCAACTTAGTATTTTTGTGTTTGTGTTTGGGCTCACACTTACTATGTCCCGACCACTCTGTTTGTATTTGCTTGCGTTTGATTCCCTCCAAATATTCTAGCCATACCAAAATCTGAAATTTTGGGGTTCATCTCAGCGTCTAGTAGAACGTTACTGGCTTTCAAATCCCGATGGATAATTCTTAATCTGGAGTCTTGATGAAGATAAAGGACCCCTCGAGCAATCCCAACAATAATTTCGAAGCGTTTTGTCCAATCCAACAATGCCTTTCTTATTTGATCTGCTTCATATTTGGTCATAGGTCAAATTATTAAAAATATGAACGGGGAGAGAACTTGTACTTGAACAAAACATGACAGGGAAAATTCAACTAATAACAAAGTAGATGTACCGAAAATAAAAGAGTCCAAGCTCTTATTTGGCATGTATTCATAGATTAGCATCTTCTCTTCTTCTTGAATGCAACAACCTCGAAGCTTAACAAGATTTCTGTGTTGAAGTTTGGCAATCAACATAACCTCATTTTTGAACTCTTCCATTCCTTGTCCTGAAGTCTTTGATAGTCTTTTCACTGCTATCTCTTGTCCATTACATAGCCGACCCTGAAAATTAAAAACCAGACTTACATCAATCTAGCAGTCTTGTTAGATAATGCGTTGGCATAAATTTGATTGCCTCTTACTCAATCTCTTACTGCCCCACCCACCCATAAGCACATAGATTAAAAAAAAAAAAAAAAAAAAACAAAAAAGGAAAAGAGTATTCATAATCTTTGCCACTTCTGAGATTACCTTATAAACTGGGCCAAACCCACCTTGTCCAAGCTTATTAGCTAATGAGAAGTTATCTGTTGCAGTTACTATGGTGCTTAGATCAAAGAATGGTAATTCTGGATTTGCTCTACTTTCTTCAAACTTCTTTGCACCCGGAGAGCCTTCGAAACTTGTCGCACTAGTGGCCAAATTAGACAAAAAGTGTTCACGACGTCGTTCGTTCTCCGTCCTGACACCTGAACACAGTGGCACAATAACTAATTAAGAGTTTTCTTTGGTTGTTGTTCAAACTAATTAAGTGTTTTTACTCGTGTTAACCAAATGCTTCATTGTCAATGAATCCTTGGCTTTGAGTTTCGCACCAAGGTAAACTCGGTGACAGTTTCTATTTGATTTACCCCATATTCACACCGCCACACCCCCTCTCCTCCCTCAACCACACACCCAAATGCGGCTAATCCAAAAAGAATATTGAATAACATAAAGAAAATGATATTCTTTACCTTTTGTTTTACTCATCTTCTTTAAGAAGCAATACCCACAGAAAACCAAAAGAATGGACCCCACACCAATAGACACGGCGAGAATCGCCACATTCCCCTTCTTATCAAGAAAACCTTGTGATTTTCTCCTTGCATTTGCAGCTAAAACAGGAATTCAACTTAATTAGTCAGTCTCATAACTTGTGGAAATGAAGAAAGCCAATGACTATATATGAGAACCAAATTGTAGTAATCATAGCAAAGAAGATTAAAATAGATACAAGAAAACCAATCAAATCATGGCGCAAGGAAAATGATACAAAAGCTCGACCACACTCTAAGAGCCGAGCAGTCTAAGTCAGGAACCCCCTGGATTCAATGAGCATAGATGTTTTGTAACTTCGTCAAGACCTTTAAGAAAATAAGTAAGCAGGATGCATGAACCGAACAAGAACCATGCAATATAAGAGAAAAACATTACGTACCTAACTCGATTGAATCCACACGTACATATAAATCTTGTCCCCCATCTGTAAACTCTCTTATATCCATCAATTCTCCGTGCCAAGCTATGCACCCAAATGCCCCTCCTCCATTAATATCTGCATTAGTGTAGGCCGTGCAAGAACAATTACTCAAGCATTGGTTCTCACACTCCTTGAGACTCAAATTAGTGTCGACTTTAGAATGCGTAGTATCCGGTACCTTTACCCGTGCCACCGTCAAGAACCCTTCTCCGATCCCACACTCTTGCACTCTCTTCCTGGTGCACCCCGACGACCAATCTCTCAAGTACCAGTCCCTAGGAGACGCGGGCTCATATCCTGGAAGACACTCACACTCTAACGCATCATCGGCGTTACACCTACCATATGGCCCGCAGAGTCCGTAATTGTCGCACCGATCCATTGGGGTCGACCCCAATGAATGCCACCGACGGATCCCTTCAAGCCACGTCGCCGGATGGAGTGATCCGGTGTCGTCCAACACGTATCTTGAGAAAGTAGATTCGTTGAAGAGATTATACCTCACGTAAACCTCTTCTTCATCGTTCACAAAACTGACATTGAAGATGCGCGGGTTTGCCATCTCCGGTACACCGTTAAATCCAAGATTACCGATCCATGGTCCACTCCGCCAATATGGAGTCGATTCCTTATACAAGAACAATTGAGGCGAGCCTCGCGGATCAAATCCCCACGAATAATTTCCACGCGCAGGGTCGTTCCGAGACTTCCAAGATATTAGTGACCAGTTCTGGCCGGTTGTCTTGTTTAGCCCAAGTTTCATACCTGGAAGGATGGTATGTGTTGGATAATCGAAGCTTTGCCATAGAACTCTATTGCTATGATTCTGAGTCAAAACCAGATTTCCTGAATCCAAGAGCTTAGCTATGGAATCATTATGGGGCAACGAAACATTTGTCGACCAGGCAGTTGTGTTTTGATTGCTGTCCAAAATAACCAGATTTCCATCTCCATTAATCGTAAGAACTCCATTGGTGTTGTTGAGGGGAGTTTCTCGGTTTGCGACCCACACCGGGTTTTTATCTGATATTTTGTTATACCATATTGCAAGGTACCGATTTGTAGAACTGCCGGGGCTGAAGAATCCTAACGCAAAATTCTCTCCGGTAGAGATGAGTATGTCGCCGTCCGTGATGGGTTGTGTCCGCGTAATGGTGTCGATGGAGGTGCAAAACTGGAATAGAAGGAAGAGGAGGAATGAATTCAAGGTCCATTGTGCAGGATCCATGGCTGCCATTCTGTGTGGTAGCTTCTACTCAATTATAAGGTGGAAGTATGTGATGCAATTTAACCCCACTTGCCAACCAAGTGGTCTACTTGGAGATGATGGACCTTGGTGACAATTTAACCCCACTTGCCAACCAAGATTGAAAGATGATAGTCTTGCCGCAAGACTTGAGCAAAACGACATTCAATTTCCCCCACTGAGCTTGTACAGACCTTATCCCCTTTGACTGGTTCTAGATGTGCGTAGAATGTCTAACTGAGAAGAGGAGTACGCGTTTTTCAAATAATTTTAGCTAGGGTATGGATTAATCTTCTCTTTGCATTAAAGAAATGGGAAAAGAATTAGTCAAGGGGTATTCTCAAAGTGCACTAATCAAATATACTCTCAAATCTTCAATTATTATTAAAAGTTCTAGAGTACTACCTGTTCAATCACATTCGGAATAAAAATATTTCCTATTTTGATTGCAACTGTGTTGGATATTTGATACATACCTAATTGTGGGCCCACATGAATGATTTGGAGGGAGAGTGTATCAATGTTGATCTTTTAGTGGGTAATTTATGGCTTAGGATTGTCTCGCGCGAAGTTAGAAAGGTGGTCTCGGGCATCCATACATCATGCAACAAGTGGCCTGAAAAAGGGGAGAAGTCATTCCATTTTCTCTCCATGATTTTGACTTCTCCCCACTTGATATCTCTTTCCCTAATTCTCATCCATTTATGGCCACATGTCCTCTAGTGTATAGAGAAGTCAAAATCATGGGACCCATGATTTTGACTTCTCCACCACATGTCCTCTATTTTGTGGACACCCGAGAGGAGCCTTTCTAGCTTCTCCAAGAGAATCCGAGGCCGTAATTTGTATATAGTGAGAAGTGGGTAGTTTACACAATAGTTTGTTAGCGAGTTTCCTTTTGCTTTTAAATTACTTTAAGTTTATGAAAAAGGTATGAAAAGAAATTTAATCCCAAAAGGTTTCCGTAGTGGATGTTTGCAAAACCCTCAAAGAATAGCCTTTGGAGAACGGTTTCCTTTTATACTCCGTTTGTTTCGAAGTAAAATAGAGGAAAACAAATGAATTTCAGGGAAAATATCAGTTGTCCTAAAGAAAGTACACTTGAAAAATGATATTTTCCGTGGAATTCATTTGTTTTTCCCTATTTTACCTCAAAACAAACGGAGCATTAAGAGAATTCCTTTTGTCATGATCTTTATAGAAAAAGGTAAAGACACGTAACAATATTGCATCTTTCTGGACATTTGCTTGCAGAGCGACTGTGTTTCTAAGCAGGATAAGGGACGCAGATTTGTCTCTGTGTTGGTGAGTTTAATTCGTTTTTAGAGGGTTTGTATTAGCTTTAGAAATCTGATTGATTTCATAAATGGATTTCTTCTTTTCCAATCAAAATTTTTTATATTCAAAATTTAATTAACAAGATGACAGAATTTGGGGTTATGAGAATTGGTGATCCCGCTTCAAATGTTAGTGTGTGGATTAATCTTCTTGTGAATCATCTCCTTCACTTTCTTTTACAACCACTTCTTTGTCCCTAAATCTGCAATATCAACCGTCATTGATTCATGATATAGAATCCCCAACTAAAATTAACATTGCTATGAAACCCCCTAATAAAATTAACATATATACACACTCATGGGCAGAGAGGGGGGCATGGCCCCCCAAAAATATTTGAACTCCCTTCATGTGCTAGTATTAAATTGTGGGCCTTCACAATTTTTTTATTTTATTAATATAGGTGCTCCCAAATTTTTTGTCTTGTATGTAATGCTGCCAGTCCCAAATATTTTTGTCTTATATATACATATACAGTGGAGTCCCCAATTGTTCTCAATCTGTTAGTGCCTAACTAAGTCCCGACTAACAAAAAAAAAAAAAAGTTTCGACTCCCGAGAATGTCCCAAACTTGGCACCTCCCAATAGTGATCAAATCACAGTCATCTGCGATTGAATTCAGGGTGAGTTCAATCACACCCACAATTCAACATGTGTCCCTATTAACCTCTATTAACCGTGGTTAATATTCACTAACCCATAGGATTCAACAATCTAACCTCGTTTTTAGGAAAAAACATTAAAAAAATTTAATTCTAGTTAAAAAAAACTTAACTCTTAGGGTTAATATTTTTTTAATATGATTTTTTATAAAACCAAGGTTAGATTATTGAACCCTAAGGGTTAGTTAATCTTAACCATGGTTAATGGGGCTTAATAGAGACACGTGTTGACTTGTGGGTGCCATTGAACTCTCCCTAAATTCAATCACAATTGGCTGTAATTCGATCTCCTCCTGATAAGGGGAAATAGCGGTTCCCCCATTAACTAAAATAAGGTTAATAATTCCTTTTAAACCAAGGTTGGATGGATGAACCCTAGCTAAGGGTGAGTGAATCTTAACTATAGTTCGTAGGTGTTAAGAAGAGAAGCATGGACCAGTAAGGACAGGATGCACAGTCCGCTATCTATTTCCCTAAAATTCATTAGTTTTTTTAGTCAAGTATTTCGGCCCCACAAAGGAAAAATTCCTGGTTTCGCCCCTGTATACATTACAAAATCTGCTGGAAGATAAACATTTTTCCAGGCAACCCAAGTGCAAAGGTAAATGAAAAAGGGAATTTTTAAATGTTTCTTGAGAGAGCGAGAGCGAGAGAGAGAGAGAGTTAGTCCTTAGTAATCCCTACCTCATAGATGGCCACTACACTGTCGGGAACCGCCTTAGACACAACAAAAATTGCCAGATTCCTCTTCTTCCCAAGAAAACCTTTTGGTTTCCTCATTGCATTTTGCAACTAAAATAGGAATTCATCCTAGTTAATCTCATAACATGTAGAAAAGAAAAAAGGCATTGGATATATATAAGAACTAAATTTTAGTAATTATAAAGAAGAAAATAAATAGTCGGGAAAATATGTAGAAGAAAACCAAACAAATCATAATAAGGAATTGTAATCTGAGTCATGTAAACCCTGAATTCAAAGAGCATAGATTTTTTGTAACTTTGGCATGATAAATAGGTAGGAATTAGATTGTGTGGGTGAAGGCACTCATTCCACCTCATGACCATATGTGGTTGAGGTTTTGCGATAGTGCTAAAGAATAATAAATTTTTTATGACAAAATGGATATAAGAGTAAATAAACAGCAAAAATAATTTCTTACCAAGACTATATAACTAAGGAAATTTCTGTCACTTATAGTAAAGTGACCTAACAAGTTAATTGGACATTCTTAAGGGCAACTGTGGGACTCAGAAATATTGGTTAAATTGGACCTGAATTATTTTATTAATGAGTTATTTTCTCCGGCATCTTAAAGAATATTTAGTACGTTGTCATGTGCCTAATAATAGAAAATAATAAGAATTGATCGGAGTAAATTCGAGTTGAGTTGAACCACGTAGGTAGAGCTATAATTTTTAGGGCTGTAAACGGATTCGGATAATATCCGGATCCGATTCGAATCCGTATCCGTATCCGTTTATTCAGATATTATCCGATTACGACATCCGGCAGAACGAATTGAATAGATGTTTCAAGTATCCGTTTATAAACGGAGTGGATATGGATACCGCACTATCCGCTTCGTTTATTATCCGACCGATTATAAATACTTTACATGACATGTATACCCCCATATGGTTTAAAACTTTTACCAAACATTTAGGTAATTTTGTAATTCTTTCAAGAATATGAGCCTATAAGAGTAATTCTACCTAACATATATATCATCTTTAACTAACCCTAATCCCAATCGTTCACACTTCACAGCCGCATCTTCGTCCTCTCCATCTCTTCTTCCACTCATCTCACCTCATCTCCTCTAACCTCTTCTTTTTCTTTGAGTTTCAGTCATCTGCTCGCCTATTTCTTCTTAATCATTGTTTTTTCAGTATTCAGCAACCCTTGAAGTAGTTGTAGACGATACGGAGGTAGAATGAGGGTTTCTTTTTCGATGACCTTGGATTGATGCCCTAGATGCAAGTTGTTGAAGATTACATCTTTTCAACATACTACCTCTTGTTGAACCAAGTAAGTATTATGATATTCCTCCATCTTTTTTCCAATCTGTTTTATTACATTTTCAAGCCATAAATTGATATGACCAGATGAAGTAGTAAATGTCTTTCATTTTTTTTTAAACTAGGTTCGTCTTTAGGGTTTATGAGAAAGATGTATAAACAAAAAGATGAACCAGGTTAATTTTTTCCCAATTTTTAAAAAGTATTTGGATACTTTGGATAGTATCTGAATTTGAATACTTTAGTCAAAGCCGAATAAGAATTTTCCTTTGTCGCTATCCGGCGGATTGAATTCGAATAGTCGGATTTGGTAATCAAAGCGGATACGGATATACCTTTATCCGCTTCGAATCTGCTCCGTTTATAGCCCGATTCATTTTTCTTACACATGAGAGGCTTCAACTATCTTAAAGGAAAAACTAAATGCAGTAATTATTTTTTTCACACATGAGAGGCTTCAACTATCTTAAAAGAAAAACTAAATGAAGTGTTGCTTAGCTGAGCAATTTTGAAAATTATAAAATACTTATTATTTATAGAATAGTCTATGGATACTTCCAAATATACTCCCGAATCCTAACCCTTTAATTCAAATGATTATGGGTCAAGATTAGATTTGGCTTGACTTATTTGGTTTCGCCTATTTTATCATTTTCTAAAGTTACATAAGTTCTAATCTTGACCCTTAATAATTTGAATTAAAGAGTTTGGATTTGGGAGTACCCATAGACCGACTCATTATGTATAATAAGTAGGCATTTGTGCAAGGATTTTGTGAAATTTATCCAACAAATAGTCCCATGTGTTCAAATTAGTAAATTATAAAACACTTATTATTTATGTTAAGTAGCCATCTGTGCATGAAATTTATCCAACAAAAAATACTAAGTGTTCCAATTAGGATCCAAGCAATTTAATGTTGCTTCTTAATGTCATATGTTCTTTTCTTTTCTTTTGTGTGTGTGCGCACGCCCAAAGCTGCGCTACCACTCTTTGTAACAATAATTCTATATATTAATCCTTGTAACAACAATCTAATAGATGGCTCCTTAAACAACATATTACAAGCTAGCCTGGCGTGGCAATCTTGTCTGTATGAAGAAAAAAAGATTTGTATAACTGCAATTTTCGCTCTCCACAATTATAAAGTGCCACTGCCATATACAGAAAGGAAAATGCTACTGAGACCTCTTTAGGGCTGAGACCACCGAGATGGTGCTCTAAGAGCATGGGATTTCAGGTGGAGCCTATCATGGGAAATGGGCCCCACCTGAATCCCGTGATCTTGGAGCACGGTCTCGGTGGTCTCGAAAGGGGTCTCAGTAGCAAAGTCCAGATGGAAAGGGGAGCTTCGCTTTTCTGTAGTGAAGCAAACTCCGCCTCAAACTTAATCTCAAATAATAATGCTTTTGCACCTTTATCGAGCTTCCAACATAGTAATTGTAACCTCATTCACGGAACAAGATCCTGATCCATTTGCTTGTTGTCCCCATAATAAAAGCAGGTTGTTTAGGAGGCGGAAGAGTTGTTTCATTACCCAACATGAAAACAACGGTTGACATGAATGGCCTGTTTGTTGCACTTTCTTGGACACATAAAAGCCCAACATGGATGCATCTCAAAACTTCGTGAGCAATACAGGAACCAGCAATTGAGGAGTCGACCATATCCAAGGCTCTGTCTGTTCTCCAAAAGTTCCCTGCCTGAAATAGTTTCACATAATCATTTTAAGAGGAAATTAATAAGTGGTAGAATTGTAAACAAAGAGCTGTACTTACAATTCCGATCAAATTCAAGAAGTGATCCTTTTGATAATAGTCATTGTTTCTCTTGCCACTAATGATCTCTAATAATAATACTCCGAAACTAAAGACATCAGATTTTATGGAGAACAACCCATTCATTTCATACTCTGGTGCCATATAACCACTGCATTACAAGGATGCGAAAAATATAATTTCAATTTGATGGAAGTAATTTAGTGCTTTTGTGCTTCTCGTTTGTGCATGTGTTATGTTTGTTTATGTACTACACTTACTATGTCCCAACCACTCTCTTTGTATTCTCATGTGTTTGATTCCCTCCAAATATTCTGGCCATGCCAAAATCTGAAACTTTGGGGTTCATCTCAGCATCTAGTAGAACATTACCGGCTTTCAAATCCCTATGGATAATTCTCAGTCTGGAGTCTTGATGAAGATAAAGGACCCCTCGAGCAATCCCCAAAATAATTTCAAAGCGTTTTCTCCAATCCAACAGTTCCTTTCTTGTTTGATCTGTTTCAAATTTTGAGTTATACATATTAAACATATGCACGAGGAGAGAAACGTAAACAAAACTTAACAAGGCAAATTGAAGAAGTAGCAAAGTAGTTGTACCGAAGATGAAAGTGTCCAAGCTTTTATTTGGCAAGTATTCATAGATTAACATCTTCTCTTCTTCTTGAATGCAACAACCTAGAAGCCTGACAAGATTCCTATGCTGAAGTTTGGCAATCAACATAAACTCATTTTTTAACTCTTCCATCCCTTGTCCTGAATTCTTTGATAGTCTTTTCACTGCTATTTCATGTCCATTAAATAGTCGACCCTAAAAATTAAGAAACCGGACTTGCATCAAGCTAGCAACACTGTTAGACAATGCCGACACACCCACCCATGCAGATACAACTACAAAAGGAAAAAAGAAACTAGAAGTCATAATCTTGCAACTTCTAAAATTACCTTATAAACTGTGCCAAAACCACCTTGTCCAAGCTTATTAGCTAAAGAGAAGTTATCTGTTGCAGCTACTACGATGCTTAGATCATAGAATTGTAATTCTGAATTTGTTCTACTGTCTTCCAGTTTCCTTGCACCTAGAGAGTCTTCGACACTTGTCTCACTATTGGCCAAATTAAAAAATAATACTTCATGATGTCGTCGTTCATTTTCCATCATGCCTGAACACAGTGGAACAATAACTAATTAAGAGTTCCTACCATGTTCTCAAAATGCTTCAATGTTAATGAATCGTCGGTTTTGAGTTTTGCAAGAAGCAAACTTGTTGAGATTATATTTTCTACAACAAGAAGCACGTTGTCTAGTCTGTGATTTACCCCATCCACACGATAACACCCACGACCCACACCCTCTCAAGTGCGGCAAACTCCAAAAGGAATTACGAATAACACTAAGCAAATGAAATTCTTTACCTTCTGTTTTACCCATCTTCTTTAAGAAGCAATACCCAAAGGAGACCAAGAGAAAGAACCCTACAACAATGGACATGACGAGAATTGCCAGATTCCTCTTCTTACCAAGAAAACCTGTTGATGTCCTCCTAGTTTCAGCTAAAACAAGAATTCATCTGAATTAGTCTCATAACTTGTGTAAAAGAAGAAAGTGGGTATATATCAGAACCAAATTGTAGTGATCATAACAAAAAAAATTAAAACAAACATTATAAGGGAAAATAGATATAAGAAAACCAAAAAAAGCATAGAAACGAAAATGGTCCAAAAGCTCGACCACACTCTACGCTTTGAGCAGTCTGAGTCATGGACCCCTGGATTCAAAGAGCATAGATGTTTTGTAACTTTGGCAGGAAAAACAGGTAGAAATTGTAGATTAAATGGGTAAAAGCACTCGTTCAACCTCAAGACTATATGTGTGTTGGCATGCATCCCACCTCAACAAATTTGGAAGTGGTCATCATTGAAAGGTGAGCAATTACCGATAGGTCTCTCTTAGCTTGAGGTCGAGATTTCACGATAGTGCTAAATAATGGAACATTTAAATCTTGATATATGTGATTAACTAAGCATGATGGACAATGAGAGAAAAATAAGGAAGCACGATGAGTAACCCAAACAGTAAAAAAAACATTAGTTACCTAACTCAATTGAATCCACACGCACATATAAATCTTGTCCTCCTTCTGTAAACTGTCTTATATCCATCAATTCTCCGTACCAAGTAATGCACCCACTTCCCCTTCCATTAAAATTTGCATTAGTGTAGGCCAAGCAAGAAGAGTTACTTAGGCATTCGTTCTCGCACTCCTTGAGACTTAAACTAGTGTCGACTAGAGAAATCGAAGTATCCCGTGCCAACTTCAAGAACCCTTCTTCATTCCCACAATCTTGCTCTCTCTTCCTTGCGCACCCCGCCGACCAATCTCTCAAGTACCAGTCCCTGGGAGACTTGGGATCAAATCCTGGGAGACTCTCACACTCCAATGCATTATTGGTGTTACAACTACCATACGGCCCACAGTGTCCGTAATCGTCGCATCGATCCCTTGGCGCCAACCCAAGCACATTCCACTTACGGATCCCTTGGAGCCATGTAAGTGGTTGGAGTGATCCAGTGTCGTCCAACACGACTCTATAGTAAATAGAATCGTTGAAGAGACTATACGTGCTGTAAACCTTGTCTTGATCGTTCATAAAACTAAAATTGGAGATATGGAGGCGTGCCATCTCCGGTATACCGTTAAATCCAAAACCGATCCACGGCCCAGTCCGCCAATATGGAGCTGAACCCTTATACAAGAAAAACTGAGGCGAGCCTCGTGGGTCAAGTGAGAAGGAGTAATTCCCACGTGCAGGATCGCTGCGAGACTTCCAAGAAGTTAGTGACCACTTCTCACCGGTTTTCTTGTTTAGCCCAAGTTTCATACCAGGAAGGAAGGTATGTGTAGGATAATCGAAGCTTTGCCATAAAACCCTTTGGCTACGAGTCTGAATTCCTGAATCCAAAAGTTTAGCTATGAAATCATTATGGGAGATGGAAACATTTGTCGACCAGACACAAGAGTTGTTTTGATTTTTGTCCAAGACAAGAAGATTTCCATCTTCGTTAATCGTAAGAACTCCGTTGGAATTCTTGAGGGGAGTTTCTCTGTTTGCAATCCACACCGGAGTTTGCTCTGATATCTTGTTATACCATTTTCCAAGGTACTGATCTCCAGAACTGTCGGGGCTAAAGAATCCTAACGCGAATATCTCTCTGGTAGAGATGAGGAAGTCGCCGTCGGTGATTAGTTCTGTTGGTTTAATTGTGTCGATGGAGGTGCAAAATTGGAACAAAACGAAGAAGATGAATACATTCATGGACCATTCTCCAGGACCCATGGCTGCCATTCCGTGTGGTAGCTTACTGGCTTCTAATCAATTATAAGGTGGATGTGATGCAACTGTGGTCCGTTAGTTAGGAAGGAAACTACACTTAATATTGAATCTGTGGGCCACTTAAGCTCAGAGGACAGTCTTGTAATTCTCCTCAGGGCTAACTACTAAAGTGGAAATTAAATGTCACTTAAGAGTAGTTGCGAAATAATGCATGGAAAAGTAGTGAACGACAAACTAGTTTCCGTGCCATTTTTGATTTTTTAATTTAGTTTTTGTTCATTGTAATTTAAGAGAATTCTAGGAATATTCTTTTTGTCAATGTACTTTCTTTTTTTTTTCTTTTTATGATTGGCTGGAGTATTGTTTCCAAACACTTGTCTTTCTCTTAATAGAACACAATATCAAATGTGTTTACCTCGAAAAAATGTGGGTTTAAAAGAAAGTGTAGCTAGTATTACCCTTAAAAAAAAGGGTTTATAGAAGTGAGATATTTGTCCAAGTAATGGAGATTGATCCTTAAGCATTGAATCACTTTGGAATAGAATTATTGTTAATTTTAAATTACTCATGTTAGAAGAAGAACATGAAAACCAATCTTGAAGGACAAGATTTATGGACGATCATCACCGGAGATGCATTTGACATTCTAAGAGACACTAAAGAAAATGTTGGACTTTCAAAAGAAATGAAAAGTAAAGAGTAAGAAAGCTAACATATGCTCTTTAGTGTTCTATACAAGAAGGAATCGGATGATCAGAAAAAGGACATGGGTTGACCTATGTGATTTAATTGGACTCCCTTCGCTCTATAAGCACCCAATTTTTACACCCCCCCTAATCATGATTAAATATTTTAACCATGGCTAAATCACCTTAACCTTAGGTATAACCCTAAGTCTTGACCCAATCTAAAACCTCCAAGCCCATGGCACCATGCCCATCACCAAGTTCCCAAGCAAAGGGCAACACCCAAGGCCAGAGCCTTAGGCCCAAGCCCAAGAGCCCAAGTTGTTTGCCCTCCTGGCATAAGCCCAAAATTCCCCTTTTGAGTGTTTCGGCCAGCTCTCCACCAAACCCAAGATCTTTCCTCTTTGATGATGGAATTCAAATTAAAGAAAGGGGAACCAGCCTGTGCAGCTGGAATTTCCAGCATTCTCAGGTATGTCAGGTTGATCCTCAATCACATCCAACACTACCACCTATCTCTTCCATAATTACCCTTTTGCCCCCCACCTCTCCTAAAGTCTATTAATACCAAGTGTTCAAGAAGAAAAAGGAGGACTCGGTGAAACCATTGTATCACCACACCTAGTTAAAAAAATAGCGTCAAGTCTCCCCTCCTTTTGGAAGCTTCAGCCTAAGGTATTGAGGTGGACTAGAGGGAAAGCTTGGGCTACCCCTCCTTTTTGGTCACTCTACCTAGCCATTGTGTTCCTCTTTCCACAGCTCCATCTTCTATTTCTTTAAAAAAAAAAGCAGCAAAGGGTAAGGTTTCCCTTGTTTTTTATTTTATATCTTGTTTCTTTATTGGTTTTGTACAGTCTGCATACTCCTAGTCCATCTTCTAGGAGTGTCAATCTTTATTGCTTCTCTTAAAGCCTACTCTCCATTAGAGTAGTGGGGAGGTCTTCATCCCTTTCAATGGGATGGAAGACCACCCATGGCAGGCTACAAGCTGATGTCTTGACCCCTCTCATTGGCTTTCCTTTTATTTAAAGCAGTGCTGGAAATCAGCACTGTTTTAGGTGTGTAATGGCATCAAAGCAATCATGTTGGGATGGTTAGAATCCTCTAACTAGGGTTAAGCTTAACCTTAGTTACTCCTTCTTATCACTTGGACCTCTAACTAGGGTTACACTTAACCCTAGTCAACCCCCCAAGGTTTTCGTTCCTTCATTTTTATCCAAAACAATGCTAAAAACTAGCACTGTTTCAGGCATTTTGTGGCACCAAAGCGATCATGTTGGGATGGTTAACATTCTTTAACTAGGGTTAAGCTTAACCCTGGTTACCCCTCTTGTACCTCAGACCTCTAACTAGGGTTACACTTAACCCTAGTTAATCCCCAATAGGATCCCTTGTTTTTTTTTTAATCCAAAACAGTGCTGGAAATCAGCACTGATCTGGACATTTAAATACCAAAACCAGCCTTGTTTGGGTAGTTTAGACGGCCAAAACTAGGGTTAAACTTAACCCTTGTTAAACTCTCTTGTACCTCAAACCTCTAACTAGGGTTACACTTAACCCTAGTTAATCTCCAATAGGATCCCTTGTTTTTTTTAATCTAAAACAATGCTGGAAATCAGCACTGATTTGGACCTTTAAATACCAAAACCAGCTTTGTTTGGGTAGTTTAGACGGTCAAAACTAGGGTTAAAATTAACCCTAGTTAAACTCTCTTATACCTCAGACCTCTAACTAGGGTTACACTTAACCCTAGTTAATCCCCAATAGGATCCCTTGTTTTTTTTTAAATCCAAAACAGTGCTAGAAATCAGCATTGATCTGGACATTTAAATACCAAAACCAGCTTTGTTTGGGTAGTTTAGACAGCCAAAACTAGGGTTAAACTTAACCCTAGTTAAACTCTCTTGTACCTCAGACCTCTAACTAGGGTTACACTTAACCCTAGTTAACCCCAATAGGATCCCTTTTCGTTCTTTTTATCTGAAAACAATGCTGGAAACCAGCATTGTTTTGGACATTTAAAAATACCAACTCAAGTTGTTTGGGAAGTTTGCATGGCCAAACTAGGATTAATCTTAACCGTAGTCATCCCCCTTACCTCATGAACCTTAAACCATGGTTAAACTTAACCCTGATTAACTTTTCTAGGCTATGTTCTCCTCTCATTGTTCAAAAGAGTGCTAAAACAACACCGTTTTGTAGCGTTTGGCACAGCCAAACAAGATTTAAAACTAACCCTAGTTAAACACTCTTGTCCCATGAATCCCAAACCAGGGTTAGACTTAACCCTAGTAGATCACCCCCTTCATTGTTTGTTCAAAACAGTGTTGAAATCACCACTATTTTGGGATGGTTGCCATTGCCAACTTCTATCACTTGGGTCCTCTCTCCCATGGAAATCCCCATGACAATAAAGCTTAACCAAGGCTCATTCAACCCTAGTTAACCGACTTTACTATGCGTCCCAAAAATGTAGGAGGCCATTCTAGGCCCTGCATTCATTTAGGGACCAATCTTAGACCTTAACTTGGGCTAATGAATCCCCTATGCCACACTTGACCTCTAACTAGGGTTAAACTTAACCCTAGTTGATTCCCATACCCTAGGTTGGACTTTAATAAGAAAAATCCCAAAAATTCTAAAAAATGCAAAAATACCAAAAAAAAAAAAATGTTTTGAGCTTCCTTAATCTTGGTTAACTCCTTTTTAACTCCGGTTAGCAACCCTAACCCTGAGTTAACACAACCCTTTGCCTCCGGGCTCTACCCTAGGCCGACCGGGCCTAAACCCTAGTCTACTGGACTACCCCTCAGCCTACCGGGCCCATAGTTTGCACATCGACCAACCCCGGTCAAGCAAAAAACCCTAATCTATAGGATTAGGTCCATTAGCCACCCTTGGTGCACACATAGACATCCCCTCGCCTTAGCACGGGCTCAAGTGCTAGAACTACGCTCGGTCTGATCTCACCCCAATGTGAGTACGTAGGCAGCTCAACACGGGCCCGACCCTAGTTAGATTTTACTTTCTTCCGGTTAGTATAAGTTAAATACTAATGGCATTTGATCAATATTGAATTATTTTGGCTTAAATCCTAGTAAGTAGGGAACCACCAAGTGTGGAAGTGTCGGGGTGCCGAACCCCTTCCCCGAGCTTAACCAAACCTCTTACCCCGATCCCTGATCGCGGACCAAGCCTGATCCAACATTTTCCGGGAACTTATCCCTTCTGAACTAATAAGTGGCGACTCTAAATCCCATGAGATTTTTAGGGAGTGAAATCCCGTGCTCACTCGCTCCACAAGCGGAGGTGTCTATTTTCCCTGGCCAAGAGGATAGGCTTGCTGACGAAGACCTGCAAAACGATAGTTGCCGGAGGGCCAAAGGAGACGGAAGCCCGAGGCAAGCTAGAGGGTAGCCTTGCTGATGAAGACCTGCAAAATGATAGTTGCCAGAGGCCCAAGGGAGACGGAAGCCCGAGGCAAGAGGGCAGTCTTGTAAGTCAACTATTAACCAACTAACATAACTTGCCTACTAAAAAAAAAGGTGGAGAGGAATGGTAGCCCTACTCTCAGTTAACACATACTCTCATCCTCTATAAACCACATGTCCACTTTATTGGTAAGAGAGTGTTTTAATCATTGCAAACGGACATGTGGTTGGTGAATGGTGAGAGTTGAGTTTGACTATGAGTAGGACTACCACTCCTAAAAAGAGTTTGGGCAAGATGACACGTGGCTAACTAAGAACTGTTAATTTGGTTTACTTTATTAGTGAGATCTTCTAACCCCTAGTAGCTGAAGTTTTGGCAATTAGGCTTAGCATTTTGATGGCTTTTCTATAGGACTCCGTTCTTTTGGTGGAACATTTAAAGTCTAGAACTTTCATTGTTTTGTGCCTAATTTTACTTGATGTCTAGAACTATATTCCATAGAGTGCAAAACTTTTATAAATATGGAACTTTCAAATTCCACCAAAAATTTTGGATTTTTGAAACTTCATAGATGTGGAACTTCAAATTAAATTGAACTTGATAAATCTAAGATACCATCAAGTAAAAGAATTAGAAACTCTTTCCGCTCTCTTCCTAAACTCTTGCCTCTTGTTCCAAAACATTAATATTCCGGACTTTTAAAAGCTCACCAAAAGAACAAAGCCTAGAAAATTTTCAAGGTGGAAGTTGGTCCGATGCCAAGGTGATCGTAGCTGCTTTAACTTCGCAAGACACTGACTTATCTATAGTTGGGATTCTTTTGTTCGATATTAGAAGTTGATACTTCAAATCCTCTCCTAAAGTCTGGTCTATTCTATGCACATCAGATATGCACCTAAACAAAATAGTGGTAATTGGAGGTCTGATTGTGTGCTTGTGTTTAGGTATTACAAAAAAAAAAAATTCACTAAGCGAGTGAGTGTTACTCTCCCTAGGTTCACTATAAGAAATCAGCTCATCGTTGACGGTTTTTATCCGTAACCGTAGGTCATTGATCATGATCATAGTACGCAGAACGAATCGTAACCTTCCGACGCGTGATCATATGTTGTATAAAATATCACAGTTATATAACCGTGATTGTATACGTAAATTAACCGTGATTATACATTCAAAATAAGGTCATTTCAGGTTCATCTTATAATCGCGATTTCATAATTAACCGTGATTGTTTAAAATTAAAAGCTTACAGTGTATTAATAAACCGTGATCCTTGATTTTTTTCTATAATCTTTCTCTATTTTGTTTTTCAGTTAAAATTCTCCTTCATGCAACCCCTACTACCTGTAGCCCCTTACAACCACTTCTAAATTAATACATGAATAAAATAAAACATCCATCCACACAATAACTTACAGATGATAGAATAAATTAACTTTCATGAATACTATAACAACAACAAACTATATTTTCATTAATTAATAGAAATTGTTTTACAATGTAATCAGAATACATATATGCACAAATGATAATTAATCTAAACAATAATATTCTTAAGTATTTAGTCAAATCATTTTCAAGTCTTTCTATTGTTTTATTGCTATATGGTTCATCGCCCTTAACAAAACAGTCAGTATTCTTATCATGTATTTCTATTTCATTGTTGGTGATGATATCCCGCAGGTATAACATGGTGTAGTAGCTACATTTTCAGTTACTTTTTTGTTTGAGACACTACAAAAAAATTAAGAAAAGGATTGGAGTATCAATTATGTTTAATATATAAAATTTCTGAAACAACAATTAAAATAACTAATTAATGTCGAACACGTCTTAATATTAATAAATTTCACTCTTGTAAGTCTATTTTTACATTTCAAAAGACTGGACTTGTATATAATTTCCCCTTACGACAATAACTTGATCAATTATATAAAGGTAGTACAAAATATAAACAAATGTAAAATGTGTGAAAGCTAGGGAATAAATTACATGCTCATTGAGGACCTTTATAATTTTTGGGCGTACGTATATGCCTAACTACAAGCATCACTGTTCCCTGTAATAATAATGAATTTCAAATTTATAATTTCAAATGAAGACTAAAATTTAAGAATTACTAATCATAAGTAACAAAATAGCATGAGATCTAGTATCGCCGTTATATATTGTATATATTACGGTGGTAGAAACCGTTGTTATTGAGATAATACATAATGGCGGTTTACTACCACCATGATTGATATTATATATCACGGTGGTGTCTATCCGCCTTGAGGAGACTTAAGCTAGAGGACAGTCTTGTAAGTCTCCTCAGGGCTAACTACTAAACTGGAAATTAAATATCACTTAAGAGTAGTTGCGAAATGATGCATAGAAAAGTAGTGGTACACGAAAAAAGTAATGTTGAGAAATGATGCATTGAAAAGTAGTGAACGACAAGCTAGTTTCGGTGCCAATTTCGATTTTTTAAATTTAATTTTTGTTCATTGTAATTTAGGATAATGCTAGGAATACTCTCTTTGTTAATGTACTCTTTTTATGATTGGCTGGAGTATTGTTTCAAAACACTTGTCTTTCTCTTAATAGAGCACAATATCACATTTGTTTCCCTCGAAAAATGTGGGTTTAAAAGAAAGTGTAGCTATCATTACCCTTAAAAATAGGGTTTATAGAAGGGAGATCTTTGTCCAAGTAATGGAGATTGACACCAAATTATTGAATCACTTTGGAATAGAATTATTGTAAATTTTAAATTACTCATGGTAGAAGAAGAACATGAAAACCAACCTTGAAGGACAAGATTTATGGGTGATCATCACTGGAGATGCATTTGACATTCTAAGAGATACTAAAGAAAATGCCGATTTTAAAAAAGAATGAAAAGTAAAGAGTAAGAAAGCTACATATGCTCTTTAGTGTTCTATACAAGAAGGAATCAGATGATCAGAATAATACTTCCTCAGGAGTTACTTTGCAGAAAGTAACTCAAGAAGTTTGAGAAAGTTATTTGATGGATAAAATAGTGTTTGGTTTGCACATCGAAAAAATGACTTTTAAAAATCTAAAAGTCAAGTTTTCTTATGATTTGCACTTACAAGAAATAAGTTTTAATTTTTTTTTACATATGGTATAAAATTGATATATGATTGTTTCCATATATCAACTCTTTTAGAATTTGTGATGCCCATTGATAAAAGAGAAGATAGAAACATATTTTACACCTGTGCATGCACTAGCAGGTAATATGCAAATTACTACACCCAGTATTCATGATTTAAAACAAGTGATCATATAAAAATCTAAAACATACAAACATTGGTGTGCCATTTTATATGACACATCATTGAGTATCAAGAAATAAACATTCATATTTAAGTGACAATTTTCCTGATAAGTATCATCCAATCAATTGATTATTTCTTGCATATTATGTAACACATCACCAAAAGTTCATTACAAATACTCAATATAGCACTAACAACAAACAAATAAGAAGGGGTACACGTGGTGCCTATTGGCATCACGATAGAGCTTATGTGGCATTGCAGTTCCCACCCTCGAACACTAACCAATTGAGTTACTAACTATTCTATTTGACAATGTTAGACAAAGAAAGATGAAAACAGTATTAAACTTAGATTGATTATGCTTAACCACAGTTAAAGGGGGCTCTAAAAGCCGCCATGTGTCTCTTTTAACACCCACTAACAGTGGTTAATATTCATTCACCCTAAGGTTCATGCATCTAACCTTGAAATTTTTTTAAAAAATATTATTATGTTTAACCACAGTTAAAGGGGGCTCTACAACCCACCACATGTCCTTTTTAACACCAACTAACTGTGGTTAAGATTTACTCATCCCTTGGGTTCATGCATCTAACCTAGTTTTTTAAAAGAAAATAATATTAACCTTAGATTGGTTATGCTTAACTATAGTTAAAGGAGGCTCTACAAGCCGCCACACGTCCTATTAACACCGACTAAGAGTGGTTAATATTCACTTGCCTCCTAGGGTTCATGCATCTAACCTTGGATTTAGAAAAAATATAAAAAAATATTAACCTTAGGTTGATGTTGCTTAACCATAGTTAAAGGGGACTTTACAAGCCACCTTGTGTCTCTTTTAACACTCACTAACTGTAATTGAGATTCACTCACCGGTTCATCCATCTCACCTTGATTTTTAGATTTTTTTTAAAAAAATATTAACCTTAGGTCAATTAAACTTAACCTCAGTTAAAGAGGGATAAATGGAACACGTGGTGATCTATAGAGGCGTGCATTCCGTTGAGCCGATTAAAAAGGCTAAAAATGTCATTTCTTAAAAAATTAACATCCGTTAACTTGCTTTTGGATGGAATGGTGGATTTGCAAAAGTTTTAAAAGTTAGTGGGGGCATAATACAAAATCATAAAATACAAGGAGGTATATACAAATAGCTGAAAACATTGGAGTTTTTTTTTTTAAAACCCAAAGAAAGAAAAACGTGGGATGAAGAAATGGTGGAGGAAGAGATCAGATCAATTGATTGGGAGGAATGCTAGTCCTACTCCATTCTAGATGAGAGAATGCTTCAATCATTATAATTTGGACAAGTGGTTATGGAGGGTGATAATAGGGCTAGCAATCCTCATTGATTGGATGGGACGAATACGATGGTTCGCAAAACACCGTCAACTTCCCGTGGAAGTCGATATATCAATTTCCAATTCAATATTCTGACTTGCACTGACCTTCTACTTTTTTAAGAAGTCAAATTGATATGGGCAAACCAAACACGCTGACTTCCCCAAACCCCAAAAGGTGTAGAAGTCCATGGGAAAGTCTATCCAAACCCCACCTAAATTAAATGCATGTGGTTTGCTTCAATTTCTTGAAAATGAGTTCCATGGTAATGGATAATCTTTCCCCACCTAAATGAAATGCATGTGATTCACTTTAATTTCTTGAAAATGAGTTCGGTGCCATGGTAATGGATAATCTTTCCATTTTCTTGAAAATGAGTTCGGTGGCCTCTACAACCGCCACATGTCTCTTTTTAACATCCACTAACTTTAGTTAAGATTCACTCACCCCTAAAGTTCATCCAACTAATTAACCTTGGTTTTTAGAAAAAATAATATTAATCTTAAGTCACTACAAAATTCATGGTTTTCAACGGCAGTCACAAACCGTCGCTGAAAGATGAATAACCGTCGTTATATTAAATAACGGCGGTTATATAGACCGTCAGTGTACATGTTGTCAATTAACGGCGGTTTTTTAATTGCGGTTTCGTAATCCGCCGTTATTTATCAAATAATCAACTGCGGTAATTGACACTTTTAACGACGGTTTTCAAGGGCAATATTTGTCAACAAATTAGTGGATATGACGGCGGTTACAACAACCGTCATTGTATATGACCTCCTTAACGGCGGTAATTTAAACTTGTAACAACGGTCCTTCAAGGGCAATACCGTCAACAAATATCTGGATATAACGGCGGTTTGCAAAACCGTCGTAATTTATACAACAGGTGAAACCGCCAGTGTAACCAATTAAATATCAATTATTAATTTATTAAGTTTCAATATCAGCGGAAGTAAAAACCGCCGCTATTAGCTTGAATAAAAAAAAAATTATTTATAAAAATGTGGTTATTTTTACCTGTATTATTTGTACCTGTCAGCAATATAAAATCATTCATCTTATCCAAATAGTTCTAATTGGAAAGAAAACAATATAATACATCGAAATTCATCCACATACTCCATCAAAATCATAATATATACAAATTTGTCATCCAAAATCATAAAATCCGATTTGAATCCGTATTCGTTTATCCGGATATTATCCGATTACGACATCTGGCGGAACGAATTGAATAGATGTTTCAAGTATTTGTTTATAAATGGAGCGGATACGGATACCGCACTATCCGTTTCGTTCATTATCCGATCGATTATAAATACTTTACATGACAAGTATACCCCCATATGGTTTAAAACTTTTACCAAACATTTAGGTAATTTTGTTATTCTTTCAAGAATATGAGCCTATAAGAGTAATTCTACCTAACATATATATCATCTTTAACTAACCCTATTCCCGATCGTTCACACTTCACAGCCGCATCTTCGTCTTCTCCATCTCTTCTTCCACTCATCTCACCTTATCTCCTCTAACCTCTTCTTTTTCTTTGAGTTTCAGTCATCTGCTCGCCTATTTCCTCTTAATCAATTTTTTTCAATATTCAGCAGCCCTTTAATGAATAATCGAAGTCCTCGGCAACCCTTGAAATAGTTGAAGACGATACGAAGGTAAAGTGTGGGTTTCTTTTTCGATGACCTTCGATTGATGCCCTAGATGCAAGTTGTTGACGATTACATCTTTTCAACATACTACCTCTTGTTGAACCAAGTAAGTATTATGATATTCCTCCATCTTTTTTCCAATCTATTTCATTACATTTTCAAGCCATAAATTGATATGATAAGATGAAATAGTAGATGTCTTTCATTTTTTTAAACTAGGTTTGTCTTTTGGGTTTATGAGAAAGATGTATAAACAAAAAGATGAACCAGGTTAATTTTTTCCCAATTTTTTTAAAGTATTCGGATACTTTAGATAACATCTGAATTTGAATACTTTATTCAAAGCCGAATAAGAATTTTCCTTTGTCGCTATCTGGCGGATATCAGATCGAATTCAAATAGTCGGATTTGGTAATCAAAGCGGATATGGATATACCCTTATCTGTTTCGAATCCGCTCCATTTACAGCCCGATTCATTTTTCTTACACATGAGAGGCTTCAACTATCTTAAAAGAAAAACTAAATGTAGTAATTAATTTTCTTACACATGAGAGGCTTCAACTATCTTAAAAGAAAAACTAAATGAAGTGTTGCTCAGCTGAGCAATTTTGAAAATTATAAAATACTTATTATTTATAGAATCAGTCTATGGTTACTTCCAAATATACTCCTGGATCCTAACCCTTTAATTCAAATGATTATGGGTCAAGATTATATTTGGCTTGACTTATTTGATTTCACCTATTTTATCATTTTCTAAAGTTATAGAAGTTCTAATCTTGACCCTTAATAATTTGAATTAAAGAGTTTGGATTTAGGAGTACCCATAGACCGACTCATTATGTATAATAAGTAGGCATTTGTGCAAGGATTTTGTGAAATTTATCCAACAAATAGTCCCCTGTGTTCAAATTAGTAAATTATAAAATACTTATTATTTATGTTAAGTAGCCATCTGTGCATGAAAATAATCCAACAAAAAATACCAAGTGTTCCAATAAGGATCCAAGCAATTTAATGTTGGTTCTTAATGTCATATGTTATTTTCTTTTCTTTTCTTTTCTTTTGTGTGTGTGCGCACGCCCACAGCTGCGTACCACTCTTGGTAACAATAATTCTATATATTAATCCTTGTAACAACAATCTAATAGATGGCTCCTTAAACAACATATTACAAGCTAGCTTGGCGGTGGCAATCTTGCCCGTACGAAGAAAAAAAGATTTGTACAACTGCAATTGCCTCTCTCCATAATTACAAAGTGCCACTGTCATATGCAGAAAGGAAAATGCTATTGCCTCTTTAGGGCTGAGACCATCGAGATTGTGCTCTAATAGCATGGGATTTCAGGTGGAGCCTATCATGTGAAATGGGCCCCACCTGAATCCCGTGAACTTGGAGCACGGTCTCGGTGATCTCGAAAGGGGTCTCAGTAACAAAGTCCAGATGGAAAGGGGTGCTTCGCTTTTCTGTAGTGAAGCAAACTCCGTCTTAAACTTAATCTCAAATAATAATACTTTTGCACCTTTATCGAGCTTCCAACATAGTAATTGTAACCTCATTCACGGAACAAGATCCTGATCCATTCGTAGATGAGTGTGGACCATTGCTTGTTGTCCCCGTAATAAAAGCAGGTTGTTTAGGAGGCGGAAGAGTTGTTTCATTACCTAACATGAAAACAACGGTTGACATGGATGGCCTGTCTGTTGCACTTTCTTGGACACATAAAAGCCCAACATGGATGCATCTCAAAACTTCGTGAGCATTACAGGAACCAGCGATTGAGGAGTCGACCATATCCAAGGCTCTGTCTGCTCTCCAAAAGTCCCATGCCTGAAATAGTTTCACATAATCATTTTAAGTGGAAATTAATAAGTGGTAGAATTGTAAACAAACAGATGTACTTACAATTCCGATCAAATTCAAGAAGTGATCCTTTTGATAATAGTCATTGTTTCTCTTGCCACTAATGATCTCTAATAATAATACTCCGAAACTAAAGACATCAGATTTTATGGAGAACAACCCATTCATTGCATACTCTGGTGCCATATAACCACTGCATTACAAGGATGCGAAAAATATTATTTCAATTTGATGGAAGTAATTTAGTGCTTTTGTGCTTCTCGTTTGTGCATGTGCTATGTTTGTTTATGTACTACACTTACTATGTCCCAACCACTCTCTTTGTATTTTCATGTGTTTGATTCCCTCCAAATATTCTGGCCATGCCAAAATCTGAAATTTTGGGGTTCATCTCAGCATCTAGTAGAACATTACTGGCTTTCAAATCCCTATGGATAATTCTCAATCTAGAGTCTTGATGAAGATAAAGGACCCCTCGAGCAATCCCAAGAATAATTTCAAAGCGATTTCTCCAATCCAACAGTGCCTTTCTTGTTTGATCTGTGTCAAATTTTGAGTTATACATATTAAAAATATGCATGAGGAGAGAAACTTAAACAAAACATGACAAGGCAAATTGAAGTAGTAGCAAAGTATTTGTACCGAAGATGAAAGTGTCTAAGCTTTTATTTGGCAAGTATTCATAGATTAACATCTTCTCTTCTTCTTGAATGCAACAACCTAGAAGCCTGACAAGATTCCTATGCTGAAGTTTGGCAATCAACCTAACCTCATTTTTTAACTCTTCCATCCCTTGTCCTGAATTCTTTGATAGTCTTTTCACTGCTATTTCATGTCCATTAAATAGTCGACCCTAAAAATTATAAAACCGGACTTGCATCAAGCTAGCAACACTGTTAGGCAATGCTGACACACCCACCCATGAAGATACAACCACAAAAGGAAAAAAAGAAACTAGAAGTCATAATCTTGAAACTTCTGAAATTACCTTATAAACTGGGCCAAAACCACCTTGTCCAAGCTTATTAGCTAAAGAGAAGTTATCTGTTGCAGCTACTACGATGCTTAGATCATAGAATTGTAATTCTGAATTTGTTCGACTGTCTTCCAGCTTCCTTGCACCTAGAGAGTCTTCGACACTTGTCTCACTAGTGGCCAAATTAAAAAATAATACTTCACGATGTCGTCGTTCATTTTCCATCATGCCTGAACACAGTGGCACAATAACTAATTAAGAGTTCCTACCATGTTCTCAAAATGCTTCAATGTTAATGAATCGTTGGTTTTGAATTTTGCAAGAGGCAAACACCAAAAGGAATAACGAATAACACAAAGCAAATGAAATTCTTTACCTTCTGTTTTACCCATCTTCTTTAAGAAACAATACCCATAGGAGACCAAGAGAAAGAACCCTACAACAATGCACACGACGAGAATTGCCAGATTCCTCTTCTTACCAAGAAAACCTTTTGATTTCCTCCTAGTTTCAGCTAAAACAAGAATTCATCTTAATTAGTCTCATAACTTGTGGAAAAGAAGAAAGTGGGTATATATGAGAAGCAAATTGTAGTACTCATAACAAAAAAAAATTTAAAACAAACATTAGAAGGGAAAATAGATACAAGAAAACCAAAAAAAGCATAGTAATGAAAATGGTACAAAAGCTCGACCACACTCTACGCTTTGAGCAGTCTGAGTCATGAACCCCTGGATTCAAAGAGCATAGATGTTTTGTAACTTTGGCAGGATAATCATCTACGGTGATAACCGGATTTAGCAAATCCGGTTATCACCCCTAGAGGTCGCCACGTGTCTCCTTTGACAGCCCTTAACCGTGGGTAAGGTTCACCCACCTATTTTTTTGGTTTTTTTTTTTCACATATTAATTCTTTTTTTTAAAATTAAAAACTGTTTTTAATATTAAAAAAACTTTAAAAAAAGTTTTTAAATTTTAAAAATAGAATTCATATTAAACAAAAAAAAAAACTAAAGTAGGTGGGTGAACCCTAGGGGTGGGTGAACATTACCCACGGTCAAGGGGTATCAAAGGAGACAAGTGGCGACCTCTAGGGGTGATAACCGGATTTTGCCAAATCCGGTTATCACCGTAGAGGATTCGACTTCAGATTAAATGGGTGAAAGCAGTCGTTCAACCTCGAGACTATATGTGTGTTGGCATGCATCCCACGTCAACAAATTTGGAAGTGGTCATGATTGAAAGCTGAGCAATTACCGGTAGGTCTCTCTTAGCTTGAGGTCGAGCTTTCACGATAGTGCTAAATAATGGTACATTTTATGAGCGAAATTGAAATATGAGATTCAACTAAGCATGATAGACAATCAGAGAAAAATAAGGAAGCAGGATGAGTAACCCAAACAGAAAAAAAAACATTAGTTACCTAACTCAATTGAATCCACACGCAGATATAAATCTTGTCCTCCTTCTATAAACTCTTTTATATCTATCAATTCTCCGTACCAAGAAATGCACGCCGTTCCCCCTCCTCCATTAGTGTAGGCGGTGCAAGAGCAGTTACTCAAGCATTCATTCTCGCACTCCTCAAGACTCAAACTAGTTTCGACTCGAGAAATCGAAGTATCCGGTACCTTTACCCGTGCCACCGTCAAGAACCCTTCTCCGTTCCCACACCCTAGCGGTCTCTTCCTCACGCACCCCGCCGACCAATCTCTCAAGTACCAGTCCCTGGAAGACTTGGGCTCAAATCCTGGGAGACACCCACACTCTAACGCATCATTTTTGGTGCTACAACTTCCATATGGTCCGCAGAGTCTGTATAAGTCGCATGGATCCATTGTCGGCAACCCAAACGAATTCCACCGATGGATCCCTTCGAGCCATGTAAGAGGTTGGAGTGAGCCGGTGTCGTCCAACAAGTATCTTGAGAAGATAGAATCATTGAAGAGACTATAAGTGCTGTAAACCTTGTCTTGATCGTTCACAAAACTAAAATTACAGAAATGGGGGTGCGCCATCTCCGGTACACCGTTAAATCCATTACGGCTCCACGGTCCACTCCGCCAATATGGAGTTGAATCCTTATACAAGAAAAACTGAGGCGAGCCTCGTGGGTCAATTGAGAAGGAGTAATTCCCACGTGCAGGATCGCTGCGAGACTTCCAAGAAGTTAATGACCAGTTCAGACCGGTTTTCTTGTTTAGCCCAAGTTTCATACCAGGAAGAAAGGTGTGTGTAGGATAATCGAAGCTTTGCCATAGAACCCTTTTGCTATGATTTTGAATTAAAACCAGATTTCCTGAATCCAAGAGCTTAGCTATGGAGTCGTTATGTGGGAGCGCTACATATGTGGACCAGGCAGTACAATTTTGATTTTTGTCGAAGACAATAAGATTTCCAAATCCATTGATCATAAGAACTCCGTTGAAATTCTTGACGGAAGTTTCTCGGTTCGCGACCCACACTGGGGTTTGCTCTGATACTTTGTTATACCATATTCCAAGGTACCGATCTCTAGAACCGCCGGGGCTGAAGAATCCTAAAGCGAATCTCTCTCCGGTAGAGACGAGGATGTCGCCGTCCTTGATGGGTTGTGTCGGCGTAACGGTGTCCATGGAGTTGCAAAACTGGAAAAGAAGGAAGAAGAGGATTGCATTCAAGGACCATTCTCCAGGATCCATGGCAGCCATTCCGTGTGGTAGGCTTACTTAGCTTCTAATCAATTATAAGGTGGAAATATGTGATGCAACTACTTAAAAGTGGAAAGTGGAAACTACACTTAATATTAATATTGAATCCGTGAGTAAATCTCCTCAGGTCTAACTGCTAAAGTGGAAATTAAATGTCAGTTAAGAGTAGTTGCGAAATGATGCGGAGAAGTTCGAACGACAAGCTATTTCGATTTTTTAATTTAGTTTTTGTTCATTGTAATTTAAGATAATGCTAGGAATACTCTCTTTGTCAATGTACTTTTTTTTTTTTTTTTTTTCTTTTTATTTATTTATTTATTTATTTATTTTTTTTTTTTATGATTGGCTGGAGTATTGTTTCTAAACCCTTGTCTTTCTCTTTCTCTTAATAGAATACAATATCAAATGTGTTTCCTCGAAAAATATGGGTTTAAAAGAAAGTGAAGCTAGTATTACCCTTAAAAAAAAGGGTTTATAGAAGTGAGATCATTGTCCAAGTAATTAATGGAGATTGATCCCTAAGCATTGAATCACTTTGGAATAGAATTATTGTTAATTTTAAATTACTCCTAGTAGAAGAAGAACATGAAAACCAACCTTGGAGGACAAGATTTATTGGCGATCATCACCAGAAATGCATTTGACATTCTAAGAGATACCAAAGAAAATGCCGACTTTCAAAATAAATGAAAAATAAAGAGTAAGAAAGCTAGCATATGCTCTTTAGTGTTCTGTACAAGAAGGAATTAGATGATCAGAAAAATACTTTCTCAGGAGTTACTTTGTAGAAAGTAACTCCTTAAGAAGTCTGAGAAAGTTATTTGATGGATAAAATAGCATTTGGTTTGCACATCTAAAAAATGATTTTTAAAAATCTGAAAGTCAAGTTTGCATTTGGTTTCCACTTACAAGAAATAACTTTTAATATTTTTACATATGCTATAAAATTGGTATATGATTATTTCCATATATCAACTCTTTTAGAATTTGTGATGCCCATAGATAAAAGAGAAGATAGAAACATATTTTACACCTCTTCATGCACTAGCAGTTAATATACAAATTACTACACCCAGTATTCTTGATTTAAAACATGTAACCATATAAAAATCTAAAACATACAAACATTGGTGTGCCATTTTATATGAAACATCATGCAGTATCAAGAAATAAACATTCATATTTAAGTGACAATTTTCCTGATAAGTATCATCCAATTATTGACTATTTCTTGCATTTTGTGTAACCCATCACCAAAATTTCATTACAAATACTCAATATAGCACTGACAGCTAACAAATAAAAAGGAGTACATGTGATGCCTATTGGCACCACGATAGAACTTATGTGGCATTAGAGTTCCAAGCCTTGAACACCAACCAATTGAATTACTAACTATTCTATTTGATGTTGGACAAAGAAAGATGAGAAATGACAATGTTACATCTAACCTTGGTTCTTAGAAGAAAAATAGTATTAACCTTAGATTGATGATGCTTAACCACAATTAAAGGAGGCTCTAAAAGCCGCCATGTGTCCCTTTTAACACCCACTAATAGTGGTTATTCATTCACCCCTAGGGTTCATGAATCTAACCTTGTATTTTTAAAAAAAATATACAAAAATATTATTATATTTAACGACAGTTAAAGGGGGCTCTATAACCCACCTCATGTCCTTTTTAACACCAACTAACTGTGGTTAAGATTTACTCATCCCTTGGGTTCATGCATCTAACCTTGGTTTTTAGAAGAAAAAAAATATTAACCTTAGATTGGTTATTCTTAACCATAGTTAAAGGAGGCTCTACAAGCCACCACATGTCCTTATAACACCCACTAACAGTGGTTAATATTCATTCACCTCCTAGGGTTCTTGCATCTAACCTTGGATTTAGAAAAAATATTAACCTTAGGTTAATGATGCTTAACTATAGTTAAAGGTGGAGCATCTAAACAAAAGCGTAGGAATTGGAGTATAGAGGCCATACAGATGTTCAAGGGTGGAGATGTTCCCCAATTCATTAGGGACTAGGTCAGATAATAGGTTGCACCATAAGACCCTACAAAGCAAGCAGACATTGTTCTTGGGAAGCTGATGAGAGCAGGAACATGGAGAAAAGAAGAGATGATGCTTTACTTACAAGAATCGTAGAGACGGCAAGGCTCCCAAGTGTCACGATCATTTTTTCCAGTGCTCGGCACATGGCCATGACCCGTGTTTTGTAAGCCTTGTACATATGAGTCATGTAAAGTGTCCCGAGGTTTATTGTAAATACCTTTTGTAGTCAAGGGTAGTTTAGTAAGGTAATTTGTAATGGCAGAGTTGTAAATACCCCAGTATGACTCCACTAGCAAGGAGGATGTTTCCTTCTGTAAAAGGGTGAAATGTTTATTTTCCTACCTTGAGGAGAGGTGAGCATTGAGCAAGGTGAGTCCTTAGCCCATGTCCCTTTGAGTTTGTAGCAAGCTCAATCTCTTCACTAATTGTAGTCTGTAAAGGATTTCTTGGAAGGATCAATAAAGCTTAAAGTTGCTTTCAATCGGTGTTGCATGTTGCTACGTGTTGCTTACTTTGTCCCTTACTGACTTGGTGTGCATCTTACCACTTGGGAATATTTCTCGGGTGAGTATCTTGCGGTTGGCTGACTCGCAGGTGTAGCCGAGTACCGCACGGTCGCTTTGCTTACAAAAAGGTTGGACCGTGACAGTTGCTATCAGAGCGGTCATTGTGATCCTCTAGAAGTTAGAATCATGCCACCGAGACTGGAAAGGACAAACAAAGAGCGGATCGAGGATCTCGAGTTGCAAGCTTCACAACTTGGCGGTGTTGCAGACGGACTTGCACAACTTGCCGAGCGTGTCGATGTGATCGAGATGGAACAAAGGAATGTTGCTAACACTACTGATATGCTTAGCGAGGACTTTAGGGCTACGGTGGAAGCCCTACAAGCCGAAATTGGTGACCTTGTTGCTAACCTGAATGTTCTCACTAGAGCAATGGGAACAACTGGCCCGAATGCAGGTGAAACTTCTAGGATCCGAATTCCTGAACCTAGAAACTATGCTGGTGCTCGTGATGCAAAAGAACTTGAGAACTTCTTGTTCGATATGGAACAATACTTCCGGGTTGTCAGAACTGACTCGAAAGAGACTAAAGTCACGATGACTACTATGTATTTGGTGGGTGATGCCAAATTGTGGTGGCGAACGAAGTACGATGATATAGTCAGGGGTGTTTGCACCATTGACTCATGGGAGGACCTAAAGAGGGAATTGAAGGCACAATTCTTTCCCGAGAATGTCGAGTATATGGCTCGGCGAAAGTTGAGAAACCTTCGACAAACTGGTACTGTTCGCGAATATGTGAAGCAGTTCTCGGCATTGATGCTGGACATTCGAGATATGTCCGAGAATGACAAGCTATTCTATTTCCTTGAAGGTCTCAAACCTTGGGCCCAAACTGAGTTACAAAGACAAGAGGTACAAGATTTGGCGTCAGCGCAAGCTGCAGCTGAGCGCCTAACCAACTATACTACCGAGGATGGTGGGAAGAAGAAAATAGCTTACTCGGGAAACTCAAGCTCGAGTGCTAAGTCAGGGAAGTTTAACAAGCCCAAGAGTGGGGGAGGTGATAAGAGACCTTCAGGATCCTCACAATTCAAAGGATCCACATCGTCTTCAGCTGGGTCGAAGACTATTAGTTGCTTCCTTTGTGGAGGGTCACATCGGATTGCTGTATGCCCACAAAAGCAGGCTTTAAATGCCTTACAACAGTCTCCTCAAGCTGAGATAGTGCCTGAAGAGGACGAAGGTGAGGAGCCAACTCGGATGGGTGCTCTACGATTACTTAATGCTATAAAGAAGCAAAGTGTAGAGAAGAAACCAGCCCCTACCAAAGGTCTCATGTATGTTGAATTGAAGATCAATGGTAAGCTGACCCGTGCTATGGTCGACACAAGGGCCACTCATAACTTTGTGGCGGGTTCGGAAGCGAAACGCCTCGACTTGAATCTAGAGAAGGATTCTAGTCGAATGAAAGCGGTAAACTCAAAGGCCAAATCAATCCATGGTGTGGCCAAGTCGGTACATGTGAAGTTGGGCGACTGGAAAGGGAGAATGAACCTTACAGCTGTTCCGTTGGACAATTTTCAAGTCATTCTTGGGATGGAGTTCCTAAGAGAGACTAAGGCGGTACCGATGCTCTTCTCAAACTCAGTTTGTCTACTCGGAGATAACCCTTGCATGGTTCCTGCCACTAACAAAGCAAGTGAAGAGAAGTTTCTATCAGCCCTCCAACTAAAGAAGGGTCTGAAAAAGGGGGAACCAACTTATGTGGCTTCCCTTGTGGAAGTCCAAGAGGAGTTGAGAGAAGCTCCTATACCAAAAGCTGTGCAACAAATCTTGAAGGAGTTCGAGAATGTGATGCCTGGTGAACTCCCCAAGTCATTGCCTCCGAGAAGAGGCGTCGATCATCAAATAGAGTTGGTTCCTGGAGCTAAACCACCTGCAAGAGGGGCATATCGCATGGCTCCGCTAGAGTTGGCAGAATTGAGAAAACAATTAGATACCTTGCTGGAGTCAGGGTTTATCCGGCCATCAAAGGCCCCATTTGGGGCACCTGTGCTATTTCAGAAGAAGTAGGATGGAAGCTTAAGGTTATGTGTGGATTATCGTGCCTTGAACAAGTTAACTGTCCGGAACAAATATCCTATCCCTCTCAGTGCAGATTTTTTTGATCAGTTGGGAGCTGTACGATATTTCTCTAATCTTGATTTAAGGTTAGGCTATTATCAAGTCCGCATTGCTGAGGGAGATGAACCAAAGACTGCATGTGTAACCAGATATGGTGCTTTTGAGTTTTTGGTCATGCCATTTGGGTTGACCAATGCCCCTGCCACATTTTGCACCCTCATGAATGAAATCTTCCACGAGTATCTGGATAAATTCGTGGTGGTGTATCTTGATGATATTGTCATAAATAGCTCCTCATTGGAGGAGCATGTCGGGCATTTACGCACCGTATTCCAGTTACTTCAGAAGAACCACTTATTTGTGAAGAGAGAAAAGTGCTCATTTGCTCAAGAGCACATTATGTTCCTCGGACACCAAGTTGGCGGAGGCCAAATAAGGATGGATATGAAGAAGGTACAGGCTATCCAGGAATGGAAGGCCCCAACCAAGGTGAGTGAGCTACGCTCATTCCTTGGATTGGTGAACTATTACAGGAGATTCATTCTGGGGTACTCCAAGCGTGTTGCTCCACTAACCGACTTATTGAAGAGAGATTAGATTTGGTCTTGGTCACAAGAATGCCAAGACGTATTTGAAGACCTCAAGAATGTTGTAATGAGCAATCCAGTCCTTACCCTGCCAAATTTGGGAAAAACATTTGAGGTCCAAATTGACGCATCGGACTATGCTTTAGGGGGTGTACTTCTACAAGACGGCCATCCAGTTGCTTATGAGAGCCGAAAGCTCAATGATGCCGAACGAAGATACACTGCCTAAGAAAAAGAATTATTGGCTGTTATTCATTGTCTCCGGGTGTGGAGGCATTATCTACTTGGTTCAAAGTTTGTCGTAAAGACAGACAACTCTGCGGTAAGCCACTTCTTGACCCAAAAGAAACTCACTCCCAAGCAAGCTCGATGGCAGGAGTTCCTTGCCGAGTTTGACATCGAGCTAGAATATAAGGCAGGACGCACTAATCAGGTAGCGGATGCCTTGAGCCAGAAGACCGAGTTTGCGGCTTTGAAGTTGGTGGGTCACTTGACGGCGAGTAAGGTAACTGATAGCAAACGGGAGCGAATTAAAGAAGGGCTTGACCAAGATCCTACAGCCAAAACCATTATTCAACTTGCCAAGGAGGGCAAGACGCGTCGATTTTGGTTAGAGGATGGTTTCCTCCTTACCAAGAGAAGGTGCTTGTTTGTGCCTAGAACGGGTGAACTGCGCAAATTACTTCTGAAAGAATGTCATGACACTTTGTGGGCAGGTCATCCGGGCTGACAACGCACCATGGCCTTGTTGAAACAAAACTATTATTGGCCAAATATGAAAGATGATGTGATGGGGTACACTAAGACTTGTCTCATCTTCCAACAGGACAAAGTTGAGAGAAAGAAGGCATTAGGACTCCTGCAACCGCTACCGGTGCCAAAGAGACCATGAGAGAGTGTCTCAATGAACTTCATAACTAACCTGCCTCAAGTGGGGGAGTATGGGTCAATATTGGTGGTTGTGGACATGTTTTCCAAGTATGCAACTTTCATCCCAGCACCAAAATACTGCTCGGCAGAGGAGGCAGCTTATCTGTTCTTCAGACATGTTGTCAAATACTGGGGAGTGCCCCAAAATTTGGTAAGCGATCGAGACACTCGGTTCACAGGACGGTTTTGGACCGAGATATTTCGACTGTTGGGGTCGAAGTTAGACTTTTCTTCAAGCTACCATCCACAAACTGATGGACAGACAGAGAGATTCAATGGTTTGCATGAAGAATATTTACACCACTTTGTAACAGCTAACCAAAGAAATTGGGTTAATCTTCTAGATATAGCCCAGTTCTGCTTTAATATTCAAAAGAGCTCCTCTACTAACAAGAGTCCTTTTGAGATTGTTACAGGACAACAACCACTGTTACCTCACATAGTGGCCCAGCATTATACAGGTTCAAGCCCAAAAGCCTACCAATTCACTAAGGAATGGAATACAAACGCTGATATTGCACGCGCCTATTTGGAGAAAGCGTCAAAGCGGATGAAGAAATGGGCCGACCAAGATAGAAGACCAGGAGAATTCCAAGTGGGAGATCTAGTCCTTGTCAAGCTTCTTCCGGAACAACTGAAATTCTTTCGGAAAGTCCACAACAAGCTTGTTCAAAAGTATGAAGGTCCAGTTCCTGTTGTTGCTCGTGTGGGCAAGACCTCCTACAAAGTTCAGCTTCCGTCATGGTTGAAGGTCCACCCAGTATTCCATGCCAGCAACATCAAGCCATACCATCCTGACATGGAAGATTCAGCTCGCAACATCCCTGTCAGAACTGCACCAAAGGCGACAAGTTCGAGTGTTCGTGAAGTAGAGCGCATCTTGGCAGATCGTGCAGCGCCAACACTCAAGCATCCGTAGCGAGAATACCTTGTGAAATGGAGGGGCCGAGGTGATGAAGATACAAGCTGGGAACTACCCGAAGACCTATGCCCGTTCGAAGACAAGATTGCAGAGTATCAAGCCTTAGAGTCTACGAGGGCGTCGACTGTTTAAGTGGGGTAGTCTGTCACGGTCATTTTGTCCAGTGCTCGGCACATGGCCATGACCCGTGTTTTGTAAGCCTTGTACATAAGAGTCATGTAAAGTGTCCCGGGGTTTATTGTAAATACCTTTTGTAGTCAAGGGTAGTTTAGTAAGGTAATTTGTAATGGCAGAGTTGTAAATACCTCAGTATGACTCCACTAGCAAGGAGGATGTTTCCTTCTGTAAAAGGGTGAAATGTTTATTTTCCTACCTTGAGGAGAGGTGAGCAAGGTGAGCCCTTAGCCCATGTCCCTTTGAGTTTGTAGCAAGCTCAATCTCCTCACTAATTGTAGTCTGTAAAGAGTTGCTTGGAAGGATCAATAAAGCTTAAAGTTGCTTTCAATCGGCGTTGCATGTTGCTACGTGTTGCTTACTTTGTCCTTTACTGACTTGGTGTGCATCTTACCATTTGGGAATATTTCTCGAGTGAGTATCTTGTGGTTGGCTGACTCGCAGGTGTAGCCGAGTGCCACACGGTCGCTTCGCTTACAAAAAGGTTAGACCATGACACAAGGCTGCTGGTATTGGGCCATTTAGCATGTCCTTGCCGAGATTGCTATGGCGGGACCACCACCAACAAACAATATCAGTTAAAGGAAGCAGAAGCTTTATAAAACTCATCCACAACTCGTTAACTTGTCCGGTCAATTACTTACTTATATGCATTCCCCATTTATAGAATAAAGCTTCTGAGACCCTTAGGGTCGAGACCACTGATTCAGCTGGGCCATTTCACATGGTAGGCCCTACCTAAAATCCCGCGGTATCAGGTCTCGGCCCTAAGAGGGTCTCAGTCAGTCAGTAGCAAGGGAAATGGAAAACGGACCCAGGATCAGCTTAGAAGCTGACCTCATTGGTCCAACCACCTTTTTTACAATCTATCAAATGTGGTTAGCCCTTTTAGAGTTAAGCAAATCTAATCATGATTTTTTTTAAAAATATATATTTTAATTTAATTAAGCTTAACCATAGTTAAATAAGGGTTAAAATGGACATGGGACACTGCGGTGAGCTTAGAAGAGGTTGAGAGGTGGGTTGTAATAGGGTGTCAACGAGCCGAGCTAGGCACTGCTCGGACTCGGCTTGTTGGAATTTTACAGATGCTCAGGCTCGGCTCGGCTCGGCTTGGCTCAATGGAATTTTACAAATGCTCAAGCTCGGCTCGTCCACAAATCGTTCAGCTCGAGCTCGGCTCGATAATTTTTTTTTATAAAAAATATATTGATAAGTACTAAATTCAATTAAAAAAAATTAAAAGGGCATTTTTTTTTTTGGGATGCCAAGTGACTTATGTGAAAGGTTGGGTTATAACTTAAACGGAAATAATTATGTTAATGTATACTAAATATATTTTACCAAAAAAAAGGTATACTAAATTTATAATAAAAATTTAACTTTTAAAGGGTATTATTATAAAATTAATCAAGCCGAGCCGAACCGAGCCACCTATTGTTCATGCTCGGCTCGTTTATTTTTCGAACTCACTTTTAAGGCTCGGCTCAACGAGCCCAAAGTAAAAGCTCAAGCTCGGTATATTTCGAGTCGAGCCAGCTCGGCTCGTTGATACCCCTAGTTGTAAACAACCGATGTGGGACTGACCGAGATTGGTTTTTTTGTCAAGACAACAACACCACCTTTATGACTCTGATTTGTATACTATAAGTTCTTCGTTTTCTTTTTTTCTAATTTAAACTTAATCCACAAACAAAAGGAATACCAAGTATACAAGCATACTTGCATTTTTTTTCTTTCACCGTATTAGATAATAAAACATAGGTTTATTCATTAATTAAAACTTTTTTTTGGTTGGGGATAACATTTACCTACGGTTAGTAGCCTTCGCTCTTAGCCCACACCCTAGCATTGGAGCAAGTGGCGGAGTGTAAACCTGTGTTATTTCAAAATTAAAAATTACGTTTAAGTGCTATTTTAAAAAGGAAAATATTTTTCAAACATATATTTTATTTTAAAGAATTGAACAAATAGATATCCGGAGATGTAGCCCAGTGGCCAAAGGACAAACTGTATACCTGGAGGTCTATTCGTGGACTACCCTCAATATCGGTTGTATGGGATGGGGTTATTCCTTATATAACATGTGAGATTAGTTTGAGTCTTTAAGGCTAAGGATATCCACGTTTAGCGAAAAAAGGAAAAAAAAAAAAAAGATACCCACTGTTAAGTGCTTCTACTAGGTGTAATTAAACCCTTTCAGTTTTTTTGGTTGGACACAATAACACACACTATACTGGTTAAGCTTAACTAAATTAAAATTATTTATTTTGATTTTTGTTTTTTGTTTTTTTAAAAACCATGGGTAGATTGCTTAACCCTAGGGGGGTAACCACAGTTGATGGATTGTAAAACAAGGGGCTTGAATCAATGAGGTTACTGGGTCAGCTTCTATGCTCACCCTGGGATCCGTTTTCCAGGCTTAATATTGATTGGAGTAACTAAGGATATGCAACTAAATAAAATTAAGATTGACTTAAATTGAGTGAACTTAAACTGGGTTAAGACAAACATTGTTGCTTCACAAGACTATATAACTAAGGAAATTTTTGTCCCTTAATTATAAGTGACCTACCAAAGTAATTGGACATTCTTTAAGGGCGATTGTAGGAAGCTAGGAGTTATTGGTTAAAATAGACCCTAATTATTTCATTAATGAGTTATTATCTTTGCCATCTGTTAAAGAATATTTAGTACACTGCCATCTGTTACATAGTAATAAATTTTTGTCCCTAAAGTTTTTTTAATATTAAAAACAATTTTTTAATTTTAAAAATATAATTAATATTTTTAAAAAAAAACCAAAAATAGGTGGGTGAACCCTAGGGGTGGGTGAACCTTACCCATGGTTAAGGGGTGTCAAAGGAGACACGTGGCGACCTCTAGGGGTGATAACCGGATGTGCCACATCCGGTTATCACTGGAGAGGATTTGGCACGCTCTATTAATGGGTGGAAACAGATGATTTAAGGAAGGTAACTAGACCCAGTATATTGAATTGGTGGGCCACCTGAGCCAACCTCTCTCTCGTTGCTCTGGTAACGTAGGAACTCTGCTATGGTTTGGGTGATGAGCGGTGCTATCGCTACTCTCAAAAATTAACACCTGCCCTTTCAATTTTTATTTTTTTTTGTTGTTTAAGTGGAGTTTTTTTTTCCGGTTAAAGAGGTAAAGTAACACCTAAAAACACACTTCTTGCAATTCTCTACGGTCAAGGAGTCCGGTTCCGTCTTACAATTTAACACGTCCCTTTTAATACCTTTAACTATAGTTAAGATTTTTATTTTTTTTTTGGTCATTGTTGTTAAGAATCATTAACCTTTAGGATTTTTTTTTTTAAATATCAACTCTAAAGGTTAAATGTGGTTAATATTTTTTTCTAAAATCAAAGGTCATATGGTTGAACCCTAAAGTTTAGAGAACCTTAACCACAATTAAGGGGTATAAAAAGGACATGTGTTGACCTATGTAATTTAACCGGACTCCCTTCGCACCACAAGTGGAGGTGTCTATTTTCCCTGGCCAAGAGGATAGGCTTGCTGACGAAGACCGGCAAGCCGGAGGCCCAAGGGAGACGGAAGCCTGAGGCAAGAGGGCAGCCTTGCTGACGAAGACTTGCAAAACGATAGTCACAGGAGGCCCAAGGGAGACGGAAGCCCGAGGCAAGAGGGCAGTGAGGCAGTCTTGTAAGTCAACTATTAACCAACTAACATAACTTGCCTACTAAAAAAAAGGTCGAGAGGAAGAGATTAATGTTCATGCGGAGCTCTGCATGATATTCAACTGTGAGAGGAATGGTAGCCCTACTCTTAGTTAACACATACTCTCACCCTCTATCAACCACCTGTCCACTTTATTGGTAAGAGAGTGTTTTAATCATTGCAAATGGACAAGTGGTCGGTGAATGGTGAGAGTTGAGTTTGACTGAGAATAGGAGTACTACCACTCCTAAAAAAAGTTTGGGCAAGATGACACATGGCTAACTAAGAACTGTTAATTTTGCTTACTTTATTAGTGAGATCTTCTAACCCCCAGTAGCTGAAGTTTTGGCAATTCGGCTTGGCATTTTGATGGCTTTTCTATAGGGCTCCGTTATTTTGGTGGAACATTTAAAGTCTAGAACTTTCTTTGTTTTGTGCCTAATTTTGCTTGATGTCTAGAACTATATTATTCCATAGAGTGCAAAACTTTTATAAATATGGAACTTTCAAATTCCACCAAAAATTTTGGATTTTTGAAACTTCATAGATGTGGAATTTCAAATTAAATTGAACTTGATAAATCTACGATACCATCGAGTAAAAGAATTAGAAACTCTTTCCCCTTTCTTCCTAGACTCTTGCCTCTTGTTCCAAACATTAATATTCCGGACTTTTAAAAGCTCAACAAAAGAACAGAGCCTAGAAACTTTTCAAGGTGGAAGTTTGGTCCGATGCCAAGGTCATCGTAGATGATTTAACTTCGCAAGACACTAACTTATCTATAGTTGGGAATCTTTTGTTCGATATTAGAAGTTGATACTTCAAATCCTCTCCTAAAGTCTGGTCTATCCTATGCACATCAGATATGTACCTAAACAAAATAGTGGTAATCGGAGGTTTGATTGTGTGCTTGTGTTTAGGTATTATTCCCCCAAAATTATGTACAAAAAGAAAAAATTCGCTAAGCGAATGAGTGTTACTCTCCCTAGGTTCACTATAAGAAATCAGCTCATCGTTCATGGTTTTTATCCGTAACCGTAGGTCATTGATCATGGTCATAGTACGTAGAACGAACCGTAACCCTCCGACGTGTGATCATATGTCGTATAAAATATCACGGTTATATAACCGTGATTGTATATGTAAATTAACCGTGATTATACATTCAAAATAAAGGTTATTTCAGGTTCATCTTACAATCACGATTTCATAATTAACCGTGATTGTTTAAAATTAAAAGATTACAGTGTTTTAATAAACCGTGATCATTGATTTTTTTTCTATGATCTTTCTCTATTTTGTTTTTCAGTTAAAATTCTCCTTCGTATAACCCCTACCACCTGTAGCTCCTTACAACTACTTCTAAATTAATACATGAATAAAATAAAACATTCATCCACACAATACTTTACAAATAATAGAATAAATTAACTTTCATGAATAATATAATAACAACAAACTATATTTTCATTAATTAATAGAAATTTTTTTACAATATAATCAGAATATATATGCACAAATGATAATTAATCTAAACAATAATATTTCTTAAGTAGTGAGTGTTTAGTCCCACATCGGGTAGTTACCCGAGCATGCTGTCCCATATAAGTTCCTTGGCGCCTCAAATGGTTGGTACCCGTTTTGAGGAGCTCTAGGGTGAAGCCTACATGGGCTGCATGTGTGTGGTGTGTGCGTGTGAGTTTGCATGCTCTGTGTGTGTGCGTGGTTATGCATGGTTGGTGTGAGTCTTTCCTTGTATTTGCCTTCAGTCATTGCCTTGTGGTATGATTGAGTTTATATATATATATATATATATTTCTTAAGTATTTAGTCAAATCATTTTCAAGTCTTTCTATTGTTTTATTACTATATGGTTCATCGCCCTTAACAAAACAGTCAGTATTCTTATCATGTATTTCTATTTCATTGTTGGTGATGATGTCCCTCAGGTATAACATGGTGTAGTAACTACATTTCCAGTTACCTTTTTGTTTGAGACACTACAAAAAAATTAAGATAATGATTAGAGTATCAGTTATGTTTAATACATAAAATTTCTAAAGCAACAATTAAAATGACTAATTAATGTCGAACGCGTCTTAATATTAACAAATTTCGCTCTTATAAGTCTATTTTTACATTTCAAAATACTGGACTTGTATATAATTTCCTCTTACGATAATAACTTGATCAATTATATAAAGGTAGTACAAAACATAAATAGATGTAAAATGTGTGAAAACTAGGAAATAAATTATATGCTCATTGAGGACCTTTATAATTTTTGGGCGTACGTATATGCCTAACTACAAGCATCAATGTTCCCACTAATAATAATGAATTTCAAATTTATAATTTCAAATGAACACTGAACTTTAAAAATTAGTAATTATAAGTAACAAAATAACATGAGATCTAGTATCGCCATTATATATTGTATATATTACGGTGGTAGAAACCGTCGTTATTGAGATAAAATATAACGGCGGTTTACTACCATCGTGATTGATATTATATATCAAGGCGGTGTCTAATCGCCTTGAGGAGACTTAAGCTAAAGGACAGTCTTGTAAGTCTCCTCAGGGCTAACTACTAAAGTGGAAATTAAATATCACTTAAGAGTAGTTGCGAAATGATGCATGGAAAAGTATTGGTACACGAAAAAAGTAATGTTGAGAAATGATGCATTGAAAAGTAGTGAACGACAAGCTAGTTTCTGTGCCAATTTCGATTTTTTTAATTTAATTTTTGTTCATTGTAATTTAGGATAATGCATGCTAGGAATACTCTCTTTGTTAATGTACTCTGTTTATGATTGGCTGGAGTATTGTTTCAAAGCACTTGTCTTTCTCTTAATAGAACACAATATCACATGTGTTTCCCTCGAAAAATGTGGGTTTATAAGAAAGTTTAGCTAGCATTACCCTTACAAGTAGGGTTTATAGAAGGGAGATCTTTGTCCAAGTAATGGAGATTGATGCCAAATTATTGAATCACTTTGGAATAGAATTGTTGTCAATTTTAAATTACTCATGGTAGAAGAAGAACATGAAAACCTACCTTGAAGGACAAGATTTATGGGCGATCTGAAGGGCTACGATGCGCATATGGAATGCTATGATAGCATTTGACAAAATAAGGATCGTCTGATCTAAGCTATAACCTTTGTGACGATGCCCAAGGTTGTATGGGGATTTCTCCTTGTAGGATTTTCACATTCTTCTTTCACAAAGCAAAATAGGTAAGTAGTGGTTTATTCTCCTTTCCTTGTGTGTCTTTCCTAAAGAAAGGAAGACCCTTTATATAGAGAATAATAGATCCGTTGGATCACTAATTTTCATAGCTTGATCAAAGGAAAATGTTACCAGATCTACGATCTGGATTAAACCACATTATTGTCTCACCACACCCCTTGGTCAAAATGGTTACCCAGCTTATAAATGTGTTTTACTCCAGTCAAACTAGCCGTTGTGGCTGTTGACTTGGTCTTACACCATTTAATGGTACACTCTGATCAAGGTACCCAATCTGATCAGATGTGCCCCATCATCAGACGTCCCACAATGTCAACAGGCATATCATGATCATGCATATGCAACATGAGAAAAAAATATTAATATATAATAGATATTTATTTTGTTTTAAAACATGGGTGATGATATAGTGCATGTGAGGTGTATGAATGTATGTATGCAACTAAGTTTTACCCAACGGATTGAGGCTTTCTATTAATCCGGATTTATCCATCAACCGTGGTTATTCCGATCGAGGGCTTGTAGCCACATGATCCTACATCTCCCACTTGGCTATAAGCCTGAGATGTTATTCTGATGATCTTAAACCCATGGAGGTTACATGTCTTTTAAAATCCATCGTCCCTATGGGTTTTGTCAATGGGTTTACAACCATCTCTTTAGTAGAGATATATCCAACTGCAATTTGCTTTTTCTGTATCACATCAAAGATGTAATGATATTGCAGTTCTATATGCTTTCCTTTTGGCCCAATTTCCCCATTCTTAATGGTTGTTATCGCAGCCTCGTTATCACAAAAAATATGTATAGGATTATTAGGAATTCCATGTATCTTTAAATCATTTAGGAATCCTTTAATCCATACAGCTTCCATAGCTGCTATACTGCAAGCAATATATTCAGCTTCCATTGTGTATCTAGCTACACATCCTTGCTTTTTACTTGACCATGAAATGGCCGCACCACCAAGTAAGAAGACAAGTCCAGTAGTTGATTTTCTATCATCTGGATCCCCTGTAAAATCTGCATCACAGTATCCTATTACCTCCAATTCATCTGATTGGTAGGTTAATTCAAGATCCAGTGTTCCTTGAATGTATCTCAGTATACACTTTATAGCTATCCAATGTGCTATTCCAGGATTACTCTGGAATCTGCTAATGATACTTATAGCAAAACTCAAATCTGGTCTTGTGCACAACATCGCATACATCAAGCTACCTACTACTTGTGCATATGGTTTATTTTTCATTTCATTTATCTCACTTTCATTTGTAGGTGACATCGTCTTTGATAATTTTGTCCCTTTATATATGGGTGATTCTAGAGATTTGCATGACTCCATTTTGAATTTCTTCAAAATTCTTTCTAAGTACAGTTTCTGTGAAAGACTTAACTTTCTTATTTTTCTATCTCTAGAAATTTTAATTCATAACACATAGTTAGCTTCACCTATATCCTTCATTTCAAATTGGGTTTTTAACCATTCTTTCATTTCCATGATTTTCTCTAAATCATTTCCAGCTAGTAAAATATCATCGACATAAAGGGAAATAATTATAAAATAACTCCCACTAACCCAAGTGTATATGCAGTGATCAAAGTTGTTTGGTTCAAAACCATAATTTAATACTGCATTATGAAATGTATAATACCATTGCCTAGAGGATTATTTTAGTCTATATAAGGACCTTTTTAATTTATAAACTTTATCCTCTTCTCCTTTTATTTCATATCCCTCGGGTTGTTTCATGTAGATTTCTTCTTTTAATTCACCATTTAAGAAAGCTGTTTTTACATCCATTTGATGTAATTCCAAGTTTAATAAGCTACTAAAGACATCAATATTCTAATTGATGTAAATTTTGCTACGGGAGAATACGTTTCCTCATAGTCAATTCTCTCTTTTTGAGTATAGCATTTAGCTACTAATCTCGCTTTGTATTTATCTATAGTACCATCTGCTTCTAGTTTCTTTTTCAAAATCCATTTACATCCTATAGTTTTTCTGGTTTCAGGTAGGTTTACAAGCTCCCATACCTTACTCTTTTCTATGGATTCTAATTCTTCTAAAATAGCTTCATTCAATTTTGAAGAATCATTAGATTTCATTGCTTCATTATAATTTATAGGATCATCTGGAATTTCCTCATTTAGTAATGCATAATAATCCTTTAAGTAACTAGGAGGTTTTCTTTCCCTTTGAATTCTAGTTAAAGTGTCTTGCACTTGAGGTTCTTCTATAACTTGTTCTTTATCATGCATTGTTTCTTTTTCTTTTGTTATTTCAAATAAATCTACCATTTTGTCTGGTTTATTTGATTCCAGATTATCTTCAAGAAAGTAAGCATCTCTACTTTCTATTACTCCTATAGATCCATCAGAATGATGTACAACAAATCTGTAACCTTTAGAATTTTCACAATATCCAATAAAAGTACATTTAATAGTTTTTGGGTCTAATTTGCTTCTGTTTGGCCCTAATATTTTCACATGAGCTGAACTTCCCCAAACTCTTAAATGAGTTAGGTCAGGTTTTCTACCTGTCCAAAGTTCATAAGGAGTCAAACCGGTTATTTTGGTTGGCACACTATTTAATATGTATATAGCAGTAGAGAGTGCTTCACCCCAAAAAGTTATACTTAAATTAGTTTGACTTAACATAGATCTTACCATATCTAGTAAGTTCTATTACGTCTTTCAGGTACTCCATTTTGTTGAAGTGTGTAAGGAGTTGAAATGTGATGAATTATTCTATTTTCTTTACAAAAATTATTAAAGGCTTCAGATATATATTCACCTCCCCTATCGGATCTAAACACTTTAATTTTTCTACCTAATTGGTTTTCAATTTCTAACTTATATTCTGTGAATATATCTAAGACATCCGACTTATTCTTCATAAGATATATATAACCATATCTAGAAAGTCGTCTGTAAATGTTACAAAATATTGCATATTTTTATGAGTTTTAACATTTATAGGTCCACAAATATCTGAATGTATTATGTCCAAAAGTTCTTTGGATCTCTCAACTTTACCAAAAGGTTTCCTAGTCATCTTTCCACTTATACATGACTCGTATGGTTTAAGGTTTATGTCTAGGTTAGGGATTAAACCAATATCAGCCATCTTTTTCATTTTCTTATAGTTTATGTGGCCTAATCTCATATGCAATAAAACTGAATCTACATTTACAAAACACTCATCAATATAATCAGAAGAAGTAGATGTCATTTTATTAGAAGTGTTCAAACGGTACAAGCCATCTATCTTAGCTCCCCATACAAGAATTCGACCATGTTTCCCAATTGATACTTTAGAAGAACGGAAACGAACTTCAAATCCCTTTTCATCTAGACGTGGAACAGATAAAAGATTCCTCCTCATCGTAGGAGCATAGAGTACATCAGTAAGAAGAAGGTTCAGTGTTCTCTAGGCAACCGAATCTTTAGTGTTCCAATTCCAAGAACTTCACAGTAAGTGTTATTGCCCATATAGAGCTTATGGTCGCCGGCTTTGATATCCTTCATCTCTACAAAATCCTCTTTTGTCTTTGCCACATGTCGAGATGATGCAGAGTCCACCCACCAGGCTTGAGAGTCGCAGTCAGCTAAGAGCGATTCTGACACCACACAAACAATATCTTTAGGTACTTTATATTTGTCATTATCATTTTGAGGACAGTTTGCTTTGTGGTGGCCTGGTTTTCCACATTTAAAACAATTTCCAGCATTATGTTTTTCTCTAAAATTTTCATTTCTCTTTGGAAATTTGTTTCCTTTACGTTTGAAATTCTTCTTATAAGGTTTATATGATTTTTGCTTAGAAGAGGAAGGTGTTGAATTTTCCACAAAATGAGACTCACTGTTCTTCTTTTTGGCTCTTAATAACATATTCTACTTTATCTTGAAACAAAATATGTCTAATTCTTTTTTTCCATGTTGAATAATTGGTTCCATTTAATCTTTCTGTTTTACTTAATTCAACACTCACTGTTTTAGATCCCATTATAATTACAGAAAATTACATGTGCTAAACAAAAATTCCAGAAATATTATCAACAAATTTCAGAATTTCAGATATAGAAAAAAACAGTTGAGCATGCATTTTTAGGTTATGTTATTTCCTAAAAATCATCCCAGAAAATTTTCGTTTACTGTAAATATATTTTTCAATTTCAGATTACAGTAGTTTCTTTAATCAAGCATGCAATTTCAGATTCTAAAAAAATCACCCCAGAAAATTTTCGTTTATATATATATATATATTTTCAATTTCAGATTTCAGTATTTTCTTTAATCAAGCATGCAATATTAGTAATCCAAATTTTTGGGGTGTTAATAATAAATCAGTAGACAAAAAAAAATTCCGGATTAGAACGAGTGCACCTGGTTTTCGAAATGCCCAAATTTGAAGCTTTTCAGGAAGAGAAAAAATCATAGGATCTGCCTCTCTTTAATCTTTGATTTGCAACTTCAAAATTTTTGGGATTTGGGCCAGGAGATTTGGGGACGGTAGAAATGTGGAGGATGGAAAACAAAGTGAAAACCCTCTTACGTCTCTTTCCTTCTTTCCTCTGTTTCCTTAACCGTGTATACCCACTAAAGTAAGAAACTTGTCTTTCCTTCTATGTGTGTAACTTCTAGAGGAAGAAAGACCTTTTGTCGTTCCTTATTTGTGTAAGCACTTTTGGAGAGAGAAAATCAAAAGCTCTCTTTGCTTTTCCTTTCTTACGAATTTGAGAGAGATGAGTCAAAAAGTAAACACAAGATTCTTAGAGAAATGATCCGGTGTAGCACGTCACAAAGTAACCATCTGCTCTGATACCAATGAAGGGCTACGATGCGTATATAGAATGCTATGATAACATTTGACAAAATAAGGATCGTCTGATCTAAGCTATAACCTTTGTGACGATGCCCAAGGTTGTATGGGGATTTCTCCTTGTAGGATTTTCACACGCTTCTTTCACAAAACAAAATAGGTAAGTAGTGGTTTATTCTCCTTTCCTTGTGTGTCTTTCCCAAAGAAAGCAAGACCCTTTATATAGAGAATAATAGATCCGTTGGATCATTAATTCTCATAGCTTGATCAAAGGAAAATGTTACCAGATCTACGGTCTGGATTAAACCACATTATTATCTCACCACACCCCTTGGTCAAAATGGTTACCCAGCTTATAAATGTGTTTTACTCCGGTCATAATAGCCGTTGTGGCTGTTGACTTGGTTTTACACCATTTAATGGTACACTCTAATCAAGGTACCCAATCTGATCAGATGTGCCCCATCATCAGACGTCCCACAATGTCAACATGCATATCATGATCATGCATATGCAACATGAGAAAAAAATATTAATATATAATAGATATTTTTTTAAAAAAAACATGGGTGATGATATAGTGCATGTGAGGTGTATGAATATATGTATGCAACTAAGTTTTACCCAACGGATTGAGGCTTTCTATTAATCCTGATTTATCCATCAACCGTGGTTATTCCGATCATGGGCTTGTAGCCACATGATCCTACACGATCATCACCGGAGATGCATTTCACATTCTAAGAGATACTAAAGAAAATGCCGACTTTCAAAAAAAATGAAAAGTAAAGAGTAAGAAAGCTACATATGGTCTTCAGTGTTCTATACAAGAAGGAAACACTATACAAGAAGGAATCAGATGGTCAGAAAAATACTTCCTCAGGAGTTACTTTGCAGAAAGTAACTCCTTAAGAAGTTTGAGAAAGTTATTTGATGGATAAAATAGTATTTGGTTTGCACATTTAAAAATGATTTTTAAAAATCTAAAAGTCAAGTTTGCATTTGGGTTGCACTTACAAGAAATAACTTTTAAATTTTTTTTACATATTGTATAAATTTTTTTTTTTTTTTCTGAATGTACCACATTAATATATATGGTATAAAATTAATATATGATTATTTCCATATATCAACTTAAAATTTGTGATGCCTATAGATAAAAGAGAAGATAGAAACATATTTTACACCTGTGCATGCACTAGCAGGTAATATACAAATTACTACACCCAGTATTCATGATTTAAAACATGTAATCATATAAAAATCTAAAACATACAAACATTGGTGTGCCATTTTATATGAAACATAATGCAGTATCAAGAAATAAACATTAATATTTAAGTGACAATTTTCCTGGTAAGTATCATCCAATCAATTGATTATTTCTTGCATATTATGTAACACATCACCAAAATTTCATTACAAATACTCAATATAGCACTAACAGCTAACAAATAAGAAGGGGTACACGTGGTGCCTATTGGCATCACGATAGAGCTTATGCGACATTGCAGTTCCCACCCTCGAACACTAACCAATTGACTTACTAACTATTCTATTTGATAATATTAGACAAAGAAAGATGAGAAATGGCAATGTTGCATCTAACCTTGGCTTTTAGAAGAAAAACAGTATTAAACTTAGATTGATTATGCTTAACCACAGTTAAAGGAGACTCTAAAAGCCACCATGTGTCCCTTTTAACACCCACTAACAGTGGTTAATATTCATTAACCCCTAGGGTTCATGCATCTAACATTGAATTTTTTTAAAAAAAAATATACAAAAATATTATTATGTTTAACCACAGTTAAAGGGGGCTTTACAACCCACCACATGTCCTTTTTCACACCAACTAACTGTGGTTAAGATTTACTCATCCCTTGGGTTCATGCATCTAATCTAGTTTTTTAAAAGAAAATAATATTAACCTTAGATTGGTTATGCTTAACCATAGTTAAAGGAGGCTCTACTAGACGCCACACGTCCTTTTAACACCCACTAAGAGTGGTTAATATTCACTCACCTCCTAGGGTTCATGCATCTAACCTTGGATTTAGAAAAAATATAAAAAAAATATTAACCTTAGGTTGATATTGTTTAACCATAGTTAAAGGGGATAACCATAGTTAAAGGGGACTTTACAAGCTGCCATGTGTCTCTTTTAACGCTCACTAACTGTAATTAAGATTCACTCACCCTTAGGGTTCATTTATCTCACCTTGATTTTTATATATATATATTTTAAAATATTAACCTTAGGTCAGTTAAACTTAACCTCAGTTAAAGATGGATAAATGGAACACGTGGTGACCTATAGAGGTGTGCGTTCCGTTCATTTCTTAAAAAATTAACATCCGTTAACTTGCTTTTGGATGGAAGGGTAGATTTGCAAAAGTTTTAAAAGTTAGTGGGGGCATAATACAAAATCACAAAAAACAAGGAGGTATATACAAATAACTGAAAACATAGGAGTTTTTTTTTAAAAAAACCCAAAGAAAGAAAAACGTGGGATGAAGAAATGGTGGAGGAAGAGATGAAATCAATTGATTAGGAGGAATGCTAGTCCTACTCCATTCTAGATGAGAGAGTGCTTCAATCATTGCAATTTGGACAAGTAGTTATGGAGGGTGATAATAGGGCTAGCAATCCTCATTGATTGGATGGGACGAATATGATGGTTCGCAAAACACCGTCAACTTCCTGTGGAAGTCGATATATCGACTTCCAATTCAATATTTGGACTTGCACTGACCTTCTACTTTTTTAAGAAGTCAAATTGATATTGGCAAACCAAACACGTTAATACCCAACTTTTGACTTCCCCAAACCCCAAAAGGTGCAGAAGTTCGTGGGAAAGTCTATCCAAACCCCACCTAAATTAAATGCATGTGATTCACTTCAATTTCTTGAAAATGAGTTCGGTTCCATGGTGATGGATAATCTTTCCCCCACCTAAATGAAATGCATGTTCGCTTAAATTTCTTGAAAATGAGTTCGGTGACATGGTAATGGATAATCTTTCCATTTTCTTGAAAATGAGTTCGGTGGCCTCTGCAACCGCCACGTGTCTCTTTTTAACATGCACTAACTTTAGTTAAGATTCACTCACCCCTAAGGTTCATCCATCTAACCTTGGTTTTTAGAAAAAATAATATTAATCTTAAGTTGATTAAGCTTAATTACAGTTAAAGGATGATCTACGACCTGCCATGTCTCTTTTAACACTTACTAATTGTGGTTAAAATTCATCCACCCCTAAGGTTAATCTTGGTTTTTAGAAGAAGGAAAATATTAATTATTAAGCTTAACCATAGTTAAAGGGAGACGGACAGAGCGCATGGAAATTTGGGGGGGCGGGGGGTAGGGAAGGCACTACATATAAAATTTTGATAATTTTTTGTTTTTTAATCTACTAGCTCAAGAAGGATTTGTCAAAATTTTAGGGGACCATAGTCCCTTCCCGCCCTGGTTACACCCACTAGGGAATCAGGTGAAATATCGGGTTCTGCTTTAAATACTGAGTCCAGGGGAAGAACGTATGGGAAGAAAAATTCTGATCGCGATAGATCTAAACCCAGAAAAAGAAGTACATCGAGATCTGGAAAATTACCCGAGTGCTGGAACTGTGGGGAGAAGGGACATCTAAAGAGAGATTGTCGAGCACCAAGGAAGAATGACAGAGGTGAGCAGAACTCTGCAAATGTCACAGAACAGATTCATGATGCTCTGATTTTGAGCGTTGACAGTCCCATTGAATCATGGGTTTTAGACTCAGGGGCATCCTTTCACTCTAGCCCACTTCGGGAAATCATGGAGAACTACATCAATGGTGATTTCGGAAAGGTTTATTTGGCTGATGATGAACCTTTGAATATTGTGGGCAAGGGAGATGTTCGGATCAGATTACCTGATGGAGGTACATGCACTACATGAAAATGGGTTAAAAACTACACCAAAAGTCGGGAAAAACGACAGCTCAAGTCTATCGTTAATTATGCGACGGCTGGTGTGAGTCGTGTATGTGTGACGCAATAAACGACTGCCCTAGGCAGTCGTTCTTTGAGAAATAACCCTAAAACTCTCTTCTCTCGGTTTCTTCCTATCTCTCTCTAGCTCAGACGACTGCTCTCTCTCTCTCTCAGTTTCTTCCTCTCTCTCTCTTGATCGGTTTCTTCCTCCCTCTCACTGCTGCTCGCTCATCTATACAAAGAAGGGGAGCTTTGATCGGTTTTTTCATTCGGATGTCTTGAGACAGAGCAACACAAAGAAGGGGAGCTTTGGATTTTCCCTAAGCAGAAGGACTTTCTCAAAGAGAATTCGAATTCGATCCGAGCGATCGTCGGAAACGCCACGGCTGGGGCTGATGCCGAGATGATCAATTCTTTGCCGAAATTGGAGATTATATCGAGTTACAGCGTCGGTTTGGATAAGATTGATTTGGCGAGATGCAAGGAGAAGGGAATTAGGGTTACGAACACTCCTGATGTGTTGAGGGAAGACGTCGCTGATTTAGCAATCGGTTTGATTTTAGCAACATTGAGGAAGATCTGCGAGTGTGATCGGTATGTGAGGAGTGGGTTGTGGAAGAGATCGGATTTCAAATTGACTACAAAGGTCCTGTTCTATTCTTCTACTTCTTCATTAACCTTTTGCAATCTCCTTTTAGTTTGTTTTTAAATTTCCACGGGTTAGCAGCGGAAATGTGAATATTTTTTGAACTCATGATTAAAATTTCTAGTAATATCTAGTTTTCCTTGTTTTGGCTAATCCATCTGGGGATTTAGTTCCTCTCTTTTCTTTCTTGTATTCTTTTCTTTTTTTTGTCCTTATTTAAGTTTTTAATGCATTGACTACTGCATTTAATTCTTCTGCTGCTTCATGGGAATGTCTTTCTTTAGCTATTGGTTGATTTGTGATTGTATCTTTGCTGGGTTCTAAGTTTGTTGTGCTTCTTGGCCTTTTTCTTAGATTTGTATAGAAATTCGTGCAGTATTTTTGATGAAATGTGGTACTACTTTAGATTATAGATGCCAAGCAGCAAGCATAATTTTAGAGTGGCGGGTTTCCGCTAAACCATGCATGTATTCATGTATGAATTTGTTTTCTTCCTGTGTATGGAATTTTTTGATCCTGGGTTGTCGCCTTTATATTCTTTTCCTTTTCTCTCTCTCTCTCTCCCTCCCCCCGGGAATGTGTTCATTAGCTATTGGTTGATTTGTGATTGTCTCCTTGGTTCTTAGTTTGTTGTGCCAACAAGCATAATTTACCACCTTCGGTACTCGTTAAGACAAGGTCGCCTAGTGGTGCCTAAATTTCATTATTTCATTTCCCGGGCACTAAAGGCATTACTGGCAAATGTGGCCAAGACCCACAAAAAGTTAGGTGTTTTGACAGAAGCATAAAAAAAAAAGAGATTTAGAGGTTGTTTCTACTTGTGTTGTGTCGTCTTGCATTTCCTACATTTTATGGACTACTCTGCAGGTCTGGACACTTTTACACTGATGGGAACAGAAAATTGGAGAAAAACTTGTTAGTTTTATGGAGAATGATTATGGAGGTATGTCTTGGTACTAGTAGAGAGTGAAGCTAGAGCTATGGTGGAGCTACTAGGATTAGGTGGTCAGGGCCTTGGTGCACCAATAATTGGGTGGATTAAAATTGGAAAAAATATTGGATTATCCAGGAGGGTGGGAGAGTCGAATTAAGTTCTTGGGGATGTTTTGGGTAGAATTGGTGGATAGACTCTTGGGATACAGATACAATTTTATTCAGGGATTTTTAGTGATTGCTTTCAAAGTGAATCCGATCTACGGTGGAGCTAGTAGGACTAGGTGGCCAGGGCCTTGGTGCACCAAAAATCGGGCGGATTAAAGTGGGGAAAAAAGTCATGGATTATCCATTTGGGGTGGGAGAGTTGAATTACGTTCTTGGAGATGTTTTAGTCGGATAGATTTTCTGTGAGATACACATACAATTTTATTCAGGGCTTTATAGTGATTGCTTTCAAAGTGAATCAGATATTATTTGAGAGGGTAATTGGAAGGTTTTGTGGTTCCTCAAGCTTCGAGGGACTTTGGAGGACAGAATTGGGTGACTGTTTAACTTAAGCAAATTGGAGGATATATGGATCAATGATCATACGGGTGGAGGAAGAAGAGTGAGATGTTCTCTGCTATACCTTTTTAAGAGAGACCCAAAAGAAAGCTTTAAGAAGTGTAAAAAATAAACACAGAATAGTGTTCTAGTTGAAAGGCGGGATGTTGGATTTGATGTACTTTTTTCGTGGATTTTTACGAAATTGAACTGTAGATAATATAAGTATATGGAAGATGCAGAATGTTAGGCATATTCCAGACTTGAAGAGAAACTTAATTTCTGTGGGTCAGCTTGATGATGAAGGGCATGCAGTAATCTTCGTGGGTGGTTTGTGGAAAATCACCAAAGGAGCTTTGGTTGTAGCTCGTGGAAAGAAGACAGGTACTCTTTATATGACAACAAATACTAGAACTACTATTGCAGTTGCTGATGCAGGTGTAGATTCGAATGTGTGGCACCGTAGGCTTGGTCATATGAGTGAAAAGGGGATGAAAGTACTTTTTTCGAAAGAAAAATTGTCGGGTATAAAATCAATGGATATTGATTTGAGTGAAGACTGCATCTTCGGGAAACAGAAGAGGGTTAGTTTTTCAAAGGCTGGCAAAACACCTAAGACAGAAAAATTAGAATTAGTTCATACTGATGTGTGGGGACCTGCTCCAGTTTCATCTCTTGGAGGCACATCATATTATGTTACTTTCATCGATGACTCGACAAGAAAGGTATGGGTTTATTTTTTGAAAAATAAATCTGATGTTTACGATACTTTTAAAAGGTGGAAGGCCATGGTGGAAAATGAGACAGGGTTGAAAATAAAGTGTTTGAGATCTGATAATGGAGGGGAGTATGGAGATAACGAGTTCAAATGATTCTGTGCAATTAATGGGATTAGAATGGAGAAGACTGTTCCCGGGACCCCGCAACAGAATGGCGTCGCAGAACGCATGAACAGAACTCTTAATGAGTGTGCTAGAAGCATGAGGATATACTCTGGATTGCCCAAGATGTTCTGGGCTGATGCAATTAACATTGCAGCATACTTGATCAACTATGGACCCTCTGTTCCTTTGGATAACTGCTTACCAGGGGAGGCTTGGAGCGGAAAAGAGGTAAATCTTTCACATTTAAAAGTCTTTGGTTGTATTTCATATGTGCATATAGATTCTAATGCTAGGAGAAAACTTGACCCAAAGTCTAAGAAATGTACTTTTATTGGGTATGGCACTGATGAGTTTGGTTATCGGTTTTGGAATTACCAAAGTCGAAAAATCATTAGAAGTAGAGATGTCATATTTAATGAAAAAGTAATATATAAGGAAAGGTCAGTTGTAGAATCTAAAAATGCAGGTACTCATGCTGAGAATGCTGAGTACATTGAATTAGAAGGGATCTCTGAGAATGATGTGCAGAGTAGAGTTCAGAATAATCCCAAAACAGTGGTTCCAAGGGTGGAACAAGCTGCTCCACAGGTGGAACAAGACACACCTATGATTGAGGTGAGACGGTCAGCCAGAGGTTCCAAACCTACACAACGTTATTCTCCTTCTTTAAATTATATATTGTTGTCTGATGGTGGTGAACCAGAAAGTTATGATGAAGCATTGCAGGTTGAAAATTCGACCGAGTGGGAGTTAGCTATGCAAGATGAGATGGACTCCCTCATGTCAAATCAGACATGGGAGTTGACTGAGCTTCCAAAGAGAAAGAAGGCTTTGCATAACAAATGGGTTTACAGGGTCAAGGAAAAACATGATGGTAGCAAGCGCTACAAAGCTAGATTGGTTGTGAAGGGATTTCAGCAGAAAGAAGGTGTAGACTACACTGAGATTTTCTCTCCGGTTGTGAAGTTGACTACAATCAGATTGGTTTTGGGAATTGTGGCTGCAGAAGATTTGTTTCTTGAGCAGTTAGATGTGAAAACAGCTTTCCTCCATGGTGATTTGGAGGACATCTATATGAAGCAACCACAGGGATTCATAGCACCGGGAAAAGATGGATTGGTATGCAAGCTACAGAAGAATTTGTATGGTTTGAAACAGGCTCTAAGACAGTGGTATAAGAAATTCGATGGATTCATGTGCAACAATGGCTTCACGAGATGTCAGGCAGATCATTGTTGCTATGTTAAGAGGTTTGAAAACAATTATATTATTTTGCTCTTGTATGTGGATGACATGCTTATTGTAGGGTCAAACATTCAAGAGATCAATAACTTAAAGAAGCAGTTGTCTAATCAATTTGCAATGAAAGATCTAGGTACTGCAAAACAAATTTTGGGGATGAGGATCAACAGAGATAGAGTGGCTGCTACTCTAAACTTGTCATAAGGAGAATATGTCAAAAAGGTTCTCAACAGGTTCAGCATGCAAGATGCAAAACCAGTGAGCACACCATTAGCTAGTCACTTCAAGTTATCTAAAGTGCAGTCACCGAAGACGGAACAGGAGCATGCATACATGGAAGGGGTTCTATATGCTTCAGCTATTGGCAGCCTAATGTATGCTATGGTCTGCACTAGGCCAGACATAGCACATGCAGTGGGAGTTGTGAGTAGATATATGAGTAATCCGGGTAAACCACATTGGGAGGCAGTAGAATGGATCCTTAGATACTTAAAGGGTACCACAGACACAACACTTTGTTTTAAAGGGACAGATATGACACTGCAGGGTTATGTTGATTCAGACTTAGCTGGTGATGTTGACAATAGGAGGAGTACTACTGGTTATGTGTATACTTTGGGTGGTACAGTAGTGAATTGGGTTTCTCAGTTACAGAAGATTGTGGCTCTCTCCACTACAAAAGCTGAATATGTTGTAGTTACTGAAGCTAGCAAGGAGATGACCTAGTTGCAAAGTTTTTTTGGAGAGTTGTGTAAGAAGGAGGAGAAGAGTATTTTGTACAGCGATAGTCAGAGTGTTATTCATTTTGCAAAGAATCCGGCATTTCATTCAAGAACGAAGCACATACAGTTGAGATACTATTTCATACGTTCTCTTTTAGATAATGGAGTACTGTTACTTGAGAAGATCCGTGGAAGTGAGAATCCAGCAGACATGTTAACCAAGACAGTCACCATTGAGAAACTGAAGTTATGTTTAGCTTCAGTATGTCTACAAGCCTGATGATGGAGGAGTGAGTTGCTGAGATGTTCGTTTGTGTTTGGAAGCATGTGGAGTTAGAGCTTTTGTTGGAGTCAGTCTCTAAGTGGGAGATTGATAGGAAGTGTGGAGCCTGCCTCGACTGAACATCTTACCTCTGTTCTCGTGGATCCAACTATTAAGAATAGGTATTTTGGTATTTTCACATTTGTTATGTAGCCCTAATACTATTAAGAATAGGTACGGGCGGCTACTGTAAATTTTAGATCGCAACTCTGTAATTCCTTTGGCTTCTGAACATAGTGAAATCTCGGCGACTCCGTGGATGTACCTCAACTTGAGGGAACCACGTAAATCTGGTGTTCTTGTGTATTTAATCTTGTTCACTTTTTCTATCTATATTTCGCGTCTCACAGATCCTGTTGTAGGGTTGATTCCCTAACATCTTCTTCTTATTCCTCCAAATAATACACCAAATAATCAAACCAAAGAAGAGCATCACTGAAATTACTAATACAACGACCATCACCTTCAAACGTTTCTTCTTCTTTTGGGACTCAGCTATTGAATCTAACCACTGATCAAATTTAAGAAAGTAAACTTATAAATCATTTTGTCTAACAGAAAAGAACACCCGAACTGTCTTTTATGCGCATTGGATAGGGGCTAGAACTACCCTAACATAAGCTATGTCAAATATAAAGTGAATTAATCAGCCTGGGCTCAGTTCTAACATAAGATTTAGAAGCATACCTAGCTCTGAAGCGGATAGACGTACTTAGAGATCTTGCCCATAACCAATTGACTGTCTAATATCAATCAAATTACGAAACCAGGCCACACAGCCATTGCCGCTTCCATTAATATCCATAATAGAGTAAGCTACACAAGAACAATTCTTCAGGCACTCCACCTCACATTCCTTATTGCTCATACTCATGTTCACCGAAATATCTGATGTATCAGGCAATTTAACTCCTGTTAATTTTACAAATCCCTCACCCTTCCTGCAATCCAAAGAAGATGTTCGAACACATCCGCCAAACGTATCGAACACATCCCAGTCTTGCGGCGATTTTGGTGTGAAACCCTTTAAGCACTCACAATTTGGTGCTTTATTAATGTTACAAATACCATAAGGGCCACAGAGACCATAAGTGTCACAATGGTCTTTCTGCACTGTAAATAGAACAACCCATTGTTTTTGCCTGTTGTTCCATGTAAGGTGTTGAACCAGGCCTCATTCACTCAACACGAGCCTTGTAACAACGGATTTGTCCCAGAATGGTGGTTTGGATGATAGAATGCTCTATTCTTCATGCCGCTTACTATCTTCAGAACTACAACTCCAAAGCTAAAGACATCCGATTTCATTGAAAAGATCCTGTCTACCGCATACTCAGGGGACATATAGCTACTGCATGCCATTGTTAAGAGATAAATATTTGTGAAATGAAGAGTATTGCCGATTAATTCTTAAAGAACTTACTATGTTCCAGCAATCCTCTTTGTTTTTTCCTCAGTTTGATCTCCTCCAAAACTCCTTGCCATGCCAAAATCTGAAATTTTTGGGTTCATCTCACTGTCTAGCAGAATATTGCTAGTTTTGAGATCCCTATGTATGATTCTCAATCTAGAATCTTGATGGAGATAGAGAAGTCCACGTGTGATCCCCATAATAACGTGGGACTGCTGTGGCCAGGCCAATAATTCTCTTCTATTTGGATCTAAGTAAAAATAATTGTTTTGTTTTAGCTTATATAAGAAAAATAAGAGGATTCCAGATATATACATATGCTTTTGTAATACAAAATAAAAGAGTTGAACATAATTGCTAATTATAAATATGTATTAAAACAAAATAATATATATGCTTTTGGCCCTGCCTATTGGCTAAGATGTTTCACTCTTCGTTAGTAACTTTCAATTAAATATTAAAGTCATCTCATATGTGTTATATAAAATTAAATTAAATAAAGTAGTCTATACTAATTAAATTTAGAAACAAAGTACAACCCATTATAATTTTGCCTACCAATGACTTGTGCACCCTTAATCAGTCGAATAGGCCTCAAAGCTTCAACCCCTATCTATTCATTCACAGCTATAACTAACAACTCAAAACTTCTACCTCCTTTTAAAGATTATCCAATATTTGCAATGATCCATCCCGAACTTCTAAAACTCTATCTCTTCTTAGGACTATATCCCAAACCCAAAAAATTAAAACAAAGCTGAAGCAAGTATTTTTATAACTTTTACCAAAAAAAAAATTGATGTATTTATTTATGTATTCAAATATTTATGCAATAACCTATTAACTATTCAACATAATTATACTATGTTTTCGACAGTTTTACAAACAAAGAGAGCTATGCGATCACAAAAAAGAGGTACGAAATATAGAAAGACGTAGCTAGTCAAGCATTAGCAGCTAAAAAAGTGTTCAAGGTACTAAAATAAACGCATTAATCATTTTTCTTTACTTATTTGTACATTTAATTTATTGCAACATCACAAGTAGTAACTTTTTTTTTTAATCTTATTTTTCCAGATTTAATGCAACTATGAGGAATACTTACAACATTCTGTTATTTCTTTACAACATTTTTCATAATTAAGTGACATGTTTATTATTGTATATTCGCAACATATCTGTAATTGTTTTATTATTTTGTACATGAGATTTCACTTTCAATTATTATATTTACCTTCTACTACCTACACGAGTGTTTGCATTTTATTAATGGTTTCACTTTTACTATTTTACATCTCATATCATATTTTTGGCCTGTGCATCGCACGGGGTGTTTGCTAGTGAAAAAGGGATGCAAAGAAATTTAATCCTAAAAGGTTTCTATTGTGGAGGTTTGCAAACCTTCAAAGAATACCCTTTGGAGAATGGTTTCCCACGAAGAGAATCCCTTTTGTTTTTATTTTTATAGAAGAAAGATAAAGGCACGTAACAATATTACATCTTTCTGTACATTTGCTTGCAGAGCGACTGTGTTTCGAAGCAGGATAAAGGATGCAGATTTGTCTTTGTGTAGGTCGTGAGTTCAATTCTTTTTTAGAGGGGGTTTGTATTAACTTTAGAAATCTGATTGATTTCAAAGTTGTATTGTAATGGATTTTTTTTTTCCCATCAAAAGTATTTATATTCAAAATTTAATAAGTAAGACGACAGAATTTGGGGTTATGAGAATTGGTGATCCCTCTTCCATCTCTTCTTGTGAATCATCTCCATCACTTTCTTTTACAACCACTTCTTTGTCCCTAAATCTGCAATATCAACAGTCATTGATTCATGATATAAAACCCTCTACTAAAATTAACATAGCTATGAAACCTCCTACTAAAATTAACATAAATACACTCATGGGCAGAGCCAGGACTCCCAAAAATTTTGAACTCCCTTCATGTGCTAGTATTAAAATGTGGGCCCTCACAATTGTTTTAATTTTATTAATATAGGTACCCCCAAATTTTTGTCTTTATATGCAATGCCACCCGCCCCAAATTTTTTTGTTCTGTATATAGTGGAGCTCCCAATTGTTCTCAATCTGTTAGTGCCTAACTAAGTCCCGACTAACAACCAAAAAATAAACTAAGTCTCGACTCCCGAGAATGTCCCCAACTCGGCACCTACCAATAGAGATCAAATCACAGTTATCTGCAATTGAATTCAGGAAGAGTTCAATCGCACCCACAAGTCAACATGTGTCTCTATTAACCTCTAGTAATCGTGGTTAATATTCATTAGCCCGTAGGGTTCAACAATCTAATCTCGGTTTTTAGGAAAAAACATTAATTTTTTTAAAATTCTAGTTTAAAAAAACTTAACTTTTAAGGTTAATACTTTTTTTTAATATATTTTTTTAAAAACCAAGGTTAGATTGTTGACCCCTAAGGGTTAGTTAATCTTAACCATGGTTAATAGGGGTTAACAGAGATACGTGTTGAACTCTCCCTAATTCAATCACAATTGGTTGTAATTCGATCTCCTCCCAATAAGGGGCAATAGCGGCTCCCCCTTTAACTAAATTAAGGTTAATAATGTTTTTAAAACCAAGGTTGGATGGATGAACCCTAGCTAGGGGTGAGTGAATCTTAACCACAGTTGGTAGGTGTTAACAAGAGAAGCATGGACCAATAAGGACGGGATGCACATTCCGCTATCTATTTCCCTAAAATCCATTATTTTTTTTAGTCCAGTATTTCAGCCCCCAAAGGAAAAATTCCTAGCTCCGCCCCTGTATACACTACAAAAACTACAGGAAGATAGACATTTTTTCAGGCAACCCAAGAGCAAAGGTAAATGAAAAATGGATTTTTTTTAAATGTTTCGTGAGAGAAAGAGGGAGTTAGTCCTCAGTAATCCCTACCTCATAGATGGCCACTACACTGTCGGACACTTCCTTAGACACAACAAAAATTGCCAGATTCCTCTTCTTTCCAAGAAAACCTTTTGATTTCCTCATTGCATTTTGCAACGAAAATAGGAATTCATCATCGTTAATCTCATAACATGTAGAAAAGAAAAAAGGCAGTGGATATATATAAGAACTAAATTGTAGTAATTATAAAGAAGAAAACAAATAGTCGGGAAAATATATAGAAGAAAACCAAACAAATCATAATAAGGAATTGTAATCTGAGTCATGAAAACCCTGAATTCAAAGAGCATAGATTTTTTGTAACTTTTGCATGATAAATAGGTAAGAATTAGATTGTGTGGGTGAAGGCACTCATTCCAACTCAAGACTATTAGAGATAGGTTTAGAGAATATAGAGTGGTGTAATAAAGTGAAATGAGATACACTCCCTTTTCCATCATGGTATCAGAGCGGGTCTGTCCGACTTTGCAGTACAATTTTCCCTTGTTATCTTGATTTCCCTTAGTTGGTATCGTCTTTCGGGCGGGCGGCTTTGAGTGCCGCCGGGAAAGCCGCCTGCCAGTCTGACAATTTTTTTTTTCCAGACATGTTTCAATCTCTTCTAAAGAAATAATTCCCGTGTGCAAATTACACGGCATTGGATTGCTCCCAATCCTTATTCGTCAAGTCAACAGCTTCTCACAGATTCCTTTTCCTTGCTTTAGATCTCCAATTGTCATTTAAAGGCCACTTCACCGAATTTAAGCTTAATGTTTCTTTTGTTTCCGGGGTCAATTTTGATTGATCTTCTATCCACACCTCCACGGGCAGACATGACCTCTACATGATGCTTCCACAGCCAAACTGTGAGCCAGTATACCCACCTTCTTATGGCTGAAGTGTTGAACAAAACCCAAAGTTTCTGGAATCTTCATATTCATATATAGCCTAAATCTTCTTGGCTAGTTGAAGAATGAAGGAGAATGAGAGGATGATTGCCATTTGCACAAAACACATGAAGCTGGGAGCACCAGTGGAAGAAGGCTCAAACCTGTTCACAGGTCCACACCAAGATTCTTTAAAAAAAGAAAAACATGTGTTGCTATTTGGCTCGCCGATGCTAGTATTTGGTCATTATAGAAGAATTAAATTTTTCTTTTGAAGTTGAGTAAGTATACTCACCAAGCCCAAAGAGGCCGTTTTCAGCCTAGTTTAAGGCTCATGCCCATTAGAGGCATCTTTCTTGATCCATAGTGGTCATTTTCAGCCGATGGAGGCTCCTTTTTGTGGCACCATAGAGGTAGGTTTTCATGGCCAAGAGGCCCATATCTTTGGCCAGGCCCATTTCAAGTATTTTTTAAAGGCTGATTTTCTTGGCCCATGGAGGCCCTTTTTCAGGCCCATTAGAGGCCCCCTTCTTCAAGAATGACAACCTATTCAAAGTGGCAGTATCATGACTTGCAATTCATTCAAGCATGACAACCCATTCAAAACAGACACATGACACACAACTTTCTACTTTGGCAAAATCATGAAGATCGAAGGATTCAAGCGAAGATAAAAAAACTATCAAGCGGACATCTTTTAGCGGCAAATACATAGAGATTTTTCAATTCCCATATATTTGAGGAAGAATATTAGGCAATATATGAAGAGTATTGTAATAATGTGAATGAGATACACTAAATCATTCAAGTGTATCTTTTTTTTTTTTGATTCAACAAGTGTATCTCAGCACAATATTAACTTAGCATCAATCATGGATTTGATTAGGATTTGAAATCAAAGATTTGATTAGGATTTGATTAGATTAGGTTTCTATCTTGAGGTCAATGCAATCTCTATATAAACCCTCTTAGAGGTTATTGTAATTCATTCAAGCTATCAATATAATCCATTTTCTATCAAAGACCATATGTGGTTGAGCTTTTGTGATAGTGCTAAAGAATAATTCATTTTATATGACAAATGGATATAAGAGTAAACAAACATCAAAAAAAATTCTTACCAAGACTATATAACTAAGGAAATTTCTGTCACTTAAAGTAAAGCGACCTAACAAATTAATTGGGCATTCTTAAGGGCAACTGTGGGACTCAGACATATTGGTTAAAATAGACCTGAATTATTTTATTAATGAGTTATTTTCTTGGGCATCTTAAAGAATATTTAGTACGCTGTCATGTACAGAATAGTGGAAAATAATAAGAACTGACCACATAACATTGGAGTTGAGTTGAACCCCGTAGGTAGAGCTATCATTTTTAGGGCTGTAAATGGATTCAGATAATATATGGATCAGATTCGAATCCATATCCGTTTATCCGGATATTATCCGATTACGGCGGAATGAATCGAATACATGTTTTAAGTATCCGTATATAAACGGAGAGAATACGGATACCGCACTATTCGCTTCGTTTATTGTCCGACTGATTATAAATACTTTACGTGACAAGTATACCCCCATATGGTTTAAAACTTTTACCAAACATTTAGGTAATTTTGAAATTCTTCCAAGAATATGAGCCTATAAAGTAATTCTACCTAACATATATATCATCTTTAACTAGCCCTAATCCCAATCGTTCACACTTCACAGTCGCATCTTCGGCTTCTCCATCTCTTCTTCCACTCATCTCCTCTAACCTCTTCTTTTGCTTTGAGTTTCAGTCATCTGCTCTTCTATTTCCTCTTAATCATCTTTTTTTTTCAGTATTCAGCAGCCCTTTAATGAGGAATCGAAATCCTCAGCAAAATTTGAAGTAGTTGTAAACTAGATACAGGGGTAGAATGGGAGTTTCTTTTTCGGTGACCTTCGATTGATGCCCTAGATGCAAGTTGTTGAAGATTACATCTTTTCAACATACTGCCTCTTGTTGAACCAAGCAAGTATCATGATATTCCTCCATCCTTTTTCCAACCTGTTTTATTACATTTTCAAGCCATAAATTGACTTGACTAGATGAAGTAGTAGTAAATGTCTTTCAATTTTTTTTAACTGGGTTTGTCTTTAGGGTTTACGAGAAAGATGTATAAACAAAAAGATGAACCAAGTTAATTTTTTTCAAAATTTTTAAAAGTATTTGGATACTTCGGATAGTATCCGAATTCGAATACTTTAGTCGAAGCCGAATAAGAATTTTCTTTTGTCCCTATCCCACGGATAGTGGATCGAATTCGGATAGTCGGATTTGGTAAGGGATTCGGATACGGATATACCCTTATCTGCTTCGAATCGGCTCCGTTTACAGCCCTAATCATTTTTCTTACACATGAGAGGCTTCAACTATCTTAAAAGAAAAACTAAATGCAGTGTCGCTCATCTGAGTAATTTTGAAAATTATAAAATACTTATTATTTATAGAATTGGTCTATGGATACTCCCAAATATACTCCTGAATCCTAACCCTTTAATTCAAATGATTAAGGGTCAAGATTAGATTTGGCTTGACTTATTTGGTTTCACCTATTATATCATTTTCTAAAGTTGCATAAGCTCTAATCTTGACCCTTAATAATTTTAATTAAAGAGTTTGGATTTGGGAGTATATTTGGGAGTACCCATAGACCGACTCATTATGTATAATAAGTAGGCATTTGTGCAAGGATTTTGCGAAATTTATCCAACAAAAAGTCCCATGTGTTCAAATTAGTAAATTATAAAATACTTATTAATTATGTTAAGTAAGCATCTGTGCATGACAATTATCAAACAAAAAGTACCAAGTGTTCCAATGAGGATCCAAGCAATTTAATGTTGCTTCTTAATGTCATATGTTCTTTTCTTTTCTTTTGTGTGTGTGCACACACCCACAGCTGCGCTACCACTCTTCATAACAATAATTCTATATATTAATCCTTGTAACAACAATCTAATAGATGGCTCCTTAAACAACATATTACAAGCTAGCCTTGAAACCCTTCATCACATGTTAAGTTTCTTACGATCCTGCTTGCCAAGCCTAAAATAATAACAGTTTAAATACAAAGCGGAGCTCTACTTCACGGTGCTCAAGCCGATCTCCCCTTTTCAGCGTATGGCGGTGGCAATCTTGTCTTTATGAAGAAAAAAAGATTCGCAAAACTGCAATTGTCTCTCTCCATAAATATAAAGTGCCACTGCCATATACAGAAAAGGGGAGCTTCGCTTTTCTGCAGTGAAGCAGCCTCCGCCTCAAACTTAATCTCAAATAATAATACTTTTGCACCTTTATCGAGCTTCCAACATAGTAACTGTAACCTCATTCACGGAACAAGATCCTGATCCATTCGTAGATGAGCGTGGACCATTGCTTGTTGTCCCCATAATAAAAGCAGGTTGTTTAGGAGGCGGAAGAGTTGTTTCATTACCTAACATGAAAACAACGGTTGACATGGATGGCCTGTCTGTTGCACTTTCTTGGACACATAAAAGCCCAACATGGATGCATCTCAAAACTTCGTGAGCAAGATAGGAACCAGCAATTGAGGAGTCGACCAAATCCAAGACTCTGTCTAGTCTCCAAAAGTCCCATGCCTGAAATAGTTTCACATAATTATTTTAAGAGGAGATCAATAGGTGGTGGAAATGTAAACAAACAGACTTACTTACATGTCCAATTAAATTCAAGAAGCGATCCTTTTGATAATAGTCATTGTTTCTCTTGCTACTAATGATCTCTAATAATAATACTCCGAAACTAAAGACATCAGATTTTATGGAGAACAACCCATTCATTGCATACTCTGGTGACATATAACCACTGCATTACAAGGATACGAAAAATATTATTTCAATTTGAAGGAAGTAACTTAATTAGTGCTTTTGTGTTTCTCGTTTGTGAATGTGCTATGTTTGTTTATGTACTACAGTTACTATGTCCCAACCACTCTGTTTGTATTTTCCTGTGATTGATTCCCTCGAAATATTCTGGCCAAGCCAAAATCTGAAATTTTGGGGTTCATCTCAGCATCTAGTAGAACATTACTGGCTTTCAAATCCCTATGGATAATTCTCAATCTGGAGTCTTGATGAAGATAAAGGACCCCTCGAGCAATCCCAACAATAATTTCAAAGCGTTTTCTCCAATCCAACAGGGCCTTTCTTGTTTGATCTGCTTCAAATTTTGAGTTATACATATTAAAAATATGCACGAGGAGATAAACTTAAACAAAACATAACAAAACAAATTGAAGTAGTAGCAAAGTAGTTGTACCGAAGATGAAAGAGTCCAAGCTTTTATTTGGCAAGTATTCATAGATTAACATCTTCTCTTCTTCTTGAATGCAACAACCTAGAAGCCTGACAAGATTCCTATGCTGAAGTTTGGCAATCAACTTAACCTCATTTTTTAACTCTTCCATACCTTGTCCTGAATTCTTTGATAGTCTTTTCACTGCTATTTCACGTCCATTAAATAGTCGACCCTAAAAATTATAAAACCGGACTTACATCAAGCTCAATACTGTTAGACAATGCTATGTCTCGAAAAATTTAACTGCCTCTTAGTCAACCTATTGCTGACACACCCACCCATCCAGATACAACCACAAAAGGATAAAAGAAATTAGAATTCATAATCTTGCAACTTCTTAAATTACCTTGTAAACTGGGCCAAAACCACCTTGTCCAAGCTTATTAGCTAAAGAGAAGTTATCTGTTGCAGCTACTACGATACTTAGATCATAGAATTGTAATTCTGAAATTGTTCTACTGTCTTCCAGCTTCCTTGCACCTAGAGAGTCTTCGACACCTGTCTCACTAGTGGCCAAATTAAAAAATAATACTTCACGACGTCGTCGTTCATTTTCCATCATGCCTGAACACAGTGGCACAATAATTAATTAAGAGTTCCTACCATGTTCTCAAAATGCTTCAATGTTAATGAATCGTTGGCTTTGCGTTCTGCAAGAGGCAAACTTGGTGAGATAATAGGCTCAGGATCCTCTCGAGTTCAAACCAGGAGACTCTCTCTGGTTTGAACCCCTAGATGTCACCACGTGTCTCCTTTGACACCCCTGATGGGTAAGGTTCACCCACTCCTAGGATTCACTCATCCATCCTTGGTTTTTTTTAAAAAAATATTAATTCTTTTTTTAGAATTAAAAAACTGTTTTTAATATTAAAAGAACTCTAAAAACAGTTTTTTTAATTAAAAAAAAAAGAGTGAATTTTTTTTAAAAAAAAACAAGGATGGGTAAGTGAACCCTAGGGGTGGGTGAACCTTACCCATCAGGGGTGTCAAAAGAGACATATGACGACCTCTAGGGGTTCAAACCGGAGAGAGTCTCCCTGGTTTGAACTCGAGAGGATCCTGAGCCGAGATAATATTATCTAGGCCTCGGATTGTCTTTGGCGAAGCTAGAAAGGGCTCTCGGGGTTCCATACATTGTGCGACAGTTGGCGTAAAAATGAGGAGAAGTCATTCCATTTTCTCCCCATAATTTTGACTTCTCCCCATTTGATATCTCTCACCCTTATTCTCACACACTTATCACCACATGTCTGATATCTCTCACCCTTATTCTCACACACTTATCGCCACATGTCTTATAATGGGTGGAGAAGTCAAAATTATGGGCCTCATGATTTTGACCTCTCCACCACTTGTCACCTATTCTATGGAACCCGAGGCAAGCCCTTTCTGGCTTCGCCAGAGACAATCCAGGGCCTATTACCTACAACATGAAGTACGTTGATTTGTCTATGATTTACCCCATCCACACGGTAACACCCATGACTCACACCCTCAACCACACTCTAGTGCGGCAAACTCCAAAAGGAATAACGAATAACACAAAGCAAATGAAATTCTTTACCTTCTGTTTTACCCATCTTCTTTAAGAAGCAATACCCATAGGAGACCAAGAGAAAGAACCCTAAAGCAATGGGCACGACGAGAATTGCCAGATTCCTCTTCTTACCAAGAAAACCTTTTGATTTCCTCCTAGTTTCAGCTAAAACAAGAATTCATCTTAATTAGTTTCATAACTTGTGGAAAAGAAGAAAGTGGGTATATATGAGAACCAAATTGTAGGAATCATAACAAACAAAAAAAACATTAAAACAAACATTACAAGGGAAAATAGATACAAGAAAACCAAAAAAAGCATAGTAATGAAAATGGTACAAAAGCTCGACCACACTCTACGCTTTGAGCACTCTGAATCATGAACATTCAAAGAGCATAGATGTTTGTAACTTTGGCAGGATAAATAGGTAGAAATTGTAGATTAAATGGGTAAAAGCACTCGTTCAACCTCAAGACTATATGTGTGTAAAAAAAAGCATTAGTTACCTAACTCAATTGAATCCACACGCACATATAAATCTTGTCCTCCTTCTATAAACTCTTTTATATCTCTCAATTCTCCGAACCAAGAAATGCACCCTGTTCCCCCTCCTCCATTGTTGTCTGCATTACTGTAGGCCGTGCAAGAGCAGTTACTCAAGCATTCATTCTCGCACTCCTCAAGACTCAAACTAGTTTCGACTCGAGAAATCGAAGTATCCGGTACCTTTACCCGTGCTAGCGTCAAGAACCCTTCTCCGTTCCCACACCTTTGCGGTCTCTTCCTCACGCACCCCGCCGATCAATCTCTCGAGTACCAGTCCCTGGAAGACTTGGGCTCAAATCCTGGGAGACACCCACACTCTAACGCATCATTTTTGGTGCTACAACTACCATATGGCCCGCAGAGTCCGTATAAGTCGCATTGATCCATTGTCGGCAACCCAAACGAATTCCACCGATCGATCCCTTCGAGCCATGTAAGCGGTTTGAGTGATCCAGTTTCGTCCAACACGTATCTTGAGAAGATAGAATCATTGAAGAGACTATACGTGATGTAAACCTTGTCTTGATCGTGCACGAAACTAAAATTGGAGAAATGGGCGTGCCCCATCTCCGGTATACCGTTAAATCCATTACCGATCCACGGTCCAGACCGCCAATATGGAGTTGAACCCTTATACAAGAAAAACTGAGGCGAGCCTCGTGGGTCAAGTGAGAAGGAGTAATTCCCACTTGCAGGATCGCTGCGAGACTTCCAAGAAGTTAGCAACCAGTTCAGACCGGTTTTCTTGTTTAGCCCAATTTTCATACCAGGAAGAAGGGTATGTGTAGGATAATCGAAGCTTTGCCATAGAACCCTTTTGCTATGATTTTGAATTAAAACCAGATTTCCTGAATCCAAGAGCTTAGCTATGGAGTCGTTATGGGGGAGCGCTACATATGTCGACCAGGCCGTACTATTTTGATTTTTGTCGAAGACAATAAGATTTCCATATCCATTAATCATAAGAACTCCGTTGAAATTCTTGACGGAAGTTTCTCGGTTCGCGACCCACACTGGGCTTTGCTCTGATACTTTGTTATACCATATTCCAAGGTACCGATCTCTAGAACTGCCGGGGCTGAAGAATCCTAAAGCGAATCTCTCTCCGGTAGAGACGAGGATGTCGCCGTCCTTGATGGGTTGTGTCGGCGTAACGGTGTCCATGGAATCGCAAAACTGGAAAAGAAAGAAGAAGAGGATTGCATTCAAGGACCATTCTCCAGGATCCATGGCAGCCATTCCGTGTGATAGATTACAAGCTTCTAATCAATTATAAGGTGGAAATATGTGATGGAACTACTAAAGTGGAAAATGCAAACTACACTTAATATTGAATCCGTAGGTAAGTCACCTCAGGGCTAACAACTAAAGTGGAAATTAAATGTCACTTAACAGTAGTTGCGAAATGATGCGGAGTGGTAGTGAACCACAAGTTAGTTTCTGTGCCAATTTGGATTTTTTAATTTAGTTTTTGTTCATTGTAATTTAAAATAATGCTAGGAATACTCTCTTTGTCAATGTACCTAAATTTTATTTTTTTTTTATGATTGGCTGGAGTATTGTTTCCAAATACTTGTATTTCTCTTAATTGAATACTAGTGGGTGGCACGTGCGATCCACATGAGAGCAAGGGAAAAGAGTTAACCACGGTTAATAAGAGTTAAAAGGGACACATGTTAACCTGCGGGTGCGATTGAACTCGCTAGTGGCACTTGCGATGCATGTGAGAGCAAGGGGAAGGAGTTAACCACATTTAATAGGAGTTAAAAGGGACACACATGTTAGCCCACAGGTGTGATTGATCTCTCCCGAGTTCAATCGGGATTGGCTGTGATTCTAAATAGATAGTTGAGCAAGGGGTAGTTTGGAAATTAAATCAAAGGCAATGGATAGTTTGGGTTTTAAAGCAAAACATTAAATCAAAATTTTGTTTTTATATAAGGGTAATATTAGAATTTCGGAAAAATCATCTACGCCAGCCTCTCCCATTATAATAGTAAAGACAATATCAAATGTGTTTCCTCGAAAAATATGGGTTTAAAAGAAAGTGTAGCTAGTATTATCCTTAAAAAAAAGGGTTTATAGAAGTGAGATCATTGTCCAAGTAATTAATGGAGATTGATCCCTAAGCATTGAATCACTTTGGAATAGAATTATTGTTAATTTTAAATTACTCATGTTAGAAGAAGAACATGAAAACCAACCTTGAAGGACAAGATTTATTGGCGATCATCACCAGAGATGCATTTGACATTCTAAAAGATACTAAAGAAAATGCCGACTTTCAAAAAAAATGAAAAGTAAAGAGTAAGAAAGCTAGCATATGCTCTTTAGTGTTCTATACAAGAAGGAATCGGATGATCAGAAAAATACTTTCTCAGGAGTTACTTTGCAGAAAGTAACTCCTTAAGAAGTCTGAGAAAGTTATTTGATGGATAAAATAGCGTGTGGTTTGCACATCTAAAAAATGATTTTTAAAAATCTGAAAGTCAAGTTTGCATTTGGTTTCCATTTACAAGAAATAAGTTTTAATATTTTTACATATGGTATAAAATTGGTATATGATTATTTCCATATATCAACTCTTTTAGAATTTGTGATGCCCATAGATAAAAAGGAAGATAGAAACATATTTTACACCTCTTCATGCACTAGCAATTAATATACAAATTACTACACCCAATATTCTTGATTTAAAACATGTAACCATATAAAAATCTAAAACATACAAACATTGGTGTGCCATTTTATATGAAATATCATGCAGTATCAAGAAATAAACATTCATATTTGAGTGACTATTTTACTGATAAGTATCATCCAATTAATTGATTATTTCTTGCATTTTATGTAACCCATCACCAAAATTTCATTACAAATACTCAATATAGCATTGACAGCTAACAAATAAAAAGGGGTACATGTGATGCCTATTGGCACCACGATAGAACTTATGTGGCATTAGAGTTCTAAGCCTTGAACACTAACCAATTGAGTTACTAACTATTCTATTTGACAATGTTGGACAAAGAAATATGAGAAATGGCAATGTTACATCTAACCTTGGTTTTTAGAAGAAAAATAGTATTAACCTTAGATTGATGATGCTTAACCACAGTTAAAGGAGGCTCTAAAAGCCGCCATGTGTCCCTTTTAATACCCACTAATAGTGGTTATTCATTCACTCCTAGGGTTCATGAATCTAACCTTGTATTTTTTTTAAAAATATACAAAAGTATTATTATATTTAACGACAGTTAAAGGGGGCTCTATAACCCACCTCATGTCCTTTTAACACCAACTAACTGTGGTTAAGATTTACTCATCCCTTGGGTTCATGCATCTAACCTTGGTTTTTAGAAGAAAAAAATATTAACGTTAGATTGGTTATGCTTAACCATAGTTAAAGGAGGCTCTACAAGCCGCCACATGTCCTTATAACACCCACTAATAGTGGTTAATATTCATTCACCTATGAGGGTTCATGCATCTAACCTTGGATTTAGAAAAAATATAAAAATATATTAACCTTAGGTTAATGATGCCTAACTATAGTTAAAGGGGACTTTACAAGCCGCCATGTGTCTCTTTTAACACTCACTAATTGTAATTAAGATTCACTCACCCTTAGGGTTCATCCATCTAACCTTGATTTTTAGATTTTTTTAAAAAATATTAACCTTAGGTGGATTAAACTTAACCTCACGTAAAGAGTGATAAATGGAACATGTGGTGACCTATAGAGGCGTGCGTTCCGTTCAGCCCATTAAAAAGGTTAAAAATGTCATTTCTTAAAAAATTAACATCCGTTAACTTGATTTTAGATGGAAAGGTGGATTTGCAAAAGTTTTAAAAGTTAGTGGGAGTATAATACAAAATCACAAAACACAAAGAGGTATTTACAAATAGCTGAAAACATAGGAGGGTTTTTTTAAAAAACCCATAGAAAGAAAAACGTGGGATGAAGAAATGGTGGAGGAAGAGATGAGATCAATTTCATTCTAGATGAGAGAGTGCTTCAATCATTGCAATTTTGACAAGGGGTTATGGATCGAGGGTTATAGTAAGGCTAGCAATCCTCATTGATTGGATGGTACGAATATGATGGCTCGCAAAACACTGTCAACTTCCCGTGGAAGTCGATATATCGACTTCCCGGGAAGCAACGGGATCTACTTTTCGGGGAATTCAATATTCTGACTTGCACCGACCTTCTACTATTTTAGGAAGTCAAATTGATATTGGCAAATCAAATACACTAATGCCCAACTTTTGACTTCCCCAAATCCAAAAGTTGTAGAAGTCCATAGGAAAGTATATCCAAACCCCACCTAAATGAAATGCATGCGATTCGCTTCAATTTCTTGAAAATGAGTTTGGTGTCATGGTAATGGATTATCTTTCCCTACCTAAATGAAATGCATGTGATTCGCTTCAATTTCTTGAAAATGAGTTCGGTGCCATGGTAATGGATAATCTTTCCATTTTCTGAGTATGCTTTTAAATTTAAAAACTTATGTTATAAAATTTCAGAATTTAGTGAAGACGAGCCAGTGAGTGAAGCGCAAATTCGTCTTTATCTCATTCGCTGCTTAAAGGAGTATGTCCCTTGTCCCACCTCTCTTTAACGGTGGGAAAAAACATCCCTCTTGGTTGATAGTAATCCTTATTGAGTTGTTTCCAACTCAACACTGAGGTCCCTTCTTTTAAGCGCCCTATTTTCACCAAGTGGTTCAGACCCACTCCTGCTTGGTTCAAATTGAATACTAACCCCGGTATTAACAGGGGTGGTTGGATTACAAGAAATGACCATAGGATGTTTTATAAAGCATTCTCTTACTGTTATTGGATCTCTTATAATATGATTGTGGATATGAAAGATATTTGTAATGGTTGTACTTTATGCGTTGATTTGGGTATTTGGAGAGTCATTGTTGAGAGTGATTCTTAGATTGCTATTGATAATATAAATGGAAGTGAATATGACAAGGATTATATCTTATGCGTTGAAGACTCTTTTGTAGCTGAGAGATAAGTGTAATTTTTTTTTGTTAATACATTTAGAGAAAAGAATCAGGTGGCCGAAATTTTGTCTAAAGAGGATTGCATATCTAACCGTAATGAAAATTATCATGATAACAAGTTTCTTCCTAGTCTAGCAATTGGATTTTTAGTTCTTGGTAGATCGTTTTTCTCAAATATAATATGTTGGTTGTTTAGTGTATGAGTTAAGGTTTATTTCCCTCTCTCAATTGTATTATTTCCCTTATTTAATAAACTGGTAGGGGTCCATGCAAAACCCCCCTCCCTCTTTGGGTGGCTTCTAAAAAAAACCCTTATTAGTCTATCATGAACCCCGTGGATTCAAAGAGGATATATGTTTTGTAGTTTTTGCATGATAAATAGCTAGGAATTGTAAATTCCGCCACTAAAAATTCTAAATTTTGTAGTGTACGTCAAGACCTCTTGTGTGTTGACATTCATTCCCACTTCAAAAAATTTGGAAGCTTACCGATAAGTCCTCTTAGTGTGTGGCCGAGCTTTCACGACAGTGCGAAACTATAGTACATCTTATGAGAGAAATGGATATATATGCGATGGATTCAAGTAAGCCAAAGAAAAATATGTAAGCATGATGAACCCAACATGAATCGTGCAATATAAAGTAAACAAACGGTAAAAAACATTACTTACCCAACTCAATTGAATCCACACGTACATATAAATTTTGTTTCCCTTGTGTAAACTCTCTTATATCCTTCAATTGTCCATACCAAGCTATGCAACCATTTCCCCCTCCTCCATTAATATTAATATCTGAGTTAGTGTAGGCCGTGCAAGAACAGTTACTCAGGCATTCTCTCTCACACTCCTTGAGACTCAAACTGGTGTCGACTAGAGAAATCGAAGTATCTGGTACCTTCATTCGTGTCACTTTCAAGAATCCTTCCCCATTCCCACACCCTTGCACTCTCTTCCTCACGCACCCGGCCGATCCATCTCTCAAGTTCCTGTCCATGGGAGACTTTGGCTCAAATCCTGGGAGACACTCACACTCATTATTTGCGTTACAGCTACCATATGGCCTGCGGAATCCGTCATTGTCGCAATGATCCTTTACCCAAACACAATCCAGTGACATTTATCTTCGAACCATGTAAGTAATTGGTATGATCCAATGTCGTCCAACATGAATCTCGAGAAGACAGAATTGTTGAATAGAGTATACGTGATATAAACCTCGTCTTGATCCTTCACAAAACTGATATTGAAGACATGGGCGTGTGCCATCTCCGGTATACCATTAAATCCATGATCGATCCATGGTCCAGTCCGCCAATTTGGAGATGATTCCTTGTACAAGAACAATTGAGGCGAGTCTCGTGGGTCAATCGCCAACGAATAATTCCCACTTGCAGGGTCCTTGCGAGACTTCCAAGATGTTAACAACCAATTCTGACCGGTTTTCTGGTTTAGCCCAAGTTTCATACCAGGAAGGAAGGTATGTGTAGGATGATCGAAGCTTTGCCATACAACTCTTTGGCTATGATTCTGAATCAAAACGAGATTTCCTGAATCCAAGAGCTTTGCTATGGAATCGTTATAGGGGATCGAAACATTTGTCAACCAAAGAGTACTATTTTGATTTCTGTCCAAGACAAGAAGATTTCCATCTCCGTTAATCGTAAGAACCCCGTTGGAATTCTTGAGAGGAGTTTCTCGGTTCACGACCCACACTGGAGTTTGCTCTGATATTTTGTTATACCATATTCCAAGGTACCGATCTCTAGAACTGGCGGGGCTGAAGAATCCTAGTACGAAGCGCTCTCCTGTGGAGACAAGGATGTTGCCGTCGATGATGGGTTGTGTCGGTGTAATGGTGTCGATGGCGGTGCACAACGGGAAGAGAATGAAGAGGAGGAATGCATTCAAGGACCATTGTTTAGGATCCATGGCTGCAATTCTGTGTTGTAGTTTCTACTCTATTAGAGCATTCCTAGCAGCCTCATCAAATTTGCCTCACCAAACTAGCCAAAACTCACAAAAAGTCATGTTGGTGAGCCACTTTTTTAAAACACTCCCAACAAAACTATCATTATTTTATTATTTGTGTCACTTCCACAATTAAAAAAAGGAGAGTGAAACCTTTATTTTATTTGTGTGGGTCCATAAAGAAGGAGGGAAAGAGAGATCTTTTGGTTTGGTGAGTGTAAGTGACTCACCAACATTGATGAGTACTGTATACTCACCAAACCGAAATCTTCAAATTGGTGAGGTTGTTGGAGACGAAATTTTTTATACTTTTTAGCCAATTGGCTCCCAAAATAGCTAAAAAACTATTTTGGTGAGGCTGCTAGGAATGCTCTTATGAGGTGGAAATATGTGATGCCACTGTGGTCTGAGTCCATTAGTTAGGAAAGAAAAGTGCAAGTGTGCTCCCAACACCTTAGGGTATGTTAGTAAAATCACAGATTATGAAGAGTCGAATTGTCTCATTCTTTATTACATGCCAAAAACATGGGCCTACATTCAATACGGTAGGCCCCAAACAACAGAGATGGACCCCATGTTTTTGTAGATACAAACGGGCAACAGCGCCATCCGAATTTGGAGTTCGGATAGGCAACAGCGCTAGCTGTTGCGCTGTTACCTGGTTGTGTCTACAAAAACGTGGGCCCACATTTAATAGGGTAAGCCCCAAACAATAGAGATGGGCCCCCATGTTTTTGTAGATACAATCGGGAAACAGCACAACATCTACCATTGTTGCCCATCCGAACTCCAAGATTTTTGACCGGGGGGGGGTACCTTGGTCATCGACAACTGCCACCGCCATCGAGGACCTAACATCGTCGACGTACACTGTCGTACAAGATCGTGGAGAGGTAGTCTGGTAGAGGTACCATTTCAGAAAAGAGTTCTATAACAAAAGAAGGGTTAACCTCTTTTTGATAGGCAGTTCAATTATTAATAAGCTGAGCCAGGCAAATTAGGCCAATTTGTCAATTGTTAACTTTATTGAAAATTCCTCGTTCTAGTTTGAGTAGGCATTCGTGACCCTTTGACTAATTGGATAAGTACTCCATTTTTTTGGGGGTAACTAATCCCTTAAAAAAACTTTTCTTGGTAATGGAGGGTGTGTTGGAACTGAATAGATGTTTCCTTCTCCATTTTCTTATTAAATAAATTTCTTAAACAATAAAATTTTGGTTACGTTTCCATCATTTATCTTCTAGAGTAATTGCCAAGATATATATATATATATATTATAATTGGTAAGGGATAATCTAAACACACACATGATCAGATCTAGGGTAACCGCTGAGGTGTGATAAGAGTAAACTCATACACTCAGTTCAAAAGGGTCTGTCTTAAGGAGGAGACTCAAACGGTGGATTTTGCTGTGCTGTGATATCCCATATACAAAAATCCATATCATATTGTGCCATCCAAGGAACTCGATTGATTTCTTCTTTCTTATGTGTTTGGAAAAATCAATAGAGATCATGGAGAAGAGATGTAATCAATGGAATTAATTATTCATAAACATCGTTAGGAAAAAAAAAAGAACGCACTCTGAATATAGAAATTATTGTAAACTAGTGGGAAATGTCGAAACTATATATATATATATATATATATATATATATATATATATATATAAGTAATAATTAGTTTTTTAATTAGGATAAATTATTTAGGGAAATATATAGCTGGCCGCGTATTTGGCTACCATCCTCATTGTTCCAGACAAAGACTTTTCTTTTAAATAAGAGATAAGAGAAAAGTTTCTAATTTAAGAGGAGCATCATGCAAAATTTGTTGTACTCAGTCAAGCACCTCATAAAGAGCTAATTATTAGGGAGAAAAAATTGAGGAGAATATTTTAGTGAATGAAAAAAAGTAAAACCTTTTCAAGTCTTAGGTAATGAAAATAAAAGTTTAAGAGAGTTATTCTCTAACTATTTCGTTGAAACCATCCAGCAGCCTATGTAGACCTAATTCTTGGGGGGAGAAATTTTAGATGTGTATACAAAATTCGAGTCGTATAGAAATAGTGAAAATAAAGTTTAGGAAGGTTATTCTCTTACACATGCCCCACCAACTATTTTCCTTTTAATTAAATATTATTCGTAATATTTTGATCCATACATGAACTTCACCGCAAATATAATTATGAAATCTATGGCCCCCACATAAGTAAGGAGTTGTGCAACAGCTACTTGTTGAATGTACACCCTGGGCCCTTCTCTCACAATACAATTTTTTCTAGCGCACCCACATGCGCGTTCATACAGCGTTCATATAGTCTTATGGGAAGTTTCCTATTAGTCGTTGAAGTCTATTTCTAATTCTAGGTTTGACTAGTGCATTTAAAATCTATCTTCATTTTTATTTTTAATTGTTACTTCATAATCATGTTTTGTTTTTTGGAAATCTTCATAATCATGTTGATTAGTCTGGGTCATCTTGAATTAGTCAGACTAGCTATTTCCTACTCTCTGCTCAGTTATCATGTGCAAATGAATGGAGCTTTTCTCCCCCAGAGTCGGTATTGTCTGCTCAGGAATGCTTATAAATACATTTTTTTGGACATGCGAAAGAACCATGTAGAGGTATTCCCTTGAATAACCTGCTGTCCTAGTCAGTGGCGGAGCCAGGATTTTGTTGTAGGGGGACTTGCAATGGGGTCGGCAGGGCTAGCCACAGAACTTTTTATTGTTCCTAGTTCTCTAATAGCTTTTCTACAAATGTAGTAGAACAAAGAACAATAGAAATTTGTATTAGAAATTTTATTTGGGAGACAATCCTCTATCGACCCTCTAACATTGTAATAGTTAACTCATTTGAAGTACAAATTTTTTTTCGGTTCGATGACAAATCTGTCTCATTGAGGCTCCTTTCTGTATAAAAACCAGGCTGTTTAGGTTGCGGCAACACTACACTCTCTCTGTCCAACATCATAATCACAGACGACATTGTTGGACGATCTTCTGGGCGCTGTTGCACACACAAAAGACCAACATTGATACATCTTAATGCTTCTGATACTGAATACTGATCCTCCATTAATGCATCCATTAGTTCCAAGGCCTTTCCTTCATTCCATAGTTTCCATGCCTAACACAATCATAATTCATAGCAAAATTGTGTTATCGATGGATGGTTTTGTAAATGAAAACATTTTCATCCATTAAAAAAAAAATCATTACACTCACATGTCCTAGAAGGTTGAGGTCATGGTCCGGATGATAAAACCCTCGATTCTTCTTGCCGCTCACTAGCTCCAAGACTAGAACTCCGAAGCTGAACACATCTGATTTCACTGAAAAGAGCCCATCGACAGCATACTCCGGAGACATATAACCACTGCATACCATCATCAAGGATACATAATTTTGAGCCATGAAAATAGATATCTAGAGCAGTTATTATGGTACTTACTAAGTTCCCACCACCATTTTTGTCTTAGCTACTGTCTGATCTCCACCAAAAGTTCTTGCCATTCCGAAGTCTGAAATTTTGGGATTCATCTCATTGTCTAGTAAAATATTGCTGGCTTTAAGATCCCTATGGATAATTCTTAATCTTGAATCTCGATGAAGATAAAGAAGTCCTCGGCCGATCCCCACAATAATTTCGAATCGCTTGTGCCATCCGAATACAATACTTCTTGTTTTATCTGGGTCAATTTCCCCTTTAGTTAATATGAGCATTTTACTCTATCTAAGACTGGACTCTTGATCTACCCCAACACTGTAATCTTATAAAATATACTCAATAATGAAAAAAATAATCAAGTTGAGAAAAATGGAGGAAATGTTGAGAAGTCAAACCAAAAATGAAGGAGTCCAAACTTCTGTTTGGCAGGTACTCATATATTAACATCCTTTCTTCTCCTTCAATACAACAACCCAAAAGCCTGACGAGATTCCGGTGCTGGAGTTTGGAAATCAAAATAACCTCGTTCATTAATTCTTTTAGGCCTTGCCCAGAATTCTGTGAGAGTCTCTTCACCGCTATTTCTTTTCCCGATGATAGCATACCCTATATATATATTTATATATTCGCAATAATATCATATCAGAGCGATCATTTATATTTCCTTTCGCTATGAAAAATCTGATTAATGTATCAGAAATTACCTTGTAAACAGGGCCAAAACCACCCTCTCCAATCTTATTTGCAAAAGAGAAGTTGTTAGTGGCAGCTGAAACTGTACCTATATCAAATAAAGGTAACTCTAGATCTTCTTCACAACTTTCATATGTAGAAGCTGTGCCTTGATTAACCAGATTACCTGCTAATCAGAGAAACAAATGAATCTACAAATCAAGAGAAACAAATTAATTGGATAATTAATTGCCCTGTTCTTGTTAACCATATGAATGATCAGAATTCAAGGTTTAAGTACCAAAGATGAGGAACAACCACATTTGAATTCATTGGTATACATATGGTTAGCAAGGTTCTTATTTTAGACCTCTCTGAAAAGAAATTTTAACATATTGAATGATCCATTTTACCTGCTTTCTGTTTCTTCTTCGTCTTCTTCTTATTCTTCCAGATAATACACCAAATAATCAAACCAAAGAAGAGCATCACTGAAATTACTAATACAACGACCATCACCTTCAAACGTTTCTTCTTCTTCTGGGACTCAGCTATTGAATCTAACCACCGATCAAATTTAAGAAAGTAAACTTATAAATCATTTTGTCTAACAGAAAAGAACACGCGAACTGTCTTTTACGCACATTGGATGGGGGCTAGAACTACTCTAACATAAGCTATGTCAAATATAAAGTTAATTGATCAGCCTGGGCTCAGTTCTAACATAAGATTCAGAAGCATACCTAGCTCTGAAGCGGATAGACGTACATAGAGATCTTGCCCATAACCAGTAGACTGTCTAATATCAATCAAATTACGAAACCAGGCCACACAGCCATTGCCGCTTCCATTAATATCCATTATAGAGTAAGCTACACAAGAACAATTCTTCAGGCACTCCACCTCACATTCCTTATTGCTCATACTCATGTTCACCGAAATATCTGATGTATCCGGCAATTTAACTCCTGTTAATCTTACAAATCCCTCACCCTTCCTGCAATCCAAAGAAGATGTTCGAACACATCCGCCAAACGTATCGAACACATCCCAGTCTTGCAGCGATTTTGGCGTGAATCCCTTTAAGCACTCACAATTTGGTGCTTTATTAATGTTACAAATACCATAAGGGCCACAGAGACCATAAGTGTCACAATGGTCTTTCTGCACTGTAAATAGAACAACCCATTGTTTTTGCCTGTTGTTCCATGTGAGGTGTTGAACCAGGCCTGATTCACTCAACACGAGCCTTGTAACAATGGATTTGTCCTCGATTTTGTAAGTGTAGTACACTTCCTCCTGGTTAGAAATGAAGATGGGCTTAAAAATTGAGTTGGCCGTTAGAACAGGACCGCCACTAAACTGATCTCCATACCACAGTCCGCTTCGAAACTGCTCAGTCGATCCCATACGAAGAACTAGTTGAGGAAGTCCATGAGGGTCTACACTGTAAGAGTAAAGTCCAGGTGAAGGGTCATCCCAACTCTTCCACGATGTCAGATTCCGGTTCAGGCCTGTCTTCAAGTTCCATCCCAGCTTCATGCCCGGTAAAAGTGTATCAGTAGGATAATCAAAGCTCTGCCACAGATAACTTTCTGAATTACCATTGCTCCCATCTCTTAAAACAAGATTCCCAGAATCTAAGATCTGTGCGACCGGACTTTTTGCGGGAGTTGATAAATTGGAAGACCAGATAGCCCTCTCGGTTCGGTTAAGAAGAACAAGATTTCCATTCTCACCAATAATAGTCAAAACTCCAAATGAATCTGTAATTGGGTTCTCTCTGTTGGCAATCCATACTACTGTAAGTGGGATATTCTTATACCAGATTCCCAAGTACCGGTTCATGGAATTACCAGGTCTGAAGAAGCCTAATTCGAAGATTTGGCCCGAGGAAACTAAGGTCTGACCATCAGTGAGGAATTGGGATGGAGCTAAAGTGTCGGCTGCAATGGAGATTTTCAAGAAAAATGAGATCAAAGTGTAGCAGACAATAAGAAAGGGAAGGTGAAGGCCCTCCATTAACCTTTTCTCCTGTTTCATTTCTCCTTTCTATCAAACTTCCATTTTTTGTTTCTTTTGAAACTGTGAACTTCAAAGAACTTTATATATAATTGTTGACCAACTAAAGATGAGGAAATATATTTGGTAAACTTCCTGGTTGTTGCCTATAACTGTTACTAAAAATTTAGAATACTCCAGTTTGAATTTTAATCAAACCTAATCTATTAAAATCTAATAGATATAGGTAATCTTGTGATTACACTCTGAATGATTAAAACATTGCAAATCGGTTTTACAAAGTATCTCTATTTAGAACTTGCTTAGCCAAAGAATGTGGCGCATAATTTATTTTTTGGGTAGTTGAGATGTACAAGATCATACAATTTAAGAGGGCTCTGAACCCCTCCCCTTGTTTGAATGGGATAGAGCATTTGGACTACCAAGTGCATCTCCCGTCAATCAGACAGTTAAATATAGTAGAAGGCTCTGGTTTAGACAGTTTGATCCTCTAAAGTCCAAAAAATTATGCAATTTGGTTTGTTACCAATTTACAAGATGAATTCAAAGGTGGGAAAGTAAAAATAAATATTAGAAAGTTGGCAACCGAACCTCCTCAAGTCATCGTTAGCTCATGCTTTCTCGCTCACTCTGAATTCAGCACACACATGTGCGCGTATACATGCAAACATAGATTTAAGAGGAAGAACTTGAAAAAAAAAGTACATATTTACAATAAAATCTTAAACTGTTGAGGTATAGACATACACAATGAAAATAATTATTATCTAGCTTCCAATAATGTAATAGTTGCCGCATTATCACTATAAAATTCTTCCTTATTTGTTCCGAGAGGACTCCTTTCTGTGAAGAAACCAGGCTGTTTAGGTTGGGGCAATTTTTCACTTCCATTACCCAACATGAAAACCACAGATGACATTATTGGCCTGTCTTCTGGGAATTTTTGCACACACAACAGACCCACTTGAATACATCTCAATATTTCAGATATAACAGATGACTCCTCCAAACAAGCATCCAGTAGTTCCAAGGCCTTTCCTTCTTTCCATAGTATCCAAACCTAAATCAATTCCAATTCATGTTTTTGGTCATTAAACCACAAAATTTGAGATATATGCAAAGATGGCTTAGGCTTAATTTAGATTAGAAAGAAACAACAATTTATTCACTACACTTACATGTCCCAGAAGGTTATGGTGGTGGTTTGGATGATAGAATACTCTATTCTTCATGCCGCTCACTATCTCCAGAACTACAACTCCGAAGCTAAAGACATCCGATTTCATTGAAAAGATCCCGTCTACCGCATACTCAGGGGACATATAGCCACTGCATGCCATTGTTAAAAGATAAATATTTGTGAAATGAAGAGTATTGCCGATTAATTCTTATAGAACTTACTATGTTCCAGCAATCCTCTTTGTTTTTTCCGCAGTTTGCTCTTCTCCAAAAATCCTTGCCATGCCAAAATCTGAAATTTTTGGGTTCATCTCACTGTCTAGCAGAATATTGCTAGTTTTGAGATCTCTATGTATGATTCTCAATCTAGAATCTTGATGGAGATAGAGAAGTCCACGTGCGATCCCCATAATAACGTGGAACTGCTTTGGCCAGGCCAATAATTTTCTTCTATTTGGATCTAAGTCGAAAAAAAATTGTTTTGTTTTAGCTTATATAAGATAAAATAAGAGGATTCCAGAGATATACATATGCTGCAAAATTCGTTGCATAAAAATAAACAATAAATGTGATCTAATTAAAAAATATATATTGAGAGTTGATTCAGGCCAAACCAAAAATAATGTAGTCCAAGCTTTTGTTGGGCATGTACTCGTAGATTAATAATCTTTCTTCTCCTTGAATGCAGCCACCCAAAAGCTTAACGAGATTACGGTGTTGAAGTTTTGCAATCAATATGACTTCATTCTTGAACTCGGTGATGCCTTGTCCAGAATTCTGTGATAGCCGCTTCACCGCTATTTCTTGCCCCTCTGATAGCTTTCCCTGTAGATTATTATCTATAATAATCATGATGATTGTGTAGAATACAGAACACTTCATTTAAACATTTCTCTTAGTATATCACCACAGTTATTCTGATTGAAATTACCTTGTACACAGGACCAAAACCACCTTCTCCAATTTTATTTGTACAAGAGAAGTTTTCTGTAGCAGTTAGTATGGTAATCAAATCAAATAGTGGTAGTTCTATGTCCTCCTTCCGATAGTCCTCGTTACCTGTTAATTACCATATGTTGTAATTTAATCACCAATTAAACAACTCTTCTCATTTATTTCATTGATATCTTTCTGTATTATTGGTTCGAAATCGAGTTATATTGGATCAAATGGTTAGAGACAAGTGATAATCATGATTTCTAAACACAGGATAAATGGATAATCTAATGCCCCAGGTTTAGCATGCTGCCTTATCCTTTTCTTGGGTCAACCATTCTCATCAAAACCAGGGGAACAACGGTCCAGCCCATTTCATATAGTTAACTGGTTTGGGGTAGGAAAAAACTGCAATTATAGTTGCAGAGTCAATTGAAACAGTTATTATCTAAAGAATGTTACAAAGGTGGTTGAGTCCTTCCTCATACCTGCTTTGGGTGTCTTCTTCTTCCAGATAAAACACCAGATGATTGACCCCAAGAGAAGCATCCCAGAAACTACTGATACGATCACCATCACGGTCGCTCGGTTTTCCTTCTTTATGGAATTAGAAATAGACTCTAACAACCAACCACATTAAAGAAAGCAGAAATATAAATACTTTGTTTGACATAAGAGTTTAATATATTAAAGCCTATCTCTAACTATTAAGAAGACAAAATGCATGATGAACAGTGGTCAGCTACAATGCTAAACAGTGATATACCTAGTTCTGAAGCTGCTAACCGGATGTAGAGGTCTTGATCATCATCATCAACTTCAATAAGCCGTCTAACATCAATCAAATTCCCAAACCAGAGCAAGCAGCCATGGCTTCCTCCACCAATACCTGAACTAGCATAAGCAGTACAAGAGCAGTTCTTTAAGCACTCCACCTCACATTCCTTAAGACTCATATTCTTGTTAGTCCAAAACTGCAACAAATCAGGCAATTTCACTCTTGTAAACTTCACAAACCCATCTCCCTTCCTGCAATCCAACTGTGTTCTCCGCGTGCACCCGCTGGACCAATTGAACAGGTCCCATTCTTGTTGGGATTTAGGTGTGAACCCTGTCAAACACTCGCAAAATATTGGCGATTCGTTAATTCTACAAATACCATTACCACCACACAAACCATAACTATCACAGCGGTCCTTCTGCACCTCATACATGACAGTCCATTCACGACTTTGATTGTTCCATATAGTGCGTTCAAGGAAGCCGTATGGATTCAAAGTAAACTTCGATATAACTGCATTGTCATTGCGTCTGTACATATAATACAGTTCATCCTTGTTAGAAATCAAACTTGGAATGAAGACCGAGTTGGGTCCAAAAGTATAGGCACTAAATCCTTGCCCAGTCCATATCCCAGATCGATACAGCTTCTTTGACCCCTTTAGAAGAACCAGTTGAGGTTGTCCATGAAATTCGATGCTGTATGAAAAGTCTCCGGGAGAAGGGTCATCAGCATTCTTCCATGATGTCAGATACCAATCCATACCTGTTTTTAAGTTCTCTCCAAGCTTCATGCCTGGTAACAAAGTATCGGCTGGATAATCGAAGCTCTGCCATATAAAGCTTTCTGAATTACTCTCGTCGTCCCTTAGGACTAGATTTCCAGAATCTATGAGCTGCACAACCGGATTCTTTGTTGTTCTTGATGAATTTGAGGACCAAATAACCTTCTTCATTCCGTTGAGAAGAACAATATTGCCATTGCTGCTAATTGTTAAAACTCCAGAAGAATCAGTAAGTGGGTTGTTTCTGTTGGCAATCCAAACAACTGTTTGTGGAGTAATATTATTGTACCATATTCCCAAGTATCGGTTCTTGGAATTGCCACGCTTGAAGAATCCTAGTTCGAAGCTTTCGCCTTTGGAAACAAGGCTCTGTCCGTCTGCAATAGATTGGTTTGGAGCTATAGTGTCGATTGCAATGGAGATTTCGTAGAAAAAAGAAAGAAAAATGCAACATAACATGAAGGAAATAAGGCTTTCCATATTTTTTTCTTCTCTTCTGAACTCTTTTTAACAGTTTTGTACTTTAAACACAAAAGGAATTGACTCATCGCCAAAATCAAATTGCAGTCTTGCGGTTCCCATCAGAATGGGGTTATAAAATAAGGCCTTACTCATAGAGATGGTAACTGAAATATATTAAACTCACTTTCCCAAGATCGTCAATTCTCATTCTTATAAGGTGAGAGAGAGGGGGTCTCAATTGTATCCCAATATCGTAATTCTGCTGTCTATACTTGAGGAAAATGATTAAAAAAAGGCAACTAAGGCATTCATTGATGCGATTAAGTCTAGCATTCCCCACATTATATTTACTTTTGGGATCCCATTTACATTCTTTTCTTATATATGCGTTGAATTTCAGGCATTTTGATCATTTGACCCAAGGCGACAGGTTCAATAGTCATAAATATTTGATGGAGAAGACACATCTTTCAAAATATTATTCAAGAAAGGCTCTTAGAATTGTTCTGGTTTGACAAATGTCACATAGCTGGTTATTGTTTTTCTTTTATTTTATTTTCGGGTAAGTACCTCGAGAACAAGTTGGGAGAATACTATCAATCCAACCAAAAATCATGTCCCCACTCAGTTGATATTATATGACCATCACACGACTTTTCGAGGTCTTCTTTTCTGGTAAACAATTTTTTTTTCTTGGAGTGGTTAGGGTCCATTCACCAAACCTTCTTCCCTTTTGTTTAATGTGGAACCGATAATTATGGTTAAGAGTTTTTTGTGGCGTTTTTGGTTAACATTCTTCAGTGCTTGATAGCAAATCTGTATCAGTGGACCCATTTCTGTGAAGACACCATGCTGTTTAGGTTGGGGCTAATGTTGCACTCTCATTAGATTGATGACATTATGGGCCTTTCTTCTGGGTACTTTTGCCCACACAATAGACCAACTTGAATACATTTCACTGCTTGAGATCCAGCAAATGGATCCTCCATCAATCTGTGTCCATAAGTATGCTTTATGATTGTGAGAATATGCTTAGTAGCAATCCTTCCTCCATAAATTATCGCTATCCAAATGTACAAATTTTGGGGTTCATCTCTTTAACACCCCAAGTTGGGCATTTTGTCAATTGTTTGACTAATAGCAACAAATTCATTTTAAATCTTTCTTGTTGGGAGTAGAGGAGCAGAACCAGAAGTTTCCTTCTCCATTTCTTTATAATTTCAGTCAACAAGATTGAAGAAAAGGCAAGAATAGTTTTGTAGTATAGGCTTGGAAGAAGAGGCATTGACAGAACAAGTGTCTTTAAATAATCCAAGAAGAAGAAGAAGCAGTTTATTATCTTAATCTTGAATAGCTTTCACCTATCTTTTTTTGTGGCCCCAATTCCTAAATCTTCATGTACGCATTGGCGTTGATTAACAGAGCATTACTATCTTAAGTACTAGTTGGCTCACCCTTGATTTAAATTTTCTCATCAGTACAAAGTCAGCAAAATGTATGCAGCTCATGGCATGGAAATAAATCTAATCATGTTTTGAAAGGAAGAAATTCAGCTGCCTTGCCCGAGTAGCCTTCAAAACCAGAGGAACCAATATGGATGTAATGCAAAATATTTTTGCAGAACTACTGTTGTAATGGAAATTTACCTCCTAAAAACAGAATCGTTATTATCTTTTCTGCATAACAACTCGTTCCAAAATGCATAGCAGGTATAATTGTTAACTTTTAAAATTTTACTTACCACTCCAGAAGCACATCTCTGCTTCAACCGTCGAAGTTAAATTCTAACAAAATGCACTTCTGTACATGGATTTCTGTATATAGTAAAGTTACAATTCATATACTCCGTTTATTTCAAATTTAAGTTAAATCCCATAGCTTTAATTTTTCATTATTTCATTTCTTTGTCTGTAAACAATTAACCATCAAAAGACCAACTAACTCATAGCGAATGAGGGAATAAAAAATTTTTTTAAAAATTTTGTTGAAAGTGTCGTTCATTCACCTGAAGCGTTTTAACAATCCAAAAATAAGTAGAGAAAAAGGAAAGGTGTTATAGATCAACATTCTAGGCTTCTTTCTCCAAGTCTTTCTTCTGTGACAGTTTTCCTAGTACGCAGTTGAGCTATCGAGTCCAAATGGAGTCATAGGAGCGCGAGAGTGATCATAACTGGCCTTTTTCAGTCGCTAGTGGTTCTACATTCCAAAGATTTTTTTTTTTTTGGTAAAACATTCCAAAGAGCATAAGGGCTAGACTAGTACTCAAGTGATTATGCTTGTGATTGTTAACGCGCTTAAGCTTTAGTCAAGAACTTGGAATGGGAAAGGTGACAACACTCTAATCTCAGAAAAATTTAGTGACGGATAAATAATGGGAGTTAATTGAGCTACTTCATTCAATTGGACTTGAAAATATAAGTGGGGATATTTTCCACAAATAGCCCAATAGAAGGATATAAATTGTATGGTTATGATTATCCTATAGTGTTATTATGGAGCTTTTACTGTGTTTGAGTGTCTCCTAGGTGAGACAGATCAGGTTTTACGTTCAATATTTTAGAATCATTAAGGTCCACTCAGTGTCTTATTTAAAGTCGGTCTCATAAATCATGTTGGACCATTCCACTCTATCTAACTTGCTGAAATCACCATAATATATATATTGAAAATAATTCGGGATCATTGTAAAGTCTATGGGTACTATAACAAGAGGCCACCAAATTTAGGGACCCCGCCAGCTAAATCGCAGATATCCATCATCTAGAAGAAAAAATTCTACTTTTCAAAAATTCAAACATCAAGTTACATGAAATAGGGAAATAAGCAATAGCACATTATGGGCCTCCAAAAGCTGTAATAGTAACATCGTTTATGGAGCATGTTTTGGGTTGAGATAAATCTGCATCAGAGGATATCTGTGTTTCAGTAAATGCAGGTTGCTTTGGTGTAGGAAGAGTTGCAATCTTACTACAAAGCATTGAAAGTTTGGTAGACACAGTTGGTCTGTCCTTGGGAAATTCTTGCACAATAGACCCACATAAAATGCATCCCAAAACTTCTGTCTGAAAACTCGGGTCACATATTGTCTGATCAACCAAATCTAAGATCTTGTTTTCGTTCCATAATTTCCATGCCTGAAACAATCACAATTAATGCTATCTACTTAGAATATTTGAAGGTTGGATCATTCACACATAGGTGGAGAAATTGATTATTATAAACTTACGTATCTCAACAGGCTCAAAGGTTCTTTGTGATGGTTAAAACTAGTATCGCCTCCCACCCACAATCTCTAGTAGCAGTACACCAAAGCTAAAGATGTCGGATTTTCAGAAAATTGCCCTTCCATGGCATACTTCGGGGACATATAACCACTACATTTCATTATTTCCACAATTTGAATGTTCATGGCATGATTTGTGAAATAATCCAACAAAAATACACTTTTTCTTGAGATAAAATGGTTAGATATGGATTGGAAACTAGGAACCACAGCAAGGCAAGGAGTTAGCTAATTAGAAACAATGAACCATGTCAAGCAACTACAACTTACTATGTTGCAACTACCCTTCTAGTATTTGCCTGATCGCCTCCAAATATTCTTGCCATGCCAAAGTCAGAAATTTTTGGATCCAGCTCCTTATGCAACAAAATTTTACTTGCCCTAAGATCTCTGTGAATAATCTTTAGTCTAGAATCCCGATGAAGATAAAGGAGGCCTCAACAAATCCCTTCAATAATATGGAAGCGTTTTCTCCAATCTAGGAGTGCTTGTTTGGTTGGATCTGACCATCAGCAAATATAATAAGGTGAATGAACATAAATTAGTTCAACTTTTAGATTTTTTTTTAAATCCAAAACACACTAATAAGAAAAGGTACTTAATTTAATAAACTTTTGAAGGATGTTTTTTTTTTTTGAATTCATTCATTTCTTATTTATGATTTATGTAACTGAGAAGAGTGTAGATAGCCAAAAGAGCATTTGCAAGAACTTACCAAACAGAAAGGCGTCCAAGCTTTTGTTGGACATGTATTCATATATCAACATCTTTTCTTCCCTTTCAGTGCATTAGCCAAGGAGCCTGACAAGATTCCTGTGCTGGAATTTGTAAATCACTGCAACCACATTCATAAACTCCTCTATGCCTTGTCCAGAGTTCCTTGAAAGTCTTTTCACAACTATTTCTCGTCCATCCAGCAAATTCCCCTAGAATCAATCATCAAACCTGTAACTATTTGTCGATTTAAATGTGCTATTAAGGGTATAATGGAATACTACCTTATACACTGGACCAAAACCACCTTCCCCAAGTTTATTTGCTCCATGAAAGTTGTGTTGGGGAAATAACAGAACAACACCGATGGAAAAGAATAAACAAACAAGCACACAAACAACACACTAAGGAAAAACACAAGAGATATACGTGGTTCGGCAATAACCTGCCTACATCCACGGGTCAAGATCCAATTGCTTCTACTTTATTCAGAGAAACCTTGAGAAACCCAGTACAATATTTACTCTCTTCTCATATTAAATCCCAACCCAAGCCCCTTATATACCCCACTCAAGTCACCTTCTCAATGAACCCTAAGAACAATCCATATCTATCATTCCTTCAACCTTTTCCCAAGCCCTAGTATGCTTAAACCCTTTCTATTATCTCCCACTCCCCATGAGAACTACCAGGGCTCTCCCCGAGAGCAAACCCCGCTCTCTCCGGGAGCCCTAAAATATTCACCTTATTCTCATAACCATTACCTTACCCTAGACCCATAATCTCTTATTTATAGGCCTAAACTTGGAGTCTTAGACAATTAGAAATACTCTCACTCGAATTAGGAGTTTCCCAAAGCATATACACACTAAAATAGTAATTTCCCGAAGAAATCCGCGCACCCGGGCCTAAAACGGCGCCCCGGGTGATCGATCCCCACTAGGGGCGATCGATCTCCCACCCGGCGATCGATCTCCCTTAGTGGGCAATCGATCGCCCCTTCCAATTCTTGCCAAATATTCTACAAGTTGTTTATTGCAATCACCATATTCTCAAAATTGAAAAATGGCATCTCTAAGCCTTCGCATTGCTTTTTGTTGTCTTCAGCCATGCTATCATCTAAAGTTTCTTTAAATGCCTCCCGCCTACCAAATTTTTAACTTTTTCATCCCTTTCTTCTTTCTACCTAATTCAAGATATGGTACTAAGGATTTCATTTTATTGAAAGAGGCAAGTATCTCCTGCTTTGCAAAGCTTACTCATATTACCTCTTTGCTTAGCGATCAACCTACATGAGAAGTATGTGCAGATGCCAATGACAATTGTTCAAATGAGCACGGTACTTATGATAATTACCTTCACATCCCTTTTTTTTAATTGCATTTCAGAAGAAATAATTTCAATTTATAAAATTCAAAAAAAATAATCTTGTCACAAAAGAATGAGGGAGTTGAAAATTTATGATCATTGAATAGAAAGAAAGTTGAGCTTACCAAGTTCTGAATCCACTCCATGACATACACCCAATGCAGCTTTCAAACGCAGAAGCTACACATAAACAATTCCTTAAGCACTGCTCTTCGCATTTAATTACATCTCCAGCAGATAACCAATTTTTAGAGTCTGGAACTTCTATCATTTCCAGCTTCAAAAACCCATCTTGTTTTCCCACTTCACACTGCAATTGAGTTTTCCTCACACACCCACTTGTCCAATTTCCCTTACTCCATTCCTCTCTAGACTTTCGCTCAAATCCTCGCAAACATTTGCAAATTTGTGATTTTCGTGCATCACAACTTCCCAATGGTCCACACTTGCTGTATACATCGCAGTCAGTCTGCAGAGACAACCATGAATCAACCCATTCCTTCCTCTCATCGACCCAGCTCGCCTGTAATAATATCCCCTGAGAACTCAATACAATTTTCGAAAAAAACTAATTGAAATAGTTATAAGTTGGATTATAACTTCCTTCTGGATTATCTCTATTGATATTGAATCCATCTAGATAAACAGAGTTCATGTCGGGTACCCCGATGAAGATCCGATTGTTCCATGGACCACTTCTCCAGTGCCCGGATAGAGCCGTTCCAGATTAAGATTTGAGGAATGTTCACAAGACCAAACCCAGCAGAGAAGCTTCAAGTTGAAGGATCAGAATCACTTTTCCATAATGTTTAGTATTTGTTTTTCACGTGTTCTCAAATTGGCGCCAATCTTAATGTTTGGCAATAACGAGTCTGTAGGGTGATCAAAACTCTGCCATAAGAACCAGTCCATGGAATTTTCTTCTCGCAAAACAAGATTCCCAGAATACAATAACATTTCACTTGAATTTCTAGCAATATTTGAAACATTTGTCGACCACAAAAATATTTCTCCGGCCGTCTAACACCACGAGATTGCCATCATCAGCAAATTTTCAAAACACCAGAAGAATCGCTTAATGGGGTTACTCTGTTGGCGACCCATATGATTGTTGCTTTTGGTCCAGGAATTCTGTTATACCGAATTCCGACGTACCGATTTGTAGAATTACCGGGGCGGAAAAAGCCTAGTCTGAAGTTTTTGGCAACAGAAATTACAGTTTCTGGGTCTCTGATGGATTGGGTGGATGTAATGGTGTCTATGGCTGTGCAAAGCTCTAAACTAAAGAAGGAAATGAAGAAGAACAATGGGTGGATAAGAGCTCTTACTTTTCTGCTGCCGCTACTACCCACTTGATTTTGCATGGTCCCCATCTTCTTTTCTGATCACTCTCCCTTTTCATCACCACATCTCGGATGAAGAGCGGAAGCCCGAGACCATTTTCTAGCATCTGCCAGAGACAATCCGATGCCCCAGCCCCTGGGATACAGCAAGCAGCCTATTTAACTGCCTTTGAACCCTTGTTAAGAAATTTTAACTCTTATGGTAAATTTTTTATGAATTTTTTTTCCTTCTATCAAAGGTGATCAGAATTAAACTGTGTTTAGTTGTCAAGCGAACGCACCTAACCCTATGTTTGGTTGTCAAGAAAATAAGTCAACAGAGAGAAACAAAAGATAATTAGACAAAATACAACTAAAAATTGTATTAGAATCTAATTTTTTTTTCCATATTTTCACTTATTTTCTTGACGATCAAACATAGGGTAAAGGTTAATGAATCTTAACCACAATTAAAGAATATTTAAAGGGACACATGTCAACTTGTGGGATGAGGGTCACAGTTTTGGTCTGGCAAGGTCCAGACCAAATCCCATTCCAGGAAAATGAGAACACTTATTTATGTCGTAGAAAAAGTAGGAAAGAGAGAAACTGGGCTAGCACTTAAGATAACAAAAGTATTACTTAGAGGTAAGGGACAACAAAGATATCTAATTTTCTCGTACCAGTGTAGAAAGCTGTATGGGCTAACCAAGCTGCCTTGTGCTATTCACTGCTCATTGGACTAATGGGTGTGGCAGAGCTGCAGTCCATATCTAACAAAGCGTAGTTTCACACTTCAACAAATCTTGCATTGAGAATGGCTCACAATCACATCAACCAACAAGATGTTAACAGTTATCATAAATATATCAAGAGCCATGTTTTCAATATCAGACTCGACCGACCAGTTGAACAGGTAAAATAAACCGGGAACTGGTCCTTAAAACCACCAAAATCAGACCATTTTCAAAACTGGCTTTAGTATCGGGAACCGCATAACTAATCAGTTCAAATGGCAAACTGGTGATAAAAACCGGTAAAAACTAAAAGGAGCGAAAGAAAAGGCCAGAAAAAATAATTTTTCAATAATAAAAGAACAAGGTCGAATCGGACCGGTTGAACTGGTTCGACCACCGGTTCAATTATGAAAACTTCCCCCGTTGGTATAACAGTGGGCAATTGAAACATAAGGAAAGGGAAATCCAAGGGGCATGATTTTTGGGACTAAATACAATGGAAGAGGTGATGATATGGTTGAAACCTAAGTGCCTCTGGGTTTGAAAGAGAGTGAGCTAGTGTGTATCTGCATATGATCTAGCTAGAAAAGGCATTTGAGGCCAAGTATGGTAGTCTGTTTTCAGTTTTTGTTTGCAAAACAATTCTTCACATTACCCATTTGTAAGCACTCAATTTTTACACTCCTCCCTTAACCATGGTTAGCATAACTTAACCCTAGGTCTAACCCTGGAAAAACCCTAGTCTAACCCAATGTCAAAACCTAGGTCAAACCCTAGACAACCCTAGATCTAACCCAAAGACAACCCTAGTCAAATCCTAACCCTAGGTCAACCCTAGTCAACCCTAAACCTAACTCTAGGATCAACCCTACCTAGCCCTAGCCTAGCCATGGGTCCAAACCCATGCAAGACCCATAACAAGGCCCCTAGGTCCTAAACCCGTAAGCAAATAGACCCTGGGCCCAAACATGGGCCCAAGACCAAGTCCAAGCCTAGCCACAGGCCCTAGGCCCACCTAAGACCAAGGCCCCTAGGGCATAAACCCGTAGCCAAGCTCCCTGGGCCCAGTCATGGGCCCACAAACCCAAGCCAAACCTTGGAAGGGGGCCTAGGCCCTAAAATTTTGAATTTTCCAAAATGTCGGTAAAAGCTTTACCGACATTCTTTTTATGGTAAAAATTCATACCGCATGGTGAGCATTTGACATGAGCTAGACCCATTTTTGGAAAAAATCATAAATGACAGTAGAAACTCTACCGCCATTCTTTTTCTATACTCTATTGAGAATGACGGTATTGGAATTACCGCCATTCCCATTGTTTATGTGCAAACAATTTGCCTGCCCCATGTGCACTCAAACACGCCTCAAATAGCCCCCACGCCTCTGAAACTCTCACCAACCTCTGTCCTAATCCCCTCCATGTCCTAGACCTTCCAACTCTATAAATACACCCCCCCCCCCCCCCCCCTCACCTCATCTTCCCCATTTGAAGATTCCCAGGAAAGATCCAGAGAAAACCTTGTTCCTGTACCAAACCAACCTCTTCCCAATCTGAAAGCTTGACTAGAGTTGCTTGTGTTGAGTTGAGCCTGAGGGAAAAAACCGGGTCCCCCTCTCTAGTGGTTCTTCACACGTAGATGTTGCCCTCCCTCCATCGGAGCTCAAAGCAGAAGAAGAGTAGGGCCTCCCCTATCTCCCTTTCCCTCTTTTCTGTTTGATTGTACACCCCTGGTCCTCATCCAGGGGTCAGTTTTTATTTCCCTGTAGATGGTAGGGGTCCATTTGCCATGACCCATAGGCAGAGGGATCCCCTTGCACACCTCCACCCACAGGCTATCTGGGACTCCCCTAAGCTTTGGGGAAGCTCCTGGACAAGTCATGGCCTCTAGCCATGGGCACAATTCGATTTCTGGAAAAATCCAGAATGAAGGTAATATTCTTAGTACCGTCATTTTGGGCCTTTCCCTTTAGCAGTGGCTTTTCACCTCATTAGATAGACCCCTAGTCCATTCTAGGGCCTGATTCAAGCCCTAAGGCTTCCCCTGATCATCCCTGACCTTTGTAAGCTTACCAGACCTCTCTAACCATAATTAAAATGCTCCAAGTGGAAGAAGGTCCAGAATATCGGTAAACATTCTACTAACATTCTAGATTTTTTGGATTTTGATAAAAATGGCTACTATGGGCCCAATCCAGACTAAGCCTAGGGTCCAGATCAGGCCCAAGACCTATACTAGGTCCCCTAAACCTCCCCAGGGTCCAAGGACCCTATGATCATCTTCCTTGATCCCCTTTTTGGTTGCAAAGCCACTGTTTTAGAAAACAATGCCAATGGCGGTAGATATTCTACCGTCAATTCCATTTTATAAAGAAATGAAATTGACAGTAATTATTCTATCGCCAATCCCACTGTTTTCATGTAACAGTGGCCTTGTAAGGCCCAAACTAGGTAGGAGGCTAGTCTAGGCCCTGCCATGCCATCTGGCCCGCCTCAGACTCAACCAGATCCTTAACTGGGATTAACTCAATCCTGATTAACTTTTAACCATAGTTAGATTAATCTAACTTAAAAAAATGATGACAATCTCTAAAAAATCACAGTAAAAATGAAAAAATGATAAAGAAATCAAATCTTGACTCCTTTAATCATGACTAACACATTTTAACCAAGGTTAACCCTTAGTAACTATGGTTAATCGATTCTAACCATGATTAAATCTATCTAACTTAGAAAAAATCCAGAAATATGAAAATAGATCAAAAATTCTAATTTTGAACCTTTTAACTATGGTTAGCATTCCTAACCATGGTTAATTCACCTCTTAACCATGGTTAGTCAACTTAATGCATGGTTAAACTTACCTTAGGCCTCTGGGCCCAAACCCTTGGCCTCCATGCCTAACCCTTAGCCTCTGGGCTCAACCCAAGGCCTTCGGGTCGATGCCTCCGGGCTCAACTCTTGGCCACCGGACCCAAACCTTGGCCTCCGGGCCCATATCTTAATCTCCGGGACCAAACCTTTAACCTCCGTGCCCCAAACCCTAAGCCTCTGGGCCTAAGTCTCTTTGCCTCCAGGCCTAATCCTGAGGCCTCTGAGCCCATACCCTAGCCTCCGGGCTCAACTCTTGGCTTCTGGGTCCAAACCTTAGTCCTCTAGGCCCACACCCTAGACCTCCGAGTCCAATCCCTAGGCCTCCGAGTTTAATCTTGGTCTTCAGGCCTAAACCCTAAGCCTCTGGGCCCATTCCCTTAGCCTCCGGGCTAAACCCTAGCCACTCTATAGCACTTGACCTCCCCAGTCAATTAAATTAACCTAGCCTCCGGGCTAGACCCTAAGCCACCTCGGTGCGCACACACACTCCCTTTAGCCTCGGCACGGGCTCCTGTACCAAAACTACACTCGATCTGATCTTACTCCAGTGATTACGTAGGTAACCCATCCCGGGTTTGACTCTAGTTGAGATTTTTCCTTTCTTGGATTAGTATACTCTAAACACTTAGACATTTTAATCAAATTTTGAATTCAATTTGGCTTATACCTAGGGAGTAGGTGATCATTGTAAAATAGGGGTTTTGAGTGCCTAAAACTTTCCCTGAGACTTAATCGAACCTCTTACCTAGACTATCATTGAGACCATTAGACCTTATCCATATCAGGGACCTATCCTTAGAATAAATAGGTGGTGACTCCTAATCAACCCTGGGTGGGCCGAAATCCTTGCTTACACTAGTGTTGGCTGGAAATCTGGTCCATGTAGGTGTCGCGCCCTAGAATCCCCCTTAGGAAAATGTGGAACTTTGGCACATGACTTACTTACCATACATCATGTTAGAAGCAATTAAGGCATATTAAAAATACGAACCTGAAAATTTCTTCAATTAATAACATTAAATAAATCCATAATCCATAACTGCAACTGAATATGATAAAATCCTGATCATCCATCGTGATCCTAAACAATCAAACTAAACTAAACATAAATCCAGAATAACTTCAATTACAATTCCTTATTAATTCAAATCACTAACAATAAAACAAACTCAATAATAAGGCCATTGATCGAGATCCCATTCCTCTTCAGGATGATCACCTGCAAAATCTTTCTTTACGTACTCCTTTTCAACTCAAAGCTTTTGGACACAATGATCAAATCTCGAACCTGTCAACAACAAAGTTATTAGCTGAGTACCAAGTTACTCCTTGTATATAACAATCCATAGTAAACAATATCATAAATTAACATGCATATAAGTAATAGTTCAATTACAATTCACATGCATAAATCAAAGTGCGGAAACATCTTTTCTTTTCAATTTTTTCATGTGTTCATTTGTACTTATCTTGCTTGTATTTCTTATCTTACTTTTCTTGACTTATCTTTCTTGTCATATTTTTCTGACTTATCTTTCTTTTTCGTAAATGAATCAAACAACATGCACTGTGCAATAACTTAAAATAACTTTATCCCATATATGGGTAGAGACTAACATATATATTCTTACCGAGATACCACTTGTTAATCAACAATTTTCCGGTGCACTTGGTTGGTACATAATCTGGTACGCTCGGCTTAGAACATTATCAGGTGCGCACGGTTAGCACTATTATGGTACTCTACCACTTGTTGATCAACAATTTTCCGATGCGCTCGGCTTGGTACATTATCCGGTACTCTCGGCTTGACACATTATCTGGTGCGCATGGCTTAGCACTATTATGGTACTCAGGCAATGCAAAACTCAAAATGCAATACATACATGTGTACTTACGTGCTTGTATACTTTCTCATACTCTTGCCTATTATCATGCTTGTGCATAATCATTTTCTATGAGTGAGTGTGAGTGAATGATGATATACCTTCAATTAAATCACACCCTAAATCATTAGTCGAGTTCTCTTGAAGATCCATCATAACGACTAATGCCATCTTGATAATACTCCAAGATCACCCTACCAAAATCCAAGGTTTGTTTTAATTAAATATAAATTATCAATGCAATTTATACATTTATTCATCAATCCAAACATATTATAATTTTAATGATAAATTGAACTATAAACATGCTTTATAGAATTTTCATAATAAAATGTTGAAATTAATACCATACTAATGCATCAATTTTAGGCATATAATTTCATACACATGGGTTCATGCATTTGATTTAATCAAAAGCCTAGTTTCACAATACATGAAAATCTACAACGACTACAACCATTCCATTAATCAATCATAATTCCCTTCTTCCATCCTCCATCACACATAACCCATACATTGATCCATTTCCCCTTGTTAGATCTCACATAATGAAATCATGAAGATATTTCCTTAGTTACCACGAAAATCCTACATGAAGCATATAAATAATATAAAACATGCTTGATCAATCTCTTTACTTTAGATCTAGATCATTTTTCTATGATTACATCAATAGTTACTTTATTGACAGAAGGGAATCCATATTTACGTTATTCATGAAAACATTGCATGAGGGGTGATCAAAATCCTTTAATCATATTTTTTTACATAGATCTTGTAATTAAATCCATACTTCATATTAATAGTTATAAAATTTAGAACTATGAGAAGTTATTTACCTCTCTTGATCGCTTCCCTATCGCTTCAGAATAGCCTTTGATCTCGATCTCCAAACGCTTCTCTTCTTCTCTAGTTGAAAGTCCTTAGAAAACCCTAGGTTTTCCCCTTTTTAGATCTCTAAAACTCTTAATAACCTTTTCCAACCTTAATCTCATGAAGTAAGGTCTTTATATAGGGTTTAGAACCCTTGAGAAGCCAAAAAGTCGAAAAAAATGTGTTTTTCGCAATTTCTATGCATGATCTCCGATCGATCAGGACTTAGGGCCAATCGATCGGACCCTACTAGTCCTATCCGATCGATCGGACCTGACAGATCCGATCTTCTTTTTTTTAAAATCTAGAACCCACTTCGGTAAAAAGTCCGTAACTTTTTACTCGGTTATCGTAATTGGACGATTCAATTTGCGTTGGAATCATTATTCGAATGAAAATAATTTCTTGTCTAATAGAGATGTCCTAATTTCAAGTCCTTGGAGGTCAAAATGTCTTATCGAGTTGGATAAAGGTGAAAGAGAACCCCGAAACATTGGGGTTAATACTGAGAATCTAAGGTTAGAACCCTAGACTCCTATAAGTTAGAAAATAGATACCTTAACCTAATTTTTGGCAATGAGGTGACATCTTAAATTCAAAACTTTTAATTTAATAATAATAATAAGTTAATCACTATTATTATTATATAAGAGTTTACTATATCTAAGCATCCCACATTAATTCTCATAGAACACATGCATTTAAAATCGGACACATATATTCTAAGAAATTCATATAAATGGCACGAATATCGAGGAACTAAAATTTGGGTCTCTACAATTGGGCGTGCCAGTGCTGCATGACGCAATCAGACAGAAAATTTTAGACCTTGGGCCCCGAGTCAGACAGAGTGACCGAGAGCGCGTTCACTTCGGTCATCTGGTCAACCTGTGAGCATGGATTTTTCTACCCACTTTCACATTTGTGGTTTGACTAAGAGTCGCCACCTATTCATTCTTAGGGATAGGTCCCGAGTGATTTGGATAAGGCATATGGTCTATCAGAGTTAGGGTAAGTGGTTCGATTAAGTCCCGGGGAAGGTGTTAGGCACCCCAAGACCCCCGTTTTACAACGGTTACCTACTCCCTAAATTTAAGCCAAATTTAATCTCAATATTAATTAAAATGTCTAAATGTTTAATCAAATGCTAATCCAAGAAAGAAAGAAAGCTAGATTGACTAGGGTCGAACCCGGGTTGGGTTGCCTACGTACTCACATTGGGGTGAGATCAGACCGAGCGTAGTTCTGGCACATGAGCCCGTGCCAAGGCTAAGGGTGCGTGTGTGTGTGCATAAGGTGGTCAATGGTCTAGCCTAGGGGCTAGGGTTTAGTTGACCAGGTTGGTCAAGTGCAAGTTCTAGGTCTAACCGCGGTTAGAAGGGTGTTAACAATGGTTGAGTAGGCTAACCAAGATCTAGCAAGCATGTTTTTGGTCTTTTAGTATTTTTAGATTTTTTTGGTATTTTGAGATTTTGTAATGTTTTTGGTATTTTGAGATTTTATCATGTTCTTTTTTTTTGGATTTTCATATAAGTGAGATTTTGGCAAACTTAACTAAAGTCAAATTTAATTCAAGAGAAAGACTAAAGAAAAGTTAGGCTAAAAGATTGTTTTTAGGACATAAAGAGGGGTGTGCATTGTGAATAGTAAATGGTCTATTGCCAACACCTATTTTGTTGGATTGGTGTTGATAATAAATCAAATACCATTGTCTTTGATATGAGGTATTTTAGATAAAGTCCTCTTTAAGTCCTTAGGTCCTTAAGTCATCATTTATCCATTCAAAATAGAACATAAAGAAAAAAGAAAAAAATGAAAAAGTGACAAGTGAAGAAAATGAAAACTCATCATCTCCTCTCTAATGTAATCTCTTTACACCATTATAAATGATGTAATGAGATTCAACTATGAAAATTAGAGTGATGATGAGTTTCCCAAATGATTCTAGAAGAAGGACTAGAATCAAAATGAAGAAACAAAATAAAAAAGAGAGGTATAGCTTTAGCTTCCACTCTCTATGGGCCTACCCATATCCACACTAGTGGGTACATATGAAAGAAAGAAATATTTACACGAGAGAAAAAAACATCTCCTTTCTTTTGAGGTGGGGTCCCTCTACACCATTAGATTGGTGTAGAGAGACCCAACTAAACTTGAGAAAAGAAAGGTCTTCCCAAATTATTCTAGAAGAGGACTACAAATAAAAAAAAAAGATATGAACTAAAGAAGAAGATAAAGAATAAAAGGAAGAGTGCCTACTCCTCCAAGACTTCTTCTCCAATGCTCCAAGAGGTGATGAGTTTTTAGAGTCCACAAAGGAAGAGAGTTAGTGAAGAACTCTAGGCTTTTACTCCTAGAATTCTCTACACACTCTAAACCTTGGCTTCTTCTAACTTTCTTCAAGGCTAAAAAGAAATAAAAGGGGTGAGAGGAGGAAGAGCTAGGGTTTCCACTTGGGATTTTGGAGGTGGAAGAAATGGCTTGTGAGGGTCTTGTATTTATAGAGGTTTCAAGGGGTTGTGGCAATTTGGTGATTAATAGAGGGTTGGGTGAGAAGAAGGGAGGTGATTGGTTGGTCAAAATTGATGTGGTTGGTGATTGGGTAATCAAAAAGGTATGTACTTGATGAGAGGTAATTGGGTGGTCAAAAAGAGTGTAAGAGGATTAATTGTTTTGTAAGAGGTGTAAGAATGAGTGTAAGAGGTGTAAGAGAGTAAATGAGGTGATTGGTTAGTCAAAAAGGTGTGTACTTGGTGAGAGATGATTGGGTGGTCAAAAAGGTATGTAAACATAAAAATGGGGCTATTTGGGGTTTGAAGAAAAAATAAAAGGTCTTTTGTAGGAAAGTGGAAAGTGGACTTGGGTTAATGGGTCTTGGATATGGGTTGAATGGATGTGGGTATATGGACTAGACCTTATGGATCATGGGTTGTTAGTAGATGGGTCATGGGTTATGGTTATTGGACTTTAACTATGGCAATTGGGCTTGGGCTATGGTAATTAGGATTTCACTAAAGCAATTGAGTTTTGCCTAAGACAATTGGGTAATTAGGCTTGGCTACTTGGGCTTGGGTAATGGGATTAAGTAATTGGGCTTGATTGAGTTGTTTGGGTACAAGTTTGGCCAAATGGGCTTGGGCCTTGGGTAAACCTTGGAGCATTTGAAGAAGTGGGAAGAGGAATAGGGGGTGCAAAAATAGGGTGCTTACAGCTGCCCCTCTTTGTCGGAGGGTGCGGGCAAGCGAACGACAAAGACTGAAATCACCACTATTTTTGCACAGTAAAACCTGCGAAACTTGAAAAAAATATAAGAAATGATAATGAACTAACTTGAAACTAAGTTAAGTTTGCCAAGACAAAAATGTGGAGTGCTGGAGATGCATGATGGATGAGAGGAGTGAACATGTATCCGCTTCAACGGAGATAGGGTGATGGTTGATCACACAATCATTTCACCGGAGATGAAATGAAAATTGATCACACAACCATTCCACCGGAGATTAGGTGAAAGTTGATCACACAACCATTCCACCGGAGACGAGGTGAGGGTCAATCACACAACTGTTTCACCGAGGAAGATGGGGTGATGGTCGATCACACAACCGCTTCACCGAGGATAGATGTGGTGTAGGATTAGCGTTACCAAGGCCGTAAATGACATCCAGTCACACGACTGTATTCACATACTTCTTGATTAGTGAGCTAGTCGAGCAAAGATAGACTTCACAAGAGGCCGCAACTGAAATCGACTGTTCCAGTGCTCCTTTAATAGTGAAGGGAGCGCAATGCTATAAGCATCCGCCCAAAAGCGGGACTAACATCACCGAGGCCGTAACTGACGTCTGGTCACACGATCGAGACAGTACTCCTTTAATAGTGAGCTAGTCGAGCAGAGATAGACTTCACGAGAGGCCGCAACTGAAATCGACTGTTCCAGTGCTCCTTTAATAGTGAAGGGAGCGCAATGCTATAAGCATCCGCCCAAAAGCGGGACTAACATCACCGAGGCCGTAACTGACGTCCGATCACATGACCGGGACAGTACTCTTTTAACAGTGAGGTAGTCGAGCCGAAATAGACTTCACAAGAGGCCGCAACTGAAATCGACTGTTCCAGTGCTCCTTTAATAGTGAAGGGAGCGCAATGCTATAAGCATCCGCCCAAAAGCGGGACTAACATCACCGAGGCCGTAACTGACGTCCGGTCACATGACCGGGACAGTACTCCTTTAACAGTGAGGTAGTCGAGCCGAAATAGACTTCACAAGAGGCCGCAACTGAAATCGACTGTTCCAGTGCTCCTTTAATAGTGAAGGGAGCGTAATGCTATAAGCATCCGCCCAAAAGCGGGACTAACATCACCGAGGCCGTAACTGACGTCCGGTCACATGACAGGGATAGTACTCCTTTAACAATGAGCTAGTCGAGCCGAAATAGACTTCACAAGAGGCCGCAACTGAAATCGACTGTTCCAGTGCTCCTTTAATAGTGAAGGGGGCGCTATGCTATAAACATCCGCCTAAAAGATCGACAGAGATAATGGGGGTAAAGACAGCCATCCGGCTGCTTCACCGAGATAGAATGCAATGCTGTAGGCAATTGCCCGATTGCCTCTTCGGGATGCAAGGTGATAGGAGTACAGACAGCCGCCTGACTGCTTTACCAAGATAAGATGTGACACTGTAGACAATCACCTGACTGCCTTCTAGTGGGTGAATTTGATGTGATAGCTGATGAGAGTGAGTATGAATCCAAGATTTTGTGGAGCGAGATGAAGTCGAATGTGGGAGCGAGAGTTGTAACCCTGAGCCGTCGCACGAATCTTATGATTTTTTGTATATCAAGCCTGAAGGATTTAATATGCCCCTCGACTTGGATGCTTCGACTGTATACACTAGCCCCTTGGGATATACTGATCTGTGTCACCCAGGATGGTCTGTCAACTTTGCTCTGCCCTGGTTTCATTGCTCCTCTGGCGTTAGCAGGAATGAGTAACTGACTTTGAATCGACTCTACTGGAGAGTGAATTTTGACTGACTGATGATGACTTGACAAGGAGACCGATGGACTGACAAACAAGAGATGTGACAGACCTGTTGAGAAGACTGATGAAATGACCGACAGGTGGTTTGATGGTAGACTGACGATTGAAAAATGGATTGACTGTGCCTGAGATTGCTTGTATTGGGATACCTAGCTAGGTCCCTCTGCCTTCAGGTGAACGATTCCGATCATCTTTGTAGTAGATCTGTATCTGCTGGAGAAAAATATTTGCAAAGCATGTATCAACTTATTTTTCCCTCTTTTGCCCCTGGGCCCTTATGGGTTTTTACCAGGACTGGGTTGTATGTTTTGATATTTGTCCCTTTTTTGCCCCTGGGCCTTTTCAGGTTTTCACCAGGACTGGGTTCACGTAATTTTTGCACGATAGCAGGATTAATGATTCCGTACTATGCCCGTGAAATTTTGAAATTTGATTTATCCCTTTTTTGCCCCTGGACCCTTTCGGGTTTTCACCAGGTCTAGGTATACAAGCTTTGCATTTTCTCATTGCTCTGTTCTTTTCTTATAATTCTCTAGTCTTCTCTCCTCATTGCCATGGAGGTGAATGCTTTGACCAACGATGCTCAGATCCTTTCAAAGATCAAGGAGGGCTTAATGTTTAGGACGAAACGTGGTTTGGTTAGAAACGAGATAAGGCTCAAAGTTTCCATTTTAGCAATGGTAGGGCACCCTATGATGTTTGTTCAGTGTCGGAATGGAACCAGCTTCTGCATTCTTCATGTACCCTTTTTTTTTTTTTTTTTCATTCTTCTCTTTTTTATTGTTTTTTTTTTTTTTTTTTTTTTTGTACATGGTTGCTTTGTATTGCAACACATTTGCTGTGTTATGACCGAACCTGATTTCAGGCTGCCTACGTACCCAAATAGGGATCAGGTCAAGACGTAGTTCGGCTAAAAAGTCACTTGATGTTGTGCTGGTTGTTCTTCTTTTGCATTGTTCTTTGACTTTCACATGGTGCCCTTGTCTGGGTTTTGAAAGAAAAGCTATTTAGGCTCAATAATCTAACTAGCGGATATATATAGCACATGTAGGCGAGGTATTGTGAAGGTTTATCAAAGATGGCCTCCTATCCTTTCCTCGATCGGTCGAGAGCATGTATGGTCATTGTATTGCCTCATATTTCAGTTGATTGACATTTGATGGCTCAAAGAGGTCTTTAGTTCCTGTATTGTTCTTATCTCGGTTTGTTCAACCTCGGAAGGGTATCCGTTGATTTGAGTGATCAACCTTTATCAAACTGTTCCTTACAGGCATTAGAAACTAGTTCAGTTCCCAAATTAAGCATCTTAGAGCACAATGAAGCTTGATCTAAAAGAGTCATTTCATTAAAACCTGTAAAAGGTGGACAGACTCGATATAAAGCAAAAGACTCAAGGGGCCACTGGCCGACTAACTGACTGGACTAAGATAAAGGGATTAACATAGGCCATCAAGGCTAACTACAAGACAATTGAATACATAAGACAAAGACACAACAAACAAGGAGATTTTGCTCAAAATTTGACTGTAGAGATTTGGCTGAAGCGCCTCAGTTTCCCGGAGTAGCATGATTGGGCAAAGGGACTTGAGAGATTTCCGTGTTCCCTGGTGCAAAGCAGATTCTATCTGTTTCCAGCAAGTTTTGGATCGCGTGCTTTAAGTCATAGCACCTGTCCGTAGGGTGTCCTGCCGACTGATGATATTCACAGTGTTGCTCAGCCCGATATCCCTTTGAGGGAACAGTCGGAGGGGGTTGTGGATCCTTCAAGGTGATTAGCTTCTTGTCCAGGAGGAATGGGAGAAGTGCAGTTGGAGAGTACGGTATTGGAGTGAATGCCCGGTTCTTTCTCTGCTCCAGGGTCATTTGATGAGAGAGTAGTTTCTCCTGGGGGTGCTGAGCTTGCCTAGTTTGTTGGACTTGTCGTCGCGGCAAGTTGGGCACTCGGACTGGTATGGCTGATACCGTGTGTCCATCGTCCTCTTTCTTTCTATTATCTCTTTTCGGATGAACGGGAGGACGAGAGGAAGATGCACAATTTGATCCCTGAAACATGTCGAATGATCCGCTGTCACCCATCGTTGTCTCGATCCTAGCACCGCACTTGGCCATGGTGCTGAAGTCAGAGATAGGTTGTGCCGCCAGGAGAGTTTTTAGCGGGTGTTTGAGGGTACGGAGGAATGTCGTTACCAACTCTTCTTCCGGTAAAGGGGTGCTCATTTTTCCAGCCATTTCCCTCCAACGAACAGAGTATTCGATGAAGGTTTCGTTGTCCCTCTGGGACATTCTTTCCAAGTTCACTCTCTGTGGGACCAGATCAATATTGTACGAGTATTGGGCGATAAAGGTCTCGCAAAGATCTTCCCAAGTCCGGACTCTGTTGGGGTCCAGCTTGGTGAACCATTGTAGTGCAGGCCCTTTCAAGCTCTTCTGAAACAATTGTACCAACAACTTGTCCCCATGTTCGAGCTGGAATAGCTCTCCGCGGTATGCTCTCAAGTGTGTCTCTGGACATCCCTTCCCACCGTACTTTTCAAAGTCGGGAATTTTGAAATCCTTGGGCAATTGGATCCCTGGATGTATGCACATATCCTTGAAGTTAGTGGATTTGCGGGATCCCTGACTTTGTTTTATCAGCTCCTCCAATTTCTCAATCCTCTCCCGGTATGCGTCCGGGATTTGGGCAATGCTTGAAGATATATGGGCGGACCCCATGTGTGGTTCGCCACTAGCCCTTGCCTCTTCTTCCTCATAGTGGTCTATAAGGGGTGGTGAAATATGATGGGTATGTTGTGTTTGGATTGGTGGAGGAGGAATGTTGGAGGTGAATGATGGTTGAGCAGGTTGAATGGGTTGTGGTGTGATGTTGATGGTGGGTTGCAATGTGATAGGATTGGTAGTAGATGGAGGATCTGGCTGTGATGGCCTTGCTGCCTCGGCCGGTTGAGGGTTGGAGGAAGAGAGGCCACGAGTCACTGCCCGCATAAAATCCTGAACGATGTTTGTCAAATTTTCAATACTCCGAGCATTCTCAGCTAGTCTTGCTTCGAAATCCGGAACCTGAGATTGTGATCTCGGGGTATCCGGGTCAGTCTCTTGTCCATCTCGAGGGTCCATGTCGTATCAAGTATCTTGCTTTTCAGATCCGTGCTCGGCTCAGGGTATGCTCCTGAAAAGATGGGAGATATAGAATGAGAGTTTGAATAGATGGGAGAGCAAGGACATGCAAATGACCTAATAGTCTAGATGACCTGGGGACAATGCCCCTAGTCTGGAGATTGGCATGTCATGCAGGAAAGAGGGAGAAATTCAGAATGCATGCAAATGTCCTAAATGTCTGGTCGACACAGGGGCAATGCCCCTGGTCTAAAAGATGGGAATGACATGCAAGAAGGAAGATTTTTTTGATTTTTGATTTTCTGATTTTTTTTGTATTTCTTTCTTGAACAGGGTATGACATGACAAGTGTAGCCCGATAGGGTAGACAGAGAGAACTCCGTTCTGCTAACCTGGGTTGTTGGTAGCCAGGGCCTACTGGGCCAAAGTTGAGATGGGTGAATGGACTCTCCCACTACAACTTAGGATTTGAATCTCACATGTATGTCTGGAGACAAGGTAGGGTGTGTTTTATTACAAGCACAACAAAAGGCTCAGTACATGCCCCCTGGATAGATGTTTGCCTGGACAGAGTGTCCTGATGTTCAACCATGGTTGGGGGACAGGTATAGGTTACAAGCAGGTTAGGGTTTAGAGTATCCCTTCGGGTGGGCTGCTTGTAGACTATACTTAGTCTAGTCTATATGTATGCATGCATGGGTAATGCAAGGTGTTCCTAAAGGATGAGGGTCACTTAACACCGTATATGCTACTCCCCGGTATAGAACATACCTGAAAAGGGATGATTGGTGTAAGCGGGAGCGTTCAGAATCCTTCCCTGAGAGTAGTCACCCAGCAGGAGTAATTCCGCAGACCTCCAAGACTGTTAAGCCCCTGTCACTGAGGATAGTCATCCAACAGCCGTGAGCGTAATAAGCCTGTCTAATAGGTGTTGGGTTGTTACACTAGTATGTTATGCATGAAATGCACTGTACAAGAAACATCCCAAAAAGTATAAAGAATCAGCACTTAATTAAATACTTAGGTATTTAATTAAATTTGAGATTATTTGGCTTAAGTTTAAGTTCCGGCTTGAACCTGTCCCCAGCAGAGTCGCCAGAGCTGTGAGCATGGATTTTTCTACCCACTTTCACATTTGTGGTTTGACTAAGAGTCGCCACCTATTCATTCTTAGGGATAGGTCCCGAGTGATTTGGATAAGGCATATGGTCTATCAAAGTTAGGGTAAGTGGTTCGATTAAGTCCCGGGGAAGGTGTTAGGCACCCCAAGACCCCCGTTTTACAACGGTTACCTACTCCCTAAATTTAAGCCAAATTTAATCTCAATATTAATTAAAATGTCTAAATGTTTAATCAAATGCTAATCCAAGAAAGAAAGAAAGCTAGATTGACTAGGGTCGAACCCGGGTTGGGTTGCCTACGTACTCACATTGGGGTGAGATCAGACCGAGCGTAGTTCTGGCACATGAGCCCGTGCCAAGGCTAAGGGTGCGTGTGTGTGTGCATAAGGTGGTCAATGGTCTAGCCTAGGGGCTAGGGTTTAGTTGACCAGGTTGGTCAAGTGCAAGTTCTAGGTCTAACCGCGGTTAGAAGGGTGTTAACCAATGGTTGAGTAGGCTAATCCAAGATCTAGCAAGCATGTTTTTGGTCTTTGGTATTTTTAGATTTTTTTGGTATTTGAGATTTTAGTAATGTTTTTGGTATTTTGAGATTTTATCATGTTTTTTTTTTGGATTTTCATATAGGTGAGATTTGGCAAACTTAACTAAAGTCAAATTTAATTCAAGAGAAAGGACTAAGGAAAAGTTAGGCTAAAAGATTAGTTTTAGGACATAAAGAGGGTGTGCATTGTGAATAGTAATGGTCTATTGCCAACACCTATTTTGTTGGATTGGTGTTGATAATAAATCAAATACCATTGTCTTTGATATGAGGTATTTTAGATTAAAGTCCTCTTTAAGTCCTTAGGTCCTTAAGTCATCATTTATCCATTCAAATAGAACATGAAAGAAAAAAGAAAAGAAATGAAAAAGTGACAAGTGAAGAAAATGAAAACTCATCATCTCCTCTCTAATGTAATCTCTTCACACCATTATGAATGATGTAATGAGATTCAACTATGAAAATTGAGTGATGATGAGTTTCCCAAATGATTCTAGAAGAAGGACTAGAATCAAAATGAAGAAACAAAATAAAAAAGAGAGGTATAGCTTTAGCTTCCACTCTCTATGGGCCTACCCATATCCACACTAGTGGGTACATATAAAGAAAGAAATATTTACATGAGAGAAAAATAGACATCTCCTTTCTTTTGAGGTGGGGTCCCTCTACACCATTAGATTGGTGTAGAGAGACCCAACTAAACTTGAGAAAAGAAGGTCTTCCCAAATTATTCTAGAAGAGACTACAAATAAAAAAAAAGATATGAACTAAAGAAGAAGATAAAGAATAAAAGGAAGAGTGCCTACTACTCCAAGACTACTTCTCCAATGCTCCAAGAGGTGATGCGTTTTTAGAGTCCACAAAGGAAGAGAGTTAGTGAAGAACTCTAGGCTTTTACTCCTAGAATTCTCTACACACTCTAAACCTTGGCTTCTTCTAACTTTCTTCAAGGCTAAAAAGAAATAAAATTGGGTGAGAGGAGGAAGAGCTAGGGTTTCCACTTGGGATTTTGGAGGTGGAAGAAATGGCTTGTGAGGGTCTTGTATTTATAGAGGTTTCAAGGGGTTGTGGCAATTTGGTGATTAATAGAGGGTTGGGTGAGAAGAAGGGAGGTGATTGGTTGGTCAAAATTGATGTGGTTGGTGATTGGGTAATCAAAAAGGTATGTACTTGATGAGAGGTAATTGGGTGGTCAAAAAGAGTGTAGAGGATTAATTGTTTTGTAAGAGGTGTAAGAATGAGTGTAAGAGGTGTAAGAGAGTAAATGAGGTGATTGGTTAGTCAAAAAGGTGTGTACTTGGTGAGAGATGATTGGGTGGTCAAAAAGGTATGTAAACATAAAAATGGGGCTATTTGGGGTTTGAAGAAAAAATAAAAGGTCTTTTGTAGGAAAGTGGAAAGTGGACTTGGGTTAATGGGTCTTGGATATGGGTTGAATGGATGTGGGTATATGGACTAGACCTTATGGATCATGGGTTGTTAGTAGATGGGTCATGGGTTATGGTTATTGGACTTTAACTATGGCAATTGGGCTTGGGCTATGGTAATTAGGATTTCACTAAAGCAATTGAGTTTTGCCTAAGACAATTGGGTAATTAGGCTTGGCTACTTGGGCTTGGGTAATGGGATTAAGTAATTGGGCTTGATTGAGTTGTTTGGGTACAAGTTTGGCCAAATGGGCTTGGGCCTTGGGTAAACCTTGGAGCATTTGAAGAAGTGGGAAGAGGAATAGGGGGTGCAAAAATAGGGTGCTTACAGGAAGCTCAACAGCCACACCATGCAAGACTCGAACTTGAGTCACACCTCTTGAAAGGGAGACACAACCACTAGGACAGGCTCATGGTGTAGGAGACTAAGCTGTTTTATAGCCTATTCTAGGATCTCAACTTACTAAATATTTTGCTTGTTAGGGACTAAGTTATAAGGGTCGGGATTTTGCTATTTTAGGAAACTTCTTTTGCTCATTTTATGCTCCACCCGCGACAAATTTTTCAGATGTATATCGAGATAGAAAATATAACTGATAAATATTTCTTCAATAGTAGAAACCATCGTTAAAAGTCAGGTGATCAATTTTGCACAGCCAGTCCCAAGCCTGAATAAACAAAAGAAGATCACAAAAAACAAAGGAACAACGAAAAAGAAAAAACAAAAAATAAAAAAAAAAAAAAAGAAAACCACAAACAAACAAAAAAAAAACAAAAACAAGAAAAAAAAAAAAAAAAATACCCACAAAACAGTCGGAAAAAGAGAAGAAACTAAAAAACAAACCAAGAAGGTGCGTTAATTTAGGCACTGGGATTTAAAAAAAACAGGACCGCCCTAACTGATCTCCCATAACCACAGTCGCTTCGAAACTGCTCAGGAAAACTCGATCCCATACACGAACTAGTTGGAAGTCCAGAGGGTCTACACTGTAAGAGTACAGTCCATGAAGGTCTCCCACTCTTCCACGCTGTTCGCTTCCGGTTCAGAGCATTTCTTCAGTTCCATCCAGCTTCCTGCCCGTAAAAGTGTATCATAGTTCATCAATCTCTGCACAGATAACTTTCTGAAATTACATTATTGTTCCCATCTCTTAAAACAAGATTCCCAGATCTACAGATCGTGCGACCGACTTTTTGCGGGACGTTATAAATGGAAAGACCCTATAGCCCCTCTCGGTTCGGTTAAACGAACAAGATTTCCATTCTCACCATATAGTCAAACTCCAATAATCTGTAATTGGGTTCTCTCGTGCAATCCATACGACGGTAATTGGGATATTCTTATACCAGATTCCCAGTACCGGTTCATGGCTTAACCATGGGTCTTAAGAAGCCTAATTCTAAGATTGGCCCGAGGAAACTAAGTCTGACCATATGAGGAATTGGTATGGAGCTAAAGTGTCGGCTGCAATGCAAGATTTTCCAGAAAAATGAGATCAAAGTGGTAGCAGACAAAAAAGGGAAGGTGACGGCCCTCCATTAACCTTTTCTCCTTTTCATTCTCCTTTCTATCACTCCATTTTTTGTTTTCTTTTGAAACTGTGAACTTCAAAGAACTTTATATATCATTGTTGACCCAACTAAAGATGGGAATATATTTGGTAAACGCCTGTTTTGCCTATAACTGTTACGACACTTTAGAATACCCAGTTTTGAATTTCTCAAACCCTAATCTTAAAATCTAATAGATTAGTACCTTGTGATTACACCTGAATGATTAAAAACTTTGCAAATTCGTTTTACCTAACAACGTATCTCTATTTAGAACTTGCTTACCAGAATGTGGATCATAATTTATTGTTTGGGTGTTGAGATGTACAAGATCATACATTTAAGAGGGCTCTGAACCCCTCCCTTGTTTGCATGGGTGAGCATGTTGACTACCAAGTTCATCTTCCTCCCGTCAATCAGACAGTTAAATCTAGTATAAGGCGCTGGTTTAGACAGTTGATTCCTCTAAAGTCCAAAATTTGCAAATTTGGTTTGTTACCAATTTACAAGATGAATTCAAAGGTGGGAAAGTAAAAATAATATTGAAAGTTGCAACACGAACCTCCATCAAAGTCATCGTTAGCTCTGCTTCCTCCGCTCACTCTGAATCAAGCACACACATTTGCGGTAACATGCAAACTAGATTTAAGAGGAAAACTTGAAAAAAAAGTACATATTACATAAAATCTTAAACTGTTTGAGGTATAGACATACACAATGAAAATATTTTATCTACTTCCAATATGTCATAGTTGCCGCCTTATCACTATCAAATTCTTCCTTATTTGTTCCGAGAGGACTCCTTCTGTGAATAAACAGGCTGTTTAGGTGGGTCAATTTTTCACTACCTTCCATTACCCAACATGAAAACCAGATTACATTATTGCCTTCTTCTGGGATTTTGCACACACAACAGACCCATTGAATACATCTCAAATATTCAGATATAACGAGGAACTCCTCCAAACAATCCTCAAGTAGTCCAAGCCTTTCCTTCCTTTCCATAGTATCCAAACCTAATCAATATTCAATTCATGTTTTTGGTCCTTAAACACAATTTTGCGATATATGCAAAATGGCTTAGGCTTAATTTGATTAGAAGCCACAACAATTTATGCACTACACCCCCCCTTTTTAACATGTCCCGAAGGTTTGGTGGTGGTTTGGATAGAGAATCTCTATTCTTCATGCCGCTCACTTCTCCAAACTACACTCCGAATCTAAAGACAAACCGATTTGTTCACATTGAAAAGATCCCGTTACCGCATACTCATGGGACATATCAGCCACTGCATGCATTGTGTAAATATAATATTTTGAAATGCATATTATTGCCGATTAATTCTTACGAACTTACTATGTTCAGCCATCCTCTTGTTTTTTCCGCAGTTTTGGCTCTTCCTCCCAAAATCCTTGCCATGGCCAAATCTAATTTTTGGGTTCATCTCACTGTCTAGCAAATATGCTAGTTTTTGAGATCTCTAATGTATATCTCATCTAGACTGATGGAGATGAGAATCCACTGCGATCCCCATCATAACGTGGAACTGCTTTGGCCAGGCCATAATTCTTCTCTTTGGATCTAATTGGATCTAATCTGAAAAAAATGTTTTTGTTTTAAGCTTATATAGATAAAAATAAGATGATTCAAGATATACATATGCCTGCGCAAAATTCGTTCATAAAAATAAAACAATAATGTATCTAATTAAAAATAAGTATGAGAGTTTGATTCAGGACAAACCAAAATAATGTAGTCCAAGCTTTTGTTTGGGCCTGTAACTCGTAATTAATAATCTTTCTTCTCCTTGAATGCGCCACCCCCAAAAGCTTAACGGATTACGTGTTGAAGTTTTTGCAATCAATATGACATTCTTCTGAACTCGGTTAGCCTTGTCCGATCTCTGTGATCGCCCCGCTTTCACCGCTATTTCTTGCCCCTGTGATAGCTTTCCCTGTAGATTAGTATCTATAATAATCATTGATGAGTGTGTAGACTACAGAACAGCTTCATTTCAACATTCTCTTAGTATATCACCACGTTATTCTGATTTAAATTACCTTGTACACAGGACCAAAACCACTTCCACAATTTTATTTGTACAAGAAAGTTTTCTGTAGCAGTTAGTATGGGTAATCAAATCAATAGGTAGTTCTATGTCCCCTTCCGAGATCTCGTTACCTTTAATTACCATATTGTAATTAATCACCAATTAAACACTCTTCTCATTTATTTCCCTTGATATCTTTCTGTAGTATGGGTTCGAAAGCGAGTTATATTGGATCAAATGGTTAGAGACAAGTTGATAATCATGATTTCCTAACACAGGATAAATGGATCATCCCTACGCCCCCTGTTTAGGCATGCTGCCATTATCCTTTCTGGGTCAACCATTCTCATCCAAAACCATGTGAACAACTGTCCCAGCCCATTTCATATAGTTTAACTGTTTGGGGTAGAAAAAAACTGCAATTAAGTTGCAATAGTCAATTGAACATTATTATCTACAGCATGTTACAAAGTTGTTGGTCATTCCTCTACCTCGTTGGGTGTCTTCTTCGTCCTATTAAACACCAGATGATTTTGCCCCCAAGAAAGCATCCCAGAAATACTGATACGATCACCATCAACGGTCGCTCGTTTTCCTTCTTTATGGAATTAGAATAGACGCTAACACCAACCACATTAAAGAAAAAGCCTAAATATACATACTTTGTTGACATAAGAGTTTATATATTAAAGCCATATCTCTACTATTAAGGAAGACAAATGCATGATGAACAGTGTCAGCTACAATGCTAAACAGTATATCCGTAGTTCTGCAGCTGCTAAACCGGATTTAGAGTCCGTGATATCATCATCAACTCATAAGAATCCTCTACATCAATCAAATTCCCAAACCCGAGCAAGCCCATGGCTTCCTCCACCAAATACCTGAATAGCATAAGCCAGTACAAAGCATTTCTTTACTTTAAAGCACTCCCCTCAACCCCCCAAAAAATTTCCTTAGACTCAAATTCTTGTCGTGTCCAAACTGCAACAATCAGGCAATTTCACTCTTGTAATCTTCACAACCAATCTCCCCCTCCCGTCCTGCAATCCAACTGTGTTTCTCCGCGTGCACCTCCGCTGGACCAATTGAACAGGTCCCATTCTTGTTGGGATTTAGGTGTGCACCTCTGTAAACACTCGCAAATATTGGCGATTCGTTAATTCTACAAATACGCTTAAACCACACACAGAACCATAACTATTCACAGCGGTCCTTCTGCACCTCACTACTGACAGTCCCCTTCACTGACTTTGATTGTTCCTATAGTGCGTTGTCAAGGAAGACTATGGATTCAAAGTAACCTTCGATAAACTGCTTGTCATGCGTCCTGTACCTATAATACATCATCCTTGTTATAAATCAAACTTGGAATGAAGACCGAGGTGGGTCCAAAAAGTATAGGCACTAAATCCTTGCCCATTCCAAAAAAAAATTATCCCATCGATACAGCTTCTTGACCCCTTTAGAAGCACCTTTGAGTTGTCCATGAATTTCGATGCTTATGAAAAGTCGCCGGAGAAGGTCATCACTTCTTCCATGATGTCAGATACCAATCCATACCTGTTTTTAAGTTTCTCCACTTTCATGCCCTGTAACCTATCGCTTGGAGAAATCTAAGCTCTGCCATATAAATCTTTCTGATTACTCTCGTCGCCCTTAGACTGATTTCAGAATATATGATACTGCACAACAAACCGGATTCTTTGTTGTTCTTGATGAATTTTAAGGACCAATAACCTTCTTCATTCCGTTGAGAAAACAATATTTGCAAGTTTGCTGCAATTTTGTTAAACTCAGAAGAATCATAAGTGTGTTTTTTCTGTTGGCAATCCAAACAACTTTTGTGGAGTACTATTTATTGTACATTCCCAAGTATCGTTTCTGGAATTGCCGACGCTTGAAGAAGTCCTAGTTCGAAGCTTTCGCCTTTGGAAACAGCCTCTGTCCGTCTGCAATATTGGTTGGAGCTATAGTGTCATTGCAATGGAGAGTTCCGTAGAAAAAAGAAGAAAATGCACATAACATGAAGGAATAAGGCTTTCCCTTTTTTTTTTTCTCTTCTGAACTCTTTTTAACGTTTTGTACTTTAAACACAAAAGATTGACTCATCGCCAAAATCCAATTGCCGTCTTGCGGTTCTCCATCAAATGGGTTATAACTTTAAGGCCTTACTCAAGAGATGGTAACTGAAATATATATTAACATCACTTTCCCATATCGTCAATTCTCATTCTATAAGTGCGAGAGGGGGGGTCTCTTGTATCCCAATACTTCGTAACTTCTGCTGTCTAATACTTGAGGAACATGATTAAAAAAAGGCAACTAGGCTTCAATTGATGCGATTAGTCGGCATTACCCCACATTATATTTCTTTGGGATCCCATTTCTCGTTCTTATATATGCGTTGAATTTCAGGAGTTTGATCATTTGACCCAAGGCGACAGGTTCAATAGTCATAAATATTTTGATGGAGAAGACACATCTTTCAAAATATATTCAGAAGGCTCTAGAATTGTTCCTGGTTTGACAATGTCACAGAGCTGTTATATGTTTTTCTTTATTTTATTTCGTTTAAGTCCTCTAAACAAGTTGGGAGAATACTATCATCAACCAAAAATCGGTCCCCACTCAGTTTGATATTATATGACCATCACCCGACTTTTCGAGGTCTTCTTTCTGTAAACAATTTTTTTTTCTTGGAGGGTTAGTGTCCTTCACACCAAACCTTCTTCCCTTTTGTTTAATGTGGACCGAATAATTCTGGTTTAAAAGTTTTTTGTGGAGTTTGTGTTAACATTCTCAGTGTGCTTGATAGCAAATCTGTATCATGGACCCATTTCTGTGAAAGCCCATGCTGTTAGGTTGGGGCTAATGTTTCACTCCTCATTAGGATTGATGACATTATGGGCCTTTCTTCTGGGTACTTTTGCCCACGACAATCGACCAACTTGAATACTTTCACTGCTTGATATCCAGCCAAATGGATCCTCATCATCCTGTTCCCCTAAGTGATGCTTTTTAGATTGTGAGAATTGCTTAGTAGCATCCTTCCTCCATAAATTATCGCTATCCAAATGTACAATTTTGGGGTTCATCTCGTTAACCCCCAAGTTTGGGCCATTTGTCAGTGTTTGACTAATAGCAACAATTCATTTTAAATCTTTCTTGTTTGGGAGTAAGGAGCAGAACCAGAATTTTCCTTCTCCATTTCTTTATAATTTCAGTCAACAAGAGTGAAGAAAAGGCAAGATAGTTTTGTAGTATAGGCTTGGAAGAAGAGGCATTGACAGAACAAGTGTCTTTAAATAATCCAAGAAGAAGAAGAAGCAGTTTATTATCTTAATCTTGAATAGCTTTCACCTATCTTTTTTTGTGGCCCCAATTCCTAAATCTTCATGTACGCATTGGCGTTGATTAACAGAGCATTACTATCTTAAGTACTAGTTGGCTCACCCTTGATTTAAATTTTCTCATCAGTACAAAGTCAGCAAAATGTATGCAGCTCATGGCATGGAAATAAATCTAATCATGTTTTGAAAGGAAGAAATTCAGCTGCCTTGCCCGAGTAGCCTTCAAAACCAGAGGAACCAATATGGATGTAATGCAAAATATTTTTGCAGAAGGTTCCACTACTGTTGTAATGGAAATTTACCTCCTAAAAACAGAATCGTTATTATCTTTTCTGCATAACAACTCGTTCCAAAATGCATAGCAGGTATAATTGTTAACTTTTAAAATTTTACTTACCACTCCAGAAGCACATCTCTGCTTCAACCGTCGAAGTTAAATTCTAACAAAATGCACTTCTGTACATGGATTTCTGTATATAGTAAAGTTACAATTCATATACTCCGTTTATTTCAAATTTAAGTTAAATCCCATAGCTTTAATTTTTCATTATTTCATTTCTTTGTCTGTAAACAATTAACCATCAAAAGACCAACTAACTCATAGCGAATGAGGGAATAAAAAAAATTTTTAAAAATTTTGTTGAAAGTGTCGTTCATTCACCTGAAGCGTTTTAACAATCCAAAAATAAGTAGAGAAAAAGGAAAGGTGTTATAGATCAACATTCTAGGCTTCTTTCTCCAAGTCTTTCTTCTGTGACAGTTTTCCTAGTACGCAGTTGAGCTATCGAGTGATCATAACTGGCCTTTTTCAGTCGCTAGTGGTTCTACATTCCAAAGATTTTTTTTTTTTTGGTAAAACATTCCAAAGAGCATAAGGGCTAGACTAGTACTCAAGTGATTATGCTTGTGATTGTTAACGCGCTTAAGCTTTAGTCAAGAACTTGGAATGGGAAAGGTGACAACACTCTAATCTCAGAAAAATTTAGTGACGGATAAATAATGGGAGTTAATTGAGCTACTTCATTCAATTGGACTTGAAAATATAAGTGGGGATATTTTCCACAAATAGCCCAATAGAAGGATATAAATTGTATGGTTATGATTATCCTATAGTGTTATTATGGAGCTTTTACTGTGTTTGAGTGTCTCCTAGGTGAGACAGATCAGGTTTTACGTTCAATATTTTAGAATCATTAAGGTCCACTCAGTGTCTTATTTAAAGTCGTCTCATAAATCATGTTGGACCATTCCACTCTATCTAACTTGCTGAAATCACCATAATATATATATTGAAATAATTCGGGATCATTGTAAAGTCTATGGGTACTATAACAAGAGGCCACCAAATTAGGGACCCCCGCCAGCTAAATCGCAGATATCCATCATCTAGAAGAAAAAATTCTACTTTTCAAAAATTCAAACATCAAGTTACATGAATAGGGAAATAAGCAATAGCACATTATGGGCCTCCAAAGCTGTAATAGTAACATCGTTTATGGAGCATATTTGGGTTGAGATAATCTGCATCAGAGGATATCTGTGTTTCAGTAAATGCAGGTTGCTTTGGTGTAGGAAGAGTTGCAATCTTACTACAAAGCATTGAAAGTTTGGTAGACACAGTTGGTCTGTCCTTGGGAAATTCTTGCACAATAGACCCCATAAAATGCATCCCAAAACTTCTGTCTGAAACACGGGTCACATATTGTCTGATCAACCAAATCTAAGATCTTGTTTTCGTTCCATAATTTCCATGCCTGAAACATCACAATTAATGCTATCTACTTAGAATATTTGAAGGTTGGATCATTCACACATAGGTGGAGAAATTGATTATTATAAACTTACGTATCTCAACAGGCTCAAAGGTTCCTTTGTGATGGTTAAAACTAGTATCGCCTCCCACCCACAATCTCTAGTAGCAGTACACCAAAGCTAAAGATGTCGGATTTTCAGAAAATTGCCCTTCCATGGCATACTTCGGGGACATATAACCACTACATTTCATTATTTCCACAATTTGAATGTTCATGGCATGATTTGTGAAATAATCCAACAAATACACTTTTTCTTGAGATAAAATGGTTAGATATGGATTGGAAACTAGGAACCACAGCAAGGCAAGGAGTTAGCTAATTAGAAACAATGAACCATGTCAAGCAACTGCAACTTACTATGTTGCAACTACCCTTCTAGTATTTGCCTGATCGCCTCCAAATATTCTTGCCATGCCAAAGTCAGAAATTTTTGGATCCAGCTCCTTATGCAACAAAATTTTACTTGCCCTAAGATCTCTGTGAATAATCTTTAGTCTAGAATCCCGATGAAGATAAAGGAGGCCTCAACAAATCCCTTCAATAATATGGAAGCGTTTTCTCCAATCTAGGAGTGCTTGTTTGGTTGGATCTGACCATCAGCAAATATAATAAGGTGAATGAACATAAATTAGTTCAACTTTAGATTTTTTTTAAATCCAAAACACACTAATAAGAAAAGGTACTTAATTTAATAAACTTTTGAAGGATGTTTTTTTTTTTTGAATTCATTCATTTCTTATTTATGATTTATGTAACTGAGAAGAGTGTAGATAGCCAAAAGAGCATTTGCAAGAACTTACCAAACAGAAAGGCGTCCAAGCTTTTGTTGGACATGTATTCATATATCAACATCTTTTCTTCCCTTTCAGTGCATTAGCCAAGGAGCCTGACAAGATTCCTGTGCTGGAATTTGTAAATCACTGCAACCACATTCATAAACTCCTCTATGCCTTGTCCAGAGTTCCTTGAAAGTCTTTTCACAACTATTTCTCGTCCATCCAGCAAATTCCCCTAGAATCAATCATCAAACCTGTAACTATTTGTCGATTTAAATGTGCTATTAAGGGTATAATGGAATACTACCTTATACACTGGACCAAAACCACCTTCCCCAAGTTTATTTGCTCCATGAAAGTTGTGTTGGGGAAATAACAGAACAACACCGATGGAAAAGAATAAACAAACAAGCACACAAACAACACACTAAGGAAAAACACAAGAGATATACGTGGTTCGGCAATAACCTGCCTACATCCACGGGTCAAGATCCAATTGCTTCTACTTTATTCAGAGAAACCTTGAGAAACCCAGTACAATATTTACTCTCTTCTCATATTAAATCCCAACCCAAGCCCCTTATATACCCCACTCAAGTCACCTTCTCAATGAACCCTAAGAACAATCCATATCTATCATTCCTTCACCTTTTCCAAGCCTAGTATGCTTAAACCCTTCTATTATCTCCCACTCCCCATGAGAACTACCAGGGCTCTCCCCGAGAGCAAACCCCGCTCTCTCCGGGAGCCCTAAAATATTCACCTTATTCTCATAACCATTACCTTACCCTAGACCCATAATCTCTTATTTATAGGCCTAAACTTGGAGTCTTAGACAATTAGAAAGACTCTCACATCGAATTAGGAGTTTCCCAAAGCATATACACACTAAAATAGTATTTCCCGAAGAAATCCGTGCACCCGGGCCTAAAACGGCGCCCCGGGTGATCGATCCCCACTAGGGGCGATCGATCTCCCACCCGGCGATCGATCTCCCTTAGTGGGCAATCGATCGCCCCTTCCAATTCTTGCCAAATATTCTACAAGTTGTTTATTGCAATCACCATATTCTCAAAATTGAAAAATGGCATCTCTAAGCCTTCGCATTGCTTTTTGTTGTCTTCAGCCATGCTATCATCTAAAGTTTCTTTAAATGCCTCCCGCCTACCAAATTTCTAACTTTTTCATCCCTTTCTTCTTTCTACCTAATTCAAGATATGGTACTAAGGATTTCATTTTAATGAAAGAGGCAAGTATCTCCTGCTTTGCAAAGCTTACTCATATTACCTCTTTGCTTAGCGATCAACCTACATGAGAAGTATGTGCAGATGCCAATGACAATTGTTCAAATGAGCACGGTACTTATGATAATTACCTTCACATCCCTTTTTTTTAATTGCATTTCAGAAGAAATAATTTCAATTTATAAAATTCAAAAAAAATAATCTTGTCACAAAAGAATGAGGGAGTTGAAAATTTATGATCATTGAATAGAAAGAAAGTTGAGCTTACCAAGTTCTGAATCCACTCCATGACATACACCCAATGCAGCTTTCAAACGCAGAAGCTACACATAAACAATTCCTTAAGCACTGCTCTTCGCATTTAATTACATCTCCAGCAGATAACCAATTTTAGAGTCTGGAACTTCTATCATTTCCAGCTTCAAAAACCCATCTTGTTTTCCCACTTCACACAGCAATTGAGTTCTCCTCACACACCCACTTGTCCAATTTCCCTTACTCATTCCTCTCTAGACTTTCGCTCAAATCCTCGCAAACATTTGCAAATTTGTGAATTTCATGCATCACAACTTCCCAATGGTCCACACTTGCTGTATACATCGCAGTCAGTCTGCAGAGACAACCATGAATCAACCCATTCCTTCCTCTCATCGACCCAGCTCGCCTGTAATAATATCCCCTGAGAACTCAATACAATTTTCGAAAAAAACTAATTGAAATAGTTATAAGTTGGATTATAACTTCCTTCTGGATTATCTTTAATGACATTGAATCCATTAAGATAAACGGAGTACATGTCGGGTACCCCGATAAAGATCCGATTGTTCCATGGACCACTACGCCAGTAGGGGCGAGAGCCATTCCAGATAAAAACTTGAGGAATGTTCAGAGAGCCAATCCCAGCAGAGAAGCTTCAGTTGAAGGATCAGAATCACTTTTCCATAATGTTTAGTATTTGTTTTTCACGTGTTCTCAAATTGGCGCCAATCTTAATGTTTGGCAATAACGAGTCTGTAGGGTGATCAAAACTCTGCCATAAGAACCAGTCCATGGAATTTTCTTCTCGCAAAACAAGATTCCCAGAATACAATAACATTTCACTTGAATTTCTAGCAATATTTGAAACATTTGTCGACCACAAAAATATTTCTCCGGCCGTCTAACACCACGAGATTGCCATCATCAGCAAATTTTCAAAACACCAGAAGAATCGCTTAATGGGGTTACTCTGTTGGCGACCCATATGATTGTTGCTTTTGGTCCAGGAATTCTGTTATACCGAATTCCGACGTACCGATTTGTAGAATTACCGGGGCGGAAAAAGCCTAGTCTGAAGTTTTTGGCAACAGAAATTACAGTTTCTGGGTCTCTGATGGATTGGGTGGATGTAATGGTGTCTATGGCTGTGCAAATTTGCACTGAACTAAAGAAGGAAATGAAGAAGAACAATGGCTGGATAAGAGCTCTTACTTTTCTGCTGCCGCTACTACCCACTTGATTTTGCATGGTCCCCACCTTCTTTTCTGATCACTCTCCCTTTTCATCACCACATCTCGGATGAAGAGTGGAAGCCCGAGACCATTTTCTAGCATCTGCCAGAGACAATCCGATGCCCTAGCCCCTGGGATACAGCAAGCAGCCTATTTAACTGCCTTTGAAACCTTGTTAAGAAATTTTAACTCTTATGGTAAATTTTTTATGAATTTTTTTTCCTTCTATCAACCAAGCGATCAGAATTAAACTGTGTTTGGTTGTCAAGCGAACGCACCTAACCCTATGTTTGGTTGTCAAGAAAATAAGTCAAAAGAGAGAAACAAAAGATAATTAGACAAAATACAACTAAAAATTGTATTAGAATCCAATTTTTTTTTCCATATTTTCACTTATTTTCTTGACGATCAAACATAGGGTAAGGGTTAATGAATCTTAATCACAATTAAGGAATATTTAAGGGAACACATGTCAACTTGTGGGATGAGGGTCACAGTTTTGGTCTGGCAAGGTCCAGACCAAATCCCATTCCAGGAAAATGAGAACACTTATTTATGTCGTAGAAAAAGTAGGAAAGAGAGAAACTGGGCTAGCACTTAAGATAACAAAAGTATTACTTAGAGGTAAGGGACAACAAAGATATCTAATTTTCTCGTACCAGTGTAGAAAGCTGTATGGGCTAACCAAGCTGCCTTGTGCTATTCACTGCTCATTGGACTAATGGGTGTGGCAGAGCTGCAGTCCATATCTAACAAAGCGTAGTTTCACACTTCAACAAATCTTGCATTGAGAATGGCTCACAATCACATCAACCAACAAGATGCTAACAGTTATCATAAATATATCAAGAGCCATGTTTTCAATATCAGACTCGACCGACCAGTTGAACAGGTAAAATAAACCGGGAACTGGTCCTTAAAACCACCAAAATCAGACCATTTTCAAAACTGGCTTTAGTATCGGGAACCGCATAACTAATCAGTTCAAATGGCAAACTGGTGATAAAAACCGGTAAAAACTGAAAGGAGCGAAAGAAAAGGCCAGAAAAAATGAAAAAAGAAAAAATAATTTTTCAATAATAAAAGAACAAGGTCGAATCGGACCGGTTGAACTGGTTCGACCACCGGTTCGATTATGAAAACTTCCCCCGTTGGTATAACAGTGGGCAATTGAAACATAAGGAAAGGGAAATCCAAGGGGCTTGATTTTTGGGACTAAATACAATGGAAGAGGTGATGATATGGTAGAAACCTAAGTGCCTCTGGGTTTGAAAGAGAGTGAGCTGGTGTGTATCTGCATATGATCTAAGCTAGAAAAGGCATTTGAGGCCAAGTATGGTAGTCTGTTTTCAGTTTTTGTTTGCAAAACAATTCTTCACATTACCCAGTTGTAAGCACTCAATTTTTACACTCCTCCCTTAACCATGGTTAGCATAACTTAACCCTAGGTCTAACCCTGGACAAACCCTAGTCTAACCCTATGTCAAAACCTAGGTCAAACCCTAGACAACCCTAGATCTAACCCAAGGACAACCCTAGTCAAATCCTAACCCTAGGTCAACCCTAAACCTAACTCTAGGATCAACCCTACCTAGCCCTAGCCTAGCCATGGGTCCAAACCCATGCAAGACCCATACCAAGGCCCCTAGGTCCTAAACCCGTAAGCAAATAGACCCTGGGCCCAAACATGGGCCCAAGACCAAGTCCAAGCCTAGCCACAGGCCCTAGGCCCACCTAAGACCAAGGCCCCTAGGGCCTTAACCCGTAGCCAAGCTCCCTGGGCCCAGTCATGGGCCCACAAACCCAAGCCAAACCTTGGAAGGGGGCCTAGGCCCTAAAATTTTGAATTTTCCAAAATGTCGGTAAAAGCTTTACCGACATTCTTTTTATGGTAAAAATTCATACCGCATGGTGAGCATTTGACATGAGCCAGACCCATTTTTGGAAAAAATCATAAATGACAGTAGAAACTCTACCGCCATTCTTTTTCTATACTCTATTGGGAATGACGGTATTGGAATTACCGCCATTCCCATTGTTTATGTGCAAACAATTTGCCTGCCCCATGTGCACTCAAACACGCCTCAAATAGCCCCCACGCCTCTGAAACTCTCACCAACCTCTGTCCTAATCCCCTCCATGTCCTAGACCTTCCAACTCTATAAATACACCCCCCCCCCCCCCCCCCCCCTCACCTCATCTTCCCCATTTGAAGATTCCCAGGAAAGATCCAGAGAAAACCTTGTTCCTGTACCAAGCCAACCTCTTCCCAATCTGAAAGCTTGACTAGAGTTGTTTGTGTTGAGTTGAGCCTGAGGGAAAAAACCGGGTCCCCCTCTCTAGTGGTTCTTCACACGTAGATGTTGCCCTCCCTCCATCGGAGCTCAAAGCAGAAGAAGAGTAGGGCCTCCCCTATCTCCCTTTCCCTCTTTTCTGTTCGATTGTACACCCCTGATCCTCATCCAGGGGTCAGTTTTTATTTCCCTGTAGATGGTAGGGGTCCATTTGCCATGACCCATAGGCAGAGGGATCCCCTTGCACACCTCCACCCACAGGCTATCTGGAACTCCCCTAAGCTTTGGGGAAGCTCCTGGACAAGTCATGGCCTCTAGCCATGGGCACAATTCGATTTCTGGAAAAATCCAGAATGAAGGTAATATTCTTAGTACCGCCATTTTGGGCCTTTCCCTTTAGCAGTGGCTTTTCACCTCATTAGATAGACCCCTAGTCCATTCTAGGGCCTGATTCAAGCCCTAAGGCTTCCCCTGATCATCCCTGACCTTTGTAAGTTTACCAGACCTCTCTAACCATAATTAAAATGCTCCAAGTGGAAGAAGGTCCAGAATATCGGTAAACACCCAAGACCTATACTAGGTCCCCTAAACCTCCCCAGGGTCCAAGGACCCTATGATCATCTTCCTTGATCCCCTTTTTGGTTGCAAAGCCACTGTTTTAGAAAACAATGCCAATGGCGGTAGATATTCTACCGTCAATTCCATTTTATAAAGAAATGAAATTGACAGTAATTATTCTACCGCCAATCCCACTGTTTTCATGTAACAGTGGCCTTGTAAGGCCCAAACTATGGTTAATCGATTCTAACCATGATTAAATCTATCTAACTTAGAAAAAATCCAGAAATATGAAAATAGATCAAAAATTGTAATTTTGAACCTTTTAACTATGGTTAGCATTCCTAACCATGGTTAATTCACCTCTTAACCATGGTTAGTCAACTTAATGCATGGTTAAACTTACCTTAGGCCTCTGGGCCTAAACCCTTGGCCTCCATGCCTAACCCTTAGCCTCTGGGCTCAACCCAAGGCCTTCGGGTCGATGCCTCCGGGCTCAACTCTTGGCCACCGGACCCAAACCTTGGCCTCTGGGCCCATATCTTAATCTCTGGGACCAAACCTTTAACCTCTGTGCCCCAAACCCTAAGCCTCTGGGCCTAAGTCTCTTTGCCTCCAGGCCTAATCCTGAGGCCTCTGAGCCCATACCCTAGCCTCCGAGCTCAACTCTTGGCCTCTGGGTCCAAACCTTAGTCCTCTGGGCCCACACCCTAGACCTCCGAGTCCAATCCCTAGGCCTCCGAGTTTAACCTTGGTCTTCAGGCCTAAACCCTAGGCCTCTGGGCCCATTCCCTTAGCCTCCGGGCTAAACCCTAGCCACTCTATAGCACTTGACCTCCCCAGTCAATTAAATTAACCTAGCCTCCGGGCTAAACCCTAGCCACTCTATAGCACTTGACCTCCCCAGTCAATTAAATTAACCTAGCCTCCGGGCTAGACCCTAAGCCACCTCGGTGCGCACACACACTCCCTTTAGCCTCGGCACGGGCTCCTGTACCAAAACTACGCTCGATCTGATCTTACTCCAGTGATTACGTAGGTAACCCATCCCGGGTTTGACTCTAGTTGAGATTTTTCCTTTCTTGAATTAGTATACTCTAAACACTTAGACATTTTAATCAAATTTTGAATTCAATTTGGCTTATACCTAGGGAGTAGGTAATCATTGTAAAATAGGGGTTTTGAGTGCCTAAAACTTTCCCTGAGACTTAATCGAACCTCTTACCTAGACTATCATTGAGACCATTAGACCTTATCCATATCAGGGACCTATCCTTAGAATAAATAGGTGGTGACTCCTAATCAACCCTGGGTGGGCCGAAATCCTTGCTTACACTAGTGTTGGCTGGAAATCTGGTCCGTGTAGGTGTCGCGCCCCAGAATCCCTCTTAGGAAAATGTGGAACTTTGGCACATGACTTACTTACCATACATCATGTTAGAAGCAATTAAGGCATATTAAAAATACGAACCTGAAAATTTCTTCAATTAATAACATTAAATAAATCCATAATCCATAACTGCAACTGAATATGATAAAATCCTGATCATCCATCGTGATCCTAAACAATCAAACTAAACTAAACATAAATCCAGAATAACTTCAATTACAATTCCTTATTAATTCAAATCACTAACAATAAAACAAACTCAATAATAAGGCCATTGATCGAGATCCCATTCCTCTTCAGGATGATCACCTGCAAAATCTTTCTTTACGTACTCCTTTTCAACTCAAAGCTTTTGGACACAATGATCAAATCTCGAACCTGTCAACAACAAAGTTATTAGCTGAGTACCAAGTTACTCCTTGTATATAACAATCCATAGTAAACAATATCATAACTTAACATGCATATAAGTAATAGTTCAATTACAATTCACATGCATAAATCAAAGTGCGGAAACATCTTTTCTTTTCAATTTTTTCATGTGTTCATTTGTACTTATCTTGCTTGTATTTCTTGTCTTACTTTTCTTGACTTATCTTTCTTGTCATATTTTTCCGACTTATCTTTCTTTTTCGTAAATGAATCAAACAACATGCACTGTGCAATAACTTAAAATAACTTTATCCCATATATGGGTAGAGACTAACATATATATTCTTACCGAGATACCACTTGTTAATCAACAATTTTCCGGTGCACTTGGTTGGTTCATTATCTGGTACGCTCGGCTTAGCACATTATCAGGTGCGCACGGTTAGCACTATTATGGTACTCTACCACTTGTTGATCAACAATTTTCCGATGCGCTCGGCTTGGTACATTATCCGGTACTCTCGGCTTGACACATTATCTGGTGCGCATGGCTTAGCACTATTATGGTACTCAGGCAATGCAAAACTCAAAATGCAATACATACGTGTGTACTTACGTGCTTGTATACTTTCTCATACTCTTGCCTATTATCATGCTTATGGATAATCATTTTCTATGAGTGAGTGTGAGTGAATGATGATATACCTTCAATTAAATCACACCCTAAATCATTAGTCGAGTTCTCTTGAAGATTCATCATAACGACTAATGCCATCTTGATAATACTCCAAGATCACCCTACCAAAATCCAAGGTTTGTTTTAATTAAATATAAATTATCAATGCAATTTATACATTTATTCATCAATCCAAACATATTATAATTTTAATGATAAATTGAACTATAAACATGCTTTATAGAATTTTCATAATAAAATGTTGAAATTAATACCATACTAATGCATCAATTTTAGGCATATAATTTCATACACATGGGTTCATGCATTTGATTTAATCAAAAGCCTAGTTTCACAATACACGAAAATCTACAACGACTACAACCATTCCATTAATCAATCATAATTCCCTTCTTCCATCCTCCATCACACATAACCCATACATTGATCCATTTCCCCTTGTTAGATCTCACATAATGAAATCATGAAGATATTTCCTTAGTTACCACGAAAATCCTACATGAAGCATATAAATAATATAAAACATGCTTGATCAATCTCTTTACTTTAGATCTAGATCATTTTTCTATGATTACATCAATAGTTACTTTATTGACAGAAGGAAATCCATATTTACGTTATTCATGAAAACATTGCATGAGGGATGATCAAAATCCTTTAATCATATTTTTTACATAGATCTTGTAATTAAATCCATACTTCATATTAATAGTTATAAAATTTAGAACTATGAGAAGTTATTTACCTCTCTTGATCGCTTCCCTATCGCTTCAGAATAGCCTTTGATCTCGATCTCCAAACGCTTCTCTTCTTCTCTAGTTGAAAGTCCTTAGAAAACCTTAGGTTTTCCCCTTTTTAGATCTCTAAAACTCTTAATAACCTTTTCCAACCTTAATCTCATGAAGTAAGGTCTTTATATAGGGTTTAGAACCCTCGAGAAGCCAAAAAGTCGAAAAAAATGTGTTTTTCGCAATTTCTATGCATGATCTCCGATCGATCAGGACTTAGGGCCAATCGATCGGACCCTACTAGTCCTATCCGATCGATCGGACTGGTAGCTCTGATCGATCGGACCTGACAGATCCGATCTTCTTCTTTTTTAAATCTAGAACCCACTTCGGTAAAAAGTCCGTAACTTTTTACTCAGTTATCGTAATTGGACGATTCAATTTGCGTTTGAATCATTATTCGAATGGAAACAATTTCTTGTCTAATAGAGATGTCCTAATTTCAAGTCCTTGGAGGTCAAAATGTCTCATCGAGTTGGATAAAGGTGAAAGAGAACCCCGAAACATTGGGGTTAATACTGAGAATCTAAGGTTAGAACCCTAGACTCCTATAAGTTAGAAAATAGATACCTTAACCTAATTTTTGGCAATGAGGTGACATCTTAAATTCAAAACTTTTAATTTAATAATAATAATAATAATAATAAGTTAATCACTATTATTATTATATAAGAGTTTACTATATCTAAGCATCCCACATTAATTCTCATAGAACACATGCATTTAAAATCGGACACATATATTCTAAGAAATTCATATAAATGGCACGAATATCGAGGAACTAAAATTTGGGTCTCTACAATTGGGCGTGCCAGTGCTGCATGACGCAATCAGACAGAAAATTTTAGACCTTGGGCCCCGAGTCAGACAGAGTGACCGAGAGCGCGTTCACTTCGGTCATCTGGTCAACCATCGCCGAATGAATCGATAGGGCAATTTAGAGAGGGGTGGGGAGTTTGTCCTTCTAGGAGGAGATCTATTATGCCTTTGGTGACTGAAGGACTTTCCAAATTTATAGGACAAAATAGAATATGATAATGTGAGGAGCGTGTAAGTGTGGAATGAGCAAAAGTGAGAGAAATGATTAAATAGAAGTAGTTCAAACCTGATTAAAAGTTAATTATGAAAGACAAACTTACAAAATCATGCAATTGAAATGAGTCATAGAGGCAAATACAAAGTTCCACCGGGATGACTGTTGAAAGCAAGTATGATTAGGGTCTCTAAGAGGAGGACATTACAAAAGTAACTCAGGGACTCTCTTGAAGAAGTAAACTAAGCTAAGGTAATCTCCCGGAGGAGGTGGTTACCGTAGACTGTAAGAAACTCTCCCAGAGGAGGAGGCTAAACTATAGACTCTCCCAGAGGAGTTGGGTTGATGTAAAGCAAGTTGTTGTGGAGCAATGTCAAGTGTGGGTTGGGTTGATCGAGAGAGAGTCTTTCTTCTTCGTACTTTGGGCATATTATATACTTCATAGGTAGTTTCTATAACTGTTCACACCAAATTCAATGTGAATCCTGATTGTTGCCATTTGTCATTTGAGCTACCTTGCTCATTTCTTCTTCGTCGGTTAATGGGTTTTTGGTGTGGCCACTTGTCACCTTAGTGCCTTTAAGTGCAAACCACCACGTGTTTGGCACCTCTTTCTCTTTCTGCCGAAGTTTTGTATTTGGTTGGGTCGGACCATCTGGCGTTTTGGGGAATATGGCCCTACCAGTGGCCTTGTGCTCATCTACTCAGGCTGTCCAAAAATTTGGGCTCATCCGATAAATGGGCCAACTTCGTGGCCATTGGACCTGTCAACCCATTTATCTTGGTGGTCCAATTCTGGTGTAAACAATGCCCCCCCCCCCCCCCCCCCCCCCCCCCCGTCTTTTTGGTTTTTATTAGAAAAGCTGAAGAGATGTTTTTGATAATGATTTATCTCCAACAGTTACAGCTTGATGGCCAAGTCTCATTACTCTACCAATGTAGCCGTTTCTTGAACTGTCTTTTCTGAGATTTCCCTCAATTTGTTCTCATCCACGTCATTGTGATAGTTGTCACAGAAATCTAAATTTTGACAGTCCTTTGAGTTGATCCAGCTCTTTATATAAATCCCTTACCTCCAGCCATCTCCCAACTTATTTCTAACTTCTGCTTCTTTTCTTTAGTCACAATGGTGGGCACTTCCATCCTCGATGTCTCACATCTCTTGGAAACCCACCAGTCAACCATTTTGCACTCTATCGTCTTGGTTTTAGGTGAGGGTCCTATCCTTGCTCCCTATTTCATCGATTTTGTCCCTTATGTAGTCTCCTGCTTATATCCTCTTCTGACTAATGAGTGGATCGCCCTCTCGGTTGATTCTCTTAACTAAGAACTTTGGTTGAAATATCAATCTATTATGACCTAGCCGAAGTCTAATTATTTATGGGTAACGTGGCTAGACCGAGTTCAATTGAAGTATCAAGACAAGTGGAAAATTTTAGGGATTTTTGAATGTATTCAACTCTCTCGATATCAAGACCGTCTTCGATGTTTTCTCATTAAATTCACTTCCCGTCAATGGGGAGGAAGTTAGTGCCATCCTTCCTTCTTTAGCTTCGGATGTCTGTTTTGATAATGCTCTAGCCACTATGGCCTTTGGCAGCTTTGCCGGTACCTTTTTTGACAAAAATGAACAACCGTGGTTTCCTGATGTCGGTGTTCATTACCCACATGTTTATGCACTCTGGTTGATGTATGTGAGTTGAATTGAACTGTTAAATGTATGCATGTTGATGTTATGACATTGTTTATTATGGGTTGTTATACACGCAGAGTGACTTTATTACTTAGTTGATAATTTTATCGTTGGCAAGTTTAGAATTTGACATATGTGCACCTGAACTATGGATAGAAGAAGAGTATATTGAAGAACCATAAGGTGATCATCCGGAGGAGGAAATGGATTTGGAACGTTACCCTATCATTGATTTCCATCATTAGACTTTGATCGATCTCTTTTAATTAACGGTTGTAATCAGATTTTTAGCATGATGACTCTTAAATTCTATTATGGTTTAGAACAATGATGGAGGGTTAGTAAATTATGATTTTAGATTGTTAATTTTGGATTATGGAATTTATTAATGTTATTCAATTGGTGAAATTTCAAGTTCAGTTTTTAACATGCTTTTTTAATGCACTTTAAATGGATTAAGTTAAGTAAGTCACGTGCCAAAGTTCAACATTCTCCTAGGTGGGATTTTTGGGCACGACAGAGGTGGTATAAGAGCTAAGGCATTAGGACCATAGAGACTAAGGCGTTTCTCTCAAGTTGAACCTAGATGGATTCTTAAATTATATATCTGATACCACGACAAAGGTGGTATCAGAGCAAAGGCATTTAGGTTCCTTAGGGTTAAGTAGGTTGTATTAAAGGAAAATCCTTGGGCGAATAGGATTTAAGTCTTTTCAGGCTTAGACATAGATTTGTTATAAGTCTAGGTGAAGATTATTTTTCAATTTGGACTTATGTTTTATTGGTTGCTCTCAAGATGTTCGTCATGAGGTACAATAACCAAGGCTTTTAATACTTAATACTATTATTTTTTGTATGAAAATTTCTAGATGATTGTAAATATGCTATATGTGAAACATGATATGTTATATGAAATATGACCGTGCACATGATTGCAACACTTAGTTATGTATAAATCTCAGGAACTTTACCGATTAATGAGTACCTAAAGCATGTGTTAACCGACATGGGTTCAACACATCCTTTGTTTCTCCTCTTTTTGCTGAAGATTTTCTTTAGAACTAAGTCAACCAGATGAGGGACTGTCTGTTGTCGCTTCAATTGGCATTTCATTGATTACAAGCAAGGTACAATGCTTGTGTCGTCCGTATTGGAAAACATGAGTTACCAATGGATCTGATAATTCTAAAGTTCCAGGACTTTGGTGTCATTTTGGACATAGATTGACTTTTAGCTTACCATGGGAATGTTGATTATTTCAAGAAGAGACTCGACTTCAAGCCAATTAATGGGAGTCCTTTTCATTTTCGGCGATTGAAGAAGAAGGACCTTACTCAGTTTGCAGCCTTGAGCATTGATGCTTCAGAAGCACCAAAGTCTATAACCTTATTGGTGGTTAGTGAGTTTATGGATGTGTTTCTCGATGAACTACCAAGGTTACCACAAAATTGGGAAGTGGAGTTTGTGATAGACGTAGCTTCGAGTACAACACGGCTATCGAGAGCACCTTATAGGATGGCCCTAGTGGAGTTAAAAGAATTAAACAAACAGATTCAAGAATTGCTTGACAATGGTTCCATCCAACCAAGTGTATCGTCATGGGGAGCTCCAATGCTTTTCGTGAAGAAGAAAGATGGATCGATGAGGATGTGCATCGATTATAGGCAACTAAATAAGGTCACTGTCAAGAAAAAATATCATTTGCTAATGAAAGATGATTTATTTGAGGAGTTGCAAGGGGCAAATTATTTCTCCAAGATTGATTTAAGGTTAGGTTATCATTAGTTGAAGATTAGAGCAAAAGATATCCCTAAGTCAGCATTCAAGACTAGATACGGACACTACGAGTTCCGGGTTATACCATTCGGTTTGACAAATGCACCGACACTATTCATGGATTTGATGAATAGGGTGTTTAGACCAGCTTTGGATTGCTATGTTATAGTATTCGTGGATGACATCTTGATATATTCTAAGACTCGGGAAGAACATGAAAACTACCTCTGAATCACACTAGAGACACTAAGGGAGCATAAATTGCATGCTAAGCTTAGTAAATATGAATTTTGGCTAGAGAAGGTAGCTTTCATTCCTAGGCCATGTGGTTTCCAGGAATGGAATTTCAGTGGATTCTGCAAAGAATGAAGCAGTGATAGATTGGAAGAGGCCGAAGAGTGTGACAGAGATAAGAAGTTTCCTAGGCCTTATTGGATATTACAGAAGGTTTGTAGGGGGATTTTCTACCTTGGCAGTACCACACACTCACTTCACCAAAAAGAATGTCAAGTTTGCATGGAATGAGAAGTGTGATGAAATATTCTTAGAATTGAAGAAGCGGCTCACCACAGCGCCCATCCTTACAGTTCCATCGGGCAGTAAAGGATTTGTGGTATTTAGCGACGCATCTCATGTGACTTAGAATATTGAGTGAGTAAGCAATATATGGTCTTTTACAAATCATTGCAAACATCAAGCTTCCAACAAGATTTGCATATGGAACTTGATTCATCATATTCTTTTCTTCTTCGAACTTTGGGCATTGATCAGAAAACAACATGAAGTGAGATGCTAGTAGAGTTTTCACTGGCTTTTCCGTATTCATGCAAATCTCATCAATTACCTTCTCCACAATTAAACCTCTTTTGTGAAATTGATAAGGTCCCACTACATTTATCTCTTTGAATCTCTATCCCAAGGATTTGACTTGCCAGTCCAAGATCCTTCATCTCAAAATACTTGCTTAATTGTTCCTTGAGTTCATTAATCTTAGTTTTGTCTTTGTCCACCAAGAACATATCATCAACATACAAAACAAAATTATATAAGTACCATCTTTGAAAAAAGTCAAGTAGATGCAATGATCATACTTCATTGATATCGAAGACTAACCATCAATCAGATAAATTTCTTGTACCATTGTCTTGATACTTGCTTGAGCCCATACAAAGACTTCTTGAGATTGCACACAAGATTTTCCTTAGCTTTCCTCACAAGTCCTTGAGGTTGTTGCATATATACCTCTTCATCAAGATCTCCATGCAAGAATATTGTTTTCATGTCCATTTGCTCGAGATCCGAATCATTGTTATTCACAAGTCCAAGTACAAACCAAATGGAAACCAATTTAACAACCAGTGCAAAAATCTCAAGAAAGTCAATACCTTCTATTTTTGAAAAAAAATTTGTGACTAACCTCTCCCTATACACCTTTCGACTTGTTTGTCAGCCCTTTTCTTGATTTTGTAAACCCATTTGCATCCAATCACCTTTTGACCCTTTGGTAGCTCCATCAAAACCTAAGATTGGTTCTCGTGAAGTGCATTCATCTCCTCATTCATAACTTTCTTCCAATTTGTTAAATCACTACTTTGATTGGCTTCACTGAATGAACTTGATTCACCTTCATCCGTTTATCAAAGTCTCAAATGTATTAGGATTCACACAATCCCGAAGACGTACCGGCAAATGAATCACATGGGTTGGACGATCTAATGTCAATGGTGGTACTTGATCAACATGCTCTTCATGTCTCTCGGGTTTTCCATCATGCTCATTAGCAACTTGTTCAGTTGGATTATTGTTTTCCAAAATTGAACGATTGGGTTGAACTTCAAAATACTCCACCTCGTTTTGAACTTCCTCGTATTCCCTACTTATTTCATAACCATTTCTTAAGCACATAAGACTCAGATGAGGCATGTGAAGAGTGGTGTGTGAGGGAGAGAGAAGTGAAGAGGTAGTAGTGGTTTTTATAGGATAAGGAAGTGAGGAGAAGTGGCCAAGTGGGAAGTGACGAGGTGTGTAAAGAATGTTGTGTGAGGGAGAGAGAAAAGTGGGGAAGTATGGTGGTTAGAGATAAAGCAGTGGAGAGATAGTGGGGCCCATTATTTTGAAAGAAACCAATGAGAACTCTTGAACTCTTGAAAAGAATGCGATCAAAGAATATGTATCAGGAAAGAAAAACAAAAAAGGGGTGCCATGAGGCATTCATATATCTATTCTACTATCAAAGACCCCACGGGACCAGGAAAGAAAAACAAAAAATAAGAATGAAAAAAAGGTATCATATTTCATTTATATGTATAAAATAATGTTCTATATTATACATTTATATTAACAACAAAACTTCTCATTTGCCGAAGGAATTATGCAAAGATATCATAGTTTTAATTTATAATAGAAAGAAACAACAATTTATTCGCTACAGTTACATGTCCCAAATGGTTATGGTGGTAGTCTGGATAATTGAATACACTATTCTGCATGTCGCTCACTATCTCCAGAACTACAACTCTGAAGCTAAAGGCATCCATCTAGATTTAATAGACTGCTCCATAAACAGACCATTTAATAGCTTTAATAGACGGATCCTTAGATAGAAGACCATTTCACATAATCATTTTAAGCTAAAAATACTATTTAACAAATGACTCATCAAATAGCATACCAGCTAGCTTTAAAAACCTGTCTTCAACTGCTAACTTTCTTACGAGCCTAATTGCCTTAGTCCAAAATCCAAATACTTTTGCACCTTTATCGAGCTTCCAACATAGTAATTGTAACCTCATTTACCGAACATGGTCTTGTTCCAGTTGTGGATGAGTGTGGACCATTGCCAGTTCCCCCAATAATGAAAGCTGGTTGTTTAGGAGGCGGCAGAGTTGTTTCATTACCTAACATGAAAACGACGGTTGACATGGGTGGCCTATCTGTTGCACTTTCTTGGACACACAAAAGCCCAACTTGGATGCATCTCAAAACTTCATGAACGGGATAGGAAGGAGCCATTGAGGAGTCAACCATGTCCAAGGCTCTGTCTTCCCTCCAGAAGTCCCATGCCTGAAATAGTTTCACATAATCATTTTAAGAGGAGATCAATACAAGTGTTTAGAAATGTAACAAACAGAAAGTACTACTTACACATTTAATTAAATTCAAGAAGTGATCCTTGTGATAATAGTCGTTGTTTCTCTTGCCACTAATAATCTCTAATAGTAGTACTCCGAAGCTAAAGACATCAGATTTTATTGAGAACAACCCATTCATTGCATACTCTGGTGACATATAACCACTGCATTCCAAGTATATGAAAAAGATTATTTCAATTTTATGGAAGTAACTTATGGGGCGTTTGGATAGGATTTTTTTGGCCAAAAATCAATTCTGGTAAAATTGATTGTTTAGAAATTAATAGTTAAATAATTATTTTTTCAAATTATAGTGTTCGGAGAATACGCAGGTGAGTCTCTCAACTTCGTATTCTCGGAACACTATTATTTGAAAAAATACTTATTTGATCATGAATTTCTACACAATCAATTTTATCAGAATTGATTTTTGGCCAAAAAATATAATCCAAAGACCACCTTAGTGTTTTTGTGCTTCTCTTTTGTGTCTGCACTCATGCTTGTTTGTGTCTAACACTTACTATGTCCCAACCACTCTAATTGTATTTGCTTGCGTTTGATTCCCTCCAAATATTCTAGCCATGCCAAAATCTGAAATTTTGGGATTCATCTCAGCATCTAGTAGAACATTACTGGCTTTCAAATCCCTATGGATAATTCTCAATCTGGAGTCTTCATGAAGATAAAGGACCCCTCGAGCAATCCCAACAATAATTTCAAAGCGTTTTCTCCAATCCAACAGTGCCTTTCTTGTTTGATCTGTTCCAAATTTGAGTCAGAGATACATATTAAAAATATGCACGAGGAGCAAACTTAAACAAAACATAACAAGGCAAACTGAAGTAGTAGGAAAGTAGATGTACCAAAAATTAAAAAGTCCAAGCTTTTATTTGGCATGTATTCATAGATTAGCATCTTCTCTTCTTCTTGAATGCAACAACCTAGAAGCCTAACAAGATTTCTGTGTTGAAGTTTGGCAATCAACATAACCTCGTTTTTGAACTCTTCCATCCCTTGTCCTGAATTTTTTGATAGTCTTTTCACGGCTATCTCCTGTCCATTAAATAGCCGACCCTGAAAATAAATTATACTTGCGTCAAGCTAGTAGCTCTGTTAGATAATGCTTTGTAACAAATTTAATTGCCTCTTACTGGTAGGGAATATAGTAACAGTGTTTAATAAGGTGAATGAAATGCACTCCATCATTCAAGTCTATCTCATCTCAATATTAAATTAGCATCAATCAATCAAAGATATAATAGATTTGATTTGGGTTAGCTTAGATTACTCTATCTTCAGGTCAATGTAATCTTTATATAAACACTAATAGAAGTCATTGTAATTATCCAAGTTATTCAATAAATTAGTTCTTTCACATGGTATTAGACCAGGTCGATTGGACCTTGAGTTGATCTTCTTTAGTTGATTTAGAATTTCTGATGAGCGGTCAACATTGTAGCCTGTCGGCCCCTAAAACCATTTATTTTGGCAAGCTACCACCATTATTTTATTGGGTTTCTAAAAACCTCCTTTGTTAGTAGAATCGCAAAAATACCTCCACTATTCAAATCTACTCAAAGCCCTAGCATACACGTCTCCATTCTCTCAAGCTTTTAAAGCTTTATTCAATTTGGCTCCATTGTCTACCCAACTTTTTGGGTGGAGCTTTTGCGAAATAGATGCATCTCCCCAGTCCTCGACATCTACAATTTTCTTTGATTTGGATGCCCGTTTTGCTTCGGTGTCGTCATTCATATTAGGTTTCACGGCTTCCTTAGATGTCTTTCTAGACATATAAGTTGTCTTTCCACTTTTGTTTTGGTTCCTGTTATGAAAGAAGAATTTTCAAAACAAAAAAGGCTCAAGCAAAGACCCCCTCACAGGTTCATAAAAGTTTTGTTGAGGCCCATCACAGAACTTTTAGGTCTTTTAATGCCTTTTTCTCGTGCCCATTGAGGCCCATTTTAGCCCAGTTAGAGGCTCCTTCTCTAGGCCGAAAAAGGCACCGTTTTAGGACATTAGAGACCACTATTCTAAGTTCATAGAGACCTATTTATCAAGCTCATTGCACTCTAATTTCTTGGCCACCAGAAGCCAATTCATTCTCGATAATCACATCACTAATATGAATATATAGGAGACTCATTTATCAACAAGCGAAAATATCTAAAGGTGTAAAGGCAGACTCTATTAGCTGCAAGCACATGAATATTTATTCAATTGCCATATGCTTGAGGGGGAGTATTAAGGAATATATTAGGAGTATTGTAACAAGGTGAATAAGCTACGCTACATCGTTCAAGTGTTCTCATCACCTTAATATATTAACATCAATCAAGCAAGCAAGGCATCCAAGTATCCAGCTAATATCTAAAGGTGTAAAGGTGGACTTCTATAATTAGCAGCAAACACATGGAGATTTTTAATTGCTATATGTTTGAGGGGGGAGTATTAGGGAATATATTAGGAATATTGCATAAGGAAAATAAACTAAACTAAATCATTCAAGTTTATCTCATCACAATATTATATTAACATCAATCAAGGATCTAATAGATTAGATTAGTTTTCAACCTTGAGGTCAATGTAATCTCCATATAAACCTGAAAAGAGGCCATCGTAATTATCCAAGTTATTCAATAAATTAGTTCTTCCACACTTACTCATGCTCTTACTGCCCCACCCACCCTTAGGCACGCAGATACAAACATAAAAGGAAAAAAGAAAATAGAAGTCATAATCTTTGGCAACTTTTGAGATTACCTTATAAACTAGGCCAAAACCACCTTGCCCAACCATATTATCTGAAGAGAAGTTATTTGTTGCAGCTACCACAGTGCTTAGATCAAAAAATGGCAATTCTGGATGCGTTCTATTTTCTTCAAACTTCTTTGCACTTGCAGAGTCTTCAAAGCTTGTCGCACTAGTGGCCAAATTAAACAAAAACAGTTCACGATGTCGTTTATTCTCTATTCTCCATCACGCCTGAACACGTACAATGGCAAAATAACTAATTAAGAGTTCTTATTCATTTTCACCACATGCTATTGTTAATGAATCCTTAGCTTTGAATTTCATAAGATGTAAACTTGGTGACTTAAAAAAACAAAATGAGACAAAAAACTTGGTTAAATTTTCCACAACGTGAAACACCATACTAGTCTATTGATTTACCCTATCCACACTACTAGCCAAATTAAACAAAAACATTTCACAACGCCATTCATTCCCCATCACGCCTGAACACAGTGGCAAAATAACTAATTAAGAATCTCCATGTGTTTGCTGCTAATTCATGTGTACCGCATGCTTCTTTGTTAATAAATCCTTAGCTTTGAGTTTCATAAGACGTCAACTTGGTGACTTAAAAATACAAAACGAAAAAACTTGGTCAAATTTTCCAAAACGTGAAACACTTGACTAGTCTATTGGTTTACCCTATCCACACCACCACATCGCCACACTGTTACATGCACCCGCCACCCACGCACACCCAAGTGCGGCAAATTCAATAGGAATAACAAATAACACAGAGAAAATGGTATTCATTACCAGCTATTTTACTCTTCTTTAAGAAGCAATACCCACTGGTGACCGAGAGAAAGAACCCCGCAACAATAGACATGACGAGAATCATCATGTTCCTCTTCTTACTAAGAAAACCTTTTGATTTCCTCTTTGCATTTGAAGCTAAAACAGGAATTCATCTTAGTTAGTCTCAGAACTTGTAGAAAAGAAGAAAGGCAATGGATATATATATATATATATATATATATATTTATGAGAACCAAATTATGATAATCATAACAAAGAAAAAGTAAAACAAATGTTGGTCGGTAAATGGATACAAGAAAACATAGTAAGGAAAATGATATAAAAGCTCCACCGCACTCTTAAGAGTCGAGAAGTCTTGAGTCATGAACCCCCTGATTCAAAGAGCACAGATGTTTTGGAGTGAAACATGGCTGCAACAGTTTTGTAGCTCAAGGCTATAAACAACTAATTCAAGCTGCCCACGCATCAGAAAAATGTCAAATATAAGGTTTTAAATATTAAAAAAATAGATTTGACAGTTTTTGACATAGTGAACATCTAACACTTTTTTGATGTGTCCGATTGTTTTTGTTTGTAGTCTTGGGCTACAAAGACTATTGCTGCTAAGTTTTACGTGATGTTTTGCAACTTTAGCAGGATAAATAGGTTGGAATTTTAGATTTTGTGGGTAAAAGCACTTATTTGACCTCAAGACCATCGGTGTGTTGGCATGCATTATTGTGTGGTCGAGCTTCCGCAATAGTACAAAAGAATACTAAATTTGATTGAAGTAAGCACTGTAACGTTTATATGTGATTGAATTAAGCATGATGGACAACTAGAAAAAATAAGTAAGCATGATGAACACATCAAGAACCATGCAATATAAGAGAAAACAAGCAGTTAAATATTACTTACCTAACTCAATTGAATCCACACGAACATATAAATCTTGTCCCCCTTCTGTAAACTCTCTTATATCCATCAATTCTCCGTACCAAGCTATGCACCCAATTCCCCCTCCTCCATTAATATCTGAGTTAGAGTAGGCCGCACAAGAACAGTTACTCAGGCACTCTTGCTCACACTCCTTGAGACTCAACCTATTGTTGACTAGAGAAATTGAAGTATCTGGTACCTTTAGCTGTGCCAACTTCAAGAATCCTTCTCCATTTCCACAACCTTGCACTCTCTTCCTCACGCACCCCGCCGACCCATCTCTCATATCCCAGTCCCTGGGAGACTTGGGCTCAAATCCCGGGAGACACTCACACTGTAACACAGTATTTGTGTTACAAATACCATATGGCCCGCAGAGTCCATAATTGTCGCATCGATCCTTTGGCTCTGACGCAAACGAATTCCACTGGTGATTTCCTTCTAACCATGTAAGCAGTTGGAATGATCCAGTGTCGCCTAACTCAATTCTCGAGAAGATAGAGTCGTTGAAGAGACGATACGTGATGTAAACTTCATCTTGATCATTCACAAAACTGATATTGAAGACATGGACGTGTGCCATCTCCGGTATACCGTTAAATACATGACTGATCCACGGTCCAGTTCTCCAATTTGGAGCTGATTCCTTATACATGAAGAACTGAGGTGAACCTCGTGGATCAAGCGCGAACGAGTAATTCCCAGGTGCAGGGTCATTACGAGACTTCCAAGATGTTAGTAACCAGTTCAGACCGGTTTTTTGGTTTAGCCCAATTTTCATACCAGGAAGGAAGGTATGTGTAGGATAATCAAAGCTTTGCCATAGAACCCTTTTGCTATAGTTCTGAATTAAAACCAGATTTCCAGAATCCAAGAGCATAGCTATGGAATCGTTATGGGGGATCGAAACATTTGTCCACCAGACACTACTGTTTCGATTTCTATCAAAGACAACGAGATTTCCATCTCCGTTAATAGTAAGAACTCCATTTGAATTCTTGATGGGAGTTTCTCGGTTCGCGACCCACACCGGGGTTTGCTCCGATACTTTATTGTACCATATTCCAAGGTACCGATCTCTAGAACTGCCGGGGCTGAAGAATCCTAAAACGAATATCTCTCTGGTAGAGATGAGGAAATCGCCGTCGGTGATTAGTTCTGTTGGCTTAATTGTGTCGATGGAGGTGCAAAATTGGAACAAAACGAAGAAGATGAATACATTCATGGACCATTCTCCAGGACCCATGCCTGCCATTCCGTGTGGTAGCTTCTACTGATCATTATAAACTAGAAATCTGTAATGCAACTGTGGTCCATTTGTTAGGAAGGAAACTACATCAAATATTAAATCCATTTCTTACAACAGTCTTGTAAGAAGAACGGCATCCGATTATGGTAGGCCTTGGGCATCCATTCATCATCCCGCATTTGGCTTCTCCCGCATTGACACCAAGAAGTCATTTCATTCTCTCATGTTTTTGACTTCTCTCGCTTTGATATATCTCCCCATTTTTCTCCCATTTTTATCATCACATGGCAGGTGATGAATGGACGCCCGAGACTGTGGGTGTGCTAGAAGTAATCCGATGCTAAGAAGACCGCAACTTGTAAGTCTCCTTGTACTAACCACTAACAAACGCTGCCTACTAAAAAGATCTAGAAAAAATGACAAGTGGCTGATTAAGAACTTTAATTTAGTCTTACGTCATCATTGAGACGGGGAGGAGCCACATGGGGCTGAAACCAATGCCCCCACCCCCAACTTTAGGCCCGTTTAGTTGCACTTCTGTTTTCTGTTTTTAAAAGCAAAATTTTAAAATTTTTCTTACTCAAAACATGTTTGATAAACATGTTTCTGTTTTTTGAAAATCTAGGTACCATACTGATTATTACCTCTGTTTTTGGAAATAAAAAACAAAACAAAAAATTTGGAGTGTTACACCACCATCACCAAAACCACCACCCACCACTACCATTCCACCACCCACCAATCCACCACCACCACCACCACCCCACCCACCACCACCCACCATGATCAAACCACCACCCACCACCACCATGGATTTGAATTGTTTACTCATTATTATGTTCATTATAACCAAACGTGTTTTCCTGTTTTTCCTTTTTTAAAATCTAAAAATAGAAAGTCATTTTCAGTTTTAAAAAACAGAAAAACGGAAGTGTATCAAAACATCACCTTAGTTTTTAGAAGAAAAAAAATATTAATTTAAGTTGGGTAAGCTTAACCATAGTTAAAGTAGGACAAAATGGGAAGACATTTGTCTACCTATCCGAATGTGGGGTCAGTTAATAACTACAAAAAGAAATTATACTTAAGAAGGCACATGCATGGACAAAGGGGCATTTATTCCCTGAAATTTTTTTAAAAATTAAGTTTTATTTTATATTATTTAATTTAAGATGGTATAATCATGGGTAAGAAGAGCAGCTATCCCCTGATTGAGCAAGAAAAAAAATATTAATTTAAGTTGGGTAAGCTTAACCATAGTTAAAGTAGGACAAAATGGGAAGACATTTGTCTACCTATCCGAATGTGGGGTCAGCTAATAACTACAAAAAGAAATTATACTTAAGAAGGCACATGCATGGACAAAGGGGCATTTATTCCCTGAAATTTTTTTTAAAATTAAGTTTTATTTTATATTATTTAATTTAAGATGGTATAATCATGGGTAAGAAGAGCAGCTATCCCCTGATTGAGCTTGTTGGTAGCCTTATCAACTTAGATTGGTTGGAGTTGTGCGTGGAAATGTCAACTGAGAGTAGTTGCCTTTTTGTTGAATATTTGGTAATTGGATAGAAAATGACTCAAGATTGTCTCTGGCGATCCCAAAAAATTTTTTTTGGTCATCCACAAGTCAGTGGACATGTGTTGCTAAAAGGGAAGAAGTAATTTCATTTTCTCCCCATGGTTTTGACTTCTCTATTGTGCGAAAGCGTGCAAATCAAGGTGAAACGAATCCAAAGAACAACAAATCAAAACAAACGAAATAGAGAAAAACAAATCAAACGGAGAGACACGATTTACGTGATTCGGCAATATGCTTACGTCCACGGACAGCGGTGATTGATCACTATATTCAACTGAAGAGTTTACAATGCTCTCACTCAGAAAACCTTCATCTCAATACACCCGAAAAATGGCTCTCCTCTCTTATGAAATAAACTCTAAAAAATACCTCTTATAATTAGGGTTACAACATAAAGACAATATGGGTAAAATACCCAAATCGGGTCGGGCCAATATTCAGGTTAGAATTTTGGTTTTTCAGGGTCGCCAAACGGGTTATCATGAATCCGGGTTAAATTCATGACAACATACAACATTCTCCCCACTTGATATCTCTCCCCCTTTTTTGCACCACATGTCCACTGATTTGTAGAGCCAGAAGACAATCCTGAGCCTTAGAAAATAAGCAATGTAGGAGTGGTGCACGAAAAAGTGGTGTTGAAAAATGATGCATGGAAAGATAGTGAACGACAAGCTAGTTTTTGAGCCAATTTTGATTTTGTAATTTAGTTTTGTTCATTGTAATTTAGGATAATGCTAACAATACTCTCTTTGTTAATATACTCTCTTTATGATTGACAGACTATCAGTTCAAATACTTTTCTTTCTCTCAATGTATAGAATACAATAACACATATCTTTCTCTTGAAAAATGTGGGTTTAAAAAAATTGTAGCTAACATTACCCTTAGAAGTAGAGTCTTTGTCCAAGTAATGGAGATTAATCCCAAAGCATTGAATCACTTTGGAATAGAATTATTGTCATCTTTAAATTAGTAATATTAGAGGAAGAACATGAAAACCTACCTTGAAGGACAAGATTTATGGGCAATCATCACCAATCATCACCGGAGGTTAAATTGACATATATTCTAAGAGATACTAAAGAAAGGAAAATATTCACCTCCTCGATAGGTGACGCAATGAGAGGCGTCTTGGGTCCCTTTTCATGCCACATGTACTCATTTAAACTTCTTAAAACTGTGGTTAAGGTTCATTAACCCTTAGGGTTCACCCATCTACCCTTTGTTTTTAAAAAGATAAAATAAATATAAAATTAACTAAGGGTTAAAATTTAACCTGAGTTCACAGCAGGCCATCTTTGTGACAGCGAGGAGCAATAGTTCGCTCCTCAACCGTGGAGCGAACTATTGCTCCTAAAGAAAATGTCGACTTGCAAAAGATATGAAAAGCGAAGAGTAAGAAAACTACATATGCTCTTCTGTGTTTTATACAAGAAGGAATTGGATTCTCAGATGAAGAATGTCTCTACTCTAAATGAAATGTGGATGATTCACTTCAATTTCTTCTTGCCTTCGTAATGTTTCCATTTTCTATGTTTTTAAATTTAAAAATTAATGTTCTGAAATTTCAGAATTTAGTAAAGATGAGCAAGTGGGTGAAGCCCAATTGCGTCTTTATCTCATTCCTCATTCGTGGCTTAAACGAGTGTGGCTCTTGACCCACCTCTCTTTTAGGGTGGGCCACCCAATTGAAAAAAAGTTAAGTTAATAAACCATCTTTCCAATCAAGAATAGGTTTTTTTTTGGTAAAGCAAACGGTGGAGGTTTCTATCCTCCAAAAAGATGATGTTTTATTTTCTAAACAATTGAAGAGTTTAAATTTAAACAGAATAAGAACCCATAAAGTTAAATTTGAAAAAGAAAATTCCGGTAACATTCTTTCAAACAAGGCCTCGGATTGTCTCTGGCGAAGCCAGAAAGGGCTCTCGGGGTTCCATACGGCAGAAAAAATGGGAAGAAGTCATTTATTTTCTCCCCATGATTTTTTACTTCTCTCCATTTGATATATCTCCCCCTTATTCTCACACACTTATCGCCACATGTCCATTTGTGTGTGGAGAAGTCAAAATCATGAGGCCCATGATTTTGACTTCTCCACCACATGTCACCTATTCTATGGGACCCCGAGATCAGCCCTTTCTGGCTTTGCCAGAGGCAAGCCAAGGCCTTCAAACAAAGGCCACTCTCCTCCCTCGTCTTTACATTCTGACATGGTTGGTACTTTGGTTATCATTAGGGGGCGGAGCTAGGGTGAGGGCGAAGTTGCAGCCCCTATTTTATTGTGGGGGCATTCAAATGGTTGATTAGAAATGTTAGTAATTTTTGATGAATTTGTTTAGAACAATTAGGTGAATGTGAAATATTTTGAGTGTACAAAGACCGGGAATGGGAGGCTTAGCTCTTATTTATTTTTTTACCAGTAAATTTGTGGGTCATTCGTTCTTACGATTTATACATATCCTACAAGTATTAATGTCCACTTACCCAATAGCTATGCCTTCTTAAATAATAAATTATAAGAATATTTTTCCAAAAATTTAGGGCCTCCTTGTCCAATGGGTATGCCCTAAAGAATTAAATAATACACTGTATTTTTTCTCAAAAGTTCAGGGATAGCCGCCACCTCATTCCATGACTATGCCTTTCTAATTAATTAAAAAATAATATAAAAGTTATGTTTTTTTTCAAAATTTTAAGGGATAATTACCCCCAATGCCCACGTAGTTATGCCTTAATAAACTATACATTTTTTAAAACAGTATAAGGGAGCACTTGGCCCCATGACCCATGCTATGCCCTATAAAAAAAAATATTGTTGACTTGTGGGTGCAATTGAACTCAACCCTTATGGGTGCAATTGAATTCGAAGAGTTCAATCGTAATTGACTAGAAAGAGTTGGTTACTTGGTTGACAAAGAGAAGAGGAAGGAGACATGAACTCGTCTGCAAAAGAGAAAAGGAGATCCAGAGATTTTTATCTCTGGAGCCGCATGTAACTCTAAGCCAACTTAAATAGTTAGACTTACTTAGCATGGAAACAACCAGCTCAAGAGTTTCCGTCAGTTACTGCTTGCAATCATCTTCAGGACTCCAATCTAAACGGTCACACACTCAATAATACCTATTAAGAAGTGTTTTTAATCCCTTCCCTTCTTTTAAACACTTCTTTAAAAAAAAAAAGTAATTATGAAGTAACTTTTTATTTAAGAGCTCAAACGACTTTGACTTATTCCTAATTCGTATTTATTAAACACCTTTTTTTCTCTTTGGATATCATATCAATGGTTATTAAACAGCCTTATTTAAAAGTAAGTAATTTTTGTGCAAATAAGTTAATAAGTATTTTTTTTGTAGCATTGCTAATGCCCCTTGCGTGTATTAATCTTTTGTTGAATGAAAATATTGCACACAAAAAATGTTGGTATTTGCCTAAAATTTAATTTTATGTATAATTTTATAATTATGGATTTATCATTTGGCATTAGAATTTAATTAATTTAAGATTTGAATTTAAGTTTAAAATAAAATAAATAAAGAGTGTTACCCCAATAGGGGAATTTGAATTTTTTCTAAACTCTCATAATGGGTGTCACACAATGTGTGGGCGTGACGTTGCTAGTTGTTATCCACTTCAACATGTTAAAAAAATTAAGGAGACATAAAAGGTTTATATCAGTTGTCGAGATAACAAAGAAAAATAAACACTTGTTACTACTACTGTGGAAATTGAAAGTCTGCAACTGGTTACCATTTCTCAAAATTAAATAGGTTTACAGTGTTCTCTCTCATCTTGTACCAAAGACCCTCTTATTACATCTCAGACAAATAATTACCTCCTCGCTGCAGCTAGTGGAGTGAAGGGAGGTGTCTCTGCCGCTCTTTTTTTTGCCATGTGTCTCCTTTTAATTTTATTTAATCATGGTTAAGTTTTATTAATCCGTAGGGTTAAATATTGATCCTTGTCTTTTCACAAAAAAAATTTAAAAATTTAACCACAAGATTTAAACTTTTTAACAAACTTCAAGGACAGTAAAAGGGGTTTTGTGAGGGAGAGACCAAAACTCCGCTTCTCCTCCTGATGCCGTTCAAATATTTGTTAATAAAATTAACAAATAAAAATGAAGAGAAATAAGGATAAAATGTGATGATTGTTGCAATTTCTAATAGATCATAATCTAGAAACAAGATAACAGGGGTCTACTTGAGGACTCACTCACCCAAGGGTTGGGACTCACTTACCAACTAGAGGACCACTCAACTCTATTGGAGTTGCAAGTTCTCCAATTCAAAAAGTGTTTCAAATTCAAAGGTACCCTCTAATCTTCCTAAAGCCTTATTTATAAGGCAAATCCCAAAAGTGACAGTTAGAGAGAGAGACAAATTCTATTCTTCATTTAATGCCTTGTCCCCTTTTGTAAGACTTTATCAACTACTTGTAAGAACTTGTCCCTCATTAACTTTTACCCACCCATTGGGACCGTTGAAGAGATAGAAGATCCCATGCATGGAGGTAGTGGGAGATGATCCCATGCTCCCATCTCATCGTATTGAGCTACATCACCTCCGGACTATTACTCTACATCTCACTTTGCAAAAGCATTTTCATATGGAGCAATAGAGAGATTATTCCTGCTTGTCCTCAAAAAACTCCTTTGAAATATGGTTAACAACTTTTAACCCTTGTGATTAATTTTTTTTCCTAAAAATTAAGATTAAATGGTTAAATTTTAAAAGTTAGTGAATCTTCACTATAGTTAAAGGAAATAAAACAAAGGGTGGTAGGAATATAAAAAGGGCGAGATGGTAAATCTCTTCCTATGGCAGATTATTTTCCTCTCATCATAATCAATTTTCCTTTCTAACTGATACAAACAAACAATCAAACACCACACGTTTCCTCCACAACAACTAAAACCATCCGAGCAGTGATTAGCAAATCATGCAGTACGCTACTGACCCTGGTTAAGCTTAGTTAAATTAAAATTAAGATTTTTTCTTTTCTTTTTAAAACCAAAAGTTGGATTGCTTAACCCTAGTGGTGGAGTGAATTTTATCTAGAGTTGCTGAGTGTTAAAAAATAGGGCGTGACCAATGAGGACCGACATTCAGTTATATAGTGGAAATGCGTGGTAAGTTGAGCATTTTTCGAAACCATTACATTCTACAGATAGAGTACTTTTCATATTTATCTCTCGACCACCAGATTTTATAAGTAGAATATAATATTTGCAGAGTCAGCTCCATTTGAAGAAATAAAATATTAGTTCTTATTTTTCTTTTTAGGATTTCTCATGAGGGAATATTGATATATTTTTTTTTTGAATGGCTTAGTTCAATTGTTAATAAGGTCAGCCAAGCAATTAAGGTCAATTTGTCAAATGTCAACTTTAAGAAAATTCCTCGTTCTAGTTTGGGTGGGCATTCGTTACACTTTGACTAATTGGATAAGTATTCCAAAAACAATATTTGGGTAACTAATGGTGGGTGTGTTGGAATTGAATAGATGTTTCCTTCTCCAAATATTTATTAAATAAATGAATTTCCCAAAGAGTCCTGAGGGGTCCGCTTCTAAGCTGACCCGTGGGGTCCCCTCTAAGCTGACCCAAGTGTCCCGTGTCCCTTTTTAACATATGTTTAATCATAGTTAAACTTAATTAAATTAAAATTAGTAAATTTGTTTTTTGTTTTTATAAAAAACCATCCTTAGATTGGTTAACCTTAGGGGGTTAACCACAGTTGATGGATTGTAAAAAAAGAGCTTGGACCAATGAGGTCACTGGGGTAGGCTTCTAAGCTGACGCTGAGTCTGTTTTCCATTTCCCTTTCCCAAACAAGATTATCTTCGTTGTGCTTCATTTATCTCCTCCTCCAGTATATGTCATAGTGAAGGTGTGCTCCTCGTTGAGGGAAGTGCTACGATCAAGTTCAAAATGAGGAGATCTCCCATTAAATTGATAACAGATCTCCCCATTGTCTTACTCCGAATATAGAAATCATTGCAAACTAGTATTGGAGAGGATGCCAAAAGAAAAAATAAAATTTATAAATAATAATGGAGCCTTTTTAGGAAAAAGTATTTAATATAGATGAAGACTTTCTTTTAAGAGAAAAGTTGCCAATTCAAGAGTTACATTATGCACAATATGTTGTAATCGTCCAAGCACCGACTCATAAAGAGCTAATTAATAGGGAGAAAAAAATTTAGGAGAAAATTTTAGCAAATTTGAAAACGTAAACCTTTTGAAATCTTAAATAATGAAAACAAAAGTTTAAGAGAATTATTTCCTAGCTATTTCGTGTTTATTTCGTTGTAACCATCCAAGCATACTATGTAGACCTGATTCCCGATGGGAGAAATTTTAGATGTGCATACAAAAAATCAAGTCGTAGAGAAATAGTGAAGATAAAGTTTAGGAAAATTATTCCCTTACACGTGCTCCACCCACTATTTTCCTTTAATTAACTATTAATTGTAATATTTTGATCCATTCATGAACATCACCACAAATATGATTACAATATCTACGGCTCTCATGTAAATAAGGAGTTGTTCAGCAGTTACTTGTTGAATGTTGACTTAAATTAGAAGACTGTACGCCCCGGGCTCACTCTCACAATACAGTTTTTTCTAGCACACACATGCGAGTTCATATAGTCCGTACGGTTTAATGGGGTTTTTATTAGTACTTTTGGAGTCGTTTCTAATTCGGGGTTTGACCGAGAAAATAAGATAGTATTCGGTTTTAGGGTTCCTTCTTTTGGAGAAAACTATATTATGAGTGTGAGATCTTTGTAATCTCTTTGTGTTTCTCATGGTAAAGAGCTCCGATCTTCATTACTCATGTGCAGGATGCGTTAGAGGTGGATTTTACGGATTGATGGTGACCACCAAGTACAGTTGAATGTTCTAACTATTCATCTACAAATTATCAAAGAAGATCAAGGGCAAGGAGTACTCGACTTGTGACAAACCCATGAAGATCGATCTCGATCCTCATGTATTTTGAGGGGAGTATTAGGGAAATGTTATGTTAAAGAAATAATTATGTAATATCTAAGAGATACACATGATCTTATAGATAATCTTAGAAATAGTATCTTTAGTATATTAGGATTTTATTTAATATTGTGTTTTCAAGTTAAAGAGTTTTGAGTTATTTATTTAAACCCTTTATGAGTCATTGTAATCCATCCAAACTATTCAATAAATCAGTTTCTCTACAGCTGGTCTGTACTAATATCCTCCTGAGAACTCAAAACAATTTTAAAAAAGGACTCATTGAAATAATTATAAGTTAGATTATAACTTCCTTCTGAATTATCGCTATTGATATTGAATCCATCTAGATAAACGGAGTTCATGTTGGGTACCCTGATGAAGATCCAATTGTTCCATGGACCACTTCTCCGATGTGGGATAGAGTTGTTCCAGATAAAGCTGAGAAACTACCAGTTGAAGGATAGAATCACTTTTCCATGATGTCAGTATTTGTTTTTCACCTATTCTAAAATTGGCGCCAATTTTCATCATTGGCAAGAATGAGTATGTAGGGTGATCCAAACTCCACCATAAGAACATGTCGGTAGAATTTTCTTCTCGCAAAACAAGATTCCAATAGCACGACACTTGAATTTCTTGCAATATTTGAAACATTTGTCGACCACAAAATATTATTCAGGCCCTCTAAAACCACGAGATTGGCATCATCCGCAATTGTCAAAACACCAGAAGAATTGCTTAATGGGGTTTCTCTTGGCGACCCATATGATTTTTGTTTTAATCCAGGAATTTTGTTATACCAAATTCCGATGTACCGATTTGTAGAATTACCAAGGCGGAAAAGGCCTAGCCTAAAGTTTTGGACAACAAAAATTAGAGTTTCAGGGTGTCCGATGGAAAAAGCTTAGTCTGAAGCTTTGGGCAACAAAAATTAGAGTTTCAGGGTCTCTGATGGATTGGGTTGATGTAATTGTTTCTATGGCAGTTTGTGACATGTGGCCATAAAAAGGGGAAAAGTTATCAAATGGAGAGAAGTCAAAAAAATAGGGTAGTAAATGAAATGACTTCTCCCCTTTTATCCCCACATGTCGGTTTGTATACTTAGGCAAGACGAAAATGGTCTATTGGTTCACACTAAAAGAAAATCAAATAAAAAGCAATATAAAAAGATTGATGTGATGGCAAAAATTATTTTTCATTTGGAGTGGTCCAATTAGCTGCCTTTTTATCAACCATTCCTTTTACAAGAATTACAAAAACACCAACTAATTTAAATTTCCATGACCATGTGGGTGAACGCCCCCCGGATTCTCTCTTGTAGATACCAGAAAAGTAGTCTCAAGCTACCACAATGTGTTGTCTCCCATGATTTTGACTTCTCTACACATTATGTGACATGTGACGATAAAGTTGTGACAAAAGGGACAGAAATATCAAGTTGGGAGAAGTCAAAATCATGGAAGAAAATGAAATGACTTCTCCCCTTTTTATCGCCACATGTTGTATAATGTTTGGTAGCTCGGACCACATATGCTAGAGAGAATTTGAGGCCGTGGGTGGACTCATAAGAATCAAAAGAAAGAATTAATGCAAAAACTCAGTAATCTTAGCGAGTCTCATAGGTTCTTTCTTGATCTCAGTGAATCCGTCAAAAAAAACCAACTCGTCCGAGTCTCAACTCAACTCGCCGAGTTTCCAAACTTTGCAGATCCAAGACGACATTTTTGAGTAAGGAGAAATGAAAAAGGGAAATAGTTATGTACCTCGGAAATGGATTTTAAAATCTACGGCTAGACCTCATTGGTCCATGCCCCCCCTCTTAAATACCCACTAACTATGGTGTATATTTAAGAGGAGGGGGGGGGGGGGCATGGACCAATGAGGTCCAGCCTTAGATTTTAAAATCCATTTCTTAGGTATGCTAATCACTACTCATTGAAAAACTGGTGGAAATGAGATACCTTTGGAGCAGGCACTGATATCGGAGGAGATACCACAGTTCTTGGGAAGTTCAAGGCCTTGAGTTATATTAATGCCTAAAGAGTACAATAAGCCTAGTGTGTTGTAGAGGTTGCACAGGCAATCTTGATCTTTCTCCATTGCCTGTTTAAGAGGTGTGCAACACAAATCCGGTGGCTTTGTGAGTTTAGATAATCTGCACACAGCATCAACTGCAACGCGCACGCCGGCGTGTTTTGTCCTTCAACTACCACCAGCATCACCACAGCCACCACCACGACCACCAACATGATCAGCTTTGTACAACCCATTTTTCTCTCCTTCTGATGTAGAACAAGTGGCAAATGACTTCTTGGAATGACAAGATATGTTTAAGGTGAGTCGGAAGTCAAAATATGCACCTTAAACATCAAACGACCATAACTTTTGATCTGGATGTCGCCCTGGAACTTACGAGTACTCAAATCAAAGATATCGACGAGCCCAACGTCATGGTAACCACCTATGCTGGTTAAGCCTATTGGAAAGCTCAGAAAAGACTGTTTAAGGGCCAGAATCTCATTTTTTAGATAAAACTTTCTATTTTTGGTAAATTCTGTTTTAAGTCGTTTTAAAGTATTTTGAGTCTTTTTTTTTATTTTAGAAAGTCTTAAATAATTCTTTTAAGACTTTTGGTAGAGTTTGGGTCAATTTAGGATTTTTACTATTTTTGGTAATTTTTACTATTTACTTTTGTAAGCAATTGCAACACAGTTTTTATCAATAGAATTTCGAATTTCTCTTTTTTCCTTTTGGATTCAAGGTTCCTTGTGCATTCAAGAGTTATTCGGGTTGAAGATAGTGTTTTTCTTTTCTTTTCACAAGTTTTGCTACGTTACTCTCTCTCTAGTTCTAGCTTTTTCTCTCCATCTCCAATTCCTTATTTATGAGGAATGCTAGCCCTACTCTCAGTCAACCCAGTTGTCTAACAAATTAGGCAATTATCTCAATACCGTTGGATTGGATGACACCCTTGCCTATGGTCCCCCAGTTTAACGGGTTTGATTAACTTCCATTGTAATTAAAATATCCCAATGTATAGGACATGGGTGTCTTTTTTCAGTTTTATTGGTAAGAAAGCAAATGAAGACAGAGAGAACCGAGGAAGTCGACCATGGTGGGCAACAAGATCCATCCCAGATGGGACCATAATGCATCTCCTTTTCTAGTTGGATTGTGATGCAAATTTTAACTCTTGCCCGACCAAAACCATCTGGCCCACTCACAAGCCTCTTTAACTGCCTTTGAACCCTAGTTAGGCAAATTTTTTTTGAAATATTTTATTTCTAAGAACCAAGATTACATGGTTGAACCTAAGGTTTGTTCTGTGTGTGTGAGTGAGTTTAAATGATCAGACTTTAACAAAACAAAAAAAAACTAACAATTCATATACTCTGTTTAGTGTAACTTTAAGTTAAATAACTTAAATCCCATAGCTTTAATTTTGCATTGTTTCATTACTTTGTCTATAAACAATAACCATCAAAAGACCAATTGACTCCTAGCAAATGACGGGATAAAAGAAATTTTAAATTTTGTTCAAAATGTTATTCATTGACCTGAAGAGTTTTAACAATCCAAAAATAAATAGAGAAAAGAGGCAAAAGATGTTATAGATCAATATTCCAGGCTTCTTTCTCCACTCAATTGAGCTATCGAGTCCAAACTGAGTCATAGGAGGCGAATGATTTCAGTTGCTAGTGGTTCTGCATACCAAAGATTACAAATGTGATTGTTAACCCACTTAAACTTTAATCAAGAACTTGGAATGGGGAAGATGACAGCACTCTAATCTCAGAGAAAATTTTTCCTAGTACCAAAATGTATGGTTGTGATTATCCTACAATGTTATTATGGAGCTTTTAGTGTTTCTCCTAGGTGAGACAAATCAGGTTTTTAAGTTCAAATTTTTTGGAATCATCAAGGTCCACGTAGTGTCTTATTTAGAATTGGTCTGGTAAATCATGTTGCACCATTCCACTCTTTCTGATTTGCTAAAATCACCATAATATCTATAAAAAAAATTCAGTTTCATTGTAAAGTCTATGGGAAATATAACAAGAGACCACCACATATATGCGATTTATAGGGACTCCACTGGCTGAATGGTCTGGTTCAATGAACTGGCATGCCATGGTAGATTTTAAGCCGATTGATTTAATTAATTAAATCATCGAAATTCTCCATCTAAGAAGAAAACTACTGAAATATAAAACCTAAGATTTGACAGTGATGGACTTAGAAGTAACTTTAAATCTATTGTCAATAGAAATTAGTTTGGTTTACAATACAAAGAAACAAATAGATAAAAGACTAAAATTCAAATTTTCATGAATAATTACAAAAATCATATGCTTAATTTAAAAAAGACAATAACTATCAAATATGTGTTAATTTGAATTGGAACTAGTCCGAACTAAAGCCACCCATTACTTATTCCATGTGACAATATACAAGGAAAAAAAAAATACTATTTTTCGAAATTAAGACTTCAAGTTACAAGAAATAGGGAAATAAGCAGTAGCAAGTTATCGGCCTTCAAAAGTTGTAAAAGTGACATCATTCATGGAGCATAATCTGTGAGGAGATGAATCCGTAGTAGAGGATATCAGCCTTGCAGTGAATGCAGGTTGTTTTGGAGTAGGAAGAGTTGCAATTTCACTACTAAGCATTGAAAGTATGGTTGACACAGTTGGTCTGTCCTTGGGAAATTCTTGCACGCACAATAGTCCCACATGGATGCATCTCAAAACTTCTGTCTGAAAACATGGGTCACATATTGTCGAATCAACTAAATCTAAGATATTGTCTTCATTCCACAATTTCCATGCCTGAAACAATCACAATGCTTATCTACTTAGTATATTTGAAGGTTGGATCATTTAATCATATGTGGAGAAATAGATTATTATAAACTTACATAGCTCAACAGGCTCAAAGATTCTTCATGATGGTTAAAACTAGAATTCCTCCTCCCACCCACAATCTCTAGTAGCAATACACCAAAGCTAAAGACATCGGATTTTTCAGAAAATCGACCTTCCATGGCATACTCCGGCGACATATAGCCACTGCATTTCATTATTTTCCACATCTTCAAATGTTTATAGCATGATTTGTGAAACAATCCAAGAGAATTACACTATTTCTTGAGATAAAATCATTAGTTATTATATTGGGAACTAGGAACCTCAGCAAGAGAGAGTTAGCTAATTAAAAACATTGAGCAATGTCAAGAAACTACAACTTACTATGTTCCAACGACCCTTCTAGTATTTGCCTGATCCTCATCACCTCCAAATATCCTTGCCATGCCAAAGTCTGAAATTTTAGGATTCAGCTCCTTATCCAACAAAATATTACTTGCCTTGAGATCTCTGTGAATAATCTTCAGTCTAGAATCCCGATGAAGATAAAGGAGGCCTCGACAAATCCCTTCAATAATATGGAATCGTTTTCTCCAATCTAGGAGTGCTTGTTTGGTTGGATCTGACCATCAATAAATATATATAATAAGGTTAATTAACATAAATTGGTTGAACTTTTAGATTTTTTTTATCCAAAACCAACCAATAAGCAAAGGTATTTAATATAATAAAATTTTGAAGGATGTTTTTTCATTTTTATGAACTCCTCCATTTCTTATTTTTGACTTTTGTAACTGAGAAGAGTATAGATTGCCAAAGGAGCAGTATCGAGAACTAACCAAACAAAAAGGCATCCAAGCTTTTGTTGGGCATATATTCATATATCAACATCTTTTCTTCCCTTTCAGTGCAGTAGCCAATGAGCCTAACAAGATTCCTGTGCTGGAGTTTGGAAATCACTGCAACCTCATTCTTAAACTCCTCTATGCCCTGTCCAGAGCTCCTTGAAAGTCTTTTCACAGCTATTTCTCGTCCATCCAGCAACTTTCCCTAGAATCCATCGTCAAACCTGTAACTATTTCCTGATTTTAATGCGATATTAAAGCTCTAAAGTAATACTACCTTATACACTGGACCAAAACCGCCTTGCCCAAGTTTATTTGCTCCATCAAAGTTGTCTGTTGCAATCACCATATTCTCAAAATTGAAAAATGGTATCTCTAAGCCTTCTCGTTGCTTTTTGTCATCTTCAGCCATGCTACAATTTAGAGTTTCTTTAAATGTGTCCCGCCTATCAAATTTTAACTTTTTCATCCCTTTCTTCTTTCTACCTGATTCAAGATATAGTACTAAGGATTTCATTTTAATGAAAGAGGCAAGTATCTCCTGCTTTGTAAAGCTAATAGTCATATTACCTCTTTGTTTAGCCATCCACCTACATGCGATGTATGTGCAGATGCCAATTCCAATTGTTCCTATAAGAACTGTAATTATTATAATTACCTTCACATTCCTCTTTTTATCTGCATTTCAGAAGAAATAATTCCAATTTATAAAATTTCTTATATAAAAAAAAAAACTAATTTTGTCACAAAAGAATAAAGAAGTCGAAAATTTACAATCATTAAAGTGTTGATTATTGACAATCAGACACAAATTTTGTCACACCCTGCCTCTTGCGCCAGTGATGTGGTGTGGCCTCTCTATTGGGGAGGTCTGGGGATCCAATCCCCTTAGGGTGATGAGTCTGCAAGATCTCCAATCCCCCCAAACTAACCACTAGTCGTCCTAACGTAGGTAAATGATATCCGAAGCAATATATATATATCTATATTCAAGGGAAGTTCAGAAACTTGAAGGTTGTGTTTCCTTCAATCCTGGCTATTGCCCACATCCACCTACCCTCATCCCCCCAGTCCAAAAAAACAGAGGGAGGGTATCTGGGAAGAGGAGAAGAAAACATTCAAGCTCTCAAAGCATATACTGGAGCAAATTAATACTAGAAAGAAAGTTGAGCTTACCAAGTTCTGAATATGCTACCCGGATGTGAAGATCCACCCCAGCCATAGAGAACTTCTGTATATCAATTAAATTTCCGCTCCATGACATACACCCAATGCTGCTATCATACGCAAAAGCTACACATGAACAATTCCTTAAGCACTGATTTTCACATTCGACTACATCTTTAGTAGATAACCAATTTGCAAAGTCTGGAACTTTCATCATTTCCAGCTTCAAAAACCCATCTGGTTTTCCCACTTCACACTGCAATTGAATTCTCCTCTCACACCCACTTGTCCAATTTCTCTTACTCCATTCCTCTGTAGACTTTGGCTCAAATCCTCTCAAACAGCTACAAATTTCTGAATTTCGTGCATCACAACTTCCGAACGGTCCACACATGCCATAAACATCGCAGTTGGTCCGCTGGGACATCCACCAAGAATCCCATTCGTTCTTCTCGCCGTCCCAGTTCATAAGTTCTAATATCCCCTGAGAACTTAAAACCATTTTCGAAAAGGACTGATTTACATAATTGTAAGTTAGATATACACTTCTTTCTGGATTATCTCTAATGATATTGAATCCATTGAAATAAACGGAGTCCATGTCGGGTATCCCGATAAAGATTCGATTGTTCCATGGACCACTTCTCCAGTGTGGGATAGAACCATTCCAGATAATGGCTTGAGGAATGTTCAAAGGGCTGAACCCAATAGAGAAGCTTCCAGTTGAAGGATCAGAATCACTTTTCCATGATGTTAGTGTTTTTTTTTCACCTGTAATCAAATTGACTCCAATCTTCATCGTTGGCAAGAACGAGTCTGTAGGGTGATCAAAACTCTGCCATAAGAACCTGTCGGTGGAATTTTCTTCTCGCAAAACAAGATTCCCAGATTCCAATATCATGGCACTTGCATTTCTTATATTAATATCTGAAACATTTGTCGACCACAAAGTATTATTCCGGCCGTCTAAAACCACGAGATTGCGGCCATCCGCAATTGTCAAAATACCAGAAGAATCTCTTAATGGGTTATCTCTGTTGGCGACCCATATGATTTTATTTTTTGGTCCAGGAATTTTGTTAAACCAAATTCCTACATACCGATTTGTAGAATTATCAGGGCCGAAAAAGCCTAGTCTGAAGTTTTGGCCAGCAGAAATTACAGTTTCTGGGTCTCTAATGGGTTGTGTGGATGTAATGGTGTCTATGGCAGTGCAAATCTCCAAACTAAAGAAGGAAATGAAGAAGAACAAAGGGTGGAGAAGAGCTCTTACTCTTCTGCCGCTGCTACTACCCATACCTCGATAAGTATTGCTTGCTGTTGGTTAGTATGGAAGAGCAAGACGCTGTATATGGTCCTTACTCCTTAGCCCAAAGCCTACCATCCACCATTTTTTTCTTCTTAGTAATCGTGTTTACGTTGGCTGATCTTTTTTGCATGGGCCAGTGGTCTTAACAGATTAGGTACTATCATATAACAATAAGCCCTTAGCTCAGTGCCCTTGGATTGGATGGAAGTATGACACCCTTGTCTATGGTCCCCCAGTTTAACGGCTTTGATTAACTTCCATTAGCACTCCTCATTAAAATATCCCAAGTTACAGGACGTGGGTGTCTTTTTCCAGTTTTATTGGTAATTAAGAAATCAAATCATGAAGACAGAGAAGCGAGGAAGTCATCCATGGTGGGCAAGAAGATCCATCTCAGATGGGACCACTGGAGAAAAATGAAGAACTCATAAAAATGTCAGCTTGCTTAGCCGACCACCCATACCCCGTGGGTAGGTACGTGGTGGTGAGATACTTTTCAACGTAACTATCTGATTTTTCTTATTTTGACTAGTATGTGTGGTAGAGCTGTAGTCAATTATCTAACAAGGCCTGGTTTCATACATCAAATTGTTGAATCGAAGGTACGTACACATCTTGCATTGAGAATGGCTCACATTCACATCAACCAACATCATATTAATTAGGTTGGTGCTAACCCGGAGTTCGTTTTGTGATCGCAAGTCGGCACACATATGAGCAGCAAACACTATTGTGTGGCTCTCATTGGAGGAGGAGGTTCGGGATCTGAGTACCCAAAAAACCAGAAAACTCTCAATAGAAGCAAACCTCAAATGCCATATCACATAACCTTGATGAGAGCATATTAGAAGCAACCCCAGGCTATTCACCCACTTCATTAGGAAAATAAAAATAAAATTTGGCATCAAATCTTACTTTTACAAATGAGCAGTGATAAGGGGATCATGGGCATGGCCGCATGGGTCTGCTACCCAACTTACCCTTGTGTCCTGGTGTCCCTTTTAACACCCCTTCAACCCGGTTAAGCTTAACTAAATTAAAGTTAAGTGTTAGTTTTTTTTTTTTTGGAAAAATCAAGGCTGGATTGCTTTACCTTAGAGGTGAGTGAATCTTAACAAATCATTCCGTTACATAATAGAAACCGTGGGTAAAATAAGTATTTTCCTTTATAAATCATTTAAAAAATTTGAAAAAACAATTTATTGTTTTTTGTTGAAATAAATAGCTTGAATAATCTTTTTTGGTAATTACTTTGAACACCTATGGCCCATTGACGCATAAACTCCGTGGTTCTTATCTTCCCACCACCTTTTGTTTTAATTTATTTTTTATTACGGTTGGGGTGCATGAGCAAGTGCAGGCACCGATTCATCTCCGCCCCTATTGCCAACCTCGATTTCTCTCGAGGGACCTGTCATTTGATGTTCCTCTATCCTCCATTCCCTAGTAACGATCGTTAACATCAGGTTCAACATCCCGCTACTCTGGCTTCGTTCTTGCCCAAACTCTCACTCAACATCAGGTATTTTTATTTGGGTATCTTTCATAGAGCAATGCCAAGTCCGTTTTCTGGTCATCCACTCTTCGATAGTTTTTATTATTTTTATCCAAGACTAGTAGAGACCCGTGTGATACACGAGAATGCAAAGAAAAGAGGGCACATTATAAGTAGCAAAATTATAAAAGTGTAAACAATTTGTAAGGAATAGCATGTAATTGAATTTTATGAATGAATAATAATGAAAGACATAAATACATTGATATTTATGTTTAAAAACAAAAGACGAATAGTTTCTAATTTTTTCATTTGATGACAGTAGTTTATTAGAACCCTCCAGGCATGTGAATAAAAAAGAGGACCCTCTTCCCCGGCCCCAAGCAAAGTGATTGTTCTTCAGTGCGCTCCTTCAATGGAACACGTGTGCAGCTAAGAGCCAACATGTGTAACCATGGATTTAATTTTAAAAACTCCCGAGAACTTCCCAAACGCTTTCTCCTTCCAATTTATCACTCAGCCATCCATTCTTCTCTCTCCAAATAACCCCGAGACTTACCCCACTTTCCCCTTTTCTATGTTAATAGTTAAATCTGATCGGAGATCAACCGGGTTTTTGAATAACCGACTGGAGATCAACCGCATTTCTGGAAAACTTTCTCCTTCCAATTATCTCTATGATGTTTGAATAGTGCTTGATGTGTTGTGTTGAAACTTAGGGGTTAGGGTTTGATTTTAGGTTTATGTGCATTTTAATGTTGCACTTGATTTTTCCCTAATGTTTTGTGTTTAGGGGCACAAATCATTACAATTGTAAAGGATTAGATGACTAACGCATCTAGTGGATGATGGCGGTGGTCTAGAAGCTAGCAATTTTGGTTCTTAAGATTTAGATGGGTATGTGTTCTTTTTGTATCTTGGTGAGGTTTGATTTCTAAGAAAGTGGTTAGTCATTAGATGGGTATGGGATCAATGTGACTGTATTGCAACATTAAAAAAATAATGCAAAATATTGAGAATGCTATCTTTTTTTTTTCTTTTTTTTTTGGGTTGAAATAATATCATGTAAGACACACACATAGCCTGACCTAAGGGAGCCCCTAGGTGGCGTAAGGGTAAGTCAAAGGAACCACTCCAAAAGGGTCCCTCTTAAGGATGGTTGATGGCCCCTTATGCGAAGTCCACTTCCCAAATAATGTGGGACTAAACCATTTAGAATGTTATCTGGGACCAATGTCAATGTAATGTAAATATTGAGAATGCTATTGGGGACCTAGGAGACATATCGATGGAAGAAGGTTCCACAACCAAAGTACTGAAAATTTACCTTCTAACAAAAAAAAAACACCCCCAACCTCTTGCGTGAGTGGTAGGGGTGTGGCCTTCTCATGTTGGAGGTCTAGGGATCTAATCCTACCAGGGTAAGAGTAAGCAAGAGCTCCACTGCCTAAGCTAACCCCTATTGACAGTCTGACTCTACTAAGAATTTCTATCATTAAAAAAAAAACTATTCATCCATACCATCGTTCCTATGTCAATTAGTATCATTTCATATCATGTCGCATAGAAATCCGTAAGCACATCTCTGCTTCAACTGTCGAAGCTGAATTCTAAAAACCACATACTCTTTATCATTAACATCCTTTTCTATAACAAAACCAGTAATGACTCCTGTTCATGGGTTTCCCTATATTGTAAAGTTCAGTTCATATACTCTGTGTACTTCAACTTTTAAGTTAAATCCCATAGCTTTAATTTTGCAATATTTCATTACTTAGTCGGTAAAAAATAAACACCAAATGACTCCTAGCATGAGGGGGTAAACTCATTTTCAAATTTTGTTCAAAGTGTGGATCATTGACCTGAAGACTTTTAACAATTCAAAAATAAATAGAGAAAAGACGAAAAGATGTTATAGATCAATATTCCAGGCTACTTTCTCAAAGCCTGTGTCCTGTGACCGAGTTTTCCTACTACTCAATAGAGCTATCGAGTCCAAACCGAGTCATCGGAGTGCAAGAATGATCCAAATTTGCCTAGTGGTTCTGCATACCAAGATTATAAGGGCTAGACTATAACTACTCAAGTGATTACGCATGTGATTGTTAACCCACTTAAGCCTTAATCAAGAACTTGGAATGGGAAAGGTGACAACACTCTAATCTCAGAGAAAAAATTTCAAAGTACTAAAATGTATGGATGTGATCATCCTACAATGTTATTATCGAGCTTTTAGTGTGTCTCCTAGGTGAGACTGATCAGGTTTTTAAGTTAATTTTTTTTGAATCATCAAGGTCTATGAGGCGTCTTATTTAGAATCGTTCTCGTAAACCATGGTGCACCATTCCACTTTATCTAATTTGCTGAAATCACAACAATATATATTGAAAAAAATTCAGTTTCATTGTAAGGTCTATGGGAAATATAACAAGAGTCCACCACATATATGTGATATATAGGAACTGGCATACCATGGTAGATTTTAAGCTTATTATTAATTAAATGACTCGCCGAAATTCTCCATTTAGAGAAGAAAACTACTGAAATATTAAACCTAAAATTAGACAGTGATGGACTTAGAAGTTACTTTAAATCTACTCTCAGCAGAAATTAGGATGGTTTACCATGCAAAGAAACAAAGAGATAAAAGATGAAAATTGTAATTTTCGTAAATAATTACAAAAATCATAAGCCAAAATTAAGACTTCAAGTTACAAGAAATAGGGAAATAAGCAGTAGCAAGTTATCGGCCTTCAAAAGTTGTAAAAGTGACATCATTCATGGAGCATAATCTGTGAGGAGATGAATCCGTAGTAGAGGATATCAGCCTTGCAGTGAATGCAGGTTGTTTTGGAGTAGGAAGAGTTGCAATTTCACTACTAAGCATTGAAAGTATGGTTTGACAAGTTGGTCTGTCCTTGGCAAATTCTTGCACACACAACAGTCCCAAATGGATGCATCTCAAAACTTCTGTCTGAAAACATGGGTCACATATTGTCGGATCAACTAAATCTAAGATCTTGTCTTCATTCCATAATTTCCATGCCTGAAACAATCACAATGCTTATCTACTTAGAATATATGAAGGTTGGATCATTTAATCATATGTGGTGAAATAGATTATTATAAACTTACATAGCTCAATAGGCTCAAAGTTTCTTCGTGATTGTAAAAACTAGTATTCCGCCTCCCACTCACAATCTCTAGTAGCAATACACCAAAGCTAAAGACATCGGATTTTTCAGAAAATCGACCTTCCATGGCATACTCCGGCGACATATAGCCACTGCATTTCATTATTTTCACAACTTCAAATGTTTATACCATGATTTGTAAAATAATCGAAGAGAATTACACTTTTTCTTAAGATAAAATGATTATATTTTAGATTGGGAACTAGGAACCTCAGCAAGACAGAGTTAGCTAATTAAAAACATTGAACCATTTCAAGAAACTACAACTTACTATGTTCCAACGACCCTTCTAGTATTTGCCTGATCCTCATCACCTCCAAATATCCTTGCCATGCCAAAGTCTGAAATTTAGGATTCAGCTCCTTATCCAACAAAATGTTACTTGCCTTAAGATCTCTGTGAATAATCTTTAATCTAGAATCCCGATGAAGATAAAGGAGCCCTCGACAAATCCCTTCAATAATATGAAAACGTCTTCTCCAATCTAGGAGTGCTTGTTTGGTTGGATCTGACCTTCAACAAATGTTTTAAAGGTGAATTAACATAAAAGTAGTTGAACTTTTAGATTTTTTATTCAAAACAAACCAATAAGCAAAGGTACTTAATATAATAAACTTTTGAAGGATTTTTTTTAATGAACTTCTCCATTTCTTATTTATGATTTATGTAACTGAGAAGAGTAAGATGGCCAAAAGAGAATTGGCGAGAACTAACCAAACAGAAAGGCGTCCAAGCTTTTGTTGGGCATGTATTCATATATCAACATCTTTTCTTCCCCTTCAGTGTAGTAGCCAAGGAGTCTAACAAGATTCCTGTGCTGGAGTTTAGAAATCACTGCAACCTCATTCTTAAACTCCTCTACACCTTGACCAGAGCTCCTTGAAAGTCTTTTCACAGCAATTTCTCGTCCATCCAACAACTTTCCCTAAAAATGAATCATCAAAACTGTAACTATTTATCGATTTTGTAATGCGATATTAAGGCTCTGAAGTAATACTACCTTATACACTGGACCAAAACCGCCTTGCCCAAGTTTATTTGCTCCATCAAAGTTGTCTGTTGCTATCACCATATTCTCAAAATTGAAAAATGGTATCTCTAAGCCTTCTCGGTGGTTTTTGTTTTCTTCAGCCATGCTATCATTTGAAGTTTCTTTATATGCCTCGAGTCTATCAAATTTTAACTTTTTCTTCTCTTTCTTCTTTCTACCTGTTTCAAGATCTAGTTTCATTTTAATGAAAGAGGCAAGTATCTCCTCCTTTGTAAAGCTAATTGTCATATTACCTCTTTGTTTAGCCATCCACCTACATGAGAAGTATGTGCAGATGCCCATGCCAATTGTTCCTATAAGCACTGTAATTATTATAATTACCTTCACACCCCTCTTTTTATCTGCATTTCAGAAGGAATAATTCCAATTTATAAAATTCACACACCCCTCTTTTTAACTGAATTTCAGAATAAGTAATTCCAATTTATAAATTTCATTATATAAACAAAAGACTAATTTTGACATAAAACAATAAAGAAGTTGAAATTTACGATCATTAAACTGTTGATTATTAACATTCAGACATTTGAGGATTCAACTTCTTAAAGTCAATATGAATATAGGGAAGTGATTTAAAACTCGATAGTATATACTACAGTATTGAGAGCTGGGCCCTCTGATTGAAATTCTAAGGGTGCCAGGTATCTAGTGGGCCCACAATTTAAGTCATGTGCATCTTTTGGGGCCATTGGATTTTCAATTGGACGACTATATTCTCGATATACCTACCATTGAGTGTTTTAAATCACTTTCCATGAATATATCACTATATTCTCTATTCAAGGAAAGTTTAGAAACTTGAAGATTTAACACCCCCCACTAGTCCAAAAAACAGAGGGAAGGTATCATTTGGGAGAAAGAGAAGAAAACATTCAAGCTCTCAAAGCATACAATGGAAACGGGAAAAAACGAATTAATATAAGAAAGAAAGTTGAGCTTACCAAGTTCTGAATATGCTACCCGGATGTGAAGATCCACCCCGGCCTTAGAGAACTTTTGTGTATCAATTAAATTTCCGCTCCATGACATACACCCAATGCCGCTATCATACGCAAAAGCTACACATGAACAATTCCTTAAGCACTGTTTTTCACATTCGACTACATCTTCAGCAGATAACCAATTTGCAGAGTCTGGAACTTTCATCATTTCCAGTTTAAAAAACCCATCTTGTTCTCCCACTTTGCGGCTACCGTTGTTTCTTTCACACTGCAATTGAGTTCTCCTCACACACCCATTTCTCCAATTTCCCTTACTCCATTCCTCTATAGACTTTGGCTCAAATCCTCTCAAACAGCTACAAATTTGTGAATTTCCCGCCTCACAACTTCCGAATGGTCCACACTTGCCATAAGCATCACAGACAGTCCGTGGGGACAACCATGCAGTAACCCATTCCTTGGTCTCGACGTCCCAGTTCGTCTGTACTAATATCCCCTGAGAATTCAAAACAAATTTTGCAAAGGACTCATTGTAAGTTACATATAAACTTCCTTCTGGATTATCTCTAATAATATTGAATCCATTGAGATAAACGGAGTAATCGTCGGGTATCCCGATAAAGGTTCGATTGTTCCATGGACCACTTCTCCACTGTGGGATAGAGCCCTTCCAGATAAAGACCTGAGGAATGTTCAGAAGACTAATCCCGGCAGAGAAGGTTCCAGTTGAAGGATCAGAATCACTTTTCCATGATGTTAGTTGTTTTTTTTCACCTGTTCTCAAATTGACGCCAATCTTCATCTCTGGCAAGAACGAGTCTGTAGGGTGATCAAAACTCTGCCATAAGAACCTGGCGGTGGAATTTTCTTCTCGCAAGACAAGATTCCCAGAATCCAATAGCATGGCACTTGAATTTCTTGCAATATTTGAAACATTTGTCGACCATAAAATATTATTCCGGCCGTCTAAAACCACGATATTGCCATCATCTGCAATTGTCAAAACACCAGAAGAATCGATTAATGGGTTTTCTCTGTTGGCCACCCATATGATTGTTGGTGTTGGTTCAGAATCTATGTTATACCAAATTCCGACGTACCGATTTTTAAAATTACCGGGGCTGAAAAAGCCTAGTCTGAAGTTTCCGCCAACAGAAATTAGAGTTTCTGGGTCTCTGATGGATTGGGAGGATGCAATGGTGTCTATGGCAGTGCACAACTCCAAACTAAAGAAGGAAATGAAGAAGAGAATAGCTCCTCCTTTTCTCTCGCTGCTACTACCCATTACTCGATAGCTGCTTTTGCTACTGCTGAGTATGGAAGGACAAGACGCTGTAAGCCTACCACGATCCACCATTCCTACTTATCGTGTTGCCGAGGAGGTGACTATTGCTCCTTTCCTAAAATGGTCCCAATCCCAAAGCATCTTGTTGCCTGCCCACCCTGGACGACTTTATTGGTTCAGTCTTCATTTGCTTATAGTCACCTCCTTGTGCCGAATAGGGGACTATTCATCCTCATTCTCACAAACCATTTAAACTATGATTAAAAAATTAACCACCTCCTGTGATTAATTTTTTTCTAAAAACCAAAGGTAGATGTGTGAACCCTGTTGAGAACCACCACCGACTCACTCACCCTCTCTCTAGAAGTTTCTCCATTGAGAGAGTCACCACCGACTATCTCTCTCTCTCTCTCCAGAATTTTCTCCATGTCTCCCTCTCTCTCTAGAAACTCTTTGTTTCTAGAAAACCCCCTCATTTAATGCCTCATGTCTCCACCGACCACCCACATCTATAAAAGGGTGTTTTGGGGTTTCTTTTGGTGCATAGAAGCAACACACAACTTCTAGTGTGTGAAGTGTTATAGCTAGTGAGTGTAGTAAAGTGAGTGTGTGTAAGTGTGAGTGTCCCTGAAGTGTTGTACATTTTTCAGTTAGTGCATCAATAAAGAGTTTTTTTATTCGGGTTTCCGTTGCAATTATACTCAACAATTTGGTATCAGAGCCAAGTTGTCGGGACCGGTGTTCGAGCGCTACGAAGGAGAAATCTTGTTCGTGCATAGTCCGGGACTGTGAAGCCGATTGATCTGGGATCAAGCTTACTTGGTGGAGTACGTGAAGACATACCAAGTCACGATGACGGATTTAGCGAGCGCAACCGGTGGGATCAAGAAGCTTAACAATCAAAATTACAGCAACTGGAAGTTCTGTATAGAGTAGTACCTGCAGGGACAGGATCTGTGGGAGGTCGTTAATGGTAGTGACACTAATCCACCTCCTCGGGAGAATGTTGATGCACTAAGGTGATGTAAATTAAAAGCCGGGAAGGCTATGTTCGTGCTTAAAACAACTATCGAAGAGGAATTGTTTGAGCACATCAGGGATGCAGACACACCCAAAGCAGCATGGGACGCTTTTACAGCTCTCTTCTCAAAGGAAGAATGATGCAAGGCTACAACAATTGGAGAATGAGCTTATGTCAACCTCACAAGGAAAAATGACGATTAACCAATATTTTATGAAGGTAAAATCTCTTTGCCGTGAAATTTCACAATTAGATTCGAAAGCTAATATTAATGAAGATAGGATGAGAAGAATCATTATCCATGGCCTGAGACCCGAGTATAGTGGGTTCATCACGGCGATTCGTGGTTGACCAACTCTGCCAACCATCTTAGACTTACAAAATCTATTGGTTGATCAAGAAACTCTAGCAAAACAAATGGCTGGAGTTTCATTAAAAAATGAGGAGGAGGCTCTCTTTAATAGTAGAAGAAGAGGTAGGCTAGGAGGGCAGGCAAGACCCAAGAAGGAAGAAGGTAGATCAAGGAGGCTACAGGAGAGGAACTCTCAGATAGGGAGAGCTCAACATGGCCGAGATAGAGACGCACAACAGTCCAAACGGCGTAATGATGAATGCTACAACTGTGGCAAGAGAGGTCACTTCGCTCAAGATTGCTGGGCAAAGAAAAAGGTTGCAGAAGGCAACTTGGTGACATCCAGCAATCACCAAGTTGGGAGCAGTAGTGAGGAAGAGTGGGATGCTGAAGTATCCTTCGCCGTGACTGAGCAAGTCAAAGAAATCTACTCAGAAGATGAGATTGTCTTCGAGGAGAAGAAGACAGATGATCAATTTGGTACGGTCACAACTGAAATAGCAGTAAGTTCTATTGTGACGGAAGCAGAAGACATGACACTTGCTGCAATACAAAATTATGGAGCAATCGACTACAACGAAGATTGGATCGTTGAATCTAGATGCTCCAATCACACACATTGGCAAGACGATGATCGTGCCTCGCTTCAGTCCTCATCAAGTTCAGTTGCGGAATGTCTATCATGTACCTGGAATGAAGAAGAATCTATTGTCAGTATCACAGCTGACAGCATCAGGTAACTATGTGGTGTTTAGGCTAGAAGAAGTCAAAGTGTATCGAAGTTTGGAGCCATCAGATACACCTATCATGGAGGGACGAAGGTTAGAATCCATCTACGTGATGTCAGCAAAATCAGCATACGTAGACAAGACCCGAAAGAGTGAGACTGCAGATCATGGCATGCGTGGCTAGGGCACGTCAGCTATTACAAGCTAAAATAAATTATGAAAAAGTCGATGCTCAAGGGTCTTCCTCAACTAGATATTCGAAAAGATACCATCTGCATCGGGTGTCAATATGGTAAGGCTCATCAACTCCCCTATAAGGAGTCAAAGTTCAGAGCGAAAGAACCCTTAGAGCTTATCCACTCAGATGTGTTCGGGCTAGTAAAACAGGCGTCAATCAGCGGCATGCAATACATGGTGACCTTCATTGACGACTACCCAAGGTATGTGTGGGTATATTTTTTGAAAGAAAAGTCTGAAGTACTAGCTAAGTTTAAGGACTTCCAAGAGAAAACTGCAAGTGAAGTCGTTCAAACTATTCGGTGTCTACGCACTAACAATGGAGGAGAATACACGTCGAATGAATTCTCAGCTACCTTAGAAAATGCAAAATCCGACGACAGCTAACTTGTGCTAGCACCCCACAACAGAATGGTGTAGCTGAGAGAAAGAATCGGCACCTTGGAGAGATCTGTCGAAACATGCTACATGCGAATAATGTGCCTGGACATTTTTGGGCAGAGTGCATGAAGACGGTAGCTCATGTGATCAATCGACTACCACAAGCAAGGCTTGGGTTTGTCTCACCCTTTCAGAAACTGTGGAATATCAAACCCACAATAAGTCACTTCCGAGTCTTCGGCTGTGTGTGCTATGTGTTCGTGTCTGATCATTTACGGACCAAGTTTGATAAGAAGGCTCTTCGTTGTATCTTAATTGGATATGATAGTGAGAGGAAAGGGTGGAGATGTTGCGATCCCAAAACTGGGCGCTGCTACACATCACGAAACGTAGTATTTGATGAGGCTTCATCTTGGTGGTCATTGCAAGATGTAGTATTGCCAGATTCCAAGGATTTGGAGAACAAGCTGCAGGAGAAGCTAGTGGAGGCTACTCAGGAAAAAGAATTACAGTCCAGTTAAGAAGCTGAGCAACAAATTCACTCACCACATATTGGAGAATTAAGTAGGGAAGATCAGCCTACAGAATTACAGCTCGACTCGCCAAGATCACCAGATAGATCTGTAGATCCATGGAGAACTAGTGTTCATCACAACACACTAGGATTGTTGCCAAGACAACATGAAGATGCTGAAGAAGAGTCAAGAGCAGAACTTCGCAGGTCTACTAGACAAAGACGGCCAAATCCAAAGTATGTCAACGCTGCTCTTGCTGAAGAAGATGGTGTAAGGGAACCATCCATGTTTGAGGAAGCATCTCAGAGTCCTGAATAAAGAAAGATAATGGAGGAAGAGATTCTGGCACTAAAGCAGAATCAAACCTGGGACTTAGTACCAAAGCCCAAGGACGTCAAACCTATATCTTGTCAATGGGTTTATAAATTGAAGACTTATCCTGATGGTTCCATAGAGAGATACAAGACTCGACTCGTTGCTCGAGGTTTTTCTCAGCAATATGGACTAGACTATGATGAGACCTTTAGTCCAGTGGCAAAGATTACAATGGTACGTGTCCTTCTAGCACTAGTAGCTAATAAATCATGGAAGCTATGGCAATTGGACGTGAAAAATGCTTTCCTACATGGAGAAGTAGATCGGCGGGATATATACATGGAGCAACCCAATGGCTTCAAAAGTGGAGTGCATCCCAACCACGTTTGCAAACTAAGGAAAGCTCTTTACGGATTAAAACAAGCACCGAGAGCATGGTATGGTAAGATAGCAGAGCTTCTGGTGCAAAGTGGATACTTAGTCGCGCCAGCCAATTCGAGCCTGTTCATCAAGGCTAGAGGTGAAAAACTAGCAATAGTGCTAGTCTATGTGGATGATCTAATCATCATTGGAGATGATGAATAGGAAATTCGAATAACAAGTGAAAATCTCTCAGTTCGGTTCCAAATGAAGGAGCTTGGAGAACTTAAGCACTTTCTTGAACTTGAGGTGGAACATACACAAGAAGACTTGTTCCTATGCCAAGAAAAGTATGCGCGAGATCTTTTATTGAAATACGGCATGGTTGATTGTAAACCAGTTTCTACTACCATGGAGGCCAACACCAAGCTATGTGCGGAGGAAGGCAAAGACTTTGAGATTCAACCATGTACTGTCAATTGGTGGGTAGTCTAATCTATCTAACGTTGACACGACCCGACATCTCTTATGCAGTTGGAGTAGTAAGCCGGTTCATGCAAAAACCGAAAAAGCCTCACCTAGAAGCGGTTCGACGAATACTCAGACATGTGAAGGACACCTTTGACTTTGGTATTCTTTACAAGAAATGAGGAATATGTAAGGTGACCGGCTACTACGATGCAGATTATGCGGGTGATCATGACACGCGTCGATCAACCACGGGGTACGTGTTTAACCTTGGTTTGGGAGCAATTTCTTGGTGTAGTAAAAGACAACCAACAGTATCACTGTTGACCACTGAAGCAGAATACAGAGCAGCAGCAATGGCAGCCCAAGAGAGTACAAAGGACTCAATCTTTCCAAGCTTGCTGAGCTTAGAAAGCTACTGTGCATGACTAGTAGAAGAGTCAGTGTTGAGGGGGAGTGTTGAGAACCACCACCGACTCACTCACCCTCTCTCTAGAAGTTTCTCCATTGAGAGAGTCACCACCGACTATTTCTCTCTCTCTCCAGAATTTTCTCCATGTCTCCCTCTCCCTCTCTCTCTAGAAACTCTTTGTTTCTAGAAAACCCCCTCATTTAATGCCTCATGCCTCCACCGACCACCCACATCTATAAAAGGGTGTTTTGGGGTTTCTTTTGGTGCATAGAAGCAACACACAACTTCTAGTGTGTGAAGTGCTATAGCTAGTGAGTGTAGTAAAGTGAGTGTGTGTAAGTGTGAGTGTCCCTTAAGTGTTGTACATTTTTCAGTTAGTGCATCGATAAAGAGTTTCTTTATTCGGGTTTCCGTTGCAATTATACTCAACAAACCCTAGGGGTGACTAAATCTTAACCACAGTTAATGGATGTAAAAAGGAGACACATGGCCCCCAAAAGGGGGGATGAGATTGTAACTCACCTCCGCGGCCCAAGGAGGTGACTACTTTCCTTTAGGAGCAATAGTCACCTCCTCATGCCAAGGAGGGGACTATTCCTCCTCGCTCTCACAAACCATTTGAATTATGGTTAAAAAATTAACCACCTCCTGTGGTTAATTTTTTTCTAAAAACCAAGGGTAGATGTGTGAATCCTAGGGCTGACTGAATCTTAACCACAGTTAATGGAAGTAAAAAGAGGACATGTGACCTCAAAAAGGGGGGACAAGATGGTAACTCACCTCCTCGGCCCGAGGAGGTGACTATTTTCCTTTAGGAGGAATAGTCCCCTCCTCCTCGCTCTCACAAACCATTTGAACTATGGTTAAAAAATTAACTACCTTTTTGACTACATACAAGCTCAAAGCTAACGTTAGCAAAATTTACGATTCTTAGTTAGCCACGTGTCATTTGACCTTCTTGAAGGCAACGTATGTTAGTAGTTAGTCTTGAGGAGACTTGAGAGCTGCGGTCTTGCCAAGGCTTCCGTAGCTTGGTCGTGAGGCAACTTACAATCTGCGGTCTTGCCAAGGATTCTATTGGGTGTAGTTTCTTTACTAACTAATGGACGAGTTCGGATGGGCAACAACGCTTGTTGTTGCGTTGTTGCCCCCTTGTGTCTGGAAAAAATGGGTCTGCATTCAATAAGGGTGGCCCCCACATGGGGCCCTCATTTTTTCAAACACAAAGGGGCAACAGCGCAACAGCAAGCGCTGTTGCCCATCCGAACTCCTAATGGACCCCAGTTGCATCACATATTTCCACCTTATAATTGAGTAGAAGATTTGCATCACATATTTTCATATTGTTTGAATTTTGAGAAAGCTTTTGGGGTTGACTTCTTAGTTGCTTTTCTTTTATAATCTTTAGTGAAGGTTTTGGATCAGTTTCAATTGTGAACGCAACCATTGGTTGTGGAACCAGTATATCTCATCTTTTTGTAATGTTCTATCTTTTCTATATTATTTACTTTCTTGTTATTAATTTACATTGTCGTCGATCCCATTATCGTGCTTTTGCACAAAAAATATAGTACCAAAAATGGCTCTGGTTTAGATAGTTTGATCCTCTGATGTCCAAACAAGTACATAATTTTGTTTGTTAACAGTTTAAAAGATGAATTCATAAGTGGGAAAGTTAAAAATAAATATTAAATAGGCAACTGGCCCTTCTCAGATCATAGTCAGCTCATACTCAAACATAGATTTAAGAAGAAGAATTTAAAACAAAAGGGACATATTTACATAAAAATCTTAAACTGTTGAGCAGTGATAAAAATCGTTATCTAGCTTCCAGTATTGCCGCATTATCGCTATTAAATTCTTCTTTATTTGTTCCGAAAGGAGTCTTGGCTGTTTAGGTTGGGGCAAATTTTCAGTTCCATTACCCAACATGAAAACCACATATGACATTATTGGCCTGTCTTTTGGGGATTTTTGCACACACAAGAGACCCACTTGAATACATCTCAATATTTCTAATATAACTGATGACTCCTCCAAACAAGAATCCAATAGTTCCAAAGCTTTGCCTTCTTTCCATAGTATCCAAACCTAAGTCAATTCCAATTCATGTTCTTGGTCATCCGCAAAAATTGAGATGCATGTAACGATGACTTAAGTTTAATTTAGAATAGAAGAAAACAATAGTTTATTCGCTACACTTCCATGTCCCAGAAGGTTATTGTGGTGGTCAGGATGATAGAATGCTCTATTCTTCATGCTGCTCACTATCTCCAAAACTACAACTCCAAAGCTATAGACATCCGATTTCATTGAAAATATCCCCTCTACCGCTTACTCAGGAGACATATAACCACTTCATGCCATTGTTAAAGATAAATACTTGTGAAATGAAGAATATTGCTGATTTATTCTTATAGAACTTACTATGTTCCAGCAATCCTCTTTGTTTTTCCTGCAGTTTGATCTCCATAAATCCTTGCCATGCTAAAATCTGAAATATTTGGGTTCATCTCACTGTTTAACAGAATATTGCTGGTTTTGAGATCGGCTCAGGATTGTCTTTGGCGAAGCCAAAAAGGTGGTCCCAGGCATCCATACATCATGTGACAGGTGGCCTGAAAAAGGGGAGAATTCAGTTCATTTTCTCCCCATGATTTTGACTTCTCCCCACTTGATATCTCTCCCCCTCTTTCTCATCCATTTATCGCCACATGTCCTTTAGTGTGTGGAGAAGTCAAAATCGTGAGACCCATGATTTTGACTTCTTCATCATATGTCCTCTATTTTGTGGACACCCAAGAGGAGCCTTTCTGGCTTCGCAAGAGAGAATCGGAGGCCTTTGAGATCCCTCGCTAGGATTCTCAATCTAGAATCTTGACGTAGATAAAGAAGTCCACATGTCATTCCCATAATAATGTGGAACTGTTTTAGCCAAACCAAAAATTTTCTTCTATTTGGATCTAAATTTTTTTTTTTAAAGGTTTAGCTTAAATACGATAAAACTAGAGGATTCCAGAGATATGCATTATCTGCAAAAGTCCTTGCATATAAAAAAAACTAAAATGTTATCCAATTAAGAAAACATATCAGAGTTGATTCAGGCCAAACCACCAGCTTCACTATTATTTTTTGCCCTTCCGATAGTTTTCCCTGCATATTATAATCTATAAGGCTCTGTTCTTTTGGTGGAACTTTTAAAGTCTAGAACTTTCATTGTTTATGAAAGTTCAAGACTTTAAAAGTTCCACTAAAAGGACGGAGCCTTATAGTATATCCCAACTGTTATTAGGATCGAAATTACCTTGTACACAGAACCAAAACCTCCTTCTCCAATTTTATTTGTGCAAGAGAAGTTTTCTGTAGCAGTTAGTTTGGTAATCAAATCAAATAGTGGTAGTTCTATGTCCTCCTTCTGATAGTCCTCGCTACCTTTTAATTAACCGTATGTCGTAATTTAAACATTGAATAAACAATTCTTTTCAGTTATTTCATGGACGTTCCTACGTATTATCAGTTCAAAATCAAGTTATTGGATCAAATGGTTAGAGACAACTAATAACCCTATTTTCTGAGGCATGTTACTACAATCGATAATATAGCTACAGACATTTCTTTCACATGCTTGGAATTCCTGGATCATACAGTTAACTGGTTTGGGGTAGGAAAAAACTACAATAATAGTTGCAGAGTCAATTGAAACAGTTAAAATAATGTTACAAAGGTGATTGATCCTTCCTCTTACCTGCTTTGGGTGTCTTCTTTTTCCAGATAAAACACCAGATGATTGAACCCAAAAGAAGCATCCCCGAAACTACTGATACGATCACCATCATGATCGCTCGGTTTTCCTTCTTTTTGGACTTAGCAATAGACTATAACCACCCACCACATTGAAGAAACTAGACATATAAATACTATGTTTGACATAAGTTTAATATGTTAAAAGTCTAGCTCTACCTATTAAGAAGACAAAATGCATGATGAAACAGTGACCAGCTGCAGCACTAATTGAATAGATACATACCTACTTTTGAAGCAGCTAACTCTATGGAGAGATCTTGATCATCATCATCTCAAACCTATATAAGCCGTCTAACATCAATCAAATTTCCAAACCAGAGCAAGCAGTCATGGCCTCCTCCACTAATACCTGAGCTGGAATAAGCAATACAAGAGCAGTTCTTCAAGCATTCCACCTCAATTTCCTTAAAAATCATATTCTTGTTCATCCAAAACTGCAACAAATTAGGCAATTTCACCCTTGTAAACATCACAAACCCATCTCCCTTCCTGCAATCCAACTGTGTTCGTCTCGAGCACCCACTAGACCAATTGAACAGGTCCCATTCTTGTTGGGATTTAGGTGTGAACCCTGTTAAACACTCACAAATGATTGGTGATTCGTTAATTCTACAAATACCATTACCACCACACAAACTATAATTAGCACAACGGTCCTTTTGCACCTCATAAACAGTCCATTCACGACATTGATTGTTCCTTATAGTGAGTTCAAGGAAGCCTAATGGATTCAAAGGAAACTTTGAGATAACTATATTGTCATTGTGTCTGTACGTATAATATATTTCATTCTTGTTAGAATGCTAAATCCATGTCCAGTCAATATCCCGATCAATACTGCTTCTTTTGACCCCTTTATAAGAATCAGGTAAGGTGGTGCGTGAAGATTGATGTTGTATGAAAAGTCTCCGGGAGAAGGGTCTTCAGCATTCTTCATGCCCAGTAACAAAGTATCGGCTAAATAATCAAGCCTGTGCCATATATAGCTTTCTGAATTATGACCCCTCTCATCAATAAGAACTAGATTTCCAGAATCTAAGAGATTCACAATAAGATTCTGTGTTGTTCTTGATAAATTTGAAGACCAAATAACCTTCTTTGTTCCCTTGAGAAGTACAATATTGCCATTGCAGCTAATTGTTAGAACTCCAAATGAATCAGCAAGTGGTTTGTTTCTGTTGGCAATGTTGAAAGTTGTCATGAATTCTACCTGGATCCATGATAACCCGTTGGCAACCCAGATGACCCGAAAATTTGACCCGATTTTAGGCCCAACCCATTTTGGGTATTTTACCTATTTTATCTCTTTGTTATAACCCTAATATAAAATAGATGTTTTAGGGTTTTATTCGGAAGAAAGAAGAGAGGGCCGTTTTGTGAGTGTATTGGGGAAGAGGGATTACGAGAGTTGTAAATCTTTCTGTTGAATTAGTGATTGATCATCGTTTCTCGTGGGAGTAGGCATCTTGTCGAACCATGTAAATCATGGTTTAAAAAATCGCCGAAACCATTACGTAACGCCCGATACATAAAGGTTTCGATGGCCTCCGATACCCAATACCGTACCTTTACCAGTTTATCCTGAAACAAAACCGTAACGCCTGAAACCATTACATAACGGGTGTTACGTCCGATATGTAATGGTTTACTAGGTTTCGAAAATCCCTAAACTCATTCTAAAACCTCATCTTTGCTTGCTCTCTTCTTCTCTACCTATTCTTAGTACCTTTTTTTTTTCCTAAAATCCTTTTGTTTTTTTGTTGATTAACAAGTTGATTTAGAGTTTAATTCATAGATTTGAAGGAATCCAAGGCAGGTTCTTTATCAGGTATGTTTCAACCCTCGACTCATATAATTTATTTATTTCTAAATTTTGAGCATCATATTAGCTTTAAAAGTATCTTGTTACTCATTTATTATATGTTTTTTTTTTTTTCTATTTATTAGAATTTTTTGGATTTTTTTTAAAGCAAAAACGAAAAAAAAAATAAGTAAAGGCCGAAACCGTTACATAACGGCGTTACGTAATAGTTTCGGCCGTGTCCGTTACAGTGTCCGAAACCTTTTTTTTAAACCTTGATGTAAATCGTGTCTCTCTTGTGGTTTAGTTTTTGCTTTCTATAATTCGTTTATTGTTTTTGGATTCGTTTCACTATATCTACACGCTTTAGCACAATAGGCAATCCAAACAACTTTTTGTGGAGCAATATTATTGTACCATATTCTCAAGAAATGGTTCTTGGAATTTCCACACCTGAAGAATCCTAGTTCGAAGCTTTGACCTTTGGAAACAAAGATTTGTCCATCTGCAATAGATTTGTTTGTTGATGTAGTGTCGATTGCAATTGAGATTCCATAAATGAAAGAAAGAAAAATGCAACACAACATGATGGAAATAAGGCTTTCCATAATTTATTTTCTCTTATTAACCCCTTTTAACAGTCTTGTACTTTAAATACAAAAGCAATTGAGTCATTGCCAAAATCGAATAGCAGTCTTGCAATTCCCATCTGAATGGGCTTATCTTTAAGGCCTTACTCATAGAGATAATAACTGAAATATATTAAAATCACTCTCCCAAGATCTGCAATTCTCATTCTTATAAGATTAGGTAAGGAGTGTGTATCACAATGTCGTAATTCTGATGTCTATACCTGAGGAAAATGATACTAAAAAAGGTGACGAAGGAGTTCATACCCCTAACCATCAATCTATGATACATTCTCCCCTATAAAATTCTATGTTTCACGATATTGTACAAATCTGAAGGGGGTCAAGATTGGAATGTTGATACAATTAAGGCTAGAATCACCAAATTATATTTACTTCAGGCATACCATTTACATTCTTTTCTTAAATAATTGTTGAATTTCTGGCAATTTGCTCATTTGACCTAAGGAGATTGGTTCAATAGTTAAAAATATTTGATGGAAAGGAGACATCTTTCAAAAGATTTATTTAAGAAATGCTTATAGAATTGTTCTGGTTTGAGAAATGTCAAAAAACTGGTTATCATTTTTCTAGTATTTTTTTTGGGTAAAAGCCTCGAAACCAAGTTAGGAAAATAATATCAATCCAACCAAAATCATGTCCCCACTCAGTTGATATTATATGGCTATCACACTACTTTTCGAGGTTTGCTTTTATAGTACACAAATTTTCTTTCTTGGAATCGTGAGGGTCCATTCATCAAACCTTCTTCCCTTTTTAGTTAATGTGGAATCCATAATTATGGTTAGGGTTTCTGCATTTTTAGTTAACATTCTTCCCTACTTGATAGCAAATCTGTATCAGTAGAACCCATTCTGTGAAGAAACCATGTTGTTTAGGTTGGGGCCAATGTTACACTCTCATTAGATAGATGACATTATCGGCCTTTCTTCTGGGTACTTTGCCCACACAATAGACCAACTTGAATACATTTCACTACTTGAAAGCATATGAATCCTCTATCAGTATGCTTTATAATTGTGAGAGTATGCTTAGCATTCCTTCCTCTATAAATTCTCCCTATCCTAATGTATGAATTTTGGTGATCATCTCTTTTAAGTTTTAACACCCCAATTAAGTTGAGCATTTTGCGAATTGTTTAACTAATAACATTAAATTCATTTAAAATATTTCTTGCTGGGAGTGGAGGAGTAAAACCAGAAGTTTCCTTCTCCATTTCTTTATAGACTTGGGATTCTCTTAGGTTATAACCGGTCTCAAGGAGACCGGTTATAAGCCTTGAGATGACATTTGTACTTTTTGTTGCTCTTCTATTATTGGTCCGTTTACATTGCCGTTAAATTGGATGAAAAAAGACACATGTAATCTCAAGGATTATAACTGGTTTCCTTAAGACTGGTTATAACCTGAGAGAATCTCAAGTCTTCTTTATAATATTAGTCAATAATATTGAAGAAAAGGCAAAAATAATTTTGTAGTAGAGGCTTGGAAGACAAGCATCGATAGAACAAATGATTTTAAAAGTTTATATCTTAATCCTATATAGCTTTCACCTGTCTTGTATGTGGCCCCAATTCCCAAATCTTCAAGTACCCATTGATTAAGCATACCTACTGATAGGAGATCTGAAATCCTTATGGCAGTTTTAGGTCTAGAACATCTAGGCTGTATTAGGGCAGCGGGACAACTTGTTGTCCCTGCGACATATTGAGGTTGCCCCAAACGCATCAAATACTCGACATGTTTGCATGAAGTTCAAGAACTCAAATCCAAACTACATACAATGCAAGAAAGGGATAAGAAAATAGAAGAGCAATAGTAGTAGCAAAGTCTAAAAAGGGAGAAAATTATCATCTACTGGTAAAGCAATTAATGGCTCAGGTGGTTGCTCTTGAGTCTACATAATCATCTATTGGTAGCTCATTCCAAATGGTATGAAAATAATTTGGTTAACTAGATTTGTTTTTAAAATATATTTCTTTAATAGTTATAATATTCTTTACTAAGTTTTATACAATAGGTGGAAGCTGCACAAGTACCTGCTACTATCTCTCAAACCCATCAGACAAGTTTTTTCAAATAAAAGGTGTACACATTTATTCAACTTTATTATCTACTAGTTATATTGATGTGAATTATTACAGAAGCTTAATTAGCAAGTCATTGGTGAAAACATATAAACCAAACGACTTCATAGGTTAGTGATATTCATGAGCTAATAAATTTCATCCATCTTAGGTAGAAGCTGCACAACCAACAACCAATTCTTTGGAGGAATTTAATAATTGGTTTGATGATTATTACAAAGATGTTTCAGTTCTAAGAGAAAATTATTAGAACATATTTTAATACCTTGTATATCGCAAATGAAGATGTAGTAGAATTGTGTACAAATAACGACATTGGTGTAACTTTGATTTTTTTATACACAAGGTGAGACAACTCAATAATTAATTAAGGTTATTTTGTTAGCTTTTCTATTATTAATATTTAGAACTTTTATTTATTTCAGAATAATATATAAAGAGTTAGGGATAATGAAAAAATAAAATATATATTTCTTGACCTCCAACTAACATTAAATCTAGTGGAGGCTAAGACAGAGATAACAAAAAATTGTGCTTAGTGAAGAATAATCAGCTACTCATTATATAATATAACATTTGGTAAGTTTCTTCTTACTTCTCTCATGTTATTTTAACTTATTAAGCATAAGCACTACTAATTATTTAAGTTGAAGTATCATTTGGAATGAAATTTTACAATTCATTTTTTAATTGCAGGAAACACCGGTGCTTGAGTCTAATTCAACCAGCCACATTTTCAATATACTAGTTGGAGCCATTGCAGATAAGCATATCCGACCGCTCACATGTTAAAAAAAATTCAATGAGTAAGTAAGTTCTTCCCTTATATTGCACATTTTGTATCTCTGTTTATATTTTGTACTAATCATTTATACTAATGTTCCAATTACTTTTGTAAAGTACATTTAATGAATTTTAGGCAGATGGTTTGAAAGGCAAGAAGAGAAGAACCAGAGTGTGGATATTTACTAATGTTAAGGTAAATTAAGACCGATATTAATTAATCTTTTTAATATTGTTATATTAAAAATTGTATTACTTAAACATTACTGACATGGTCTCAATCATTCTCTTTTTCTATAGTGTCCAAAATAAAAAGGTAACTGAGAATGTTGGCTACTACACCATGATGTGCTTAAGGGACATCATCAATAACAAGAAAACAAATATATCTAACAAGATTAAGAATTGTTTTGCATCTAAAGATCAAGAACTGTATATTGATGAAGCAATAAAATAACTTAAGAAGGAACTAGCTGAATATTTCAAAAATTATACAGCTTAGAATAAGATTTCCATATTTGTATTTTACTCATATTGTAAATAAATTCATATTATTTAATTCATTTATGTATAGTGTATTATATTTATAAGTAGATGTGTTTATGAATTTGGTAGTGGGTGTGAGGAGTTACGGGTTGTGGGGCTGCCTATTATTTTTTGGATTTCAAATAAATCAATAATCACGGTTACCTTTGTAACTGTGATTTTGGAATAAAAATAATCATGGTTTAGTCAAATAAAATATGATCTCAAATAGGTGAAAAAGTCATTTTCAAAGGGAACAATCTCGGTATATATGATATTCGATCACGAATAAAACTGTGATTGTTAATATTCATAACAATCATGGTTAAGATGAAAACCGTAATATTTAAATTCATACGATCACACGTCGAAAGGTCGTGGTTTGGTTTGCGCGCGGTAATCGTTATCAACGTCTTACGGTCATGGATAAAAACAGTGAGCAATGAGCCTTTTTCTTGTAGTGCCTCTTGACCGATATTACAAGATTTTGCCAGAAAATCGGACCCCTATTAGCTTCACGGTGAAAAAATTTAAAGGACAGAGAAGAAAAAAAAAATAAAAAGAGAAAATCTCACGCGAAAGAGAAAGAACTTTCCATGGCCACGGATGATGCCCCAATAAACACCTGACAACCATATGAGAATCAGATAGCAAACTAGACTGGGAAGACCTTTCTCACAAGCCAACATGAGCCCTTGCTTGATGGCTTTTAGTTCCACCAACAAAATAGGATGAATTATGCACCCCCCTGCATATGTGAATAGAGTAGCCCCACCGCGGATCCTGAAACAAACATCCCCAGCCTACTCTGATCTATTCACCAACCCATCAGAGTTAAGGCACACAACTCCCTCATCCGGAGACATCCATTTGATCCAGGTTGGTACCTTAAAATGAAAGGAGGATTGCAAATTCCAAGCAAAACAAAACTCCCTGTTTCTCAAATTGTCCACGGTAACCACTAACTCTCCAAGAAAAAAAAAAAAAAAACTCCTTCACACTATTACAAATTCTCCGAATCAATTGGCTAGGAGGAAGGAAAGACTTATGAAATATCCTCTAGTTTCTTTCATGCAAAAATATAGTACAAGGAGGCGGAGAAAGAAAACCGATTAACCTGGGCCCTGAGAGTCTTTTTTTTTTTTTTATAGCAGCCATCCAGTCTAATTCCCCATTCCAGTGGTCATATCAATAGGTGTTCTTTTATTTTATTAATATGCAGGTTCGTAACAGAAACCAAATGGAAAATTGAAGAACACAGGAGGGATGTCAACAATACCTCACTGATTGAAGGGTTTGAATTGATGATCATCGGGTTGGATTGCTCAAGGAGATCAAGGAGCCAAAGAATGTGCCACATTAAAAAAAGATTTGGGTAGTTGAGATGTATAACATCATACACTTTAAGAGGGATCTGAAACCCCTCCCTTTGGAAGACAGTCCTGTTTGAATGGGCTAGAGAAATTGGACTTCCAATTCAATCTCGAAGTGAAGATAAAATGTTACAGTACTGTTGAGGTATAGACATAAGCAGTGAAAGTAATGGTTATCTAGCTTCCAATAATGTAATAGTTGCCGCATTATCGCTAAGAAAAATTCTTCCTTATTTGTTCCAAGAGGACTCCTTTATGTGAAGAAACTAGGCTGTTTAGGTTGGGGCAATTTTTCACTTCCATTACCCAACATGAAAACCACAGATGGCATCATTGGTCTGTCTTTTGGGAATTTTTGCACACACAAGAAACCCAGTTGAATACATCTCAATATTTCAGATAGAACAGATGACTTCTCCAAACAATCATCCAGTAGTTCCAAGGCCTTGCCGTCTTTCCATAGTATCCAAACCTAAATCAATTCCAATTCATGTTCAAACCACAAAAACTGAGATGTATGTAAAGATGGCTTAAGTTTAATTTAGAATACAAGGAAACAATAATTTATTCACTACACTTACATGGCCCAGAAGATTATGATGGGGGTCTGGATGATGGAATGCTCTATTTTTCATGTTGCTCACTATCTCTAAAAATACAACTCTGAATCTAAATACATCCGGTTTCAATGAAAATATTTCATCTACCACATACTCAAGAGACATATAACCACTGCATGCCATCGATAAAGATAAATATTTGTGAAATGAAGAATATTGCAGATTTATTATTAGCACTTACTATGTTCCAGAAATCATCTTTGTTTTTTCCACAATTTGATCTCCAAAAATTCTTGCCATGCCAAAATCTGAAATTTTTGGGTTCATCCCACTGTCTAGTAGAATATCGCTGGTTTTGAGATCCCTATTATGATTCTCACTCTGGAATCTTGATGAAGATAAAGTAGTCCATGTGTGAGTCCCATAATAATGTGGAACTGCTTTGGCCAAACTAGTAATATATGTTCTTCTATTAGGATCTAAATAAAAAAAAATGGTTAGCATATATAAGATAAAGCAATAGGATTCCCTGCAAAATATATCGATCAGAGTTGATTTAGGCCAAACCAAACATAGTGTAGTCCAAGCTTTTGTTGAGCATCTACACGTAGATCAGCAATCTTTCTTCCCCCTGAATGCAACCACCCAAAAGCCTAACGAGATTACGGTGTTGAAGTTTTGCAATCAATATAACTTCATTCTTGAACTCGGTGATGCCTTGTCCAAAACTCTGTGACAGCGGCTTCATTTCTATTTCTTGCTCTTCTGATAGCTTTCCCCGGCAGATTATAAATTTATAGTCTATAATAATCATGACAATTGTTGTAGAATACAGAACACTTCATTTAAACATTTCTCTTAGTATATCACAACAGTTATTATGATTGAAATTACCTTGAACAGAGGACCAAAACCACCTTTTCCAATTCAGGGTTACCTAGTTCACTACCCACTAGTTTGAACCGCGAACTGGTTCGGAGCGAACCAGTTCGTGGTTCAGTTCGTTCCAGTTCGTGAAAATCAGCGAACCCAATAGCTATGGTTCAGCGAATTTGTTTTTCGGTTTCCACGAACTTTTTATTTGGATTCAGCGAACTTTTATTTTGGACTTAACAAATTTGTTCTTTAAGTTCAGTGAACTTACACTTTGAATTTTGTGAATTTGTCTTCTGGGTTCACGAACCGGCAATAAAACCATTTTTTTTTTATATTTTAAATGTATTTTTAATGCCTTTTTAAAAATAATTATTTATAATATATTTATTTACACAATTATTTATATAATATATTAATATTATATAAGCGAACCAAGCTAGCAAACCAAACTAAAAACCTAAGCGAACCGAGAAGCGAACCAACTCATCCTACCCCTAGCGAACCGGGTTCACTCTAGAGTGGCGAATTGCGAATTACGAACCCGAATTCGAACCGAGCGAACCGCCGAACCAGGTAACATTGTTCCAATTTTATTTGTGCAAGAGAAGTTTTCTGTAGCAGTTAGTATGGTAATCAAATCAAACAGTGGTAGTTCTATCTCCCCCTTCCAATTCTCATCGTTATCTGATAATTAATCATATGCCGCAATATAATCATCGATTAAACAATATTTTTCATTCATTTCATGAATGTCCTAATCAAAACCGGGTGAACCACGGTCCAGCCCATTTCATATAGTTAACCGGTTTGGGGTAGGAAAAAACTGCAATAATAGTTGCAGAGTCAATTGAAACATTTATTCTCTAGAGATTGTTACAAAGGCGATTGGGTGTCTTCTTCTTCCAGATAAAACACCAGATGATAGACCCCAAGAGAAACATCCCGGAAACTACTAATATGATCACCATCACTGTCGCTCGGTTTTCCTTCTTTATGGAATTAGAAATAGACACTTAACCACCCACCACATTGAAGAAAGTAAAAATATAAATTGTTTGACATAAGAGTTTAATATCTTAAAGTCTACCTCTTACTGTTAAGAAGACAAATTGCATGATGAAGTGGTCAGCTACAGCCAAACAAGGGTGTTTAAGTCCTTCATGGCACGTTTACTTGGTAATCAGGTTTGTTGCATAAGACCTATACTTAACCACAAAGACCTCTCTAGACCGGATGAGATAGACCAAGAGAATGGTCTATCACTGTTTGTGATCATGTAGGTCACGCCTAGGAGAACTACTATGCTGAAAACCAACCTGATCTGATGATCCTAATAATCTCATTCTTTTGGACACTGTAAAAAAAAATAAAAAAATCTGACCATCCAAAAAAAAGTTATTGATTTGATATATTATGATCATATATCAGGATTTAGGGTTGTGTCTGTGTTATCCACAGAAAGAACGATGCATTGGTGTAACTAAGACACTTTGAAGGACAGTAGGAAATGCCATGATAATGCACAACAATTACATACCTAGTTCTGAGGCTGCTAACCTTATGTAGAGGTCTTGATCATCATCATCAACTTCGATAAGCCGTCTAACATCAATCAAACTCCCAAACCAGAGCAAGCAGCCATGGCTTCCTCCACTAATACATGAACTATCATAAGCAGTACAAGAGCAGTTCGTCAAGCACTCCACCTCGCATTCCTTCACACTCATATTCTTGTTCATCCAAAACTGCAACAAATCCGGCAATTTCACACTTGCAAAAGATTGGCGATTCCTTAATTCTACAAATACCATTACTACCACACAAATCATAACTATCACAGCGGTCCTTTTGCATCTCATACATAACAGTTCATTCACGACTTTGACTGTTCCATATAGTGCGTTCAAGGAAGCTGAATGGATTCGAAGTAAACTTTGAGATTATAACTGCATTGTCATTGCGTCTATGTATAATACAGTTCATCCTCATTAAAAATCAAAGTTGGGGTGACGACTGGGTTGGGTCCAAGAGTATAGGCACTAAATCCATGTCTATCTCAGAATGATACTGCTTCTTTGATCCCTTTAGAAGAACCAGTTGAGGTGGTCCGTGAAGTTCAATGTTGTACAAAAAGTCGCCGGGAGAAGGGTCATTAGCATTCTTCCATGATTTCAGATACCAATCCATATCTGTTTTTAAGTTCTGTCTAAGTTTCATGCCTGGTAACAAATTAAGTATCGGCTGGATAATTGAAGCTCTGTCATGTATATGTTGAGAGTCACCACCAACTCTCTAGAACTTTCTCTCTCCCTTCCAAGTGTCTCTCTTTCTCTAGAGTCATCTCTCTACATTCATCTCTCTAGAATATTCTATCTCTAGAATTCTCCCTAAGCTTATCTCTATCTCTAGAAAAAGAGGTAGTAGTAGTCTCTAGATGTTTCCTAAGAAAGGAGGTGGGGAGAATGTTCTAGAAATCTAGAACATTCACATGCCTACTATAAATAGAGGGTAGGGTCCCCTTATTTGTGTATAGAAGAAACACAAGCTCTTCTAAGTGTGTGAGGTCTAGTGATAGTGAGTGTGTGTTCTTGTGTGAGGATAAGAGTGAGTGCATCTCTTGAGTGTTAGTGTTCCTTGAGTGTCCCTTAAGTGTTGTATATTTTTGAGTTAGTGCATCAATAAAAGCTTCTTTATTTGAGTTTCCACTGCTTCTATACTCAACAATTTGGTATCAGAGCCAAGTTGTCGGAGGCTGGTGTTCGAGCGCTGCGAAGGAGAAATCTTGTTCGTGCATAGTCCGGGACTGTGAAGTCGATTGATCTGGGATCAAGCTTACTTGGTGGAGTACGTGAAGACATACCAAGTCACGATGGCGGATTTGGCGAGCGCAACCGGTGGGATCAAGAAGCTTAACAACCAAAATTATAGCAACTGGAAGTTCTGTATAGAGTCGTACCTACAGGGACAGGATTTGTGGGAGGTCGTTAATGGTAGCGATACTAATCCACCTCCTCAAGAGAATGCCGATGCACTAAGGTGCTGAAAAATTAAGGCTGGGAAGGCTATGTTCGTGCTTAAAACAACTATTGAAGAGGAGTTGTTTGAGCACATCAGGGATGCAGTCACACCAAAAGGAGCTTGGGACGCTTTTGCAGCCATCTTCTCAAGGAAGAATGATGCAAGGCTACAACAACTGGAGAATGAGCTCATGTCAACCTCACAAGGAGAAATGACGATCAACCAATACTTTATGAAGGTAAAATCTCTTTGCCGTGAAATTTCACAATTGGATTCGAAAGCTAATATTAATAAAGATAGGATGAGAAGAATCATCATCCATGGCCTGAGACCCGAGTATAGTGGGTTCATCACGGCGATTCGTGGTTGGCCAACTCAGCCAACCATCTTAGACTTACAAAATCTATTGGTTGATCAAGAAACTCTAGCAAAACAAATGGCTGGAGTTTCATTAAAGAATGAGGAGGAGGCCCTCTTTAGTAGTAGAAGAATAGGTAGGCCAAGAGGGCAGACAAGACCCAAGAAAGAAGAAGGTAGATCAAGGAGGCTGTAGGAGAGGAGCTCTCAGACAGGGGGAGCTCAACATGGCCGAGATAGAGACACACGACAGTCCAAACGGCGTAATGATGAATGCTACAACTGTGGTAAGAGAGGTCACTTCGCTCGAGATTGCTGGGCAAAGAAAAAGGTAGCAGAAGGCAACTTGGTGACATCCAACAATCACCAAAGTGGGAGCAGTAGTGAGGAAGAGTGGGATGCTGAAGTATCCTTCGCCGTAACTGAGCAAGTCAAAGAAATCTGCTCAGAAGATGAGATTGTCTTCGAGGAGAAGAAGACAGATGATCAATCTAGTACGGTCACAACTGAAATAGCAGCAAGTTCTATTGTGACGGAAGCAGAAGACGTGACACTTGCTGCAATACAAAATCATGGAGCAATCGACTACAATGAAGATTGGATCGTTGACTCTGGATGCTCCAATCACATGACTGGCGATAAGGATAAACTGCTCAGTGTGTCTGAGTATAAAGGTGGTCGAGTAGTAGTGACGGCCAACAACTCAAGACTGCCAATCACACACATTGGCAAGATGATGATCGTGCCTCGCTTCAGTCCTCATCAAGTTCAGTTGCAGAATGTCTATCATGTAGCTGGAATGAAGAAGAATCTATTGTCAGTATCACAGCTGACAGCATCAGGTAACTATGTGGTGTTTGGGCCAGAAGACGTCAAAGTGTATTGAAGCTTGGAGCCATCAGATACACCTATCATGGAGGGACGAAAGTTAGAATCCATCTACGTGATGTCAGCAGAATCAGCATACGTAGACAAGACTCGAAGGAGTGAGACTGCAGATCTATGGCATGCACGGTTAGGGCACGTTAGCTATCACAAGCTGAAAGAAATTATGAAAAAGTCGATGCTCAAGGGTCTTCCACAACTAGATATTCGAGAAGATACTATCTGCCCTGGATGTTAATATGGTAAGGCTCATCAACTACCCTATAAGGAGTCAAAGTTCAAAGCGAAAGAACCCTTAGAGTTAATCCACTCAGATGTGTTTGGGCCAGTAAAGCAAGCGTCAATCAGTGGCATGCGATACGTGGTGACCTTCATCAATGACTACTCAAGGTACGTGTGGATATATTTTCTGAAAGAAAAATCAGAAGTATTCTCAAAGTTTAAGGACTTTCAAGAGAAAGCTGAAAGTGAAGTCAGTCAAAAGATTCGGTGTCTACGTACTGACAATGGGGGAGAATACACGTCAGATGAATTCTCAGCCTACCTTAGAAAATGCAAAATCCGACGACAGCTAACTTGTGCTAGCACCCCACAACAGAATGGTGTAGCTGAGAGAAAGAATCGGCACCTTGGAGAGATCTGTCGAAGCATGCTACATGCGAATAATGTGCCTGGATGTTTTTGGGCAGAGTGTATGAAGACAGCAGCTCACGTAATCAACCGGCTACCACAAGCAAGACTTGGGTTTGTCTCACCCTTTCAGAAACTGTGGAATATCAAACCCACAGTAAGTCACTTCCGAGTCTTCGGCTGTGTGTGCTATGTGTTCATACCTGATCATTTATGGACCAAGTTTGATAAGAAGGCTATTCGCTATATCTTCATTGGATATGATAACGAGAGGAAAGGGTGGAGATGTTGCGATCCCAAAACCGGGCGCTGCTACACATCACGAAACATAGTATTTGACGAGGCTTCATCTTGGTGGTCATCACAAGATGTAGTACTGCCAGATTCTAAGGATTTGGAGGATAAGCTACATGAGAAGTTGGTGGAGTCAACTCAAGAAGAAGATTTACAGTCCAGTCAAGAAACTGAGCAACAAATTCACCCACCACGTACCGGGGAAATAAGAAGGGAAGATCAGCCTACAGTATTACAGCCCGACTCGCCAAGATCACCAAATAAGTTTGTAGATCCATGGAGAACCGGTGTACATCTCAAAACATCGGAAGAACTTCGGCCAAGTCAACATGAAGACGCTGAAGAAGAGTCAAGGACACAACTTCGCAGGTCTACCAGGCAGAGACGGCCAAATCCGAAGTATGCCAACGCTACTCTTGCCGAAGAAGATGGTGTAAGGGAACCATCTACATTCGAGGAAGCATCTCAGAGTCTTGAATGGAAAAAGGCAATAGAGGAAGAGATTCTAGCACTAAAGCAGAATCAAACCTGGGACTTAGTTCCAAAGCCCAAGGACGTCAAGCCCATAACCTGTCGGTGGTTTTATAAGGTGAAGACTCATCCCGATGGTTCCATAGAGAGATACAAGGCTCGACTCGTTGGCCGAGGTTTTTCTCAGCAATATGGATTAGACTATGATGAGACCTTTAGTCCAGTGGCAAAAATTACAACGGTACGTGTCCTTCTAGCACTAGCAGCTAACAAATCATGGAAGCTATGGCAACTAGACGTGAAAAATGCTTTCCTACATGGAGAAGTAGATCGGGATATATACATGGAGCAACCCAAGGGCTTCAAAAGTGGAGTGCATCCCAACTACGTTTGCAAACTAAGAAAAGCTCTTTACGGATTAAAACAAGCACCGAGAGCATGGTATGGTAAGATAGCAGAATTTCTGGTGCAAAGTGGATACTTAGTCGCGCCGGCAGATTCGAGCCTATTCATCAAGGCTAGAGGTGAAAAACTAGCAATAGTGCTAGTCTATGTGGATGATCTAATCATCACTGGAGATGATGAAGAGGAAATTCGAATAACAAGGGAAAATCTCTCAGTTCGGTTCCAAATGAAGGAGCTTGGAGAACTTAAGCACTTTCTTGGACTTGAGGTAGAACACACACAAGAAGGCTTGTTCCTGTGCCAGGAAAAGTATGTGAGAGATCTTTTATTGAAATACGGCATGGTTGATTGTAAACCAGTTTCTATTCCCATGGAGGCCAACACCAAGCTATGTGCAGAGGAAGGCAAAGACTTGGAGGATTTAATCATGTACCGTCAATTGGTGGGTAGTCTAATCTACCTAACGTTGACACGACCCGACATCTCTTATGTGGTTGGAGTAGTAAGTCGGTTCATGCGAAAACCGAAGAAACCTCACCTAGAAGCGGTTCGACGAATACTCAGATATGTGAAGGACACCTTTGATTTCGGTATCCTTTACAAGAAAGGAGGAATATGTAAGGTGGCTGGCTATTGCGATGCAGATTATGCGGGAGATCATGATACGCGCCGATCAACCACAGGGTACGTGTTCAACCTTGGTTCGGGAGCAATTTCCTGGTGTAGTAAAAGACAGCCAACGGTATCACTATCGACCACTGAAGCAGAATATAGAGCAGCAGCAATGGCAGCTCAAGAGAGTACATGGTTGATGCAGCTAATGAACGATCTACATCAACCTGTTGACTATCCAGTGGCACTGCATTGTGACAACCAATCAGCAATACAGTTGGCAGAAAATCCAGTGTTCCATGCCAGAACGAAGCACGTGGAAGTGCATCACCACTTTATTAGAGAGAAAGTACTTCAAGGAGAGATAGAAATGCATCCAATCAAGACGGAGGACCAAGTAGCCGACATGTTCACTAAAGGACTCAATCTTTCCAAGCTTGCTGAGCTTCAAAAGCTACTAGGTATGACTAGTAGAAGAGTCAGTGTTGAGGGGGAGTGTTGAGAGTCACCACCAACTCTCGAGAACTTTCTCTCTCCCTTCCAAGTGTCTCTCTTTCTCTAGAGTCTTCTCTCTACATTCATCTCTCTAGAATATTCTATCTCTAGAATTCTCCCTAAGCTTATCTCTATCTCTAGAAAAAGAGGTAGTAGTAGTCTCTAGACGTTTCCTAAGAAAGGAGGTGGGGAGAATGTTCTAGAAATCTAGAACATTCACATGCCTACTATAAATAGAGGGTAGGGTCCCCTTTTTTGTGTATAGAAGAAACACAAGCTCTTCTAAGTGTGTGAGGTCTAGTGATAGTGAGTGTGTGTTCTTATGTGAGGATAAGAGTGAGTGCATCTCTTAAGTGTTAGTGTTCCTTGAGTGTCCCTTAAGTGTTGTATATTTTTGAGTTAGTGCATCAATAAAAGCTTCTTTATTTGAGTTTCCACTGCTTCTATACTCAACAGTATAGATTTCTGAATTATTAGGCCTCTCGTTGTCACTTAGAACAAGATATCCAGAACTAAAGCTACACAACAGGATCTTTTTTGTTCTCGATAAATTTGAAGACCAAATAACCCTCTTCGGTCCATCGAGAAGTACAATATCGCCATTGCTGCTAATTTTTAGAACTCCAGATGAATCGAATCAGTAAGTGGGTTGTTTCTGTTGGCAATCCAAACAACTGTTTTGTAAATTAAACAGTTTTGTAATTTAAACACAAAAGCAATTCACTCATTGCCAAAATCGAATAGCAGTCTTGCAGTTCCCATCTGAGTGGGGTTATAAAATAAGGCCTTACTCATAGAGATTGTAACTGAAATATATTAAAATCACTCTCCCAAGGTCGGCAATGCTAATTCTTATACGCTCAGTGAGAGGGTTTGAGTCCCAATTGTATCACAATGTTGTAATTCTGATGTCTATACCTGAGGAAAATGATATTAAAAAATATAAAATAAAAAGTAACGAAGGTGTTCATACCCCTTAACCATTAGTCTAAGATCCATTCTACCCTATAGAACTCTTTCTGCCCCTGTATTTTGATGATATTGTACAAATCTTAATAAGAACAAGATTGGAATGTTGATGTGATTAAAGCTAGCATTCCCCAGTTATATTTACTTCTGGCATACCATTTACATTCTTTTCTTAATTAATCGTTGAATTTCGGGCATTTTGATCATTTGACCTAAGAAGATAGTTTCAATAGATACAAAATATTTAATGGAGAGGAGACATCTTTCAAAATATTTATTCAAGAAATGATTTTAGAATTGTTCTGGTTTGTGAAAAGTCACAAAGTTGGTTATCATTTTTCTAGTATTTCATTTTTTGGTAAACACCTGAAGGTGAGCATTTTGTGAATTGTTTGACTAGTAGCAACAGATTCATTTAAAATCGTTCTTTCTGGGAATGGAGGAGCAGAACCAAAAGTTTCCTTCTCCATTTCTTTATAATTTCAGTCAACAATAGTTTTGTAGTAAAGGCTTGGAACCAATGTGAATGTAATGCAAGATTTCAAAACCAGAGGAAATTCAGCTGCTGTTCTCCATAATGCATAACCGGAATAATTGTTAACTAATTAAAATTTTACTAAAGCATTACTTGCATACCATTCCAGAAGGACATTCCGCTTCAACCATCGAAGTTGAATTCTAAACACTACATGCTCTTTATTCTTTAATATCCTTTTACACAACAAAATAAGTAATGACTCATGTTCATGGGTTCCCGTATATAGTAAAGTTGCAATTCATATATTATTTTAATTCAACTTTAAGTTAAATCCCATAGCTTTAATTTTGAATTATTTAATTACATTGTCTGTAAACAATAAACACCAAAAGACCAAATGACTCCTAGCAAACGAGTGGATATAAGCATTTTTCAAATTTTGTACAAATTATTTTTCCTTGGCCTATTTGAAGAGTTCTACTAATTCAAAACTAGATAGAGAAAAAGGAAAACATGTAATAGATCAGCATTCCAGGCTTCATTCTCCAAACCTCTGTCCTGTGACTCTGTTTTCTTAGTAGCTATCAAGTCCAAACCGAGTCATAGGGCACAAATTAAGAGTGATCCTAACATGCCTTTTTGCAGTTGCTAGTGGTTCTACATACCAAAGATTATAAGGGATAGACTAGTACTCCAAGTGATTATGGATGTGATTGTTAACACTCTTAAGCTTTAATCAAGAACCTAGAATGGGAAAAGTGACAGCACTCTAATCTAAGAGGAAAATTTTCCTAGTAGTAAAATATATGGATGTGATTGTCCTTTATTATGAAGCATTTAGTTTGTCTCCTAGGTGACACTGATCAGTTTTTTAGGTTCAATTTTTTCGAATCTTCCAAGTCCATGCAGTGTCTTATTTAGAGTTAGTCGCATAAATCATGTTGCACCATTCCACTCCAATATGCTGAATAATTCAATTTCATAGTAAAGTCTATGGGAAATATAACAAGAGGCCACCACGTATATGAGAAAAAAAAAAAAAAAGACATCAAGTTACAAGAAATAGGGAAATAAGAAGTAGCATGTTATCGGCCTTCAAAGGTTGTAAAAGTGACATCATTCATGGAGGATAATCTGTGATGAGATGGATCTGTATCAGAGGATATCAGTCTTTCAGTGAATGCAGGTTGCTTTGGATTAGGAAGAGTTGAAATTTCACTACTAAGCATTGAAAGTATGGTAGACACAGTTGGTCTGTCCTTGGGAAATTCTTGCACGCACAGCAGTCCCACATAGATGCATCTCAAAACTTCTGTCTGAAAACATGGGTCACGTATTGTCGGATCAACTAAATCAAAGATCTTGTCTTCATTCCATAATTTCCATGCCTGAAACAATCACAAGTCTTATTTATATAGAACATTATAGGTTATGTCATTTAATCATATGTGGATAAATAGATTATTAAAAACATACGTATCTCAACAGGCTCGAAGATTCCTCGTGATGGCTAAAACTACTATTTCGCCTCCCAGCAACAATCTCTAGCAGCAATACCCCGAAGCTAAAGACATCAGATTTTACAGAAAATAGCCCTTCCATGGCATACTCCGGGGACATATAGCCACTGCATTTCATTATTTTACATAATTAGAAATGTTTATAGCATGACTTGTGAAAAAATCCAACAGAATTATACTTTTTCTTGAGATAAAATGGTTAGATATTGGATTGGGAACTAGGAATCTCAGCAAGACAGTGTTAGCTAATTAAAAACAATGAATCATGTCAAACAACTACAACTTACTATGTTCCAACGACTCTTCTAGTATTTTCCTGATCCTGATCGCCTCCAAATACCCTTGCCATGCCAAAGTCTGCAATTTTAGGATTCAGCTCTTTATCCAACAAAATGTTACTTGCTTTGAGATCTCTGTGAATTATCTTTAATCTAGAATCCCGATGAAGATAAAGGAGGCCTCGACCAATCCCTTCAATAATATGGAAGCGTTTTCTCCAATCTAAGAGTGCTTGTTTGGTTGGATCTGATAATCAGCAAATATTTTAAGGTGAATGAACATAAAATTATTTGAACTTTTAGCTTTGTTTATCCAAAAGAAACCAATAAGAAAAGGTACTTAATATAATATACTTTTGAATGGTTTATTTTTTATGAGCTCCTCAAATTTTTATTTATGATTTATGAAACTAAGAAGAGTAGAGATAGCCAATAGAGCATTAGCAAGAACCAACCAAACAGAAAGGCATCCAAGCTTTTGTTGGGCATGTATTCGTATATCAACATCTTTTCTTCCCATTCAGTGCAGCAGCCAAGGAGCCTAACGAGATTCCTGTGTTGGAGTTTGGAAATCACCACAACCTCATTCTTAAACTCCTCTACGCCTTGTCCAGAGCACCTTGAAAGTCTTTTTACGGCTATTTCACGTCCATCCAGCAACTTCCCCTAGAATTAATCATCATAACTTCAATTATTTATCGATTTTAATGTGGTATTAAGTGTCAAAAAGAACACTACCTTATACACTGGACCAAAGCCACCTTGCCCAAGTTTATTTGATCCATGAAAGTTGTTTGTCGCAATCACCATATTCTCAAAATTGAAAAATGGTATCTCTAAGCTTTCCCGTTGCTTCATGTTGTCTTCAGCCATGCTTTCATATGAAGTTACTTTAGATGCCTCATGCCTATCAAATTTTAGCTTTTTCATCCATTTCTTCTTTCTACCTGATTCAAGATCTAGTACTAAGGATTTTATTTTAATGAAAATGAAACAAGTATCTCCTGGTTTGCAAAGCTAATTGTCATATTACCTCTTTGTTTAGCCATCCACCTCCATGAGAAGTATATGCAGATGCCAATGCCAATTGTTCCTACAAGTACTGTAATTATTATAATTACCTCCCCATTCGTCTTTTTTTCTGCATTTGAGAAGAGATAATTCCAATTTATACAATTCAATATGTAAAGAAAACTAATCTTATCATAAAAGAATAAAGGAGTTGAAAATTTATATCATTAGAGTCCAGATTATTGACATTCAGACATAGAAAATTCAATTTCTTAAAGACAATATGAATATATGACTATATTCTGTATTCAAGGAAAGTTAAGAAATTTGTAGGTTGTGCTTTTCCTTCAATCCGAGCTACTTTCTACACCCACCAACCCTCTATCTCAACCCCGCGAAAAGAATAGAAAAAAAAAAAGAACACTCAAACCTCTTAAAGCATATAATCGAAAATGTAAAATAATAAGGAAAGTTGATCTTACCAAGTTCTGAATATGCTACCCGGATGTGAAGATCCACCCCACCCACGGAGAACTTCTTTATATCGATTAAATTCCCGCTCCAAGACATACACCCAATGCCGATGTCATATGCAAAAGCTACACATGAACAATTCCTTAAGCACTGTTCTTCGCATTCGACTACATCTACAGCAGATAACCAATGTGCAGAGTCTGGAACTTTCATCATTTCCAGCTTCAAAAACCCATCTTGTTTTCCCACTCCGTGGCTACCGTTGTTTTTTTCACACTGCAATTGGGTTTTCCTCACACACCCACCTCTCCAATTTCCCTTACTCCATTCCTCTGTGGACTTTGGCTCGAATCCTCTCAAACAGCTACAAATTTGTGAACTTAGTGCATCACAACTTCCCAATGGTCCACACTTGCCATAAAAATCGCAATCGGTCTGCTGGGACAACCATGAAACAACCCATTCCTTCGTCCCATCATCCCAGTATTTCTCTACTAATATCCCCTGAGAACTCAAAACATATTTAGAAAGCAAGGACTCATTGACAAACGAAAAAGTAAAATATACACTTCCTTCTTGATTATCTCTAAGGAAATTGAATCCATTGTTATAAAAGGAGGACATTCTAGGTATGCCGATAAAGACCTGATTGTTCCATGGTCCACTTCGCCAGTAGGGGTGCGATCCGTTCCATATAAATAATTGTGGAATGCCCAGAGGACTAATCCCTGCAGAGAATCTTCCAGTTGAAGGATTAGAATCACTTTTGGATGATGTTAGCAGTATTTTTTCATCTGTTTTCGGGTTCATGCCAATCTTCATCTTTGGTAAGAAGGTGTCTGAAGGGTGTTCAAAACTCTGCCATAACACCCTTTGGTTATCAACACCATCACCAGAATTTCCTTCTTGCAAGACAAGATTCCCGAAATCCAATAGCATGGCACTTGAATTCTTTGAAGGATTCGTAAGGTTGGTTGACCACAAAATATTTTGTTGTCCATCGAAGACCACGAGATTGCCGTTGTCGGCAATCTTCATAACACCTGAAGAATCTGTTAATGGGTTCTCTCTGTTGGCCACCCATATGACTGTTGGCCCAGGAATCTTGTTGTACCAAATTCCTACGTATCGATTTGTAGAATTACTATGGCTATAAAAGCCTAGTTTGAAGTTTTCATCGGCCGAAATTACAGATTCTGGATCTCTGATGTACTGGGTGGGTGTAATGGTGTCTATGGCAGTGCAAAACTGGAAACTAAAGTAGGAAATGAAGAAGACTAAATGGCTAAGAAGAGCTCTTACGTTTCTTGCACCGCTAATTACCATAATTAAGCAAGTTCTGCTAGTTTCAGACCGCTGAGAATGGGAAACCAAGATGCTGTATATGGTCTTTCGACCGAAGCCTAAGGTTTTGTATCGATGAACTGAGTGCAGAGACGTATAGAAATGAAACTCCATGACATATTACAAAGACTTCTAGAAATGAGACTCCATGATTTATATTACAAAGTATTGGTGCCGGGCATTGAACAAGTTTTAAACATAAATTGCATACCAAATTCCCAATTACACAATTACCAAGAACCATGTTAAACTATGTCATTAGGTAGTCTTTGAATGGACATATTAAACTATGTCATTAGATAGGCTTTGAATGGTCTATAATACAAAAAATGGGCTGTATCTAAAAGGATCAAAATGAAAAGAAAGTTATGAATATCAATAATAACAGGGTTAGTGGGGGGTAATGATGGAACACCTATGGCTAAAAATGGTATATATAAATTCAAAGCGGATAGTGTACTATCCATATTAGATTGATTTGATTACACTATGGGATTGTTAGAATTTGATTACACTATGGGATTGTTAGAATTTGATTCAATATCCGAATAGTGAAATTGAGTAGTCTTATTCGATTTAAATATTTGATTTCTGATATTATCATAATTATCCAATTACTTTAATAGACATTTCAATTTTAAAAAGAAAAATCTAAATAGGCAAAAAAAAAAAAAAAAAATTCAAAGGAATATTATGCCAAATATTAGTTTATTATGTAATAAATACATATCATTAATGGTATATTAATCTTATGATATATATGATTGTGTGTGTACATTATTTTTTATCAGATATTTATGGAATCAGATATACCAAATTGGATCTGATTAAAAAGTAGATATACTAAATCCTATTCAAATTCACTCCATCACAATGGTTGTTATTTATCCAACTTTTATCATTTTTTAGATTATTAATTAAGGCATACTTTACATTTGATTTATCCAACGATTAATTAAATATAATCAAATAAAATAAAAACATTGAGCTCCTAAGTTTTTGGAAGAAAGATAAAAAAAATCAGTATCGGTAAAGTTTTGAAAAGACATTAAAGAAAGAACTGTGCTAGCCCTACTTTCATGCATTCTATACTCTCACAAAAAAACAAACACCTCTTTGTTTTCGGCCAAAAATCAATACTTGTCTTTGTTAATAGGTGTTGGTTTTTTGCTGTAAGTAGGGGTTGCATAAGAGTAAGTCTAGCTCACCTCAGAAAGGAAGAGTCTTAAGGGGTAGACGCTCATTTTTTTTTGGCTTGAGTGCATTTCAGCTTTTCAGCTCATTTATTAATGAGGACTGAGAAGAGGACCCCAGGGTCCTCTTCTAAGCTAACCGCAGTGTCCCTTGTCCCTTTTAACCCCGTTTAATCATGATTAAGCTTAATTAAATGAAAATAAGTATTTTTATTTTTTCTAAAAACCATGATTAGATTGCTTAACTCTATGGGGCTAATCACAGTTGATGGATGGTAAAAAAAGGGGTTGGACTAATGAGGTCACTAGAAGCTGACCATGGGTCCGTTTTCCATTTCCCTGTTTTCCATTTCCCTTTATTAATTAATAAGAGTGCAGGTTCCGCGAGGCTAGATTAAGAGTGGGCTATAGGGAGTTGGGCCTCTTGTACTTGGTCATCAAAAGCGGCATGAACAGCATTCTCTCTCCTTGATGTTTATTACCATTGTCTTGCCACTTTGCCTGACTTCTTGGATGTTTAAATATGAACATCCACACCTAGAGCCAGATAGGTTTGAAAGCTTTTTGGTAGACAGATTTTCACCTACTTATCAACTCTCTCTTAATAATAATTTATTTCATAAGTCTAACTTAGATGTCCGTATATCTAAAGGAAAAGTCCTTGATGTCGTTGCTAACGTAACAGTAGGCTAATTATAGACATATAAGAGGATATGCTAGCAATAGGCAATGGGCAATAGGCAATTGGAAAACGTGTTCCATTCCAACACAATTTCCTCTATCCTGACCATACATTCTATCACGAAGTTAATCCAAGGAGTGTACAAACAAGTCTCCTATTAATAACCATCTCAATAGCTAAAATCTGCTTTGAATTTTAGTGAGATTTGGGGTACAAATTACGACAGGTTGATCTCTTCAAAACATCCTTAGTTGATTTATTAACAAGTTAATATAATGAAACGGTGATCAAGATACCTAATTGATTTTCTCTTGCGGGGTCGAAATGGTTAATTAATTTATTAAAAAATTATCATAATGTTACACCGTATAACATTGTAATAGTTTATTAATAAATTAACTAATACCTAATGTAATTATTAAATATTAAGTTTAAGTTTCAATGTCATTAAAATAAAACAGGGCTGGCTTTCGTACAGGTGCACGCTCCAAACTAGGGGTGTACACAAGCCAAGCTAGCTCGATTGCTCAGCTCGACCCGATCAAGCCGAGCTCAAGCTTAATTTTTAGGATTGATCGGGCCGGGCCGAGCTGAGCCGAGCCGAGCCGAGACATGTTTGATTCAGCTTGGCTTGAACATCGGCTCAATTTGGCTATTTGATTTCTGGCCGATTTCCCGAACACAATTTCAGGCCGAGCCGAGATCGAACCTAGAGTAAATCCCTTTCAAGCCGACCGAATAGGGCCAACCCCGGCTCGAATCCACCCCTACTCCAAACGCTAGTAAAGTAATATTAACATTACATTATACCTTGCCCTCTCAATTTTATTCTAGTATGGGGTTTGAGATATCAATATAGTGAAAGGATATGTTTGTTGGGCAATTTTCACTTGAGCTTTGGGGAGTGGGGACTGTTGATATTCCTAATCCACTCTTCTGTGTAATTCACAACCGCATTCTCTGTATCGTCCACCTCAATTGTCAATTGAATCTAACCTTCTGAGACAGTTTAGACTGGACAGTCACAACACTATTTTTGAATCTCTCCTCTCTCAAACTATATTTTGATAAAAATAAAGTTCAATGACATTTTAAACATTCGATCTTTGAACTGAACCAAACCCTAAACGAGCCGAGCTGAGCTGAGCCGAATTAAACATGGTCTGGCTCAACTTGGCTTTTTTAAACATTTGAACTAGAATAAAAGTTTCAATTGGAACTAATTCGAAAAAACATACACCCATTACTCAGTCTAAGCGGAGAAGATATGAGAAGAAAAAAAAAAGTTGTTGAAAAATTAAGACATCAAGTTATAAGAAATAGGGAAATAAAAAATCAGAAGCAGAGCAAGCTATCGCCCTTCAAAGGTTGTAAAAGTGACATCGTTCGTGGAGCATAATCTCTGAGGAGATGAATCTGTATCAGATGATATCAGCCTTTCGGTAAATGCAGGTTGCTTTGGAGTAGGAAGAGTTGCAATCTCACTACTAAGCATTGAAAGTATGGTAGACACAGTTGGTCTGTCCCTGGCAAATTCTTGAACGCACAACAGTCCCACATGGATGCATCTCAGAACTTCTGTCTCAAAACATGGGTCACATATTGTCGGATCAACTAAAGCAAAGATCTTGTCTTCATTCCATAATTTCCATGCCTGAAACAATCCAATGCTTATCTACTTAGAATATTTGAAGGTTGGATCATTCACTCATATGTGGAGAAATATATTATTATAAACTTACGTATCTCATCAGGCTCAAAGATTCCTCGTGATGGCTAAAACTACTATTCCGCCTCCCAGCAACAATCTCTAGTAGCAATACCCCGAAGCTAAAGACATCGGATTTTTCAGAAAATTGCCCTTCCATGGCATACTCCGGCGACATATAGCCACTGCATTTCATTATTTTCAACAATTTTCAATGTTTATAGCATGATTTATGAAATAATTACACTTTTTCTTGAGATAAAATGGTTAGATATTAGATTGGGAACTAGGAACCTCAGCAAAATAGAGGGTTAGCTAATTAAAAACAATGAACCAAGTCAAGCAACTACAACTTACTATGTTCCAACGACCCTTCTAGTATTTGCCTGATCCTGATCACCTCCAAATATCCTTGCCATCCCAAAGTCTGAAATTTTAGGATTCAGCTCCTTATCCAACAAAATGTTACTTGCCTTAAGATCTCTGTGAATAATCTTTAATCTAGAATCCCGATGAAGATAAAGGATGCCTCGACCAATCCCTTCAATAATATGGAAGCGTTTTCTCCAATCTAGGAGTTCTTGTTTGGTTGGATCTGACCAGTAGTAGATATTTTAAGGTGAATATGAATATAAAATTGGTTAAACTTTTAGATTTGCTCATCTAAAACAAACCAATAAGCAAAGGTACTTAATATAATACTTTTGAATGGAAATGTATGAGTTCCACTAATTCTTATTTATGAGTTATGCAATTGAGAATAGTATTGAAAGCTAAAAGAGCATATTTGCGAGAACTAACCAAACAGAAAGAAGTCCAAGCTTTTGTTGGGCATGTATTCATATATCAACATCTTTTCTCCCCCTTCAGTGCAACAGCCAAGGAGCCTAACAAGATTCCTATGTTGGAGTTTAGAAATCACTGCAACCTCATTCTTAAACTCCTCTACGCCTTGTCCAGAGCTCCTTGAAAGTCTTTTCACAGCTATTTCTCGTCCATCCAGCAACTTCCCCTGGAATCAAGCATAAAAAAATGTAACTATTTATCGATTTTAATGTGCTATTAAGGGTCTAAAGGATTACTACCTTATACACTGGACCAAAACCGCCTTGCCCAAGCTTATTTGCTACATGAAAATTGTTTGTTGCAATCACCATATTCTCAAAATTGAAAAATGGTATCTCTAAGCCTTCTCGCTGCTTCGTGTTGTCGTCAGCCATGCTATCATCTGAAGTTTCTTTAGATTCCTCACGCCTATCAAATTTTAATTTTTTCATCCCTTTCTTCTTTCTACCTGATTCAAGATCTAGTGCTAAGGAATTTATTTTAATGAAAATGAGGCAATTATCTCATGGTTTGCAAAGCTAATTATCATACATATTACCTCTTTGTTCAGCCATCCACCACCTACATGAGAAGTATGTGCAGATGCCAAGGACAATTGTTCCTATAAGCACTGTAATTATGATAATTACCTTCACATCCCTCTTTTTATCTGCATTTGAAAAGAAATAACTCCAATTTATAAATTTCAATATATATATATATATATATATATATATAAACTATTTTGTCAAAAATGAATAAAGGAGTTGAAAATTTATGATCATTAAAGTGTAGATTATTGACTTTAACACATTGAAAATTCAACTTCTTAAAGTCAACATGAATGTATGACTATACTCTGTATTGAAGGAAAGTTGAGAAACTTGAAAGTTGTGCTTCCTTCAGTCATGGCTACTGTCCACTCTCAACCCCCTCCAACAAAATAAAGAAGAAGAAGAAGAAGTAGAGAGAGAGAGAGAGAGAGAACTTCTGTATATGGGAGAAAGAAAAGAACACTCAAGCTCTCAAAGCATATAATCAAAATGCAAAAAGAATAATTAGAATGAAAGTTGATCTTACCAAGTTCTGAATATGCTACGCGAATGTGAAGATCCACTCCACCCACAGAGAACTTCTGTATATCAATTAAATCTCCGCTCCATGACATACACCCAATGCCACTTTCATACGCAAAAGCTATACATGAACAATTCCTTAAGCACTGTTGTCCGCAATAGAATTCGTCTTCACCAGATAACCAAATTGCAGAGTCTGGAACTTTCATCATTTCAAGCTTCAAAAACCCATCTTGTTTTCCCTCTTCGCGGCTACCGTTATTTCTTTCACACAGCAATTGACTTTTCCTCACACACCCACCTCTCCAATTTCCCTTACTCCATTCCTCTATAGATTTCGGCTCGAATCCTCTCAAACAGCTACAAATTTCTGAATTTAGTACATCACAACTTCCAAATGGTCCACACTTGCCATAAACATCACAGACGGTCCTTGGGTTCAACCATGAGAGAGCCCATTCCTTGGTCTCCACGTCCCAGTTCGTCTGTACTAATATCCCCTGAGAACTCAAAACAATTTTCGAAAAGGTCTCATCTGCATAATTGTAAGTTAGATATAAACTTCCTTCTGGATTATCTTTAATGACATTGAATCCGTTAAGATAAACGGAGTACATGTCAGGTATCCCGATAAAGATCCGATTGTTCCATGGACCACTTCTCCAGTGCGGGATAGCTCCGTTCCAGATAAAGATTTGAGGAATGTTCAGAGGGCTGCCAAACCCAGCAGAGAAGGTTCCAGTTGAAGGATCAGAATCACTTTTCCATGATGTTAGTATTTGTTTTTCACCTGTAATCAAATTGACTCCAATCTTCATCGTTGGCAAGAACGAGTCTGTAGGGTGATCAAAACTCTGCCATAAGAACCCAGTGGAATTTTCTTCTCGCAAGACAAGATTCCCAGATTCCAATATCATGGCGCTTGAATTTCTCGAAATATTTGAAACATTTGTGGACCACAAAATATTTCTCCGGCCGTCTAACACCACGAGATTGCCGTCATCTGCAATTGTCAAAACACCAGAAGAATCGCTAAATGGGGTTTCTCTGTTGGCGACCCATATGATTGTTGGTGTTGGTCCAGGAATTCCGTTATACCAAATTCCGAGGTACCGAATATTTGTAGAATTACCGGGGCTGAAAAAGCCTAGTCTGAATTTTTCGGCGACAGAAACTACAGTTTCTGGGTCTCTGATGGATTGTGTGGATGTAATGGAATCTATGGCTGTGCAAAACTCCAAACTAAAGAAGGAAATGAAGAAGACAAAAGGGTGGAGAAGAGATCCTACTTTTGTCCCGCTGCTACTACCCATTACTGGATAGCCTCTTGCTGTTGGTGAATTTGCATCGGCCAGTGGTCTAATAGACTATATACTATTATATATCATTAGCCATAGATCAGTGCCGTTGGATTGGATGACACCCTTGTCTATGCTCCCCAAGTTTAACGGCTATGAATAACTTCCATAGATAATTAATATAGCCCAAGGGACAGGAAATTAGGACGTGGGTGTCTTATTTCAAATGGGAAAAAAATTAGCGCCGGTGGATGCTCGAGATGTAGCAATTAAAAAGGAGGAGATATCAAATGGGGAGAAGTCAAAATCATGGGAGAAAATAGAATGAATTCTCACCCAAATTACTGCCAAGTGCCTTTTCATCTGTGGATGCCAGAGTTAATTTTTCGCCCTTTCAAATTTCTTGGCATGGAAGCAAACGAAAACAGAACCAATGAAGTCGTCTATGGTGGGCAGGGATACTTCCGAGATGGACTGTTATGCATATTTGACTGATAAAATGATCAACTTACTAAAGGTTAGCTTGTTTCGCTCTCGAATTTCTTAGGCATGCCCTACTCTCCAAAAATCAACACTCAATTCTTTTTTTTTTTTTGAGGAAAGATATAATACAACACACGCACACACACCACAACACACATAACTCACACACGCACTTGATTGAAGGAATCAACCCACGCCACACTCCAAAACAGGTACCAACCGTTTGGAGGTGTATGAAACCTTAAGTACAAGCACACAAAACACTAGCTACCCGATGTGGGACTTTCTTTTTTTGAGGAAATATAGAATACAACACACGCACACACACCACAACACACACACGCACTTGACCGAAGGAATCAACACTTATTCTTGATTTTAGTTAATACACGTTGTCCATTTTCTTAGGCAGGCCTACTCTCAACCAAAAATCAATACATGTCATTGGTTTAAGCCAAAAACCAAAATCTGCCTATACTTGGACAGGTGTTTGTTTTTGGCTGATGGGAGGAAATGGCTGAGGCTAAGGCTAGCACGCCTCATGTCATTTTTCTCCTACAAATAACCGACTGTATGTAATACGTGTGGTAGAGATGTTGTAGAAAGTTGTCCATGTCGTCTGCAAGTGATATTTCACTTTAGGTCTTTGTGATGCCTATCGGCGGATTCGGGTGTTGCGCCAAGGTTTGATGAAGCAGGGGGACACGGATAGGACTCGTCTTGGGTAAGTTTCAAGATCCTAGGATTCGATATCAACAAAGGTGGCCTATCCAAGCAATTCTCATAATTCTAAATTTGGGCTATATATATGTCTGATAAGAGAAACCGACGTTTCACACCCCTCATTGGTAGGATTGGATTGTTCATCCGAAGGGCTCATTTGACTATTATGTGTAGTAGATGATGTGGGACATTGATGTCAAATAAAGGTACAACAAATGGATGCTGGGAAGTGAGGTCATTGTTTTTCAAATTCTGCAGATTGATAATAAATATTCAACAAATCATAACTTTCTTCTGAAATATCGGATCAAGAAATCCGTCAGATGTGCTAGAAAGAAAGTTTTGAGATCTACAATAGCTATTTCATGAAGATTTTCTAGATTTTAGTGTTTAAGATGTCAGAATTGAGTTTTAATTTTGGCTCTAAAGTAAAAAATGAAAATCAAGGATATATTAATTATGCTTTAAGTTGTTTTAGATATACTGGTCAGATTATTGCTTTTCTTTAAGTTCTTTTGTAAACTTTTGAGTTGCTTAAATTGACACATTACATAAATATTTTTTAGGTTTGCTTTAAGAAACTTAGACTTCAACAGTGATCGACAATTTTATATTTTTATCCTACTACTGTAGGATTGTCCTACATTAGTTGGTATTAGAGCAAGGTCTTCCCTAGCATGATTAATTCGAATGCTAGACAAGTTGATTTACCATGATGATTGTAGAAAAATCAAAATCTTGTTGAGAAGCATGTGACCAAGATGAATGAAGAACTTGAGGAACTCAAGCTCTGACATTTGCAGACTCAAAATTTGCAACCTAAGCATGATGATCAAGATTATACTTGTAGATGTAAATAAAACGGTTTTTTTAATCAATTTCTTTGTATGAAGATTTGAAGCAAAAGAGAACAACAAGTTCCAAAGATCATAAGTATGACCTAAGTAAAGAGCAGAGTGAAGAAATTGAGGTAGAAGTTAAAAACAATAATAAAGTTGTGGTTTAGAGTAAAATGATCCATCAGTTTGCTGCCACCCCCCTTTTGAATTGTCGGTTTGCATCACCAACTACCCATGAAGAAGATTATTCCAAAGAAAACTAAGAAACAAACGTGAAGTCGAGTTTTTTTTCCAACCAAGTAAGAATGATGTGCGGACATAAAATTCAAATAAAAACCTGATGAACGGATGTCGGGAAGAAATGTCGTTTTTCAAATTATGTAAATTGACAATAAATGTTCACAAATTCAAAATTTTCTGCTCAAATATCATATGAAAATGAATTTTTGAGATCTACAATAACTATTTCACGAAGATTTTCAAGGTTTTAGTCTTTAGGATGTTAAAATTGATTTTTAATTTTGATTGTAAAATTAGGGATATTTTAGGTATCTTAAAATTTTGCTTTAGATGTGGGGTTCAGATTAATTACTTAGCTTCTAAATTATCTTTTAGGGTTTTCTTTTAGGGAACTGATTCTTTACGTGTCAACGTTCCACTGGGCGGAACGCGGACGCCCCCTCCTATTGCCGCATGTTCCTTTTATCCTCTTTTAACCTTGGTTAAGGTTTATTAACTTAAGGGTTAATTTTTGTTCTTCTAAAAACCAAGGGTAGATGGATGAACCCTAAAGGTGAGTGAATCTTAACCACAGTTAGTGAGTGTTAAAAGGGACATGCACGTGGCAACTTATAGGCACGTGTTAACTATTATTTTGGTTAGTTAACCCAAGTTTAAATTTTGTTCCTAAAATTCACAAGTAGATGGATGAACCATAGGGTGAGTGAGTCTAACCATAGATAATGGGTGTTAAAAGGGACACGTGGCAACCTGTAGGTGTGCACATTAACTGTGGTTTAGGTTAGTCAACCCAATGTTAATAGTTTCTAAATTTAAAAAAATAACAAGGGTAGATGGATGAATCCTAGGGGTGAGTGAATCTGAACCACAATTAGTGGTGTTAGAAAGGATACATGACAACATGTAGGCACACATTAATTGTGGTTTAGGTTAGTTAACCCAAGTTTGATATTTTTGTAAAAAGAAAATACTAAAGACAAAGAGTAAGTGGATGAACCTAAGGGTGAGTGAATTTTAACCACAAGTATTTAGGCATTAAAAGGGACACATGGCAACCCGTAAGTGCGTGCATTAACTGTGGTTTAAGTTAGTCAACCCAAGGTTAATTAATTTTCTTCTAAAAACTAAGGGTAGATGGATGAACCCTAAAGGTAAGGGAATCTTACCACAATTAAATGGGTGTAAAATAATATCAAGCAAGGTCCGCATGTGCATCCCATTGGGCGGAACACCCACGTGGAAAAGACCATTCTCATTTAATATCATAAATAGTTGCTATAGGAGGATTATTACAGAAATTTTGAATTAAAATCGGCATTTGACTTTTTTTTTGAGTTCGTTCAAAAATTTTTAGGTTGCTTGAATTAGCATTTACAAGATTTTTTTGAAGTTTGCTCTAAAAAAACTTAAATTTCGACGGTGAACGGTGATAAATATTATATATTTTTATTTTAATATTACGTCAGTAGAGGTGCAGTCAATTATCTAACAACGGATGGTTTCTCACTGTGAATGTATATTGTTGAATCAATAGGACACATCTTGCATTGAGAATAAATCACAATCATATCAACCAACAAGATGGTAACTGTACCTAAAAATGCATCAAGATTGCGGCTCCTCCGTTGATTTAATCATTTAACAGTGGTAATTGCATGCAGATACACATGGCAAGTGAGATTTTTGGTAACTACATGGGAAGTGAGAAAACGAAATTGAGAGTGGCCCCCCAAAGACACCAATTACTTTTTCTAAGTAACAATAAATAAGGGTATGGCTCGAGCTTTGCTTGTTTAAACATAAGGGTATGGCTCGAGCTTGACAAAAACGAGCCTATCTTTGAGCCTAACTGAATCAATAGGGTATGGCTCGAGGTTGGCTTGTTTAAACATTCGAGCTTAAATCAAAGCTTGAATTGGAACTAATTCAACCCAAAGACACCCATTACTTTTTCTAAGTAGACAATATATAAGAAACTAAATACCACTTTTGAAAAATTAAGAAATTAAGTTACATGGTATTGGGAAATTTAAAGCAGAAGCAGTAGCACATTATCGGCCTTCATAGGTTGTAATAGTGACATCGTTAGTGGAGCATAATTTGTGTTGAGATGAATCTATATCAGAGGATATCTGCCTTTCAATAAATGCAGGTTGCTTTGGAGTCGAAAGAGTTGCAATTTCACTACCAAGCATTGAAAGTATGGTAAACATAGTTGGTCTAATCTTGGCAAATTCTTGCACGCACAACAGTCCCACATGGATGCATCTCAAAACTTCTCTCTGAAAACATGAGTCCCAAATTGTCAGATCAATTAAATCTAAGATCTTGTCTTCATTCCATAATTTCCATACCTGAAACAATCAATTGCTTATTTGCTTAGAATATAATATTTGAAGGTTGGATCATTCACTCATAGGTGGAGAAATTGATTATTATAAACTTCGTATCTCAACAGGCTCAAAGATTCTTCATGATGGTAGAAACTAGTATTTGGCCTCCCACTCACAATCTCTAGTAGTAATACTCCAAAACTGAAGACCTCATATTTTTCCGAAAATTGCCCTTCCATCGCATACTCCGGAGACATGTAGCCACTGCATTTCATTATTTTCCACAATTTTAATGTTTAGAGCATGATTTGTAAAATAATCCGACTGAATTACACTTTTCCTTGAGATAAAATAGTTAGATATTGTATTTGGAACTAGGAACCTCATTATGACAGAGAGTTAGATAACTAAAAACAATGAACAATGTCAAGCAACTACAACTTACTATGTCCCAACGACCCTTCTAGTATTTGTGTGATCTTGATCGCCTCCAAATATCCTTGCCATGCCAAAGTCTGAAATTTTAGGATTAAGCTCCTTATCCAACAAAATGTTACTTGCCTTAAGATCTCTATGAATGATCTTTAATCTAGAATCGCAATGAAGATAAAGCAGGCCTCAACCAATCCCTTCAATAATATGGAAGCGTTTTCTCCAATCTAGGAGTGTTTGTTTGGTTGGATCTGATCATTAACAAATATTTTAAGGTGAATGAAAAAAAAAATGAGTTGAACGTTTAGATTTCTTTATCCAAAAAAAACCAACAAGCAAAGGTACATAGTGTAATATACTTTAGAAGGTTTTTTTTTTTCGAGTTCCTCCAGTTCTTATTTATGATTAATGAAACTGAGAAGAGTGTAACTAACCAAACAGAAATGTGTCTAAGCTTTTGTTCAGCATGCATTCATATATCAACATCTTTTCTTACCCTTCAGTGCAACAATTAAGGAGCCTAACAAGATTCTTGTGCTGGAGTTTTGAAATCACTGCAACCTCATTCTTAAACTCCTCTATGCCTTGCCCAGAGCTTCTTAGAAGTCTTTTAACAGCTATTTCTCTTCCATCCTGCAACTTCCCCTGGAAATAATCATCAAAACTGTAACTATTTTTTTTTAATTTTAATTTTAATTTACTATTAAGTGTAGCAATACTTGTTAAGAGATAGATTATATCTCTATATCCTATTCTATCTCACGGTTCTATCTTCTATATAGGATTATTATCCTTATCTTCTTAATGATTATCATAAAGAGTTTTATTAAAATGTAACTCTTGTAACTCCTCTATATATATGAAACATACACATTGTGTTTCTCATGTTAAGAACACCTTAATTCAATTATCTTTTCATGGTATCATAGCCTTAACGATTCTCCTGTATATATGTTTTTTTCTTCTTCGCATATGGCTGAATCCACCAGTGAGAGGATCACGTCCTCCAACACCTCTAATCCCCCTGTCACTCCTACAACCCCAACCTTCCTCATGACCTCTTTCTCCACTATTCTAAATCTGATTTCCATCAAACTTACTCCCAGCAACTACCACCTTTGGAAGAGTCAATTTGTTCCCCTTCTCCGTAGCTAGAACTTTCTGGGCTATGTGGACGGTTCTCTTCCTGCACCTGCTATTTTTCTTCCACCCATCGATGGTGAATCTCCTGTGCCAAACCCTCTCTATGAAAAATGGATTCTCACAGATCAACTTCTCCTTAGTTGGCTCAATGCCACTCTCTCCGAAGAAGTGCTTTGTGAAGTTGTTGGTTTCTCCACAGCCAAGGATATTTGGACCACGCTAGCCAACACCTATGCCCAACAATCAAAAGCTCGAGAGTATCAACTCCGCCATCAGTTTCAACTGTGCAAGAAGGGATCTTCCTCAATTTCTGATTATCTTCGCCGTTGCAAGACTTTATCCAACAGTCTCGCTGCTATTGGTAGACCTGTCACTGATGAAGACAAGGTTTTTTCAGTTCTTCATGGCCTTGGTCCCGAATTTGAGGCTTTTGTGACCTCCATCTTGGTAAAACCCCCTATCCCCTCCTACGACCAACTCATTCCGAATCTAATCAGCCAAGAGATTCGAGTAACTGAAAACCGGCAAAACTATGATGCTGCCCTCTTTGCTCATCCAGGTGGTTCAGGTAACAATAAATCCTCAGGCTAACAGTACAGATCTACAAACAACCGGTCGGCTGCCCCTAATAGGTATCGCCCTGCCCCACCAAAGCCCTCTCCTACTACTGTCATTCTTGGGCCTCCTCCTCTTCAGTGCCAAGTCTGCACTAAGTTTGGCCATAGCGTCATGGACTGTTGGCACTGTTTCAATCAAAATTTTAGCAATACTGTTGGAGCCACCTCTTCCACTCAGGTTCTCACTGCCCTCATGATCAATGATCTTTCTGATCCACTCTGGTACCCGGACACCGGAGCATCTTCACATATGACCAATGATCCAGGTATTTCACTGTTCTACATCCCTACACAGGATCCAATCGTGTGGTGGTTGGCAATGGTTTCGCTCTATCCATTACCCATATCGGTGATATTACATTCAATACATCATTTGGCTCTCTAACCTTGCATGATGTTCTTCTTGTTCATACCTTGCAAAAAAATCTAATATCTGTCAGTCAACTCACTCATCAACTTAATTGTTCCTTTCTATTCTCTTCTTCTGGTTTTGTGATTAAGGATCAGGTAATGGGCATCATTCTGGGAACGGGGCATCGGCATGATGGATTGTACACCTTTGATTTCAATAAATCAGCCCTACTTGCCACCACGTCCTCCTCTTCCAAGGTGTCTTCTTTCCTTTAGCACCATCAGCTTTTTATTATTATTATTTTTTTATATTTTTTAGGAAGATACTCCGCTCTCTTCATCAACGAGATGCTATTTCTGTTTCTATTTTTAATAAAGATTCCCCTTTATGTATCGGATGTCAACTTGGAAAGCATTGTAGATTGCCTTTTGTTTCTCAAGGCTACTCTGCCTCCAAACCTTTTAATAAAATACACTCTGATATTTGGAGTCCATCTCCTATCTCTTCTTCTTTTGGTTTCCGTTATTACGTAATTTTTGTTGATGACCACACTCGGTATACATGGTTTTATCCCTTGCATAGGAAATCAGATGTATTTGATTTTTTTCCTTAAATTTCAACGAATGATTGAAAATCAATTCGATACCACAATTAAAAATTTTCATAGCAATGGTGGAGGAGAATTTACCTCTCATTCTTTTACATCTCATTTAAATAAGTGTGGCATTCTTCATCAACTATCTTGCCCCCACACACCACAACAGAATGGGATTTCTGAACGGAAACATTGCCATATTACTGAAACTGGCCTCGCTCTACTTTTTCATAGTAAAACACCATCTTCGCTATGGGTGGAAGCTTTCACTACTGCTACATACCTTATCAACCGACTCCCTACTTCTATTCTTCTTGATAAATCACCGTATGAGCTCCTCTTTACTTCTACTCCTAATTATTCTATGCTCCGCTCCTTCAGATGCCGTTTTTTTCCTTACCTTTGTGATTATGCTCTCAACAAGTTTTCTCCGAAAATGAAACCGTGCATTTTCATGGGGTATAGTGAATTTCACAAAGGTTTTCGATGCCTAGATCCTATATCTCATCGCATCTACATCTCTCGTAATGTTGTTTTCGATGAGAATACTTTTCCATTCAAAAACCCCTCCTCCCCTTCCCCTAAACCCCATCTCCTTGCTGATCTTGCTATTTGGACTGACCCTCCATCGGTAACTCCTCCTTCTATAACCACTCTCGTGCTTCCTCCTCTTCTCTCTCTCGTCCCCTCTTCCTCTCCCCGGCCAGTCACCCCACCCGCATCCACTACTCCTCCCTCTCCCATCTCATGTTCTTCATTTCCTCCCTTACCTACTGTCGTACCTTCAACACCAATCCCCCCTTCTCTTGCCTATCGACCATCTACCCCACCAGCTTCTTCCTCTATTGACTCGCTTCTGTGTATTGGCGATTCCACTTTTTTACCTGGTGGTTTACTTGAAATTGTCCTTCCCCCTCTCTCCCCTATACACCCTGCCTCGGTTCCATCCAACTTGAACACTCATCCTATGCTCACTAGGGGAAAGTCCAAGACCTCTCATCAGGTCAATCTCTCAGTCTACCATCCATTGCCACCTCTCCATATCACCTCTTTCTCACCCAACCACCAGTGCCTTATCACTGCTCTTGATGGTTCTATGGAACCGACTTCAGTTCGAGAGGCACTCTAGACTTCTCACTGGAGTTTGGCTATGCTAGATGAACTTGATGCTCTTCAGAGCAATAATACTTGGAGCCTTGTTCCCTGAAAGCCTCACATGAATGTGGTTGGGTCGCGTGGGTTTTTAAAACCAAGTTTCATGCCGATGGCTCTCTTGAACGTTGTAAGGCTCGGTTAGTTGCAAAGGGATACCTCCAACATGAGGGGGTTGATTTTGATGATACTTTCAGTCTCATTGTTAAGGCAGCTACTATCCGCACTATTCTATTTGTTGCCACCATTAAAGGTTGGAAAATGAGGTAATTAGACATGAAAAATGCATTTTTACATGGATTTTCAAAGGAACAGGTATTCATGGAACAACCTCCTGGTTTTTCAGACAATACTCAACCTGATTCAGTGTGTCACCTACATCGGGCTATTTATGGTCTCAAACAAGCTCCCCAGATTTGGTTTGATCGGTTCCGCAACTTCCTTCTTTCTTTGGATTTTAAATGCAATAATGCATATACATCTATGTTTGCTCTCCACATAAATTCTCATATTTTGGTGCTTCTGCTTTATGTAGATGACATTATTTTGATTTCTGATGATGATTCTCTACTTGCTACATACATTCAAAGATTGGGTGAAGAGTTTGCAATGAAGGATTCGGTAGGGGCCCTTAAACAAAAAAAAAAGGGTCCACTTCACTACTTTTTAGGCATTGAGGTAGTTCACTCCAATAGCGATTTGTTTCTCTCTCAGGCTAAATATGCACGGGACCTCTTGTCTCGGATCAATATGGATGATTGTAAGACCCTCTCCAGTCCTATGGTCATCGGCCAACATTTACAATCAGATGGTGCCTTGTTTGATAATCCATGGGAATATCGAAGCATTGTGGGCGCTCTTCAATACCTCACCTTCACCCGCCCTGATCTTGCATATTGTGTCAATTCTATCTACCAACATATGCACTCTCCAACCATTACTCATATGAAGGTCGTTAAAAGAATCATTCGCTATCTGAAAGCTACAATTGATTATGGTCTTCTCATCTCTTCCCCGACAGATATTAATTTACATGGATATTTGGACGCAGATTGGGGTGGATGCCCCGACACAAGATGATCTATTTCCAGGTTTGCAATGTTCATTGGATCCAATTGTATATCGTGGGTCCCTAAGAAGCAACCGATAGTGTCCAGGTCTTCTACTGAGGCCGCATATCGATCTCTTACTACTGCTGCTGCTGAACTCACATGGCTTGGCTACTTACTCACACATATTGGTGTTTTACTTCAGTCTCTGTCTACTCTTTATTGTGATAATCAGAGTGCCCCTTAAATGGCATCTAATCCGGTATTTCATGCACGCACAAAACATATAGAGCTTGACTATCACTTTGTTCGAGAGAAGGTTCAAGCGGGATTCCTTAAAGTTGTATTTGTTCCCTCTATAGAACAAATTGCTGACGTATTCACCAAGAGTCTGCCGGTCCACTCAGTGGAGTTCCTCTGATCCAAGCTTTGCGTGCAACATGCCTCCACGCTGAGCTTGCGGGGGGGCTGTTAAGAGATAGATTATATCTCTATATCCTATTCTATCTCATGGTTCTATCTTCTATATAGGATTATTATTCTTATCTTCTTAATGCTTATCCTAAAGAGTTTTATTAAAATGTAACTCTTGTAACTCCTCTCTATATATGAAACATACACATTGTGTTTCTCATGTTGAGAACACTTGGGAATGTAGACAACCTTTAGCAAATTGCCTGGGGGGATAGCGCCTCCTTGCGGTGAAAATTGATATTTAGGGTTTCTGCAGGGGTATTTTCAGCTTTACAATTTAACCCTAAACATATAGCTGTATGCATATTTTTTAGGTTAACTAGTTGTGAGAAGTGGCCGTAATTTTTCTGAGAGGGAGAAAACTCTGTGCATTATGTATCTTCAATATAGTGAATTGGTGTGGCTCCCAAGGATGTAGGCACATTGCCGAACCTCGTATATCCTTGTGTTTTGTCTCTATTTTCTTCTCTACAATTTTTCTATTTATTGTGTGATTTCTGTGGTTTAAAGTCTCTCAAGATCCGAAGGGTTTAGGGATTAAACGCGTGGTTCAAATCCCAACAAAAACACCTTAATTCAATTATCTTTTCAATACTACCTTATACACTGGACCAAAACCGCCTTGTCCAAGTTTATTTGCTCCATGAAAGTTGTTTGTTGCAATCACCATATTCTCAAAATTGAAAAATGGTATCTCTAAGCTTTCTCTTTGCATCGGGTTGTCTCCTTCTTTAGATGCCTCACGCCATCAAATTTTAATTTTTCCATTTTTTTCTTCTTTCTACCTGATTCAAGATATAGTACTAAGGAATTTTTAAATGAAAACGAGGCAAGAATCTCCTGGTTTGCAAATCTAATTCTAATATTACCTCTTTGTTTAGCCATCCACCTCCACGTGAAGTAAGTGCAGACGCCGATGGCAATTGTTTCTATAAGCATTATAATTATGATAATTACCTTCACATCCCGCTTTTTATATGCATTTCAGAAGAAATAATTCTAATTTATAAAATTGAATATATAAACAAAACACCACATTTATCATAAAAGAACAAAGGATTTGAAAATTTATGACCATTAAAGTGTATATTATTGACATTCAGACACTTAAAATTCAACTTCTTAAAGTCAATATGAATATATGACTACATTCTGTATGCAATGAATCCTGGCTATTGTCCACACCCACCCACCCCCGGCAATAAAAACAAAAAAAAACCGAAGAAGGAAATAAAAAAAAGGAAAAAGAATAATTAGAAAGAAAGTTAAGCTTACCAAGTTCTGAATATGCTACTCGGATGTGAAGATCCACCCCGGCCATAGAGAACTTCCAAGGGCGGAGCCACATGGGACCCGGGGGGGCTGAAGCCCCCCCTCAACTTTTGGGATTTTTTTTAATTGTATAGTGTAATGTGGGTGTGGCCAACGAGCAAGGGCAAAGCCGGGTGGTGGTGGGGGATCTAAGCCCCCCCTGAACATTTTGAGAAGAAATTTTTTTTTTATATTTATATTATTTAATTTAAGATGGCATAGGCATATGAAAATGCTTAAATTACCGGTGTTTTCTATCATGTAATGAAATGGCCGGTCCTCATTGGTCCACGGCCCTCTTTAACACTTACCAATTGTGGTTAAGATTCACTCACCCATAGAGTTAAGCAATCCAACCTAGTTTATTAGAAGAAAAAAACAATAAAAATCTTAAATTTAATTTTGATAAGCTTAATTAGGATTAAAGGAGTGTTAAAAGGGACGAGGACACGACGGTAAGTTAAGCAGCCGGTCCGCTAATCATCACTACTCAAAACTATATTCTTTACCCACGGACAAAGAGAGGAGATGACCTACAAACTTGCCACTAATTTTTTTTTTTCGGGGGTAACCCCCACACCTTACCATTAGCCCCCCCTGGCCAAAAATCCTGACTCCGCCCCTGAGAACTTCTGTATATCGATTAAATTTCCGCTCCATGACATACACCCAATGCCACTATCATACGCAAAAGCTACACATGAACAATTCCTTATGCACTGATCTTCGCATTCGGCTAGGTCTTCAGCAGATAACCAATTTGCAGAGTCTGGTACTTTCATCATTTCCAGCTTCAAAAACCCATCTTGTTTTCCAACTTTGACCAGCACTGCAGGGCCATGATTGGATGGTTAGGTGTTTGTTCATTTGGGTTGGAATGAATACTTCTACATATTTTTTTATATGAATATGTTGTGTTTTGTGTACTCTTTTTGAGAAGGATACATTGTGTTGTGTATACATTTTTTATGGATGTAATGTTAGTGGATATTTTTTGCATGGATTTATATATATATGTGTGTGTGTGTGTGTCTGTGTGTGAGAGAGGGATACATGTTAGTGCTTGTGTACATGAATTTTGTAAATTCGTAACATAAGGGAGACATTTTTCAAGTTTTTTAATCTTCGATTGGTACTTCTCTGTGTCTACCGAAAATAGAAGTAATACTTTAAAGGGTTGATTTTTTTTCCGATTATCTCTTCAACCAGAGTTGGGTGTTGAGAAGTCTACCTTGCTGAGTTTGGATCGTTTTTATACTCTAAAATGACTAAATCTTTTCGTGGTTTTTCTTCAATTTTAATCACTCCTAAATCGCCCTACATCATCATCCTCTTCTATTCTACTAGAAGAGAAAGTGAAAGACGAAGAGGACAACCATTTGTTGCCCTGATAGATCCAAAGGTTAAAAATTGTAGTTGTTGCATCCTTCTTCTCTCTCCTGATGTTAACACAGCATAACATCAATTTTTCCTCTTTTGATGGTATTTGCACCACCCAGTCCTCCACATCTCTAGAAACTAAACACGGTGCCCTTATTTATTATAATGTTAAGTTCCATTAAGGTCCGTACTTTTGGTAGAACTTTTAAAGCCTGGAACTTCCATTGTTTCATGCATTCTTTTACTTAATGTTTGGAACTTTATTATAGAGTGCAAAATTTCTATGGAACTTAAAAGATCCAAAGTTTTGGGTAAAACTTGAAAATTCCATATTTGTACAACTTTTATAAGCAAAAGAATGCATGAAACAGTGGAAGTTCTAGACTTTAAAAGTTCCACCAAAAGAATGGACCTTTACAAAACCGATGCAACGCATAGCTACTTTCCCTTCTACGGACACAGCTCTTACCCCCAAGAGAAGGGATGCTTTGGGAGGAAAGAAGCCCAATTGGGTAGAAGTACCGAACCATGGAACTCTTCTCTTGAATTGACACAATTCTTAAACAGTCAGAAGGCTGCTTGGGAGGCATGCAAAAAGATGAATGGATAGAAAAAGAGGGTCCCATTTACTCTTAGAAGTACGTGAAGGTTGTAGTTAGTTAGGGTTGAAATTACTTTAATATACTTAAATAACTACTCACGTGTACAATAGAATAAAATAATAGTGGGACTTATGGTCATGACTATAAAAAGCAATCCATGCTTTTGACCCCTCCCATTCTCTTTATAATAGTAGAGATGAGATTGAATCCGTTGAGATAAACAGAGTATGTCAAGTATGCTGATAAAGATGAGATTGTAAAGTATGCTGATAAAGATCGGATTGTTCCATGGCCCACTTCACCAGTGGGAGTGAGAGCCGTTCCAAATAAAAATGAGGAATGGTCAGAGGCCCAATCCCCATATAGAAGTTTCCAGTTGAAAGATTAGAATCACTTTTCCATGATGTTAGCAGTATTTTTCATCTGTTTTCAGGTTGGCGCCAATATTCATCTTCGGTGAGAACGTGTCTGAGGTGTTCGAAACTTTGCCATTAGACCCTTTTAAAATTTTAATTCTTTGAAGGAACTTCGAATGAACTCATTAAGGTCCATTGAGAATGATGTATCATATTGCTGTCATATAATTTACTCAAATTGACACCCTCAGTTGAAGAAGGCTCTCCCATTGATGGGCGAATCTCCCCAAAAGATTGATAGTAATTTCTCTTGGTATTGAAGCTTGGAGAAAGGTTTGAAATTGCGGATATTTGGTCAATTTCCGACCAATCAAAACCAAAATTTTGAAAATTTCAGCAAAATTTTGGTAATTTTTTATGCTTTAATAAATTATTTGATCAAAATATCCCATACTTGTAAAATGGTGTTCGAAACTCTGTCAGAAGATCCTGATCTCATTCCATAAGGATCTTAAAATTGGTGCAACATTATTCTAATCTCATTCGGTAAGGAACTTCTTGCACGACAAGATTCTCGGGTTGGTGCAGTTGGCTAGTGTCCCTATAGTCATCTGTTCAACGCCCGTTCTCGACTCACCATGGCATCTGTAGGGAAATTTTTGAGTAGGTCGAAGGGACTAGTTATTGGCTCGATGGCTTTGGGATACCGTCTGTTACCAAAAAAAAATCCAAGAATCCAACAACATGGCACTTGAATTCATTGAAGGATTCGCAACGTTGGTAGACCACAAGATTCTGTTGTACATCCAAGACCACGATATTGCCATGGTCGGCAATCGTCACAACACTGAAGAATCTGTTAATGGGTTTTCTCTGTTGGCGACCCATACGATTGTTGGCCCAAAAATTTCGTTGTACCATATTCCTACATAACGATTTGTAGAATTAGTAGGGCTGTAAAAGCCTAGTTGGAAATTTAGGCCACCGAAATTAGAGTTTCTGGGTCTCTGGTGTATTGGATGGGTGTAATGGTGTCTATGGCAGTGCAAAGCTACAAACTAAAGAAGCAAATAAAGAAGGCAGAATAGGATAAATCCTAAGGTTTGCATGTATGAGCTGGGTGTAGGGACTGCTCTAAATGAGACTCCATCCACTCATACGAAAGCTTCGTATTACAAAGATTAATGCAGACCATTGACCGTTTCTCAAGTTGCTCGGATTAGGGGTGTCATTAGATAGCCTTTTGAATGGACTATAATAAAAGAAATGAACACTAGCCAAGGATCAACATGTAAATAACTCCCCTGGAACTGACCAGGGGCTCACATGAATGTTAAAGCAGGGAAAAAATGGGGTAGGGAGTCCCCTACCCTAAGCTATGTTTCTTCGATGGAGGTGGAGCCAGCTGACAGTGATGGTGCACACTGGTGGTGCTGCACAAACACAAGGGAAGGAGCTGGGAAGGCTTTCCGGACCTGCCATGGGTTTTTTAGATGGGTTGGTGATCCAACAGAGGGCCAAGTAGGTTTTTGTTTTAGATTTGTAGACCGTTTCTACGGTTGTGGAGCTTGGGTTTTATAGAAGGGGCAACTAGGGACTCAAGGGGGATTTAAGGGAAGTGGGAGAAGGTGGTTGGACCAACAAGGGATCAACTGAGGGAGCTGATGTTGAAGGGAAGTGACAATTGAGTGTGCAGGGGTGTACGCAGTGCTGTAACTGGGAACTTGAACAATGGTGGTAGACGGTCTACCGCCATTGCCAAACCAGGCTAAATATCTAATGGCGGTAGACTATCTACCACCAACAATAGATTTTGATTGAAAAGGTCTTAGCCCATGCACACTCAGGTTTGGGGATTTTGGCTTAGGGTTTTTAGGCCTTTATGGGCCCAAGCCAAGGTTCAGACCTTAGGGGCCATGGTTTTTAGGGTTTAAGCCCTAAGGGCTCTAGGGTTAGGCTAGGGCTTTGGTTTAGGGTCACCTAGAGCTAGGGTCTTAACTTAGGTTTCACTAGAGTTTTAACTAGGGTTGAGTCCTAAGGTTTACCTGGGATTTACCTAGGGTTAGGGTTTGGTACTAGGGTTTTCTAGGATTTGACTCAAGGTGAGGCCTAAGACTAACTAGAGGCTTACCTAGGGTTTAGGGGACTTGGCAGAGGGTAACTATGGTTAGACAAAGGTGTAAAAATTGGATGCTTAAAGCTGCCCATCTTTGCTGGAGAATGCCAAGGTTGGCGATTTGAACGGCAAAGACTGGAATCATCCTATTTTTACACCGAGCTCGGATATTAGGGATGCAGTCTGATGACATGTATGCATGTAGTGCAAGAAATGGTAAGTGCAATGAAGTGGTATGGCTACTGCTGGGAGAGCGAGTAGTTCAGTCTACTCACTAGAGATTGATGGATGCAAGAAGGGCACGACCCAGAGGCGCTAGCCGGAGGGATTGGATTCAGTTGATTGAAAATACACACAGGTGTCGAGAACACACAGGGTGTTAAAAGGGATATACAAGTGATGTACACTGTAAAGGTACACATGAGATGTCGAGGACACACAGGATGTCGAAAGGAGGACATACAGGTGGTATACACTGTAAAGGTATGCATGGGATGTCGAGGACACACAGGGTGTCGAAAGGAGGACATGCAGGTGGTATACACTGTAAAGGTATACACGGGATGTCGAGGACACATACAGGGGTGTCGAAGAGGGACATGCGGGTGGTGTACACTATAAAGGTACCCACGGGATGTCGAGGACACACGGGGGTGTTGAAGAGGGACATGCAGGTGGAACATACTGTAAAGGTACACACAGGATGTCGATGACACACAGGGGTGTTGAAAGGAGGACATGCAGGTGGTATACATTGTAAAAGTATACACGGGATGTCGAGGACACACGCAGGGGTGTCGAAGAGGGACATGCGGGTGGTGTACATTGTAAAGATACACACGGGATGTCGAGGACACACGGGGGTGTCGAAGAGGGACATGTGGGTGGTATACACTGTAAAAGTACATAAGGGATGTCGAGTAATGTACACTGTAAAGGTACATACAGAAAGGGTGGTGTACACTATAAAGGTACCCATAGATATCGAGTAATGTACACTGTAAAGGTACATACAGAAAGGGTGGTGTACACTGTAAAGGTACCCACAGATGTCGAGTAATGTACACTATAAAGGTACATACAGAAATGGTGGTGTATACTATAAAGGTACCCACAGATTGTTCAAAGATTTGAGGCATGGCTTGGAGGCACTAGCCGGATTGATTTGAAATGGTCGAGAGGCGCTGGATTTTAATCAAGAATGATGCTGGGGAATTTGGTCACAGGGTGTGACACTATGCAGGGATGTCATGCAAGGGATGATGGCGAGAATGCTCTCTCATGACTCTGTTGACTGCGACTCATGGGATGCATGGTGTCGGCTTCTTCTGCTTTATTTTGCCGGGGTTGATCAATGCAGGCTAGTATGACCAGGTCTGGTTACCAAAAGGTCCGTTTTTGAAAACATTTTATAAAAGGTATTAGACTTTTGTAAAAATTTTTGATTTTAACAGTAAGAATATTCAACTACCTTTTAGTTTTGCCAGGAAATTACCTTAGTCAGGGCTTGGGGATCATGTAATTTGTCTTTCACTCTTGGAGAGTGGAGTATGACCCAGAAGAGGTTTTGTCACCGCTGGGGATGTTCATGGGTGGACCTATTTGTCTTTTCACTACTGGAGATTAGAGTCTGACTGGGGAGAAGCTTGCTAGGAAACAAATTGGATGCTTCTATATTCTTGCTGGGGAAAGTGTATAGGGAAGCTTCTTCTAGGGATTCGCTGGGGAATACGACACCGTTGTAGATCGCTACTGGGGATTTGCTAGAGGATATATAACACTGTCATAGATCGCTGCTGGGGATCTAAACTCTGTTGGAGACTAGTGTCGGGGAAACTGCTCTTCCATGCCATCTGCAGTGGCCTGCTGCAGGGGACTCATTTGGCTAGACTGACTGCTACTGGATTCTGTTTTCAAACTGCTCTTCAGCTTTTTTCCCTTTTTTCCTTTGGAATGACCAAGTCATGGGATTCGCATAATTCTTGCGCGATAAGGCCGTTGACGGTTTTCCTCATGTCTACGAAGCTGATTGATTTTTATCCCTTTTTTGCTCATAGTCACAAGACTAGGCCTGGGGATCACGTGATTTTTGCCCAATGAGGTCGTTGTCAGTTTTCACTCATGCCCGCAATTATTGGGGAAATCTGCATTTGATGGGGAAAATGGATCTTCTCCCGTCATTGCCCTGAATGGCGTTCCTCTGGGGATTGGGAGACGATATTTCCGCTGGGGATACAGATGTGACATTGCGCTTGCACTTATAGTTTCTAGGGGATTTAGAAGGACTTGGAGTAGAACGAAATGTAGGATATATAGGGGACCGAAGTTTGGGACACCCTAGGATTTCTCCTGTTGTAGTTGATTTACACTCCTTTGAAGGTTTTGGTTTTTGATACAATTGATTTTCACTCTCTAGGAGAATTTTTCTGTTGAAGATTTCTTCCTTTGGTTTCCCAACGTTTTTTTTTTTGATCCGACAGGGAATTCGGGAGAGGTTGTCTCTGCTGAGGGTAAATAGGTTGTTTTTCAAGCGAGTTTGTCCCCGAAAGATTCTTCTATTGGGGAAAGAATCCAGAGAGAATGTCTCTATGGGGAGTCTCTAGCTTTTGAAATGTTTCGACTTCTTTTTTGAGATTTCCTTTGATGAAAATTTTATACCCTTGAGACCTGACTCGTCTGGAGAGTTTGAGGGGATTTTTTTTTTTGCTCTGTGGGAAGAGGTTTTTAGAGAGGCTTTGGTTCCACTAGGGTTGATTTGAGTCTACATGGGGAAGTCGGGGATATGACTCTTCTGGGGAGGAGTTTACTTCACGGGAGAGAAGGGGGAGGTATGATCATTTTTTTGTGTGTGATCGCACCTGATTTGTCAGGTTGCCTACGTATCATTTGCAAGATCAATCATGACGTAGTTCAGGCAAATGCCGTAGAGGATAAGGGAAAATGTGTAATGAAAGAAGGGTTGTTAGGCTCAAGTGGCTAACTAGCAAATTTCATTTGATTTGTAAACGGGTTATATGGAAAAAGGATAATGAGTGTGCCAAGGATGACCTCCTGTCATTTCCCGGAAAAACTACAAGTGCAAAGCGTCTATCAGATCTAGACTCTAAGCGTAGTATCGTTTGACTTTATCCATGTTAACGGGCTCTGAGAGGTCTTTGTCATCCATACGTCCGAGTCAAAGGGAGCCGCCTGTGAATTTGTCTTAGACGATGTATGAACCTTCATAATTAGGAGCAAACTTGCCCCTTGAGTTCGGAGAGTTTGACAACATTTTTCAGAGAACCAGGTCGCCGATCTCAATGCTTCGTTTGACTTTCTTGTTGAATGCTCTAGCCATGCGCCTCTGATAAGCCTGAGACTGATTGATAGCTTTCAACCACCGTTCTTCAATCAGATTCAGCTGTTCATACCGGGTCTGCGTCCATTTTGCCTCTAAGAGTTCTGCTTCCATTAACACCCGGAGTAATGGAATCTGTACTTGGTCATCAAAAGGGGCATAAATAGCCTTCTCTCTCCTTGATGTTTATTATTTAAATATGAACATCCACACCTAGAGCCGGATAGTTTTGAAAGCTTTTTCGTAGACAGATTTTCACTTACTTATCAAGTCTCTCTTAATAATAATTTATCTCATAAGTCTAACTTAGATGTCCGTATATCTAAAGGAAAAGTGCTTGGTCGATGCTAACGTAACAGCAGGCTAATGTAGGATATTTATTAGAGTAATGATAGCAATAAGCAATAGGCAATAGGAAATTGGAAGACGTGTTCCATTCCAACACAATTTCCTCTATCCTGACCATACAATCTATCACGAAGTTACAGCGAATCCAAGGAGTGTACAAACAAGTCTCCTATTAATATTAATAAGGGATTGATGAGTACACCCCAAACTAAAAAAGAAATTTTTTTAATTTTAACAAAACATAAAAGTTAATGAAAGGACATAAATAACTTTGCCTTCTTTATTCTCTGATCAAGGACTCTACAACCCTTCCAAAAAATTCTGAGTCTCTCTTTTCTAATCTATCAAGGAAAGAAAGAAAGTGGAAAACTATTTCTAAAATGGGGTTTCAGATTATACTGAAAGATAAGAGTAGGAATATATATTTAAGTTGGGGAAGAGGTTAAATTCAAGAAAAGTAAGAGATTCCTTGTCTTCTGTGCTCGTAGAACAGAAGCCTATCTTCCTTCAAATGCAAGAGTTCCTTCAAATGCAAGAGTAACAACAGATTTTTTTCCAATGAATTATATGACTTGAATGAATGGTCCGTTTTCAATACCTTCTTCGTCACCATCTATTTAGAAGTTTGAAACCAATCAAAGAAAAAAGAAAAAAGAAAGATTCCAGAAGTTCACTGCCCGAAAGAGAGATAGAGGGGGTTGTGAGTTTTTGCAGAAGACAAACAAGAACGAAGAAAACAACCACAAGGTTTTTTTTTGTCATTATGTTGTATGATTTTTATTAAAAAATTGTGTTTTTATAGTTTGGTGTGTCATCATCAAATAGTGGTGGGGTGCGGGTAACCTCACCCATTAATAACCATCTTTTTTCTTTTTTTCTTTCAATAGCTAAAATCTGCTTTGAATTTTAGTGAGATTTGTGGTACAAATCACGACATGTAGATCTCTTCCAAACATCCGTAGTTGATTTATTAACAAATTAATATAATGTAACGGTAGTCAAGATACCTAATTGATTTTCTCTTGCAGGTAGTTAATTTATTAATAAATTATTATAATGTTATACCGTATAACATTGTAATAGTTTATTAATAAATTAACTAATACCTAATGTACTTATTAAATATTAAGTTTAAGTTTCAATGTCATTAAAATTAAACAGGGTTGGCTGGTGCAAACTCCAATTAGGGGTGTACACAAGCCGAGCTAGCTCGATTGCTCAGTTCGACCCAATCAAGCCGAGCTCAAGCTTAATTTTTAGGATTGATCGGCCGAGCTGAGCCAAGATGAGCCGAGACATGTTTGATTCGGCTTGGCTTGAATATCGGCTCAATTTGGCTCTAGCCCGGCTCTGCTGGGCATGAATATATATATATATATATAACAAATCAAGCCAAGCTCGAACCAAACCAAGCCAAATTTCCGAAAACAATTTTAGGCCGAGCCGAGATCAAACCTAGAGTAATTCCCTTTCAAGCCGAGCCGAGCAGGGCCAAGCTTGGCTCAGCCCGGCTCGAATACACCCCTACTCCAAACGCTAGTAAAGTAATATTATCATTACATTATGCCTTGCCCTTGCTCAGTTTTATTTTAGTACGGGGTTTGAGATATCAATATAGTGAAAGATATGTTTGTTGCGCAATTTTCACTTGAACTTTGGGGACTGTTGATATTCCTAATCCATTCACCTGTGTAATTCACAACCGCATTCTCTTTATCGTCCACCTCAATTGTCAATTGAATCTAACCTTCTGAGACAGTTTAGACTGGACAGTCACAACACTATTTTTGAATCTCTCCTCTCTCAAACTATATTTTGATAAAAATAAAGTTCAGTGACATTTTAAACATTTGATCTTTGAACTGAACCAAACCCTAAACGAGACGAGACGAGACGAGCCGAGCCGAATTAAACATGGTCTGGCTCAAGCTTGGCTTTTTTAAACATTTGAACTAGAAAGTTTCAATTGGAACTAATTCGAAAAAAATACACCCATTACTCAGTCTAAGCGGAGAAGATATGAGAAGAAGAAAAAAAAGTTGTTGAAAAATTAAGACATCAAGTTATAAGAAATAGGCAAATAAAAATCAAAAGCAGAACAAGCTATCGGCCTTCAAAGGTTGTAGAAGTGACATCGTTCGCGGAGCATAATCTCTGAGGAGATGAATCCGTATAAGATGATATCAGCCTTTCGGTAAATGCAGGTTGCTTTGGAGTAGGAAGAGTTGCAATCTCACTACTAAGCATTGCAAGTATGGTAGACACAGTTGGTCTGTCCCTGGCAAATTCTTGCACGCACAACAGTCCCACATGGATGCATCTCAGAACTTCTGTCTCAAAACATGGGTCATATATTGTCGGATCAACTAAAGCAAAGATCTTGTCTTCATTCCATAATTTCCATGCCTGAAACAATCCAATGCTTATCTACTTAGAATATTTGAAGGTTGGATCATTCACTCAAATGTGGAGAAATATATTATTATAAACTTACGTATCTCATCAGGCTCAAAGATTCCTCGTGATGGCTAAAACTACTATTCCGCCTCCCAGCAACAATCTCTAGTAGCAATACCCCGAAGCTAAAGACATCAGATTTTTCAGAAAATTGCCCTTCCATGGCATACTCCGGAGACATATAGCCACTGCATTTCATTATTTTCCATAATTAGAAATGTTTATAGCATGACTTATGAAATAATTACACTTTTTCTTGAGATAAAATGGTTAGATATTAGATTGGGAACTAAAAACCTCAGCAAAATAGACAGTTAGCTAATTAAAAACAATGAACCAAGTCAAGCAACTACAACTTACTATGTTCCAACGACCCTTCTAGTATTTGCCTGATCCTGATCACCTCCAAATATCCTTGCCATCCCAAAATCTGAAATTTTAGGATTCAGCTCCTTATCCAACAAAATGTTACTTGCCTTGAGATCTCTGTGAATAATCTTTAATCTAGAATCCCGATGAAGATAAAGGATGCCTCGACCAATCCCTTCAACAATATGGAAGCGTTTTCTCCAATCTAGGAGTTCTTGTTTGGTTGGATCTGACCAGTAGTAGATATTTTAAGGTGAATATGAATATAAAATTGGTTAAACTTTTAGATTTGCTCATCTAAAACAAACCAATAAGCAAAGGTACTTAATATACTACTTTTGAATGGAAATGTATTGAGTTCCACTAATTCTTATTTATGAGTTATGCAATTGAGAATAGTATTGAAAGCTAAAAGAGCATATTTGCGAGAACTAACCAAATAGAAAGGCGTCCAAGCTTTTGTTGGGCATGTATTCATATATCAACATCTTTTCTCCCCCTTCAGTGCAGCAGCCAAGGAGCCTAACAAGATTCCTATGTTGGAGTTTAGAAATCACTGCAACCTCATTCTTAAACTCCACTATGCCTTGTCCAGAGCTCCTTGAAAGTCTTTTCACAGCTATTTCTCGTCCATCCAGCAACTTCCCCTGGAATCAATCATATAAAAATAACTATTTATTGATTTTAATGTGCTATTAAGAGTCTAAAGGATTACTACCTTATACACTGGACCAAAACCGCCTTGCCCAAGCTTATTTGCTACATGAAAGTTGTTTGTTGCAATCACCATATTCTCAAAATTGAAAAGTGGTATCTCTAAGCCTTCTCGCTGCTTCATGTTGTCTTCAGCCATGCTATCATCTGAAGTTTCTTTATATTCCTCACGCCTATCAAATTTTAATTTTTTCATCCCTTTCTTCTTTCTACCTGATTCAAGATCTAGTAGTACTAAGGAATTTATTTTAATGAAAATGAGGCAAGTATCTCATGGTTTGCAAAGCTGATTATCATATATTTAATTACCTCTTTGTTTAGCCATCCACCACCTACATGAGAAGTATGTGCAGATGCCAATGGCAATTGTTCCTATAAGCACTGTAATTATAATAATTACCTTTACTGGCTTTACATCCCTCTTTTTATCTGCATTTCAAAAGAAATAACTCCAATTTATAAATTTCAATATATGTATATAAATAAAAAAATAAAAAAACTATTTTGTCAAAAAAGAATAAAGGAGTTCAAAATTTATGATCATTAAAGTGTAGATTATTGACAATTTTTTTGTTTTTTTTTTGGTAAACTCAATAACACCACAAGGTGATTCCTGAAGGCAAATGAAGGAAACACTCACACCACCCATGCAAACACACACACACACAACATGCGAACACACACCACATATGCAACCCCAATAAGCTTCACCCTAGAGCTCCTCAAAACGGGTACCAACCATTTGAGGCGCCAAGGAACTTACAAGGGATAGCATGCTCGGATAGGATATCCGATATGGGACTAACTGACACCTGAAGGCTTTAGTTTTTTTGGTAAACTCGATAACACCACAAGGTGATTACTGAAGGCAAATGAAGGAAACACTCACACCACCCATGCAAACACACACACACACACAACATGCAAACACACACCACACATGCAACCCTAATAAGCTTCACCCTAGAGCTCCTCAAAACGGGTACCAACCGTTTGAGGCGCCAAGGAACTTATAAGGGATAGCATGCTCGGATAGATATCCGATATGGGACAAACTGACACCCAAAGGCTTTAGTTTTTTTGGTAAACTCGATAACACCACATGGTGATTACTGAAGGCAAATGAAGGAAACACTCACACCACCCATGCAAACACACACACAACATGCAAATTCAACTTCTTAACACTTTAAAAATTCAACTTCTTAAAGTCAACATGAATATATGACTATAAGCATATAATCAAATGAAAAAGAATAATTAGAATTAACAAAGAAAGTTGATCTTACCAAGTTCTGAATATGCTACGCGAATGTGAAGATCCACTCCACCCATAGAGAACTTCTGTATATCAATTAAATCTCCGCTCCATGACATACACCCAATGCCACTTTCATACGCAAAAGCTATACATGAACAATTCCTTAAGCACTGTTGTCCGCAATAGAATTCGTCTTCAGGAGATAACCAAATTGCAGAGTCTGGAACTTTCATCATTTCAAGCTTCAAAAACCCATCTTGTTTTCCCTCTTCGCGGCTACCGTTATTTCTTTCACACAGCAATTGACTTTCCCTCACACACCCACCTCTCCAATTTCCCTTACTCCATTCCTCTATAGATTTCGGCTCGAATCCTCTCAAACAGCTACAAATTTCTGAATTTAGTACATCACAACTTCCAAATGGTCCACACTTGCCATAAACATCACAGACGGTCCTTGGGTTCAACCATGAGGGAGCCCATTCCTTGGTCTCCACGTCCCAGTTCGTCTGTACTAAAATCCCCTGAGAACTCAAAACAATTTTCGAAAAGGTCTCATCTACATAATTGTAAGTTAGATATAAACTTCCTTCTGGATTATCTTTAATGACATTGAATCCATTAAGATAAACGGAGTACATGTCGGGTATCCCGATAAAGATCCGATTGTTCCATGGACCACTTCTCCAGTGCGGGATAGCTCCGTTCCAGATAAAGATTTGAGGAATGTTCAGAGGGCTGCCAAACCCAGCAGAGAAGGTTCCAGTTGAAGGATCAGAATCACTTTTCCATGATGTTAGTATTTTTTTTTCACCTGTAATCAAATTGACTCCAACCTTCATCATTGGCAAGAACGAGTCTGTTGGGTGATCAAAACTCTGCCATAAGAACCCGGTGGAATTTTCTTCTCGCAAGACAAGATTCCCAGATTCCAATATCATGGCGCTTGAATTTCTCGAAATATTTGAAACATTTGTGGACCACAAAATATTTCTCCGGCCGTCTAACACCACGAGATTGCCGTCATCTGCAATTGTCAAAACACCAGAAGAATCGCTAAATGGGGTTTCTCTGTTGGCGACCCATATGATTGTTGGTGTTGGTCCAGGAATTCCGTTATACCAAATTCCGAGGTACCGAATATTTGTAGAATTACCGGGGCTGAAAAAGCCTAGTCTGAATTTTTCGGCAACAGAAACTACAGTTTCTGGGTCTCTGATGGATTGTGTGGATGTAATGGAATCTATGGCTGTGCAAAACTCCAAACTAAAGAAGGAAATGAAGAAGACAAAAGGGTGGAGAAGAGATCCTACTTTTGTCCCGCTGCTACTACCCATTACTGGATAGCCTCTTGCTGTTGGTGAATTGGCATCGGCCAGTGGTCTAAGACTATGTACTATTATATAACATTACCCATAGATCAGTGCCGTTGGATTGGATGACACCCTTGTCTATGGTCCCTAAGTTTAACGGCTATGAATGACTTCCATAGGTAATTAATATAGCCCAAGGGATAGGATCATAGGACGTGAGTGCCTTATTTTTATTTCAAATAGGAAAAAATTAGCTCTGGTGGATGCCGGAGCCCCTGCACGAGTTGGGCGCTCGGGCATCCAGAAATGATGGGACATGTGGCAATTAAAAGAGAAGTGATATCAAATGAGAAGAAGTCAAAATCATGGAAAAAAATGGAATGACTTCTCTTCCAAATTATTATCGCCAGATGTCCTTTCATTTGTGGATGTCCAAAGCTAATTTTTTGCCCTTCAAATTTCTTGGTATGAAAGCAAAAGCAAACAGAACCAATGAAGTCGTCTTTGGTCTTTCCAAAAAAAAAAGTCGTCTATGGTGGGCAGCAGGATACTTCCGAGCTGGGACCATTTGAGTTGGGACTGTTATGCATATTTGACTAATAAAATCAACTTTTGCTCTCGAATTTCTTAGGCATGCCCTACTCTCCAAAAATCAACACTTATTCTTGATTTTAGTTAATACACGTTGTCCATTTTCTTAGGCAGGCCTAGTCTCAACCAAAAATCAATACATGTCATTGGTTCAAGCCAAAAACCAAAGTCTGTCTATACTTTGAAGTGTTTGTTTTTGTCTGATGGGAAAAAATGACATTCCTAGAAATGACCGATTGTATCTAATAACGTGTGGTAGAAATGTTGTAGAAAGTTGTCCATGTCGTGGATTTGCAAGTGGTATTTCGCTTTGGGTCTTTGTGATGCCTATCGGTGGATTCGGGTGTTGCACCATGGTTTGATGAAGCAGGGGGACACGGATAGGACTCATCTTGGGTAAGTTTCAAGATTTTTAGGATTCGAACTCAACAAAGGTGTCCTGTCCTAGCAATTCTCATAATTCTAAATTTGGGCTATATGTCTAACTAAAGAAACCGACGTTTCACACTCCTCATTTGTAGGATTGGATTGTTCATCCGAAGGGCTCATTTGACTCTTATGTGTGGTAGATGATGTGGGACATTGATGTCAAGTAAAGGTACAACGAATGGATGCTGGGAAGTGAGGTCATTGTTTTTCAAATTCTATAGATTGATAATAAATATTCAACAAATCATAACTTACTTTTGTAATATCGGATCAAGAAATCCGTCAGATGTGCTAGAAATAAAATTTTGAGATCTACAATAGCTATTTCACGAAGATTTTCTAGATTTTATTGTTTAAGATGTCAGAATTGAGTTTTAATTTTGGCTCTAAAATAAAAAATGAAAATCAAGGATATATTAATTATGCTTTAAGTTGTTTTAGATATAGGGTTCAGATTATTTGCTTAGCCTCTAAATTAATTAGTTTTTAAGGCTTCTTGTTATTATAAATAGTTGCTATATGAGCATTGATATGGAACTTTTGAATTATTAAATTAGAACTGACCTTTAGCTATTCTTTTAAGTTATTTTCTAAACTTTTGAGTTGCTTAGATTAGCATGTTGCAACGGTATTTTTTTAGGTTTGTTCTAAGAAACTTAGACTTCAACAGTAATCAATAATTTTACATTTTTATCCTACTAGTTGGTACTAGAGCGAGGTCTTCCCTATTGTGATTAATTTGAATGCTAGACAAGTTGATTTACCATGATGATTGTAGAAATTAAATCAAAATCTTGTTGAGAAACATGTGGCCAAGATGAATGAACAACTTGAGGAACTCAAGCTTTGACATTTGTAGACTCAAAATTTGCAACCTAAGCATGATGATCAAGATTATACTTGTAGATGTAAATCAAACAGTTTTTTTTTAGTCTATTTCTTTGTATGAAGATTTGAAGCAAAAGAGACCGACAAGTTCCAAAGATCATAAGTATGACCTAAGCGAAAAGAGGGGTGAAGAAATTGACGTACAAGTTAAAAACAATAATAAAGTTGTGGTTCAGAGTAAAGTGATCGATCAGTTGGCTGCCGCCCCCCTTTCTAATTGTTGGTTGGCATGCATCACCAACTATCCATGAAGAAGATTATTCTAAAGAAAACTAAGATACAAACTTGAAGTTGAGTTTTTTTCCAACCAGGTAAGAATGATGCGGGGGCATAAATTCAAATAAAAACATGATGAACGGATGTCAGGAAGAAAGATCGTTGTTTTTCAAATTCTGCAAATTGAAAAGAAATGTTCACAAATTCAATATTTTCTGCTCAATACACTACAAAAATAAAGGCCTATGGCGGTGGATTTTTCGCGGCGGTATTATAATACCGCCGCCATGTATGGGATACGATGGCAGTATTATAATACCGCCGTCCATGACCGTGTTCGGAACAAAATTCACGGTGGGTAATTAATACCCGCCGTGGTATATACTACATGGCGACGGTTTTATCTATAACCGTCGTGGAAGGCTTTCCCTCCAACTCTTTTGGTTTCCCGCCTTCGCATCATGGCACGACGGTTTTAAAAATAACCATCGTTAAGATTGTAGCATGGGCGGCGGATATAAGATAACCGTAGTGGTATGTACGTATATGACGGCGGTATTTTGAAACCGCCATAATATTTAATTAAAAAGACGTCGATAGTTTTTTTTTCTTCCTCTTTCTTTCTCTTCCTCTTTCTTCCTTCCCTGCTCTGTGCTCTCTTGCTCTCTGCTCTCCACCACCGCCACTGATCTCCGACCACTCCACCACTGCCGATCACTTATATCCAACCACTCTACCATCTCCGACGACCTCTGACCTGCGCCAGCGTTCTCCGTCCATCTCCGGCAACCTCCGGCGTCTCCGACCACCTGCGGCAGCTCCCCTTACTAGTAAGCTCTCTCTCTCTCGCTCTCTCCCTCTCTCGCCCTGGTTCTCTCTCTCTCTCTCTCTCTCGTTCTCTCCCTCTCTCGCCCTGGTTCTCTCTCAACTCTCTCCGTCTCTCCCCAGCAGCTCCACTCACGTGCGGCATTCTCTGGTTCGCAGCACCCTCCACGGTCTTCCCCAGCAGCTCCCTCCAGGTAATCTCTCTCTCTCTATAATCTGTTTCTTTGTAATCTCTCTATATAATTTGTCTCTCTGTAATCTCTCTCTAATGCATGCATGTAATCTCTCTCTCGCGGGTTGATTTTGATTGATTTAGAAACAAATAAGAAACAAACGGACTTAAATTTAAGACATGCACCACAATGTAATCTTAAATTTTCTTGTTTAATGATTTTGGTTGATTTGGGTTTTCGAGTGAGCTTGTTGATGATCTTTTCTTTTGATGATTATTTGGTGAAAATTTGGGATATATCCCTAATGTTCCAATTTATTTTGAAGCACACCCACCATTTCCATGGCCACTTGCCCTCTTCATTTCCTAGGTGTGAATAGTGGTCATTCTTCTTTTCTCCATTTCCTACGTGCACAGCTTTAGGTTCTTTCATAAATTAGTGTAGTTTTGGTTAACTAAATTCTGATTTAGGTGGTAGTTTTTAATCAATTTTGTAAGGTGTGATTTAGGTTGACTAAAATGTGACTTTAGTATTTTAGAAATAGACATGTAGCAAGCTGTGGGTGTGCACGAATAACTATGAACATTACCAAACAAGCCCAAAAAAATGCCTTGACCAAGTATTTTGGAAATTATTGGAAAAAATTTTAGGTGATAAAATACATTCTTTGTATTGTAATTTAGAAGAAACATTTGTGGGCGCAAAATTCGTTTTCTTCGCTTTCAAATTTCCTCCATTGTTGTATGGAGTATATTGTTTGTTGTGGGGACTATCCTTCCAATCTGAGTAAACTCAGACTGTTAAATTACCTTCCCTTTATTGGGGAAGAACCTCTGATTAAGATGAAGAATAAAAAGAAGAACAATATATTGAATAAAGTATATGTATTTATTCAATGGGGTTGCCTAATTCTCATGTAGGCGTTACAAGTGCCTCATTAAGGTCTTTGTTGGTGAAGCGACCCATAGGGTCAGTTACATTTGGAGCGACCCGTAGGGTCGATTGCTTTTTAAGTGACCCATAGGATCAATTTCATTTGGAGTGACCCATAAGGTCAGTTCAATTTGATACAACCCGTGGGGTCGATTTCATTTGAAGTGACCCCTAGGGTCAATTTCATTTGGAACGACCCATAGGGTTAGTTCAATTTGGTGTCGATTTCATTTGGTGCGACCCATAGGGTCTACGCATCTAGAGCGACCCGTAGGGTATGTTGCTTCTGGGTTGAGCCATAGGGTCGATTGAATTTGGAGCGACCCATATGGTCAATTGCTTATGGTGTGACACGTAGGGTCAATTGCTTTTGGTGCGACCCGTAGGGTCGGTTGATTCTGGAGCGACCCATAGGGTTAATTGCATTTGGGTTGACCCATAGGGTCGATTGAATTTGGAGCGACCCATAAGGTCAGTTGAATTTAGGGCGACCCATAGGGTCAATTGCTTCTGGAGCGACCCATGGTTTGTTGCATTTTGGAGCGACCCATATATCCTGTAAAAAATTGGGCAGCACCTCCCCCTTTTGTGGATATTAAAAAGGGGAGTTCTCATAGCCAACTTGGACTATGGGGGCTCTTAGCCAACAAGTCCTATGGTCGGCCATAGCAATTGCGGCATTTCCACTACGGACTGTTGGGGTTTGGGACGGCTTGTTCGGCCTGGCCCAGGGTTTGACATAGGCCTGCCTTTTGGGCGGGTGGTGGAACCACCCTACTTGGTGTGCATCTAGTTGGGTGCACTCTCCGTTTCTTTGGGCCCCTTAGTTGATGGGGCGATGATGATGCCTGAGTTTTTTAATCAAGGCATGCCCATATCAAAGCCCGGCCCGAAGGCTAGGCCCATGTAAAGTCCGTCCCGGAGGATAGTACCACTAGGTCAGACCCGAAGTTCTGGCCCATTACATTGGCCCCTCATAGAGGGTCCAAACATGTGTGGCCTAGCCCGAAGGCCGGCCCATTTACATGGTCTAGCCCGAAGGTCGGTCCCGATTAGTGGGGTTGATCGCTTGTGATCTGAGAATTGATAGCTTGTGATCTAAGAAGGAAACACTGCTCTCTATTGCCGGAAAGCCAGGAACCACCTCTACTGCCATTGTTGTGTTCTCTATTGGAGAGACCATTTTTGAGTGGACTGTTGCCGTTACCAAAGGGTTCCGAGAGTTTTCTCACCGAGGAAGAGAGAGCATGCCAAGAGGGCTTGAACTATACCCAAGCACGAACATGCATGACTGGACATTAGTCTAAAGAAAGGGAGAGGCCTAATGACCATCTGTTAATATTCTTTCTTATGTTTTCTCCTTGAGTGGGCTGCTGTCTTCATATCCAGCCAACCACCCCACTTTGTTCTCTCTTGTTTTGTATTGTACAAGTGAGAAGAGAGGGTGAGGGATCATGGAACATGGCCGTGAGCTGTCGCCTTTGAAGAGAACCAGGAACACTTTCATTCCTATCAACACATGCAGGCCTTGGACTTTCCAAGAGAGAACTGAATGCCCTTTTTTTTTTGGTGGGCTGTTGGTGGTTTCTCTTAGAGAAGTATTGATCGAGGTTGCTGATTTTTCCGCTTTGGTTGCCGTTCTCCTCTATCACCGCATATCCTTTGAATGATTCGAGCGAGAGAGTATGGTGGAGGGTACCCTTTGATTGCTGCCATATCCGGCCAACCCAAGACAATGAGAGTAGGGACGAGAGATATGTGTCTCTGTCTCCTTTTTTTTTTATGTCATCGCCAGAGCGAGGACCGAGATAGAGAGAGAGAGAGAGATCTCTTTTTGTTTTTTTGTTTTTCTCCCCACCATCTTGTGCAGCCTCAAAACCGTGAGAATGGCCATTCTGAGAGAGAGAGAGAGAGATCTCTCTTTTTATTTTCTGCCCACCGGCTTGTGCTATCACTTCTCTGCAATCTTTATTCAGCAATCTGTGTTCTCCTCTATGCAAGACAACCGAGAGATCTCTTTTGATTCTCGTTTTGGTTGCCACCAGCCCTTAGACTGTGTATCACCCAAAGAGAGAAGAAGATCGGGAGAGAGTACAGATCTGGATCTCTCCCTTTTTTATTTTTTTTTCTTCTGTCCTCTCTCAAAACCGTGAGAGATTCAGAGAGAGATATCTCTTCTCTCCTTTTTTTTTGTATCCTCACCCACCAAAACCGTGAGAGTTATATCCTCTCTCCTTTATTTTTTTGAATCTTTGGACTCTTTTATTTGGATCCATATGAAAGGAACGTGAGTGAGTGGGTGAATAGGTGGTTAGTGATGAGAGGAAGGGATAAGGATCATGGATTGTGATTTGTGAAGTGATGTGGTGTGGGTAAGGTGTATCATGAATGATACACCCCCCTCTAAATGGTACGGAGAGGGGTGAAAGGATAAGGTAGAAAGTTAGGAGAGAGAATGAGCGGTGGATAATGATAAGTCTTAAGGAAGTGCTAGCATCACTTTCTTTCAAATTCACTTTCTTTATAGAAAAAGTTAATAAGCTTTTAAAAGAGAGTGAGACTAGCATTATTCTAAGCTTTAACATCATAAAGCTCAAAACTCAAATGGTGTAGAGATAATGGAAGGTGGGTGTGATCCGCTACACACTCATCTCTAGGGTTTCATACAATGTTGTGTACTAAGCGATAGGTACACCCATATGGCTTAGGTATAAAACGCGCACACTGTACACCGTAATGCAAACACTCCATCATATAATTTGAGTATGATGAAAGTATCAATACACTTCATTTGATAGGGTGTGACACTGGAGCACTGAAGTTGGTGCAACCCAAATCTAACCGAGCGTAGCAATTTCGCTGCCTACAACATTTTTAGTTGCTCCGGTTTTCTCCTCAACCATAGTTAATCTCTTTTTTTTTTTAAATCCTTATGGTTAGGAAACTACACAAACCTCGTCAATCACACATGGATGTGATCCTATCCAATTGTGATTGAATTCGGAAAGTAATACTCACATAACCTCCTTTTAATTCTAGTTATGAACTTTAAACCATTAGAGTTAATATTTTTTTTCTAAAAACAAATGTTAGATTGTTGAACTTGTGGGTGTGATTGAACTCAGGGAAAGTTCAATCATGATTGAATATGATCTCAACTCAAAAAAAAAAAATTTCAAAGTTTAGGGTCACCTACCCCCATTCCTAATCCTAGAGATCGAATCACGGCCAATTGTGATTGGATTTGGGGAGAGTTCAAAAGCACCCATCGGCCAACACGTGTCCCTTTTAACCCAAATCAATCATGGTTTTGATTAACTAACCATTGGGGTTCAATAATATCAACTTAAGGTTAATATATATGTCTAAAATCAAGAATATATTTTTTTTTTTCTAAAAACCAATGTTAGATAGATCAACTCTAGGGGTGAGTGAATCTTAACCATAGTTAGTGGATATTAAAAGGGACACATGGCGATTTATAGAGATCATTTAACTGTGGTTAAGCATAATTAACCAAAGGTTAATATGTTTAATTTTTCCTTAAAATTAAGCAAGGTTAGATGGATTAAACCTAGGGGTGAGTGAATCTTAAGCACTATTATCCGGGTGTTAAAGGGGACACGTGGCGGCTTGCTGAGCCCCCTTTAATTGTGGTTAAGCATAATCAACCTAAGGTTTTGTTTTTCTTCTAAAAATCAAGGTTAAATGGATGAATCCTAGGGGTGAGTGAATTTTAACCACAGTCAGTGGGCGTTAAAGGGGACACACGGCGGCTTATAGGGCTCCCTTTAATTGTGGTTAAGCATAAGCAACCTAAGGTTTTTTTTCTAAAAACCAAGGTTTGATTGATGAACCCTAGGGGTGAGTGAGTTTTAACCATAGTTAGTGGGTGTTAAAAGGGACACATGGTGGCTTATAGAGATCCTTTAACTGGTGTTAAACATAATTAACCTTAGATTAATATTTTTTATCATATTTTCTTATAACCAAGGTTAGATTATTGAATCCTGGGGATAAGTGAATCTTAACCACAGTTAGTGGGTGTTAAAAGGGGTACATGACAGCTTGTAGAGCCCTCTTTAATTGCGGTTTAGCATAACCAACCTAAGGTTATTTTTTCCCTAAAACTAAGGTTAGATGTGTAAGCACCCCATTTTTACACCCTCTTTTAACCAGGGTTAATATACTTAACCAGGATTAGCTTGCCTTAACTCTAGGTCTAACCTCGAGCACATGACTCAATCCCGGCCCATAAGCCCATTAACCAAGACCCCTTTGCCATAGCCTAACACCTAGTCACCCAAGCTCGTTTAGGCACATGCTGATTTTTCTTCTTGGAAGAAATGTTAGTGTGTAGCTAGCACACATTACTAGCCAACACCACCCATACCACCAACCCACTCACTTTTTCTTTTATATATAAAATGAAAACAAAAAGAATTTTGATAATTAATATGCATGGCAGCTTTGTTAATGGGTTGGCACACACTGTTTCTTTTTAAAGAATAGTGTGTTGCTCACGCATTTGAAGCACACCCTTCCTTGAAGCTTTACTACAAGCCCAGGTCCCCTTTAATGTTAAACTCAGATAACCGGGAGTCTCCAGCTTGGCCAGGCCCGTTCTTTGCAAAACCAAATGGTGATAGCTGCGCAGAGTGGCCTGCGCACCTCTGTGGCACCTTGAGTTGACTCTGCCCCTACCTCCACCTTTATTTACACCCATGCCATAGCCCTCCCTCGGGTCTATTTAAACCACACCACCTCCACTCTTTGAAGGGAGGCTCGGGAATTGATTTTCAAAAGGGTCATAAAAACTCAAGGAAGAAGAAGGAAAAGAAGTGGAGACCCACCCAACGAAAAAAAGCTTGTCTTAGACTTCCAGTGAGCATCCCTACCTCTACCAGTGAGAGAGTATGATTGGTATAATGTGAGTGATCTAGCCTTTGGCTGAATACTCTCATACCTAAACACTCTTGAGGTCTTAAAGATACCCTTCGAGCTCAAACTCGCAAAGGCGAGGGTAGGCATACCCTGCACATTTTTTTTCTTTGCTTATCAAGTTAACTTTACTTTGCCAAGAAGGAGGACCCCTCCCCTTGAAAACTAAAGGCTCCTCTACGTTGCCTATGGAAATGTAGGGGGGCCCCACGGTCACAAGAGGAGAGGTACTCCCTCTTTTTCCTTCCTCATTTCTGTCATTTGCATTTTTTTTATCATCTCATGATAGTTCAAGCTTTAAACTCAATCCTGTGCAAACTAAAGAGAGTGAGGACTCCATTTCAGGCCTTTTCCTAACCTATGAGAGAAGCTAAAATTATCCCCCAGAGGTTGTTAGCCCTGCTAAACACTTCAGGATAATCCCTTCTTGAGGTTGCATCTATCCCCTCTTGGAGTCCCTTTTGAAGAAGGGAGTTCGTAGGCCCTCTCCCCTCTATTTTAATTTCATTTATTGTTTGGTCATCTACTTGTTTAAGTTCTTAAGGAAGACCTCTCCCCTCTGCAAGATCATTCAAGGTCTCCCATGTTACTTCATGTGATATAGGAGGTCTCTTGAGAAATAAGAGAGGTTTATTCTCTTGAGTCTTGTTTTACATTCCTGAAGGTTAATTTGATTCAGCTGGGGAAGGGGGGCTTTTAGCAAGATAGAATCCTTAGGAGGGTGTTATCATGGCTGGATATTGTTCTGCAAAACATATGAGCAAATAGCGGCATCACTGCCTGAAGCACAGAACAGTATGCAGGCACGTAACACTTCCTATTGGCCAGGGTTGTCTAAGATTGTCCTATCTTTTTTCTTTTTTCTTTTTTTTTTTCTTTCTTTTTCTCAAACCATTCCTGGGTCTCATTGTAGAGCTTTATTTCTTTTGGCATATGTGATTCTGTCTCATTTCTATTGGAGCCTGAAGTGCCAACACTGAATGTACTAACGTTGCAGGAGACACTAGAAGTTGGATTCTCACCTGACTGTCACCTTTGGTGGTTTGAACCATTAGAGTATTTTGGTTCGTTTGGGGGTCTTCCAGCTACTTGAGAAGGCCTTTAACTTATTGAGCCCTTCTAAAGCTAAGACAGATTTGAGCTTGATCCATAACCTTCCAAGCTAATCTCAAGCCTTAGCTTAAACACTTGGCGCACCTTGCCTGTCCTCAAGACATTGCCCCCTTATCCAAAATAGTGTTGATTTCAAGACTGTGCCAACACTGTTTTGGATTGTGGGTGTCATCTAAACTTACTCAAGTTCTATCACTTGGGCCTTAGGACCCTAAAATCTCTATAGCATGGCCAACCCTTAACCGAGGTTGAACTAACCTTAGTTAACATGTGTTTTTCTTTTAGTCCAGAATGTTAGATCATTCTAGGCCTTGTGGTTTTTTTTTTACTATCTTTATACCATTAATTAGGGTTATACTTAACCCCAATTAATCTCACTTGCCACATAGACCTCTAATTAGGGTTACACTTAACCCTAGTTAATTCCCATACCCTAGGTTGGACTTTAATTTGGAAAAGCTCCAAAAAAAATTGAAAAACAATCAAAAATACAAAAACAATACAAAATCAAAAAGACCACATCCTTGCTTGCTTGCCTTCTTAACTACGGTTAGGCTCCCTAATCACAGTTAATACCCTTCTAACTACGGTTAGGCCATACTTTACACTTGACCAACCCGGTCAGTCAAACCCTAGCCTCCGGGTTAGATCCTTGACCACCCTTGCACACACACACACCCCTTAGCCTTGGCACGGGCTCAAGTGCTAGAACTACGCTCGGTCTGATCTCACCCCTAATGTGAGTACGTAGGCAGCCCAACACGGGCCCGACCCTAGTTAGCTTTTATTTTCTTCCGGTTAGTATAAGTTAAATATTTTGGCATTTGATTAATCTCGATTTTAACTTTGGCTTAAACCTAGTAAGTAGGGAACCACTTTATGTGGAAGTGTCGGGGTGCCTAACCCCTTCCCCGAACTTAACCGAACCTCTTACCCCGATCTTCGATCGCGGACCATGCCTTATCCAACATTCTTGGGGGACTTATCCCTTCTGAAGTAATAAGTGGCGACTCTAAATCCCAGTGAGTAATTTTCCGTGCTCACAAGATGGATAAACCTTAGGGGTGAGGAAATCTTAATCATAGTTAATGTGTATTCAAGTAATAGGGGCAAAATGGGAAAAGGGCAGTGTAATTTCATAAACTAGAAGGGAGGTTTTTGAAATTTCATCAAACCTCAAGGGAGGTGAGTGTAATTTACCCTCTTTAATTGTAGTTAAGAACTTTAAACCATTATAGTTAATATTTTTTTCCTAAATTGTTTAAGGTTAGATTGTTGAACCTGTGGGTGTGATTGAACTTGGGGAAAGTTCAATCGTGATTGAATATGATCTCAACTCAAAAAAAAAATTCAACAATCAGGGTCACCTACCCCCATTCCTAATCATAGAGATCGAATCATAGCCAATTGTGATTGGATTTGGGGAGAGTTCAAAAGCACCCATCGGCCAACACGTGTCCCTTTTAACCCAAATCAATCATGGTTTTGATTAACTAACCATTAGGGTTCAATAATATCAACTTAAAGTTAATATATATTTCTAAAATCAAGAATATATATTTGTTTTCTAAAAACCAATGTTAGATAGATGAAGTCTTGGGGTGAGTGAATCTTAACCATAGTTAGTGGGTATTAAAAGGGACACATGGCGATTTATAGAGATCCTTTAACTGTGGTTAAGCATAATTAACCAAAGGTTAATATGTTTAATTTTTCCTTAAAAGCAAGGTTAGATGGATTAAACCTAGGAGTGAGTGAATCTTAAGCACAATTAAGTAGGTGTTAAAGGGGACACGTGGCGGCTTGTAGACCCCCCTTAAATTGTGGTTAAGCATAAACAACCAAAGGTTTTGTTTTTCTTCTAAAAATCAAGGATAAATGGATGAATCCTAGGGGTGAGTGAATTTTAACCACAGTTAGTGGGCGTTAAAGGGGACATGTGGCGGCTTATAGAGTTCCCTTTAATTGTGGTTAAGCATAAGCAACCGAATGTTTTTTTTCTAAAAACCAAGGTTTGATGGATGAACCCTAGGGGTGAGTGAGTTTTAACCATAGTTAGTGGGTGTTAAAAGGGACACATGGTTGCTTATAGAGATCCTTTAACTGGTGTTAAACATAATTAACCTAATTTTCTCATTTATCATTATATTTTCTTATAACCAATGTTAGATTATTTAATCCTGGGGATAAGTGAATCTTAACCACAATTAGTGGGTGTTAAAAGGGACACATGACAGCTTGTAGAGCCCTCTTTAATTCCCTTTTAAGGATTGAGGTTTTTTGTCAAGGCAACCCACATATCCCCTTTAATTTTTAGATTTTTTTTAAAAATAAATCGTAAGGTTAAGAGTGACTCAACACTATGATTTATCCATCTAACCTTGCCCAAGTAATGAGATTTCTTAATCTAATGTTTTATCTATGGTATATATGCCCAGTAAGATTTGTAGTTCAATTGTATGTATCTTGTGCTTACTTAATTGTTAACATCATTGTTCCCGTTCTAGTACACTTTGTATAGTGCATGCATGATTGAACCTTGTGATCTATGTTAACTGTTTGGGTGGTTATATGATATTTCTTTCTGATCTCTATGTTATATATGTCAATGTTGGAGCAGATAATGTACTTATTACCCTATGAAGGACATTATCAGTGACTAAATGGAAATTTAAGTTCATAGGTTCATACTCATCCATGCATTGAAGCTTAGATTTCCCGTTCAACAATCATTGCGTGACAAGTGCATTTCTTGTATCACCTATTTGGACGGATTAGTTTTAAACTATGTCATTTAGTTCTCTTGTGGGGCTAAATGCAAGTTAACAACATTTCGGTTTTGTTTGTGATACAGTGTATTTGTCTGTATATGATTCTTGAATTGTCCAGTTGGATAATTTGGGAATGCATAATCTCTAGTATATTCAGTTGCTCATTGTTTGTCCAGATTGAGGAAAATTTTGGCAGTTGTTTCTCTTGTTCTCTGGGTACATATTTAGACTATGTGGCATGCTTACCACTAGTCTAAGTCGTGTGCTTAGAGAACCATAGGGAAATGCTGCCAAAATTTCCTTGAAATGGAACAAACCACTTGAGCAAGTGAATATTGGAGATTATGCATTTCTAAATGGGATAGGAACACCCCACTTGTTAAAAGAGAAGTTGAAAATGATAGGAAGCATGCATGCATACATATTGTGTAGATGGGGAAGTCATTTGATAGTTTTGTTATTGCAATTGACTGATGTGATCAACGTTTCCTATTTCTCAGAATAGCTAACGAAGCAGGACTTAGAAATCTCATCTCATTCCTCATGGATAGGAGTTGGATTGGAAAGTCAAGGTACTATTTGTCATAAGTTTTGACGAAACCCGGAATGATAAAATATGACCATCTAAGCATATGATATTTTTTTGGTTACATATGGTTTTAAAGGAATACATAGAAGGGGTGAAGAAGTTTATAGAGTTTGCATTAGCTTGTGGAGCTACTGATAACAATGGCGGTATAAAGTGTCCATGTCTCAAATGCAACAATGTCCTTTATCAAGAGAGAGGTACAACGTAGGACCATATATCTGTTATGGATTTGACCTTAACTATAAAATCTGGTTTTATGACGGGGAAGACATATTACAACACACATCGGTTGGCGGAAGAATGTCTCAGAATCCTGACGTGCACGACAAACATAATGAGATGGAAGACTTGGTGCATGATTTGTTTGAGGGACCAAATCGAGATGAAACCGGTGCCAGTAGTCGGGATCCCACTCCTGAGGTGGATAAATTTTTCCAATTGGTAAGGGATGCATGACAGGCTTTGTATTCAGGATGCCTGAATCACATGAAGTTGTTTGTCATCGAAAGATTATATCACATTAAGTGTCTTAGTGGATGGAGCAACAAATTATTCACCTTGTTGCTTGAGTTGTTGAGGGAGATACTCCCCGAGGGATCAATACTACCGGATACGTACTTTCAGACAAAAAAAGTGATGTCTGACTTGGGGCTTAGCTATGAAAAAATTGATGCTTGCCCCAATGATTGCATACTTTACTGAAAAGACACTGTGAACAAGCAAACATGTGATATTTGTGGTGAATCAAGATGAAAGATAGGGGATGATCAGTCGGGAGGCAAGAAAAAGAAGACTCCTGTGAAGATTTTGCGTCACTTTTCGTTGAAACCCGGGTTACAAAGATTGTTTATGTCGTCCAAGACTGCTTCTGAAATGAGATGGCATGATGAGGGTCGAACTAAGGATGGGAGGTTAAGGCATCTTGCAGACTCACCGGCCTGGGAAAATTTGGACAACAACTACCCTTTTTTCGCTTCGGATGCTCGAAATGTGAGACTTAGGTTGGCGACTAACGGCTTCAATCCATTTGGGATGATTAGTATTGCTCACAACACATGGCCTGTGGTTCTTATCCCATTCAACTTACCACCGTAGATGTGCATGAAGTAGCCGAACTTCATTATGTCCTTGCTTATTCCTAGTCCCTCCGAGCCTGAAAATGTCATTGATGTCTACATGATGCCTCTAGTCGAAGAGTTGAAGGATTTGTGGGAGAATGGTGTGTCAACTTATGATGCGTCAAAAAAGAAGACATTTGTAATGCGTGCGGCATTGCTCTAAACTATTAGCGACTTCCAAGGGTATGCTATGTTGTCTGGTTGGAGTACGAAAGGAAAGTTTGCATGCCCTTCATGCCACAAGGACACTTGCAGTCGGCACTTGTCTAATAGCAGGAAACAATGTTACATGGGATACCGTCGTTTCCTAAAGGCGGATCATAGGTTTCGGAGGGACAAACACTCTTTTGATGACACTGTAGAGCTAAGTACTGCTCCAACTACAATGTCTGGGTCTGATGTGTACTGTCAATTGGAGGGGATTGCTTTCTGCCTTCGGAAGTAGACAGGGCAAAAACGACGAAGGCAGGCTACCCAGGATATCATGCCGTATAACTGGAAGAAGCTGAGTATATTATTTGAGTTGCCATATTGGGAGCACAATTTTTTGGGGCACAACCTTGATATAATGCATATTGAGAAAAATGTATGCGACAATGTGCTTGAAACTTTGTTGGGTTTGGACGAAAAAACGAAAGATAGCTTAAAAGCTCGACTCGACTTGGTTGATATGCGTATAAGACCAGCACTTCACCCTCAGTTGCAGCCTGAAACAAACAAAGTGTATCTACCCCCGACTTGTTTTTCGATGGACAAGAATGAGAAAGAGTTGTTTTGCAAAGTTCTGAAGAGTGTGAAGGTGCCAGATGGTTACTCGTCTAATATTGCAAGACCTGTCAATATCGGGCAGCGTAAAATTTATGGACTAAAGAGCCACGACTCTCATGTCATAATGCAACAATTTCTACCATTGGCTGTGAGGAAGACATTGCCGAAGAATGTCACTTTTGTGCTAATTGAATTGAGCAACTTCTTTTTGGTTTTATGTTCCAAAGTCTGTGATGTCGAGGAATTAAGACGGTTAGAGGAGAAAATTACGCTTAAACTATGTCATTTAGAGAGAATTTTTCCACCGGTATTCTTTGATGTTATGGTGCACTTCCCTATACATCTGGCAATAGAGGCAAGGCTAGGTACCTGTACAATACTAGTGGATATATCCCATCGAAAGGTATGACTTCAATTATAATGTATCAATTGCTCAAACTTCTTGTCGTTATATGATTGTCTCATTGTTTTACCTAAATGTAATTCCTATAGGTACTTGTCGACGATGAAATCGTATGTCCGCAATCGAGCTCGACCAGAGGGTTGCATAATAGAAGGATACTTGGCTGAAGAATGCTTGACATTCTGCTCAAGGTACCTAAATAATGTTGAATCGAGATTCAATCGACCGGTGAGGAATGACGATGACAGTGTGATTGGGGGTGAGTAGCCATTTGCCCTAAATGAATTAGAATGGCAGCAGGCACATCGTTATGTGTTGTTCAACAATAAGCAACTCACAACATATCGAGAGTAAGACGAATACTATCATGAATTTTTTGTTAATTGTCTTTAATTTAATTTTTATTTTTGATCGATTTGACTTTGAAAAACATGGATCGATTCGTTATCTGCAATCAACACATGAATGTACTGAAGATGACCAATCCCAAACTAAGATCGTCTCCGCACGAACTCCAACGAAAGCACAGCGATCAGTTTGTTGAATGGTTTAGGAGTTATGTAAGTCATATGCTCTTAAATTCAGTATTTGCACAACACTTATACGAAGTTTTGCATATTGAACCAATCTTATTATGTAAGTCATATGCCTTTGGCCTTCAATTAGGTTGAAAGGCTGCGAGCGTCATGCAGTTTGGTGTCTGACGAGATTAAATGCCTCGTATACGGTCCACAGTCAGTCGCACAAAGTTTTAAGGGCTACGTCATCAATGGATATAGGTTTTGTAGTACAGATAGAGAGCGCGGATGCAGAAGTCAAAATAGTGGTGTTACGGTCACTATAACGACTCCTTGTTATGCATCTTCTAGGGACAGGATTCCCATTGCAGGAGATATAACCTACTATGACCGCTTAACTGACGTTGTGCAATTGACGTATTCAGAAAACTTAAAATTTGTATTGTTTAAGTGCGACTGGGTTGATGTGAAGTCACATAGTAGAGGAATAAAGACCGATGAGTATGAGTTTATGCTTGTGAACTTTACACGCCTGCTCCCGACACAAGCTGTGTCTCATGAACCATATATAATGGCATCTCAGGCAGAACAGATATTTTACGTAGAAGATTCTTCTAACCCAGATTGGTATGTTGTCATCAAGACAAAACCAAGAGACTTTTTTGACATGAATGAAAAATCTACTGTGGACGATAGTGCATTCTAAGAAAATGAGCCATTCAACGACCAACATTTAGATATCACTGAACATGACGATGAAAGTGATGTCAGTTGGGTGAGATTAGGGATTACCGGAACAACTGTTGATGCGCCCCCTCAAGTGCAACTCCACCAAACTCCTTCGACCGAATCTAGTGAGGATGAAGTTGAATCGGACTATAACGATGAAATAGATTGCAACGGATAATATGCACCTAAATATACAAACATAAACAATGTAAGTTTAATCCAATCACGGAGGTAAATGAGGTTATTTTTTTAAAGAACGTTGCTATCGGTTGTTTATTTGCTTGTTAATGGCGAAATCCAGATACTTTTATGTGTTTTAACCCTCTAAGTATGAAATTTCCTTTACTTGGTTAAGTGTTTATTTGCATATGAATAATGAAATCCAGATACTTGCTCTATATGTTTAAATTTTCTAAGTATGAAATTTCCTGTTACTTGGTTAAGTGTTTATTTGCATTTTAATGACGAAATCCATATACTTTCATAATTGAGAAAACTATCTAGTGTTAAATGTCCTTTACTTGGTTAAGTGTTTATTTGGATGTTAATGGCGAAATCCAGATGCTTGCTCTATATGTTGAAACGTTCTAAGTATGAAATTTCCTTTCACTTGGTTAATTGTTTATGTGCATATTAATGACGAAATCCATGTACTTCTTAATTGAGAAAACTCTCTGAGTATGAAATTTTCTGTACTTTGTTAAGTGTTTTTTTGTATGTTAATGACGAAATCCAGATATTTTTATGTGTTTAAATTCTCTAAATATGAAATTTTCATTAATAGCTTATTTATTTATTTGCATGTTCTTTTTCAGATGGATCCTGCAGGACCTAGTGGTTCGCCACCACATGCTGAGTCCTCTGCACCTGTGTCCGGGCCAACGAGGAAGACCCGAGGCCGTACCAGGATGCTTGGTATGCACACTGCCCAGCTAGGGGAGTTGATAGAGGTTGAGATCGACGATCTTGTCCAGCCCGTAGGGTCGGGTGGCAAGACGTTAGGTCAGTTTTTGGGTACCATAGCTCGTGACCAACACCTTTTGCACGTCGATGTCGGTTGGAGGGACATTGGCACCAAGGCCAGGGCACATGTCTGGCATCTCATCCAGGTAAGACGCAAAAAATATGCATGTCTTATAGTTTTCATTTTTGAATAGAATGACATTTGTTCTATTAATAGTTGAAAAAGTAAGCAATTGACAATGTGATCCAGGAACATTTCCGAGTCCCGCCTAGCCTCGACAAAAATGTCTTCCTCTCACTCGAGCATAAGTGGAGGGACTGGAGGTCGAGGTTGAAGATGAAATACATGATCCCAAAGCTTGGACCGGTGGGTGTCCATGCCAGATGTCCCTAAGATATTCCAGAGAGCCAGTGGCATGGCCTCGTGGATTATTGGTTATCCGATACGGGGATGGTATATATCTTCATTAACTTCTTTATTCTAATATGTAATAGACTTCAATAATGTCACTTATTCATTCTTTCAATTTTGCAGAAAAGAAGCGCTCAAAATAAAGAGAATCGGAAAAAACAGAAGGTGATGCACACTTCTGAGTCGAAGAGCTTTGCTCGCGTCAAAGACGCGATGGTATGTTCGAAAAAACGTTTCCTAAATTTGAAATTTATCATTCATCTTTATGTTATGTTTGCTGGTTGATGTTGTCATTATTGGGAGCATAGAAGAAGGCAAGCCCGACCCAGACAGCCCCGGGGCGTGCAGAGGTGTGGATCGTCACGCACCAAGACAAGAGTGGTACACCGGTGAATGAGGAGGCTGGAGAGTTGATGCTCGGTAATCTTTAGAAGTTCGAATATGCCATTATATAAAATACTTCATTTTTTAACGTATGCGACATCCAACAACTGTTTCCAATTGTTTGTAGGGACGCATGAGGGAGCTCCTGACGCGGCTACTGGATGGGTCGCAGGACAGCACGACGCGAGATGATGTATTCTCCCAGGTCATGCCACCTGAGCATCCTGGGAGAATACGTGGTCTCGGATTAGGCCCGACCGCCACCCAGTTAGGTTGGTCATGATCGTCGAGCCATGTCGGTTCGACGTCAGGAGCTGCTGAGACCCAGATGCTGAGGGATCAACTCACATCTACTCAGGCGCTTGTGGCAACCCAGCAGACTCAGATCGCTCAGATCCAGGCCACCCTCGACCAGGTACTATAGGGGATGGGGATGGAGCAGGGGCAGATATATAATCTAATCGACATTAATTAAACATGTTTAATAATATGATCTTGAATCATTTATTGACTCAAATACATCACAAACAGCATGCAGGTGAGCCTTCGACAGCACCACACGCGTCGGAGCAGGTAAATGATAATTTTAAATGTTTTATTTTCTATTTATACCTATTTAGTTAAGTATGTAAGTAATGGACATACCTCATTTTCAGTCGTTTGAACACTTTACTGTGCAAATCTGACTCTTAGACTTATTTAGTTAGTATGTTAGTAATGGAAATACCTCATTTTCATAAGTTGGAACACTTTATCTTGCAAAATCTGAATCTTAGACCTATTTAGTTAGTATGTTAGTAATGGAAATACCTCATTTTCATAAGTTGGAACACTTTACCTGGCAAAATCTAAATCTTAGACCTATTTAGTTAGTATGTTAGTAATGGAAAAATACCTCATTTTCATAAGTTGGAATGTTTTACCTTGCAAAATTTGAATCTTATACCTATTTAGTTAGTATGTTAGTGAAGGATGAACCGGACTTTTGTGAGTTGGACTTTATACCTTGCAAAATCTGTAATATATGTGATTGGCTTAGCATGTGTTAGTGATAGAGATACATCACTTTCGTGAGTTGGAACACTATACTCTACAAATCCGAGATTTAGTCAGATTAATTGAAGATTTCTTAAGGTTAAAACTTAAGGGTTAGCTTCCAGATCGGGAATTCGGCTTTTCGATGCCCAAATCGGGCATCAAGAGGTGCAAATGTAACTCCAACACTAGCTAACACTAAATTCAGAACAAGGATAAACTTTGACTTGCAGATTGCATGTTATGCCTCGATGTACCACCCGGTTCCGGCACTGTTTATTACAATCGCATTTATGGAAGAAGATATTTGATAAATTTTCTTACTAAATGACCTTTAACAGGGGTCAGGAATGTCCTCATTCTTGGACTGCTCATGCGGACACTCTTTACGATAAAAAGTCTTGTGATGTTGAGGTAGGGGAGTTCATTGATATACATTCTTTTAGAACCTCGTCCTTGACCAGACCTTCACGTGCGCATGCACACGGAATGGATGATGATGACATACAATGACCAAAACAACATGCACAACAATATTGGCCTATGGTTATATTGTTAACATCGTGGCAGGTTCCGTGTTACTGAACAACCACCAAACTACATGAATTTGAATAACCTGAACTTTTTCATGTCATTCTCTTCTTATCCCTATCTTCAAATTCAGGTATGTTGGTGGTCCTTCAGTTAGTAGTAGGATTCCTACACGATGTTAATGACTTAATTGAAAGGTGAATAATATTGTATAAATATTGTTTTGGACACCGTATGTTATCATCATCGATTACGTGTAGATGCTGACGTAAATGCTTGGTCCAGGAAAATGTTCTGAAAAAATGTATATCTAGGAATCACGAGCCTTAACATCATCGGACCTTTTATTGTAAAGAGTGCTCGTATGAGCGGCCCACAAATGAGAACATTCCTAACCCTTGCAAGGGTCATTTAGTAAGAAAATTTATGACGTATATTCTTCCATAAATGCAGTTGTAATAAGCAGTACAGGATTTGCTGGGTGGTGGTACGTTAGTGGTGGTTGGATGGTTCTACTGGTGGCGGATGAGTGGTGGTAGTGGTAGTGCTAGTACTGAAACCAACTATGGATTTCGGCCGTCTCGGCGCCCATATCGGGCATACGGCATCGGATTTGCTCGAAACCAACTCAAATACTTAAGATGTATTGAAATACACGCGTTAGAAGAAACAGAATCGAAATCCGATCTGAGGTTTGGAAATGGCGGGACGATGTAGGTTTAGGCCGAAGTATAGTATCTAAGTATGTATTTCGGGGGTCTCGGGACCCATATCGGGCATACGGCCTCGGATTCGCTCAAAACCAACTCCAACACTTAGGATGTACTGAAATACATGCGTTATAAGAAACGAGATCAAAATCCGACCCCCGGTTTGGAAATGGCGGGACGATGTAGGTTTAGGCCGAATTATAGTATCCAAGTATGCATTTTGGCCGTCTCAGCGCACATATCGGACATACGGCCTCGGATTCGCTCGAAACCAACTCCAACACTTAGGATGTATTGAAATACATGCGTTATAAGAATCAGGATCAAAATCCGACCCCCGGTTTGGAAATGGCGGGACGATGTAGGTTTAGGCCGAAATATAGTATCCAAGTATGGATTTCAGCCGTCTTGACGCCCATATCGGGCATACGGTCTCGGATTCGCTCAAAATCTACTCCAACACTTAGGATGTACTGAAATAAATGAGTTAGAAGAAACGGGATCGAAATCCGACCCCCGGTTTGGAAATGGCGAGACGATGTAGGTTTAGGCCAAATTATAGTATCCAAGTATGGATTTCGGCCGTCTCGACTCCCATATTGGGCATACGGCTTCAAATTCGCTCGAAACCCACTCAAACACATAGGATGTACTGAAATAAACGTGTTAGAAGAAACGGAATCGAAATCCAACCCCCTGTTTGGAAATGACGGGATGATGTAGGTTTAGGCCGAAGTATAGTATCCAAGTATTGATTTCAGCCGTTTCGACGCCCATATTGAGCATACGGCCTCGAATTCGCTCGAAACCAACTCCAACACTTAGAATGTACTAAAATACACGCGTTAGAAGAAACGGGATTGAAATCTGACCACCGGTTTGGAAATGACGGGACGATGTAGGTTTAGGCCGAACTATAGTATCCAAGTATGGATTTCGGCCGTCTTGGCGTCCATATCGGGCATACGGCATCGGATTCGCTCGAAACCAACTCCAACACTTAGGATGTACTGAAATACAAGCGTTAAAATAAACAGGATCGAAATCTAACCCCTGGTTTGAAAATGGCGGGACGATGTAGGTTTAGGCCGAAGTATAGTATCCAAGTATGGATTTCGGGGGTCTCAGCGCCCATATTGAGCATACGGCCTCGGAGTCACTCAAAACCAGTTTCAACACTTAGAATGTACAGAAATATACGTGTTAGAAGAAACGGGATCGAAATCTGATCCCCGGTTTCGAAATTGCGGGACGATATAGGTTTAGGCCGAAGTATAGTATCCAAGTAGGGATTTCAGGGGTCTCGGCGTCCATATCGGGCATACGGCCTCGGATTCGCTCGAAACCAACTCCAACACTTAGATGTACTGAAATACATGTGTTAGAAGAAACGGGATCGAAATCCGATCCCCGGTTTGGAAATAGCGGGACGATGTAGGTTTAGGCAGAAGTATAGTATCCAAGTACGAATTACGGGGGTCTCGGCGCCCATATCGGGCATACGGCCTCGGATTCGCTCGAAACCAACTCCAACACTTAGGATGTACTGAAATACACGTGTTAGAAGAAACAGGATCGAAATCCGACCCCTGGTTTAGAAATGGCAAGACGATGTAGGTTTAGGCCGAAGTATAATATCCAAGTATGGATTTCAGTAGTCTCGGCGCCCATATCAGGCATACGGCCTCGGATTCGCTCAAAACCAACTCCAACACTTAGCATGTACTGAAATACACGCGTTACAAGAATTGGGTTCAAAATCCAACCCCCGGTTTGGAAAGGCGGGACGATGTAGGTGTAGGCCGAAGTATATATTATCCAAGTATGGATTTCGGGGGTCTCCGTGCCCATATCAGGCATACAGCCTCGGATTCGATCGAAACCAACTCCAACACTTAGGATGTACATAAATACACGCGTTAGAAGAAACGAGATCGAAATTCGACCCCCGGTTTGGAAATGGTGGGACGATGTAGGTTTAGGCCGAAGTATAGTATCCAAGTATGGATTTCGGCCGTCTCGGCGCCCATATTGGGCATACGGCCTCGGATTCGCTCGAAACCAACTCCAACATTTAGGATGTACCGAAATACAAGCATTAGAAGAAACGGGATCGAAATTCAACCCCCAGTTTGGAAAAGGCAGGACGATCTGATTTAGGCCGAAGTATAGTATCCAAGTATGGATTTCGGCCGTCTCGGTGCCCTTATTGGGCATACAACCTCGGATTCGCTCGAAATCAACTCCAACATTTAGGATATACTGAAATACACGTGTTAGAAGAAATGGGATTGAAATCCAACCCCCAGTTTGGAAATTGCAAGACCATCTGGTTTAGGCCGAAGTATAGTATCCAAGTATGGATTTCGGCCGTCTCGACGCATTTATCGGGCATACGACCTCGGATTCGCTCGAAACCAACTCCAACAATTAGGATGTACTGAAATACTCGTGTTAGAAGAAATGGAATTGAAATCCGACCATTGGTTTGGAAATAGCGGGATGATGTAGGTTTAGGCAGAAGTATGGTATCCAAGTATGGATTTCGGTCGTCTCGGCGCCCATATCGGGCATACGGCCTCTGATTCGCTTGAAACCAACTCCAACACTTAGGATGTACTGAAATACACATGTTAGATGAAACAAGATCGAAATCCAACCCCCGGTTTGGAAATTGCGGGACGATATAGGTCTAGGCCGAAGTATATTATCCAAGCATGGATTTCGGTCGTCTCGGCGCCCATATCGGGCATACGGCCTCTGATTCGCTTGAAACCATCTCAAACACTTAGGATGTACTGAAATACATGGGTTAGAAGAAATGGGATCAAAATCCGACCCCCGATTTGGAAATGGCGGGACAATGTAGGTTTAGGTCGAAGTATAGTATCCAAGTATGTATTTCGGCTGTCTCAGCGCCCATATCAGGCATACGGCCTCAGATTCGCTCGAAACCAACTGCAACACTTAGGATGTACTGAAATACACGCGTTAGAAGAAACGGGATCGAAATCTGACCTCCAGTTTGGAAATGGCGGGACAATGTAGGTTTAGGCCGAATTATAGTATCCAAGTACGGATTTCGGCGTCTCGGCTCCCATATCGGGCATACGGCCTCGGATTCGCTTGAAACCCACTCAAACACATAGGATGTACTGAAATACACGTGTTAGAAGAAACGGGATCGAAATCCGACCCCTGGTTTCGATATGGCGGGACGATGTAGGTTTAGGCCGAAGTATAGTATCCAAGTATGAATTTCAGTCGTGTCGACTCGCATATCGGGCATACGGCCTCGAATTCGGTTGAAACCAACTCCAACACTTAGGATGTTCTGAAATACACGCGTTAGAAGAAACAGGATCAAAATCCGACCCTCGGTTTGGAAATGGTGGGATGATGTAGGTTTTGGCCGAAGTATAGTATCCAAGTATGGATTTCGGCCGTTTTGGAGCTCATATCGAGCATACGGCCTCGGAGTCGCTCGAAACCAACTCCAACACTTAGGATGCATTGAAATACACGCGTTAAAAGAAACAGGATAGAAATCCGACCCATGGTTTGGAAATGGCGGGACGATGTAGGTTTAGGCCCAAATATAATATCCAAGTATGGATTTCGGGGGTCTTGGCGCCCATATCAGGTATACGGCCTCAGATTCGCTCAAAACCAACTCCAACACTTAGGATGTACAGAAATATATGTGTTCGAAAAATGGGATCGAAATCCGACCCACGGTATGGAAATGATGGGACGATGTAGGTTTAGGCCGACGTATAGTATCCAAGTATGGATTTCGGGGGTCTCGGCACCCATATCGGGCATACGGCCTCGAATTCACTCAAAACCAACTCCAACACTTAAGATGTACTGAAATACATGTGTTAGAAGAAACGGGATCGAAATCCGACCCCCGGTTTGGAAATGACTGGACGATATAGGTTTAGGCAGAAGTATAGTATCCAAGTATGGATTACGGGGGTCTCGGCGCCCATATCGAGCATACGGCCTCAGATTTACTTGAAAGAAACTATAATACTTATGATGTACTGAAATACAGACGTTAGAAGAAATGAGATCGAAATCCGACCCCCGGTTTTGAAATGGCGGAACGATGTAGGTTTAGGCCGAAGTATAGTATCCAAGTATGGATTTCGGTGGTCTCGGCGCCCATATCGGGCATACGGCCTCGGATTCGCTCGAAACAAACTCCAACACTTAGGATTTACTTAAATACAGGCGTTAGAAGAAACGAGATCGAAATCCGACCCCTGATTTGGAAATGGCAGGACGATATAGGTTTAGGCCAAAGTATAATATCCAAGTATGGATTTCGGTGGTCTCGGTTCCCATATCGGGCATACGGCCTCGGATTCGCTCGAAACTAACTCCAGCACTTAGGATGTACTGAAATACACTCGTTAGAAGAAACGGAATCAAAATCCAACCTCCGGTTTGGAAAGGCAGGACGATGTAGGTTTAGGCCGAAGTATAGTATCCAAGTATGGATTTTGGCCGTCTCGACACCCATATCGGGCATACGGACTCGGATTTGCTCGAAACCAACTACAATACTTAGGATGTACTGAAATACACGCGTTAGAAGAAACGGGATCGAAATCCGACCCCCGGTTATAAATGGCGGGACGATATAGGTTTAGGCCGAAGTATAGTATCCAAGTATGGATTTCGGTGGTCTCGGCCCCCATATCGGGCATACGGCCTCGGATTCGCTCGAAACCAGCTCCAACACTTAGGATGTACTGAAATACACATGTTAGAAGAAACGGGATCGAAATTCGACCTCCTGTTTGGAAATGGTGGGACGATGTAGGTTTAGGCCGATGTAATACTGCAAACTTTTAATATTTTGAGATGAGTTTGGATCTTTGCATATTTATTAATTATTACATACTCAAATTTTCTCATTTAGAAAAAAGATTAATAAATTGTGTATTTTTTTTTTTTTGTAGGACGGAGCCGGTAGCACGCACATATCGGGTTTTCGACCATCACTTGGCGGGAGTTAGATGGCTACGTTTTGTTTCTTTTTTTTCCTTTTTCATTATGTATACTTTTTATGACAACACTTTTATGGGCATATATATATAATTTTCATATTGCTTGTTTAAGGCATTTTTTTAATTGCATGAATTTTTTATTCTTAGTTGGAATTAGATATTGTTACAGGTATAATACAAGTTTATTTAGATTTATATTGCTCACAAATACAGATAATACAGGGAAAAAAAAACCAAATTTTTGCAAAAATAAATTATTTTTTTCTAAATATTTCAATATGGCGGCGGTTTTGACCGCCGTACCATATAATAATAATTTAATTGATTAAATTAATATTACGGCGGTTAGAACCGCCGTAAGATACTACTGCGGTTACAACTGCCGTAGATTCTCGACATTTAACGGCGGTGACAGACGCCGTGATAAAATCAATTAAGGATGACGGAAGAAAATTATGGTTGTAATCCACCGCCGTAATTTATTGATATAATACGGCGGTTTTTATTAACCGCCGTCCATACCCGCCACAGTAGGAATCCCGGACAACATATTCTTCGACGGGTCAACTTACCGCCGTGATACATTGTGACTGCACTAATTTTAGATAGTACGGGGGTTTAGAACCGCCTTTGAAAAGCTCAAGTTTTTAAGTGATATCATATCAAAAACCTGTCAGATGTGCTAAAAATTCATTTTTTGAGATCTACAAAAACTATTTCACGAAGATTTTCAAGGTTTTAGTGTTTAGGATGTTAAAATTGATTTTTAATTTTGATTGTAAAATTAGGGATAGATTAGGTATCTTAAAATTTTGCTTTAGATGTAGGTTCAGATTAATTACTTAGCTTCTAAATTATCTTTTAGGGTTTTCTTTTATGGAACTGATTCTTTACTTGTTTGTGCCACTGGCTTAAACGCAGACGCCCCCTCCTATTGCTGCATGTCCCTTTTAACCCCTTTTAACCTTGGCTAAGGTTTATTAACTTAAGGGTTAATTTTTGTTCTTCTAAAAACCAAGGGTAGATGGATGAATCCTAAGAGTGAGTGAATCTTAACCACAGTTAGTGAGTGTTAAAAGGGACATGCATGTGGCAACTTTATTTGGGTTAGTTAACCCAAGTTGAAATTTTGTTCCTAATATCCACGAGTAGATGGATGAACCATAGGGTGAGTGAGTCTAACCATAGATAATGGGTGTTAAAAGGGACACGTGGCAACCTGTAGGTGTGCACTAGATTAGTCAACCCAATGTTAATATTTTCTAAATTTAAAAAAATAACAAGGGTAGATGGATGAACCCTAGGGGTGAGTGAATCTTAACCACAATTAGTGGTGTTAGAAGGGATACGTAGCAACATGTAGGCGCACATTAATTGTGATTTAGGTTAGTCAACCCAAATTTGATAATTTTGTAAAAAAAGATACTAAAGACAAAGAGTAAGTGAATGAACCCTAAGGGTGAGTGAATCTTAACCACAGTTATTGGGCATTAAAAGGGACACATGGTAACCTGTAAGTGCGTGTATTAACTATGGTTTAAGTTAGTCAACCCAAGGTTAATTAATTTTCTTCTAAAAACTAAGGGCAGATGGATGAACCCTAAGGGTGTGTTTGGTTGAGGGGTAAATGGCTAGGACAAAAGAAAGTGAAGTAAAGTAAAGTAAAAGAATTGTATAATTTCTCTTGTGTGTTTGGTTGGAGGAAAAAGTATTAGGTGAAAGTACAATTTTTTCCAAAATTATCCTTTACTCTATTTAGGAATATAATCATACAAAATGATAGATTTAGAATAGTGAAGTTTTTACTTCACTTTTTTTGACAATTCCAGCATTTTGGTGGAATAAGGCTTGGGTGAAAGTGAGAGAAAGTTGTGCATTATTGAGCAAGTTGAGGTTTCACTCTACCTCAAAACCCCTCAAACCGAACATGGTGAAAGTGAGAGTTTCTCTCACTTTCACCTACTTTCCCTCACATTCCTTTCAACCGAACACACCCTAAAGCTATGTTTGGTTGCCGAGAAAATTGATGAAAACATGGAAAAGAAAAGAAAATTTTGGATTTTTAATACAATTTTTTGTTGTATTTTGTCTAATTTTCTTTTCTTTTCCATGTTTTTTCTTATTTTCTCAACAACCAAACATAGGGTAAAGGTAAGGGAATCTTACCACAATTAAATGGGTGTAAAATAATATCAAACAAGGTCCGCATGGGCATCCCATTGGGCAGAACACTCACGTGGAAAACATCATTCTCATTTATTATTATAAATAGTTGCTATAGGAGGATTATTACGGAAATTCTGAATTAAAATCGGCATTTGTCTTTTTTTTGAGTTCGTTTATAAATTTTTAGGTTGCTTGAATTAGTATTTACAAGATTTTTTTTGAAGTTGCTCTAAAAAACTTAAATTTCGAAGGTGATAAAACTTAAATTTTGACGGTGATAAATATTATATTTTTTTATTTTAATATTACGCCAGTGGAGGTGCAGTCAATTATCTAACAACGCCTGGTTTCTCACTGTGAATGTATATTGTTGAATCAATGGGACACATCTTGCATTGAGAATGACTCACAATCACATCAACCAACAAGATGGTAACTATACCCCAAAATGCATCAAGATTGCGGTTCCTCCGTTGATTTAATCATTTAACAGTGGTAATTGCATGCAGATACACATGGCAAGTGAGATTTTTGGTAACTACATGGGAAGTGAGAAAACGAAATTGAGAGTGGCCCCCCCAAAGACACCAATTACTTTTTCTAAGTAGACAATACATGAGGGTATGGCTCGAGCTTGGCTTGTTTAAACATAAGGGTATGGCTCGAGCTTGACAAAAACGAGCCTATCTTTGAGCCTAATTGAATCAATAGGGTATGGTTCAAGCTTGGCTATTTTAAACATTCCAGCTTAAATAATTGGATCTAATTCAACCCAAAGACACCCATTACTTTTTCTAAGTAGACAATATATAAAAAGCTAAATACCACTTTTGAAAAATTAAGAAATCAAGTTACAAGGTATTGGGAAATTTAAAGCAGAAGCAGTAACACATTATCGGCCTTTTTTTTGGTAGACACAGTAACACCACAAGGTGAACACATTGTCGGCCTTCATAGGTTGTAATAGTGACATCGTTAGTGGAGCATAATTTGTGTTGAGATGACTCTATATCAGAAGATATCTGCCTTTCAATAAATGCAGGTTGCTTTGGAGTACACGCACAACAGTCCCCACATGGATGCATCTCAAAACTTCTCTCTGAAAACATGAGTCCCAAATTGTCTGATCAATTAAATCAAAGATCTTGTCTTCATTCCATAATTTCTATGCCTGAAACAATCACAATGCTTATTTGCTTAGAATATAATATTTGAAGGTTGGATCATTCACTCATAGGTGGAGAAATTGATTATTATAAACTTACGTATCTCAACAGGCTCAAAGATTCTTCATGATGGTAGAAACTAGAATTTCGCCTCCCACTCACAATCTCTAGTAGCAATACTCCGAAACTGAAGACATCAGATTTTTCCGAAAATTGTCCTTCCATCGCATACTCCGGAGACATGTATCCACTGCATTTCATTATTTTCCACAATTTTAATGTTTAGAGCATGATTTGTAAAATAATCCGACTGAATTACACTTTTCCTTGAGATAAAATAGTTAGATATTTTATTTGGAACTAGGAACCTCATTAAGACAGAGAGTTAGCTAATTAAAAACAATGAGCCATGTCAAGCAAATACAACTTACTATGTCCCAACGACCCTTCTAGTATTTGCGTGATCTTGATCGCCTCCAATTATCCTTGCCATGCCAAAGTCTGAAATTTTAGAATTAAGCTCCTTATCCAACAAAACGTTACTTAGCTTGCCTTAAGATCTCTGTGAATGATCTTTAATCTAGAATCGCGATGAAGATAAAGCAGGCCTCAACCAATCCCTTCAATAATATGGAAGCGTTTTCTCCAATCTAGGAGTGTTTGTTTGGTTGGATTTGATCATTAACAAATATTTTAAGGTGAATGATAAAAAAAATGAGTTGAACGTTTAGATTTCTTTATCCAAAAAAAAAAAGGCAAAGGTACATAGTATAATATACTTTAGAAGGTTTTTTTTTCTCGAGTTCCTCTAGTTCTTATTTATGATTTATGAAACTGAGAAGAGTGTAACTAACCAAACAGAAATGCGTCTAAGCTTTTGTTCAGCATGTATTCATATATCAACATCTTTTCTTCCCCTTCAGTGCAACAACCAAGGAGCCTAACAAGATTCTTATGCTGGAGTTTAGAAATCACTGCAACCTCACTCCTCTATGCCTTGCCCAGAGCTTCTTAGAAGTCTTTTAACAGGTATTTCTCTTCCATCCTGCAACTTCCCCTGGAAATAATCATCAAAACTGTAACTATTTTTTATTTATTTTAATTTACTATTAAGTGTAGCAATACTACCTTATACACTGGACCAAAACCGCCTTGTCCAAGTTTATTTGCTCCATGAAAGTTGTTTGTTGCAATCACCATATTCTCAAAATTGAAAAATGGTATCTCAAAGCTTTCTCTTTGCATCATGTTGTCTCTTTCTTTAGATGCCTCACGCCTATCAAATTTTAATTTTTCGATTCTTTTCTTCTTTCTACCTGATTCAAGATATAGTAATAAGGAATTTTTAAATGAAAACGAGGCAAGAATCTCCTGGTTTGCAAATCTAATTCTAAAATTACCTCTTTGTTAATTTAGCCATCCACCTCCACGTGAAGTAAGTGCAGATGCCGATGGCAATTGTTCCTATGAGCATTATAATTATGATAAAAAAAATTTTGGAAGGTTTATAATTATGATAATTACCTTCACATTCCGCTTTTTATCTGCATTTCAGAAGAAAAAATTCTAATTTATAAAATTGAATATATAAACAAAATACTGCATCTTTACTATTATAATGCGAGAGGCATGGGTAGATGATTTTTCCAAAATTCCCAAACTACCATTATATAAAAACAAAACGTTCATTTAATTCCCAAACTAACCCTTGCTCATCTATCTATTTAGAATCACATCCAATCGTGATTGAACTCGGGAGAGTTCAATCGCACCTGCAGGTTAACACGTGTCCCTTTTAAATCCTATTAACTGTGGTTAATTCCTTCCCCTCACTCTCACGTGCATCGCACGTGCCACTAGCGAGTTCAATCGCACCCATGGGTTGACACGTGTCCATTTTAACTCTTATTAATTGTGGTTAATTCCTTCCCCTCGCTCTCACGTGCATCACGCGTGCCACCCGCTAGTTCATCATAAAAGAATAAAGAATTTGAAAATTTATGACCATTAAAGTGTATATTATTGACATTAGACACTTAAAATCAACTTCTTAAAGTCAATATGAATATATGACTACATTCTGTATGCAATAAATCCTAGCTATTGTCCACACCCACCTACCCTGAGACCGTTTGGCTTGTGCAACATGGCACACAGATCCTGTGTGCCCCTTACTAAAACATGCCATGTGTCCCTAAAATCTTCCAACCTATGATATTGTGATTGACGCCAACACCCTCCGTCCAACCGGCTCAACTCGTTTCTAAAAAGACAAAAAGGAAACTGAGTATAAACAATAATTTAAGGCAAATAGAAGGAAAGTTGTGGCATCTCTTTCTTCTCCCTCTTTCTCTCTTCTACATTTTTCCTTCACAAAATCAAAAAGAATGTTGCAGAGGGCACAGGGGTTCGAGAAGAAGCCTAGCTACGTGTACAAGCTGCAGTAGATATCATGTGATAAATGAAAGTTTTAAAATGAGTGGAACCACTCCAAGGATTCTAAGATGTTCTGGCTCATGGTTGAAATTTAAATTCAGTGAAGTATGAGGTTAACCCTCCATCATTAAAATAAAAAATCTTAAGCCAACCAAAACAAATTCTTCCATCATTAAAATATGAGGTTAAGCCCCATCTAGATGCATAAGTGGTGGCAAAGCTAAAGTTGTAGTTCCAAATGTTAGCCCACACAACTGAAGGTGTATATTCTAAAGAAATTGCTGAGAGAACATCTAATGTTTGATTGGGTTTCGATACCTCTAGTAATTGGCTATCCATTGACATCTCATCCTAGGGAAGTTGCATACAAGCAAGATATGAATCGTCTTAAGTTTAGCTGTCATCCTAATTCCTAACGGTATGAATTCACATCACTTTGGACCATCCATTTTACCCATACCCGTAAAGCAATGGTTGGCTAGATACCTGTCCTCTTGGTAGAATTTAACGACGATCACTTAGAAATTTCATGGATGATCCAAAAACTTTGGGCAATACGCAACTTTTTTTTTGATTTTATTAAGGGCACAGGATTCTCTCGAGTTCAACTCGAGAGAATCATCTCGAGTTGGAACCCCAGAGGTTGCCACGTGTCTCCTACACCCCTTAACCATGGGTAAGGTTCACCCACCCCTAGGGTTCACTCACCCATCCTTGGTTTTTTTTTTATTATTAATTATTATTTTTTAAATTAAAAAAATATTTTTAATATTAAAAAACTCTAAAAACAGTTTTTTTAATTTAAAAAATAATAATTAATAATAAAAAATAAAAACCAAGGATGGGTGAGTGAACCATAGGGGTGGGTGAACCTTACCCATGGTTAAGGGGTGTCAAAGGAGACACATGGCGACCTCTGGGGTTCCAACTCGAGAGGATCCTGAGCCTTTATTAAGTGGAAGGGAAGAAAGAAGAAAGAGGTGCCATAACTTTCATTCTTTTTGTCTTTTTTAATTATTATTTATACTAAGTTTTCTTTTTGTCTTTTTAGAAGCGAGTTGATCAAGTTGGACGGAAGGTGCCGGTGTTATTCGCAAAATCTTGGGTTGGAAGATTTTAGGGACACATGGCATGTTTTAGTAAGGCGCACACAGGATCTGTGTGCCATGTTGCACATGCCAAACGGTCTCACCACCCCCGGCTAAAAAAATAAAAATAAAAACCAAAGAAGAAAATAAAAAAGGAAAAAGAAAGAAAGAATAATTAGAAAGAAAGTTAAGCTTACCAAATTCTGAATATGCTACCCGGATGTGAAGATCCACCCCGGCCATAGAGAGCTTGTGTATATCAATTAAATTTCCGCTCCATGACATACACCCAATGCCGCTATCATACGCAAATGCTACACATGAACAATTCCTTAAGCACTGATCTTCGCATTCGGCTAGGTCTTCAGCAGATAACCAATTAGCAGAGTCTGGAACTTTCATCATTTCCAGCTTCAAAAACCCATCTTGTTTTCCCACTTTGCGGCTACCGTTGTTTCTCTCACACTGCAATTGAGTTCTCCTCACACACACACTTCTCCAATTTCCTTTACTCCATTCTTCTGTAGACTTCGGCTCATACCCTCGCAAACAGCTACAAATTTGTGAGTTCAATGCATTACAGCTTCCAAATGGTCCGCACTTGCTGTAAATATCGCAATCGTTCTGCAGGGACAACCACCTAATAACACATTCGTTCTTCAAGAGAGCCCAATTAGTTTGTACTAATGTCCCTTGTGAATTCATAACAATTTTTTATAAGGACTCATTGACATACTTGTAAGTTACATATAAACTTCCTTCTTGATTATCTCTAATGATATTGAATCCATTGAGATAAACGGAGTACATGTCGGGTAACCCTATAAAGATCCGGTTGTTCCGTGGACCACTTCGCCAGTGCGGCTTAGAGCCATTCCAGATAAAGATTTCTTCCAGTTGAAGGATCAGAATCACTTTTCCATGATGTTAGTACTTTTTTTCCACCTGTTCTCAAATTGGAGCCAATCTTCATGGTTGGCAAGAGCGAGTCTGTAGGGTGATCAAAAGTTTTCCATAAGACCCTGTCGTTGGAATTTGCTTCTCGCAACACAAGATTCTCAGATTCCAATAGCTTGGCACTTGAATTTCTTGCAATATTTGAAACATCTGTCCACCACCATTTTCGGTAGGTTGTTTTGTTGGGGGAGATTTACATGATTACTACTCAAGTTTGACGTTTGACAATGTTCCTTATTTATCATTAGATTCATTACCTCCTTTAAAATGCTAACAAATCTAACACTCCATACACACGAAGCGTGTGAACTAATAATTTCGGGGACTTTGCTACCGAGACCGCAACAGGGCTGAGACCTCCGAGACCTCGCGCCTGTGGGCCAGATTTCAGGTGGGGCCCATCTTCACATGGTGGGCCCCATCTGAAATCCCGCACACATGCACAAGGTCTTGGTGGTCTCGGCCCCGCGAGGTCTCGGCCCCTCTGCGGTCTCGAAAGCATTTCCCTAATTTTGGACAAAGTTGACATTCTAATAACAAAAGAGATGGCCGGAGATAGATGCACCCATCGACACTGCTATTCGTTTCTTTTTCTACATTTCAAACTCAGCTCTTTTGGGCCACCACTTTCGGTAGTTGCTCCAATCTCCTCTGACATCTTCGGCTTGGCAACTCCCAGCAAGCTTCGACAACTGTCTTTCACTTCTTGTCCAGCTTCACTTGCATCACTTCTTCTGTTTTTAAATTTATGAGTACTCTCTCCCTTTAACCTTTCTGTCTATATATTTCTCTGTTGTTTATGCCCCTTTAAACCTCTCTATCTATATATTTCTCCGTTGTTTATGCCAAAAAATAAGGTTTACAGACAAATTCACCAAACAAAATAATAAATGTGTGTATAGATGACTAATCGAACGGTTAAGAAGATGGATTTGGGTTGAACAAATAAATAGATCAATAGTTCGTTGGGAAAACAAAGAGTTTGCAGCGATCCGTCATTAGTTCCATTGGGGAAGATGAGTCTGGTAGGTTGTTTTGTTGGGGGAGACGAGTTGGATCAGTAATTTTGTTAGAGAAGACGAGTGTCGCTAATCGATCGGTGTATGCAATGATCTTCTTTCTTCCGTGCCAATTTGATCCTATGGAATATTTTTTTTCAGCTATGAAAATGACAAAGTCAAAAAGTGTCAAAGGAAAAAGACAATTACGGTACCATTCCCATTCACACAGGTAATTACTTTTTCATTGAAATTTTTAATTTCACTTTTGTTTATCCACTGAGACCACGAGGATATGGACATAGGTATCTACAAATACTCAGTTTCATGATTTGTAGTGGTTAAATAATTTTATACACTAACAAGTATCTATCTGCTACCACAAAAAATGTTCATAAGATGCATTTTTGGCCATTTTAAACTATTGGTTGAATTAGAAGAGTTTAATTAATGTACTCAGTATCTGGAATGCGGCAAGAAATTTTCATGCGCAGAAAATGGTCACTGTCGACGAGCAGAAGGGGCTGAGAAATTTGAATTTGCATGCAAGTGGGATGAGTAAATGTGATGGGGTGTACCTCGATCTCCCTTACTACATCGAACGACTATCCACTAGGTAATTGTGGTGTTAGAGCCCTCCTGCTAGTCTATTTTATTGTATGGCTCACTTTTGACCAGCACTGCAGGGCCATGATTAGATGGTTAGGTGTTTGTTCATGTGGGTTGAAATGAATACTTGTATATATATATATATATATATATATATATATATTTTTTATATGAATATGTTGTGTTTTGTGTACTCTTTTTTAGAAGGATACATTGTGTGGTGTATACATTTTTTATGGATGTAATGTTAGTGGATACTTTTTTTCATGGATTGGAACTTATACATATATATATGTGGGGGGGGGGGGGATACATGTTAATGCTTGTGTACATGAATTTTGTAAATTCATAATATAAGGGAGACATTTTTTAAGTTTTTTAATCTTCTATTGGTACTTCAATGAGTCTACCAAAAATAAAAGTAATACTTTAAAGGTTTGATTTTTTTTTTCCGATTATCTCTTCAACCAGAGTTGGGTGTTGAGAAGTCTACCTTACTGAGTTTAGATTGTTTTTATACTCTAAAATGACTAAATCTATTCGTGGTTTTCCTTCAATTTTAATCACTCCTAAATCGCCCTACATCATCATCCTCTTCTGTTCTGTTCTACCAGAAGAGAAAGTGAAAGACGAAGAGGACAACCATTTGTTGCCATGATAGATCCAAAGGTTAAAAATTGTAGTTGTTGCATCCTTCTTCTCTCTCCTGATGTTACACAGCATAACATCAATTTTTCCTCTTTTGATGGTATTTGCACCACCCAGTCATCCACATCTCTAGAAACTAAACACGGTGCCCTTATTTATATAATGTTAAGTTCCATTAAGGTCCATTCTTTTGGTGGAACTTTTAAAGTCTGGAACTTCCTTTGTTTCATGCTTTCTTTTACTTAATGTTTGGAACTTTATTATTTTACATAGTACAAAGTTTCTACAAATATGGAACTTAAAAGATCCAAAGTTTTGGATAGAACTTGAAAATTTCATATTTGTAGAACTTTTATACTTGACGAAATAATAAAGTTCCAAACATTAAGCAAAAGAATGCATGAAACAATGGAAGTTCTAGACTTTAAAAGTTCTATCAAAAGAACGGACCCTTACAGAACCGATGCAACGCATAGCTACTTTCCCTTCTACGGACGCAACTCTTACCCCCAAGAGAAGGGGTGCTTTGGGAGGAAAGAAGCCCAATTGGGTAGAAGTACCGAACCATGGAACTCATCTTTTTCAACCATTTCTCTTGAATTGACACAATTCTTAAACAGTCAGAAGGGTGCTTGGGAGGCATGCAAGAAGATGAATGGATAGAAAAAGAGGGTCCCATTTACTCTTAGAAGTACGTGAAGGTTGTAGTTGGTTATGGTTGAAATTACTTTAATACACTTAAATAACTACTCACATGTAAAATAGAATAACATAAGGACTTATGGTCATGACTATAAAAAAAAAAATCTATGCTTTTGACCCCTCCCATTCTCTTTATAATAGTAGAGATGAGATTGAATCTGTTGAGATAAACAGAGTATATGTCAAGCATGCTGATAAAGATGTGATTGTAAAGTATGCTGAAAAAGATCTGAGATTGTTCCACGGCCCACTTCGCCAGTGGGGGTGATAGCCGTTCCAAATGAAAATTTGAGGAATGTTCAGAGGCCCAATCCCCACATAGAAGTTTCCAGTTGAAAGATTAGAATCACTTTTCCATGATGTTAGCAGTATTTTTCATTTGTTTTTGGGTTGGCGCCAATATTAATCTTCGGTAAGAACATGTCTGAGGTGTTCGAAACTCTGCCATTAGACCCTTTTAAAATTTTAATTCTTTGAAGGAACTTGGAATGAACTCATTAAGGTCCATTGAGAATGATGTATCATATTGTTGTCATCTATACTATATACTATAGAAATAGAATGCCTAGGTGGCATCCTCTTTGATCTCTATTTTAAGATTTGTGATGCCACATCATCACATAGTGGGAGCCATAAATACCCTCTCTTAACTTCCTATTTTCTCTCCTCATTATTAACTCTCTTCCATGCCCCAATAAATTCTTCTACTCAACAAAGACCTCCTCTCTCTCCCCAAGTCCCAACTCCACTTAAGTGGGACTCATAAATACCCTCTCTTAACTACCCACTTTATACCTTTTTTTTTAATATTAAAAAAAGAATTAATATTTTTTCTAAAAACTAAGGATGGGTGGATGAACCCTAGGAGTGGGTAGATCTTAACCATAGTTAAGGGGTTTCAAAAGGGACACGTGGTGACCTCAGGGGTGATTACCGGATTTGCCAAATCCGATTATCACTGTTGAGGATTTGGTCTCTTGATATTTTTGTTTTATGGTTTATACCAACTGAATTTCATAGAAGATGAGAAACCTTACAATTTTAGAAATTATACTTTATCAATTTTGATTCTTTAAAAAATCAAATTTTTCATTCATTTTTTCCCTGTAGACTACTTTCCTAAATTTGCGCTATTCTCTTACAAAGTTTATTTACTTTTTAATCAAATGATTTTGGGGGTGCTTGATGTTTTGGTTTTAAGGTTTATATACCAACTAAAGTTTCATATTTTAAATTTTAATTACAAATTCTTTCTAACTTTTTCCCATTTTAGCAATTGGTTGAAAGATTACATTGGATACATATAGAGTTCATGATTCTCCGGTTAAGGTATTTTCCGTTTCATATCTCATTAGTTGTGATGATTTTCCTTCCTTATCTTACACACGCATACAAACACACATATCTTAAAATATATAAAGATGCATATTTATCTCATTCTACTTTGTACCCATGCATTGCACGGGGATTTTGCTAGTATAATTTACTCAAATTGACACCCTCAGTTGGATAAGGCTCTCCCATTGACGGGCGAATCTCCCCAAAAGATTGATAGTAATTTCTCTTGTTATTGTAGCTTGGAGAAAGGTTTGAAATTGCGGATATTTGGTCAATTTCCGACCAATCAAAACCAAAATTTTGAAAATTTCAGCAAAATTTTGGTAATTTTTTATGCTCTAATAATTTATTTGATCAAAATATCCCGTACTTCTAAAATGGTATTTGAAACTGTCATAAGATCCTGATCTCATTCCATAAGGATCTTAAAATTGGTGCAACATTATTCTAATCTCATTCCGTAAGGAACTTCTCGCACGACAAGATTCTCGGGTTGTTACAGTTGGCTAGTGTCCCTGGTATGCTCTTTGTGGTCGTGTGTTCAACTCCCCCTTCTTGACTCACAATGGTATTTGTAGGGAAAATTTTGAGTGGGTCGAAGGGACTAGTTCTTGGCTCGAAGGCTTTGGGACACCTACTGTTACCAAAAAAAAAATCCAAGAATCCAACAACATGGCACTTGAATTCATTGAAGGATTCGCAACATTGGTAGACCACAAGATTCTGTTGTACATCCAAGACCACGATATTGCCATGATCGGCAATCGTCACAACACTGAAGAATCTGTTAATGGGTTTTCTCTGTTGGCGACCCATATGATTGTTGGCCCAAAAATTTCGTTGTACCATATTCCTACATAACGATTTGTAGAATTAGTAGGGCTGTAAAAGCCTAGTTGGGAATTTACGCCACCGAAATTAGAGTTTCTGGGAATCTGGTGTATTGGATGGGTGTAATGGTGTCTATGGCAGTGCAAAGCTACAAACTATAGAAGGAAATGAAGAATGCAGAACGTGGTCTCGAGGATGACGACCACGTCCTCACTCTGACGACGGACCCGTGATCTCGTGGACGACGACCACGTCCTCACTCTGACAACGGACCCGTGGTCTCGTGGACGACGATCACGTCCTCATTCAGACGACGTACCCGTCGTCGTATTGTCCACGATCGCGTATCCTAACGCATAATGAGATCTGGCGCTACTGCCCAGTCGCCTGGGACTGATCCTACCTCTACGATGGTAGGTGGGTAACATTGTCTTGGCATTAAATGGCATTTAATGCTGCATTTAATGCCAGTCACCTCGGACGAGTTCCTACTCTTTGTCTGCTCTTTTTTGTGTGCAGATGCGCGTGCAGTACGAATGACCGGGAGATCTATCTAAAATGATTACTGAAGTACACATCAGGGATTCGAGGTATGCATGGACATCAATGGGTGCCCATGGCCATGGCAAGGGTGACCTATATAAACCTGTGAAAAACAGTGTGAAGGGGGGATCGGAGAGCTAAGATGAATCCTAAGGTTTGCATGTATGAGCTGGGTGTAGGGACTTCTCTAAATGAGACTCCATCCACTCATACGAGGCTTCGTATTACAAAGTATTAATGTGGACCATTGACCGTTTCTCAAGTTGCTCGGATTAGGGGTGTCATTAGATAGCCTTTTGAATGGACTATAATACAAGAAATGAACACTAGCCAAGGATCAACATGTAAAAAAGTTATTAATAATTTAATATCAATAATAACTGTTATTGGGTAATGATTAGTGCTATAAATGGGAACGAAATCAAAGCAATATCATAATTCGATTACACTATCCAATTGTTCGAATTCGATTCAATATTCAACATATATTCAACATATAGGTGAAATATAGTCTTCATATTCGATTTCTATTTAAACATTTGAATTGGGATTTTATGTGTGTATACATTATAATCGGTTGAATATTTATCAAATCAAATATACCAATATCTAAATCGGATCCAAGTGCTATGTACCCAACCTTGCTGCAGATTAGTGGCTGGTAGCGGCACAGAATTGCCTCCAAGTGAACCTGATCTGAGTGACCCACCTCACCGCCTTTGCTAGGTGACCCCTTGAGTCTGACCCATGACCATTACCATTGTCATGTCATCTAGAAGAGTTAGTAACAAGCCTGGAAGTGGGACCCTTAGAGATTGGAGAAGTTATGTCGGTGAGATGCAACCAGACTTGATGACAATGTCTTTATTTGATTGGGAAAAGATTACCTCTCGTGGATGCCCGAGCTGGGCGCAAGGGCATCCACAAATCAAGGGACGTGCGGCTTTTTCTTAAGAAAAAGCTGTCAGTTGAGGGAGAAGTCAAAATCAAAGGGGAAAGTGAAATGACTTTTACCTTTAAAAAATCGCCACATGTCCTTTGGTTTGTGGATGCCCTTGCGCCTAGCTTGAGCATCCACCTGAGGTAATCTTTTCCGGCTTCGGATTCTCTCTAACCCGTGCCAGAGAGCATCTCTCGGACCACCACATTGAAGTGACAAGTGGAGGGAGAAGTCATTTCATTTCTCCCTTCATTTTTGACTTCTCCTCATTTGATATATCCATCCCTTTATCATCACCATGTATCAAATAAAGGGGGGGAGAAGTCAAAATCATGGGCCCCATGAAATGACTTCTCCCTCCACTTGTCGCTTCATTTGTGGTGGCCCGAGAGATGCTCTCTGGCGTGGGCCAAAGAGAATCCAAAGCCATCTTTTCCCTGTTTGACTACACTACCGCAACTCTTGCTATATAAGCAATTACAAGTCTAAATCAAATATCCACATCGAATTTCCTCTATCCTGACCTTGCATTCTCTCACGAAGTTCCTGCGAATCCAAAGAGTGCACTAAGTTCATGTCACCCATTAATTTCAATTTCTGATCCCTCAACTAGAATGATCCTGTTTGAGCCGAGCCAAACGTTTGGCTTGTTTAAACATTCGAGTTCACATAAGAGCTTGAATTAGAACTAATTCGAACAAAAGACAGGATATGAGGAAAATTAAAGATACTACTTTTGAAAAATTAAGAGTTCAAGCTACAAGAAATAGGAAAAAATAAATACTAGAAGCAGTAGCATTTTATCTGCCTTCGAAGGCTGTAATAGTGACATCATTCAAGGAGCATAACTTGCGTTGAGACGAATCTGTATCAGAAGATATCTGCTTTTCAGTAAATGCGGGTTGCTTTGGAGAAGGAAGAGTCGCAATTTCACTACTAAGCATTGAAAGTATGGTAGACACAGTTGGTCTATCCCTGGCAAATTCTTGCACGCACAACAGTCCCACATGGATGCATCTCAAAACTTCTGTCTGAAAACATGGTTCATAAATTGTCGGATCAACGAAGTCTAAGATCTTGTCTTCATTCCATAATTTCCATGCCTGAAACAATCACCATTTTTTATATAATTAGAATATTTGAATGTTGGATCATTCACTCATATGTGGAGAAATAAATTAGTTTAAACTTACGTATCTCAAGAGGCTCAAAGATTCTTCCTGAAAGTAAAAACTAGTATTCCGCTTCCCACTCACTATCTCTAGTAGCAATACTCCAAAGCTGAAGACATCGGATTTTTCAGAAAATCTCCCTTCCATGGCATACTCCGGCGACATATAGCCACTGCGTTTCATTATTTTTTACAATTTGAGATGTTTAGTGCATGATTTGTAAGATTATCAAACTGAATTACACTTTTCATTGAGATAAAATGGTTGGATTCTGGATTGGGATCTAGAAACCTCAGAAAGACAGATAGTTAGCTAATTAAAAACAATGAGTCGGTGTCAAGCAACTACAACTTACTATGTCCCAACGACCCTTCTAGTATCTGCCTGATCTTGATCACCTCCAAATATCCTTGCCATGCCAAAGTCTGAAATTTTAGGATTCAGCTCCTTATCCAACAAAATGTTACTTGCCTTAAGATCTCTGTGAATAATCTTTAATCTAGAATCCCGATGAAGATAAAGGATGCCTCGACCAATCCCTTCAATAATATGGAAGCGTCTACTCCAATCTAAGAGTGCTTGTTTGCTTGGATCTGATCATTAGCAAATATTTTAAGGTGAATAAGTGAAAAAAAATTATGAATAAAAATAAAATTAGTGGAACTTTTAGATTTGTTTATCCAAAACAAACCAATAAGAAAGGTACTTAATATTTAAGACTTTTGCTTGGTGTATTTTTTTATGAGTTCCTCCAATTTTTATTTATCATTTATGAAACTATGAAGAGAACAGATAGCAAATAGAGCATTAGCGAGAACTAACCAAATAGAAAGGCATCCAAGCTTTTGTTGGGCATGTATTCATATATCAACATCTTTTCTTCCTCTTCAGTGCAGCAGCCAAGGAGCCTAACAAGATTCCTGTGCTGGAGCTTCGAAATTACTGCTACCTCATTCCTAAACTCTTCTACGCCTTGACCAGAACTCCTGGAAAGTCTTTTCACAGCTATTTCTCGTCCATCAAGCAACTTCCCCTAGAATCAATCATTAAAACTGTAACTACTTATCGATTTTATGATGCGCTATTAAGGTCTAAAGGAATGCTACCTTATACACTGGACCAAAACCGCCTTGCCCAAGTTTATTTGCTCCATGAAAGTTGTTTGTTGCAATCACCATATCCTCAAAATTGAAAAATGGTATCTCTAAGCCTTCTTGTTGTTTCCTGTTGTATCTGACCATGCTTGCATCTAAAGTTTCTTTAAATGCCTCACCCCTACCAAATTGTGAATTTTCCATCTCTTTCTTCTTTGTACCTGATTCAAGACCTAGTATTGAGAATTTTTTTAATGAAAATGAGGCTAGTATCTCCTGGTTTGCAAAGCTTATTCTCATATTACCTCTTTGTTTAGCCATCCACCTCCATGAGAAGTATGTGCAGATGCCAATGGCAATTGTTCCTATAAGCATTGTAATTATGATAATTACCTTCACATCCCTCTTTTTATCTGCATGTCAGAAGTAATAATTCCAATTTATAAAATTCATTCTATAAAACAAAAAAAAAAACTAATTTTTTCATAAAATAAAGGATTTGAAAATTTATGATATTTAAAGTGCAGATATTCAGACAATGAAAATTCAACTTCTATTCATATTGACTATATTAATCTGTATTCAAGGAAAGTTAAAAGAAACTTGAAGTTGTGCTTCCTTCAATCATGGCTAATATCCACACCCACTCACCCTCAAATTCTGTATCCGGGAGAAAGAAAGGAAGAATAATCCAAGCTCTGAAATCTTATAATCAAAAAGGAAAAAGGATAATTAGAAAGAAAATTGAGCTTACCAAGTTCTGAATATGCTACCCGGATGTGAAGATCCACTCCACCCACAGAGAACTCCTGTATATCAATTAATTTTTCCATCCATGACATACACCCAATGCCGCTTTCATACGCAAAAGCTACACATGAACAATTACTTGAGCACTGATTTTTGCATGCAACTACGTCTTCAGCAGATAACCAAATTGCAGAGTCTGGAACTTTCGTCATTTCCAGCTTCAAAAACCCGTCTTCTTTTCCCTCGTCGCGGCTAGTGTTATTTATTTTACACTGCAATTGAGTTCTCCTCATACACCCACCTGTCCAATTTCCCTTACTCCATTCCTCCATGGACTTCGGCTCAAACCCTCCCAAACAGCTACAAATTGGTGAGTTCAATGGATTACAGATTCCAAATTGTCCACACTTGCCGTAAATATCACACTCGTTCTCCGGCGCCAACCATCTAACAACCCATTTCTTTTTCTTATCATCCCAATTAGTTTGTGCAAATTTCCCTTCATAAGTTAAAACAAATTTTGGAAAGGCCTCGGTTACATAATCGAAAGTTACATATAAACTTCCTTCTACATTATCTCTAATGATATTGAATCCATTTAGATAAACGGAGTACATGTCGGGTATCCCGATAAAGATCCGGTTGTTCCATGGACCACTTCGCCAGTGCGGGATAGAGCCATCCCAGATAAAGATTTGAGGAAGGTTGAGAAGGCTAATCCCAGCAGAGAATCTTCCAATTGAAGGATCGGAATCACTTTTCCATGCTGTAAGTAGTTGTGTTTCACCTGTTATCAAACTGGCGCCAACCTTCATCTTTGGCAAGAACGAGTCTACAGGGTGATCAAAACTTTGCCATAAGACCCTGCCGTTAGAATTTTCTTCTCGCAGGACAAGATTCCCAGAATCCAATAGCTCGGCACTTGAATTTCCTGCAAATTTTGAAACATTTGTCGACCACATAATATTATTCCGGCCGTCTAACACCACGAGATTGCCGTCGTCCGCAATTGTAAAAACACCAGAAGAATCGCTTAATGGGTTTTCTCTGTTGGCGACCCATACGAGTGTTGCTGTCGGACCAGAAGTTACGTCATACCAAATTCCGACGTACCGTTTTGTCGAATTACCGGGACTGAAAAAGCCTAGTCTGAAGTTTTCCGGAACAGAAACCACAGTTCCTGGGTCTCTGATGGGTTGTGTGGATGTAATGGTGTCTATGGCTCTGCAAAACTCCAACCTAAACAAGGAAGTGAAGAAGATAAAAGGGTAGAGAAGAGCTCTTACTTTAGCCATAACTCGATACTGGTTGCTGCTGGTGAGTATGGAAGATAGTCTTTATATCCATCTAGTTGTCGTTTTTACTTCGGCTGCTCTTTTTTTTTTTTTGTCACTATTATATTACAAAATCCTTAGCTCAGTGCCGTTGGATTGAATGACAATCATGTCTTCGGTACCCCAGTTTAACGGCTTTGAATAATTTCCACATGTAATTAATATAGCCCCGAGGGATAGACGTTGGAGTCTTTTTCCCATTTTTAAGACATCAAACGAAGACAGAAAGACCAAGGAAGTCGTCCATTGTGGGACAACAAGAACCTTCCGAGGTGGGACCATTTGAGAGTAGGGAATACTCTATAATGCATCTCTTTTTTGGTGGTGGGATTGTGATGCATATTTGACTAAGAAAATGAACATATAGCAAGTCAAGTTTGACAGTGGTACACCCAATTAAAATGCGGCTATGGTCAATAAAATATTTTTTAATATCTTTAAGATATTGGCAATGTCAATTATAATAATAAAAATAGTAATAAAAGTTGACTAAGCTACATAAGTAGCTAATTTTCTCCTTCTAATTTGTTCCAGAACAAAGTTATACTATTACTGTCTGCTAATTTTCGCTAATTATCGCTGCTCATTTAATTTGACTAATGTGTGTGGTAGAGCTGTAGAGCAGGACCAAAATCATCTTGCCTATGTACAACGTCCGACATGTGACGATAAAAGGGGTGAAGTCTTTTCATTTTCTCCGCTCTTTTTTGACTTCTCTCCTTTTGAAATCTTCTCCTTTTTTTATCGCTACATGTCTAAAGCCCACCAAGAGCAAGATGGTTTTCGTCTTGCTAGAGCAAGACCAAATCCCATCCCAACAAAGGCCTGGTTTCAAACTTCAAGTTGCGTATACGGTTAAATCAGTGGGCCACATCTTGACCTGAGAATGGCTCACAATCAAAATAACCGACAAGATGGTAACAGAAGTCCAAAGGATGGATTTGAATCTAAGAGATGCATGCAGACACATGTGGAAGAGGGAGATCCAAGGAGCCTCATTTTGGGACCAAATACAATGGAAGAGGTGATAATATCCTAGTTCAGGATCTTGTAGAGGATCATTTTAAGCCTCTCAAACCCACACACAACCTAGGAAGTAAACTTGTTATTATAAGCCTCAAACCCATACAACCTATGAAACAAAATTGTTATTATAAGCCTTCTAACGTTTTCAATGATTCCCCACTTGCCGATTCCATAGCCCACCGCAAAGATGATCTAAGCCAGATAAGGTCACTTGGGGCCAAGAGAGCGTATCGCTATGGGATTCTTTTTTCAAATTTTCCTTTATTTTTTTTGGTTGATGCAAAACGATTTTCTACATTACCCAGTAAAAATACAGTTCAGTGTGTGAAGGTCGGCCACAAATTTCGTGTGCCCCCACCACTATACATGATATGTTTGTAATGTTTGTACAAGTACAAGTTATGGGGATGCCAAATTCATCTCATTTCATGATGAGTATTTTTATTTTTATTTTTACTTTTACTTTTGCTTTTATACACACACTACTACAAATATAATTATTAATCATGGTTGAATTTTCAAGTACAATAATTGTTTTCAAGGAAACCCTGATGCAATCCATTATAAATCGTGTTTAAAATCGTATAGAAATTTTTGACGGGATTTTAAATTAGGGTTATAACCGGAAATGTGATTTAAAAAACTCGTGGAAACTATTAAATTACTGTTACAAAATAACAGTTATCATAAATATTTTCAAGCATCACAATTATTATTATGACTGTGATCTTATATTGACAATAAAATTCAATTAGAATTTAGGATAAATTACACTCACCTCCCCTGAGATTTGGTGAAATTTCAGAAACCTCCCCTCTAGTTTATGAAATTACACTGCCCTCCCCTGTCAGGCTCTTAATATTAACACTGTTAATTAAAGTTATCATTTTCCCATTTTATCCCTATTACTTGATTAAGGAAACACGTCTTTACCGTTTGAAAGTTCAACCAAAGAAAAACATAAACTCCCAAGCCACCACGTGTCCCTTTTAATGCCCACTAACTATGATTAAGATTTACTCATCCCTAGGATTTATCCATCTAACCTTAGTTTTAGGGAAAAAAATAACATTAGGTTGGGTATGCTTAGCCGCAATTAAAGAGGGCTCACAAGTAGTCATGTGTCCCTTTTATCACCCACTAACTGCGGTTAAGATTTACTCATTTCTTGGATTCATTAATCTAACCTTGGTTATAAGAAAATAAAAATAAAAATTAATCTTAATTTAATTATGTTTAGCAACAGTTAAAGGATCTCTATAAGCTGCCACGTGTCCCTTTTAACACGCATAACTATGGTTAAATCTCACTCACCCCTAGGGTTCATCCATCAAACCTTGGTTTTTAGAAAAAAAAACCTTAAGTTGCTTATGCTTAACCACAATTAAAGGGAGTTCTACAAGTCGCCACGTGTCCCCTTTAATGCCCACTAACTGTGGTTAGAATTCACTCACCCTTAGGATTCATCCATTTAACCTTGATTTTTAGAAAAAAAAAAAACCTTAGGTTGATTATGCTTAACCACAATTAAAGGGGGCTCTACAAGCCGCCACGTATCCCCTTTAACACCCACTAATTGTGCTTAAGATTCACTCACCCCTAGGATTAATCCATCTAACCTTGCTGTTAAGAAAAAAATAAAATATTAACCTTAGGTTAATTATGTTTAACCATAGTTAAAGGATCTCTATAAGTGACCATGTGTCCCTTTCAATATCCACTAACTATGGTGAAGATTCACTCACCCCTAGAGTTCATCTATCTAACATTGGTTTTTAGAAATATATATATATATATATATATACTTGATTTTGAAAATTTATAGTAACCTTAAGTTGATATTATTAACCTTGGTTAGAAACCAATTATAATTTATTTTTATTGAATTAACTAACCTTGCATTGAAAAAGGGTAATTTAGACATTTTAAAATGTTTAAATGATGGCAACATCAAAGTCCATCCCTAAATTAACGGTAAACTTAAGGGAATGGGGAATCTGTTACAACAACCAAAGTTGAGGGGAGGGCAGTGTAATTTCAGAAACTAGAGGGGAGGTTTCTGAAATTTCACCAAACCTCAAGGGAGGTGAGTGTAATTTACCCTAGAATTTATTGGATTACCAATCACGAGTATACAATAACTACGATTGTAATCATTGTCTATAAATACTCCATATATGCAAGCAATTACTAAATAAACAAATTTCAGGGTGTTCTTCGCCCTTGATCTCCCTTCACCTTTTTTTAATTTTCATTGTCGTTTTATTAATGTAGTTGTTAAAACAAGTTTTTCTTTTTCTTCCGGAATTTTAAGCCAATAGTTTTTTTTATTATGGAATGGAAGTAAAATTATGAAGAGAAAGAAAAATGTGTTTTGCAGTGAAAACTTCTACAATAGAAAGAAAAGTGTCTTTAGTATATTGGTTCAGACTAGAAAGGGAAGAAGAAAAAACATGAGAGTGAGTTGTCTCTTCTAATGGAAAGAACACACTTTCATTTTCTTCCATTACTTTCAACCTATTTTTTCTTAAAACAGAAAACCCCCCAAGAATCAACATGTCTTCTAGTGTCATTGTTGCTTCTGACCAAGGGAATAATGGATCTTCTATTTCATCTTCAACTCTAAATCATGAGGAATGAAATTGTTACAGAGAAGCATGCAAAGATTACATTTTGGACAATGATGTAGAAGAACAAGAAGTATGAGAATGAGATATCTCTTCTACTTGAAGCATAACATAAGAACTCATGTGTTCGTGTAATTATGGTTATTGTAGAAGATGTATTAAAAAAAAGAACCCTTACGATCACGGTTTTAACGAGTTATAGTTTATACTAAACGGTGATTATAGGTAACTTTTTTATTCCATTTTGATCACGATATATATTAAAATGTGATCATAAGTCAAACTAATATTTTCGTATTCTAACATATGAACTGTAATTGTTAAGCAATAAACCATCAATGTTATACGACAATTTGTATTATTCCAAATAAAAAAAGTTTTTATATCATGTAGAGTTCCAATCACGGTTTGAGAAGAACTATAATTATTAGTGTTAAATCATCACAGATATATAATTAACCATATTTTTACCAATCGTAATTGTGATGTCACGAATTCCAAAAAGAATTGTAAATAAATTTTATTAGAGTTTCAATCACAATTTTAAAAGGACAGTAAATATTTATTGATATGTTATCACAGTTTTGAAGAAACCATGATTGTAATTCAAGCATATTAATACATTCTAGTTCATTAGCAAAAATTTTAATTCTCTCTTTGTTTTTACTGACGTTGTTTTTCACTACCGTAATTTTATTTCCTAGATATTGAACATATCTATTTTTTCTCAATAACAAAGAATAACATACAGTATTACATATTTGTAAAGCATATAATGAATGCATTTATTTCATCTCCATGATATAAAGTTCTTTCTGAAGCTCTATTTGGAGGATAAATATGGTCATTGTTATTTGTTCATCGTATAAGCTTCATTTACCTCATCTTTGTCTTTTGGCAGTGAAATATGAATTATGCAAAGTGAGAGAGAGAGAGAGAGAAGATGAAGCAAAGTCTCTTCTACAAAAAGCGATCATAGGATCGCTTTCTTCTTTTTCCTCATTAAAACTAATTTTGAAAACATCCAAAGATTACTTTTGAGCAAGTTGGATTTGAATGACAAAGGATAAGAAATGTGAATATGGAAAGAAGGTTGATGAGTTCGATCTAGACTTATCCTGTCCCGGGAAGGCAAAGAAGTTCTTCCCAAATTAGAATCTGAACTTTGAGATTCTAACGTTATATTAGATGTATTTATTTCCCCTTCATAACATAGAGTTGTTTTTGAAGCTCCATTTTCATCTATCTGAGAATGATGACATTTACTTGATTGTCTCTTGAATACTAGCCTATGATGGGAGGAAGAGCAGGGTGGTTCTATGTATAATTTGTTTATATAAGCATCCAATAGTTATGTAAACTTTCGCGACCCAAAATACACCCTAAGAGGTTAGGGATAATTTAGCTCGTGACCGCCGTATCATACCCTCATGTATGATACATAAGGCATACATACCATCTTGAGGAAAAGACATCAACATATACGTAGCGGAAAAATAAACGGAAGCAATACATAATAAGTACTCCTATCATTCGATTCAAATCTGACCCAAACAAAATAAGTCCAAAAAATATGGAGTGGACAAGTCCCACTCTCAATGCTATCAAAGTATAGTGTACTCTCCCTGTCGCTCTCTCAACATAAATCGAAGTTTGGCTGCCTATCCAGTGATCCATCATCCTGGTAATGGTCCATAGAGGGCTCCGGATCGTAGTATTCTTCTTCTATCCAAGGTTCCGTACCACAGACATCAAATGGAACACGTACACCTACTGAAGTCAATAGTCGGCTGAGCATGGAATACTCAGTGTCTACAAACTACTAAAGCTAGTAAGCCATAACAAAAACTTATAACATGTTTTTCAAGTCAAGTAAAGCGAGCAATTAAAACCAAGTCAACTAAACTAACATACTTCGAAATCGTAGAGCAAAAACCATAATACTTTTCAAAACATCCATTGTGCAAGCTTTTCAAAACATATTTCTAACAAAGTTTTACAAGCATGACTTTGAGACATTCCTTACAAGCAAAGTGTTTCCCTTCTCGGAACACCTTAGAGACGAGTTCATACTTTACAAGATTTCAAAGTGATTCCCTTCTCAGAACACCTTAGAGACGAGTTCATACTTTACAAAATTTCAAAGTGATTCCCTTCTCGGAACACCTTAGAAACGAGTTCATTTCTTTCATTGAGCAAGCTTTGAGACTTTGAGCCAATCACAATACGTTGAGCACAATACTTAAAAATCAAAACCAAAACATCGAGCAAAACCACTTTCCAAAACAAATCCGATTAAAACTCCTTTTCAAAACCCAAATTGATCTTTGAGGCACAAACCCTTTTTCTTCCATCCTTTTGATTGAGCAAAACCCAATATACAAGTGCAAGTGATCATTTGTGTACAAGATTTAAACAAGAGTTTCAAGTATAAATTATCTAAATCATAGTTTACCAAGAACGAATCCAAGACCTTAATTCCCCAAAGAAATTCTCCCAAAACTTAGAGTTTAGAACAAAATATAACTACACTAAATTTAGTAGAGTGTTCTACCTTGTTTAGATCAAAACTTTGATCTAAGCTGGCTGAGAAAGGTTGAGAAGTAAGAAGGACTCCTTCTTTGTTGAGAAATCAACCCAATACAACAACTCCAAGCTTTCCTTCCTTCTTCTCCTTCTCTTTCCTTAACTTTTTCTCAAAAACTTCCTCTCTAGGGTTCTTGTAACCCTAGACCACGAAATTAGTCTTTATATAAACCAAAGGGGTTGGCCAAAGACCCCCATGCCCTTAAAAGATCTCAGGAGGTCGGCTACAAGGCAAAATAGCCCAGACCAGTCGACTGGTAGAGAGGTTCGGTCGACTGGTCAAAAGATCTCTCTCTGTCTAAATTCCCCATATAAAATTAAGATTGTTCGGTCGACCGGTAGAGGCATTCGGTCGACGGGTGGCTGTTCGGTCGACCGGTAGATTTTTGCCTATTTTTCCCTTGTTTCTTCCTGCTTTTCCCACTCTTCCACACATTGCCTTTCCTTATGACCTTAACTTGAACCCGTAGTTCACCTAGGGTAACTCATACCTTTATTCATCTACACATGCACATTACAACATCGTCCTTCCATAAATAGAACACCAAGGTCACATGGAAGACCTTGGCTCAAAGCGCCTAGTGCAAAAGCGCTATTCATGCACTATTCACACACTATTCACAACACTATGAAAACGAAAATCCGGGGCTCTACATAAACATCCAATAAAGAGTTTATGTAAATATCTAATAAAGAGTATTTCTTTTTTATTTGATAATATCTCGTTTCATTTCTTTACGAAAAAATATGTATAGTTCTTTTTTTTCTTTGCAGTTGTTCTGTAACTCAGCTAGTAGAACATTTCGCTTTACAACAGTGGAATGTAAAAGTTCCAAATATTTGCTAGATAGAAACGATCATGGTTACATAAATTTTTGTTTTTTACAACAAACGATCACGATAATTTAAATTACTTTGATCTTATAGTCAATAAAAAATCACGATTATTTAAATAATCATGATCTTTTGTCCAATAAACAATCATGGTTATCTATTACCCGTGATTGTAACTAATGTAAGCTAAGTTTATACGTTACATGATTGATTGATCGTTTTGATTGTCTGTCATAGTAATTTAATCTTTACTGACGACATTTTATCTTCTAGATTTACGACAAAAAATTTAATTGAATTTTCTTAGAATTACAATCACAGTTGTTTATTATAACCATAGATTGTAAAGAATTTTCCTAAACTATAAATTTGATCACGGTTACTATACTAACTAATAATAACAATGGTTTGATGGAATCTTTTCATTTTCTGACTTTCTCTTTTTTGTGACTCTTCGTATTTTTATAAGATATAAATTAAGTCTCTTCATTTTCTGACATTTCCTTTTCTATGACTAATCGTATTAATAAATGATAAAATTGTTAATATGATCACGGTTTTCTTTCAAAATCGCAATGATACGACACCATCATAAAAACTTCAAATTTTCACTTGCTTTCTCTTCGTGCTCAGATTTTGAAAATAATCTCTACCCCTCTCAAAGTCTCCCTACAATTATTATTCTCTCCGTCAAAGGTCCCGTTAAACCTTTGGCATAAATTCCGTTCTACATCCTTCAAGTTTTAAGAATGTTTTCTCTTTTTAAAAAAATATTTTTCACTTAAATGATTAAACAAATTAATGTTTATTCTTATTTTGAAATAAATGTTTTATTTTGAAGTCTCCTACTGTTATAAATACATTGTGGGCAGTGAAATTTTCACCGTCCTTCACCCAGGAGTGTGTGCAATAGCACACACCTAATCTCAGTCTCTCGGAGAGACGGTTTAGGTTCACGCGTGCCTATGGCACGCACAGTACCTTTAGCTGTCAACATTAAATGCTGATGGCTGGTATCATGCTGCCCAGCTAAGCAACAGCAGAGTTGATCCATGAGGATAAACCTCACGGATCCACCCACCGACAGGTGCTTATCCATGAGGACTAAAATCTCACGGATCCAATATTTAGTGTTAGCCTCCGAGAGGCTAACACGTGTTTATCCGTGAGAACCAAAGCCTCACGGATCCAACCTTTAGTGTTGGTCTTCATTAGGCTAACACGTGGCATGAGAACAAAACCTCACGGATCCAACACAGATCATATTTAGTGTCAGTTTCCAAGGGACTGACACGTGTTCATCCGTGAGGACCAAAAACCTCACGGATCCAATATTCGGTGTCAACCTCCATAAGGCTGACATGTGTCCAATTCTTGAGGATAAGTCCTCACGAATCAAATATAATATTCTGGATCTATCCTAGACCACGGGCAAGACTGTGATCCTTGGTTGAGACCTGTGGTCTCACTTGGTGATCCGTGGTTGAGACCTATGGTCTCACCTTGTAGTCCGTGCTTGAGACCAATGGTCTCACCTTGTGGTCCGTGGTTGAGACCTATGGTCTCACCTGGTGATCTGTCGTTGAGACCTGTGGTCTCACCTTGTGGTCCATGGTTGAGACATGTGGTCTCACCCTTTGATCCGTGGTTGAGACTTATGGTCTCATTTTGGTCCGTGGACTGGCCTAGGTCAGTCTATTCCAGCTGACAGCCAGTATTTGACTGTCATGGGGTAGAGAATTCTTGATAAAAAATGATTCTCTGTCAGGTTGTGGGGAATCCCAAGATAAGGATCCCCTCTTTTAAAATCTCATGATGCCACGTGGTACCCCATGATTATTTTAGGATTAGGACTATGTCCTATATCCTAGGAAATGATGAGATTACCATCCTCATTTTCGAAAAGTACTAGGATTCCTCCCAAAAGAGAAAACCTGGTACAAGAGTCCTCAAAAGAAGAGGATTCTCAGCAGCTTAAAGACTCTCCCTGATAAGGGAGAGTCGTGAGCTGGCGTCCTCTAAGAGGAGAGCCCTTTTTGACTTTCCTAAGATAAGGGAGTCAAAGAGGGAGTCCCAAAAAGGACTCTCCTTAAAACCCATAAAAGGTGTGTTTCTCACAAGAAACACACGCGAACAGGAGAACAACGGGAACACAAAAGAGAAGACACGAGAACAAGAGAAGAAACTCTCTTTCAAACAGCAGCAAGCAAAAAGCAAGCGATTGAAGAAGAAGACTCCGTAATATGGAAAATATACGGTGAGGCCTCATACATGGCTACCATTCTTTTTCTTTATTTGAAAAGACCTCAATGAGGTACTTGTAACGCCTACATGGGAATTGGGCAATCTCACTGAATAAATACATATACTTTATTCAATATATTGTTCTTCTTTTTATTCTTCATCTTAATCAGAGGTTCTTCCCCAATAATGAGAAGGTAATTTAACAGTCTGAGTTTACTCAGATTAGAAGGATAGTCCCCACAACAAACAATAAACTCCATACAATAATGGAGGAAATTTGATAAACAAAGAATGAATTTTGCGCTCACATACATACACTGGGAGATTGTTTTAAAATCATTGTTATGTATTTCTTCATTACATAATCATATCAGAAACACAGTGTATTGACGCAGAGCCAAATACTAGTGGTTCTTCTACTTTGAAAAGAAAATTTGTGAGTGTTAATGGTGATTTAAATCTTAAATGGATGTATTTTCTTTGGAACAAAATAATTAGAATATTTAACCCAAAATAATCAACATATTACTCAGAAACAATTAGAAAAGCAACATGTGCATAAAATTCAATAACTCAAATCAGAATTGTTAAAAATGGAAGAAATTAATAACCAAAATAGAGAAGATATTCTCCATCAATTACGAAATATGAAGGAAGAATTTACACAATTAATACCTAAGGTGACTGCTCTTGAGTCAGAAGTACATACTAAGATCATAATCATCTGTTGGTAGCTCATGTCACATGATATGTAAATGCATGGTTTGGTTCACTAGCTAGATATGTTATTACAATGTGTTAATATAATTTGCTATAATTATTTTTTATTTGTTGTATAAATTTTTTTGATAATTAACATTGTTCATATTAAGTTAATAAATTTCACATATCCTAAGTTAAGCAGTGGTGGACATCCACCAATAACATTTGATGTTACAATCTTTGGTGAAAGAATTGCTTCCTGATCAACATATATCCTACGACACGGATTTGACGGTAAGATGTCACAGACTTGTGTACAGGAAAGGATATCAATGCAAATTTAATTTTTCTAAGCATAAGGTGAGACAACTCAAGAATTAATTAAGGTTCGTTTGTTTGTTTTGTCATTATTATAACTTTATGACTTACAATTTGAATTGTTATTTATTTCAAAAAAATAAATGAATTATTAAGGGATAGAAATGAGGAAAATATGTATATGTTTCTTAACCCTGAAAAAAATACTAATAGTTTTGAATTATTGATAGCAAGTAATTGACTTTAGCCAAGGATGACCAAGTACTCGTTATACATTATAATATTGGGTAATTTTTTGCCTAAATGTAGCTCTCATATTATTTTGTTACTTATATTATTAATTCTTAAAGTTGAGTATTAATTCATTTAAAATTAAAATTTTGAAACTCCTTATTCAATTGTAGGGAACACTGGTGCTTGAGTTTAATCCTTCTAGGAACATTTTCAGTGTATTGGTTGAATCCATTGCAGAAAAGAATATACGCAAGATTAGAAATTATAAAGGTTTTCAATAAATAAGTAATTTATTTGCTTCACACATTTTATATTTATGTTTATATTTTGTACTACATTTATATATCTAATTGATCAAATTACTATCGTAAATGACAATTGTAATCAAGTCAAGTCGTTTGAAAGGCAAGAATAGACCCACAAGAGCAACATTTATTAATATTCAAGTTCATTCGACATTAATTAGTCATTTTAATTGTTGTTTCAGAAATTGTATATATTGAACATAACTGGCATCCATTCATTATCTTAAGTAGTGTCTGATACAAAAGATTAACTGAGAATGTGATTACTGCAGTACTATGTTGTACCTGAAGGATATCATCATCAGTAATGAAATATAAATACATGATAAGATTATTGATTGTTTTGTTAATGGTGTTAAACCATATAGTGATAAAACAATAACATAACTTAAAAGGAATTTGGCTAAACACTTGAGAAGAGTTATTGTTTATCATGTGTTCATATATGTATTCTAATCATACTATAAAGAAATTCCTATTAATTAATGAAAATATAGTTTATTGTTGTTATATTATTCATGGTGGAGGTCAATTTATTATATTATTTGTAAGTTGATTTGTGGATGAATGCTTTATTTTGGCATGTATAAATTTAGAAGTGGTTATGAGGAGCGACGAATGGTAAGGGTTACATGAGAAAGGATTTTAACTAGAAAATAAAATGGAGGAAGATCACAGAAAAAAATAATCAATGATCACATTTAATTAAAGCACCAGGAGCTTTTTATTTAAACAAACATGGTTAAGATATAAACCGTGATTGTAAATAGAACTCGAAATGACTATATTTTGAATATATAATATTGGTTAATTTACATATACAATCACCGTTAAGTAACTTTGATATTTGATATGACTTATGATCACGCTTCGAAAGGATATGGTTCATTCTACGTGTAATAATTGTGATCAATGACTTACGGTTAAGGATAAAAACCGTGAGCGATGAAATGATTTCTTGAAGTGACATAATTGGTGTACGTTGTGCACTATCTTCAAGAGCACAAAATATGTGTCAACTTACACACACAAAATGGGCTCATTAATCCCTATAGCATCAACCATTAATCACCCTATAAAGGAAAGAATTATACTTTGGATGTAGGCCCCGGCCCCACCAAATAATTGTTTGGTTCTTCTATTTTACTTAGCGATTATTAGTTAAATGTAATTGATTGATGGCGGAACCTTTGGTTGGAGGGAAAACATGTCACGCCCCAAAACCCCACCTTGGACATAATGGGACTTTGGGCCGTGACATTAATTATCCCTGCTTGATTTAATAGCAATAAGACAAAAACTAAAAAACAATTCTTCTAAAATAGCAACTATAAATTTTTCGATATAAATCAACCATCCTGTATATCATAAGCCAAACATGAACATCGTTCATAATTTGAATCAACCACCATAATCTCTATATAACTAAGTCTAGAGCAACATCAACAGAAGTATAACTTGTCTATTACAATTCTCTGATAATATAAAACTGGAATTAAGACTAATACTAAGGGTAACGATCTAAGTTCCTTGCCCCCTCCTCAAAATGATCACCCGCTTCATCTTCCTCCTGGTATTCCTCCTCAACCCAAAGAGTGGCGATAGACTCCTGCACTAAACCTGATGACAATGACAGGTCGACTGAGTAATGAAAACACTCAGCAGACATCCAGTCTAACTAAAATAGCAATAACACATATACATATTCAATATCCGGTTCATGCGACAGTTACATAATCAATAACAGTTTCATATGACAATAACATAATCAAAGTGCCAAAAACATGTGAGCATATCATGTCATCACCTTGACTTGTGTACTTGTGTAACACTTGAACGTATGATATGAATTTCATGCATGTTTGATTCCCATAAGATATATTTTAAGTCTTAATATCATATCCATGAAGTTGCATCGATGGTATGTATAAGCCCCTAGAGCTCTTGGTGATCCAATATCCATGATAATTATCCAAGACTTGAAATCGTATCTATGGAGAGTCACTTAGTTTCCCGAGCTCTTTGTAATTCAATGTCCATGATTCAGTATACTTGTAATTCAGTGTTCATGTCCATGATGCACAATGTCGTTGTCCATGATTGAGTATTCTTGTAATCAGTGTCCATGATTCAATATTCTTGTAATTCAATATCCATGTCCATGATTTAGTTTCCTTGTAAAATGATGCATAGTGTCATTGTCCATGAAGGGCCCATGGCATGCTTGTGTACCCGTGAGACTTGTAAACTACCACACATGTGAACTTGTGCTTGAGTATCATGATTAATACTTGAACTCGGTCATCACTTAGATTTCAATCTTCCGCCAAAAAACTCCATCAGTGTACATATACCTTATTAGAGAATTCCTGACCTAAAAGACTTCCTCTAAGCATTGGCCCACCCGAATGTCGATCATCATACAGTATAGATAGGGCATAATTTATCATGGCCATCATCAACATCTATTTAATATAATCCCACCACTCAATAACACCATTTTAAGCATCCAACATTTCTAAGCCTCTGTATTAAAATTTCATCTATTATTCATATACAAATTGCCCTTCCACCATTTTTAACACTCTATCATCCATGCACATCCCTCCATAAACCATAACCACATTAAACCCATCCACCATCCATTTCATCCTCCAATTCAATATAGACAACATCAAATATTATAATACATTATCTAATTCATTTATCATGTTTACAACCCTCAAAAAAAAAATATATATATATATATATAATAGCTCAATTTAAGCTTCAAGCATAGTAATCTACCCATTTTCATATTAAACATTCAATAATCTTATCTATCCTTATTAAATCATGTTTAACAAAATTATAGATATATGAAAAAAAACTCCATATCTTATTTTAAAATCCATCATCCATACCTAAACATGTAAATCATCTACTAAATCATAATTCTATCTTATTTGAACATGTAAACATCATAATGGAGTTAGATTATAAAGGATATCGACCTTAATTAGGGATCGTTCCCTTCAATCCAAATCGCTTCAGGAAGGTTTGAGGTTAAATTTCAAGCTTTCTCCTTCTCCTTTGAGCAATTTCTTCCTTCACAAGCAAGCAATCTCTTGGAAACCCTAGGTTTCTCTTAAGGCATATTTATAATCCTAGGGTTATAAAAGAAAAACCCAAATGCCCTAAAACTCTCACAAAAAGGATTTAAAATCCTAATTTATTTACGGGCAGTTGACCAGCCATGAAGGGCGGTCGGCTAGATGAGGTTGAATGGTCCCTGTTTGGTGAAAATTTACACCAATCGGTCGACCGGCTGATATGGGCAGTTGACCGGCTTGGCCATTTTCCCATTTTTTCTTCTTTCCTTTTTCTTTTCTTCCATTCTTACCTTGGCTTAGTGATTTACTATTTGTAAACACATGCATAAATGATAATTAAATACGAAAACACACCACACATAAATAGTTGACTAATTTTCCCTTGACATTTACAAAAAAAAAATCGAATTAGATTCGGAATTCTACAAAACAAGTGCTTTGAATTACTTTCAAGAGAGAAGTTAATTTTTACTTTTTGTTTGAGGAAAAAAATTCTCTAAAAAATGAGGATAAATTATTTGTGATTTTTCTTTTCCACGGTGTTTTCCCTCCCAACAAATAGCCTCAATGGAAGTTTCATTGTGGGTGAGATCCAACCAAATCAAGAAAAATGAGAAAACTCAAGGAAATTGTCTCTTTTTTCATGGTTAAATGGAAAATGTTTCCTTATCCGTATCTTTATATATGGTTAGACAATTGAATCTCCTTGGCTTATAAATTCGATACCTTTGTGTGCCCCTCATTGGGCGAGGTTCTGTGATCTAAAATCTGTGAGAGAAAAAAGGAAAATGAAAATGAAAAGAAAGCTCTTTTGAAGAAAGGAAAAAAAATGAAAAGACAAAAAAATTCAAATGTCTTATAGTCATACTGTTCTTTCAGTTCAAATCATGGTTCATGGTTGCATCTAGATTTTGTAGAGGTTAAGACTTTAATGCCCTGCCTAGGTTTTAATATTTTGTTATTTGATGAAAATGATTTTTCTAACCCCACTCTCCCTAAACTCAGCTTACTGTTATTCCCATGCTATTGTGTATATGACAGACCTTTGGGGGAAGCATTATACCAGCATGCATGTCATACTCATAGTCTGCTAGTTCATCGATCCAAAATGCTTTAATTACCTAATGATATACTATACCAGCATGACATATGAATAGTCTACCAATTCATCGATCCAAAACACTTAATTACATGAAGATTTACTCTACCCACACGTCATACTCAATCTATCAGCCAATTTGTCAATCCAAAACGCTTAAATCAATTGAACACCTCTTCGATGGGTATATACTTAATCTAAAACACAGGATATAAAAATGACCCATTTTCGAAAATTATCAGTTGTCACCTCCAATTGTTGTTAAAAGGATAGGGCCTAAATGTGAACCATATAGAATTTTCTCCAAGTGATGGAAAGAACTGAGAAAATAATATGGTGTTTTTTTGCAAAAATGAATGTAAAAAATACAAGAACTGACATGTTATCGGCCTTCAACTGTTGTAATAGTCAGACTGTTTATAGAGCACAATATGTGTTTCTCTCGAGCTAAATCTGTATCAGAGGAAATTGGCCTTGTAGTAAATGCAGGTTGCTTTGGAGTAGGAAGAGTTGTGATTTCACTAATAAGCATGGAAACTATTGTAGACATTGTTGGTCTGTCCTTTGCGAATTCTTGGACGCACAACAGTCCCACATGAATGCATCTCAAAACTTCTTTCTGGAAACTCAGCTCGCATAATGTCGGTTCAACTAGTTCTAGGATCTTCTCTTCATTCCATAATTGCCATGCCTGAAAATAATCACAAAGCTTATCTACTTAGAACATCGACGATTGGATCATTCACTAATAATTATATATAGAGTTATATATTTGATGGAGCAAATGATTCAAATAATCTTACATATCCCAACAAGCTCAAAGCTTCTACGTGATGGTAGAAACTGATGTTTCGTCTCCCACTCACAATCTCTAGTAGCAATACTCCAAAGCTGAAGACATCAGATTTTTCAGAAAATCGACCTTCCATGGCGTACTCCGGTGACATATAGCCACTGCATTTCATCATTTTAACCATTGTTTGAAATGTTTAGAACATTGAATGTAAGACATTATGAATGGTTTGCCTTTTTTCTTGAATAAAATAGTTTCCAAAGATATTGGCAGATGATTGGAAACCTTATGAAGATTGAGAGTTGGCAAATTAAAAAATGAAGTACGTGTCCACTTGAGTAAATTCAACTTACTATGTCCCAACGACCCTTCTAGTATTTGCTTGATCTTGATCACCTCCAAATATCCTTGCCATGCCAAAGTCTGAAATTTTAGGATTCAAATCCTCATCCAACAAAATGTTACTTGCCTTAAGATCTCTGTGAATTATCCTTAACCTGGAATCCCGATGAAGATAAACGAGGCCTCGACCAATTCCTTCAATAATAAGGAAGCGTTTTCTCCAACCTAGGAGTGATTGTTTCTCGGGATCTGATCATTGACAATTTTTTATATTTACTATGACAAAACAAATCAATAAGGAAAGGTACTTAATTTAATAACTTGAAGGGTCCTAATTTGACGAGTTCCCTCAGTTCTCATTTATCATCTATGAAATTGAGAGGACTGTAGATAATCAAATGTGAATTTGAAAGAACTAACCAAACAAAAAGGCATCCAAGCTTCTGTTGGGCATGTATTCATAAATCAACATTTTTTCTTCCCCTTCAGTGCAGCAACCAAGGAGTCTAACAAGATTCTTATGTTGAAGTCTCGAAATCACTATAACCTCATTCTTAAACTCCTCCAAGCCTTGTCCTGAACTCCTTGAAAGTCTTTTGACAGCTATTTCTCGTCCATCAAACAATTTTCCCTAGAATCAAACATCAAATGTGTAACTATTTTTTTTATATTAATATTTCAATTAAAGCTCTAAAGAACCATTACCTTATACACTGGACCGAAACCGCCTTCTCCGAGCTTATTTGCTAAATGAAAATTGTTTGTTGCAATTGCTAAGTTATTAAAGTTGAAAACATGTACATCTATTTCTTCTCCTTGCTTGATGTTGTCTCCACCCATGTTTTCATTTTCTTTGGATGCTTTGCCCCTATGAAATAATAAAATATCTAGGCCTTTTGTCTTCCAACCTAATTCAAGATTTAGCAGTGGTAAGGAAAAGTTCAATAAAAATTGGTCAGTATTTCCTACTTTGTAGTGCTAATGCTCGCATTACCTCTTTGTGTGGCCATCCACCTCCATGAAAAGTATGTAGAGACACCAATGGCAATTATCCCTATAAGCACTACAATTATAATAATTACCTTTATGTTCCTCTTTTTATCTGCACTTCAAAAGAAATAATTAGATCTATAATATTCATTAAAAATTAAAGTTGATTTCCTCAAATAGTTTCATACATATATATACATGCCTGACACTCAAAAATTAACCAACTAGAATATATCACTAGTAGACCATTTCAAAATTAAACAAATTCTTGAAAGTTGGAGTAAAACTTGGCAGCAATAGTCATTAAAGTCCTAGGGTGCTATCAAAATATTGTTCGTTATGCACACTTTCATAAAAATTAGTCATATCTAATTTTATTATTTGAATTATTTAAACAGTTTAAATATGAAGCGGAGCTCTGCATCATGAGGAGCCCCTTTTTACACTAAGGGGGCAAATGTGTAATTATTGATAATTACACATTTGCCCCCCTTAGTGTAAAAAGGGGGCTCCGCATGATGCAAAGCTCCCCATGACAATTAATCTCTTATTTTTTAAACTATAACATTTGATACATTTTTTGAGTTGTGGCGACCTATTGGGTGGTTGGGTCAATGAAAATAAGCAGAACTTGATAGCAATGGTCATTGCTGCTCTAGGCTACAACCACCAAATAGTCTGTCGAGCATCAAAACATTGTCAGATATGCACATTCTTACAATCTCTGCTCTCATCATTTTTAGATAATTAAACAGATGGCTTGTATTGAGTTTGGATCTTTCGTAGAGGCCTCTGCAAAAATATTGTAAAATATAAGAGGGTGAGAGTATCTAGTTTTGCATGATGTATTTTAGAGGGCATTTGGCAACACTATTATTAAGTACTTATCTACTTATTCATGAAATAAGTATTTATTTATAAATAATTTTGTTTGATAAAAATAAATAAGCAATAAGTAAAAGTGGTTAGGAGCCCAAAAAAGTAATTATAAATAAGTAGCTCCATACCTACTTATTATAAGTACTTATTTACAAAAAGTGCTTATTTATAAAAAGTACTTATTAAGCTTATAATAGAATTGCCAAATGCCCTGAATCAATCTGAGCATGATATTTTTGTAATAACACTAAGAGCATCTCCAATGGTCTGAGCCAATTCCAAATTTGGCACAGGTATAAGTGCCAAAATGTCATTTTGGTACAAGCTGCTTCAATGGTCTAAGTTAAATTGGCTCTGCCAATTCCATTTGGAGGGCGAAATAGTAAAAAAAGTTATTGGAGGGCAAAATAGTAAAATCCCATCAAAAGTCAACGAGTCAAAGGTGTGCCAAAATTTAGCATGTGCTATACTTTGTGCCAAATTTAGCACAAAGTATAGCACATCCTATATTTTGTTTGGCACAACCATTTTCAACTATTGAAGCACAATTTTTTGTTCCAAATGTTCTAATTTGGCAATAGAACAAGAAATGGAGTATCATTGGAGATGCTCTAAGAAGGTTGTTTCTATCTCATAATTATTATATTCTTGTAAAAAATTTGTAGATAAGTGGTTCATAGTATTAAAACTCGGCGAGTCGACTCGAAACTTGGCCAAGTTGACTCGACTCTGCCGAGTTGACTCGACCCGGCCAAGTTTCGATTCGAGTTTGAGGCAAAACTCGGTTTTGACACTGAAAACCGAGTAACTCGCCCCAACTCACTTTGACTCGCTCCGACTCGTCCTAACTAGTCCGAGTTTTTGCACTTTTTTGTTAAAACAAAAAATCGAGTAAACCGCCTATCTGATTGACTAAATTATGTATTTTTCTGTTTTTTTTTAATACACCCCATCCACTCTTAAGTATAAATACAAAACAAAAGAGAGGTGTTTTAGTATATATTGAATTATATATCTCATTTTAGGCATGGTTTATCATTAATTTTGAATTTATATCATATATATAGTATTAGAAAAATATTATATATGTTCGAGTTTTAAGTGTCATTACTCGTCCGAGTTTCCGAGTTGACTCTACTTGATAAGTTTCCGAGTCAAGTTTAGTTTTCGGGTTTTAAAACATTGAAGTGGTTAAATGGTATAGACTTGGATTCTACAAAAAATCCTTGTAGAGGCCTATAAAAAGATTTTTTTTTTGGTAAACTCAATAACACCACAAGGTGATTACTGAAGGCAATTGAAGGAAATACTCACCTATAAAAAAGATTGGGACTCCTTTGTGTCAGCCCACTTGTGAGCCCCACACTAAATCATTTTTTATTAACTGCCCATATAATCAATTAATATAAAAATAAGAGAATAACTATGAACATGAGCTTCGGCTCAACAGTCAATCGGACTAACCCAAAATTTGCCTCGGAAAGGGATATTTATGGAAAAATTACTGTTAAAAAGTACATTTCTTTGTGCTCATAATTACCAAACTGCTACTTCCCAAGGAAAATTTTGGTTGCTCCAGTTGACTGTTCAACCGAAGCTCGTGTTCATAGTTAATCTCTAAAAATAAATGATTAGTAATAATAATAAACGAGGTTAACTATGAGCAAGAGCTCGGATTGAATCCCAAAAAAAATGCCTTTACAAGAGTATTTTGAAAATTATAGAAAATAATTTAATTGGCAAAAATATCTTTATTTTATATTTGTAATTACTATGTTAACCCCTATCATAAGGCATATTTTAAGTTGTCTAAATTAATAGGAAAACAAAAATCATACCAAGTTCGGAATTTGCTACCCGGATGTAAAGATCCACCCCGCCCATAGAGAACTTCTGAATATCAATTAAATTCCCACTCCATGACATACACCCAATGCCGCTATCATACGCCAAAGCTACACATGAACAATTCCTCAAACACAGGTTTTCGCATTCGGCTACGTCTTCACCAGATATCCAATTTGCATAGTCCGGAACTTTCATCATTTTCAGCTTCAAAAACCCATCTTCTTTTCCCACTTCGCCGCTAGTGTTGTTTCCTTCACACAGCAATTGAGTTCTCCTCACACACCCACTTGTCCAATTTCCCTTACTCCATTCCTCTATGAACTTGGGCTTAAACCCTCGCAAACAGCTACAAATTGGTGAGTCTAATGCATTACAGCTTCCAAATGGTCCGCACTTGCCGTAAATATCGCACTCCTTCTCCGGGGTCAACCATGCTAGAACCCATTCTTTCATCTCATCGTCCCAATCCTTCTGTGATAATGTCCCCTGAGAATTCAAAATAAATTTTGATAACAAGGACTCATTGACAAAAGAAAAAGTCAGATATGCACTTCCTTCTTGAGCATCTCTAAAGAGATTGAATCCGTTGAGATAAACGGAGTACATGTCGGATACACCGATAAAGATCTGATTGTTCCATGGCCCACTACGCCAGTAGGGGCGAGAGCCATTCCAGATAAAAACTTGAGGAATGTTCAGAGAGCCAATCCCCACAGAGAAGCCTCCAGTTGAAGGATTCGAATCACTTTTCGATGATCTTAGCAGTATATTTTCATTTGTTTTTGGGTTGGTGCCAATCTTCATCTTGGGTATGAACGTATCTAAAGGGTGTTCGAAACTCTGCCATAAGACCCTTTGGTTATTAATACCATCACCAGAATTTCCTTCTTGTAAGACAAGATTCCCGAAATTCAATAGTATAGCACTTGAATTCTTTGAAGGATTCGAAACGTTGGTCGACCACAAAATATTCTGTTGCCCATCCAAGACCACTAGATTGCCGTCGTCGGCGATCTTCATAACACCAGAAGAATCTGTTAATGGATTCTCTCTATTGGCGACCCATATGATTGTTGGTCCTGTAATCTTGTTGTACCAAATTCCTACATAACGATTTGTAGAATTATTGGGGCTGTAAAAGCCTAGTTTGAATTTTTCGCCGTCGGAAATTATAGTTTCTGGATCTCTGATGTATTGGGTGGGTGTTATGGTGTCTATGGCAGTGCAAAACTGGAAACTAAAGAAGGAAATGAAGAAGATAAAAGGGCTAAGAAGAGCTCTTACGTTTCTCCCACTCCTAATACCCATAATTCAGTAAACTGCTGAGAATGGAAAGGTTACTGACTTACCGTTGCGTTTGCATCAGCTGATCTTGTTTTCTCCAACAATGGTCTACCTTCTGGGGACGATGATCTGAGAGTGTCTTTCTATTAATGGAAAGACAATACAAAGTCTTTCACTTACCCATAAAGTATTGATGCCAAGCATTGACTGTGTCTCAAGTTGCTCAGATATGACATGGGCTTTTCTGTGAGAAGTTTATATTAATCTGTCATTAGATAGGCTTTGAATGGACTATAATACAAAAAATGAACTGCACCCAAGGATCAAAATGAAAATAAAGATATTAATATCAATAATAGAAGGGTTAGTTGGGGTAATGATGCTGCACCTGGGGCTATAAAAAAGCGAATTCAAAGTCGGTTCAACTTCTCTATCGAATTGCTTGAATGAACCCATTTCCCAATACCAACGGCTCCCAAATTTGCAACTGCAGGAAGAATAGCAACCATAGTAACGTAATCTGGTTCACCGTTCTGTAACTGCATTGTTCCAAATAAATCCAAGGCCTCTTCGAAACTATTGCATCGAACTAATCCTGCCAACATGGGATTCCAAGAAGCCACATCTAGTCTAGCCGGATTGCTTGCAAAAAGTTGAAAAGCCATCTCTAAGCAATCACACTTACAATCCATATCTGTAAGAGCCGAACACAACACACCATCCACATCAATTCCGGTTTTGAAAATAAATGTATGAACACATCCACCCCAGAATGCACATCCCAAATCTGCAACTGCCGGACGAATGCTTAGAAAAGTCACCTTGTTCGGTAGTACATTCTAAATTATCGCATCACGAAACATCTCGAATGCTTACTCGGAGAACCCATTCCACAAATAACAAGAAATCAAGGAATTCCAAGAGACAATGTCACGCTCAGGCATCTGATCAAATAATTGGCGTGCAGCCTCAACATCGCCGCATTTCCCATACCCAGAAATCATAACATTCCAAGACACCACATTTCTCTCCAGCATCGAATCAAACAAGTCTTTAGCATCACTCATCTTTCCAAATTTAGCATACCCATCAACCAAGGTGGTCCAACAAACCACATCTCTGTTAGACATTTTATCGAACAGCTTACGGGCATCATCTAAATGACCATCAACAGCATAAAATGAATAAGGGTATTGATAAAATAAATATTCGGAGAAGATCCCAATTTAACAATATAGGAATCGAGTTGCTCAGCTTCTTCAAGGGTGTATCGTTTTGATCGATCGAGAAGAAACGAAATGGCCTGGTGTGGTTCTTCAACCACCAACGGTGTAGCACAGAGTGTAATTGGAGAAACGTTGTTTTTAGCTGATGGGAAGTGGAAAGGCCCAGGATTCTCTCCAGTTTGAACCCCTAGAGGTCGCCACGTGTCTCCTTTGACACCCCTTAACCATGGGTATGGTTCACCCACCCCTAGGGTTCACTCACCATCCTTGGTTTTTTTTTTTTTATATTAATTATTATTTTTTAAATTAAAAAACTGTTTTTAATATTAAAAAACTCTAAAAACAGTTTTTTTAATTTAAAAAATAATAATTAATATAAAAAAAAAACCAAGGATGGATGAGTGAACCCGAGGGGTGGGTGAACCTTACCCATGGTTAAGAGGTGTCAAAAGAGACACATGGTGACCTCTAGGGGTTCAAACTTGAGAGAATCCTGAACCAATAAATTATTCCAATGTGATTTTTTTAAATATTTGAATTTGAATATTATTTAAATTATTACTTTACGAAATATTTTTGATTATACATATCATTCTACTTATAAAAGTTGAATTTACATAGTTATTATGTCATTATATTATACTAATTATTAGAGAGTTAAGACTTTATTATATAAAAACTCATATCAAGAGTTAGAAGGACCCTAATTCTATATTATTTGGAGGATAATAATATATTAATAGTAGATAGTTAGACGTATTTTTCCAAAAGGTTAAAAACAATTCATTACTAAGTAAGTATACTGGGTAAGTATGTATGTGAGTATTTAGTTAAAGAGTTAGAAATACTTTTTTTTTTGTCGGCCTAATTTCTTAACTAACTACTAGCGGGTGGCACGTGCGATGCACGTGAGAGCGAGGGGAAGGAGTTAACCACAGTTAATAAGAGTTAAAAGGGACACTTGTTAACCCACGGGTGCGATTGAACTCTTCCCGAGTTCGATCGTGATTGACTGTGATTTCTATTCTTTAAATAGATAGATGAGGGTAGTTTGGAAATTAAAATAAAATATTAAATTAAAGTTTTATTTTACATAAGGGTAGTTTAGGAATTTCAAAAAATTACCTGCCTCTCCCATTGTTATAGTAAAGATGTCAGGGGGTTAATTGGTCAGCAGGGTTAGAAAGACTTTATTATATAAAAAAGGGCATGTCACCTAAAAATGGCATGCTTTGCATTTTTCTTACCTAAAAGGGCATTCTCTTTTAACATATTTATCATAATGGCATGCTTTGCAATTTTATTATCTAAAAGGTATGATTTTGACATATTTACCCTTAGCTGTATATATAAAACTCAAACGCTAATAAAGATAATATTAGAATATATACCATATTTGGTAAAAAATTTCAAACCATGCCCATTAGGTGATATTTTTTTATTGGCCCAGGATCCGTTCACCCATCCCTAGGATTTACCCATCCATCCTTGGTTTTTTTTAAAAAAAATATTAATTCTTTTTTTAAAATTAAAAACTATTTTTAATATTAAAAAAACTCTAAAAATAATTTTTAAAATTTAAAAAATAATAATTAATATATTAAAAAAAAACCAAGGATGGGTGAGTGAACCCTATGGGTGGGTGAACCTTACCCATGGTTAAGGGGTGTCAAAGGAGACATGTGGCATCCTTTAGGGTTTCAAACCGGAGAGAGTCCCCCCTAGTTTGAACTCGACAGGATTCTGAGTCTTTTTTTTATTTAGGGTGACTAAACAGTACTTACCCCTGTAAAAAATTATATTAGTAAGGACTCTAACTCAATATTATTATTAGTGTATAATACATGGCTGCTGCAAGCTCTGGATAATTCCTTGGTCCTCTTTGTGTGATTCTATAAAGTCCCCCACTCCTTTCACGCCTCATTGCTCGGGGCCTCTGTTGTCGTATGGTGGATGATCTCAAAGAGGGGAGAGGGGCGGACCACTATTTGTTGTCGCAACACCATTAGCATTGCCTCCACTGATGGTGGGTTGCACAGAATTATGAATTTTCTTGTGGGCACAACAAATTCTAGTCAATAGACAGTAGATAATAGTGCAGATTCCCCAAAAAGGCCAAATTGATCTGACAAGGGCAAAAGCCAATAAACCTCACTTCCACGCTTTGGAAGATTTTGATGGCGCAGAAGCTGGCAGTGGTGATTGCGGTAGAATTGGTGACAATGGTGCTGGCTGTTCTAATTTTTTTTGCTTTAATTTGTTAAATATTTTAATTAAAGTTTGGAGGAACTGTGGTCGATGCTACCGACTCTGACTTGTTGATCAACTTCTTAAAGTTCATATATTATCTAAGTTATTAATAATAGTAAGAAATTTATATTAATAATGACTCTTACTAGAGTACTTCAAACATAACGCGCACCACTATAACAATATAAATTATGATTAAAAACTGTAAATATAAATTGTGATTAATATTGATTAAATCAATATTTATACATGGAAAAAAGTAGGGTCTTATTAGTAAGACCTATCAATAGATTAATTCTCCCGATAAATACGTAAAAGTGGTCTCAATTAGAATTTAACACACCCTAAAACTCTACAAGATTTTGATTAAAAAACAAATCTTAAAGGTGGCCTTGGATTGTCTTTGGTGAAGCCAAAAGGGCTCTCGGGGTTGCATACATTGTGCGACACTTGGCGTCAAAATGGGGAGAAGTCATTTCATTTTCTCCCCTTAATTCTGACTTCTCCCTATTTGATATCTCTCACCCTTATTCTCACACACTTATCACCACATGTCTTATAATTGGTGGCCCATGATTTTGACTTCTCCACCACTTGTCACCTATTCTATGGAACCCCAAGACAAGCCCTTTCTGGCTTCGCCAGAGACAATCCAATGCCCTTAAAGGTATGGTACAAAATTTTTAAAGAATATATTAATTTAAAATAAAAAGTTAGGAGTAGAGATTGTGAAAATATACATAGCATTTCTCTATAAATATAAGAAGATATTTACATATGGTCGCAATAGGCAATAGAGAATAGGCAATAATAAAACCGCATTCCATTCCCACCATTATATGGTCATTATTGTAATGGTTATAGCGTTTAGGCATCATTAGAATGCATGTGATTTGTTGCCCTGATACAACTAGAATTTTGCTAGCCCCAGTTGCAAATCTTCCACATTGGCTACAAATGTCACAAATTTTCTATTTTAATGTGTTAAAATATCAAACATCTCCACATGATATGCCTTACCTTGCGTCTGTGAAAACTTTTGGAGTAAATGCGACTGGGAATAACACTCCTCTACCAACTATTATGGTAAGGTGAAGACAAACTCATTGCTCTAAGGTATTGGGGGAACTAGTCTGGTTTGGATTAAGGCTTAGGCAAATCAGACCGGTCATAATAGCTAAATTTGGATTTTTTTTTTTTTTTTTGGGTGAGAGATACACGGTTAGGCCGCAACCCCGGTTAGTAGGTTAATATTTGTTCTAATTACCCTCTCGGGAGTGGAACCCGGATCAATGGAGTGGTGACTAGCACACACTACCCATGGGGGTTGTTAACTAGCACACACTACTGATGGGGGATGTTAAGATGACTTACGTTATATTTGGATAAATTTTTGGACTGACTCAACTTCTTTCTTTATGAAAGTTAGGAGTTGAAAAAAATTGCAAGTTGTTTATTGTTCATTTAGTGCATAGAAGTTTAAATTTTGATTTTTAAAGGAAGCTGGTAGGAGTGAATTCCACAAACTTCTATTGAAATGGAAGGTTTTAGCTTTTGAGGAAAGTCACCACACTCTCATTGACTCACATTTTGCAAAGAATAGAGTTAAAAAATCACTTTTCAGATAAGTTTAACCAAACAAGGCCTTAGTTGATTTATTAACAAATTAATATAATATACCACTGGTCAAAGGTCATGATGCCTATTTTGATTTTTTTTTATTCATTTTTTTGGGAGGGAAGGATTGTAATGCCTAGTCGAATTATTTATAAATGAGGGGTTATTAAAATGCCTAGTTGTTTTATTTATAAATAAGGGGTTATTAAAATGCCTAGTTGATTAATTAACAAATTAATTTAATGTAACACCAGTCATGAATCATGACACCTCATTGACTTTTTTCATTTGGAAAATAAGCAGTCTCTTTGCTCATGGAGTGAAGGAGGCATCTCATTCCCCCTTTTCTCGCCATATGTCCCTTTTAACTCTTTTAATTGTAGTTAAGATTAACTCATCCTTGGGGTTAAAGCATCTAACCTTAGTATAGAAGAAAAGGGTCATGATACCTAATTGATTTATATAATTTTTGGGGGGAGAAATGCCTTAGTTAATTTATTAAAAAATCAATATAATGCTATGCCTAATATACTTATTAAATATTAAGTTTATGTTTGAATATTGTTATATATAATTAAACGGATTAGGCTTCTCTATGCATGCACATTCCAATGGCTGTAATTTTTGAATTTTTATTTTCTAAGGATTTTTAAGACTAATTGGGTTAGCATTGATCTAGGGCAAAATATAATATGTGTTTATGTAGCTATTGATCAAAAAGCATCTTCTGTCGCTCCATTGAGTAATTCATTTCGAGTCACTTAGTTAAACGGTCAAGAAAGGGATTTTATCTTTTTTAGAAGAGGCTGCCACTCGGACTCGAACCAAGATGCTCTATTACTAACGGCCTTCTTTTTTTAAAAAAAAATTCTCGCTTACTGAACCTATTCCTGTTTGAACAGCCTTACATTGACTATAGGCAAAGGATTGTCTCTTATGATGCTAGAAAATGGTCTTGGGCTACCACACATTATGCGACATGTGACGTGAAAAAAGGATAAGTCATTTCATTTTCTCCCCATGAATTTGACTTCTATTCCTTTTTCTCACCATTTTATCACCACATGTCACGCAATGTTTGGAGAAGTCAAAATCATAGGGACAATGAAATGACTTCTCTGGTCACATGTCGCACACATTGTGGTAGCCCGAGACCACCCTTTCTGGCTTCGGCAGAGAGAATCCAAGGCCTTGACTATAATGTTGTTATGTCGATATGTCCGAGTGGTTGAAAACACGGACATGAAATTAGTTGGGCCTCGCCTGAACGACAGAAATTTTGTATATATTGCTTGCTCAAAATCACGAGGATGACTTTTGATAATTAAGATGTTTGCTGATTCTGTATTTTTCATTTGCGCTTTGGGCACTGTTGATGATCGCAATCCCTTCTCCTGTGTAATTCAACGGCCTTCTATTAATTCTCATCCACCCCAATTGAAACCTCACCTTCTCAGACACAGTTTAGCCTGGAAACCATTCTAGAATCTCTTCACTAGCTCTCAAACTATATTTTATTAAAACTGAGGTTCAATGATAGATTGTTGCATTTCATGGAGGAGTATGGCTATGGCCCCTCCATGTTCAGGTGAGACATTTCGTTAGAATTGGCAGTCATTGTTGTCATTAGTTTCCTCTAGACTTGTGTTCAAGTTGAGCTTGGCTAGCTAGCTCGAGCTAGGCTTGAGCTTGATTCGATCTTGAATGTTCGAGCTTGATTCGATCTTGAATGTTCAAGCTTGAGCCCAGGTTGAACAAGTTTTGATTGATCTCGAGCTAGAACTTGATTCAAGCCAAGCTGATATCAGGTTGGTCAGACTTGATTCACGAATTTATTTTATTTTATTTACATGCCTTTAATAATTGTATTTATTATTAAATAGTAATTATATATGAAAATATAGAAAATAATACATCTATATCCAAAAATAAGATTTGAGAATAGTCCTACAATCCAAAGACTAGAGAGGTAGGTAGTGTTTGACAACTCTACAAAATAAGTGATTTTTCTTTTATTAGAACTTATTAGATTTTAGGGCGTTTGATAATGTACTTATTGCACTTTTACAAGCTTAAGAAATAAAATTAAAAGCTCTAAATAAAAAAGTGGTAAGGGGGCTACTTAGTTTTAGGTCTAAAAAAAGTAGAGAATCGGCATCACAAAATGTTGGGCATTTACACACCAAGGCTTTGTCCCAGTGGTAGTGTATCCCCTGATTTTGAGGGGAAGGTACCGGGTTCCATTCCTGAGAGGATGGGAGTTTGTATATACTCTCCACCCACCTACTAACTGAACGGATACTAACCAATGTTCGGCCTAAACGTATATCTCCAACCAAAAAAAACAAAAATGTTGCGCATTTTTGGATGATTATACCCTTATAATTTAACACAGTACTATCCCTCGATATAAAACCCAACCAAATAAAGAAAAAATCCTTAACTCCCTCCCTGTGTTCGACGAACCCAGGCCAATCATCTCCGCTTTCGTGTGCTTGTCGAGATGTTGTCATCGTTGGAGCATCAGCCTCAAGTCTTCTTCTTCTTCTTCTTGAGCATGGGGTTTTCAGTTTTTTTTTTTTTGGATCACCGTGGGTTGGAAGAGCTTCTTCTTCTTATTCTTCTTCTTCTAGAGCATGAAATTTTTCAGTTTTTTTTTTTTTAATCACAGTGGGTTGGAAGAGCATGGGATTTTTCAGTTTTTTTTTGGATCACAGTGGATTGTTTGCTTCTATTGATTTCAGTTTTTTTTTTTTTTTGCATCACCGCATGGGTTCCATTTAAAGTTGATCAAAGCATGTGATTTTCAGTTTTTTTTTTTTTAATCCCATTGGGTTGTTTGCATCTATTGAAACTCTATTCAAAGTTGATCAAAGCATGGGATTTTTCAGTTTTTTTGGATCACAGTGGGTTGTTTGCTTCTATTGAAACTCTATTCAAAGTGATTAATGATCAATTTTTTCGGATCATGTTGTTATTCCCAATTGGTTGTTTGGGTAACCCATTTCGCCTCTATCAGTTTGGTAACAACCCAGTCCCATTTGAAAATTGAGATAGTTTTGAGAGAGCGAGGCTACGAAGAAGAGCCCAAGCACAAAAAAGGACGTTGAGTACCCTTGATATAAGCTCTTAAATTTAGGAATGAGAGGTATTAACAAACATAGAATTTTTCAAACTGTTATCGAACTTTCAAATTCTAAAAAAATTTAGAACTCATTGTTTAGAGCTAATTATATTAGTAGAGTTTCCAAACGGAGCTTAGTGTTAGGGTTCCTGCTTTTAATTTCCTAACTTTCTTTCGTTATTATTATCATCTCTTAGACGTATTTATTATAAGCTATGATAAAGAAAGTTAAACGTATTATTTTGTATTAACAGGTCCGGCCCAAGTCATTTGGAGGCCTAAAACAAAAATTCTAAATGAGGTTTTTTTTTTTTTAATATTATTAAAAAAAAATTAATTATAAATGGGGCCTTTTTAATATTCTAAATGGGTCTTTCATTTTTTTAATATTCTAAATGGGCCTTTTTAATTTTTTTAATGGGCCTAAAGCCAAAGCTTTGATGGCCTAATGGACGGCCGCCTTATGTATTAATATTACTAACATTCCAAAAAAATTATTATATATATATAATATTTGGAGCTTAATCAAGCCCTAAACACCGAGCTTTGAGCCAAGCCATATCAAACATGGTCTAGCTCGAGATTTGCTTGTTTACACATTTGGGCTCAAATAAAAGCTTGAACTTTAAATAATTCAAACCAGACAACCAATATTACTTATTCTAAATAGACACGACATGAGAAAATAAATACTGCTTATGAAAAATTAAGATACCAAGTTATAAGAAATAGGGAAATAAAAAACCAGAAGCAGTAGAATATTATCGACCTTCAAAGGTTGTGAAAGTAACATAGTTCATGGAGCATAATTTGTGTAGAGATGAGTCTTTATCAAAGGATATCCTTTCAGTAAATGCAGGTTGCTTTGGAATAGGAAGAGTTGCAATATCACTACCAAGCATGAACCGTATGATAGACACAGTTGGTCTGTCCCTGGCAAATTCTTGCACGAACAACAGTCCCACCTGGATGCATCTCAAAACTTCTGTCTGAAAACATGGGTCAAATATTGTCCGATCAACTAAATCTAAGATCTTGTCTTCGATCAATGAATTCCATGCCTGTAACAATCACAATGCTTATATATTTGGAATATTTGAAGGTTGGACATTCACTCATAGATGGAGAAATTGATTATTATAAGCTTACGTATCTCAATAGGCTCAATGATTCTTGGTGATAGTAAAAACTAGTGTTTCGCCGCCCACTCACAATCTCCAGTAACAATACTCCAAAGCTGAAGCCATCGGATTTTTCAGAAAATCGCCCTTCCATGGCATACTCCGGCGACATATAGCCACTACATTTAATTTTTTTTCCAAATTTGAAATGTTTAGAGCATAATTTGTGAAATAGTTCGACTAAATTACACTTTTTCTTGAGATAAATAGATTAGTGCGATATTGGATTCGGAACTAGGAACCTCATTAAGATGGAGAGTTAGCTAATTAAAACAATGAGCCATGTCAAGGAACAACTTACTATGTCCGAACAACCCTTCTAATATTTGCCTGATCTTGATCGCACCCAAATATCCTTGCCATGCCAAAGTCAAAAAATTTAGGATTCATCTCCTTATCTAACAAAATGTTACTTGCCTTAAGATCTCTGTGAATAATCTTTAATCTCGAATCTTGATGAAGATAAAGGAGGCCCAATCCTTTCAATTATATGAAATGTTTTCTCCAATCTAGGAGTGCTTGTTTGGTTGGATCTATCATCAACAAATATTTTAACATGACTGAGTAGAAAATTAGCTGAACTTCAAATTTGTTTATCCAAAACAAATCAATAAGCAAATGTACTTAATCTAATATACTTTTGAAGGTTTTTTTTATGAGTTCCTCCAAGTCTTGTTTATGATTTATGAAACTGAGAATAGTGTAGATAGCCAAAAGAATATTAGTCAGAACTAACCAAATAGAAAGCCATGTTTTCTACCAGGATATGAAACAGGTTCTAATAAAAAAAATAATAATAATAAAAAAAGAAAGCCGTCCAAGATTTTGTTCGGCATATATTCATATATCAACATATTTTCTCCCCCTTCAGTGCAGCAGCCAGGGAGCCTAACAAGATTCCTATGCTGGATTTTGGAAATCACTGCAACCTCATTCCTAAACTCCTCTAAACCTTGCCCAGAGCTCCTTGAAAGTCTTTTCACAGCTATTTCTCATCCATCTAGCAACTTTCCCTATAATCAACCATCAAATGTGTAACTATTTACCAATCTAAATACTTTAATTAAGCGTCTCATGAAGAACCAATACCTTATACACTGGACCGAAACCGCCTTGCCCGAGCTTATTTGCTATGCTACATTAAAGTTGCTTGTTGCAATTGCAAGCTTCTCAAAGTTGAAAAATGGTATCTCTAAGCCTGCTCGTTGGTTCATGTTGTCTGCAACCAGGCTTACATTTGAAGTGTTGTCTGCAAGCCATGCTTACATTTGAAGTTTCTTTAGATTCCTCACACCTATCAAATTTAAACTTTTTCATTTATATCTTCTTCCTACCTGATTCAAGATCTAGGATCCAGGGTGGAACCACATGGGGCCTAGAGGGGCTGAAGCCCGCCCTGAACTTTGGTAAAAAAAAATTACAGAATTAGCATGAGCGTGGCCTAGGAGGAGGGGTGAAGCTGAAGGCAGGGGCTCTAGGCCCCAAAACTTTTGAGAAAAAAAATTATACTTATGTTATTTAATTTAAGAGGGCAAAGGCACGAGGCAAGGGGGAAGTTGCCCCCCCTCAACTTTATATATATATATACTTTACAAACGAATACAAACAGCCGAGATGAACCACAAAGTTGGCTCTAAGAAAAAAAAATTTGAACAGGGGCTACACCCCCCAAACCCCCACACCCCATTATTAGCCCCTTGTCCCTACAAGAAAAGCAATCTTGGCTCCGCCCCTGTTTTTTTTAATGAAAATGAGGCTAGTATGTCCTGTTTTGCAAAGCTAATTCTAATATTACCTCTTTGTTTAGACATCCACCTCCATGAGAAGTATGTGCAGATGCCAATGACAATTGCTCCTATAATAACTGTACTTATGAATTATGATAATTACCTGTACATCCCTCTTTTTATCTGCATTTCAGAATAAATAATTCCAATTTATTAAATTCGATATAATTTTTTTTTTTAATTTTGTCATAAAAGAATCAAGCAGGGCCGGCCCAAGCCATTTGGAGGCTTAAAGCGCAAAATTCTAAACGAGGCTTTTTTTTAAAAAAAATTTTAATATTATTTTTAAAAAATTAACTATAAATGGGGCATTTTTAATATTCTAAATGGGCTTTTATTTATTTTTAATATTCTAAATGGGGCCTTTTTAAATTATTTTTTTAATGGGGAATAGAGCAAAGGCTTTGATGGCCTAATGGATGGGCCGGCCCTGGAATCAAGGAGTTGAAAATTTATGATCATTAAAGTGTAGATTATTGACATTAATCTGAAAAACTCAAAGCATATAATTTCCACCCCGGATGTGAAGATCCACCCCGGCCTTAGAGAACTTCTGTATATCAATTAAATTTCCGCTCCATGACATACAACCATTGCCGCTATCATACGCAAATGCTACACATGAACAATTCCTTAAGCACTGATCTTCGCATTCCGCTAGGTCTTCAGCAGATAACCAATTTGCAGAGTCTGGAACTTTCATCATTTCCAGCTTCAAAAACCCATCTTGTTTTCCCAATTCACTGCTACCGTTGTTTCCTTCACACTGCAATTGAGTTCTCCTCACACACCCACTTGTTCAATTTCCCTTACTCCATTCCTCTGTAGACTTTGCCACGAATCTATTAGAGAATATATGAGGAGTATTGTAATAATGTGAATGAGATACATTAAATCATTCAAGTGTATCTCAACACAATATTGGATTGACATCAATCATGGATTTGATTAGGATTTGAAATCAAATATTTGATTAGGATTTGATTAGATTAGGTTTCTATCTTGAGGTCAATGTAATCTCTATATAAACTATATTAGAGTTCATTGTAATTCATTCAAGCTATCAATAGAATCCATTTTCACATGGTATCAGAGCCCAAAAGGCCCAACGGCCAAATTATGTTCACACTCACGATGATAGACCCAAACAAAAAGGCTGCATGATTGACGACCCAAAAAGAGGCGCACGCGACAGACCTAAAATTAGGATTGCACATGAGGGGGCGTGTAAGAGAATTAATCCCACATCGACTAAATAGAGAAATAGTAGTGGCCTTATATACATGTAAGGCCTCTCCACTCATTGCTAATTGGTTTTGAGTTAGACGCTTTCACATGGTATCAGAGCGAGTCAGTCCAACCATTCTGTAAATTATTTCTTTGTCACTTTGTTCTCCTTTAATTGACATTGTCTTTCCGGCGGGCGGTCTGCACCGCCGCCGCCTATCGGGTCTAAACTATCATATTTCATTAGGTGCAACTCTTTTCTAGCATTTCAATAAATCCTTTTTTCCTCCTTATCATTCTCCCTCTCCCAGTCCATGCAAGAGCAACCCTTAGATCATTATGTTTCCACCATGTATTGCAAGCTTGAAATCTCCCCACTTATGACCATACAAAACAAGATTATTTTCATGTCAGACAAAATGGTCAAAAGCTTGAGATCCATTTCAAGATATCAACCATGTTCTCCTTGCTGATCACCGTTATTTTTTGAGATGTGCTCTTGTTGTCACCTAACCCACCTCCATGTATCTTGGATGTGTTGAGTATTGTTAGTGTGTATCTTACACACACGTAACATTCAATGATTGCTACGAGAGCATTCCTTCTTCTCCCCTCTGGTTTTTCCATATGTTCCAAAAAAAAAAAAAAAAGTGTAGTGACTCAACTCACTAGGCCCAGGCCCTTTTCAGCCTAGTTCGAGGCTCTTTCTCTTGCCCATTAGAGGTACATTTTCTTGGCCCATACAGGCCTCTCTTCTTTGATCCATAGAGGTCAACATATCAAGCCCATAGAGGCCTTATATCTTTGGCCCATACGGGTCGGTATTCATGATCCAAGAGGTCTATATTTTGGCCCATAGAGGCCCATTTCAAGCCTTTTTAAAAGGCTGATTTTCTTGGTCCACAAAGGCCCATTTCAAGCCTTTTAAAAGACTAATTTTATTGGCCCATAAAGGTCCTTTTCAGGCCCGTTAGCGGCCCTCTTCTTCACGAACTAGCAACAAATTCGGTGGGTATTCAAATGTAGAAACATCATGGCATGCAACTCATTCAAGCATGGCAACTCATTCAAAGCAGCACACATCATGACAAACTTTCCACTTTGGCAAAATCATGAAGATTGAAGAATTCAAGCGGAGATCAAAAACTATCAAGCGGACATCTTTTAGCGGCAAATACATGGAGATTTTTCAATCCCCATATATTCGAGGGAGAATATTAGGGAATATATGAGGGGTATTGTAATAATGTGAATGAGATACATTAAATCATTCAAGTGTATCTCAACACAATATTGGATTGACATCAATCATGGATTTGATTAGGATTTGAAATCAAATATTTGATTAGGATTTGATTAGATTAGATTTCTATCTTGAGGTCAATGTAATCTCTATATAAACCATGTTAGAGTTCATTGTAATTCATTCAAGCTATCAATAGAATCCATTTTCACATGGTATCAGAGCCCAAAAGGCCCAACGGCCAAATTATGTTCACACTCACGATGATAGACCCAAACAGAATGGCTGCATGATTGACGACCCAAAAAGAGGCGCACGCGACAAACCTAAAATTAGGGCTGCACGTGAGGGGACGTGTAAGAGAATTAATCCCATATCGACTAAATAGAGAAATAGTAGTGGCCTTATATACATGTAAGGCCTCTCCACTCATTGCCAATTGGTTTTGAGTTGGACGCTTTCACAAAATCCTCTCAAACAGCTACAAATTTGTGAATTTAGTGCATCACAACTTCCGAATGGTCCACACTTGCCATAAACATTGCAGTCGGTGTGCCGGGACAAACATGAAGCAACCCATTCCTTCTTCTGGTCGTCCCAGTTCGTCTGTGCTGAAATCCCCTGAGAACTTAAAACAATTTTCGAGAGCAAGGACTCATTGACATAAACAAAAGTTACATATGTACTTGCTTCTTGATTATCTCTAATGATATTGATGAATCCGTTGGGATAAATGTTGTTCATGTCGGGTACCCGATAAAGATGCGATTGTTCCAAGGACCACTTCTCCAGTGCAGGTTATGTTGGGAATGTAGACAACCTTCAGCAGATGCTTGGGATGAGGATCAGCAGGGATAGGACTCAGGGTACTTTGAAGTTGAGTCAAACGGAGTATATTGAACAAGTACTCCAAAGATTCAAAATGCTAAGGCAGTTGGCGCGCCCTTAGGAAGTCACTTTAAACTTTCTGAGGAGCAGTCTCCCAAGACAGATGCAGAGAAGGAGTACATGGCTAAGGTTCCTTATGCCTCAGCCATTGGTAGCCTAATGTATGCGATGGTTTACACAAGACCGGATATAGCCCATGCAGTGGGAGTTGTGAGCAGATATGCTAGCAATCCAGGGAAACAACATTGGGAAGGAGTAAAGTGGATATTGAGATATTTAAGAGGTACCAAAGATTTACCACTGTGCTTTGGGAGGAAAAATTTGGTGTTGCAGGGATATGTGGATGCTGATTTCGCCGGTGATCATGATACAAGGCGAAGCACCACAGGTTATATCTATACTTTGGGTTCGACAGCAGTGAGTTGGGTCTCACGTCTGCAGAAGATAGTGACATTATCCACGACAGAAGCTGAGTATGTAGCCGTGACAGAGGCTAGCAAGGAGATGATTTGGTTGAGGGGTTTTTGGAGGAATTAGGTCTGAAGCAAGAAAACAGTGTTCTTTTCAGTGACAGCCAGAGTGCTATACACCTTGCCAAGAATCCAGTGTTCCATGCCAGAACGAAGCATATTGACTTGCGGTACCATTTTATTCGCTCGCTTTTAGAGAATGGGGAGTTGTTACTAGAGAAGATTTTGGGAAGTAAAAATCTAGCAGATATGTTGACCAAGCCAATCACCATTGAGAAACTGAAGTTGTGTTCAACTTCAGTTGGTCTTCATGCCTGAGGAGATGAATGACTGGAGCCATACCAGGAGGGGTGAGATCACTACATTCACTTTGTTTGAGAATATGAAGTTCAGTGTTGCTTCGGTTATCTCCAAGTGGGAGATTGTTGGGAATGTAGACAACCTTCAGCAGATTGCCCGGGGGGGTGGTAGGGCGGACAGCTGTATGCTATTTTTTTAGGGGGGGCAGCTGTATGCTTACAGTTTAGGTTGAACGAGTGTGAGAAGTGGCCGAAATTTTTCGAAGAGAGAAAAACTCTGTGTATTCAGTATCTTCAATATAGTGAATTGGTGTGGCTCCCAAGGACGTAGGTACATTGCCGAACCTCGTATATTCATGTGTTTTGTCTCTATTTTCTTCTCTGCAATTTTTCTATTTGTTGTGTGATTTCTGTGATTCATAGTCTCTCAAGATCCGAAGGGTTTAGGGATTAAACGCGTGGTTTAAATCCCAACAGGTTAGAGCCGTTCCAGATAAAGATTTGAGGAATGTTATTCACAAGGCCAATCCCAGTAGAGAAGCTTCCAGTTGAAGGATCAGAATCACTTTTCCATGATCTTAGTATTCGTTTTCCACCTAGTCTCAAATTGCCGCCAATCTTCATGGTTAACAAGGAGTCTGTAGGGTGATCAAAACTCTGCCATAAGACCCTGTCGTTGGAATTTTCTTCTTGGAAGACAAGAGTCTCATATTCCAATAAGGCGCTTGAATTTCTTGCAATATTTGAAACATTTGTCGACCACAAAATATTATTCCAGCCATCTAACACCACATCATTTGCAATTGTCAAAACAAGGGAAGAATCGGTTAATGGGTTTTCTCTGTTAGCGACCCATATTCTTTTGTTGTTGGTCAGGAATTACGTTTAACCAAATTCCGACGTACCAATTTGTAGAAGTACCGGGGCTGAAAAAGCCTAGCCTGAAGTATTCGGCAACAGAAATTACAATTTCTGGGTGTCTGATGGATTGGGTGGATGTAATGGTATCTATGGCAGTGCAAAGCTCCGAACCAAAGTAGGAAATGAAGAAGAGAAAATGGTGGTGAGCATGGAAGATGGACATATGTGTTTACGTCTTCTGATATTTTTTGGAATGGGCTAGTGATCTAACGATCGAACTAGGTACTATTATATAACAATACCCCTCAGCTCAGTTTAATGGTTTTTGATTAACTTCCGTAGGTAACTAATATATAGGACTGGGGTGTCTTGGAAAGAAAGCAAATGAAGACACAGAGAAGCATATTTAACAACGCACTGTGAATGTCTCACAATCATATTAAACACGAGTTTTGACTCCATTAATATATGATTAATATATGAGTAGTGATAGGAGGACCCATGAGATCCATTTCCAAACCTAAGGCACCGCCTCATTGGTGGATGCCCCCCTTCTTAAATACTCCTAAGTACCTTAGGTTTGGAAATGGATTTCTTGGATAAGTTAACTATTTCTCTAAATATATCCGTCATAGGGTTTGGAGCACATGAAATGTCGACTTGCACACAGTAAAACAGGCTTTGATGGTTGAATGTAATAGGAACCGACACCTCTACGGTTATAACCAAACCTGAGGGAATCCGGTTAGCCGCTGAGGTTGCCACGTGCCCCTTCTGACACCCCAGGGTGGGTAGTTAAGATTCACCAACCCCTAGGTTTTACCCACCTATCTTTGGTTTTTGGGAAAAAATTATTTAAAATAGTTTAATATTCTTTTCAAACCACTTGTGACTAATACATTTTTTTAAAACAACCAAGGATAGGTGGGTGAACCGGAGAGGGTGAATCTCAATCATAGTTAAGGGGTGTCAAAAGGAACACATGGTCACCTAGCGGCATAACTGGACTCCCCCAAGTCCGATTATAACCTTAGAGGATTTGGTTCTGATAATTGATTTTTGGATAAATTACACTAACCTTCCTTGAGGTTTGTGATATTTCATAAACATCCCATCTAGTTTCTGATATTACACTGTCTTCCCCTCAACTTTGGTTGTCTGTAACAGATTCTCCATTCCCTTAAGTTTACCGTTACTTTATGGATGGACTTGGATGATGTCATCATTTAAATATTTTAAAATGTCTAAATTACCCTTTTTCAACACAAGGTTAGTTAATTCAATAAAATAAATAATAATTGGTTTCTAACCAAGGTTAATAATATCAACTTAAGGTTAATATATATTTCCAAAATCAAGTATATATATATTTTTTTCTAAAAAACCAATGTTAGATAGATGAACTCTAGGAGTGAGTGAATCTTAACCATAGTTAGTGGGTATTAAAAGGGACACATGGTGACTTATAGAGATCCTTTAATTGTGGTTAAACATAATTAACCTTAGGTTAATATTTTTGTTTTTTTCTTAGGAGCAAGGTTAGATGGATTAATCCTAGGGGTGAGTGAATCTTAAGCACAAATAGTGGGTGTTAAAGGGGACATGTGGCGGCTTATAGAGCCCCCTTTAATTGTGGTTAAGCATAATTAACCTTTTTTTTTCTAAAAATCAAGGTTAAATGAATGAATCCAGGTGTGAGTGAATTTTAACCACGGTTAGTGGGCGTTAAAAAGGACATGCGGCAGCTTGTAGAGCTACTTCTAATTGTGGTTAAGTATAAGCAACCTAAGGTTTTTTTTCTAAAAACCAAGGTTTGATGGATGAACCCTAAGGGTGAGTGAGTTTTAACCATAGTTAGTGAGTGTTAAAAGGGATATGTGGGGCTTATAGAGACCCTTTAACTGTGGTTAAACATAATTAACCTAAGATTAATATTTTTTATTTTATTATAACCAAGATTAGACTAATGAATCCTAGGGATGAGTGAATCTTAACCACAGTTAGTGGGTGTTAAAAGGGACACATGGCGCCTTGTAGAGCTCTCTTTAATTACGGTTAAGCATAACCAACCTAAGGTTATTTTTTCCCTAAAACTAAGGTTAGATGGATAAACCCTAGGGGTGAGTAAATCTTAATCATAGTTAGGGGGTATTAAAAGGGACACGTGGCGGCTTGGGAGTTTATGTTTTTCTTTGGTTGAGCTTTCAAATGGTAAACCGTGTTTCCTCAATCAAGTAATAGGGGCAAAATGGGAAAATTGTAACTTTAGTTAACAGTATTAATATTAAGAGACTAACAGGGAGGCAGTCTAACTCAAGAAACTAGAGGGGAGATTTCTGAAATTTCACCAAACCTCGAGGTGAGTGTAATTCACCCTTGATTTTACCTCAAGTGAGGTGAGTGTAATTTACCCTTTTTTTTTTTTTTTTCTTTTGTTAAGGTAAGGGGTAATATAACAACTAACACACGAAATCCGACCTAAGGTAACCATTAAGGTGTCATAAAATGGTAATTGATTGAGGAACCTCAATTGAAATTCCTTACCTTCGTAAGATATAATTAAATTAAGTCAAAGTTCATTTTTTTTTATCGTGGTCAGATGGAAAATATCTCCTTATCGTTATGGTTAAGCAATTAAATCTTTTTTCTTTTTTAGGGATAGGAAAAGGGGTTAGGTAGACCCGACTAGATTTATTAAAAATAAAGAAATTACAAAAGATTTACAAGGAGATCATCTCATCCTCAACTATGGAGGACAGCTATGAGGGAAATGATTCTGGCATCCAACAGTGGGTACCGACAGAACCGAAATTTGCTAAGAATGTTGCCCCTTTATGAGAGAGAGAGAGAGAGACCAACATTTCCAAGGCCAAGATTGCGAGCCAGATAGACAGGCAGCAGATAGGTTAGAGGCAGTGGTGATACAAAGTAATTGAATCTTCTTGACGTATAAAATATAACTTAAACACAGTTGTGTGCCCCTAATGGGAAGAGGCTGGATATGAGTTGTAGAGGACTACATATCCTCTGTGATATTTCCTGTGGCCATTTGGAAGGCTAAGATCTACTATCTTGTACAGATTTAACAGTTGGGAAAAAAGTGTAGAGGAGATTCTGGCCTTCCAGCATTCAAGCTACAAGGAAGGCCACATGAAATATCACAGAGGATATGCTTCCGTTGTAAAGGAGGAGAATTCTCAATAAATTTGTAGCGGTTCTCTCATACTAAAATAAATAAATTTAAACATATAAATTGCACCACTAACAAAATCTCTAAAGAGATAAACTATGAAAAAAATGACTGGACAAGGGCATTTGGGGAATTATAAAAATAATTAGTTAACAGAAATATTCTTCTCACTACTTGTTGAGAAAATAGATGAAAACACGGGAAAAAAAAATTTTGAATTCATAATGCAATTTTTAGTTGTGTTTTGTTTAATTTTCTTTTAAAAAAAGTGATTAAAAATTCTCGATAGCACTAGCTATCGAGAGCTGGCCGCCTGATCATGAATCCAACAATGCAAAGGCTGACATTCATTAAATAGTGGGCCCCACTTGGTGCAAAGCCATAATCACATATTGATCTATGATTAATGTCTATAACATATAGGTGCTGAATCTGTTAAGAACCATATAAGGCTCCTCCCTCTCACCAAGAGATGACCTTTTTGGTGAGATGAGTTGGGTCCAAGTATCGTGTGTGGGCTGCTCGATCAGTTTTTGACCTATGTGTCATGAGTTGTGTAATATTACCTTTACAATACAAATCTGTTAAGAACAAATATGTTATAGATATTCATATGCTGATGGTGGAGGTAAGGGGAACACCTGTTGAAAGTTCAAACCAAGCGGTTGTTTAGTAATGGTGATATCAATTTCTAATTTGATAACTGGTCGAGCAGCCAAACCCTTTCCAATAAAGTTAAAATGATTGTGAATATGGTTATAACTGACAATACCATATATTTCGGCCTCTCATATTTGACCTTTTTAAAGTATGACTTCCATCAAACTAGATGACTAGACACGATTTACCGAACACCAAATCTTCTTTACAACAGCTCGGTTTTGATCTTTTGGGTAGATCTTAAGTCAACAACTCGGTTTTGATCTTCCGACCAGTTCTTAAGTTAATAGCTCAGCTTTGATCTTCCAATTTGAACTTAAAACAACAGCTCGGGATATCAGATCTCAGAACAATAACTCGAACATTTTGATCATTCCCAAAAAAGACAAATAAAGTATAAGATGCAAAAATAAGAATACAGGATTTATGTGCGCTTCAACCAATGTTGCCTACCTACGGATCTATACCAATTTCACTATGTTCAAAGGCAAAACCAAAAAAAGTAATAAGAAACCAATTTGATCGAAAGTCTAATGCTAATAGTATATTTATATACTAGGGTCCAGTGATAAGATACATACCCAAACGTAAAAGTATATTATATAATAAGGTTCAAACAAACATAAAATCTTGAGTTACTATTCTGATCCGTAGCACTCGCTCGAGCCAACCCATTCTCAATCGAGCAAGTTAATTAGCTAGGGTTTTGTAACTAATTGCTTAGTCAGGAAATACAGTAACACATTCACTTGAACGAAGCCAATCTCGCTTGAGTTCTCCCATGCTTGCGTGACCCATTACCCGTGACTACCTGCTATAGCACAAACATGTTAGGCTTGTTGCAATCAGGCTCCATTAATAACTAATTCGAGCAAGAGTCTATTGCCAGGAGTTGTCGTGTCATTTGGCTTAGATCTATATTTTATCTCCAAAGACAACAAATGAATGTTTCAAACTCTAGATATCTATGAGAGGAAGATGGAGACAACTCAGTAACATGCATGTCAAAACCTATAGGGCTTAGAGATCGAACTTGTAAGGTTGCGTTGGCGGTGGTGGAGGGACCAACAATTTTAAACTCTATAAACCCATTTCATTGCACGATAGACCACAACCATGTTTTATGTCTCACTTTTGGCAATTCCCCCAAACCCAATCAATCTCTCTCTATAAACTAAATTCATTGCACGATAGACCACAACCATGTTTTATGTCTTTTTTTTTTTTTTTGGCAATTCGCCAAACCCAATCAATCTCTCTCTCTCTCTCTCTCTCTCTCTCGTTTCCCTATCTTGGATTGGCAGCCGTTTGTGGCCAAAACAACACCCACGTCACTCAACAAGGATGGTCCCCATATTAATAATGGGTGGGTATTTTCAGGCATATTGCTCTCCAAACTCCCATTTTATATACTTTTTCTTTTATAAAAATACGAAAATGCCACCTATTTGTTTGGTTTTCTCTTATATAACTTGGAGATGACATCTATCCCCTTTTCTTCCATGTTAACGCGAATACTAATACAGCACTAGCTAACAGAACGCATACAAAATTACAATTAATGTATGAAAAAGAGACGAATGTCATCTCTAGATTATAACCGGTCTCTTTTAGACCTTTTCTAAAGATATTCATGTTTGCTGCTTTGAACTTCTCTTTTTTTTTCAATATTTTTTACCAAGTATTTTTTTTAGATATCTACAGTTAAAGAGGGTTTTTGAAGACGTTCATAAATTCCTGTTATATCCTCTCTTTTTTTTGATAACTTAAGCCGGCTTGTCAATTTGATTCATCTTTTTCCTTTTTGGTATCGAAATTTAGAGTTTCTCATCATAGAAATGAAGGCTAACAATAAGTGTTTACAATTTTATTTCTTGAAGAATCTAAGGAATGTCTTTTATGTTTGAATTGGTATTGGTTATCTACTTCTGGAATGAAATTTTCTTGGATTCTTCTTGCATACAAGAAATCTACCGAGCAGTGAGAATATTTTTGTCACTTAGCCTATGCTTGTTTGCAAGGAAAATAGAAGGAGGAAATCATTTCCAATGGAAAAGAATGCTCTCATGTGTTTGGTACCCTGAAAAACAAAAGAAATTTGGAAAAAATTTCTTTCGTAGAAATGTTTTCCAGCAAAATATAAAGAAAACTTTTCTTTAAAAAATGGAGAGAAGTCATTTCTCTTGACGCTCGACCGTCGACGTTTATTCTTCCTTCTCTACAACCGGCAACGAGTGACTCTGACTTTGAAGCCGCCACTTCAGGTTCATTTTGCAGTACATTCCCTAAACTCAGTCTCCTACCTTACTCCCTAATCTGAAATCTAGGGTTTTGATCTTACTCTCAAATCCCTGTTCATTCTATACAATCCCTATTGTTTTCTTTTTATTTGGATTTTTGATGTTTTGATTTGATTGGGGATCACAATCAACCCCTACTATAAATTTGGTCTTGATTTGAATAGTGTTCTTGGTTTTGATCTTTATATCTCTTAGGTTGTTTTACTTTTTCTGAAAGACAATCATAAAATTTTTAGTTCTTTCAATTTTAGGTGGTGTTTGATCTCTATAAAGGAATCGACTAGTTTTTTGTTTTTGAGTTATTATTCTTACCAAGGCTCAATCACAAAAAGAAGACTCCTATGTCACTAATCCGCCTCTAAAACTGATTCAATTGGAAAGGTTTTCTTTTCCATCTCATTTTCCATGCAATCAAACGGAGTCTAATGTTCAATTTTCCATCGCTATTGTTATTAGAGATGAAAATTCGTATGTCACTAATCCATTACTAATACGACTGTGGTTAAAGGTTATTGGAGACGAAAATATCTTTCTGTCACTAATTAGTGACGGTAAGTTTCCGTCTCTAAAAGTATATTACTTTTAGGAACATAAATATTTCTGTCTCTAAAACTGATTTTAAAAAAAAGCAAAGCTAGCCCTCCATTTCTTCCCTCCAATGAAAGAGAGAATGGAATAGATAGAATAATAGAGAGAGGTAAATAGAGAGAATAATAGAGAGAAAGTAGAACAAAGAATAATAGAGAGTAGAATAGAGAGAGAATAATACAAAGAGAGATTAATAGAGAGAGTAGGATAAAAAATAATAGAGAGAATAATAGAGAGTATAATAGAGAACTAGAGAGAGAAAAATAGAGAGAGAAAGTTTTACCTAACCCTAATCTTAACTTCTTATTATGTTTCCCTCCACCAGATTTGGTAGGCTTTGAAGATGGGGGCAGAGCCTTCTCCTTCTTTGGCGCTTGTGTTGAAGAACGATGTAAGAATGTAACCATTAGAATACAAGAAAAAAGAAATCAACAATGAAAAAAAATTGTAGAGATAGCAGAAAATAAAAATCAGTGGAGAAAAAGAATGAGATTTCACATTTTTAGTAGCATTACCTTTCCTCTTTGCTTTCCCTTTCGTCTTAATAGGAAAAAAAATCAAAAGAATAAGAAAAGAAAACGGGAAAGAGAAAGATGAGTTCTCTGGTGAGAAAACGGAAGCGCAAGGGGAGAAATTTCTAATTTTTTACGGAAAATAATCTAATTTAATTTTTTATCTTGAGTGACAGATTTATTTCCATCACTAATGATCTTTTACGATTAGAGACGAAAATAAATCCGTCTCTATAAATTTATTTTTAAAAAATGAATTAAATATCAAAATAAGCATTAGAGATGGAAATATTCCATCACTAATGGTCTTTTAAGATTTGAGACAAAAATAAATCTGCCTCTAAAGGTAAATTTATTTTTAAAAATGAATTAAATGTTAAAATAAGCATTAAAGACAGAATATTTACATATCTAAAATTGAATAAAAATCGAAAATACTAATTAGAGACGGATCATTAGTGACGGTACTAGTTTTCGTCTCTAAAAGTAATGTATTAGAGACGGAAATATTTCCGTTAATAATTAGTAGCTAGTTCAAACACGTTTTTAGCGGTAAATTGGGTTGAATTCCCCTCATTGCTTGATTTATAGAGAACAATAACAAAATGCAAACCCTGGAGCTCTCTTTTAGAATGCAGCTTTAAATGTGACTGGTCATTAGGAATTTATTTTATTTATAGGGTTAACAATGAAATACCAGAGTTCACTATTGGGAGTGAAATGGCTACAAAATTAGTTATATTTTGCCACACTGCCTTTTTATTTTTATTTTTTTTGCCCCGCGCTCCCTAGGTAGTTAGGCCAACCTGGGGAAGCAACACTAGACCGCTAATACAGTGCACGAGCACAGAATATCCCTGGACAGGGATAGGAAAGACCAAAGGTCCACGACTCCATCCCTCCATTCCTGCCACACTGTCAATTGATGGTTTCAAATAAAGTATTTGGACCAACAGAAAAAAAAAATCAGTCAAACAAAACCTCTTGAGAGACACGGCAAAAACAGCACTTCAAAATAAGTCAATCGATCGGACGGCACAAAATCAGTGACCACATGGCCTAATGATTTTGTGTCATTTCTTTGGCCAGCCTAAAACCACCTTTGGAGGAGTAGCCTCCCCCTCCCATCAACCCCACCCTTGATATTCTTTTTTTTTGATAACCGAGAATATCTTGAATCTTGAAATTTGATCATATCTTGAATCTTGAAATTTGATCACAAGTCTAAAGGAAATTACCAACTAAAATTAAGTTGACACCTACAATTTTTTACCATGTTTCTCAAGGGCCCGCCATAGATTTTTGGGTGAGCCCTAGCAGCAGTCGCATGTCCACTATGGCCGACAATAAATTACAATTAAGTTGCCACCACCGGCTTCGTTCTATAACTTCCTTTAAATTTATAATATATGCCTTTTGGCACGTGGGGTTGTTGAGGTTGTTGCGTATTGAAATCAGAAACCAGATGAATTTTTAATTGAATGCCTTTTGACATATGCGGGTAGTTGAGGTGGTTACATCATACATATTGTAATGAGAACCTAATCCTTTATACCGTCTGTGAAGCTATAGCTGCCTTGTTCACACCCACCATCTTGATACACAGCTCAGGGTCGATTGCACGCTATTTTTTCAACCCTATCCTTCCGCCAAATTGATTCCAATATCTGGTGACTTGTTAAAAGAAGAGATATGTTAGTGGCACACGCATTTAATGCTGAGTGTTCTACACTCATGCCATACTTCCTCCACCTCAATAAGGAAGAATAGTTTCACTTTTTTTTCCAAACTCTCACTAGGGCCTAGGCCTACACGATGTCATTGCTAATCCTTCTTCAACTGGTTGAAAAGACAATTTAATGAGAAGAAGTCATAGGTTTAAGTCTGTGTTTACGTTGAAACTAAATCATATGTGGCATTCCATGTTGCCAAGATCACTGTACAATGTAAGGCAAGAGATCTTGGCCTTTAAACACCCATGGTCACATTAAAGTCCATAGTGAGTAACACAGACAATTTGTTTTCATCTACATTCTACGCTAACCTCTCTTATTAAATACAGCAAATTCTCCATTACAGTAATTTAACGATTGGATTTTGATTACCAAGCGCATCAACATTTAGGGTGTCTTCGTTTGGTGACAAAGTAAGGTAAAATAAAAGAAAAATGTGTTTTCTTACACTTTTCTTCTGTTTGATTTGTAAGATACACATTTTCATTTCTTGCACTTTCTCCGAAATAACAAACTTTCTCTTAAATACTTTATTCATCTTTTGATAATTATTTTGCAAGAAAATTGAAGTTTCTCTTATTTTTCTGGGTTTTTTTTTTTTTCTTTCACCCACTTTCTCACCAAACAAATGCACCCTTAGGGTTTTAAAAATTGATTTTATTAACCCCACTCTCCCATATTGCACTCTCTATTTCAAATATAAAAACAAAAATTTTGTGATGGGGCCTATTAGAGATTAACCGATAATACAATATACTTAAGGTGTGTTCGTTTGGCGAGAAAGTGAGAAAATAAAAGAAAAAATGTGTTTTCATGTACTTTTCTTACGTTTGGTTTACAAGAAACATATTTATTTTTTTGGACTTTCTCCCAAAAATTTTCAACAACTTAATCCTTCTTTTGATTGTTATTTTGAGAGAAAATTTATGTTTTTTTTTTCCTCTCACCCACTTTCTTGTCAAACGAATACACCCTAAGAGTGCAGTAGGTGGAGAGTGGGATAACACTCTCTTTAAAAATGTTGTCATAGAGGCTAAAGAGAGCATGTAGCACATCTGCCTATTGGGCACTGGTAGATGCCAAAAAATATGGTCTTGGTTCCACACGTCATTCGACATGTGGCGATAGAAAGGAGGAGAAATATCAAGTGGGGAGAAAATGAAATGACTTATTTCTTTTTTTATCGCCACATGTCAGATGATGTGCGGAAGCCCGAGACCATTTTTTTGGCTTCTATTAGAGACAATCCGATGCCTTGCATATTAGTACGGTGCAGAGTGTGTATCCCATACTTTGGTGGTCTAAAACTAGATTCTCACAGATTAGTATAACGATTGAAAAATCTAGTGTTTGATTAAGCTAAAATGCAAATACTACTAATTAAGGTTGTGGATATTCACATACTAGAGAGCATTTGGCTGTGCAGGCTAAAGTTTGGAGGCTGAATGATATGATTGGACGAAACACTCAAGTAGGCATGTAAATTTGTGGCCAAATGGCAACCATTCAAATGGATAGCAAATTGCCTACTTTTTTTAGTGGCACATATTAATGGACACGGAATTGTCCCGGCAAATACCAGAAAAATGGTCAATGATTTCACACATCATTGGACATGTCAAAAGGGGTGAGATATCAAGTCTGGAGAAGTAAAAAATATGGAAGAAAATAAAATGACTTTTCTCATTTTTCTGACTTCTGCATAGACAACTCCGATGCTCATATTACCATCCAAAACAATCACATGCCCATATTAACGAACAAAAAAGACAACCGGTCCCTAAATATGAGTAATCCCCCCATTTTTCCTTAAAAAGCCTAATTAACTAAGTATTAATCCTTAGATTTTAGGTTTACCTAATTAGGTTCTTACAATAAATTAAGGATTACTTTTTAGTCTTTATTTTTTTAACTTACCGAAAACGGTGGGGGGATCCACCAAGATGGCTCTGTCAAATTAGGCACCCATGAGATGGAATCACAGCCAATTGCGATTGAACTCTGGTAGAGTCCAATTGCACCCATAAGTCAACATGTTGTTCCTTTTAATCTTTAATAATCATAGTATTAAAATTCGACGAGTCGACTCGAATCTCGGTCGAGACGACTCGACTCAATCAAGTTTTGAGTCGAGTTTGAGGCAAAACTTGATTTTGATACTGAAAACCGAGTGATTCTTTCTGACTCGTCCGAGTTTTTGCATTATTTTTGTTAAAACATAAAATCGAGTAAACCATCTATCCAATTGATTAAATTATGTTTTTTTTTTTTTAACACACCTCACTCACTCTTAGTTATAAATACAAAATAAAAAAGAGTGTTTCATATGTATTGAATTATGTATGTAATTTTAGGCATGATTTATTATTAATTTTGAGTTTATATCATATATATAGTATTAGATATGTCTGAGTTTTATGTATCATTATTAGGACAAGTTTTGTTAGAGTTTTAGAGTTGATTTTATTCGGCAAGTTTCTGAGTCAAGTCAAGTTTTCGGGTTTTAAAATACTGTTAATAACTATGATTAAGATTCACTAATCCTTAGGGTTCAACAAACTAACCATAATTTTTAGAAAAAAAATTAAAAATTTTACCCTATGGTTAATTTTTTTAAAAAAAAAAATTCAAAAAATAAACATAAAAAATAAACATTAGATTGTTGAATCCTAAAGATTAGTAAATCTTAACCATGATTAAAAATTAAAAGAGACACGTGTTGACTTGTAGGTGTGATTGAACTCTATCCCAAGTTCAATCACGATTGGCTGTGGTTTGATCTCGCCACCCATTCATCGTTACGCAACAATGCCACTTTAGGACAAGAATCCCCACTATCCCCTCTCAAAACCCACTAAAATATTTTATTACTAAGTATAACTAACAAATCTCCATAAAAAGCAGATTGCATTTATATATAGAGATGGACGACAGCATCGTTTTATCACCGATGATGGTTGAAGAACACTTGATAAGATAAGAACAGAGGAAAAGGTTGAAACCCTAACCTTAGTTTTCGTTAATGGCCGATTCGGAGAAGCTGGAGACGGCCATTAATGGCGTAGAAGAGGTCGGAGAGGAGAGTTTTATGGAAGGAATGGCGGTCTTAGATTTTGATATGCTTTGCGCAACGGTCGCTTTACAGACCGAAGGAAAATGGGGGAAATTGGAGCAGGTGGATGAAGATGGAGTGGAAATTGGTGGAGTACAGAGGATGTGGGAAGGAGAAGTTCTTGATTGCTTTGAAGATCGTCGAATCGCTCTCGAAACGGCTTGGTAATTTCTGTTTTCTGCCTTCTAAAACAAAAAAAACTATTTTTTGAAGCAGTTCTATTATCTGCATAGCAGGAAACTTTAACGAAAGTAGATATCTTTTTTTATTTACAATTTTAAGGTTTTCAGTTCATGTTAATTTAAGACTATCGATGAAGATGATATATATATATATATATATTGTTCACAAGGTTTTCTAGTAAATCAGAAAATCATTTGCTTAATATTTTAAATAAGTTGTCATTCTATTTACCAATTTTTGATTGAGATTGGGGGATTTGAATTCTGATGTGATGCTAATTCCCCCAGCTCTTCCTAATGATGACATCTCTGGGAACTTCTTTTTTTTTTCCCTAACTTATAGGATGGTGTAAAAATTTGATACTCTAAGCCTAACATAGTTAGAAATGGTTATGATATTTAGTATAGATGATGGTACGGTTTGCTGTTGCAGTTGCCCGTGCTACAGATTCGGAAAGAACATGAGAAGAGCTGGTTTTGGCTCTTGTTTTATTCAGGTGATTATTCATTTTCAAACCATTATCCAGTTTTCCTAATTGCTAAATGCTAAAGAATTACGATTTTATTTAATCTGCAATTAGATACCTCCTCATTATAACAAAAATTTATAATGAGTAAATCCCTTGGATCAATCTCATTGGAATTAGTCGAAAGGCTTCAAATGTTAGATGCTGTCTACATGTTCCCTTGTCTGTAATTTGTATACACGCAGAATGAGCCTGAAATGATACATTGACATGATGAGGTGAAAGGTCCTATGGAGGTGCATAATATTGTCCAGGCATTTGAATTTTCTGAGTCGAACTTTGTACCACATGAATCACTCCAAGTCAACATGAGTCTAATGGGTCTCAGGTTGCGGCCATATCGTTGTATCCAACTCGTGCAAATGTTTGAGTCAATATTAGTCAAACTTATTCTTAAAACTGTTTCCTTTACCCAAATGAGCTATTCTTCACCATATGCATCCTGTTACTTGTTGCAGAGAAGGTAGAATGCTTTAGGTTAGCCTTCCTGATCATTATTTATTTTCATCTTGTCTATTTAATTTTTTATTTTTGGGAGTTGGAATTTGAAATACTAGGCCAGGTGCCATAGGAAATGAACCTAGTTTGGGTGTTTAATGTTTGGCTGATCAGTCCTGTAGAAATCTTAGACAACTCCCAACCAATTCTGTTCTTTGGGGTATGACTCTCCTTATGATCTAACTATGGTGAATAACTCTCCTTTATTAGATCATAGTTAGAACTTAGAAATATTATTCACCATGACTATCTAGAGAGTCTAGAATCTAGTTGGAGCTACTTGTAGTTAATGATGTCAAGCATTTTGTTACATAAGCGATAAGAAATCATATAATCATGTGTAGTTAGTTTATCTTTTCTGATATTTCGCTCTATATTTAATTAATAACAGTTAAAACTTCTCAAATCTATATTTTACTATTAAAGTACCATGTGATTCCAAAAGAACCAGAGTCATTTTCAGCAAATTCTGAATGTTCTCTTCCAATTTTGCAGGGAACAGTATATTTTATTCTTGCAGTCACTGCTCTTCTCAACTGCATTGCTTTTACTGTCAGCAAGCAACACTACTTTCTGTATTTAGCAGTTGCCTTCACCATTGCAGCTGGAACATACTTGGGATTTTTCCGTACACAGATTAGAAAGAAGTTTAACATCAGGGTACACATTTCTTTCTTACAAGTGCATTTGATTCTGTTCAGTCTGACTGGTTCACCATAATTTGTTGGAGTAAAGTTGAACTTGGAAGATTTGCGAAGATAATATAGCTTCTAGGCTCGGTTTGATAATTAATCTTCATAGAGGTTGAGGCCTCAAATCTCCTCTCATGTTAGGACTAATTTTCATAAGATTTACAATAGATATTTGGTCATTAAAAGTTGAACTTGGAAGCTTTGCGAAGATAATATAGCTTCTAGGCTTGGTATGATAATTAATCTTCATAGAGGTTGAGGCCTCGAATTCCCTCTCATGTTAGGACTAATTTTAATAGGATTTACAATAGATATTTGGTCATTAAAAACTTGATAATGTGTCATTAAGAAAAAACTAGAGGTAAGGGGGCCCTATGTTGTTTGTGAGTAATTACGTTGCAAAAACATGTTTCTTCCCTTTCATCCACTTTCATCCACCAACATTTTGATTTCTTCAACTCTCCAGATCATTTTATTTTTGTCTTTTGTGCATTCCTTTTAAACTTTTCTCCTAGGAGGAAAATAAAATACCTGGTCTGGTTCTTGTAACTGGCAAAGGACCGGCACAACTGCTTTCTTAAAGTTCTCACCTTTTAATCTAACCCATGGGCTTACCCTATTATGGCCTACATAGTAACAAGGCCCACGCAATTCTTCTGCAGAGTCTTAGTTCTTCCCCATTAAGTATCTAAGATTCTAAGTTAAGGACCTAAGGATTTGGTTTGGAGGCCACAATGATCTTTTTTCATTGAGATCACTACTACAGTCTTTGTCCGTGTGGAACCCTAATATTCTCTCGAATGTATCTTTCTTCCTTTGGGTATGCAGCTCTAAATAAGCTTCTTACATGTGAGAAAAGGAGAAGTTGGCTAATTGTTGTTTCTTGTGACTTCAAACAGAAGAATCGGTGAATAATTTGTTTTTGCACTGCCTTGTTATTTGAATGTGGGGTTACTTTCTCTTCCGATTAGGAGTATTGTGGTTCTTCCCATCCACCTTTTAGAACTTTTTATCTTGCAAATCTTGAATGAGTATGGATTGTGCTTGGGAAGCGATATGGTTTGTCTCGCTTTGGAAAGAGAAGAATTTGAGAGTGTTCGAGGACTTGCCCTCTTCTACTCCTCACATATGCTTTTGCATTAGACACCAGATCTTAAAATGGTGATCTATTATGCGAGTCAACTTGGATTTGGGCGAGATTCTTGTGTGAGATTTAAGGCAGAATGCCATCCTATCTCCCTTGACTTACGTTAGTGGATTATTTTAGTAGACTACCATTTTGATGTTTTACTCTTGCTTTCTAATGCTCTCTTCATGAATTTACTACTCAGAGTATTTGCTTCTTTTCTTTTAATGATGTACTTCCTCTAAATATACTATCTAATGTATACCGATTGAAAAAAAAGGCCCATTAGCCCAATCCAGTGGGCCATAGTCCATCCACATACTAAGGATTTATTGGCCATGCATAGGCATGGATACTTAGGTGTTTGTGGTTCCTTTATTTAGAATTCTAGAATTCTATTTTAATTATAGATATTAGACTTTGTGGGATACCATTTGTAGTCCGGGATTTGAACCTCTATTCCCGATCAAGATTTAACCCGAAAAGGAATAATGATAAATCACAATTGAAAGAGAGTCATCAGGCAGTCACCACCTATTATAATTCTGAGGGTATAGGATCCTTGAGATAGCTAGATAAGGCATGGTCTAGAAATCAGAGATTGAGAGTAAGAGATTCGTTTGAGTTAAAGGAAGGTATTAGGCACCCTTAAACTCTCATTCGAGATGATTTCCTACTCCCTAAGTTTGAATCAGTGTAGTCAAGGAATCACCTTGGCATTTTTAGGCCTCAACCACCTAGGTGCCCCTCTAGGCAGGGGAAATTCACTGTGCGTCGCCTAGGCAACTAGGTGCTAGGTGGTCCATACAAATTTTTTTCTTCTAAAAACCTATTTTAAAACCTTCTTTTCAACCTTTCTTTAAAATCCTATTTTAAAAATTCATTTAAAAGCCTCTTTTAAACCATATTTTAAATAGGGTAGTGATTAGCCTATCACACATTTGACTATGTAGTCAAACTATTTTGAAAACCCTGTATTAAAGTCTAAAAACACTATCTTAGATATAGGTAGTGCATTTAAACTTTAAAAGCAAAAGCAACATCCAAAGTCAACACTCAAAATCACCTTAAAAGTTAGAAAACTTCAAATTAATAATGTATCTATTATTTATATAATGCGTATATATTAATATTATATATAAATATATTTAATATATATAAATATAATTTAATTATTTTTATCGCCTAGGCATTGCTTGAGCGTCGCCTAGGCAGCGCCTCGCCTAGGCCAGGCCTAATGGCCTAGGCATCTCCTAGATGCCTTGACTACACTGGTTTGAATTAAATAAAGGAAACCATAGAATAAGCTTGAAATTTAATCTATATGCTAAACAAATTTTGTAATAATAGAAACAAGTATGATAAGTAGATAGGATAGAAAAAGAACAGGGGTTTTATCCAAGGGGAGTTGATCCTGAGGAGGGTTGCTTACATATCCACTGTCAGTAGAATCGAGCCACACGTAGTTCCAAGAGAGATTTGATTTGATGAGGATTCTTTTAGATAGTTTTAGCTCGCATTTGGAAGCAATGGGGTGGTTTAAGCTTGTGCTAAGAAGCAATAGGACAGTTTAAGCTTGTGCAAAGCAGCGGTAGGAAAGTTTTAGTTCATACCTAGGAGCATTACGACAGTTTAGGCTCATGTCAAGGAGCAGTAGGAAGGGTTTGAACCTAAGTTTGTATAAAGTTCACTTAGGGTTCGGTTAGGTCGTATAGAGTTTGAACAAGTTTAGCTAGGTCAGTTAGGATTCAATAGAGGTTCGATTAGGTTTAATTAGGTCGGTTAGGGCTAAGCAGGGGTTTGACTAGGGTAGTGTAGGTTTCGCACAGGGATTTGGACGAAGGTTTGACTGGGTTTGGCAAACAGTATAAACAAATTTTTAAAAGAGCAAAAATTGAAAAACAAGTTTTTGAAGCAAAATACAAGCTGAAAAATAGGCAAAGATTTGAGAAATTTTACCACCTGAAAAATCTGAAAGGATTTCTGAAATATGATTTCTTCGAGAGTCAATTTTTCGAAATTGACCTCCCGGGGTCGCCAAGTCGCGAGAAAAGGGTTTTGTCGGAAATGAGAGAAGAAGATAAGAGAATGTTGAATGAAAATGAAGAAGGGGGGAGTGATGGTGTATTTATAGGTTTTGAAAATAGGATTTTCGCCGTTTCAAACGGCGAAATTCCTTAGATATTTTTGAAAATATCTAAAAAGCAAGGTAGTATGAATAGTAGGGCGGCAAGGGGCATCAAACAAAGATTTGTGCCGTTTAAAAGGGCGAAATAGTGTTTTCGAGGGAAAGTAGTGTTTTCGCCGTTTCAAACGGATCCAACCGTTTCAAACGGATAAATAGTCTTTCACTGTTTCAAACAGATCCAATGTAGAGATACTATTCACTCGCCACGCTTTTTAGATATTTTAAAATATCTGAGGAATTTTGCCGTTTAGAATGGCGAAAATCCTATTTTCAAAACCTATATATACTCTCTCACTTCCCTCTTCATTTTCTTTCTAAATCATCTTTCCTTCTCCTCTCCTCTTCGGCAAACCCTTTTCTCGCGACTTTCCCGGGAGGTCAATTTTAAAGAATTGACTCTCGGGAAATCATTTTTCAGAAATCCTTTTGGATTTTTCGAACCTTTACCTCTTTTTCAACTTATATTTTGCTTTACTTAGGCCTTAAAACTTTTTTTTTAATTATTGCTATTTTAAAATTTGCTTAGATTGTTTACCAAACCGAGTCAAACCATTATCCAAATCCTTGTTCAAAACCTAGCCTACCCTTGTCGAACCTCTTCCCAAATCTCAGTTCTCTGTCTATATCCATGTTCGAAACCTACACTACCCTAGTCGAACCCCTGGTGAGCCTTAACCGACCTAGCTAAATCTAGTCGAACTCTTACGGAGCCTTAACCGACCTAGCTAAACCTGTTCAAACTCTAGCCAACCCCTAAGTTAATTTCTTTTCGAACTTCGGTTCTAACCCCTAGTCAAATCCCTCCTATTGCTCCTTGATATATCGCTTTTCAGTATGAGCTTAAACTACCTCATTGCTCCCAGATATGAGCTAAAACCATCTAACACAATCCTCATCAAATCAACTCTCCCTTGGAAGAACTACTTGTAGCTTGATTCCACTGACAATGGACACGTATGCAGCCTTCCTCGGGTTCAGCTCCCCTAGGATAGAAGCCCTGTTCTTTTTCTACCCTAGCTATTTATCATATTTATTTCTGTTAGTACAACATCTATTTAGCATATATATTAAATTTCAAACTTCTTCTATGGTTTCCTTTATTTAATTCAAACTAGGGAGGTAACCATGTCATATGAGAGTTTAAGGGTGCCTAACACCTTCCTCTAACTCAAATGAATCGCTTACCTTCGATCTCTGATTTCTATACCATGTCTTATCCAACCATCTTAGAGATCCTATTTCCCTTAGAATTATAATAGGTGGCGACTCTCTTTAAATTGCGATTTTTTGCCATTCCTTTTAGGGTTGAATCTTGACCGGGAATAGGGGTTAAAATCCCCGGTCTACACTATTTGCTCCTAAATATTTCTTGTATTGTTTCGATTAGTCAATTTTTAATAAAATTTAGAATTTGCTCTATGATGAGTTTGGGTCATGACTCTCTTCTTTGGTGATGGTAAGAAGAAAACCCAAAAGATTTCTTAATAATATAATCTCCTTGCTCTAGAAATTTCCTGTAAGAGTGCTCACGAATAACCCAAAGAAGAAGAAAATCCAGTGGGTCATAGTTACAAAGTTGGGATTTGGGAATAATTCGGCAAGGGTCCAGTTCGAAAAAATTTGGAAAAATCCGAAAAATATTCGGGAATAAAATAATAATTATAAAGAGATATCCAACCATTTGATTTGATAATATACAACATAAGCAGTTTGCTTTGTCGAACTAAATGAATTATTGCAAAATTCACGAATAAATCAAGAATAATTTGTGAAATTCGGCAATAATTCACAAAATCCTCGAATAATTCGTCCAACCTATAATTCATGAATAATTCGGCACACCTAAAATTCGCGAATAATCTGCAAAATTTTTAAAAATTTTGGAGGATTTTATTACTATGGTCATAGTCCATCAATTCCATCCATGTAATAACGATTGATTGACCTTACAGGCTCACGAATAGAGATCCGAAGGAGAAGAAATCCAAAAACTTTAGAGAGAGAGAAAGTTCCCCATGAAGGTAAAGGTGTTATTTTGGACCTTCAATGGGTCCCTTTAATAGGCCTTAAATGAGTTCTAAGTTAGTGACCAAAGGATTAGCAAGTTACTTTAAATACAAATTGGGTTTCACAATTTTCAACCCGCGACAGGCCCTTAAAAAAAATAAGTAAACAATCGCTCTATCAAATAGCTATAGACCCTATAGAGCCCTAATATGGTAACTACCTATTTCAGAGGGAAGGGGCACAATGCTGCCACGTGGCACCCCTAATGAAATGGCAATATGCCATGTGATGGCCCCAAATGGAATTCTTGATGGGAAACGGAATAATATGAAAAAACTGGGCCCCAAATGGTACATATTCCTCATCTAGAACCCTCCCAAAGTTAGGCAACTTCTCATGAAAGATATAGATCTTTGTTATGCACAAATAGGCTACAACATGAAATGATACAACTCACTCTGTCTCAATCAATTCATTCCAACATTTATATGAATTATGAAGTTTACCACTTGAGCTAGTCGCTTGCATGAATATAAATTCCTCGAAAACCAAGTTAAATCATACTTAGTTAGAAACAATATTTAACAAGTGTGTGAGGATTACGCTTCAAGGCGAGGCTCACATAAAATGGCCCAAGCCTCATCCTATGAGGCTCATGTCTCAAAGTGCGAGGTTCACATGAGGCACTCAAACCTCATGCCTTCAGGCTCTCCTTATGTTCAAGGTTATATTAACCATTATAGCGTTGTAGCCTCATAATGGGTTGGTGCAGTTGGCTAGCATCCCGGGTTTGCTCCCCGTGGTTGTGTGTTCAACTCCCACTTCTTGACTTATACTGGTTCGTAGGGAAAATATCAAGTGGGTCGGCGTGGACACCCGATGGGACTAATCCTTGCCTCGAAGGGTTTGGGACACCCTCCATTACCATAGAAATAAAAATGAGAGTCAAAACCCATTTTTTCTTCATTTTATGCTTTTATTTCTTTAAATTAGCATTTCATTCCTTATATTTATTTCTATTTAGAATTTTTAGAACCCTTAGAATTTCTATTTCATAAGAAGGATATTCTTAATGAGCAATAGTCCCCTCGTCGGCCGAGTAGGGGACTATTCCTCCTCGCTCTCACATAGCCAACCCTTTTCCCTTTTAACTCGGGTTAGTTTATTTAACCCTTTAGTCACATTTTATTATTATATTTTTCTAAAAACCAAGGGTAGATGGATAAACCCTAAGTGTAGATAAATCTTAACCATATTTAAATGGGGTTAGAAGGGGACACATGGCAAGAAAATGGGAGCCGAGATGGCCCTCCTCACGTCACCGATTGAGGAGGTGACTATTTTCCAAACTATAGACGTTAAAAGGATTTGGAGCCCTTGGCCTACTAATTTTTTGTGGCTTGTTTGTGACATTTTGGAATTCAAACCACCATATGATTGATCATCAATGTGTAATATTGGGGTTTGTGATCTCGTAAAATGACTCAAAAAAGGTAAGTTTGGAGTCAGGCACCTATTCGTTCACTTGGACTCCAAAATTGAGTTGGCAAAAGCAATATTGGGGTTATTAAGGGCTGTTGACCAATGACAATACAGGGCCAGTTAGTGTTTTGAGTCGTTTGAGATCATATATATACTAGCAAAAACCTCGTGCAAATGCATGGGTGTTGAAAAAAAATGAATAAACAAAAAAAGATAGGACAATATGATGATAAAATTAAAAATAGACAATAAAAAGAATAAAAATAAATAGTAAATATAAGAAAAATGTTAATAATTGTTCATCTTGTGATATTTTTTTTATATGTATCATATTGAAAAATAGCGAATGTAATTGTAACGGATAAAATTCGTGTACCAGCTTAGCGTTGTGGGACGAGCTCGTTTTTTGTCGTTTTGTTCACGAAAGTGACACGTGTTCACGAGTTGGGGCCACGTGCTTAAAGTACAAGGGTCACACGTTGTCTGACGTACAACGATCCCGTTGTGCGCATTGCGACATCTTTGTTCTCACGAAGAACAACGTTTCCGTTGTGGTCTCGACAACGAGCTCGTTGTCTGAAACACAACGTGAGCGTTGTGCTCTTGACAACGTCGATTGTCGTTACGCGCACAACGAGTCCGTTGTCTCACTGACAACGATGTCGTGCTGTGTTTTAAGGCATCTACGTCGTAACCGAGCTTAAGTCGACAACGAGACCGGCTCGTAGGAGGAAGTGATCAGGAGGCGATCCATAATTCCGACAAGCGTGCCGAACGTGTCGTTTCGTGCCGAAAGCACTGTCTTGGCATTTAATGCTGGTCATTTCTGCGTACCGACCGATCCCGTCCGATTGGACTTATAGGAGGCTCTCACGTGTAATGCAACCGGCGGCAGATATGTGCAAGATATTTGGCAATGAGTGCAAAGACACGTGGTATGGACACCTATGGCCATCCATGGTCATCGATGGCCATACCAACCTTGCCCTATATAAACCCCGTGATTTTTAGTGCAGAGGACAGTTGTTGAGGAACCCAGATCCAAGAAGACGCGTTCAGAGCTTTTAGGGTCTTGCGTATCTTTCAGTATTTGTTCTTGCCTTTACTATTCATCATCTTCTACCCCTACTGACTTTACCATCGGAGTACAGGTCAGGGTGCCACACCCTCCGCTCCAACCTTCCACCAGTAAACCAGAACGTGGAAGAAGCTGCTGCTGACGTGTGTCCGTCCGGTATTTTTCCCCTCACAGTAATTATTTAAAAATCAATAATTTAATTATTATATAAATTTTTATCTCATCGTTATATTACTTCAAGAAAGTAGGTTTGCATGATTATAATTTTTATTATATCATCTCATCTGAAAATTCAGTGTGTTAAAAGCATTTAATAGGTTTAGAGATTATGTTATTTCTTGTCAATAAATAAGTTATTTATGTAATTATGTTTAAATTATTAATAATTAGAAAGAAAATTTTATATAGAAGAGTAAATATTATTCTCTTCCTATCCTTCAATCCGAAACAATATCAAATTAAATTTCTCTAATGGGACTACTTTAGCACTACCATTACTTTGCATGGTATAACAAAATAAATAGAGATACCATGTCAAGACACTTAATTTCTTATAGAGTATTTACTAATTAGAGAGTTAATATAATTAATTATTACTTAAGTAAATCAATATATATATATAAGAAGTGATTAAGGGTAGGGCATTATGTCAAGAAATATCTATTTTCTTCATTTATTTAGTGTTAACCTTTTTTTTACAATTAATTGATAGATTATAGACTTTAGAGGAAACCACTTGATACTTTGACCCCAATGAATATCAAGAATACTTTATTTTCATTTTATAACTCTTAAAAACAATGATAAAGTAAATCTCATTAATTTCAATGAAGATAATCCATGCTAATTCAGATCGTTGCAGCAAGAGCAAAATAGAAAACCCAAAATAGTGCTTGAAAATGCAATCATAACCAACAAAAATTCCATGTAAAGACCCACCAAGGGAAGGGTAAGTAATGCCAAAACCAAAATTAAACAGCTTCCAATAGCATTGGATTAAAGTAAGATTAACAAAGCATTAACGTCGAGTACACGTAGAGTTAACAAATAATGCATAATGCACCTAGACTCAAGAACTTCCCTATAGCAGCCGTAAAAACAAATCTCTTAAAATTTCCGCTATAGATACTCCAGTGTTTAGGAGAAACCTCCATAGCAAACCACACTAACTTAAGTACATAAGATATGTCCAATTCTTACATGTTTGAGAATGAATAGTACCTTGGTTTTGTCTACTATTTATAAGAGATTGGAGAGAAGGCAGACCAAATGTTATAAAATGTGAGAATGATAGGTGTTGCAATTTAATAAATTGCAATTAAGGAGTGAGGATGAGGATGTAAAAAAGAAGAGACCTTTAGGCTTCATATTTTTAATAATTTAAATGTTATAACTTAATTAGTTACAATTAAATAGTATAAATATTAAAAGAAAGAATAATTAATGTTAAATGTTACAACTTAATTAATTGCAATTAAAAATTGAATGTGAGACGGTGATGTGAACATTCAACCCATCACTTAATTAGGAAGAAAGAACAATAATTAAAAGAATGACATAACGTCTTCTTATTGGATCAATTAGAAGATATGTGGCATGAACCAGAATAGAGAATAGAGGTCAATGAGATATGCCACATGGAACCCACCAGCATATAGTATTATATATATATATATGAGTAGCATTCTAGTGAGACATGGTCATTAAAGCATTTAATGAACGGTCCCTAATAACGTGACACATAGCGGATTGTTTCAGAATTCAACCGTTGGATGTCAACATGCATCACTAGAGAGACGCGTTGCAAAAAATTAACTTGATCGAGCGTTTATAGACCATTTGATCGAAAATGGGAAGATCAATCATTTCTAGGGTTCAGTGAACCCTAGGGGTTAATGCTAACAAACTAGGGTCTATTCCACAATTTCCACCGGTCTAAATACATTCGATCGGACTGATCATTTGATACTTGTCTCCTAATGAACCCACCTTAAAAATCCAATAGTCAAAATCAAAAAATGACTATCATGTGTCATCTTTGTAGAGGACCTGATCATTTAAAGCTTTAATGAGCATGACTCATTAGTATCGTTCCACATATATATAACTGGACCGGGCATCGAACTGGTAGAGTTCCCAGTTCAACAGGTCCGGTTCGAACGTGTACTTTTTGCAAAAGAAAAACTAATTTTTTTTTTCATTTTTCCTAATTTTTCCCCGTTCTACCACCAGTTCTGGCCGGTTCTTAAAGAGTTCCGGTTTTGAGGGTTTTGGGAACCAACGAGGGGGCCGGTTCTTGGTTCCACCGGTTAGACCGGCCGGTCCAGTCCAGTTCTTCTAATTAATCTTTTTGCATTTTTTATTTTTCATCTCTGATTATATTTTTATTTAAAATATGAGGAAGCATGAGGCTCAAGCTTCATGCCTCATGTTTTGGGAAGTCCCAATGCGTTCTATACTGTTCAAATGATATAATTTTGCTACTTGCATGGGCAATGACTTCCAAATTGTACTAATTCCACAATCCTAGCATTCTTGTCTAGGGACTTTTCCTGACTTTTCACGTGTATGTAATGTGAGAAATTGATTGTGCTTTTTGCTAACTCTAATGCATCCCCATTTATTATGCTGTTGCAGTTCTCTTCCCATCTTAATTGCTCTTTACTCTTGCTGACATATTTTTGGGGGAATTTTTGCATCTGCAGGGTAGCGACAGTTCATTGGATGATTGTGTCAACCATCTAATTTGCCCCTGCTGCACGTTATGTCAGGTCCATTTTCTTGTATAAACTTTGATTACTGAATTATAAAATCTTGATCAAGTCACACCACAATTAGAAAACAAGGCAGGGAGTCTGGTTTGTTCTTTTAGTTATAGCTTTTGAATAGGTCATTTTTCAATTTAACCTATAAAAAAAAATCATTTTTCAATTAAACAGATGGAAATTTTGGTTTTCTTGGGTGTAGAATAACCAATATCCCCTTTTAATTTGGAACACAGGAGTCCAGGACATTGGAGATTAACAACATTCAAGATGGCATCTGGATTGGCCGAGGCGATACTATATGCATTGGGAGTTATGGTGAAGGCAGCAAAGCCTTCTTCAACCTTCGCCAGCCTCCTCTCGTCCCAATGAAATCCCCTGATCCGTGCAACATGCAAAGAGCGACAAATGGTAGCATTCATACATGGAGTGTTGATGTCAGCCATTCTGAGCCCTTGGTTCCACCATCCCACTAGTGCTATATCTGGGTTATGTGCTGGCCCTCCGTTTGTTCCTTTCTTTTAGGGGGATCAATCACAGGTGGCATTGTATATTTATGAACTTCCAACTTCTCTGTATTCAGAATTGGCCGAAATCCAACAGAGGGAAGATCAAAACCTATGGTGACGGGCCACAGAATTTCTGCACTTTCTGCATCAGAAACAGTAAGCTGGGGACTTGGATCTCAATTCAAAATCAATGAGCAGATGGAGAACATTTTTAACAGCTCCATGAGTCACTTTTGTTATGATGCCCAACCCCTAGGACCCAATTACCACAATATGGCAAGGTGATCCATCATTAGTCCGCAAGATTGCCAGTGTGTTTATACAAAACATCAGCGACAATTTAACTGGCCCGTGTCTGTACGTATTTTCAGTGCAGGTTTTGTGGTTCAATGGCTTGTAATTGTCATTATTATCATGTTTGTCAATGAAATGTGAATTACAGGGCCTCCATTCATCCAACTTTGTAGATTTTAGGCTTATGTACCACTCAGTTGAATGGTTTTGAATTGGAAAGTATAAGCTTCACGGATTGCACTGATCATATGGTTTCTTAAGTGTATATCGGTAAGCCGTTCATTCATTCCTTTTTATTATCTCTCTACTGGAACAATTGAGGACAGATTGCTAACCTTCGATTATGGGAAGAGAGTATTAACATGTGAGCCTGAAAGCCCTTAATATCCGGGTTTTAGGAAGCGGCAGGCATAGGATAGGGCAGACGGATTAGTGGAATTTTTTTCAGATGGGCAGGCCGAACATGGTACTGGTCAGGTGCGTCTGTGTTTAATAGAGCCATATTGGAATGTTAGTATCCATTATTGGTTCTTTCGGTGGAACTTTATGTTGGAATATTTAATGTTTCAGGGACTTTTAGGGTGTGTTTGTTTGAAAGTAAGAGAAAAATTAGTTTTCTTGCACTTTTCTTGGATTTGGTTTGCAAGAAAAATACTTTTAATTCTATCAAGTGACAAACTTTCTCCCAAAAACTTCTTTTGTTTTGAAAGAAAATTTTAGTTTCTTTTCTTTTACTGTCTTTTATTTTCTTTCACCGACTTTCTTGCCAAATGAACACACCGGTTAATGCTATCTCCACACTTGTTCTCGCCAAACAAACAAGTGTTGTTTCTATGTTCTACACTTGTTCTTTTGCTTAATATATGGAATTTATTGTTCTATAAGGTGCAAAAGTTTTACAAATATAAAACTTTGAAGCTCCATACAAAATTTTAGACTTTTTAAGTTCCACATTTGGGGAACTTACAAAATTTAAAATTTTGATAAATCAAATGATTTAAGTTTTGGAATTGAATTTAAAAAAAATATATATTCAACCAAAAATGTCTCGAATTTTAAAGTTCTGGATTTTAAGTCAAAAAATTTCACATCAAAAGAACAATAAACTTTGGGGTATGGAACATTCAAAGCTCTGAACTCGTTCCCTTAATAGATCTTTGTGTGACCTTTGGGATCCTAGGCGAGGAGACATTTAGAGACATCTTGACTTAAGATTGGATTCTAAATCAGATCTCCCTATGAAATCGATACCTTGAATAGAAATCTAAAAAACTAAACACACACTATACCCAACACACACCTTGAGTAGAAATCTCTAGCATTTTTTTTTGGTTAACAAACTAAACACACACTATATCCAACACACGCCCAGGGCACAAGGTCACTGCTAGCCGTAGAACTGATTGAATATATGGTCAAGCCATAGGTCAGGGCAAGCTCCTCCGTCTTTGAAAGGGTTAGAGAATTGCAATAACTTTTTTTAAAAAAATTAGCATTCTTAATTGGATCAGCCGAGCCATAAGAATCCTTAATTACAATAAGATCCCACTAAGCACCTTTTGATTTTGAGAATAAATGCTGGAATACGGATAGTTTGTATCCTTTTTGACAAAGACATATCCTTTTCTAATTTTAAATTATTTCGAACCATAGTAAATTCATGTACTATTTGTGAATTATACGGAAAAAATACGTAATTGATAATACTAAAAAAATCTAAACCCACGAGGTAAGTCTCTAAACTATCTTTCTTTTTTTCTCGCATCCGCACATAGCTTCCTTTCCCTCAATTTCTTTATCTCCCTCATTTCCTAACCTTAAGTCCCTATCTCATTAACCACATCATTGAAAGCTGCCAGCCACTAATACTGAAGCACTCATCGGCAAGCTCTCAATCACCTCTTTTTTTCCTCCAATTCTCTCTCCCTAACCTCTAGTCATCACTCGCCGCAATGACACCGCCAATAATCAAGGACTAGATCTCGAACTATACAACCTTGTCAACACCAACAACAACCACCTCCCAATCTTTCTTTCAAGTGAGATTCTCTCTCGCTATTTTTCTCCATCTCTCTCTCTCTCAATCTTTTTTTATTTCTTTATTGTCCATAATATGTAGCTATAGATTTAACGCACTTTAAGAAATTGTATATGTATAACCAAAATTTTCAACGAATTATTAAGTTGCTCAAATTATTATTGTAACACACTTTTAATGCTCTATATTTCTCCAGTCAAATTTCTAAACAAACTATTAAATCACTATTCCGAATTATACTTGAATAAGTCTTATACCAAATGTTTACCTTACACCAAATTACTAATTATGTTATGAACAAAGTTAGGGATCACTAAGGACTTAATCATCCATTAAATAAAAGGACTTAATCCTTATCATGAACAGAAATGTTAACCCTAGTCGTAGTCTTCAAAAGATGAAGGTGATAACAACAAGTGTCAAACCATTTCCATGTTCTAGGGTAGCAACACCTCCTGTTGAACTTGAGGCCACTCTCCGACTTTGGAAAAGATTTGATTTAGTGCACCAGAGTTAGCACCCCTTTTTTACCCCCAAAAAACAACCCAAATCCTCTAAGGTTGTAACCGGAATTGGCAAATATGATTATCCCCCCTTGAGGTAGCCTCATGTCTTTTCTGACACCCTTTAAATGGAGTTAGATTCATCCACCATCCTTGGTTTTTCTTTTTAAAATATTAATTATTTAAAAATATATTTTAATATTAAAAAAGCTTTAAAAACAGTTTTTAATAAAATAAAAAAAAACCAGGGATGGGTGGGTGAACCTTAAGAGTTGGTGAATTTTAACCACAGTTAAGGGGTGTCAAAAAGAACACATGGCAACCTCAAGGGGTGGTAACCGGATTTGTCGCAGAGGATTTGGCTTTCAAAAACACAAAGTTAGCACTCATTTGTCATTAAATATGTACGGATAGACATGGTTTATATAAATGGTTTGCTTGTGTGAACTTACACCGGAGTATTCCCCCTACAAAGAGTGGGATACCTAGTTGAGCGAACCAGCAACATGTCACCAAGAGATCCGTGTCTCCGAAGAAACCTGCCAATAATTCTCCCTGCCACCGACTAATGCGTGGGCACGTGTACCAACCACAAAACCCTAACCGACATAAAAAGAAAAAAAAAAAGGACTTTGCTACTGAGACCGCAAAAGGGCCGAGACCTCCGGGACCTCGCGCCTGTACGCGAGATTTCAGGTGGGGCCCATCTTCACATAGTGGGCCCCACCTGAAATCTGGTGCACAGACGCGAGGTCCCGGAGGTCTCGGCCCTTCTGCGGTCTCAATAGCATTTCCCAAAAAAAAAAGGAAAGAACTCTAAATCATAAGCTAAGCCGTTCTCACGTCTCCCTCGCCATGCACCATCCCCCCAAACAAAACCTTTTCTTATTACACCCTCTCTCTCTCTGTCTCTTCATATCAACAACCATTCTCCGGCGAGAAGGAATGGGGCTCCGTCTATTGGCGTGCTTCGGCAGCGGGTCTTCCTCTTCATCGAGAAAGAATCCGTCGCCGGAGAATGTGACGGTGGATCAGGAGTTGGAGGAGCAGAGAAGGGGAGGGGCTATAGTGGTGGAGCTGTTTTCGTCGCAAGGGTGCGCGACATCGCCGGAGGCGGAGCTGCTGGTGTCGAGGCTTGGGAGGGGAGATTTTGATGATGAGCTGGAGGTGCCGGTGGTGGTGCTGGCGTACCACGTGGATTACTGGGATTATATGGGTTGGAAGGATCCGTATGGGTTGAGCCAGTGGACCGTGAGGCAGAAGGCTTACGTGGAGGCGTTGAGGCTGGACACTATGTTTACGCCCCAGGTGGTGGTTCAGGGTAGGACCCACTGCGTTGGCACCGATCAGGACGCTTTCTTCTCTCTCATCTCATCCGCTCTTCGATTCCCTTCTCCTACTTTTCAGGTATTGAAACCTTACATCTTTAAAAGTGTTCCTTTTGCGTGCTCAACTCCGACACACATATCCTTGTGGACCCCGACTAATAGGAGATCCAATTAACGCCCCCCCCCCCCCAAGAGCGGAGGTCCTGTGTTCCAATCCCTTTCCTTTATTGGCAACTATATCGGTGTCGCGTGATTGGGGGTTTCTCGAGACGTTGGGTGCTCTAAGAGGCCACAAGAAAAAAAGATTGACCGCAGCCAATAGCGATTGAACTTGGGGAGAGTTCAATCGCACCCTAGCAATAACCTTTATTAACTATGGTTGAATTCTCTAACTCTTAAGTATCAACTATATAACTTTAGTTTTTTTTTTTAAAAATAGTAACTCTAAAGATTACAAATTTCTTAACTAGAATTAAAAGGGATACAAGTTTTTTTTATCGGTAAAAAGAGATACATGTTGGATTGTGGGTGCGATTGAACTATCTCTGAGTTGAATTGCAATTGATTGCGATTCGATCCGGACTACTAGACACGGCACGGACAAATTTAGTATTTTAATAAATATATTCACAATTTGTGTATGTGGTGCTCTAATCAATGGGTGACACATGAGTAGGGTGGAGTTTTTTTCTAACAAGAATGGACTAGCCCCTTCAAATGCACGTAATCACCCACAAAACCGTGCATCGGGTATGCCTAGGTAGAATTGAACTACTTGAAACCTTGGGAATCTCTCCCTAGACTCAATAGTTAACGGGGGAGTGCTAGCCCTAGACGCGGCTGCGGGAAGTCTTAGACGCCCTATTAACAATTATGGCTCCATGTCCTCACAAAGCCCCTTTAACTACCCTTAAACTATCTATGGTTAACAAGTCTTAAACCATGCTTGTCAAATTGGTCTGATTTATATAACTAATATTGTTATTATTATATTAATCTTAAACAGTTTTAGACCGGATCATCTCTACCATATTAACTATGATCTGTATTAGTTGTTGCCACGAAGTTAGAAGTTGTGAGTTGGGACAGAGACACTTTACATTTTGGAATGAATGAGGGGTGGAGTTAGGGTGGCAACGTTTGTGTATTAGGTATAACCCTCACTCACCTAAACCTTATAATTTAGGGTGATTAACAACCTAATCTGGCCAATAGAAGCCAATTTTAAAATCCTAGATCTAACCGTCTCTATTTCAATTAACCGAGTCCTGCAAAGTTAGGCATTTGGCATTATTTGAAGCTCCTTATCATTTATTAGCGGCTAAGCTGGATTCCAAGATGGGGTTGGATTGAAGGTTAGGCAATGGGTTAGATTTAAATGAGTTGGAGAGTACACACCATGGGCCTGTCCTCGTGGTTGTGTGTCTCCCTTTGGGGAGGTGTGACGCGAGTTCAAGTCTTTGTGTGGCCGTTGGGCGCCACCATGAGTGCTAACCCCCTAACCCCTAACCTAGTTAGACAAATGATTAGAGCCTACCCAAAAAAAAAAAAACAAATAATAATAAGTGATAGAGAGATAAACAAAGCGAATTCAAAATGAATCTATACTAATATTATATGTTGGTTGGTTCTACGTGACATTTCTCATTAGCCTATATTATTCTGATTCATGTCACATATCTTCGAATTTATCCAATAAAAAAACATCACGTCATCCTTTTAATTATTGTTCTTCCTTCTTAATTAAATGAAGGGTTAAATGCTTACATTCACTCACTCACGTTCTATTTTTTAATTACCACTTATTAAATTGTGACATTAAATATTTATTTTTTATTCTAATTCAACTATTTAATTATAACTAATTAAGTTGTAACATTTAAATTATTAAAAATATGAAACCTAAGGGCCTCTTCTTTTTTCCCTCCACATTCTCATCTTTTAATTGCAATTTAGTAAAAGTGTAATATCTACCATCCTCAAATTTTCTAACTCTTGGTCTACCTTCTCCATAATCTTCTATAAATAATAGACAAATTCACAAGACAATTTCATTCTCAAACATGTAAGGATTTGGTGTGTTATGCATTTTAGTTAATATGGTTCACTATGGAGGTTTTTCCTAAACATTAGATCATCTAGAATGAAAATCTTAAGAGGTTTGTTTTCACGGCAGTTATTGGAAAGTTCTTGAGTCAGGGTGCATTATGGCATAAATGCATTTTTACTTATTATATTTTGGGTAGTTCGATGCTATTGGGAGCTGTCAGGTTCTGATTCTGGCATTACTTACCTTTATACTTATGAGTCTCTACATAGAGCTTTGACTCGGTATTAGTGCATTTTGGGCACTATTTGAGTTTTCTATTTTGATCTTTCAATAGTGATTTGAAATAACATAAATTATTCTCATTGAAATTAATGAGATTCATGCTATCATTGATATTAAGAGTAATAAAATGAAATTCAAATTATTCTTGATATTCATTGGTGTTAAAGTATCAAGTGGTTTCCTCCAAAGTTTTTCATCTCTCACTTAATTGTACAATAAACGAAAGAAATAGAACTTTCCTAAAATAATGGCTTACCCTTAATCTCTCCTTTTATATATATATATACTATCTTGATTTCTTTAGGTTATAATTAATTATATTAATTCTCTAATTAGTAAATACTCTGTAAGAAATTGAGTTTTTTGACATGATATCTCTATTTGATTTTTATTTTATATTTTGTTATATTATGCAAACCAGTGGTAGTGTTAAAATGGGTCCCACTAGATTTTTTTTATTTATTAGATGTTGCTTCAGGTTGAAGAATATGAAGAGAATAACATTTTCTCTTATCTGTAAACTTTTCTTTCTAATAACTAATTATTTAAATAAGATAATTAAAAAATATATTTATTTACAAAAAATTTCATTATCACTAAAACTTTTAAATAATTTTGACACATTTAATTTTTAGATGAAATGAGATAATTTTTTTTTTATAATGATGCAAACTTTCTTTCTTGAAGTTATATGATAAAGAGATAAAAATTTATATATAACAATAAATTTATGACTTTTTAAATGATTATATTGGTTATTTTTAATAGAATACATACAAAAAAAAATCTCACAAGATTATTAAACTATAATCATTTTTCTTCTATTTTATTTTTATTCTTTTATTACTATCAATTTTTAATTATCTCATCATATTTTTTGTTTATTCATTTTCTTTCAAACACCCGTGCATTTGCACGTTTTTTTTTTTTCTAATAGTGGTATATTCTAATTCTTATTTGATTAGACTATTCGAATTCAATTAAATAGCTGAGGGATTAAAAATAAAAAATTACTATATTATCCTTATTTTCATTAAAATAATAATTTAATGTCTTAGGATTATTTTAAAAAAAATACATATTATTAAGGGCATTTTAGTATTATGTATTTACAATATAATTTGATTTTTTTTATTGAATGGAATCAATTTACTTGAATATTATTAATTAGTTGACATCCTCATATCGATGTACAATAGCAATATGACCATTTGGTTGCCCAAATGATTCGAACAGGCGACGTTCCGAAGACCTTCACCAGACTCATTGCAGGTCTCCCTTACAGGAGCTTTAAGGACAAAGGTGGACAGTCATGGTGCCCATGTAATGGTGGCACTATATGAGAATGGGTTGCTGACCGACTGTCCGAAGGGAGAGAACCGAGGACGTGTTCTCTCTAACGACTTTGTTGTCCGGAAACTTGGGAAGCTCTGCACTGTTAAAGACATTTCCGCCAAGAAAACGGTGTCGGGTACTGTTAACTTCTCTCTATTTGAAGGATTTAACAGCAGTAAGTGCGGTGTCGCCGTCTTTGTTCAAAACAGTTCATATCACACGTTTGGTTCGCAGAATTTCCAATTGCCGGATAACATTTGAGCCTAGAACACTACTGGTGATGTACTCTGGTTTTTAGGATATTTGCTTCTTATTCTGTTGCATGTGTTTAATTTTCTATTAGTTTCGGTTTCTTATTTGTTGGAGTTAGAGAGAGATGGTGATGTATGTTATGAAATTGGTTTGTACATTTGGGATGCAATAGTCTAATCTAAAATTAGATTAATATCTAGGGTTAGATTTTATATCATAATACAGCATCTTGAGTTTACGACTGCCAATGGTTAGGTTCCTTGCTATAGATAACGAAAGTTGCTGTCAGGGGCGGAGCCACATGGGGCCCAGGGGGGCTGAAGCCCCCCCCTCAACTTTTGGGAATTATTTTATTTTATTTTTTTGTATAGTGTAATGTGGGTGTGGCCTAGGAGCAAGGGCAAAGCCGGGTGTTGGTGGGGGGATCTAAGCCCCCCCCCCCCCCCCCCCCCCCCCCCCCCGAAAATTTTGAGAAGATTTTTTTTTTTTATATATTTATATTATTTAATTTAAGATGGCATATGCATATGAAAATGCTTAAATTACCGGTGTTTTCCATCATGTAATGAAATGGCCGGTCCTCATTGGTCCACGCCCCTCTTTAACACTCACCAATTGTGGTTAAGATTCACTCACCCATAGAGTTACGTAATCCAACAAAAGAAAAAAACAATAAAATTCTTAAATTTAATTTTGATAAGCTTAACCAGGGTTAAAGGAGTGTTAAAAGGGACACAAGAACACGATGGTAAGTTAAGTAGCGGGTCCGCTAATTATCATTACTCAAAACTATATTCTTTACCAATGGATAAAGAGACGAGATGACCCACAAACTTGGCACTAATTTTTTTTTTCGAGGGCTACGCCCCCAAACCCCCACACCTCACCATTAGCCCCCCCCCGTCCGAAAATCCTGGCTTCGCCCCTGGTTGCTATGCATTGTTGGATCAACAATACTAACTGGTCACCTGAAATTTTCATTACAACACTGGTAATCTCCGAGGATTAAAATTTCAAAATCTTCTTCGATTTCAGAAGCCCACCTCAAAACGAAATTTCGTCGATTTCGGAATTTCAGGTAACATCTCACCGAAATCTCATTTAATAATAAAATATTATTTTGAAATCTAATCCGAAATTTTGCCGGAACATTCCGAAATTTGATGACTTTTTTTTTTGTAGTATTTTTATATATTTTTGTATGTAGAATTAAATATATTTGTATGTATTAAAAATTTAAAATATGTAATTTACTAGTATATTTCTATATTATACTTTCTAAAAAAATCACTAAAAAATTTAGTAATATACTTACTAGTATATTACTATATTTATACGTAATTTTAAATACTTTATTTAAAATACCTAATTTATATATTTTCAGGGATCCGAACAAAATATTCTCAAAATATTCCGAGCATATTATTTTCTAAATATATCTATTTTAAATACAAAGTATAATAATATACTATTGATATATAGTTTATATACTCGTTATAAAGTATAATAATATACTATTCGTAGTATACTTCATTTCATGTATACATCATAATATATGAATATATAATATAGTTTATATACTCTTTATAAAGTATAATAATATACTATTCATAGTATACTTTATAAACTATAGTTTATAAAGTATAATATAGTAATATAGTATTAAATTAAGTATTTTAAATTTTAAATTTATAAAAATATATTTAATACTATATACTAAAATATATTTAAAAAATATTCACCAAAGAATTTTAAAAAAAGTCATCAAATTTCGACCGAAATCTTGATAAATCATAAAATCGAAATTTCGTCTGAAATCAACGAAATTTCGTTCATCTCTTTTGATATTACACCCATTTTGATATCGGGGGGTTATTCGAAACCGAAATTTCGTGAAATTTCAACGAAATAGGTTCTTGAATCACTTACAGTTAGCCAAGTACATAAACGCTTAGGATTTCTACCATCCTCTACGGTTATGTTTCGTCAGATTGTATCTGGTTGTTTTTCAGGCCAGCACTAGGGAGTAGTCCATACTACAATATAAATAAATAAATAATACTCCATTTTGATCTTCAGACTCCAATTCCTAGAATTCTACAAGTGCTGGCATAACACCTAAAAATGAAAGTAATATTATTTTAAGGTATTGTGATACAAGGGATAGAGAGAGTATAGAGACCGTATTGATCAATTAGAGGGATTTTAGGAAATCATAATAAAAGGGATAGAGAGGGAATGTAGAGAAGCGTTAATCCATTTGAAGGAATTTTAGGAGATTGTAGTAAGAGTGATAGAGAAAAGAAGAATAGAGAGAGGATGTAGAGACGTATTAATCAATTAGAGAGATTTTAGGGATTGTGATAAGAGGGATAAAGAGAGATTTTAGAAATGTTTGTCTTGCAAGTGGGTAATTCTAATATATATTTAAAAAAAAAATTTCACACTGCATCACATGGGTCTCTCTGCTAATAAAATAATAAAAAAATCAGAAAATTCTTTGAACTGCATGGATAGAAGGATATGATCTTTCTACCAAAAGAAAAGGGGAAAATTTAACTCTAGCATCCACAAAACAAGCGGCACTTGGTGATAATTTGGAGGAGAAGTCATTTCATTTTCTCCCCATGATTTTGACTTCTCCCCAACTGATATCTCCCCCCCTTTAAAATGCAGACGCCCCATGTTTTGTGGCGCCAAGCTCGGGGCATCCATCAGAGGTAATCTTTTGCCAAAAGAAAAACACACATTCACAAGATCTTCACCTATTGTAATCGGACAAAACGTGTTTGGTTATAACATATATAGAAGCCACACCTGTCCTATTAACTTTAGTTTGTCAGTATTAAACTCCCAAGGTTAATGCTAAGTCTATTTCCTTTGTCTTTATGGGAAAAAAACAAAAAAATGTCAAGCTTTTATGGCGTATGATTTAGCGTAACCGGACTAGTTCTAACATGTTATATTAGAGATAATCCTAAGTGAAAACAAAACAAACAAACAAAATCGATGGATCAAAAAATTTGATGGTAATTAGGTATCCTTTAGTAGTCCTCCTGCTTGCCACATTAGCCGGAGTCGGGTAGATCAATATTCAATAGTCAAGAGCTGGCCAATATGATCAGTGGCAATGGCAGAACCAACCTCATGGATTAAATAATTAATCTGATGGTAAGTCATGGAATTGGACTCACGACGCCATCGCCTGAAGCTTATAATCCTCGAGTAGGGTATCAGGGTTCCACCTTTCTAGCATGAGTGGGTAGCCCATAAAGCACCAAGAGGACGTCCTTAGAATATAGGATAAGTCCTCCTCTTGGTCAAAGGTGATGGGCCAGATCTATGTAGCGAACGGAATCAGAGAGCTTCCAAGATTGTAAAAGAGAGTCGAAATTAAAAAGTTTTGCGAATCAACTTTCTGTCGGAGAGAAAAGCCCCCCATAGGGCTAAACTTCAGATTCTGCTGTGATGCAGTGAAAACGCTAGCTGCAATGTCAATAAAATCGGATTCAAGGAGTGGAGGATTATTGGATGGTTCATGGGAAGAGGCAGTGGATGTGTGGAACTCGGCGAGAAATGATCCATGAGAATAAATGGATTATGACTATAAATTTTTTTAGGTGTTTGAGATACAATTATATAATTATTACCTGTATAGGTATCTAACATTCCTTTGGTAAAACACTAAGAATAGGGGAAAATACATTTACACCCCTGAGGTTTGACAAAAATACACGTACACCCCCTCAGTTTTCAAATAATACATTATGTACCCTTATTTTTTAATATAATGGTACTTACAACCCCTCCATCACCCTTAGTCAACTCACAGAAACCCTGATGTATGCTGATATCCTGTGATTAAATGTGTAAACTTTCACCATTGCCCCTTCAATTTTCAGAAAACACTATTCCTACTCTAAAATTTGGTTATCACCCACTGAGGTCCCCACGTGTCCCTTTTGACACCCTTTAACCGTGGTTAAGATTCACTCCTTGTTTATTTTAAAATATTAATTCTTTTTGAAAAAAAAAAAAAAAAATTAGAGTTTTTTTTATATTAAAAACAGATTTTTAATATCACCCCTTGAGGTCACCATGTGTCCCTTTTGACACCCCTTAACCGTGGTTAAGATTCACCCACTCATCCTTGTTTATTTTAAAATATTAATTCTTTTTGAAAATTAAAAAAAAAAAATTGGAGAATTTTTTTAATATTAAAAACAGTTTTTTAATACCACCCCTTGAGGTTGCCACGTGTCCCTTCTGACACCCCTTAACTGTGGTTAAGATTCATCCACCCATCCTTGGTTTTTTTTTTAAATATTAATTCATTTTTGAAAATTAAAAAAAATTAGAGTTTTTTCAATATCAAAGATAGTTTTTTAATATCATCCCTTGAGGTCGTCACGTGTCCCTTTTGACACCCCTTAACCATGGTTAAGATTCACCCATTCATCCTTGTTTTTTTAAAATATTAATTATTTTTTGAAAATTAAAAAAAAATTAAAGATTTTTTAATATTAAAAAAAGTTTTTTAATATCACCCCTTGAAGGGGTGTCAAAAGGGACACGTGGCGACCTCAAGGGGTGAGATTAACAAACTTTTTTTAATATTAAAAAAACTAAATTTTTTTTAACTTTCAAAAAATAATTAATATTTATGAAAACAAAACAAGGATGGGTAGGTGAATCTTAACCACGGTTAAGGGGTGTCAAAAGGGACACGTGACGACCTCAAAGGGTGATATTAAAAATCTGTTTTTAATATTAAAAAAACTCTATTTTTTTTAACTTTCAAAAGGAATTAATATTTAAAAATAAACAAGTATTGGTGGGTAAATCTTAACCACAGTTAAGGGGTGTCAAAAGGGGCACGTGACGACCTCAAGAGGTGATATTAAAAATTTGTTTTTAATATTAAAAAAACTCTATTTTTTTTAATTTTCAAAAAGAATTAATATTTAAAAATAAACAAGGATGGGTGGGTGAATCTAAACCACGGTTAAGGGTGTCAAAAGAGACACGTGGCGACCTTAATGGGTGATAACCAGATTTTTAAATAATAAATGAATAGTGTTTTGGAGTAGGAATAGTGTTTTCTGAAAATTGAAGGGCAAAGTTGAAAGTTTATACATTTAATGACATGACATCATCATACATTAACATTTTTATGAGTTGTGTAAATGTCATTATTTTAACTAGCGGAAGCACGTGAGAGTGAAGATTGAACTCTCCTGTTCAATCACAATTGGCGGAAAGAGAGAGAGATTAGGTGGGCGTTAGATAAATGAAGATATTTTAATTGAGAAATCGTGCTCTATCCGATCCGAGTGCTATATAAAAGGAATACAGTTATTAAGTTATGTATTTTTAAAATTTTAAAACTCAATCAATGCCTCAACCCACCAATTCTCATTTTAAGAGATTTAAAAAATAAAAATTCAATTAACCCCTCAACTATTAAATTATGTGTTATCTTTAAGAGTTTTAAAATTTTAAAACTCAATCAACGCCTCAGTCCACCAATTCTCACTTTAAGAGATTTAAAAAATAAAAATTCAATCAACGCCTCAACCCTCCAATTCTCATTATAGTAGTAGAGAAAAATAAGGATACCTAATGTATTATTTGAAAACTGGGGGGGTGTATGTGTATTTTCTTCCTACCTTATGGGTTGTAAATGTATTTTCCCCAAAAGAATAAATTAAAACTACATAAAATTTATTTCAAAAAATAATTCTAGTTTTGAAGCGAGAGAAAACGAGGGGAAGGGAAGATAACCTTTTTCTTTTTCTCAACTAAGTAGAGTATACGAAGACGAGAGAGAGAGAGAGAGAGAGGTGGCTAGCTTCACAAATTAATTTTACGTGGTGTTAAAAGAAACCTTTTCCTCTAGAAACCTTTTCCCAGTACTAGGTAATAGATACTTATGTACTATAATTTTGGCCTTGGCTTGTCTCTTGTGGAGCCAGAAAGGGCTTGTCTCGGGATACCATAGAATAGGTGACAAGTGGTGGAGAAGTCAAAATTATGGGGGCATGATTTTGACTTCTCCACCCATTATAAGACATGTGGCGATAATGAGAATAAGGGTGGGAGATAAAATGGGGAGAAGTCAAAATTATGAGGAGCAAATAGAATGACTTTTCCCTATTTTTACACCAACTATCGCACAATGTATGGAACCCTGAGAGTCCTTTTTGGCTTCGCCAGAGACAATCCGAGGCCTATAATTTTAGGCCTTGGATTCTCTCTAACGAAACCAAAAAAGATGGTCTCGGGTTACTATAATGTGTACGATATGTGGTTGGAGAAGTCATTTCATAAGATTGAGTTCTCCACACATTATGAGACATGTGACGATAAAATGGTGAAAAAATGGGGAAGAAATATCAAGTGGGAAGAAGTCAAAATCATGAGGAGAAAATCAAATGACATTTCCCCTTTTTCAGGTCACATGTCGCATTATGTGTGGTAGCTCGAGACCACCTTTCTGGCTTGCCAGAGACAATCCTCAGCCACAATTTTAAAGGGGATGGTCAAATTCTTGGTGTCCATTCAAACTCTTAGGGTTCACATCCAAAATGTGTTTGAACTTTGATTGGGATAATTGAATAACACTAAAAACCCGTTTGACATTTCTAAATTTCGAGTATACATTTTTAAGCTTTAGACCGTTTCCTTACTATAGACAAAAAGACATCTCATCTTTACAAATAAATTCAAATATTTAATAATTTCGAGATAAAAAGCACACGTCTATTACAGATAGACAATAGAGAGAAATTATTGCCATTTTTTTTAAAAACTGTTTATGAGCTTTAACAAGACCATCCATCTCTACTAAACAGTTTTTTTTTTTTTTTAAAAAAGAAGTTTTATAAAAAATAATGTTTATTACTAAATGCTACCAAATAATTTTAATATTTATAAATTTATTCAGAAAAATATTTTTGTCACATCTCTATTCCAACTTAGATCTATCAAGGTCTGATATCATCTGCCAAAATGAACCCCTACACTCCCCTCATATGGGCACAGACGATATCCTTCCCTCATATAGAATGGGCTATCATAAAACGTGTCCTCGAAGTCAGAAAGGTTATCAATTGGCGACACGTTAGGTTTCGCTGTAAGTTCCCAGGAAATGGCAATCCTATTGAAGAGACACGTAGAAGTCTAGACTGGGGGACCATCTACCACCCACGTGAAGGGGCATAAAGGCCCACGTGAAGGTGGGCTGAAGTCTGATACGGCGTCGTATTCGCGCCTTACCACGTGAAAGCTGCATACCCGCACCAACCCAGATTTCTTTGTAGTTTACTTTGTACCCTAAAACGAAAAAACTTTGTCCTTGCTTGGGATGGATAAGGAATAGGAATCACCCTATTAGCTGATATTTTAGATGACTTGGGATTCTCAATTTATGACTAGAAGAAGCCTTTTTAAAATGACGTTTGTGCGCTTTTACAATATTAATGTGTTTTTTTTTTTTTTTTCTTTGAATCTGAATGTAAAGATGAAATAAGAGGACAAGTTGTATGACCCTGGTGTTTTTTAGCAACGGATTATCTCTGGAAAATGCCTGAGCAAGTAAGACATCATTCTTTACATGACGCGTGGAATATTATTCTATTAAAGGAGGTGATATCATGCCTCTCTCATGTACATTGGCCAGCACATGCATACTTTCTCTTTTCGCCATATGGGCTATTTGACACTCATTAATTGTGATTAAGATTCACCCATCTTTAATGTTGTATATTTCACCCTTAATTTCTAGAAAAATATCTTAAGAAATTAACCACATGAATAAGTAAAATCAAATCCAAGGATAATTTTCTTAAATATTTTTTTAAAAAACTAATGTTAGATTATTTAACTTTAGATATGAATAAATCTTAATCATGGTTATTGAATGTCAAAGAAGATAAGTAGCAAAGTTTGAAAGGTGTGTACCACTTCTCTCACGCGGCCTGCAAAGTAGGGTACCCGAGTGTGATTATCGCAGCATATGACAACGGTAATCCGTTGGCAATTTTTTCTTGTAAGAACTGAATATCTATAAACTAACTTATCTCTCGGACATATGATATTGTAATTATTGTAAAGAATAGAAAAGGTTTCTTAAAAAATCTGCTCGAGGAATCTTGTGGGCCTTATTTGGTGCGAAATGACGTGCATACAGTAATTTTCATTGAATCTTGAAAATGCATAAATAATTATGTTCCCCTATAATCATGACCATATTATAGAATCATTTATTATTTATATTATATAATTATTTATAACAAATTGAATCAAATGCTCTTAATAGAAGCATTAAATCATTTTGATCATCTGAATCACACTGATCTTTGTCTTTGGTAACAAACAAAAACACACACACTATAACAAACTGACTTGAATTGCATATAATCGTTTTTTAAAAAAAGTATTTTCTCAACAAGGGTAAGATAGTCCATTAACAAAGGCAGCTTCTGAGAAAGGCAGCAAATCAGTGTTATGGTCAAAGTTCAAACAATAATTGACAGAGTATTTCCAAAAGAGCACTGATTAGCTGTCCCTTCTTAACACCTTGATTAAAATTAATTAATTCAAATTTAATATTATTTTTAAACCCAAAGTTAAAAGTTATATGGATGAACCTTGTGAGTGAATCTTTAACTAATGATGAGTAATCTTAACCAAGCTATGGGCGTTAAAAGGGAGACAGGGCCGAGCTAATTATTAATTTCTCTCCAAAAACAACCCAATTATTTAATGTCATGTTCACAGTTGAAAAGCATCTTTAACACTAAAACTATAATTTTTTCTTTAAAATCTAACATATTAATCTTATTAATTAGGGTTGGTCTCATATTTTCTTAGGCGGAGCTAGAAAGGCTCCTCTCGGATGTCCACAAATTTATTGGACTTTGTCTTCTCCACGTACTAGGGACATGTGATGGTAAATGGATGAGAAAAAGAGAAAGAGAGGGGGGAGAAGTCAAAATTATGGGGAGAAAATGAAATGATTTCTCTCATTTTTTAGGCCACTTGTCCCATGATGTATCCCATGACTTATGGATGCCCTAGACCACCTTTCTGAGCCATTAGGGTTAGGGTCTAACCGTGCAACTCCAACAATTTTTTCCATATTTCTTTCTTTCGTATTTCTTCACACTAAGGTATTCACAGGCTTCCAACAATCTTTAATTATTTAAAGATCCACCTTTCTGAGCCATTAGGGTTAGGGTCTAACCGTGCAACTCCAACAATTTTTTCCATATTTCTTTCTTTCGTATTTCTTCACACTAAGGTATTCACAGGCTTCCAACAATCTTTAATTATTTAAAGATTAAAAACGCTTGACAAGCAATTTCACTTTCCCTAAACTCGGCCCTTCTTTAGTTCTTTTAGCTCCCTAAATTGAAGAAAGGAGACCATTTAGGAAACTTGTTGGAGATTCTCTAAGAACCATGAGAAAGGAGACCGTTTAGGGAACTTGTTGGAGATGCTCCAAGAACCAACAGTTCAAAAAATCACTACGCCACTATCCCGGTATCCGGTAGACAATTCAGCTTAATACCAATTCCAGATATTAAAAACAAATAATATCGCTGAATTGTAGAATTAAGGATTTTTTTTTTCTTCGTCTTTTGGCTATCTTGCATTAAGGAATGAAACTTCTTCTGTAATGCAAAGCAGAAAAATAAGATAGCAAACAGAAAGATACAGAATCGTTGATCAACCACCTTTCCTTTCTTTTTTTATTGCCACATATATTTTCTTGCAGAACCAAAATTCATTCAAAAGGCCATTTATCGTTTTTGGAATTTACATTTTTACCCCAAAGAGATTCGGCCTTTCCGAATCTCCATCGGTCGCCACGTGTCCTACTCTCTTCTCGTCCATATCCGCATCACGATAATCGGAGTTTCTGTTCCCGGCGACTCTTTTAGCCGCCGGCATCGTAAACCATCTTCCTTAAAATTCAGTTTCCGATCATCGGAACCTACAATTCCCGGCCAAATCGAGTCTCTTTCGACTTACTGGGCAACTTTAGCTCTGTCCCCAGCAACTCAAGTACATGACTTGATGAAGAGACTCGTCGGCCTGTTTTCTCTTGTCGGCTCCGTTACCGCTGCCGAGAAAAAGCCCCCCAAAATCGGAGCCGAGTACACCGGAAAACTGCCGGAATCCGGCAGAATTCTCAGAGGACGAGAGCATTTTATTACTGAAGTGGAGAGGTTTAAGGGTGGAGTTCCATTTCAAGCCTTGATCGGTGTGGCCTTGCACCACAGCGACGCTGGCTGCCATCCATACTCTACTCAGATAACTCATCGTTTGCTTCTCTATATTTCCTTCGGTTGAAGTGAAAGGTTATTGGAGTGGTGCTCTTGTATTTCCTTTGCTTTCTTTTCTGTGAGTGCGTCTGTATAATGAGAAATGGAGAAGCCTATTTATAGCAGTATTTGCTGGCGATAGGCAAGTGGTTTTGGGGACAATGGTTTCCGGTATTACTACTAGTGCTGGGATAGTGGAGGGTTTTCAGTTTTGTCCATATCGATTGTGACCAAAAGGAGTTTTCTTTTCAAATTCTCGAGGACTTGAATTTTGTTCAAATTCTCTTCAAATTGTCGAGGGCTTTCTACATCAATTTTGTCTTGCACATAAAGTACAATAGTCGTGAGAAGCGGACCCTGCGTCGGGGCCCCCTTCTAATCTGACCCAAGTGTCCCGTATCCATTTTAACTCATGGTTAAGCTTAACTAAATTTAAATTTGTATTTTTATATTTTTTTTAAATCTTAGTTAAATTGTTTAACCCTAAGGGGTTGATCACAGTTGATAATGGATGGTTAAAAAGGGGCTTAAACCAATTAGATCACTGGTCCAGCTTAGAGGTCAGCTTAGAGGTTAGCCTCGGGTCTGTGTTCCATTTCCCAAAGAACAAAATCCTCTGGCCAAGGAGGATACTATTCCTCATCACCCTCACAAAGTTCTTTTCAACTATGATTAACAAGTTTTAATTTTTGTGATTAAATTTTTTTTTTTAAATAGTTTGTTTGAACCACAAGATTTAGTAATCTTAACCACAATTTTAAAAAAAATTAAAAAGAGACTTGGCACAAAAAAGAGGATGAAAAGATAAACGCCTTTCTCTATCACCAAAATTCAAGTACAAACCTGATCTATTGCCACACCTAGCTAGGAGGATTATTTTCCTTGCATAAAATAGTCCAAAATCTATAAGGCTCCATTTGCTTCCAATTTTTCGTTCTTTTGTTACTTCCAATTTTTCTTTCTTTCAGTTGTTACATTTGTCTTTGCCAACCAAACAGAGTTACATGTCTTTAACCCAAATAGGATTAACATTAAGCTTATATGTCCTTAATCTTAAGAGAAATGCTGGCCTTAGTCTCACACGTCAAAAATCTCATGATGGTACCAATAATTGTTACTTAGACCTCCTTATTGCCTATAGAGCCGAGTAGTTTTTGTTTTTCAACTTTCAAGTTAAGCCGTTCTTGTAAAATCTCGTATCGAGGGAAAAAAATGGGTTAAAATATCGCGAGAGCTTGAAAGAGAAGGTGGTATCTCTAAGAATGGTATTGATAGCAGATAAGGGGCAGGTGGCGGACTTATCTCATGCAAAAGGTTTGGTGACTCATCAATCCTAACCACTGTAAGGCCAACAAGTTTCCTGTCCTCTTCCTTTAATGCTGCGGGGCCCACTTTTGTTTCTACTTTTGTATTTGGTTATCACATTTTGTTCAAAGATTGTGATATTATTTAGTTTTCGATTGCGTAAGCAAAATGCCGCGTAGCCAATGACAACATAACAAGTGGCTTGATCGATAACTTTAAAAAAAAACAAAAATCAACTTGCTTGATCATTTTATTTTATTTGTAGTAAAACGAGATCGGATCACAGCCGATCACAGTCATGTGTCATTTTTAACCCTTATTAACCGTAGTAAAGATTCTTTAATCTTTAGGGTTAACAATTTAATCTTCACTAATCTTAATTTTTAATAAATATATTTTTAAACAATTAACCTTAGGATTAATAACCTAAAGTTAATTTTTTTTCTAAAAACTAAGATTAGATTATTGAAACTTAAGGGTTAAAAAATCTTAACCACAATTAATAAATATTTTATAAAAACACGTAAACACCTATTAGTGGTCCATGTGCGTGTGTAGTGAGGCCTCTGTGTGTGTTAGTTATGTAGGATAATTAATCAACCAAAAGAAAGGTTTATACTTCCCTTACATGCAACGATTGGTGCTTCTACTTTGTCTCACATCGTTAGCTCTTACTAGCTTTGTCACTACTTAACGTTTCATCCTCTCACCAATAATTAGGCTCTTAGATTTTGGTACCCCCTATCGCAAATCTTTCAAAGATGGGGCGCTAAATGTCCATCGATCTCTTAATTTTACTTTCTAAGCTGTTAAAATAAGGAAACATCTCCACTAGTTAGCCCCAGTTGCAACTATGGAAAATTTTGAGTAAATGAGACTGGGGCTCTTCTTAGGCCCTTTTGGTAAGATGAAGGCTTCACCCTCTCACCAATAATTAGGCTTTGTGCTCACCAATAATTAGGCTTTTTGCTCATATGAGTTGAGTTTAGTCTTAAGTGATCTATGTTCGTTTGTGTATTGTGGCCTGTGGGTGATTTGTGTAGAAATATTAATCAACCAAAAAACGTTCAATGAGTTATACTTCCCATTTGATGTGGACGATTGGTGCTTCTACCCAATTTGTGCCACATCGACTAGTTATGACTAGTTTTGTCACTACTTAAGGCTCTACCATCCTATCAAGAGTTAGACCTTTTTGGTGAAAATGATTTAGTTCAGTCTTATGTGCTCCACCCTCTCACCAATAAGTTAAATTGACTTTTGACTTCAAAAAGTTAAAAGTTGGGAAAAAATATGTTTGGTTATTCGCTTAACTTTTGAATTTTTGTAAAAATCAAAAGTTAATAATAACAAAAAAAGAATAACTTTTCAAAAAAGCTAACCCAAGGTTACTCTCATCTAGCCTACTCTCATGTATTCCCTAGTTTCAACCAAAAATCAACACATGTTGCATTAATGATATTTGTTGATTTTTTTTTATTAAAAGCAAATACATGTATTGATCTTTGGTGCGCTGCTGCCCCTTTGTGTCTTACAAAGGAGGGGGGTAGCTAGGTTCTCTGACACTTTTCTTGTGTTCAGCATGGTATAGATCTATTGTAATCCTAGGCTCTAAGGACACGGTTCTTAAATTTTGCTCGATTTCATGTGTTAAGAGATGTTTTGGAATTCTTTCGTTGAATTGAACCCAAAATTGCTATTGATGTAGTATGATTACAAGGCAATCCGAGAGTAAAATTTTTTAGACCCCTTAAAATTCCATTACATGTCATCTCGCGAAAGACTTTGTAGCATGACATATAAAATTCAAAGAATTCAGATTAATTCATTTTGAAAATTAGAGAATCACCAAAATCAATGCTAAGGACTCTTCTCCTTGGCCAACCTTATTGATAAGTAGGCCGAGTTGGACTGGACCAAACTTGGACAGTGATTAAAAACTCTCACACCAGGGCTTTGTCCCAGTGATAGTGTATCCCTTGCTTTGGGGGAGGTACCGGGTTCCATTCCTGAGAGGGTGAGAGTTTGTATATACTCTCCACCCGTCCACTAACTGAACAGATACTAACACCTCACCGGCGTTGTGACCTAAACATATATCTCCTACCAAAAAAAAACCAAAATGATTAAAAACTCTCAATTGCACGAAGTGAAGCACCAAGTGGAACCCACTGTTTAATTCATATTAGCCTTGGCTCCGTTAGATTCATGATTGAATTCATGATCGGGCGGCCCAGCTCTCGATAGGAGGTGCTATCAAGAGTTTCTAATCACTTTCCTATTTTTTAAAAGATTGTTCTATTATATTAATTTTTTTATTTTTTTGTTAACTATTATATTACCTCTTGAGAGTGACAAGAACCTATCCATTAGGTTCCATCCCATACCATTTAAAATAATATCTGAGACAAGATCTTAATGATTATAGCCAAAATGATAATTAATTGCTTTAGATTATTAATAAGACATCAACACCCACATGACAAGAAATTAGAAGACTACATTTAAGGATAGTGGACCACTTTACCAACTCCCAATCTCAATCTACATTACACTAGTTTTGAGTTAATTAATATACTCATTGAAATTCTCCTTCTAACCTTATCTCCAGCAAAGTGAGGCTGGCAATATTCGCAAATCAAGCTGTCAACTCATGTTCTAAAAATAATCATCAATGTTATAAAAGCCAATTAACATTCCATGTCTATCCCCTTTATATATCATGTTTTTTTTTTAAACTCTTGTAATCTATATCAAGGTTTAAAACTTCAAAATTTTCATTGATTTCTGAAACCCACCTCGAAATGAAATTTTTCGAAATTTCGGGCGAAATCTCATTTAATGATAAAATATTAATTCGAAATCTAATCCGAAATTTCGTCGAAACATTCTGAAATTTCGGCCGAAAATTGATGACTTTTTTCCAATATTTTTTTTATATGTCCTATATATTTTTTTATATAGTATTAAATATATTTCTATATATTTAAAATACGCAATTTACTAGTATATTACTATATTATACTTTATAAAAAAAATCACTAAAAAATATAGTAATATACTTACTATTATATTACTATATTTATACGTAATTTAAAATACTATATATTTTATTTAAAATACCTAATTTATATATTTTTCAGTGATTTTTTTATTTTTCAGGGAGAATATTCTCAAAATATTCCGAGCATATTATTTTCCAAATTTTTTTTTAAAAAATACAAAGTATAATAATATACTATTCATATATAGTTTATGTACTCGTTATAAAGTATACTAATATACTATTCATAGTATAGTTTATAAGCTATAGTTTATAAAGTATAATATAGTAATATACTAGTAAATTATGTATTTTAAATTTCAAATATGTAAAAACTTATTTAATACTATATACAAAAATATATTAAAAAAATACAACAAAAAAAATCATTGAAAAAAAAAGTCAATCAAATTTCGGCCGAAATCCCGATATATCATAAAATCGAAATTTTGTCTAAAATCAACGAAATTTCGTCTGAAATCGTATCTTCTGAAATTACACTCATTTCAATATTGGGGGGGGGGTTATTTGAAACCGAAATTTCAAACCTTGATGTATATAATTGATTTTGTATTAAGGGCCCATGGCCCCAAAGGCCGAAAAGGGCCAAATTTTTAAAAGCTCTCTAACTTGAGGGCCAGGCTAGGGCATTGACCTACCCAAATTGATCCTTTATAAATATATAATTTCAGAAATGCTAGCTCAGTCGCAGTCTTCCCCAGATGCAAGGTGGTGACAAGTGTCAGTTCATCTCCTATTATAGGGTCGAAACACCCGGGTTGTACCCATTGTATGAAAAAAAAAATTCTTAGTGCATCTGGTGCTAGCACACCTCATAAAATTTATACTTAAAACATATATTAGTTATAAATATTTTACATAATAAAGCTCACTTGTGAGCCCTACACAAGATTTGTTTTATTATCAAATAGTGATGAGAGTAGGGAATTGCAAGTATAGCTAGCTAAATTCGTGTCAAAATGCCTTTTATGTTAGTGCTATATATTATTAGTACTATGCCTTATGTCAATACTATACAAAATAAATACATTAATATGCCTTATGTAGTAATAATGTTTCAAATAAAATGCCTTATATTATCTTTTTTTTTGGTTAAGAGATACTTCATTGAGTAAAAAGAGGGGCTCACAAAGGCCTTGCCCCTAAACTAGCAAGAAAATCGAAATAGGAAGACTACCAATCCTATCATTTAGAGCCTCTTGGGCAATCTGGTGAGCTAACGAATTGGCTCCTCGATCGAGGAATGTGGTTGATTATAACAGGGCTACATTAGGTTCTCAGCATGAGTACATCATCGATGATTGCAGTAATGTCCCAATGTCACTGATTTGAGATACCATTCAGAAGCAAGCCAAAGGAAGATTTGTAGCTTAGGGGGAATAGGGATTTTCTAAATATGACTCCATATATTTCCATTATACTCAACAAGGCCGATGCTGCTAGGAGAAGCTAACTGAGAGTCGAGAACCTGTTTTGCCAAGTGAGATGCTCTGATTTGACCGCAAACAAACCGGTTTTAGTGAAATGTCGTATCATTTTTTCTTGAACACCCTATGTGCTAACGGGAATCTTACAAATTTCGGTAACCATTGAAGGAGGGAATAGGCTATGAAGCTTACTGATGTCCCAAGTGCCCGCCTCTGGTAGCATTAACTGACCTGTCGTGACATTTTGGAGGGAGGTTCCCCTGAGCGGAAGGGCCTTAAACTAATCAGGGAGGGATGGAATCCAAGGATCGGAACCCACTTGGACTTGGGCCCCCAAACCAATCTACCTTCGTAACCCATGTTTAAGGATATCACGGCCTGCCAAGATACCCCACCAAGCCCATGATGGCCAGTGTACAACCTTAGCCTCCAAAAAGGAAGCTTGGGGAAAATAAATAGCCTATAAAAATCCGGTCCAAAGCGCTTGAGGCTCTGTAGTCATCCAGAAACCTACATTGGCTAATAGTCCCAAGTTGAAAGCCTGAAGGTCTCGAAGACCTAGACCACCTTTGTCTTTAGTCATACACAACTTTTTCCAACTTAGCCAATGGATTTTCCTTTCCATCGGCTTGGTGCCCCTAAAATCTGGTTGTGTGCGAGTTCACCTCGTTAATCTATTTTTTGTTATCGAGTTTAAAGACACGCATCATGTATGCGGGGATGGCTTGAAAAATCGCCCACATAAGAACCCGACGACCCGCTTGAGAGAGCAAGCCAGCATGCCATTCTTGCATTCTCTTGACAATTCGTTGTTTGATGTTATCAAAGATACATATTTTTTATCTACCAAACTTTGTAGGCAGGCCCAAGTATCTACCCGGGAGAACCAGATTTCGGATGTGGAGCCATCGGGCCATGATACACCTGAATCGGCTAGGAGTGTTAGAACTAGAGGAGATGCCTGACTTGTTGTGATTAACCCTCTGCCCGGTAGCTGTTCCATACAAGGAAAGGATATCCATAAGAACATCGGGCTCAATTCAGATTTGGCTTAAGGAAATATAATGTAGTCGTCTGCAAAAAGGTGGGACAGAACTGGCGTTGTGCGGGCAACCTATATGCCACTAAGGTGACCTTCTGAAAGGGATTTCTATAGTAAGAAAGATAAAGTTTCAGCACATATTAAATATAAGTACCGAGATAGGGTATCACCTTGGCGAAGACCCTTGTAGGAGTGATGTATCCCTTTGGTTCGTCATTAAGCATAACGGCATTGGAGACCGTGGTGACACATTGGCTGATCCAGTGTATCCATCGACTACAAAAACCAAGTTTTTTCATCATTGCAAACAAGAAGGACCATTCCACTCAGTTGTAGGCTCGGTTCATATCTAGCTTTACTGTCAAATGTCTCGCTTTACAGTTCTTCTTCCACTTGAGATAATGTTGGATTCATGAGTCATAATGACGTTGTTTGCAATTTGCCGGCCTCGGATAAAACCGGATTGAAAAGGGCTAATAATTTCATGAAGAGAGTCTCGCAATCTGCTTGCCAAAATCTTCGCTATCACCTTGTAAATCACATTGCATAAACTAATAGGCCTATAGTGAGCCATGCATGCATTCAAGGTAAGAAATTTTAGGAATTAGAACAATGTGGGTGAAGTTAATTTTTTCAAAAGGAATCCTTACTAAAAAAAAACTGAATACAGCCTCACACACATCCTTACCAACGGTTTCCCAATGCTTGTAATAGAAGGTGTCAAGCATTCCTTTTGGCCAAGGAGCCTTTAGAGGCCCAATATCAAAAACAGCAAGTTTGATTTCTTCTCCGGTAACTTCTCTGCATAGGTCCTCATTGCTCTCAGTTGAAATCTTCGGATGCACAGCCTCGAAATTATCTGGGTTGGAAGAGGTGAAGAGCTGAACAAAATGGTTGATAACATGGGCTTCGGTTTCCTCTATTAATGACGTCCAGAGCTCTGCCTCGTTCTTAATTGCCATCAATCTATTCCTCTGGTGTCGCTGAACAACATGTGTGTGGAAAAACCAAGTGTTTTTATCCCCCAACAAGAGTCAGTCTACTCTAGCTTTCTGTCTCCATAATGTTTCCTCTTAATCGTAAGCTGAATCCAACTCGAAGGTTATAGAGCGTTGAAAATGGAGGTTCTGATCAGATTTCTCTTGAGCATGAAGATTCGACATTGAATTCTGTGGGGGATGAATCTGAAGGAGCGCTTGTTCCAAATCAGCAAATCTTCACGGCAATGATGAATTCGCTGGCATAACTGATACATTTTGGAATCTTGGGTGACTTTTCCCAAGCAAACTTGATAACCTTTGGACATTCTTGATGAGAATTCCACATTTCCTCGAATCGGAAGACCTTCTGTCTTCTACGGCCTAAATCTTCGTTGGAAAGAAACATGGGGTTGTGGTTGGATCTGATTGCTGGGAGGCCGGAGACAAGGGCATGTGGGGCTGCTGCACACCATGCCGGATTCGCAAGGGCTCTATCCAATCTGGCCGCTATATGATGAGGATTAGATCTTTTGTTAGTCCAAGTATAGCAGGGACCCTGAAATAAAATCCTGGAAAGATTTGACCTGGGTGGGTAAAGGTGTATTGCCTTCATATTTTTCATTTGGATTGAGGATGTCATTAAAATCCCCATGCATAGCCAAGGTTGGGATCGCTGCTGACCCATAACACTGAGGTGATTCTAAAGCTCCCTACGCCGGCGGGTGTCAATTGGTCCAAACACAAAAGAAACCAGAACCTCTGAGGAGGGGTTCGAGATCCTCACATCAATAATGTGCACATTGCTGGAGATGTTCGGATGTTGTTAAACTTTTGTTCATGTTAATACTTCAATAAGATATATAGAGTTCATATAAAATAATAACTGCATAATAAATTATCCAGGAAACAACCACATGGGCTGGTAGCCCAATATAGCTTCAAAAATAAAAATCCTCCAAATAAATTTAAAATTAAAATAATCAACACAAAAACAAGTGGGCTGGTAGCCCTATATGAAGAACCTAAATTAAAAACCTTAGGAGCCCTGAAATGAACCTTGAATCAATCAAGTAAAGAAGCATGTTATGAGGTGTCATATTTATAGGAGGAAATATGAACCATCGTTATGAGGTGTCATATTTACAGGAAATCTGAACTATTGTTTGAAAACTCGACGAGTCACCCAAGTAACTCGACTGAGTTTCCAATCGAGTCGTCCAAAAACTCGAAGGAGACACTATTTTGCTAGTTATTCGGGTGACTCCGTCAAGTCGAGTCTTTTATTTCGACTCGCCAGACTAGGTCGAGTCACTAAAGTGTATTTATATATATATATATATATATATATATATATATATATATATATATATATATATATATATATATATTTTAAACCTAAATTAAACAAGGTCGAGTCCCAAAAGTGCATTTTTATATTTTTTTTAAACCTAAATTAAACATCACATTGTTTTAAATCATATTTTTAGGGGGCTAAAAAGCCAACCTACTAGGCTACTATGGGTTCTACTAAACTAGGTTTTTAGGTTTGAGGCTGTAAAACTAGCCGTTCTTTTAATTTATATTTTTCAAGTTATTTGTGGTTTGGTCTTTTGATAAAATGCAAAAAAAATTGGTAATTGTCTAATCAGCATATATATATTCCCCACGAGTCGAGTTTTTTTCGAGATCGACCAAGCTAACTTTCAAGTTGAGTCGAGTTTTCTAGTATTTTAACCATGATATGAACCAATATCATTAAGAACAGATTTTGAAAACAAGACTAAAAATATTTCTGAAATAACCCTAAATGAATAGAATAAACTTGGAGCCCTAGAAATGACCTTGAATCAAATAAAGAAGCATGTTATGAGTTGTCGTATTTAGAGGAAATCTGAACCATATAATTAAGAACAGATTTTGAAAACAAGACTAGAAGTATTTCTGAGATAACTCTAGCCTCTCTTAACACCAGAGATAGATCGAGCTGATGCTATGGGTAACTTCCCATGCAAAACAATTTTATTCTTGTAAGATGAAAAAATCCCACTATATACAAATAGGGACATAACCCAGAACCAAGTACCTTAAACTCCATACACTAGTCTCACATTTTGACATTCAACTACCTGAAGCTTTGGACATACCCACCTTCAGTATAAGAACAAAGATAAAATGGCTAATAAAATGATACATTTCTCATTTACTGCACAGAAATATTTCATTCAAGCACATGTACTTCACATTGAGTCTACCCCCTTCAACTTGTTGCCGAGCCAGGTATCTTTCCCTTCGCTCATTCTAGAAAAACAAAAAGTTGTAGAAAAAAATGTAAAACAATGTAAGAGGAGAAAATTTAGAAGAAGTTGAACCACATAACCCAGAGATTTACCCATTCATCAATGACGAGTCCTTCCCCAACAATTCGCGGACCTTTCTCTTCTGGAGGTTTCTTGCGCGCCTCAAGTGCAGCCTCAGCTTCAGCTAAATGGCGCTTTAGTTTTTCCATTGCCTTGAAAAATATAACCACAATGTCAGTGATGCATTGTATTTTTTTTTGGTTGAAAAGAGAACTTCATTTCATTAAAAAAAGGACTATTACATTGATATGATCCTGATCATAGGGGGGACGGGTCCCCAATTAAAACAAACAGAGATGCAAATTTGTTAATGCTAGCATTTAGAGCCGCATTGGCAATCATATGGGCTGCCATATTAGTCATGGATGGATGCACATTTGTCATCCATGGCATGGACGAACGGGCTATTAAAGTCCTACTTACAGAGCTAGGACGCTTCACATCTAAGAATATATATATATATATATATATATTTTTTTTTTTTTTTTTTTTTGGTGACGAGGGTATCCGGGCCTCTTAGAGCACCTGACTAGTTCCCCCGGCATGTGCAGAGCCCTCTCTCCACACGCACCAGGAACATCTAAGAATATATACAACCGTCAAAATCTGCTCAACTGCTACTTGCTCCTTTTGTTCATCAAACTGTGTCAGAAATCAGAATGATCAAATAACAACTTTTTTTTTTTTTCCAATTAACAACTTTAGTTCAGCACTGAGACAACAAAAAGGATTCTATAATTCTATCAGGCTGCAATTAAAACAGCAACTTACACACCACTTAGGTGGCATTTGTCAACACTAGCCTAAAAAAAAATACTTATTAGAAAATTATGCTCAGTGGACTTTAGATTATTAAGTTGAAGATTAATTGCATGTCTACATTTTAGATATTTTAGGGGTAAAAACTTCTACTTTAAAAAGTAGCTATGATTTGTCAACACTACTAATAGAAGCTTTACATTAAATCCATCATTAGTCCAAAATTAATGTATAGCTTCTCAGTTCTATTAATGCAATATGAGAAAAGGCTGTGTCAACTTTACTCCGAGGGAAGCTGAGGCGGTGAGACAGGTCAGATCTTAATGGGAGGATTTAACTGTAATTCACCATGGTTTTTTTTTTTTTTTTGATAATTTTAACTAACCACACACACAGCACACACACGCCCTACAAGCTCAACTTCAAGCCTATAACCACATACACCCCTCAAAAAAGAGGGGGGAAGTGGGAGTACTTAAAGGAGAAGGTCCCGACTGTCGGTAATTAACCGAGATTGTAGGGCGCGTGTGTGTACGCTGTGTGTTGTGTATGTGGTTAGTTAAAATTATCAAAAAAGAACAAAAACAGTGTGGTGTGTTTGCTCTCATATAAGCTCTTAGCCCATCAACCTCGGTTTCATGCCCAGGGAATTTTTGTTTTGGAAAATAATAAACGTACACGGGTTCCATTTTGAAATCGAAGGGCAGGTCCTCAATTTAAATACTTATCACTGTGGTTAGTATTTATTCACCCCTAGGATTAAGCAATCCAACCATGGTTTTTCAAAAAAAAATAAAAATCCAAAATCTTATTTTTAATTTAGTTAAACTTAACCAGGGTTAAAAGGGTGTTAAAAGGGAAACGGGGTAAGATAGGAAATGGAACCATGGGTCCGCTAGCAGTGCTCGTTTTGTTTTCTCGTTTTTTACCCATTACATATTTAGTTTTGAGTCTTGAGAAGAGGACCCCGGGGTCCTCTTCTAAGCTGACCACAGTGTCCTCATGTCTCTTTCAATACCTCTTTAATCATAGTTAAGCTTAATTTTAAAAAATTAATAATTATTTTTTGTTTTTCTAAAAGCCATGGTTAGATTGCTTAACCCTAGGGGGTGAGTGAATCCTAACCACAATTGATGGATGGTAAAAAAGTGAGCGAGGACCAATGAGATCCCGGGGTTAGCTTCTAAGCTGACCCTGCGGTCCGTTTTCCATTTACATTTAGTTTTTGGGTTTTTTTTTTTGTAAGAAAACCCCTGTCCCATAATCCCCTTTCATTGGGGTTAAGCTTATCAACCTAAGGTTAGGATGAACCTTAAGGGTAAATGAATCTTAACTATAGTTAGTGAATGTTAAAAGGGACATATGGTGGCGTATAGAGTACCCTTTAATTGTGATTAAGCATAATCAACCTAAGGTTAATATTTTTTTTATATTTTTTCTAAAATCTAAGGTTAGATGCATGAACCCTAAGAGAGAGTGACTATTAGCCACTGTTAGTGGGTGTTAAAAAAGACACGTGGCAACTTGTAGAGCTTCTTTTAACTTTGGTTAAGCATTGGGTGTTAAAAAATGACATGTAGCGGATTGTAGAGCCCCCTTTAAATGTGGTTAAGCATAAATCAACTTGAGGTTATTTTTATTTTATTTTTTCTAAAATCGAAGGTTAGATGCATGAACCCTAGGGGTGAGTGAATATTAATCACTGTTAGTGGATGTTAAAAGGAACACACATCAGCTTGTAGAGCCTCCTTTAACTATGATTAAATATAATCAATCGAAGGTTAATATTTTTTTCTTCTAAAAACCAAGGTTAGATGCAAGTTTTCTAATATGGCTAATGAATCTTAACCACAATTAGTGAGTGTTAAAAGGGACATGTGGTGCCTCGTAGAGCCCCTTTTAACTGTGGTTAACATAATCAACCTAAAGTTAATATTTATTTTTCTAAAAACTAAGGTCAAATGGATGAATCCTAGTGGTGAGTGAATCTTAACAACAGATAGTGGGTTCCAACTACTTTGAAAAGTTTTTACAAATCTTCTTAAAATAAAATAAAAGTTAAAATGTCATTTTATAAAAAAAATTAACTTCCTTTAACTAACTTTTGAGTGGAAAGGTGAATTTGCAAAAGTTGTAAAAGTTAGTGGGGACAAAATACAAAATCATAAAGCATAAGGGTTACGTATTTACAAATGACTGAAAAGTTAGGGGTTTCTTACAAAAAAAAAAGAAAATCCTTAGTTTTTTTAAGAATAATGCTAGCATCACTTTCTTTCCGAAGTCACTCTATTTTTTATTTTTTTTAATCTCAACTTTGATATCGGATCACAGTTCAATTGCGATTAAACTCTCCCAAATTTCAATCGCGATTAAATCGCATCCACATATCAACATGTGTCACTTTTAACTCTTATTAATTGTGCTTAAGATTTATTAATCCTTAGGATTCAACTATATGACCTTGATGTGTAGAAAAAAATATTAACATTTTTTTAACCCTAATGGTTAAAATTTCTTAATCAGAGTTAATTTTTTTAAAAAAAATTTAATCAAGGTTATATTTTTGAACAACAAGGGTTAGTGAATCTTAACTATAGTTAATAAAGATTAAAAGAGACACGTGTTGACTTGTGGGTACGATTAAAAGTGAGAAAAGTTCAATCACAATTGACTGTGATCCAATCGCTTGAGGTCATTGGTTAGTATATGTTCTAAAGGTTAGTAAGTTAACGCTTAGCATTTGAAGCCTGGTTAAGAAGGAGGATACGACCATCACACCCCGCAATGGATCGAACTCAAAACCTACCCTTTTTTTTTTGGTAGATACACTTACCATTGTCGTTGATTTAGTTATAATTGTTTTAGTTAGTTACTACCCTTGTGTAGGGAGATACACTTACCATTGTCGTTGATTTAGTTATAATTGTTTTAGTTAGTTAGTGTGTAGACATATCAATAACTACACTCATTTTTAAATAATTCAACCCTGACTTCTTCAAAGTAGGGATACAATTCTGCCATGTGTGCCATAATGCATGTATCTTTTCTTCTTAAACTAATGTCTCACTAGTTATGGTAGTCATGGTTGTTGACTTTTAGGTATGTTCATTTGGCAAGAAAGTGAGGGAAAGTAAAAGAAAAGTAAATTTTCTTACACTTTTTTTTTTTTTTTTTTGCAGAAACCACACTTTTTTTAATAGTGACAAACTTTCTTTCAAAAACTTTTTTCATCTTTTGACGAATATTTTGAGAGAATTATTTAAGTTTCTTTTCTTTTCCTTTTTTTTTTTCTTTTATTTCACTCACTTTCTCGCCAAACAAACTTTTAGTTAAAGAAAAGTTAGGTAGCAAGTTTAATAGTAAACTTTATTTAACTTATTTTAAAAAATAAGTATTGAAAATGAAATAAGATCCTTTGATAATAGTTTATAGGCCTCTTTTTGTGAAAAAAAAATTCTTATGCCTACAACTAGGGTTGCAAACAGACTCGAATAATATCTGAATCCGATTCGAATTTGTATCCAATTAGCCAAATAAATATTCAGTTACCTATCTAGCGGAGTGAATCCAAATACCAATTTACCTATCCGATTTACAATCGAAATGGATTCGGATAGTGGTATATCTGCTTCAATAACTATTCGACCGAACGCTTATAACATATATGTATACATAGTTCCGAATATGCCCCTTATATGTTACTTTGTCTAATTAACATTTGAGGTAATATATCAATTATAAGAGGTTAAAATGGTAAGTGTTCCTCATATATAAAAGCTCTCAAATCTCAAACCCTAACCAACCCTAGACATTATCTTGTGAGCATTGCTACGTCCACTTTCCGACCATCCACTCTCCAGCAGTTTTTACTAATTTAAAACAAAAAGACAAAACAAAAGTGGTGAGACCCACACGAAAGTGTCACACTATTTTGTTTTCTTCTACAAAAGTAGGGGAGAGTGGATGGCCGGAAAGTGGAAATAGCATTGCTCTTACCTTGTTGGAGAAGCTTTGAAGGTCGGCTGTTTTGGGAGAGGATCTGCATCTCCACCTTTGAAGTTTTTGATGGCGAGGAACACGAACTCGGCGAGATGGAACAAATATTATCTTGTTGGAGAAGCTTTGAAGGTCGACCATTTAGGAGAGGATTTTGCATCTCCACCTTTGAACCACCTTTGAAGCTGTCGACGGCGAGGAACATGAACTAGGTGAGATGGAAGAAATGCAAGAGATGAATGAGTGGTTGAGAGAGAGAGAGATGAAGCTAATGTGGCCTCTCTTTTTTTCTACAATATTTCCACTTGGCTTCCGAATTGAGTCGCCCAAGGGTCGGACATGGAAACTAGTGAGTTCTTCTTCTTCCACTCTAATCTTTTTTTCTCTTTTTATTATTCTATTTGGAGTGGTTTGTGCTTGAATGACTGCAATATGTGATTAATTTAGATTTCATTTTTTTTAGGTTTCTATAAGTTCCCCCAAATTTTAATTTCATTCTTTCAATTTCTTCTTTAGTTTTTCTTCATCTCCTTCCACATTTTTTTTTGGATTTTAGGGATGATCTAACATCTCCAATAAATCGGATAATATTTGAATTCATTAATCAGAATTTATTTGAGTTCGGCTACTATAATCAGATGAATTCGGATATTATCTGAAATTCGATTATTTAGTCGGATTCGAATTCAAAATTATGATTTAACTATCTGACAGATAACAGAGCGAATTCGGATAGTGGTTATTTGTAAACGAATCGAATTCGAATATTGAGGTATTCGCTCCGAATCCGCTCCGTTTGCAGTCCTACGTACAACTAAACTAAGTTTTTAAACTAAGACTAAAAAATATTTTAAAATAATGAGAACAAGGTAAATTTTATCTTAACCTTAAAGTTCGTCAAACCAAAGCTATTAAGTTTAGGTGGAGAGTTTTCTCGTTTTCACGAACCTAAACGAACCGAACCGCGAACTGATTCGCTTTGAAATAGTTTGCGGTTCGTACTAGTAGGTAGCGAACTAGGTAACACTAGTTATAATTAGACTTTCTTCATTATGCATAGAGAAAATAAGAACAGAGAGAATTGTGTAACTCATTTTTCATAAATAAATAAAAACTAGCTAAAGGACCTCTCCACAACGTGGGTACCTTGCTGAACCACGTAAATCCCTATGTTAATCTTTATTTCTTTCATAATTATCATTATTTTTCTATAGTATTAATACTATGGTTAATGCTATCCCAACCTTTAATAGGACACATATTGCATATATGTGTCATAGAAAAATTCTTCACCACTTGCGCTAGAGGAGCTTGTGGATAAGTTTTGCCTGATCTTTAATCCATGCACGATAAATTTATTTTAGCTGGTTAGTAGTAGTCGGGTACACCATTTTGAACTCACATTGGGCCGAGTGAGTTGATAATCTGTCATACGAACCTATTGCTCTCCATTGGTATTTTTTCCTTCCTTGGGATTAAGGCTCTAGGAGCTTACAGAAATGTCAGATATAGTGCATCTTCTTATCTATGCAGGTCGCCCAACAATCGTTCAACAATCGATGGATACCATGAGGAACAAACAACGCTTTGATTAAGACTCAACCTAAAAATCACTAATATTCAAGCCCAAACCGACCAATGCCACCCCTAATTATTTTGCAGCTTCTTTAACGAAGAAATAAAAGGGTAAAATTAGGAGTGTATTCGAGCCGAGCTTGGCCATGCTTGACTCTGCTTGAAATGTAAGAATCTAGGCTTGAACGCTCAACTTGGCTTGATCTGTTGCTCGAAAAGCTCGGCTCGAATCTGATTTGCTTGGCTCGAGCTCGGCTTTATATATTAAAATTTATTTTTAAATAAAAATAATAATATTTTTTAAGTTATATATAATAATTTTATAATTTCTATATATACTAATGATATATATATATATATATATATTTAAATTTTGTTATTTAACATTCAATCCAAGTTGAGCTGAGCTCGAGCCGAATTGAGCCTCAATCGAACCGAGCTTCAAGTTGAGCCGTATCAAACAAACCTTGGCTTGAGCTCGGCTTGAACACATTTTTAAACTCAAAAAATCAGCTCAGCTTGGACACATTTTTAAGCTCAAAAAACCCGCTCGGCTTGGCTCAATCAAGCCTAATTTTTGAGCTCAAGCTCAGCTTATCGAGCCGAGCCAAACATTGAGCTAGCTCTGTTGGGATACACCCCTAGACAAAATTGTCAATCCATCCCGCCCTTGCGACCCATGATCCCAATATGGGTGCCAGTGCCACTTGTTTTGGATAGAAAGCTGTCCACCACAATCTCTCTATGGGTAGGACAGTGGGGACTCCATTATTATTCTGCTTTGCGTCCCGATACAAAGGCACGGCTGATTTTAAAACTGGTGGTTTCCAAAACCACCTCTTCCCATATCTCATCCATATTATTCCCTCTCTCCTCTATATCTCACCTACTTCATCAACACACGGATTCACAAATCACACTCTTATTGAAAATCCCATTTCTTTGCAATTAATCATCAAAAACCCAAAGAGCCGTAACAGAAGAAGAAACATGAGTTCGACGAGCAGAGCTTGGATTGTTGCAGCGAGCGTTGGAGCTGTGGAGGTTTTGAAGGATCAAGGATTCTGTAAATGGAATTACGCTTTGAGATCTCTTCAACAACATGGCAGGAATAATCTCAGATCGTTTTCTGAGGCTAAGAGACTCTCCCCTACCTGGCTAAAGAAGAGAGACGCAGAGTCGAAGCAATCTGAAGAATCACTTAGAAAAGTTATGTATTTGAGCTGTTGGGGTCCCAATTAAGTTCACTAACAAATGGGGTGCTTTGATATTTTTGTATCCAACAACTGTAAATTTCAATTCAGAGTTCTGTTAAAAGTATATAGATATCATTTCAAGACATATATCTGTGCCCTCCTCGGTAGTCCTATAATTATTGAAAAAGCAATTTCTTTCTCTTTTTCATTGCTGCCAAGTTCCACTAAGTAAAATTTTCACTTGAAAATTAGTTAGGGTGTGGGTCTTCCAGCAACATCAGCAAAAGAATCCGCCGCTACTAATTAATTAAGGGAAAAGATTAGCTCTAGTGGGCGCTCGAGCATCCACAAAACATGCGGCACCTAGTGATAACTTAGGGAGAAGTAATTTCACTTTCTCCCCATTATTTTGACTTCTCCCTAACTGACATCGTTCCCTTTTAAAATGCCATGCTCGGAATCCACCAGAGCTAATCTTTTACCATTAATTTAATGGAAGTTTTGACTCATGCCAAGACCTCCATGTAACTAGAATAAAGGGGGCTCACCAAGGCCTTCTATCTTGAAGTCACATTTATTCCTTTGTTTTTTTTATTTTGTTGCAGACTTCCAAATTTGAGCTCTATGTCACCTTTTTTTATCTATAGTGGTGGACTTACCCTTAAGGTGACTTACCCTTATGTCACCTTAGTGGCTACCATAGGTCTGGCTGTGTGTATTTAGAAAGTGTATTTAGTTACGGGATATCATTTCAAAAAAAAAAAAAAAAAAAATCTATTGGTGGCTATCTTACAATTATGGAGAGAATATTTTGTAAAAGAGATTATAACTGTGAACCTATTTAATCCGGATAACTTTTCAAGCTAATATGATTCAAGTTAATTTTTTGTCTTTTTTAAGGGTTAAGGAGGGAAGTAAATCCTCTTGATTTTCATTAAACCTATTTAATCAGCATTAACTCTTACAGCTAATATGATCCAAGTTAATTTTTTCCCCTTTTTTTTTAAAGGAAGCAAATCGTATATAGCCTTGCCTGTGGTCTTCTCAATTTGAGTATTTGAAGGTGAGAATGTAAGGCTGTTTACAGTTGTTAAATCCATACAAATGATTTTATCCTGGCCTTTAAATACTTATGAGTTATGACCACATGGAGGAACCAGGGAAGAAAGCAGACGATTTGGTTCCCTCAAAACGACTGACGCATAATATATCATCCGGACAAGTGAAATGCTATTGAAATAGTGCAACATCACTTTTACAGTAACTTTTACAAAACTAGGATTTTTTACATTTATCAAGTATCGAGCGAGAGCGATTCCATAAACATATATCTCTCTTTTCTTCAGTAGGATAATAGGATTGGCTCCCCTTCTCGTGGGATCACTCCTGGAGTGGAATTTCCATTCAGTTGGGACCCCAACAGCTTAAATACATAACTTTTCTCAGTGACTCCTCCGATTGCTTCATCTTCTCGTCTCTCAGCTTATTCGATACCATCGAAGAAGATGAAGTATAGAGGCTTTTAGCCTGAGAATACGATCTGATATTGTTCTTGGCGTGTTGGTGTAGCGATCTCATGGCGTAATTCCATCTGCAGAACCCTTGATCTTTCAATACCTCTACTGCTCCAACTGTCGCTGCCACAATCCAAGCTCTGCTCGCCATTTCTCTTTCTTCTTCTTCTTCTTCTTCTTGATGATGCTTCTTCTCTTTTGATTTTGAATCTTGGATTTCTACAACACGAAACGGGGTTTCGGTTTTTGAGATCTTTGAAACTGTGTTTTGGTGAATTGGGTGGGTGGGTTTAGGGATGGAGAGAAAGGTATTCATTATATAGAGAGAGAGAAAGGAGATGAGACGAGACACCGTGGAAAGAATTTTTAAAAGGAAAACCAGAGGCGGTTTTACCGATGGTTTGGGAAAGCCAATGGTTTTGAGGAATCCGTTTGCTAATCGGCACACAGATCTGATCCGTTTTGTGTGCGCTACTCGGCACACTCATCTTGTGTGCTCCAACTCCGAACGAACAGACTCTTATCCTATGTTTCGTTGTTAAGAAAATAAATGAAAACAGGTAAAAAAAAAAAAAGAAAATTGAACAAAACATAACTAAAAATCGTATTAGAAATTCAGATTTTTTTTTTCTTTTCCGTGTTTTCACCTATTTTCTCAACAACCAAACATAGGGTAAGAAAATGTTACTAAGACCCTTTTAGGGCAGAGACCACCAAGACGGTGTTCTGAGAGCACGGGATTTTAGGTGGGGCCTATCATGTGAAATGAGTCCCACCTAAATTCCGTGCTCCTAGAGCACAGTCTCGGTGGTCTCTGCCCTAAAGGGGTCTCCGTAGCAAAGTCCTTTCTTTTAATGGACAATAAAATGTCTTTTTATTTTTATTTTTTTAAAGTGATTTTCCTTTATGCTATGTTTGGTTGTCGAGACAATTGATGAAAACATGGAAAATCAAATTTTGGATTTTTAATACAATTTTTAGTTGTGTTTTGTCTAATTTTCATTTCCATGTTTTTACTTGTTTTCTCGACAGCCAAGCATAGGGTAAAGGAAAGAGTGGATTAGCCAATTTGTCCCCCTGGATAATGCGTTTAAGGTATGTATGTGTTATGTGATAACTTTTCTACCCAAAAAAAAATCTACCCTACTCTCAAGCAGTTTCTATTCTCAACTAAAAACCAAACCTTTCAATAAAAAACAGAATTAATCTAGTAATACTTCAAAGAATAATTAATATCAATTAATTATTAAACGGTTAGGATGAGAGCTGATGTGGCATTAGAAAAGATAGGTGTTTGATTTTTGGTTAAGAATAGAGTTGATTTGTTCTGGCGAGGGCTTAGACAAAATCAGATCCCTTCTTAATGATATCAAATCACAACCAATTGCAATTGAACTTGGAGTGTGTTCAATCACACCCACTGGTCAACACGTATCCATTTTTACCCGTATTAACAATTGTTAAGATCTAGTAACTCTTATAGTTCAACAATATACCATTGGTTTTCTTTAAAAAAAAATATATTAAAAAAATTTAACTATATGGTTAAGAAAATTTAACCCAAAAGTTAATTTTAAAAAACATTTCTAACATTCAATGTTAAATTGTTGAACATTAAGGATTAATGAATCTTAACCACAGTTATTAAAATGTACACATGTTGACCTATGGGTGCGATTGAACTTTCCCCGAATTCAATAGCAATTGGCTATTATTCGATCTTCTTCTCAATGGGTTTCCTAAAAAAAAACACTAGTCCACTTGTCTTTACTATTATAATGGGAGATGAGGGCTAGCCTGATTTTCCAAAATTCCCAAACTACCCTTATGTAAAACAAAACTCCAACTCAATGTTTTATTTTAATGTGTCGATGTTTTACTGTAATTCCCAAACTACCCGTTATCTATTTAAAGAATAGAATCATAGCCAATTACGATTGAACTTAGGGAGAGTTCAATCACACCCACGGGTTAACATGTGTCCCTTTTAACTCCTATTAACTATGATTAACTGCTTCCCCTCGCTCTCACGTGCATCACATGTGCCACCCGCTAGTTACAAATAAAGCACGTGGTTTCGTAAGTAAACCCACCCATGCCCGTTGTATGGGAGTGGAATCCTTTTTTCAGAAAGTCTCGATCACTAATTAGTTGCCATTTTTGTCGCTGTGTTCACTGTTTTGTGTTTCCGTGTGTCGACGAAAAATCACAAAAATGCAAGCCCAAGGCCCACTCATTGACCCCGACTGGCATGTATCTTACCTAACATTAATGACGTCATCCTTAGATTTGTTATTAATGCAGAATTAATTTAAGTTTAAAAAAAATTATAGACATGTAAATCAATAGAGGGCAGAAGGATAATACCCTTACATGCTGTCTGTTTTAGAACATGAGCACTCACTGTACTCAACATAATATGTGTGTGGTGATAATTGATAACAACAGCATAGAAGGCTAGTTAAAGGCATCCCTTCTTTTAAAGGCAGCGGATTACCTCTAGCACACGCCCGAGGCCCAGCCTCAGGCGTCCACTCATCATATGCCATGGTGATAAAAAAAAAAGGGGAAAGAGATATCAACTGGGGAGAAATCAAAAAAAATGGAGGAAAATGAAATGACTTCTCCCCTTTTAGCACCACATGCCGGTTGAAGAGTGGACATCCGTGCGCCAAAGGTATTCCGATGCCTCTTTTAAACACACACAGAAGAAAAAATAGAAAGAATATAAAAATGGGCATCCCTTCTAGAGGAAGGCCCTGGGTTCAAAATCACTTTTAAAAAAAAAAATTAGTGAGTTTCTTTTTTTTTGGGGGAAGCCGATCATTTAAACACATAAAAAATGCCAACACACACATGGACTCATGAGGCTAAACCCAGCACATCTCTAGTGTGGGGATATACGGGTTGTGTCAGTTAGAATTAAGTAGTTAATTTACTTTTTTGTATATGCTATCATTTATCCAAGATTAGTAGGTACCTCATGTTATGGTTTTGGGTATTCATGTGATTCAAAATGAAGGGGAAAAACTTTGTCTACACATTAGAAAAATATGAAAGGTTTTACCTCCTTATAAGATAGAGAGTTGGAAGAAGGCTTGGCCCTGCAAGAGCCTTTGAATTTGTTGTCTACTAACTCATTGCATATTATCAAAATACTATATTTCAACTCACACACAAGCGCATCGAGTAGGGTTGAGTCGAGTCGAGTCGAGTCGTTAATTAATTATAATATATTATTTTTTATACAATGCTCATTAGTATTTTTAATTACACTAAATAAGGTTACCGTTTTATTCGGAATTAATTTGACAGTTTTGTAAATTAACAATTTCTTTCTTACTCTATATAAAAGGAGTTTATAACTGATTTTACATACAGAATTTCTGTGTTTCTATAAGATATATTTTTGGCTTTTAGGAGTTTGTCTTTATGTTTGGTTTTGGGGTTTTCTATCTCTATTTTCGAGTTTGTTGGGTTAAGAATAGAGAGTGGTGTACGACTGTAGAAGGTGAATATCTACAGTCAGTGATAGATTACGTGGAGTTGTTGTATCTTGGAGGCATCATGACCAATAACACATTCCATCTGTGGGGGGCACGAATTGTCTTAAAGAGAGCAACATGATCCGCGTCTCACTTTACACGAACTACCAAAGCTTCTGGTCAATTTTCAAGTGCAGGAAATTCTAGAATAGAAGTTGTTGTATTGTTTGAGATTTCAGAACCTATATTTTTTTGGAATAAGTGTATACAAGTAACCTTGGAACAACACCTCACTTCAAGGACTCTAAACCCAGTCCACTCTCTAGGGGATATATACTTCTACCACCAAAACTAACATGGATATGTAAAAATATAACCTTATAAAAAAATAGCAGCTAGATTTGATGTTTTGGATGTATACTTCTACCACTGTAACTAACATGGATATGTAAAAATAGCACCTTTTAAAAAAAATATAAGCAAATAGATTTGATGTTTATAACTTTTGATAGAAAAGAATGCTAATTCTAACCTCTGCATTTCTTTTGCTAAAATCTCGATTCATCACAAGAGGATAAGCATATTCAAGTTTGGTTATCACTACATTATAAAATAATAGAAGAAGGTGGAGTTCTTGTTTTTTTTAGGTATAGTCAAGAATAACAATGTGGATTGTTTGCGTGTATTTAGAGTGTGTTAGTTATGTGATATCATTTCAATAAAAATAAAAAAATCTATTGGTGGTTGCAATCTTACAATCATGGAGAGAATATTTTGTAAAAGAGATTATAACTATGAACCTATTTAATCAGGATAACTTTCAAGCTAATATGATTCAAGTTAATTTTGTCTTTTTTAAGGGTTAAGAAGGGAAGCAAATCCTCTATGACCTTCATTAAACTTATTTAATCAGCATTAACTCTTACAGCTAATATGATCCAAGTTAATTTTTTTCCTTTTTTTAAGGGAAGCAAATCGTATATAGCCTTGCCTGAGGTCTTCTCTATTTGAGTATATGAAGGTTAGGATCTTTTGTAACGCGGTTTACAGTTATTAAATCCATACAAATGATTTAATCCTGGCCTTTAAATACTTATGACCACATGGAGGAACCAGGGAAGAACACAGACGATTTGGTTCCCTCAAAATGCCTGACACATAATATATCATCCGGTCAAGTGAAATGCTATTTGTTAGAATAATGGTGGAACTTCACTGTTACAGTAATTCTTACAAAACTAGGATTTTTTAAACATTTATCAAGTATCGAGCGAGAGCGATTCCATAAACAAATATCTCTCTTTTCCTCAGTAGGATAATAGGATTGGCTCCCCTTCTCGTGGGATCTCTTCTGGAGTTGAATTTCCATTCAGTTGGGACCCCAACAGCTTAAATACATAACTTTTCTCAGTGACTCCTCCGATTGCTTCATCTTCTCGTCTCTCAGCTTATTCGATACCATCGAAGAAGATGAAGTATAGAGGCTCTTAGCCTGAGAATACGATCTGATATTGTTCTTGGCGTGTTGGTGTAACGATCTCATGGCGTAATTCCATCTGCAGAACCCTTGATCTTTCAATACCTCTACTGCTCCAACTGTCGCTGCCACAATCCAAGCTCTGCTCGCCATTTCTCTTTCTTCTTCTTCTTCTTGATTATGCTTCTTCTGATCTTTTGATATTGGATTTTGGATTTCTACAACACGAAACGGGGTTTCGGTCTTTGAGATCTTTGAAACTGTGTTTTGGTGAATTGGGTGGGTGAGTTTTGGGATGGAGAGAGAGGTATTCATTATATAGAGAGAGAATGGAGATGAGACGAGACACCATGGGAAGATTTTTTAAAAGGAAAACCAGAGGCGGTTTTACCGGTGGTTTGGGAAAGCCACTGGTTTTGAGGAATCCGTTTGCTAATCGGCACACATATCTGATCCATTTTGTGTGCGCTACTCGCCCCACTCTTTTTTATTAGAGAGAGTGTTAGTTGAAAATATGGTATTTCTTTTAGAAAATGATCACAAGCACGGTCTTGGTATGGTTGGTCTTTTACGGTCTCAGTACTAAAGTTCATTTCTTTTAGGGTACTATCTTTTTGCGGAACTGTAGAGGACCAGGAGCTTCAAAGTTCCTGGAACATTTGAGATCCGGATTTTGACATTCTTGAAATATTTACAGTTGTGTTCTTTTCGACGTGGATTTTTATGATCAAATTTCTAGGAGATTGTAAGTTCACTGTTCTTTTGACATGGAACTTTAGGGTTGGAAATTTAACATTAAAAGCTCATTTCTGTATAATTTCTTAAATGTACTTGTAATACAATATAATTTAATTTTTCTTATATTTTAAAATACAAGGTGAATATAATTGGTTTACATTTTTTATGACTTAGTGTATCCATATCATCATTCCACAATATTCTACAAGTGAATTGAAATAAAGATAAATTTGAATAAAAACAAATACTCAACTTAATATCATCAATACTTATGTAATCCCACAAGCAAAATATAATCAAACAACTATAAGGTATCATAAACAAAACAAGCATAATAAAAAGTATCTAAAACACTATAAAAGCATCCTATAAAACTTTTTAATCAATCTCTAACCACCACCTAACAAGTGTGAATAACATATTACAATCCAAAAAGCAAATAATCTACATCTAAAATAACTAGTCTAGACAAATAGGTCAATTATGGGCGGAGACGCTTCAGTAGCCATCTCGTCCTCAAGTTGTCATTCATCCCGTAGAACAAGTTCACCCTTTTTTTATCAGAAGACAAATATTCAGCAGCTTCTATTATTAAATCTTCATCTAACTCGAGAATTTTTTCAAGTTCGACCATCAATTGTTCCATGTCAACCTCAGCAGTAGTTTTGTTTATGGCCTCAGCTATAAACCTTAAGTTAGCATTCATGGCTGACAATTCGTCCAACGATCCCTCACGCCTAGTCTTCTTCTTCTTTCTTGCTTCATTGTTTAACCGAGATGAAGAAGCTCCTAATGGTGCAGATGATGCAGGTACTTCATTTCTTATAGGATTATCCCATTCGTGAAGGTCCTCAAGGCCAGTCCTCATATCTTCGATGTTAGTGCCCCTTGAAAAAATATCATCCTGATTAGTTGTGTGTTCAGCATCAAATCCACTAAGCATTTCATTGTCATTCGCAGAATCATTGGCTATGATTAAAGAGAGACTATCAAAATCAGGAATTGACTTGGTCCTGTATTGTCTGGCATCAAAGTGACTCTGTAACAAATATATACATGTTAATTAGAACATAATTAATGTAAAAATATAAAAAATCAACTAATAAAATAATAATAAAATCTTACCTTCAAGTATTCATCCCAAACGCTATCATCTGCTGTAACCATCTTCTTCGTGTCATCCCAACCAAAACTACTCTGATCAAGGAGAGTAAAAATAGCCAATTATTCTTTCTTCCATCTCTTGATTCGGCTTCTTACATGCTCCTTGTTCAATGATATTCTCAGCTTCTCGTATATCGCATTGATAACTGCTTGGTAAGCCTGAGGTTTCCAACCATTGTCTCCTTTATTACCTTTATTGTACTCATTAGTGAGAGTCTCAATACATACCATTTCCATAGGAGAGTTCCAGTTTGCATTTTTACACTTATCTTTTGACTCTTTCGATTGTGCTGTTTTTTGACTCATCCTAATGCAAAATCAATAATACAAAATTATTATATACTAAACATCAATCCTTTTGAATCAAAAAAAAAAAACATCAATCCTTACACAATTTATGGTTTTAAGGTAAACATTCATTCACATTTAAATCATTCAAAAATAAATATCCCTTCAACATTCAGAAAATATAAACATCCTTATCCATTAAACATTCAAAAAACAAAACAAAATGTTCATAATAAATTCATAAGCTTTCTACATGTTAATTAACTATTGTATTCATTCCACATTTGTATTGCTAATTCATACCTTTTTGTTGTTCATGCATCATTTCTGTCAAGACCCGAAATATCCTCCATTACTATAGCATCATTAGATTTCAAGTCTTCCTCATCATCACAACGCTCATCCTCAAGTAAATCAGTGGGATCCTCAGTTGAAATAAAATTATGAAGCGTACAACATGCTAGGACAACCAACACTTGTACCTTAATGTCAAAGAATGGTTCTGTCCTCAAAACAGCCCACCGTTTCTTTATTAATCCGAATGCACTTTCAATGATATTGCGTAGTGATGAATGCCAATAATTGAACAACTCTTGTGCATTCTCTGGTGCATGTCCACATTGTTCAGATTGATGGTATCGTACACCACGGTATGGAGCAAGGAATCCTGGGTAATGCCCATATCCAGCATCTACCAAGTAATATTTACCTATAAAAAATGAGTGACACATAACAAGGTTATTATCGTAGGCACTCATTTGAAGTGCTAGAATGCTATGGGGTTACCTGTAGGGATAAGCAGCTTGGTAGGTGCATCTCTGACGGTAGCCTTTAATACCTTTGGATCCCTTGCAGATCATTCCCATCCAGCCAAGACATATGTAAACTTCATGTCAAACCCTACAGCTGCCATGACATTTTGTGCAATTCTTCCCTTTCGGGTACGATATCTTGGTTGATCTTCAATCTTTACCATTGCTGGGATGTATGAACCATCTATAGCTCCAACACAGTCCTATTATGAATCGACAACCAAGATAGTAAGCACTTATAATGTATCTCTTTAATAAACCAACTAACTGTAGTATGTGTTACTACCTTAAAATAATGTGAGAATGATCTCTGGGTGACACTCTGCTGCAATAGTGTGTCATTTGAGCCGGGTTGTTTCATATAATCACCGGTGATTCTTTGGATAGTCCTTAATACACTGATAAAGTGTCGATGAACTGTAGACACAGAGTGACTAAAATAAAAGGCAACAACCCTTAGCCGAACGTTGTGACCTATGACATATAAAAACATCGCCACTTGCTCCTCCACATCAACATTCTTAGTAGAACGAAAACCTTTATTCTTTAATACTTCTACTAATTTAAAAAATGTAAATTGGTACAAACGCAATTGATTATGAGTATTTCGATTATCATAGCATAGCAACCGATGGATAAATGCGTGTCTTACTTCATCTATACTCCGTCTGGGTTCTCTAATTGCATAACAAGGACGCATTATTTTTTTCGATATCGTGTGCACAACAGCCATGATCACTAAACCAGCGGCACATATCAACAACTTTCTTTTCTTTGTGTTATTTTCATAAGTGTCCATCTTTTCCTGATAGTGGCATGGAAACAAAAAAGTTTACCAAAAATATTCAATTTGAGGATACTAACACAACTTTTCATGATGGGTAGCATAGGGCATATACATTCTTTTAATATGAAAAAAACAAAAATAAAAATTAATTACTTGAACAATATCCTTACTACTAAAGACTATAGAGGATCGAAAGCTTATAAGTCTATAAAAAAAAAATATGACCTCATTACCATCAAATCTAATACTAAAAACACATAGCAAATGTTCTCACTAATAGGGGGTTGGATGCCTTCCATGAATGATAGCTTTCTTAGAGTGAAGTTTTAGGCGTTTTGGGCTGCACATACTGAAATGTAGATGTCTTTTTTTTAATAAAATGAGAAACAGTTCTAACTCTTTTTTCAGTGGCTATGGAACTATTATCTGTTAGAATTGATCAGCTATGTAAAGAACTGGATGACAGCTAACGGTTCAGGCCATGATTATATTAATTCTCAAGAAACTGTAGCGAGAAGGCATCCACATATTCAATGGAGGGAGCTTCATTGTAAGAACAAGTTTTTTGGCATTCAGTTTTTTGTACCATAAAAGGAAGTATATCAAGTTATCAACAAGTAGATCATGGGGAGAAAGATGTAAATGGCTGATTTGAGCTTGAGAAACCAATAAAGCTTTTGTATAATAGTAGCTTTCTTAAACTAAGTGAATGCTAAGCCATACAGTTTGTGAAGCTTGATACAGAGATCCCAGATATCAATGCTAATGCTAAGCTTTTACAGATTCAACTTAAAAACAATAAAGCAGTGTATGCTAATGCTAAGCGATCCCAAATATCAATGCTTTTCTATCAAGTGAATGCTAATGTAAGCCTTTACAGCTATGCAACTAAGTGAATGGTATTGCTAAGCCTTTACAGATTCAACTTAATCAGTTCTTTCAAGTTTCAACTTCTTATAAATATCAATTAAAAAAAACTTATAAATAAGGTTTGTCGGCAGCAACATAGATTATATTTTCATTAGTTTAGCTCTAATCGGTAGTTTAAGGCTGTAAGCTCCTCCTATTAGTTTGATTTTTTGGCTATGCATAACAACCCCACCAATGTCTAATCTGATTTAAAGAATGTGAGATATGCAAATTGCAACATATTGGAGAAAATAATATTTTTTTAACATCATTAAACCGTTAAGAAAATCTGCGATTAGGTAAAAAATTAAGAAGAAAACATAATAAAATTTGTGATTAGGAATTTTTTTCTTTTTAAAAAGCATCAATGATAAAGAAAAAAGAGAGGAAACACAGAAAACCCTTTAGCGCACAGAGAGAGAGAGAGAGAACAGATCATGCTCCAAAAAAAAACACAAAAACAAAAGGTAGTTCCAATGAAAATCTCAATTGCTATATCATAGAGAATACAATAAAAAGAGAAAGAGTGAGGACTGTTAGTGCCTAAATCCCGATGTAGATAAAGCATTCATTTAAAAAGGAAGTGGCCACAGAGAAAAGAAAATTTGAAAAGGAAGTGGGCACCACAGAAAAATAAAAAAAAATCCAGTGGGAAACTCGGTCAGGCCTAGGGGGTGATAGTGCCTCAATGATATGTACCTTGGCACATAACAATCAATCCGGCCATGCGTGGGCATGGGCATGCCGCTGATGGCCATTTCACACAAATTGTCAAATAGCGGGTGAGCAATTTCAACATTACCACATTGGACAATAATTTGATAAGGTTTTTGGAGAATGGCACCCAAACAGCGTAGCCATGATTAAGGTTTTTGATCTCGACAGTAATGGAGTGCTCCCCTAAAAAAAAAAAACAAATACTGACCTGGAGTTACTTGACGGTGGCCGGCGACTATTGCATGAAGAACGGTGGGATGAATGATGACGATCGATAGAAACCTTTTGGAGAATGGCACCCAATCTTCTTCTCTCTCGTGAAGTATGTGATAAGGGTTGTGTAAATGGGAAGAAGTGTAAGTGGAACACTAAGGATCCGGCTCTTTTAGATGGAAATACAAAGTTCCACTTTTCATGGATTTTTAACTTCCACGGATCTTTAAAGATCCGGCACTTTGTGTAAAAGAACAAGCCTAGATATTTGAAGTTCCGGGATTTTAAAAGTTCTGTCTCAAAGTTCCGCGAAAAGAACACACCCTTAGGGAAATGCTACTGAAACCTCTTTAGGGCTGAGACCACCGAGACCGTGCTCTAAAAGCACGGGATTTCAGGTGGGGCCTACCTTGTGAAATGGGCCCACCTGAATCATATGCTCTTAGAACACGGTCTTGGCCCTAAAGGGGTCTCAATAGCAAAGTCTTTTCTTTTAATAGACAATGAAATGTCTTTTTATTTTTATTTTTTAAAAGTGATTTTCCTTTATGTTATATGTTTGGTTGTAGAAAAAATTGATGAAAACATGAAAAAGAGAAGAAAATTTTAAATTTTTAATATAATTTTTACTTGTGTTTTGTCTAATTTTCTTTTCTTTTTCATGTTTTACTTATTTTCACGATAGCTAAACATAGGGTAAAGGAAAGTGATGCTAAGCCAATTTGTCTCACTGGATAATCCGTTTAGGGTATGTTTGTGTTATGTGATAACTTTTCTATCCAAAAAAAAATCTACCCAACTCTCAAGCAGTTTCTATTCTCAACTAAAAACCAAACCTTTCAATAAAAGAGGAATTAATCTATACTTCAAAGAATAATTAATCTCAATTAATTATTAAACGGTTAGGATGAGAGCTAACGTGGCATTAGAAAAGACAGGTGTTTGATTTTTGGTTAAGAATAGAGCTGATTTGTTCTGGCAAGGGCTTAGACCAAATTCGATCCCTTCTCAATGAGATCAAATCACAACCACTTGCAATTGAACTCGGGGAGTGTTCAATCACACCCACTGGGCAACACATCATTTTTACTCATATTAACCTTTGTTAAGATCTATTAACCTTTATAATTCAACAATCTAACATTGGTTCTTAGATAAAAAAAACATATTAAAAAAATTTAACCATTTGGTTAAGAAAATTTAACCCCAAGATTAATTTTAAAAAACATTTCTAAAATCCAATGTTAAATTGTTGAACACCAAGGGTTAATAAATCTTAACCAAAGTTAATAAAGTTAAAATGTACACATTGATAGAAAATAAATTTTATTGAATAGCTTAGATACACATGATAGACCTATGGATGCGATTAACTTTTCCCGAATTTAATAGCGTTTGCCTATTATTCGATTTCCTTCTCAAGCGATGGGCTATTATTCGATCGCCTTCTCAATGGGTTTCCTAAAAAAAATTAACACTAGTCCACTTGTTACGGATAAAGCACGTGGTTTCGTAAGTAAAGCCACCCATGCCCGTTGTATGGGAGTGGAATCCTTTTTTCTTTATTTAGAAAGTCTCACTAATTAGTTGCCTTTTTCTCGCTGTGTTCACTGTTTAGTGTTCCGTATGTCGACGAAAAATCACAAAAAATGCAAGCCCAAAGCCCGCTCATTGACCCCGCCTGGCATGTATCGTACGTAACATTAACGATGTCATCCTTAAAATTATAAACATGTAAATCAATAGAGGGGCAGAAGGATAATACCCTTACATGCTGTCTGTTTTAGAACATGAGCACTCACTGTACTCAACATATTATGTGTGTGGTGATGAGTGATAACGTCATAGAAGAGTAGTAAAAAGACATCCCTTCTTTTAAAGGCATCGGGTTACCTCTAGCACACGCCGAGGCCCAGCCTCATGCGTCCACTGATCATATGCCATGTGGTGATAAAAAAAAGGAAGAGACATCAGTAGTCAAAAAAACAGGGAAGAAAATGAAATGACTTCTCCCATTTTTAGCGCCACATGTAGGTTGAAGAGTAGACGTCCAAGGCTGAGCCTCCAGCGTGCGTCAGAGGTAATCCCATGCCTCTTTTAAACACACACAAAAGAAAAAAAATGAAATAATATAAAAATGGGCATCCCTTTAGAGGAAGGTCCTAGGTTCAAAATCACTGAAAAAAAAAAAAAATAGTGTTTTCTTTTTTGGAAGCCAATCATTTAAACACACAAAGAATGGCAAGACACAAATGGACTCATGAGGCTGAACCCAGCACATCTCTAGCGTGGGGATATACGGATTGTTTCAGTTAGAATTAAGTAGCTAATTTATTTTTTGTATATGCCATCATTTACATAAGATTAGTAGGTACCTCATGTTGTGGTTTTTGGTATTTATGTGATTCAAAATCAAGGGGAAAAACTTTGTCTATTGTGTTTGGGTACTTCTTTTAGTCCTATGTTAGAAAAATATGAAATGTTTTACCTTCTTATAAGATGGAGAGTTGGAAGAAGACTTAAGCCTTCAAGGGCCTTTGAATTTGTTGTCTACCAACTCATTGCATGTTGTCAAATACTATATTTCAACTTACACACACATGCATCGAGTCGGATTGAGTTGAGTTGAGTTGAGTCGAGTCGTTGATTAATTATAAAATATTATTTTTTTATCTCATTAGTATTTTAATTACACTAAATAAGGTTACCGTTTTATTCGGAATTAATTTGACAATTTTGGAGATCAAAGATTTTTTTCCTTACTCTATATAAAATGAATTTTTATACCAGAATTTATGGGTTTCTATAAGATATATTTTTGGATTTTGGGAGTTTGTCTCTATGTTTGGTTTTGTGGTTTTCTATCTCTATTTTCAAGTTTGTTGGGTTAAGAATACAGAGTGGTGTACGACTGTAGAAGGTGAATATCTACAGTCAGGAATAGATTCTGTGGAGCTGCATGTTGTATCTTGGAGGCATCATAACCAGTAACACATTCCATCTGTGGGGGCGCAAATTGTCTTAAAGAGAGCGACATGATCCGCACCTCACTTCACACGAACTACCAAAGTCTCTAATCAATTTTCGAGTGCAGGAAATTCTACAATAGAAGTTGTTGTATTGTTTGAGATTTCTGAACCTGTATTTTTTTGAAATAAGCGTATACAGGTAACCTTGGAACAACACCTCACTTCAAGGACTCTAAACCAATCAGCTCCCTAGGGACACTTCTACCACTGGAACTAACATGGACATGTAAAAATAGAACCTTTTAAAAAATAGCAGCTAGAATTGATGTTTTGGATATATACTTCTACCACTGTAACTAACATGGTTATGTAAAAATAGCAACTTTAAATAAAAAATATAAGCAACTAGATTTGATGTTTGTAACCTTTTGATAGAAAGGAATGCTAATTCTAACATCTGGATTTCTTTCACTAAAATCCCGATCCATCACAAGAGGATATGCACATTCAAGTTGGTTATCACTACATTATAAAATAATAGATGAAGGTGGAGTTCTTTTTTTAGGTAGAGACAAGATTAATAACAATGTAGATTTTTGCCCAAGGTTTGGACCCTAGAGGGGGGCTGAATAGGGTTTATGACAATTTAAAATTCTTTTTACTTCACTCAACGGAATTTCAACTTAAACAAATTAAAGTGAATAGAAATTTAACAATTCTACCAATATTGCAAATCAATTAAATAAATAGAAGAGTTGGAGAAATGCAAACACAAGTCGACACAAGATATTGTTCACGAGGTTCGGCAACACGCCTACGTCTCTGCCTCAAGCTATACCTGATAGAGGATTGACCATGATTTTATACACAATCGTACAACCTTCTTCCGGATGAAGACCAAACCGTTATAATCTCTTTCCGGATAGAGATCACACCTTACAAAATTACCAGCTTCACGGATAAGACTCCTACGGACGTCTTGATTTCAACACACTCTTGATAGAAGATGTTTACAATCTGATTATGCTCCTTAGATGAGTTGATAAAGACTTTAACAAAATTCTCCCAAAGATTGGAGTTGGATAGCTCGAACACTACGATTTGGGATTTCTATGTTGAATTCGATAGATTTGGTTGTCTAAGCTTTGAGTGAATGATCTGATTAATTGGAAGTATTGAAGTTCTATATTTCATTCATAATTCATTTCTATTTATAGCCCTTGAGAAAATATGGCCGTTGGAAGAACATTGGATTCCAAACTAGCCGTAACAGGCATTTTTTTGGTTTCCCGCAATCACTCGTTGACGAGTGCACAGTTGCACTTCCCAGTCGTCACCGAGTTAGATGGTAAAAACAGAATAGTAGCTTCTGCTACTTCACTCATCGACGAGTATGAGTTACTCAAAACCACTCGTCTACGAGTCCTCTGATTTTTCTCAGAAAACTCATCTGCTTAACTAATATGATGGGCATGATTTCCATGATATTTTCATTTATCTTAATCAAGATATTTATCAAGTTTTAGGTCCTTAGATTGATATTCAATTGGATCTTAAGGCACCTATGGTCAATCTAAGTATTGAGCAATTCAACCGATCAAAATTTTGAGAATTTTTTACATAAATCATAAGTACTCTAAAAGACTAAATAATAAACTATAAAACTTTCTTGAGAGTCTTCATCTTCAATCTTGATTTTGAGTAGATTTCTTTTTTAGCTTCAAGATCCGATTTGGACTTTGAACATGATCTTCAATATGCTCAACTTGATTCAATTGTTTTCTTATAGCTTGATGGAAAATCTTTCTTGCTTGGTTATTATTTTCATATTTTTGTCTTAGATGATGTGCTAATGCTCTTCATAAGCTGAATTATATTTAAACTCAATAGAACATTAGTAATACAAATGTCATTTAATTATTGTGTTATCATAAAGTTCAAAGATGTTACCTTAGGTAAAAAACCTAAAGGCTAATAATCCGTCCTTTTGATGATGACATAATAATGGAATGAAATGGGATAAACTCTCCCTCAATATATGATTTAAATAAAATATTTGAGGTAAAACTCCTCATAAACATATGCATCAATTAAATTTAAGAATTTCATTTATTTGCATAAAATTTAAATCATCCATTTGTGAGAATGATATCATTAATTTTGTCATTTAGGTTCAAGATACAACTTATGATTCCAATAAGAGATTAAGTAAGATTTTAATCATTTCATTATATATTTATCTTACATGGCAACATCAAAAAGATAAAACAATTAAACATTAAAGATTTTTAAACATGAAACAAATTATTTCAATCAAGCTCATTCAAATTTATAAGATATTCATTTCAAAGCGTAAGTCTATAAAAAATTATACATTCATCCTCTATTCATTCATCATATAATTAATTAATATATTCAACCATGTATCAAATCAAATTATCATTGCAAAGCACACATTGTGAGTTATTTCTGTTCTAACATTCTGAGTTTGTAAGGTAGTGTTCTATAATAGCCAGTGCGAATACCAAAGACTTACGTCACCATTTAGTTGAATATAGTGCAACGATAGAATATATATCAATCAATTTCAAAACATCACATTTTTATATCAATTCAAATTCAAACATAACAATAAAATAAAATTATCAAAAATTTATCATTCATATCATCATTCTTTTCATCAAAGGTATCAAGCATCATTTATCAAATATAATAAGTATCAATCATCATACACATAATCAAGCAATCAAAGTAGATGATTAAACATTCAATTCATTCAAGGACCACTCTTTGATACCCAAACCATTTTGGGTCCAACTAGGTTAGTTTTGGCAAGACTTGTTCCCTTAGGCACCCAAACTTACCTAATCTTTTTATTATCAACAAAAGTATAAATATTCTTTGAAGTACATGAGGTAAAGAAATTTTGATAATTCTTTTGTTTATCTTTTAGATTATAGTTAAACCAATATTTTCAAATACACACATTTGATATCCTAGCATTGTGTTTAGGATTTTTTTTACCATTAGTGAATTTAGTAACAATTTGAGTTAAGTCATTAACTTTAGATTTTAAATTATCACACTTATTACATTCAATGGTTTGAACTAGAAGCATAAAAATTAATATTTCTTTTTCTTTTAATTTCTTATTTTCTTCTTTTAAAATCATATTTTCATTTTTCAAAAAATCATTTTGATTTGGGAGTGAGGAATTTTCCTTTTTAAGCTTTTTATTATTTGAAACTAAATTTTCAAATTCTTCATAAAGTTCCTCATAAACTTCTCTTAATTTGTCAAATAAATGAGAATCATTGGTAATATAAATGTCATTCTATTATTATGTTATCATCAAAATCAAAAATGTTACCCTAGGTCAAAAACCTAAAGACTAACACAGATATATTCATGAAACTGGTTCTACTTGAGTATCGGTGGGCTTGTATTTGATTTGAAAGAAAAGAAAATGAACAAAAGCAAGTTTGTGAGAATAACAATGCGAATATACTCATGAAACTGGTTCTGTTTGAGTATTGGTGGACTTGTATTTGATTTGAAAGAAAAAAAAAAAAAAGCAAAAACAAATTGGTGATATGCTATAAATTTGAAAGAAATATATGCTATAAATTTTAAGTTTGCTATTTGTTTGCTTACAATTCACAAACAAAGGAATCTTTATTATATTATAAACTCTAATTATATAATATCATAAATTTTATATATTAATGTGTATTTATTTTTTGTAAATAATTTATTAAATTTTTGACAGATGTGTAATAACAACTATTTTATATTCAATGATAAATATTTGTTATTTTGATAATCAACTGTTAGAATATATATATATATATATATATAAAAACACAAATTTAATTTCAAATAAACATTTACCAAGCTTAGTAAATATAAATAATAAGCATTCTTATACAAAAATAATTTATTATATAATTGATCTAAACACAAATTTAAATAATTGTATATAATTAATAAAGAGTGATAGTGAAGTTGTAGAAAATTTGTTCTACTTCTCATGCATACGTGAATTGCAATATTCACCTAGGATATGGATATGACAAATCCCACAAATGTAATAATTGACATTGTTTCAATTCCTACGTAAATTAAAATTCTTGGAATTATTATCCTTCAATTCCATTTAGTGCGCCTTAATTCCTACTATCCAAATAGGCCATTATAGTAATTTATCCTAATTTTCATTAATAACCTAGGCCTTTCAAGTATCATCTACTCCAATACTATGTGTGATTCTCCAATAACACCATTCTGATCATCATCCAAATGACCAAATAATAATAATCAAGATACATCGTGACATAGAAATATATATGCATCAAATACATATTTTTAGACTTAATAAAAATCAACATTTTCTAGATTAGTGGACACTTTTATGAGTATCGCAAACCATTCCATTGTAATCATACCTACATGGACTTCGGATGGATGAAGAGCATTGGGATTGGATCCACTCGACCCAATGTCACCACCTTTTTTTATTTTATTTTATTTAGGTACATGAATCATTTAAATATGTTAATTGACTACTAACAATAGGTTAGTAAATTGTGACTTTTCAACTATCTCACTATTTTGGGACTTGAACATGAGTCCTCCCCAAAGGGAACACACCCATTGATGCTCTATAACATAATCATACCTTCATAGACTTTGGGTGAAGAGCTTGAGACTTGGATCCACCCGACCCAATGTCACCACTTTTTTCTTTATTTTTTATTATTATTTTGGTACATGAATCTTTTAACTATGTTAGTTGACTCCTACCCTAAGTAACCAAAGCGAGAGCTGGAGCTGGAGCGGGAACGAGAGCGTCAAATTTCAATTTAGGATAAAGTCGAGAGGGCCTTAGGAGTGCCATATATAGAAATAATATTTTAATATTTTTAAAAAAATAAATATTATTTGATTAAATATTAAAGAATAAATTAATTCTAACCACAATTGAGATTAAAAAGGACCAATTGCAATTGAGCTCTCCCTAAGTTCAATCACAATTGGCGTGAAAAGATAGTCTGCTCGTTCTACTTGCTCTAACTAGACAATAAACAAATAAAGAAATAAAAATGTGAAAGAAGACATGATAGCCTACTCTATTTAAACAAAAGACTAAAGTTCTTAATTAGAAATAAAGAGGATTTGACCTTTTGAATTGAAACCGGTGGTTTATCAAATACGAAATCGCGCTCACCATGCGAATCCGCTCTCAAATCATGAGAGCAAGGTTTGAGAGCAGAATCGGGTAGGGTTGAGTACGGTTTGGGTTACTAAGATCCTACCATGCTAGTAGGTTAGTAAATTTAGGCTTTTCAACTGTCTTACAATTAAAAGACTCGAACCCGCCCAGTTCTCCCTCATAGGAGTAGACTTCCTACCATTGGAACCAATAACCAATAGGTCAAGTCTAGGGATATTCCTAGTTTAGCTGGGCCCAGCTTGGCTCATTATGCTTGTCAACTGCGAAGAATGGTATCAAATCCAAGGATATATGCTAATTTAGTATCAGAATAACGCTAGATATGTGCCATTATTCTTATAAGATCGGGTTCCTATGTAAGGATTTGGTTTCTACTTTGGGTTACTTTGTAATCTTTAGTTTGATTGGAATTCTTGACATTTTTCTATAACCCTCTTTACGTCTGCACCTTGGATCGAAGGGAGGATGGGATGGGAATGAAGAGAAGATGCTATGGTCTAAGCATCAGAGTACATCAACTCATTGGCTCCAACGAGCTGTCTACATTTAATCCAAACACACACACATGAGCATCTCCAACGCACAAGCTATTTTTTTCCTATTATTTCATCTAATTGGAGATGCACCGACATATATGGAGTTAGAATTTGAGGTTGAACTCTAACGAACAAGTTATTTCTTTCCTAATTCCTTAATCTATTTTTCCAATAGTCTTATTTAAAAAAAAAAAAATAAGTAGCGAATTGATTCCGCTCCTCTGAATTGACGAATAGAGTAGTGTTCGTCTAAGTGGCAATGTCATCTAGCGAATGCTTGCAGTATCAAAAACGTACTGCTGCTCTGAGGTGTTTAGAGGCAAATGTTAGGTGGCTTCGATTGACTATTCATCCGGGGCTCCTTTTTGATAGTTATTGTCATATGAAAAAAAAAAAAAAGTAAATAATAATAATCTTTACTATTATAATGCAAGAAAGGTGGATAGCGTTACCTAAAAATATATCCTTAAATTATATTTCTAGATTAGATAAGTATTTTAGGGTATCATATTAATTTAAAAATAACTAACCACATCTCTACTAATTAGGAGCTATTTTAGGAGATTGGGATAAAAGGACATGAGAGTGTTTTAAATGTGTAGGGTAACTCTCCTAGATCTTATCCTAATAAAGATTCTGTTCCAAAGGAAACGGTTTTACCATTATTCTCTCCTAAATTTTTTCTAGGTATTATATTAATTTAAAAATAACTAACCACATCTCTACTAATTAGGAGCTATTTTAGGAGATTGGGATAAGAGGACATGAGAGTGTTTTAAATGTGTAGGGTAACTCTCCTGGATCTTATCCTAATAAGGATTCCGTTCCAAAGGAAATGGTTTTACCATTATTCTCTCCTAATTTTTTTCTTACAATAATAATCTATTAAATCTTCCAATAGTTAAATTCATTGTTTCCGGTTACTTCCCGTTCACATAAAAATTTATTTATCATTTAATTTAATGTCTTATAATTGTTTGGACTGTACACTCACGTGCATCGCGCGTTCCTTCCACTAGTACTAATAATAAAATAATAATAAAGAGGTGATGCAGAGCTCCGCATTATATTTAAACCGAAAAATAAAATAAAAACAATGATTTGATTGAGATGTCACACAGAAGAAAACATTAAAATTAGATAAGAGATGTGAGCCGTCTGGTCCCGCACTCAAAAGTATTCCAAGAACTGCGGCCCACTAACAATATCTTTTCTTTTCGATAACAAGTCCGTTTCGCATCTCTCCTAATTAACAATTGCTATTCCCTGGGAATAGAGAAATGTTCATTAGGAGTCAATTCCATAATCCATCCAGCTTGAATTCATTTTTGATACTGCAAATGGAGTAAGAAATAGATTTCTTTCACTTAAAGATGAATACAAACGGAAACATCATGCGGACTGTAATCCGTGGAAATCCCATTTATATACACTAATATATACGTACAGAAGCTACTACCATCCATCTCTCTATAGAAATAAAGAACACCTAGCGAGCGAGTTAGATTTGATCCGATGATCTGATCTAAGAAGGCCACCACTTAATTTGAATCAACTGGGACCCCAGCAGCTCAGGTACATGACCGTCCGTAGCGATTCCTCCGCCTGTTTTAGCTTCTCGTCGCTGTTCTTGGGTCGTCCCTTCAAGGAGTTGGAATCACGGGCACACGAGAATCGCCTGATTGCTTGCTTGGAAGTAGAACAAGAAGAAGAAGAAGAAGAACATGTGGAGTCTTTGATAGTTTTAATGGTGGAGTACTCGCACTTTGAAGCTTGGTCTTTGATCCCCTGCATCCCTCTCATTCCCACTTGGTAGAACACCTTGCTCGTGTACCTCAAGCTCATATCCTATTCAACAAATCCAATGCCTTTTATTTTCAGGATTCAAACTGAAATAGATTTAGAGGAAATTCGATCAAGAAAGCTTAGTTTAAAGGGTAAATGGGTTTTCTCTAGCTCCTCCTTTCTTTCTGTTTCGATCGAGTTCCATATATATATATATAAGGGGAGAAGAAAAGCGGGAGGAGAAAGGCAGTTTTAATTGGGTGGTTTCAGGTTTTTGAAAACCGGTGTTTATGTAAATGGGAAACCGGCTATTGGGACATACTAATTGACGGAGTTTCCAAAACAAAACTGGTTGCAATGGTGTCGGGTCTGCTTGTGATGCAAACGTGTCGGTTGCATGTCCGGAGCCATCTGGATAAGTACAAAAAATATCTGCGATTTTTTTTTGGAATGCATTGGACTGTGAAGTTTCCTTCGGATAATGGCCTCGGATTGTCTCTGGCGAAGCCAGAAAAGGCTCTCGGGGTTCCATACACTGTGCGACACTTGGCATAAAAATAGGTTAAAGCCATTCATTTTCTCCCCCATAATTTTGACTTCTCCCATTTGATATCTCACACCCTTATTCTCACACACTTATCAGTCACATGTCTTATTATAGGTGGAGAAGTCAAAATCATGGGCCCCATGATTTTGACTTCTCCACCACATGTCACCTAATCTATGGAATCCTGAGATAAGCCCTTTCTGGCTTCGCCGGAGACAAGCCAAGCCGTCGGATAATAGCCTGCATGGATTTTGCTACCCCAGTGTCTCAGGGTGGATTTCGTGTTGCTTCGCCAGATCAAAAACCGTCTGTCCCACTCTCTACATGCAGCTGTGTCTATTTTAACACTTACTAACTATTAAAATAATAGCTATCTAATCTTGTTTTCTTAGAAAATTTTTTATTAAAAAAATTAACTGTATGAGTTAAAAACTTGTTAACCAGAGTTTAAAAAGCAGTTAAAGAGATTTTTGAGTGGGCTAGACTGCTTTGGTTTGGCAAGAGCCAGACCAAATCCGATCCCCTGTTTCTCTTGTTACACTCACTTTTCTTTCTTTTGTTTCCTGAGAAGACATTTTATGGTGGAGCCACATGGGGGCTAAGGGGCTGAAGCCCCCTCAACTTTAAAACATATATATATATTGATATTGTAATAGGGGGCTTAGCATGGGGTACAGGCGAAGCCGGGTGCAAGAGGGCATGAGCGGAGACAAACACAAGAGATGACCCACAAACTTGAACTTAAAAAACAAATCGAGGGCTACGAGCTTTCGAACCCCGCAACAACATTGTAAGCCCCTGCAACAAAATCCTTGTTTTGCCCCGATGACAACTGCTTGATACAAAATCCTTGTTTCGCCCCGATGACAACTGCTTGATACAAAATCTGTTTATTTGCTTCAATGTGCCTAAATGGAGAGAGTGCAATACAGAGATTAGGGCTAGCCCTTCCTAACGTGAAAAATCTTACTAACTAAGATTTTGTTAGCACATCTGCTCCATGCACGAGTCCGTTTCCAATTTACCTGAGGGGGCACCATAAACAAACGAGTCAGCCAATCGGTACTCCTAAATATACCCTCAAATATAATCACTGATCCTAATCATTTATAGATAATCACTCAGGGCTAGGATTTTAGTTGGCTTATTTTATCTTTTCTAATGCGCTTTAATCCTAACTGTTTAATAATTAAGCTAAACAGTTAGAATTTGAGAGTATATTTGAGAGTACACTTAGAAGGATCCCTAGACTCATTCTAAACAAACGACTTGTACTGATGAGTTGCTTGTCACCATAGACATCTGCTCCAAATAGACACCTCTATGGAGCTGGCACTATTATACTATATAATTTATACTATATAATTTATGGTGAGTTTTTAAATAAGCTCATGCTGACATTTCAAGCTCAAATAAGCTCAAGCTGACATTTCAAGCTCAAATAATTAAGCTAAGTTTGTATTTGAGCTTAAATGTTTAAACAAACCAAGTCAAGATACTCTCAAAGAATAGTAGTTCAGTTCATTTCCTCGCATTAGTTAGGTTTTTGGTTAAGAAATAAATCAAGAAAAATTTGTTAGCTTCAGTCATGCTCTATCTGATTTGGATTGGCTTGAAACTTGACTCATTCAAGGCTGTTCGATTTAAGTTTCAGCTTGACTTGAAGTATTTTATGTATATAATATTCTTTTAGTGATATTATTTATATTAATATATAATAGTACTTTTTAAAATAATAAAAAAAGTATGAGATCATAATAAGAAAGAAAAAGTTAAAAGCAGAAATCCTACCCCTAACTTTCAATTAAGAATTATTCTCAAATCTAATTTTTATGTATGATTGGATTAATTTATGTAATTTATTACAATATAAATATTTTATTAAAAACATGTAAAATTGATCAAAATAATCTACAATTTGAATAAATTTGAGCCAATTACCCAAACTCGGTTCGGGTTGAATTAGATTCAAGTTCGGGCTTGATCAAACTTATTCAAATCAAATTTAAGCCTAAACATTCAAACTCAAATTAATTTCAAGTTGAACTCTAACATGTTCAAACCAAGATCGGTTCAACTTAACTTAAATATAAATACAGGTCTAGTACAAGGACATGTAATGTAAAACTCATAACTCCTTTTGTCTTTTTTATTTTTCCTTTAAATCCAAGAAACAAGGGACGGTCAGCTTGACGGCGAGTTGCGGAATCAGTCTGGCCATACAGGTATAGATCATAGATCTAAGGTAAGTACAGCTTTGATTTGTCTATGACTTATCCATTACATTCTTATCCATAACAGGCTTTCTTCTTCTTCTTTCTAAATCTTTGACTCATGATTCTGCCCCCGTAGCTTTTTATAATTATCATAGATAATCACACATGGATGCCCTATTACTTTAAAAAAAAAATCATAAAGAATATGAATTATAGCCATGTTACTTCCTTGAGATTGGAGACAACAGCATAAACTTACGTGGAAGGATATCCACCATCATCCAATATTAGCCATTATAGTAGCTGAATATAGTCTGAAGAGTTGATTTGATGATAACGCCGGGACCCGGTAGTAGGGGTGGGGCATCCTTCACCCGACCCGCCAATCCAAGGAAATTTCATTGGTTAAGGCTCGACTATTGAGAGGATTGTGTGGTTGCAGTAGCTTGTGTTAAAGGGTGTGTGATATTGTCTGTTATGTTTAACTCTGATCAAAGAAAAAGGCTCGACTATCTCAACGCCGTTGCATCGTGCAAACTCCATCGGTAACTAATCGAACTGGCTAAAATTACCTGCTTATTCCTGGTTTTAGGTTGGTATTATGGTATACCTTAACATGATTAAATAGATTATTGGAGAAATCTATGGAGTGAACTCTAGGAATTATAATTAGATGTCTCTCTCTATGATGAAGTGTTTATGAAGCCATTTAACTTCTTTGCATAAACTATTGTAGATAGTGCTCTTATTTATTTAAGAAGAATTAAATTGGTGGATGTAGCTAGCTAGGCCACAACCTCTAGAGTCTAGATCCTCAAGCAAAGCTAACTCGAGTGCTTGTTCAAGTAGAATTCAAACAACATTTCAACTTGAACAAGTAGAGCCGAGTCCGTTTGTTTTCACGTATATGGTTTTACGATGTAAATAATGTACGAATGAAAAACTTTCACAGTAAATGATGAATTTTCTACTTAGTTTTTGTTGTTTGGTTGCATTCTTGAAAATAGACGGAAAATATATGATATGAAAATAAATTAATTAACAATTAAAAATAATAAAATTAAAATTATGAATACGGGTATTTTTGTAATTTTCAAAATATTTTTTAAGAGGTTGGGTTTTATAGGAAAATGACTTGCAAGTTTTTGAAATTTAAGTCATTTTCAGCAAAAATGATTCATTTTTCGTAAAACATTTTGCTTACAAAAGATTTTACATACAAACAAACACACATAATTAACATTTTCTGCAGAATTGGTTTGTTTTCCCCTATTTTACGTCGAAACAAACGAAGCTTAAGCTCCATATCTTAAATGAGGGCCCAACCAACTACAATTATTATATTTTTCGTTATAAAAAACTGCTAATAACATTATCTAAAAAGTGAAAATAAGATTGTATTATATTATTATTGAATTAGAGTTCTGAGAACTCCTCTAAATATGCCTTGATAGTGGCATTTTGAGAATTGTATAAAAAAATTATTTTGATGGAAATATGCTATTTTTTTAATTTCTAAATTACCCTAGTAAGAAGATATATTTTAAGGAGCTCTGGTTATCTCTTGAACAAGAGCTCATGTTTGTATATTATAAACTCTTATATTACACGGCAGCATCCGCATGTAAGCATCCCACACTAGGAGCATGTCTTGGGTTCAAAATTTCTTCCCGTAACAGTGTAAAAAAATGAGGAGATTGATCATAACTACTTTTGTTGCTCATAACTATTCTAGTTTAGGTTTAATTAATACAATATCAAACTACTTATGCTACATTTATACCTTTAGTTAGGTGCATCTAAGTGAATCTAATGAATGAGACCACCCCAGCAATGAAAATGCCCCAGAGTAGACGACATCAACACAATGACCTTTTTCCCATCCTCCTCACCAACCAAAGATCTACATCATCCTTCTCAGTTCCCACTTCGTTGAAGACAAATGAATTATAAAACGAGAAGGGAAGACTGAGCCACAGGAAATCAGCAAGTGTGAGATGTTTTCCGTGAACTTTTTGACATAAAGGGCACAACTCATCTATCAACATTCTTCTCTAAAGAAAATTTTCATTACCATTTACCAACGACTACGAGGATAGTTAGTAAACCCCCGACCCCACTGGGAGGTTACTAAAAAAAAATGAGTTAGTAAAACACCTACAAAGAAATATCTGGAAATTTTGGGAGAGTTGGGAGCCTCCATAGACCTTACCAGATCTCAAATGAGACAGTATAATGTGAGCACGAAGCTTTAGAACTGTCCATTATTTAGGTGATGCCTAATCATCTTACCCTCCAAGTTCTTGGAACTAAAAGCCATTTTCCAAATCAAACTCACCCTGAAGAATTAAACAACCTCTTGACAAATTGAAATCTCTCCATCATCTAAAAACTCGTCACGGTCTTCTATTTATTTTCTTCTTTCATATTCTTCTTAATTTGTTGTAGTCACTTAGTCTTTTGAAAACAAAGAACCATAACCGATTTTTCTACAAAGGTTGCAGACAGGGATGACACTCTGATGTCGTCCAATGGTAAAATTCCTTTTGGTCATAATTAACATTTGATTCGAAAGTCGGATTAACTATTATAATATATGATTTTGGGATAGGTTGACGGGATGAATTTAGGTAGAGTTTCTATGCAATACTTTCGTCGCTCAAATTTCTAATTTGGGGTTGTTTTAAAGATTTCAGAGCACTCTTTGGCTTCATGGGCATTTTAAATAATATCTCTAGGGGTATTTTATAATTCGTCCCTAGGGTTGTTTAGTTCCCTATTTAAGGTCTCTTTATGCCCTTCTAAAGCAAAGCACAGACTCTTGTTTATCCCAGTTTTCTTTGTCTATGATTTTTGCCTGAGCTTCTTCTTCCTTATTTTCTTTGTCTTTGATTTTTGCCTCCATTACAATCCCTAACACATAGGAAAATGTTGCGAGTGCACAAAAGGCTAATTCGCACGAGTGAATTTTGGCAACAATGGTCATTGTAGCCTAAGGCCAATGATCTTTGTAACATTCACTCATTTGCACCAAAGCACAACATCTATTCCCTAAGTGAGGATTTTAGAAAGTGTTGAGGTGGAGCACTACTTCAAGCACCTTGAGCATAGCTCCCTTTTCAGTGTAAAATCAGAGGCAATCTTATAGTTATGGAGAAAAATCTCATTCAAAACTGCCACTAGCTCCCTCCATTTACAAGATTGCAACCATCTATACATTTAAAAAGGGGCGCTCCACTCAAGGCGAGTGAAGCAGAGCTCAGAATCATATTGGCACTCTGTTAGAAATTGTTAATAAGAGGAATGCTAAGCATATTCTCACCATTCAAAAAAATTCACTCTCCCCTCTTTTCATAATGAAACAAAATATTTTGTGTTAACACACTTGTAGGGCCCATAAAAACTCATTTGTTTTATGAGGAGTGCTAATCCAAAAGCAAATATCAATTTTTTTTAAAACTCTCTGTAAGCACCCAATTTTTACACCCTATTTAATCATGGTTAACCTCCGTTAACCATGGTTATTCCAAGCCAAACCCTAGTTTAACCCTAGGTAGTGGCCTAAGCCTTAATCTAACCCTAGGCTAACCCTAACTAAACCCTAGGACTAACCCTAGGTAAACCCTAGACCTAACCCTAGGTCTAACCCTAGCCTAGCCCTAGCCCGAGCCCTAAGCAAAGCCTCACGCGCTCTAGGCCCAATTTGAGTCCAAAACTCCAAAAAAATTAATTAAAACCTTTTGGGCCCAAACATGGGCCCACTAAGCCCAATCCAAGTGGGACCCACATTACCCCATTTCAAAATTCAAATTTTTTAGGGTGAAACTTTTGGCTTTCCCCACACATGTGGTGGTTGGGCCCAAAATGGGTAATCAAAAAAAAAAAAACAAAAAACAAAAATAAAAAACCAAAAAATGTAAATAAAAAAATTTTGAAAAATTATAAATAAAAAAAAAGGAAAAAGAAAAAAATGGGGGATTTGATTGGGCACCAATCCCATGTGGCAGGGCCCACATGTGGATTGTGGATTGGGCCCAATTATATCAACCGGACAATTGAAAACAAAAAATAAATTTTTTTTTTTTAAAACGCCACTGTTCATCGTCCCTGCCAAAGGGACGAGTGAACAGTCCCCTGCTACCTCTGGCTCCCCAGCTGCCTGCCTCTCCTGCCTTGTCCCCCACGCCTACCCTAATCCTTATCCATTCCACCATCCTTATCCTTCCCTCTTCTCCCTCAAAAACCCACCATAGCAGCCACGGTTTGAAGAGGATTTTGAAAAAAAAAAATTCTGCAACTCCCATTCGCCCCATTACAGTCATCAATCTTAGACCCCTAAGGTCTTCCATCCATCTTAGACCTCCAAGCATCATTGTACCACCACTCTACTCCCCACGGTTTCAAGAGTTTTCAAAAAAAAACACAGTAGACCCCCTACTGGAACCGTATCACCCCACGCCCTTCCCAGAGTTACCTCGAGCCTTAAACCTTACCTCAGGATACCCTTTGGATGTCCCTAAGCTCCACAGCAGACAGCATCACCTGCAGCCATCACCGTAGCAGCTTCGCCGCAACACGCCACAATCCTCCACAAGTTGGTTCGGTATACACTCCCCTCTCCCTGTTACCTCTTGATTCACCATTGTAAGGGACCCCTGGTCCCATTCCAGGGGTCCCATTTTTGCCATTTTGTTTCTTTTTTTCTTTAATTTTGATTCAAAACTATAGGCGGTTTTTACTTGAGGTGGCCACGGGCACACCCCCCACCACCATGTGCCACCACGATTTGGGGCCTTCCTTAACATATGGGGGGTCCTCAATCCATGAGGAACCCCCCCTAGACTCTCAGTGGTCAAGCCAAACAGCCCCAAACCGGTTTTTTTTTAAAAAAATCAGAAAATGAACGTTTTCAGGCAGCCCCCTGTAGCTGACTTTTAACCCGGGTTAGACCCGGCCTTGGTCGAAACCGAGCCCATGTTTAGACTCCCCACACATAGGGCTACCCCCCTGTGTAATTTCAGCCTTTAATTCATCCGTTAACCATAGTTAAATCGACCCCAAAGTGGGGTCGACAGTATGAAAATCTGTGCAACGGGATGACTTTGGGCCTCTGTGGGGCCCACATACAGCCTCCTCTTGGGCCCTACAAGGGCCCAAATTTTTTCCCTCATAGAAGGCTTCGCGATCATGGTCTCGGATCCCCCGGGGCTTGAGCCAATCAATGGAAAAATCGCCGCAAAGTTTGAAAAAAACACTATTTTGGGGAAATCGTCATTTTATGTGAATTTCAACGGGGCAACTTTGAGCCTTTGAAGGGGCCCACATACGGCATCCCCTTGGGTCTCACAAGGACTCAAATTGTTCCTCACACGTGATTCCCCCGTTAACCATGGTTAAATTCATGTTAACTATGGTTAAAAATTTGATGAAAATTTTGGGTTTTTCACAATTTCTGATATTTGTGGGGGGCCAGGCCCGGTAGGAGGCCAGTCTAGGCCTTGCCATGGACCCTAGGCCTACTTTTGCCTCGGTCAGCCCCTTAACCATGGTTAAACTCACCTGTGGTTAACATTTAACCATGGTTAAGCGGCGCATGACCCAGCAAAATTTTGGAAAAATCATCAAAAATCACAAATATTACATGAAATCTAGAAATGTCTTCTATGACCTTTTTTGCTGTTGTTAAGACCCTTAATTAAAGTCAACCTCATTTTTGACCCTTAACCACGGTTAAAAAATCCTTAACCGGAAAAAATCTAGAAAAATGTTCAAAAAATCCAAAATATTAGGAGAAACTCAAAAATGGTCTCTTTTGACTATTTAACCATGGTTAAGACCCTTAACCATGGTGACCTCTCATCCTTAATCGCGGTTAAGCATCTTTAACCGCTGGGAAAAATCTGAGAAAATCTAAAAAAAATCAGAAAAGTTCAAAAAGATCAAAAATACTGACTTTTGACCTTTTAACCATGGTTATCACCCCTAACCACGGTTGATCACCCTTTAAACCCCGGTTAGCAACCCTAACCCTTGGTTAAAACACCCTTGGGCCTACCGAGCCTCACCCCTTGGCCTACCGGGCCAAACCCTAGCCTACCGGGCTTACCCTTGGCCTACCGGGCCCAATCTCAGCCTACCGGGCCCAAACTAGCCTACCGGACTTCACCCTCGGCCTACCGGGCCCAACCCTAGTCTATGGGACTTACCTTAGGCCTACCGGGCCCAATACCAAGCACTTGACCAACCCAGTCAACCACCCCTAGCCTCCCGGCTAGACCCTAAGCCACCCTTGGTGCACACACACACCCTTCGCCTTGGCACGGGCTCATGTGCCAGAACTACGCTCGGTCTGATCTCACCCATATGTGAGTACGTAGGTAGCCCAACCCGGGTTCGACCCTAGTCTAGGGTTTTCTCCTTCTTAGATTAGCATTATCTCAAATACTTAAGGCATTTGATTAAAATTGAGCTTAATATGGCTTAGCCCTAGCAAGTAGGGAACCACTGAAAAGTGGAAGTGCCGGGGTACCTAACCCCTTCCCCGGACTTAACCGAACCTCTTACCCTGATCTCGGACCGCCGACCAAGACCTTATCCAAATCCCGGGGACTTATCCCTACCGAATGAATAGGTGGCGACTCTTAACTCATCCCATGAGATTCAAACCAGGGTTTCCCCGAAACCCGCGCTCACACTCTCACTATGGGTGCAACATAGTCTTGTCATTATTACCCCTTCAATAGGATAAGAAAATAATTTCTTTTCAAAATGAGGAAGTTATAGTTTCAACGGGTTCTGTAGGTAACAGAGAAAAGTAGCAACACATGTCACTACTACAGTTAGAGTTTGGAAGAAGTTAAAGTTACAGTGGGTTCTATGGGCAACAAGGAAAAGTAGTAACAGATGTCGCTATCACGATTAGAGTTTGAAAGTATGCATCTGGTACTATTATAAAAGGGGGGAGGGTATGGAAATGAGAGTATGCTAGTTCCTCTTATTAATAATTAGGGGTGTCATTAGGTTAGGTTAGCCCTGTGGAATGGCCAAAAAGAAGCCTACCCAATACCCATTGCCTAAGACCTAGGGCTAGGGTCGGCCTTAATTTTTTAGACCCATTTAAATGTGGGCCGAGTTAAGGCTCAGCTCCTTAAAGCCTAGGCTTGGCTTGACATAATTTAGATAGTTATATATACAATTATATGTGTGTGTATCTATCTATCTATACTAATACTATATGCCGGTTGATGTCACGTGGCATATCTCAAATCTCTCTGTTTTCCCTTCAGGTTGATGTCATGTGTCATCTTACATGACAATCCTCTTTGATTGATCAAATGGAAAGATACCACATCATATATTTGGTAACCGTTACTTTTTCTAAATTAAATTATATGACCACTCCTAATTTAATGATCCATATAATGAATCTACTAATTATTATCTTATCCTTTTAATTGTTATCTCACACATCTTCAATTTAATGATCCATATAATGAGTCTATTAATTATTTTTTCCACTTAATTGTGATTCCTCATATTCTCATTTTATCTATCCACTTAATTAAATTAATATTATCTCATTTTATTTCATTACATTATTTTAGTTGAGCCAGATTTTAGCAGATATTGATGTCGTGGCGAAGACAGTTTATATTTCCTCATAATTTTCAAAAATAATTTGAGATATGTCTTTACAAAATTATTAAATATTATTAAGACATCTGATTTTATCATCGATGATGTTCCTTGACATAGAGAGTATCAGATAGAGTTTTCATCCCATTGGATTATCTTTTTCTCTCTCCCTCTAAGTATGTGTTAAAATTCTATTTTTATGTATTTTTAGTTTTGAAAGCATGTATTATTTTCCTAATCTCAGCAGACTTTCATTTTGATATTTTTATTTCATTTTTTTATAATAACTTTTTATAGCTGAGATGAGAATGGTTCAATTGATCATTAATATTGTGAATAAGGGCCCACAAAAATTTTCTTACAATTTTATACTTTTTTAAAATATTTGTGAGAATTTATTTTTAGGGTCAAGGGCTTAATTTCCAACATGAGTTGATTTTTACTTTTAACCTTTTTTTATATAGGTTTTATGAATGTGGTTAAGACTCATGACAATTTTCTTACAATTTTATAAAATTTACAAAATGGTTGTGGAAATTTATTTTTAGTATCAAGGGCTTAGTATTTTAAAATGAGATAGTTTTACTCTTAATTTTTTCCCATACAGATTTTTTTATGTTCATATTTTAAGAACATATAGTTATGCTCAATTTATTTTATTTTATTTTATTTTTATACTGTATTCTTCCTATATATTTCATTATCTTGAATATTTAATTATTCGCTCTCAAAAAAAGGATTGTGGATTATCCTTTTTTGCTAAGAATTTTCTATTCTTTTATGCTTATATTAGTTTTTTTTATTGAATATATTATATCTATTTTAGATGAACAAGAAAATTTTCATATTTCATTTTAAAGTAAATTTATTGTGTTCATTTAGATGATGTCGAAGTTTCATTTAGTTTCTTCATGTACTCTTTAATTGACTGTTTTGAACTCCTTATTGAGGATTTTGTTCAAGAAGTTCCTGTCTAACCCGACAACATTTAGATCAAATGGTTATTTTTTATGTTTGTACTTTACTTTTTTTTTATTAAAAATATATGTGCCCCTTTAAGTTCATATAGTTGATGATGAGTTTTTATCACATTTATGTAGTTTCTTATTTCTATTGTATTTTTTTAAGTAAAATTTAGCAATAGATTCTTCTTATTTCTTGAATATTCTCTATTATTGATCTCTACTCTTGTTATTTTAAATATATTTTTGTATTTTCTATTTTTTATTATACCCGTGCATTGCATGGGGCCTTTGCTAGTTATAATATATAATAGAGCATAGCATGTTGAGGAATTTCTCTTTGCTCTAATTGGAAGTCGTTTCAGAGCCTTTGTATGGAGAGTTGGCTTTTACCTTAAAATTATATTTGTTTTGTGATATAAATATCATTTACCTACTGTCAGTAGCATTTGTTGTTAGTGGTTAGAATTGGGGAGTTGAGCTCCTATTAGTCGTTGCCCAAAGAGAAAGGATCTCTAGATCCCTCAATAAGAGAGGCCACACCCTACCACCCTACCATTGGAGCAAGCGACATGGTGTTAGTTTTGTTTGTGTTGATAAGTTTCATATGTACTTTTCAGCTTTTTATATTAGTTCTTATTTTTACAATTTCTCTTATAATTTCTCTGAACATGTGATTATAGTCAGTATTGAAAATTCATTGTTCAATTCAGAAATCGGCAAAATGGATTTGGCTAGGTTGTACCACGATTTCTTAGAACATATATGGATTACAGTCAGTATTGAAAAAATTCATTAATCAACTCAGAATTTGGCAAAGATCAACGTGATTTGGCTAAGTTGTACCGAGTCTAAGTTTTGGTTTTTAAGCACATACTGAGTAATATTTTACCTTCAATCTTGATATCTCAATGGATGGCCCCAATTTTTTTGAGTTGACTTGGAATGTTGTTGAGTTCTATTAAAGTTGCATCATGATATTTGATGGTGCACTAGCATGAGGTTTTAGACCATCCAACCATCAAGGAGGTCTAACCCCAATATCAACCCAATGGTGATTGTACAACTAGAAATTTCTGATTGGGGCTGATCTTGGTTGGGAATTGGGATGTTTTGGGCTGGAATTCATTTGATCAAATGACCTTGAACCATGAAACTATGTGTCCAACCAAAGAAAAATTTGTTTACCATTTTTTAAAATTAATTAAAGTACACATTTTTTAAATTAATAATAACAAGATTGGTCACACTGATAAAAAGATCGGGAACAATAGTGTTGCAACATCCATCAAGTATATGGTATTATAGGTGATGCATGTGATATTGACAACTAGGTTTTGAGAGTAAAAGTAAAAATAATGCAGTTGAAGAGTCACTATTGTTTCAAACAATGTGTAAAATTTTCTAGAATATACACACTATCACACACGCGCCTCACACCCCACACAACCCTCTCAAAAAGAGAGGTAGGTGGGGCCATTTAAGGAACACACAAGCAAGCTAGCTATCCCACTGATGTGGGACTTTTTGTTTCTTTTGCTATATGCACAAACTCACTCACACACGCCTCACACCCCACACTCCACACAACCCTCTCAAGAAAGAGAGGGAGGTGTGTATGTGTGTGTGATAGTGTGTGTTTGTGTATATACCAAAAGAACAAAACTCCCACATCGGAGGGGTAGTTTGAAACAATGTGTAATTCAAACTAGCTTTTTTTATCAAAAAAATTTAAATGATTTTCTTAGTTGTTAATGGATAAAATAAAATACTTTTGATATACAGAAAACTACATTAAGCTCAAATTTAAGAACACCGGTAATGTGGACAAAAAGATTGGGGACAGTAGTGTGGCAGCGGCATCCATCACAGTATGTGATATCATAGGTGATGCATACGATATTGACAACAAAGTTTTAGTGTAAAAGTTAAAAAGGAAGTTGAAAATTTAGTACTATTATATTTCAAAAAATGTGTAATTCAAACTAGTTTTTAATTAAAAAAATATTGATTTATTTTTTTAATTGTTGAGGGATAAAATTTTTTATTTTTAATATATAAAATTCTAGTAAGCACAAAATCAGTTTGAGCCCAACCTGTGTTAAGGTCTGGTTGGGATTTGACTCTTCCAAACCATTTGGACTTGGGCTCAATAGAGTCATGTACACATTGGGCCTGTACAGATCCTGCCCATTAACAAAGAGCTTCGCCTCTCTTTCTTCTTTTTTTTAATGCAAAGCTTCTCAGTGGGGGAGGGGGGTTAGGCAAGACCCCTACCGGTTTTATTAATGAAAATAGAATCAAGTACAATGGGGAAACATAAACTTAACTCAAAACTGCCGGCCAATACAAAAGGAAACCACCCAAGCGACATTAGCACCTAATGTTAAATAAAGAAGATTTGTTAATGCGAATCATGCCTTTAACAAGACGAGGTAACTCCGATGTGCTTAAAAGAATTTTGCTATTCAGGGAAGAGCAGACTTCTTTAGATAGAAAATCAGCAATTTGGTTATTTTCCTAGAAGACATGTTGGAAAATAATATTGCACTTGTTCTTCAGCCTTCTAATGTCTTTCACCAATACCAAGTTTTTCAAGGGGGGGCGCGTACTTAATATTGATGACATCAATAATAACCTTGGAGTCACTTTCAACAACTATATTAATCATGCCAAGTCGGTCACACCAATTACACTCTTCTGCTATAACTCTGATTTCAGCTAAAGTATTCGAATTGATTTCATAATAGCCATATAATGCAATTATCAAGTCTCCATGCTTGTCCCTGAGAATTTCGCCACCCCAGAATGACCAGGATTACCTATGGATGCCCCATCTGTGTTTAACTTGACCCCTCCCGGTGATGGGTAAAGCCACTTAACCTGAAAAGACATTTACCTTAGGGCAGATATTTTGAATCTTGAATACTTCGCAAAGGTTCATTTCCTCTCTAGACAAAGGGTACTTAATATTCCAAAGGTCACCCGAATCCTTCATCCATCCAAAGATCCTCTCAATAGTTTTGTTGAAAAACCTTTTTTGGTAGTTGAAACGAGTAGAATTCCTGAACAGTCATACTTACAGACGAAGGCAATGCCTCTAGTTTGAATATTTTCATCAACTGGCACTGCATTATTCATGATTTTCCAAATAAATATGGATATCTTACCCGGAATAGCTTTGTTCCAAATATGACCCGCCCAAGAAACTGGAGTATGATGAGACCAACAAATTCCAAGCAGGACGATGTAGAGAATTTATCAGAGGGTTCTAATTTCCAAATGATCCGATCATCATCATCAGATAATGTGATTTGGCTATTGAGAATTCCATCCTTGGTATCCGAAGGAATAAGATGATCCCAGCCTTCCATACACCATTTTTCACCAATAAGAATGTCTTTAAGCAAAGGAAAAACACTAGGGCAACCCAAAGCAGAGTTAATAATCGGATGATCTACTAGCCAGTTGTCAAACCAGAAATTGATCTTATCACCCTTACTAACCAACCATTTGCAGTTGAGCATAGTTTGTTTAATCTAGATGCCAATTTCCTTCCAATTTTTAGAACCTCTCATGAAAATATCAATCATCTAAGGATGATTGTTATGAAAATATTTTTTTTCCGGAAGAAAGAACCCCAAAGATTGTTCCCATAGACCAAGTTTATGCCATTTTCTTCCTGAAAGCATTGAAAATATCAGCAAGCCGGCAAATCCCTAGCCCACCTTCCAGCGTAGGCCTAGCTATGTTATCCCAGGAAACCCAATGGGCCTTATGATTTCCTTCATAATCATTCCAAAAGAAAGAAGCAAATAAACTCTCAATTCTCCTAATAACCCCTTTGGGAATACTATGCCCCATAAGCATGTAAATAGGCATAGAGGACATTACATGCTTTAACATAATAAGCTTCCCACCTGAGGATAACATCTTTCCTTTCCACCCCTCAATCTTCTTCCGAATCTTATCAGTGACAAAATTAAAGAAATAAATTTTCATCCTTACATAAAAAATAGGGAGACCCAAGTACTTGAACGGAAAAGAGCCAATATCGATGCCACTAGTTTCCAGAATCCGGGGCCTAGTTCCATTCAACAAATTCTTCGCAGTGTATGCCACACTTTTCTACTTATTAATTCTTTGCCCGGAACTTCTTTCATACTCATTGAGATAATTAAACAGATTGGATATTGACTTTTTCTGGCCATTGCATAAGACAAGGGTGTCGTCCACAAATAGGAGATGAGAGATCGTAGGTACATACCTTGAAGAGGAAAATTTCCCAACTGTATCCTCAATAACGATCTTCTTCAAACCTCTACTAAGAATGTCTTCTGCTATAATAAATAAAGCCGAAGAGAGCGGATCACCTTGACGAAGTCCTCTCGAGGACTGGAAGAATCCATTAATTTTCCCATTTAGAAAAACCAAGAAATAAGGGGAAGAAATGCAAGTCTTAACCAAATTGATGAATACTCCACTAAAGCTAAAATTATCTAAAACTGTAATTAAGAAGTCCCATTCAAGCCTGTCATAAGATTTGGCCATATCCAATTTAAAAATCAAGTTACCTCCTCGCACTTTCTTATTGATATCTGAGGATAGATCTTAGGCTAGAGAGATATTATCAATAATGTTCCTCTCTTTAACAAAGGAGCCCTGTTCTTCAGATATAATACCAAGCAGAAGATTCCCCAACCGGATGGCTAGAATTTTGGTAATAATCTTATAGAACACATTGTCACGCCCCGAAATCCATATACACAATATACCTTATATTTGTATAGGTTTCCGAAGCATGAACCTGGGACAAACCCCAAAAGTGAATGCATTTTATAAACATAAAATCATTCCAGATGTATAACATAACGAGCATAACTATAAAGTTTAAATAAGATGTAAATTACAACTAAGTTCTTCCATAAGGTTCCTCTCCTTAAAATTACTCACTTTCAAAAGTGACAAAAAGGAATATTCTTCTAATTATCAGCTCCTCAATAGCTCTTAAGACCCTTCAGATATCTCCTGAAAAGCCAACAAGGCAAGGGTGAGCCCGATGCTCAGCAAGATGAACACACATAACACAAGTAGTCATAAGTCATTAGTATATTTTACTCAATATGCAATTAATGACGATGCAAGTCAATTCATTTTCTTCATTTTGAATTACTTGGTCCACATCCGTAGCCTCTAGCAATACCTCTAAGATCACATGTCTAATCCCCTATGGCAGCCCTTGACAACGACTCACGACACGATTCTAGATCGCACACTTGTACCTTTGTTGGCAGCCTCTCGCAATGCCTCAAGGCCAACGATGGCATCACACACCTGTACCTCCGTTGGCGGCCTCTGGCAACACCTCAAAGCCACCGATGAAATCGTATGCCGTTCACCAAAGTCAAGCCTCTTATTTGTCTAACAATTATAATAGTGTAACAGAAACAAAGGTGTTATATCTTTTTTGCTATGTCGTCTCATACCACACATAGCAAGACTAATCTAACTCAATTTATTAACCAATGTAAGCTAGCTATATCCTCCCCGCTATAGCTCTATAGCATCCTTTATTACTATAGCAAGGTGGATCTAACAAAATTGGGTAAGGTCTGCACATTTTAAGTAATTTCAATCAAGTATGCACGACCAGTTGATCATCATGAAGAATAATACAAATATGAGATGGTAACAAGATAATTTGAATAGAGATAAAGCATGAATATTAATTTAAGAAAATAAGACAAAGTATAGTTTTGATAGAAGAGATCTAACATGTATAGTTTATAAGTTCGATGGCGATCCTAAACATGTATAGTCTTTAAGTTTTAGTTCAAAAGGGTTGCTTATACAAAATCTAAGCTTCACGATTGATCACATGTGTACTACGATAGATCGTAGAATTTTCTGCGTCGACGATCGATCACCCAAGCTCCAGTAGCTTGCCCTCTTCTTAGCACTCTGACAATCGATCGCCCTAATCCTGGGATCGATCGCCCATCTCAAATTCTAGGTTTTTCCTATCCCTAAAACCTCCAACTTCCATTCACTTCCTCTATGATTCATTCTCAAGCATCCATACACATATTATCAACATTAAAACATTTCTAGGACATGTATTTAAGGATTTATGATGTATTTCACATGATTCAATCCTAGAAATCTAGGGTTTCAAGAAAAGGAATAACCCTAAAATCTCTCAATTCATTCTAACTCAACCTAGATCATAAATGAGCATCTCTTACAACAACTATAACAAGAAATACTACACTATGATGGATTTTCTGAATAAAAAGGGTGTTCACTTGCCTCAACACTAAGGTTTTAGGATTTCTAGAAGATTGAAAACCCCCAAATGAGTTTGCTTCAAGATCTTGAGCTCCCTTAAGCAAGATCATCAAATCTTGAGCCTTAAATCACCTTCTCCAAGCTTCAAGCTTCAAAACCCTAGCCTCCTCTTCTTCCTCCTTCCTTCCCAAAGCTTTCTTCTCTTAGATTAGGATTTTCAAAAGAATAAGAGAATAGGTCTATCTCTATCTATTTATACCAAAAACCCCTTATTGTGTGTTTACCCAATAACCTATACTAATTGTGTTTGGTCACAAACCCAAGTTAATCTCTTAAGTGTTTTATGCTACTCTTTAATTATTCCACCTAAGGTCATTCCGAAACATTACTAAAATACCCCCTAGACAAGGAAATTATGAGAATACCCCCTAGACAAGGAAATTAGCATTGAAATTAGGCCTTTTAGAATCGCTACACACATTGCACAAACTGATTGGCCGAAACTCGCTGAACTGAGAAGGGGATTCCACTTTTGGAATAAGGCAAATAAATGTGGAGTTAATAGCCCTTGGCATGAAACCTTTCCCAAAGAAAAACTGAACAACAAAAATTAGATTATCCTTGATCACATCCCAACAGTGTTGATAGAAGAGCCCAGATAAACCGTTCGGTCCAGGGGCATCATCGGGGTTTAAATCCCACACTACAGAATATACCTCCTCGTTACCCGGAATAGCACACAACGCTTCATTATCTTCCCGAGTAACAATATTCAGAATACACCCAACAATATTAGAATTTTCATCCCTGGGTTCTTCCAGTAATAATCTTTGATAAAATTTTACAACTTCTTTTCCCATAGATTCAGTATCCGAAAATATGTTCTCAGTTTCATCAATAATTTCTTTAACAACACTTCTCTTGATGTTTTTCTTAGAAGCAGCATGAAAAAATTTAGTATTTCTATCTCCTTCCTTAATTAATGTTTATGGGGAGTTTAAAATAAATGAACGACCAATTAAATGAAAAAAAAGGGAAAATGAGACAGGGCGTTCGAACGGACTGTCATCCGTTCGAAGTCATTTGTATAGACTCCCAAGCCGTTTGATCGGCCTGCAATGTGTTAAAAAACAAAAATAGTAGCTTCCCTGAACCCTGCATTTGATGGACATTCGAACGGACCACGAGGGGCATTCGACTGAACACTAAGACCGTTCGAACGGTCAATGTAGAAAAATTTCATAAATGACATTTTGTGCGGAATTTTAGGATTTTATACCCCCAAACCATAAATAGAACCTTTATTTTGAGGGTTTAACATTTCCTAAGTATTCTAAACCTATGAAGAGAAAATGGAGAAAATCTAAGGTTTCTAAGAGAGTTTTTGCTTATGAAGGAGGAGAAGCTTGGAGATCGCCCCAAAAGCCTACTCTCGAGCGTTAGATTGTAGGGAAACAATCCATAAGGTCGATATACTTTCTAATCTAACTCTATTATGGGTTTTTCATGTTTAAATACGATTGTGCAAGGATTATTAGATTATTTGCATGATTATATATAAATTGTTGATTATGGAGCATGAAAGAGTTTTGCATGTGTTATTTTGGGTTCTATGACCATGATTTGGGTATTAAACTATCTTCAAGGGTAAGTAACAAATGTAGGTAACAAATGTTTTTATTATTATTATTATTTTATAGGACCCGCTTATTTTATAATGAGAAAAACATTTGCTATGTGGCTCAATTTATGACAAATTTGCTGTGAAGGAAGGGAGGTGGCAAATTTGGTTTTGGATTTGCCATATCCGTTGGAGCTGCATTTAGATGACGTGGCACAACAAACTGAATTTGCTACCTGGTTTACCGTGCCCCTTGGAGATGGGCTTATGGGGTGTTATTTGATGTTTAACCCTATTTATGCTAAAATTGAGGATGAGAAATGATGGTGGATGTATGTGGGTGGATTTCTATGTTTTATGAATGATTGTGGATGAGAATGAGTTGATATGATGGAGGAAGGATGGTTTGTGAGCTAGAGGTGAATCGAATGTATTTATAAGGATGAATGATTATGATGAATGCTTATAAATCATGTCATAGAAATTTTGAATTAAGATAAAGTATTAATTATGATTGCCATGATAAATTATGAATTATGTAACTTGTATGGTGATTGAAATTCGGGTAGACAAAAACTTAAAGGAATGTCTTTCAGATCAGGAACTCTCTAACTGTGTGGAATGGGACACTTTGGTGGAGATTCCATGGTGGAAGACCAGAATTTAAGGGATAGTCTAATTGAATATTGTTAATCACGACACTCATGCACAAGTCCATACGCATGATAAATCTATAAGTCTCATGGGTACACATGTATTACAAACATGCATGCATGACACAAGAACAAGCATCCATTCACGCATGGACATACACTATAAAACTAAAGGGTTACAGTGGCAAACAAATAGCGGCGCTAAATAAACGCCGTTAAATAAATTGTCTAATATGGCGTTATATGACGCTGTTAATGATTTAACCTATAACGGCGTTAAATAAACGCCATTAAATAATTTGTCTAATACGACGTTATATAACACTATTATATATCGGTCAATTAACGGCAATTAAAAAACGCCGTGATTTATTTCATCGTTGACGGCGTTATATATACGCCGTTACTGATGTCATCTATTACAGGGTTTTACATAACGCCGTAATTGATGTCATTAGTAAAGGCGTTTAAAAAAAACAGCCGTTATAGTCATTTCTGATATAAATATTACCGGTGTTTACAGGAATACGCCAGTATTAATAATAAAGACATTTTTTGTACTTTTAGCGACTGTGGGAAATCGCCGCTAAAACCTTAAATTTTGTAGTGATAGTTACATGAAAGTTTTCGCCCATGCATGGACATGGTATCTCACAAGAGTAAATATTTGCCCGAGCATGGGCATACATCTCACAAGAACATGCATCATGTAAGATCAATTTTGAGAGTCTCACAAGTATACGAGTCAGGGTGATGATATGTTATGCTCACATGTTTTCCGTACTCTGCTTATGTAAAAAAGCTATGAATGACAATACCCATTACGTACATGTGATATATATTATGTTGTTAGTTAGACTTTATATACACTGAGCATTTTCCATACTTCTAGACTTTAGTTCATTGTTAAAGAGTTGTATTAGATATTTTAATTATAATGTTGCTTAGGTTTCTTTATGTTGATATTGAAGATCATTATGGATGATTTGATGGTGGTTTTAAGTTTGAATTAGTCATAGGATTATACATAATAGTTTTATTACATATTTGATGGTTTATAAGAAAATTTTTGTAGACTTGTATTTTAGTAATACCTCCTATTCTATTAAGTCAAGGTTGTGCACGTAGTGTCACGGGCCCAAGGTCCAATTAGGCCAAGGTGGGGTTTTGGGGCGTAACACTCACAATTCAAAAAAAAGCATACACTCCCCACTTGTAGGTGCCACAAAAACTCATTCGTTATACGAAGAGTGCTAATCCAAATGCATATTCAAATTATTTTCCAAAACTCTCACTATGGGTGCAACAACTATATATCATTGCTACCCCTTCAACATGGCCATAAAAAAATAATTTCTTTTAGAAAGGAGGAAGTTATAGTTACATCCGATTATATAGGTAATAGGAGAAAGTATCGCTACCACAGTTAGAGTTTGGAAGAAGTTGAGATTTCATTGGGTTCTATTAGTAACAATGGAAAATAGCAACACATGCCGCTACTACAAATAGAGTTTAGAAGTTTGCTTATGGAACTATTATCAAAATGGATGAGGCTATAGAAATGAGAGTGTTGATTCTTTAAGCTAATAATTAGGGGCATCACTAAGTCAGGTTGATACGTGGCCCGGCTAAAAAAAGCTTGCCTATTACATAAGCCCTAGGGCCAGGGTTAGCCTCAATTTCTTAGGCCTATTTAAATGTGGGCTGGGTTAAGGCTTGGCTTCTTAAAGTCCAAACATAATTTAGGTTTATATATATATATACTAGTAAAGGTGCACGTGCTTTGCACCTATTGATTTTTTTACCAACAAAATTAAAATATTTTCTTATTTATAATTAGAGGGATATAATTATAGAGAGCGGTGCAACAAGGACGGATAAACAGAGAGCCACTTAATTGCTTCAAAATTTAGTTATTTATTATCTTCAATAGATGGTTTTATAGGCAAAGTCTTGTGTTCTTTTTCTTCAATGGATGCTACCTGATATTCTTCTTCTCACTCATGCACATGCATCACTCACCCGTGCACATCACTGCACTCCCAGCCTGAAAAAAAATACACATGCCTGAATATATCATTTTATTTTATGGTTTGGAAGATAAAGGAGCCACAATCATATGGTGTTCGAGTCATTGAAACATGTCAGCCATATTTGTAACGATGCTCTCAATCTCTTAGTTCCTCCCACCCCCACCCAAATAAATAAAGAGGTCTACATACATTAGGCTGTGTTTACATGATGTAGACCAATTCTGTTTCTCCCCATGCATAATGGAAAGTTATACACTACATTCGCACAAGGATCACCCAAGTGAAATTATTGCATCTAAAATCTGCAAACCAAAAGATGCAAAAAAAAAGATAGATGAATACACAACCAGACCCCAAATATACCAACATACCTGGCATTTTTCAACTTTGGTTGGTGGTAAGAAACGAGTAGTTTCATTACTCATTCTCATTTTTAAGAGGAAATACTTTATGATTAGGATTAGTTGAAATTAATTTATAAATATACTGAATAAATAAAAAACATGAATGATCCCAATATCCAACTATAAAGACAATTGAAGGGGCAACAATTAGAAGTATGAGACTTGTGTAATGAAAGCAATGAAGGCAGCTACACAGTTTCTATTTTCTAAGTAATGTACCAAAATAGTCACCTTCCATACTAAGATGTCTTTGCTTCAGAGATACTGAGCTCTCATGTCAACTGTGTTCATCCATGAGTAACAAACAAGCTGGACAGTTGGACCACCATACACGCTAATCAAGGTTTTGTAAGGTGGAGGTCCAAATCTTTCTATGTCGGGCATGTATAAAGCCCCAAACAAGATAGTTCCATCATTTCCCTGTATTTCGACGATCTCTGGTGGCTGAAGTTGAAGATTTTGAAACGGGGGATGGTGAATGGCTGCTCATATATAGGCATTATTAAGCTTTCATCGCGCAAGGAACAGAGTAATACCCTAGGTGGAGTGTCCAGAGAGTCATGAACATCAACAAACCTCTGCATCTGATGATCAAGTACAACCACATGTCTTCCTTTGCCATGTGTTAATATACTACTTATTTGATAGCGAGTTCATAAATCTACCATCACATGCTCAATCCGATAAAGATAAACTTAAAAATCTGAAGAGTTCTAAAAAATAATTTAGACTCATTTGTATCAGTTTGAAGCAAGATCTTCAAGAACATAGACACCCTTCTATTACAACAAGCTTGCACGTAAAATATAAAGACTGAAAGTTTACTGTTGATGATGATTCTTTCTTTGACTCAACTGTATCAATTTAAAGCAAGTTTGTCTCAAGAACTCCTCTACGAATTAATTGGATCAAAATCAAAAACTCAAAAATAATTTCCATTGGCAATGCTTAAACTAAGGCTAGTGGTTATATGCAAAAAGAGCTTCTTGAACTGCCTCAAACTCCCTTGTTATCTATCAGAGAACTCGATTATAAGATGCTAGCAAGCATGACATGCATATAAGGGCAAGATCAATTGATAAACAATGAACCAGGTTTTATCAAGTTCTGACCTTATTTATAAGATTCAAAAGGGGGAGGATTCGATTTCGAGAACAAATTCGTTATGAAATTATCGAATGCAAAGAGGCATAATCCAAATAATTACAAAGAGAAGTGGATTCAATGCCCTATTATTGAGATTAATAAAGGAGGCTATCCAAAGATATTTGAAGAAATCAGAACCAACTTGAAGTCAAATTCTTCAACCAAAAAAAATAAAAAAATCTCACCTTTCTTCCGGACTTGAAAGAGAGTTTAGGGTTCCGCTTCTGAATCAGTTGCGAAATGCCTTCGACGTTTCATGTTAAGAAGGAATTTAGACTGAAATATTTTTCTGCGAATTTCTTTAGGAAACGAGACTCTTAATAAAGGGGGAAGTTCTTTGGAGGAAAGGGAGTTCTTGTGGAGAAGGAGTTCTCATGGAGATGAGAGTCTTCTACGTGAGTTGGAGTTGGAGAAGGAGTGCTCTACGTGAGCTATACTTCCTTTAAAAAGTCTTTTAATGTTTTTTTTTTTTTTTTTGCACTTAGTAAACTTAGGTTATTCTATAAGTTATTAATAAAATGAGGGTATTTATGCCAAAGTAAAGTTTAGGTTACTCCTTGTACTTTTATTAGTAGAATGATATATATAAATGTGTGTGTAATTATGTAAATATTTTATAGAACATAGTTTTTTTTGTCTGAGTTATAGAACATAGTTATTGAGGAATTTCTCTCGGCTCTACATGGAGGTTGTTTCCAAGCCTTTTTCTAAAGAGTTTGCTCTTACATTACAATCATAGTTTTGTTTGTGTAGATAAGCTTCATATGCATTTTTACCTATTTTTTTAATGTTAGTTTTTGTTTTTACAATTCATTTATGTGAGTATTTGAAAATTCATTGCTCAAGTCAGAACTCGGCAAAGATGGATTCGATTTGGCTTGGTTGTACCCTGTTGATCAAGTTTTGGTTTTTATGCACATACTAAATAATATTTGACCTTCAATCTTGATATCTCAACGGATCCCCAATTTTTTTTAGTTGACTTGGACTATTGTCGAGTTCTAGTAAAATTGCTGCATGATATTTGATGGTGCACAAGCATGAGGTTTCAAACCATCCAATTGATGATTCTACCAGAGTGTTCTAGCCCCAAAATCAATCCAATGGTGATTTACAACTAGAAACAACTGATTGGGGCTGATCTTGGTTGGGAATTGAGATGTTCTATGCTGGAACTATTGATCAAATGAGCATATATGAACCATGAAACTGTGTGTTCACTCAAATAAATAATTTGTTTACCTTTATTAATTAAAGTCTATATTTCTTTTATAATAATAAGAAGACTGGCCATGTGGACAAAAAGATTGGGGACAATAGTGTTGTAGTGACACCCATCAAAGTATGTGGTATCGTAGGTGATGCATATATGATATTGAAAACACGGTTTTGAGAGTATAAGTAAAAAATGAAGCTGTTGAATAGTCATTATTGTATCCCAAACAATGTGCAATTCCAACTAAATTTTTGTTTAAAATTTAATTAATTTTTTTTACTGTTAAAGTATCAAAAATTACATTAAGCCCAAATTTTAAAAATACTGATCATGTGGACAAAAAGATTATGGACAGTAGTGTGGCAGCGATATCCATCATAGTATGTGGTATCGTAAGTGATGCATGTAATGTAATATTGACAACATGATTTTAAGAGTAAAAGTAATAAAGAAAGTTGTTGAAGAGTCGCTATTTTATTTCAAGTAATGTGTAATTCAATCTAATTTTTTATTGAAAAATATGATTATTTTTTTGTTTGTTACCGGGTAACTATATTGTTTTTAATATTTAAAGAATTTCATTAAACCAAAATTTAAAAAGACTGATCATGTAAGCAAAAGGATTGGGGACAAGAGTGTGGTAGCGACATCCATGACAATAAGAGGTATCGTGGTTAATGCATATGACATTGACAATACAGTTTCAAGCGAAAAAGCCAAAAATGAAATTGTTGAACTATTATATCTCAACTAGCGGGTGACATGTGCAATGCACGTGAGAGCGAGGGAAAGGGTTAAAGACACCCAATTGAACTCGTTAGTGGCACGTGCAATACACGTGAGAGCGAGGGGAAGGAGTTAACCACAGTTAATAAGAATTAAAAGGGGCACGTGTTAACCCACATGTGTGATTGAACTCTCCCCGAGGTCAATCGTGATTGGCTGTCAATCGCGATTGACTGTGATTCTAAATAAATAGATGGCAAGGGATGGTTTAGGAATTAAGCAAAATATTAAATCAAAGGCAGAGGTGGTTTGGGAATTAAAGGAAAACATTAACTCAATGTTTTGTTTTTATATAAGGGTAATTTGGGAATTTCTTAAAAATCATCTAGGCATGCCTCTCGCATTATAATAGTAAAGAAAAGATAAATGTGAAATTCCAACTAATTTTTTTATTAAAAAATAATGATTAATTTATTTAATTGTTGAGGGTAAAAAATATTATTATTATTATATAAAAAATGTTATTAAGATCAGATTCGGCCCGGGCCCAAACCCGACCTGGGACTTACTCTTCCAAACCGTTATGGGCTTGGGCTCAATAGATTCATGTATGGGCTGGGCTGTACAGGCCCTGCCCATTGACACCCTAATAATGTGTGTGTGTTGCGTATACGGAAGAGGTGGTTAGGATATTTGCAGGAACCGATGATACTTGATAGGCTTTGGCTTGTCTCTGGCGAAGCCAGAAACCCCTATCGGGGTTCCATACATTATGCGACAGTTGGCCAAAAATGGGGAGAAGCCATTTCATTTTCTCCCCATTTTTTTGACTTCTCCCCCATATGATATCTCTCCCCTTTATTCTCACGCACTTATCGCCACATGTCCTACTAAGGGTGGAAAAGTCAAAATCGTGGGCCCATGATTTTGACTTCTCCACCTCCACCTCCACCACTTGTCACCTATTCTATGGAACCCGAGATAAGCCCTTTCTGGCTTCTGTCAGAAGTCAGCATCACTAAAAATGTGAAACGTGTCGACATTGCATTCACTGACCGTTTAAGATTACGAAAGTCTCATAGACTGGATAAGCCTCTGATTTTTGGTGTGGATTTTCTCTTCCCGCGATGAGAAAAAATTCCCAATTCTGAAAACCCTAAATCTTGCAATTTGATATCTTATCTGCTCTGGAATCAGTCAATAATGGCGGCCATTTCTTCTTTATCTTTCTCTGCATTAGGTCAAGCATCGGAGAGGAAAGTACCGGTTTCGGCGACTCGATCCTTCGTTTCTAATTTCGACGGTTTTAGATTTCGGACGAACTATGGTTCCGATTCTTTCGTCGTTCAGACCTCGAATTCGAGTTCTCGTATGGTGATCCAGTGCTTGTCATCTGTAGCAGGTGAGTTTTTTCTAATTCTCATCGTCCCTTTGGGTGATTTTCTGCTCCAAATTGAGTTTTTCCTTTTCCGTTCTTTCCTGGGTGTGACTTGTTTCACTAATACTGTATTTATATAAGAAACTGACCTGCGATGTTTGGTTGTCGAGAAAATAGGCGAAAATATGGAAAAGAAAAGAAAATTTTGAATTTATAATACAATTTTTAATTGTGTTTTGTCCAATTTTCTTTTCTTTTCCATTTTTTTCTTATTTTCTCGGCAACCAAACATAGGGTAAATTCTAATACAATTCTGTATTTCTCTATGTTTTGTTGCTAAGAAAAGAGGTGAAAATATGGAAAAGAAAAGAAAATTTAGGATTTCTAATACAAGTCTTGGTTGTGTTTTGTCCAATTTTCTTCTCTTTTCACTTATATTCTAGGCAATGGAGCTGATTATTCTTTGAAATTTAAGGACATGAAAAAAAAGAGACAAAAATGGAACTTCGATGCTTTGATTGTAGGCCAGAAAACGTATATTGTAAAATATGGTTATATTCAAAATTATGCCACTGAGCTAGAGTATTAGCTTTAAAACTCTTTAGTTTATTTTTTTTTCCACTGATTTTCAAATGGGTAAAGTGAATGTATGACCCTCGCATGGAAGGCGCCAACTTGCATAAGTTTTAGTTAAAGTCATTTTTGTTTTAGACCAATTTGCTTAAGTTTTCCTAGAAGTCAATTTTTCTTCATTATGCTTCAATTATACCAGAAGGTTTGATATCAAGAAGGTAATCTTTACCACAAAAAAAAAAAGGTAATAAGAATTTTATTTCCTTTTTTCTTAACTCCTCCTTTTCTTTTTCTTTTGTTTCCTTCTTGGTGGCCAAAAGGGTACCTGTGCTGGTTGAACAATGAATTTGTTGATTGGTTTCAATAATTTGGCTATTTATCAATTTATAATGGTTTCAGGTGGTGTGCCCACAGTATCTGTGCCCACAGTATCTGATACAAAGCTGAATTTCCTTAAGGCATATAAGCGGCCAATCCCTAGTATCTATAACAACGTGTTACAAGAACTGATCGTCCAACAGCATTTGATGAGGTACAAGAGGACATACCAATATGATGCTGTCTTTGCTCTTGGTTTTGTCACTGTGTACGATCAGCTTATGGAAGGATACCCAGATGATGAGGATCGAGAAGCCATCTTCCAAGCATACATCAAGGCACTGAAAGAGGATCCGGAACAATATAGGTCTGTCAACCAGTTTCCTTTTCCCCTTTCTTCTACGAAAGCTAACTTTGGATTCACAGTTATATGCTAGAAGTAATTGTGCTAGAAGTAATTGTCACTAAAATTGGAACCCATGATTTTATCCCAATCATGTGTAGAATTTTGAGACAAGATTTTTAGAGTCAGTCAACTGATCCCTGGATGTTAAAGTTATGGTTTGCTTTTCTATATCCATATTCATGTAGGGGTGTAACCGAGCCGAGCCGAGCCGAGTAGGGGGGTGTTCAGGCTTGGCTCGTTGCAATGCATCTATGTTCAAGCTTGGCTCGAACTCGACTCGAGCTTCACAGATTGCATTCAAGCTCAGCTCGGCTCAAATTCGACTCGAGCTTCATAGATTGCATTCAAGCTCGGCTCATAAAATACTCGAGCTCAGCTCGGCTCGAACTCGACTTGAGTTTCACAGATTGCATTCAAGCTCGGCTCATAAAACACTCGAGCTCAGCTCGGCTCGATTCGGGTATACAAAGGGACCCTAATTTTCAAAGGGTATTTCCCACTTCAAACCATAGAATCAAAACAAAAATCCACACAAGCCCTAATTTCATATATACATATTTTTTGATTAATGAAATTATTTTTGTTATCAATTAAAAAAACTAGTTTTAAATCGAGTATCAAGTTCTATCATTAAAAAAAAACTTTCGAAAATCAGATTTATGATTTATGAAAATTAATCAAAATCCATTTTTCACAAAGATTGATCAACTAAAAAGTATATATTTTTCAATGAATACAATAAATACATACCTGAAAGACTAAACAATCGTGTGATTTGTGAAAAATCTGGTGTAAATATGGTTGGACCGTTGGAAGGTCTTCTTTTCCATGTCTTCCCGTTTTCTTCGCCGGGATTTGAAGCTTGAAGCATGTTCATCAATCGGTGGAGCAGGCTCGACGGAGGTGGAAGAAAGCTCGGTGTTGGAAGGTACTGAGAGGAAATGGAATGGAAGAAAGCTTTTTTTTTTCTTTGGTAAACGAATGGAAGAAAGCTACGGGTCTTTGTCTCTTCGATTTAGTAAAGGTGTAAAGAAAATATTTAACTTTTTCTTCTTCCCATTCTACTCACTTAGTTTTATGTATTTACCTTTGCATGCCATTAAAGGATTTTACCATTCTATTAACACTTCATCCCATATTTACGTTTCATGCCATCTAGCACCATCATGCGAGCCGAGCTTTTGTTGAGCTGAGTAGGGGTGTGTTCAAGCTCGGCTCGTTAACTAAACGAGCTTGAAAACCAGGCTCGACTTGGCATGTTTACTTAATAAACGAACGAGCACGAGCTTTTAACGAGCCGAACTCGAGCTATTCACAAGCACCTTGGTTCATTAACCATCCCTATATCCATGACCTAGCAGTTAAGACATGATGTTTTCTTTGTTGAGACCATTGGTTACTAAGAGCTTTGTAAATCTAAGTGTAGCAATTAAGTTTTCGGTTCGGAAGGACCAACTGATGGAGTTTTGCAGAACTGCTCTTTTAAATTTAAGTCAATGACTTTTAACATGTGCCACGAACCAGCCAATTTTGTGCTTGAAAAGATTAAATGATGAAAGAATGCAATTATTGATCCATGTTTTGTGAATTTGAATTGATTCTTCATAGCCTTTTCTGTTCATTTAATGAGAGTCTCTCAGCTATATAGTAGAGATTTAGAAGGATTCTATACCTTGAATTGGTTGATGTATCACTGCAGAAATGATGCACAAAAGTTGGAAGAGTGGGCCCGTGCTCAGAATGCCACTTCAATAATTGAGTTTCCATCTAGGGAAGGAGAAATTGAGGGAATCTTAAAAGACATTTCGGAACGGGCTGGGGGTAAGGGGAGTTTCAGCTATAGTCGTTTCTTTGCTATTGGGCTGTTTCGCCTTCTTGAGCTGGCAAATGCAACTGAGCCGACTGTCTTAGAAAAGGTTGGATCTCTTGCTACCTGCTAAAGATAAATTCAGTTTATGTGCTATTTGCTCGGTCAAGTGCTTATTCAAATTCATTCACATATAGGAAAGGTTTCCGTTACATACAAGAACTCCATGACCTGGTTTCCTTTTCTTATATTTTACTGTCTTGTGCATCAACGACTGCTCTGATGCTAATGTTAGGGACTAGTGCTGAAAATATCCTCTTGATTTTTTCTGTGTAGACAACTCTAATCTTCTGTGGTTTCCTAGTACTGTGGGAATTTTTTTTCATTTATTGCATATATTAAATATGGTTCTTAATTGAAAAAAATGGCGGGGTTTGTTGCCAGATCTAAATAGTTTGGATAAGGGCCATAAGGCACTGACAGTGAAGAAGAAAAAGACAACTGGTTGCTATTGGATCCCTTGTCACAATCACTGCTTGAGGCTTGAGCTGCGTTTCTCTGGCATCCCTTCATCCCTTGTAATCTAGGTTAATAACCATTTATATTTTGGTACTAATGAGATGTATGTTTTTTCTCCCACCAATATTTTACATTTTCCTCTGCTTTTTTACAAGTGAAAGAAACTCCTTTATTTCGAGCTGTACTATGTCGATGTTCTTAGTATGTTCCGTGCTGTACTACGTTGGGCATGTATTGAAATAATAGGGAAGCAACTCAAATAATTTTTTCCTTGAACTAATATTACATGCATAATATTTACATAGTTTTGATTTAGTTTTAAGAATCAAGACATGGTTGTGTATATCTCATAATTTCTCGTACTGCTATTTCTATAAAAGTGTTGTTTCATTATGATATGACAGTGTCAGTGTGCCAAAATGTTAGGATTTCTAGGATCCCCATGCCTGATAACAATGCATGTATCGACTATCTAGTTAAAAAAGTTACCAACCTTTTAGTCATTTTAAGAATTTTCTTACACATCAAACCCCGAGCTTCATATTGAACTTTCATCCAAAGTCTAGATTTTTTCCTCTTGATTGTACGAATGATGTAAAGAAAAAAACAATATTGGGTCTTCCATTATCTTAGGGGAGTCTCTAGGCTCCACCTCGCATAACAGTGTGATAGAAGTTCCCAAATTTTGTGGGAATTAAGTGCAGAAAAATAATGTAAAATTCTTAAATATATGAACAATTAAAAGTGTAACCAGTTAACATGTCATATATCATTGCGAATCTGCATGTAGATGGGTTTTTTGTTCATTTGAAATTCCTTTCTTTAGGACCACTTATGTTAGGATGTACGGAGGGTTGAGAATGGTGATCTAGGACATCTTTTAGGCCAGAAGTTTACCCCGATTTAATGATTCCTAATCATCCAGCTTAAAGTTGTTTCTGGACCATTTCTCATACTTTCTTTCACCATCCTACGTGGTGCCTATTAAATGGTTGGCGCATCTCATTGCATGTGTGCCACATGTACAGCTCATGTCGGAGAGACTCTAGTCTGCCATCTGTCTTGAATATATCTCCTATTTAATTTTATATTGCAGATTCATGCCATCTTCTGTTATATTTCCTAAGAATTGTTTCAAATTCTAATGACTTCGCATGTTAAGTAATTTCATTCATTTGCAAGCCTCAACTTCTTACATCAAACATTTTGAGGCAGAACAAACATACATGGCATAATATAGTCTTATTTGGCCTGGTTAAAAATTAACATTTTTTTGGCAATACCAGATATTCGAGTTTGTATTACTCTTTCCATTTATATCTACATGCATCCTAATTATTGTGTATAACTTGTCACTGAATGATGTATCTATTCTCTAATTCATCTTAGAATAATTCAGGTTTCTGAGTGATGGTTTGACATTCACCTTTGGTTTGCTAATAGCTTTGTGTTAGCTTAAACATAAATAAAAGAAGTGTGGACCGAGACCTTGATGTATACCGCAACCTGCTCTCCAAGTTGGTTCAAGCAAAGGAGCTCTTGAAGGAGTATGTGGACAGGTACAAAAGTTTCCTTTCTAATTTAGTTAGCTCTTCTAGTTCTTGCGTGTGATAGTATTTTTAATATTACTTGGTTGAGATGAGAATTGCATGCTATTCACATGGCATACGCAAACATGATGATAAACTTTAAGTTTGGACTGGAGCTTTGAAATGGAAACATGAAAAAAAAAAAAAAAAGAGCATTCCTCTTATCTGAACCCCCCTCCAAGGATTCAAGCAGTGCAACCATTTCACTTCAAAAAATTCAAGGTGTATCCCTGTTTCAACTTTGTGGTATCTATGAATTATGTGTGACCCGTAATCATTTCCCTTGTACCATAGTTGTTAAAGGCATCGCCTCAGGCGGTCGCCTAGGTGACCAGGCACTCTGTTGGGCTCAGGCAATTGATCGCTTCAAGTGGTCATTATTAAAAATCTGAAATTTGTAATATTATTATTTTTTAAGGATATAAAAATTGAATATGATTGTTTGGTAAAAAAAAATATATGTTATTTTATATACTTCTCATGTCTTTTACAATATAATATGTTATGATTTATATATCTAACAAAAAGAGTTTACTAATAGAAGAAAAAAGAAGAGACGAACGGTGTCAAGTATGTTTCTCTCGTGTTAACTTGTTCTCTCTCTCAATGGGTGGACCAATTGGTTTATCTCCTTCTGTTTATGGGTGGACCATATATAGTCCTCATTTGTTTTTTTTTTCATGATTGTTAAATTACAGCTAGCTCAGACGGTCCAATAACAAATTAAGAGCCTTTAAATGCCTCAAATTTCTTTTAGGACCTCCAAAATTCTTCTTAACTCATTTTTAAAGGAGTCTTTTATAATTTAAATAAGTGCAGGTCCTTTAGTTATATATTTTTTACTTATCAATATTATTTTTATTATTTATCTTGAGTATAATCGAGAAAAATAAAAAAATGAGAGTAAGAGATACAACATCTTCCTCTCCTCTTCTCTATTCTTTCTCCTCAGTTCAGCATCACATTTGAACGTCGGGCTATTTTTTTACTTTTTTATCCAGTCTTATATTCTCCTCCATCTCCCCTCTCCTTCCTCTCTTTCTCTTTCCTGTTGGGCTGTCTAATTTTCATCCCTCACAATCCCTATCTTTCTCCTCTTTCAGCAGTCATTGTAGACTTAATTTTTATTCCAATTTTTTCCAACACTTAAAACCTCCCTTTATTATTCTTAGAATTATCTCTAACGATGATTCAATCAAAGTGCATCTTATAAAAGAAAATGCTTCATACATAGATCTCATATTAGGGAAAATTTCTGTAACAAAAAGTTCATCAGCCAACACATCGGGCACCTCATGCTATTGCCTCAGGCGTCCATGGGATTTGTCGCCCGGTCGCCTTGACAACTACACCCTGTACTAGAAATGGATCTATTTATATGAATATCTAAATTATATGCATTTATAACCCATTAGTGTTAAAATAAGCCTTGAATTGGGTTAATCCTCTTAGTCAATTCTGTTGGTATTTTTTTTTTTGTGTTTCCAGGCATTCAATACGTAATTCTTGAACACTTAAATGTATTATTTACATTTCTGGTTGTTCTTGTGAACTTATGGAGTTCTCTTTTGTCTAGATAATTATCGGCACTTAATGTATTATTTACATTTCTGGTTGTTCTTATGAACTCATGGAGTTCTCTTTTGTCGAGATAATTATCAGCTTATAGCAATCCTTTTGTATTTTTTTTTGGTTTTCAGAGAGAAGAAGAAAATGGAAGAAAGGGTTCAATCTCAGAAGGCTAATGAGGTCGTTGCAAAATGCTTGGGAGAATTCCAAAATGTAGGCCAATAGGTTTCAGCAATCTAGTAGCTCCTACAGTGCTAAGTACACACTGTGAAGCTTCAACTCGCTGATTACTTTACCTCTTCTAATGCAGGGTGGAGCCTCCTAGTTACAGGCACCACTTATCATGAAAAGTGATTATATTTCAAATGTATTATTTAGAGTATGGTGATATTATACATTCTCTGTATTCACCCGGCTTTTTCCTTCTTTTTAGTTGTTTCCTTTTAACAAATTTCTTTCAAATGTAATTTTATTAATGTTCATATCTATAATCTGCAAGATGCATATGGTTAAGCATTCTCCATAGTGGGCTGAATTTAAATACCCTCTCTCTCTATATATATATATACTAGCAGAGATCTCGTGCGATGCACGGGTAATAATTAAGAATATCTAAAATTAAATAATAATATTTATTTATTGAAATATCAAGTAATATATTTTAAAAATATTTAATAAATTTTATTTTTAATAATATAAGTTTTTTATTTATTTGATACATTATTATTTGTATTAAATAATTAATTTTATAGTAATATATTATTTTAATTAAAAATCATAAGTCTCTTGGTATTAAACTTAAATTTATACATTTAAGAGTTGAAGATAAGAGAGGACTTTACCATAGTGGAGATAGATAGGGCCTCTAGGATGAGATAGTGGGCCCCAAACCTACAAGAGTTGGAGATAGAGAAGACTCTAAGATGAGATAGTAGATACCAAACTTGAACGGTAGAGATTAAAAAGAAAAGTTATACGTCATCTCTAAAATAGAACTTATGAGATTGAAGTTTAGATACCAAAGAGAAAAGTCTTATTTCTTTATATTATAGTAATAGATATATTGAATAAATGGAAATACAAGTGGAGGAACTTGCAATTGAACTTCACTGGACTGACCTTGAACCTATTTTATGTTGGAGAATGGTTTCAGAAATCACAGAAATACAGCAAGCAAATCTGAGGCGTCGGTTATACTTTCTTTAAACTGTATTCGTCCCCACAACGAAGTCGGCAAATAGGTACAACGAACGAACCAGTTACAGGATACAACAGACACTGTTTTTGAATGATGTTTAACATAAATAGTTTGTTGTGTTAAGTCTGTTCCAGAATACAGAACTTCCAGAATTTGCTCAGAGAAAGGAAATTAAAAACGAATTAGTTTGTGAAAGGAAATGACTTCTTATTTAAAGAGTGAATGCACCTTTTCGAAAAGGCACAAAGATTTGAAAAAGTTCAATAGTCATAAATTGTTCAACAGACAAAAGCTAACACAACAGTCGTAAAACAATTATAGTTTAAATTTAAAATTATTTTGGTTTTAATTAAAAAAAGTTTAAATAAAAGGGATTAAAAATAATCATTTGAGTCTTATAACCCAGCCCTGCCTGCCTGACTCGGCTCGGCACATGCATGTGTGGTTTGATATTTAGCATAGTGGGTATGGGTAATAAATTCCAATGCCCCTTGAAGGCTCAAGCCTTCTTCCAAAACTATCTTATATATACTTGTTAAAGTATTGTTAGTTTTCTAATGTGGGACTAAATTTTTGCTTTGAAAAATAACTTTCAAAAACACACTTTGTTAACTCAAGGTTATTTTTTCTTTAAAATATCCAAACACTTTACTTATGAAGACAAAGGAGAAGCAGTAGAATCTGGAGCTAAGTAACTAGAGTGGGAGTGAGAACGCCAAATTTCAATTTAAGTTAGGGTCGAGAGCGCCTTCGGAGCGTCAACATATATATAAATAATATTTTAATATTTTTTAATAAATTAAGGTTATATTATTAAATACTAAGAATTAATTAATTTTAATCACAATTAATAGAAGTTAAAAATGATTCAAAGGTTGGGTGTGATTGAACTTAGGAAAGTTCAATCACAATTGGTGTGTTGTGAAATCCCATTTCTCATATTACTAAAGAAGAAAATAAAGAGAAAATAGTTGAAAGGAGAAAATACATTTACAACGCTTGAGGTTTGGTGAAAATACACATAGACCCCTCAGTTTCTAGAAAATACATTAGGTACCCTTGCTTTTCAAAATAATGACAATTACACCCCTTCTATGTGTTGACCGTCAGTCGTTAGGCCCCCTTAGGTAGTCACGTGTCCCTTTTTAAACCCTTTAACTGTGGTTAAGATTCACCCACCTCCTTGGTTTTTAGAAAAAAATAAAAAAAAATTATTAACCTTGGTAACATTTTCTAACTCCTAGGGTTAAAAATTTTTCATTTTTTTTTTCTAAAACTAAAGATATTTGAGTGAACCCTAAGGGTGGGTGAACTTAACCACAATTAAGGAGTGTAAAAAGGGACACATGTCCCCTAAGGGGGCCACATGTAAAAAAAACCGGTTAGGTCACCCTGAGGTTGCCACGTGTAACGGTTAGGCCCTGAGGTGGCCACATGTCCCTTTTTACAAAAGCTTATGACACAAATATATTTAGTTTTAACTGTGGTTAAGGTCACCCACCCCTGGGGTTCACTCAAATATCTTTAGTTTTAGAAAAAAAGATTTAATCCTATGAGTTAGAAAATTTTAACTAAGGTTAATAATCTTTTATTATTCTTTTCTAAAAACTAAGGAGGTGGGTGAATCTTAACCACAGTTAAAGGGTTTAAAAAGAGACAGGTGGCCACCTAAGGGAGGCTAACCGATATTTGATTGACGGTCACAACACACAGAAGGGGTGTAAGTGTCATTATTTTGAAAAACAAGCATACCTAATATATTTTCTAAAAAGATAGGGGTCAATTTGTATTTTTGCCAAACCTCAAGGGGTGTAAATGCATTTTCTCCTAATTGAAAGCACGAAAGGTTATGAAGCTTAAGACAAAAGAGCGACAAAAACTACAAACAATTAATAAAAAACAAAGCAAATGATAAATGTGTCTTTTCTGGAAAGAGTTAAACAAATTTTTAGTGGAGGAAAAGTTACGGAACTGCCTTTAGTCTTCCAAAGGTCATTTGGATAGACTTTTCCAATAACATTTAGTTTTTAGGAAATAAAAAGTTGAGATTCTAGGAGCTGTTTGGATACATTTTCATTTTTCTGTTTTTTTAAAACTGAAAATAAGTTTCTGTTTTCAAATTTTTTAAACAGAAAATATATTTGACATTACTAATTGTTACTTATTTTAAAAAACAAAAAACAAAAAAACATGTTTGAGAAATATGATAAATATAATAATGAATAAGTAATTCCCATCCATAGTGGTGGTGAATAGTGGTGAGTGGTGATGGTGATGGTGGTGATGATGTTGGTGGTGGTTGAGTGGTATTGGTGGCGTTAGTGGTAGAGTGGTTGTGGTGGTGGTGGTGATTGTGGTGATGGTGGTGATGGTGGTGGTGATGGTGGTGGTTGAGTGGTGTTGATGCTGGAGTGGTTGTGGTGGTAGTGGTGAGTGGTAGTGAGTGGTGGTGGTGGTGGTGGAGTGGTGAGTGGTGGTGGTGGTGGTGATGTTGGTGGTGATTGAGTGGTGCTGGTAGAGTGGTTGTGGTGGTAGGTGGTGGTTGAGTAATGGGTGATAGTGTCGTTGGTGGTGCATAATGATTCTGTTTTTGTTTCCATAAACAGTTACTTTGATTTTCAAAAATTAAAAACAAAAAAACAGAAACATGTTTATAAACATGTTGGGTAAAAATTTTCAAATTTTTATTTTTAAAGAAGTTTCGCGCGGAAGTAAAAATTCGTGTGAAGTTTGACGGAAAAAATCGACCCGACAAAACGATAAACATAAACACCTCGAAACCCTTGTTCCTCTGATTCCGTTGCCTCTGCTCGTATCTGATTCCGCCGGCACTCTACTCGACTGTGATCTCGCCAGCGCTCCAAAGGAAGCTCACCGGTAATTCGTCCTCTCCGGTGATCGAAACCCTTGTTGCTCTTTTTAAAAAAAAAAGGGTTTTAGAGATCTTTAGGTTTTTTGAGTTTGGTTTTGCTGTATTCAAGCCGTTTTTTTGGGTAGTTCGAAAAACAAAATCTGTAATTCTGCTCTGTTTTTGCCTTAGTTTAAGGGTTTCCTTGATTATTTGAGTCCCTTAAGTATAATCTGTTCATCTTCTCGTGATTTACTTTCAAGAATCGACTGTATCTGCTGCTGATTTTCTCTATGGTCTGAGGTAAGGTTTTCTCTGAATGTGTGGAGCTTTGGCGTGCATTGAAGCTACTCTTACCGTTGATTTCGTAGTTTAGGATTTTTTCTGTAGTTTTGATTCGTCTTTGAGCAGGTATTTCAGTGATTTTCGCCTTTTTGAACTGTTTCTCTAGGTTTTTATACTGCATCTATATATTGATGGCTCTTTTAACATCTTTCTGTTCTTGCATGCGAGTTTAACAGCTTTTTTGAACTTGCATGCTTTAGTTTTATACCAATTAATTTGTGATCTTCTGGTTTTTTTTCCCTCTTTTTTTTTTAAAAAAAAATATTTTTCTTTTTATTGGAGTTGTTTGAGCTTTTATGTGCTTGCATGCCCTAGATAATTCCTCTTTCGAAGACGATCTATGGCCACTGTGCTTGATTTATGCCCCTGCAGTTTATTTATTTATTTTATTTTAAAGAGTACTCTTACTCCATTTGGTTGTCCGACTTGGGGAAGGATTCTGTTTAAGCCTTGGTTGATTTTCGTTTTAGTTCGTGCTCTTCTGTATTTTTCCACATGTTCAAGCTCTTGAAAATTTTGAAAAGCTCAATTTTTGATGGGGGAAAATATCTGGGGGGGCTGCAAGGGTAGCACAGTTCTTGGTTATACACTTATACCACCATATACCTCCCCGTGACAACTTGTATGTTTCTTTTGCCATGGTAGTCTTATTTGTCATGGCACAAAGCTTCTTGATTTATGCCCCTGCAGATTTTTTTCTTTTACAATTTGTTTTCTTCAATTGCTTGGTTGTTGCCTTTTTTGACTTGCTCAAAACAATGCATGGATTGAATTGATGGAAATGCACATCACAGCAGCAGCGGCTTGATCTCTGTGATCTCTATCAAACTCTTTGCTATTTGATTCTGATAAGCATTACTCTTCATATCCTAGTATCTCTTCCTTACAGTTTGTTCTTTCTTAAACCATTCTTTGAAACCACATTGATCCAGGGCACCTTCAGATTACAGTCTTGCATGTGGATGGGAATTTTTTTATTGAGAAATAAATGAAACTGATGTGCTTAACTACCATAGCTTGAAGAACATTCACATTCAATTGTTTGTGTATAACAATTTATATTACATGTGTGTTTGTGTTACTCATCGAAGTACCCTTTTGAATATATGACTAATATATGAAAATGCAATATGCTCTAAGCATACTGACATGCTGCATATTATTATGTAAATATATCTTTTTTAGTTAAACCTTGATTTACAAGCCAAGTACTTCTCCAATTTCTCTACTTCTTCTGGGCTTCCATGAAAATTGGAGTGCGCTGAAGAATCTGAAAAAGAAACATGATAAAAAAAAAATTGAATCACATGGTGCTTGAGATATTCCCTTGTGCAAATGTTTGGTTATTTTTATTCTGAATGCTTAGAAATATCATTACTAACTTGAACCAGAATTCTTGATCAATGTTTGGTTAAGAGGCAGGACACCTAGTCTGTGGAACTGATATTCACATACTTTCCTCCACATCCCAACCAAGTTCTGTTTGTAAGTCGGACAAATGCATCTTTTAGAAGTGAATCACAATTCCTGAATAGCTACAGACATGCATCTCTTTGAGGCAGGACACCTAGTTTGATTTTTTTTTCTATTCAGTAGCTAAGTTGCTAGGATACCCACTGGTGCACATTCATGGTGGTGGGATAAGGATGGCAGGCCATCCTTTAAGCCTATTAATCATCATTGATTCAAGCAATGAGAATGTGGTAGGCCTTGAATCCAATATCAAATTGGTTAGCATTGATGGTTTATCATTTATATAAATATTTTAGAAGTGAATCACAATGAGAATGGATATTTGATTGAATCATTTATATAAATATTGATGGTTTAAAACATTTATATAAATATTCTCAAGACTTGCTCACTAAACCATTGATTTGTTATCATTTATGAATGAATTATAACTATTGATCTTTATTTTAGAAAAATGTCATTAGACACAGATGATGATATCTTCATAGCAACAACAATAAATGCATTAGAGACATATAGAGAGCTTCACTTTGTTAAAGAGCCATTCCAGACATCAAAACTTACAGGAACTAAATTTGTTTGGGAGCTAATGACTGAATTTGTTTGGGAGCTAATGTTTTTATATATGTTTCAGATTTTTGACTCGTGTAAAACAAATTTTTACGAAGCAACTATGCATCGTTGCTGAAATCGGGTGGTCTTTACCTATTTGTGCACAAGGTATTATGCAGACGACCTTAGTTATCATGAAGTTGAAATGAACAGTTGTTTTCTTGTTCATTTTGACCTTAATGGATGTCTTTTGTTGTGCAGATGGAACAGCCCTCAGATTCCTACAGGGTGTTCTTGATCCTTTGCAACAGAGTTTCTGATGGGTGTCACCTTACCAGGGAAACAGGAAAGGATATTTCTGAAGCTGGGTTTTCAGGTCTTGATATTAACATGGCTTTCTTCTCTACTTTGTCACTTATAGGCCCACATGTATATGGAATAAGTTGCAAATAACAGCAAAATAATGCAATTGGTGTTCATGTGTTTATTCCTGATCTCAGTTTGCCATTGCTTAGCTGCTTTTAACATAACATGCATCGAGGTTGATTGGTTAAAGAAAGTGATGCCAGTGCAAGAATGTGCAGCAATCTCGGGTTCTCCAAAGTTGCGCAAGTGTTGCAGCTGTTGCCACAAACCTTTTAATTTTGAGGATGTATGTGATGCTCTCATGACACAAACCTTTTAATTTTGAGGATGTATGCGATGCTCTCATGACGGAGAAGCATAAGTATGTATTTTGCTGAGATTGAAAGTAATGAAGTAGGGCACGGGTGGAGTGAGGATTTTCTTGTAGTGGGCGTGCAATGGTTGATTGATAATAACTTTTTTAATGGTTTTGTGAAGAATGATTAAGTGGTATGAAATATTCTTAGTCTAATTCTACGGGTTCGGGGTGTAGGAGTTTGTATCCATTTGTAAAGAATTTTTTTTTAATTAGGGTAAACCAATAAAAAAAAGTTTTCAAATGTTAAAAAAATAAAATAAAAAATTCAAAAGTTACTTCTTACAATGGTAAAAATTTTGACTTTTGAATTCTTAAAAGTCATTTTTCAGATTTGCAAACCAAATGTTATTTTAGCCACCAAATGATCAACTGACTTTGTTCCTCAAGAGTTATTTCTTGCAAAGTAACTTTTAAGGAAGTATTTTTCATCTTTAGGAAGTCTATCCAAATACTACCTTTAAAGTTTCCAAAACTGGTGGTTTGTTTATTGTTAAACCTTATTTTATATATGGATCCGTTTTAAAACCGTGAAAGTGAGGATTGAGAGTGGAGTGGGAAGGGAAAGTGATGGTTTGGGTTACTAAGATCTGGAGCACTAATTTTTTCTGGTACGGAGGCTGTCTAAGGTCCCCTTTTTTTTGGCCACATGTTCCCTTTTGAAACCCGGTTTAACTATAAAGAGTTAAATATAAAGAGGAGCTTTCTCTTTTTAAACTATCTGGTGGTAAATGTATAATTTTGATGTGATGCAAAATTACAAAAATGCTACATTTATAGTGTAAAAAATGGGGCTCTGCATCAACACCGTGATGCAGAGCTCCGGCTCAAAATTAATCTCTTTAAAATATGTTTAAGATTCACTAATCCTTAATGTTCAACACCTACCCTTGCTTTTTTTGTTTAAAAAAAAAATTAACCAAGGTTAAAACTTCTTGACCAGAGTTCAAAGCAGTTAAAAAAAAAAAAAAAAAAAACGGAGTTTTGTGAGAGCAAGTAGCAATAGTCTCTCCCCGCCCCGAGGAGCATGCAATTGATATGTCTATGTCTGTAAGGGAAAATAATCAGCTCCTCTAGTGAGGAGTGAAGGGAGCGTCTTGGGACCCCTTTTCTACTACGTGTCGCCTATTAACTCTCTATAACAGTGGTTAAAGATCCACTAATCCCATCTACCCTTGGATTTTAGGTAAAAATTAAAATAAAATTTAACCACAGGAGATTGAAAAATTTAACCCGACCAGTCTTTTGAGACCAATCATTTTGGATCTCATAAACCAATCATCTGTTGCAGAATCATCTCCATTAGAGCAGTGAGCAGTGTCTAATAAGTTCCAAACCCTAATGGATCTCTTACGTTCTAGTTCTCGTTTCTCCATTAATCGATTCATCCATCCTCATTGTTCTTCGACGACTCTTCGCAACTCCTCTCGATTTTTAACTGTAAGGTCTCTCTACATCACATTCACATTCACTTCGCTTGATTCTTCATTCAAAACTCGAATCTTTATTTAGGGATTAAAGATTTCCACTCTGTTCTTTGGAAATTTTCAGGTCGACCTTACCGTTTCCTCTGCAGAAAGCAAAGTACCACAGAGAGCTCCAAGCTGCTGTTGATGTCGTGGAGAAAGCTTGCCGTCTTTGTGTCGATGTAATTTCTTGCAGTTTTTTTCTTCTTCTTCTTCTACGATGCGAAATTACATTTCCATTTTCCTTCTTAAATTGTTGATTTTTGTTTTTTGGTGGCAATCGAGCAGGTGAAGAAATCTTTGTTCTCTAGCGATGGAAGGATTCTTGAAAAGAACGACCAAACTCCAGTCACTGTGGCAGATTTCGGGGTGCAGGCTCTTGTCAGTTTGGGTAATTTAATTATTTTTTTATTTTTTCATTTTCCCAGTTCTGACTTCTAATTAGTTCTGTTCTCACATTTGAATAATTAGTTTTATTTTGGCTAATTGTTCTTTCAATGTAGAGGATATTATACTAGGAGATATTGATTCAAAATTTTGTTGAATTTGTTTGGTTATGAATTATGATGATAGAGCTGGGTAGGTTGTTTCCTTCTATTCCCTTGGTCGCTGAAGAGGACTCGGCATTCATAAGGTCGAATCTTCTAGCGGATTCTGTGGTCAATGCTGTAACTGATAAAGCCAGTGTTGGAGATAAAGCATTGACCCATGATGATGTATTGGAAGCTCTTGACAGAGGAGGAAAGGATGCCTTTGCTTTTGGAGCAAAGCCCGCCACGTATTGGGTGAGTCTAATGTAAGCTTTTGAGTATGATTCAATGTAGTTGGGACAATTGAAAAATGTTTCCAAATTTGAAAGCAGTCTTCATTGTGGGGAAATATTCATTTGTCATATATTCAGTATGTTATGTGATAGCTATATTGATGGAGGTCATATGTAGTACTCTATTGCTTTATTACTGCCACCTCTTGGTGGAAAGGTTATTGTAGAGACCCAAAATTTAGTTTCTTGACATTCGTGCAATTTATATGAATTTCTTGAAATATGTACCCGATTTTAAATGCATGCATTCCTAAAAGATGAATTAAAAAGGATGCCTTAACATATCCTCAAGTTCGAGAAGCCATAGTTTTGTCGCCGCAAATCGGAATCGAGTGATTTTTAAATTTTTGGAAAGGTATTGGAACCCTCTTCAAGGTTCATGTTACCATTTTTCCAGATTCTTAGTCTGAGTTAGGTTAATAGTTGGATTTCTGAAACCAGGGTTGCTGAAATCCATTTGCAGACCAGTCAGCTTTAAGGGCAAATTAGTCCATGAATAAAGAAGAATTAGAAATTTTGCAAAACATGAAAATTGTTTCTCTTCGAATGACGGTTCCAACGTAAGTTGAATCGCTCAATTCCGATAACCGAGTCAAAAGTTATGGACAAAATACCGAAGGCTGTTCCGAGTATTAAAAAAAAAATAATAAATTTAGGGGGGGGATCGATCGCCCAACACGGGAATTTCCCAAAAAATCATGATTTTGACCCTTTTTACCTCCCCTATGGTTCCCAAACTCTATAAATACCTTCTTAACTCGTAAATTAGGTTTTCTAGAGCCTCCTAAACATAAAAGAGAGACAAAAGAGAGTATTTTGAGAGATTCAAAGAGGGAAAAGCCTAGAGATTTCAAGGATTCAACCAAAGAAGAAGGAGAGAGACTTGAGGATCTAGATCGAGACCCATTCGCAAGCGTAAGATCATAGAGAAGCGATCAAGCGAGGTAAATAACTTTCTCTAGTTCTCAAATTTATGACTATTTATCTAAAGTATGAATCTAATGATAAGATCAATGTAAAATACATGATTAAGATGTGAATAACGTAAATAATAATCCATAATTCTCAGTTTCATGAATATTAATGTAAAGTAAGATTTAAAAAGGTAGATCTAAGTAAGAACTTGAATACAAATGAGATCTATGAATTTTTATCATCCCTTGTGTATGTTTTCTTAAGAATTGTTAAAGTATGATGTGAATAACATAAGTAGGATGTGAATAACCCTATTGATAGTATATTTTATGCGAGAATAAAGGGAAAGAAAATGGTGGAGATATGTGAATGTATGTAGTAGAAGGGATGTATGTCGGAGATTGGGTTGAATGATGGTACGTAGAAATGATGATTTTTATATTTTTGTATAAGTGAGGATTTCATTGTATAAGTGAGGATTTCATGATTACTACTTTATGCATGAATTACTTGAAACCAATGTATGATGAATGACCCATTATGAGTTTTAACGACCAAAGAATCATGATGATGTATGATCTATTGAAGTAAGATTCATGAACATATGTTATTATTGTTATTGTTAGAACCTTGCTTCAAGAGTGGTTTGGTGCCCGAGGTTGAGGAGGGATCTTAATGATTGGGAGATCGGCGATCTAATCAGGCTTCTGGAGTGTCTATCGTCATCTATGATTTTTTCGGAGGTCAGGGACAGTCGGTTGTGGAGTAAGGATCGGCTAGGGAGGTATTCCATTAGCTGGTTGTTTCATTCTCTATCTTCTTCAGAAGGGGAGTCTTTTCCGTATAGGGTGGTTTGGAATCCAGGAGTACCCTCGAAGGTCTCTTTCTTCTTATGGACAGCTGTGTTAGATCGAATCCTTACGGTGGATCATCTGCAGAATTGAGGTTGGAGCTTGCCGAATAGATGCTTTTTGTGTCACCATGCGGAGGAGATGACGAATCACCTTTTATTGCATTGTCCAGTAGCAGTTGAAGTGTGGAGTCATTTCTTGTCTTGTTTGGGCATGGCTTGGGTGTTCTCCTTGACTTTACGGAATTTATTAGAGAGTTGGCATTTGGATGGAAGCGGTGATGTAGGGGAGGTGGTTTCGGGAGTTCTTCCAGGGGCGATCACTTGGTGTCTATGGAAGGAGAGGAACTAGAGAGTGTTTGAGGATGTCACGTCTTCAGTGCCCAGTCTGTGTGGTCGCATTCGTTCTCTTATTTTGGAGTGGGTGGGGGCCTTGTGCCCTAGGGAGGACTTTCAACATTTCGAGTTGTAGTTTGAGCTGTCCTTGTGGGGAGGGGGTCGTAGGTGGATCTTTTTGTAGATGCTGAGTTTACTTACGTGTAAACTCTGTGTTAGTCTAGTTGGCCTCCTTTGGTGTTTTTCTGTTGTTTTCTGTTTCTTTCTGTTGTCTTGTTCCTTTTGCCCTTTGTTGAATAAATTCTGCTATTGATAAAAAAAAAAAAAAAAAAAAACCTTGATTTATGGATGTTTAAATTATAATCTATAAAATTTATATGCATGATGATCGATAATGGATGTAAGATATGAAAGCTGCATGGGTAATATGCATTCGGATAAATAAGCTTTGGTTAGGGTTTTAGTGGTTTAAAGATTTTATCATGGTGATGTGAATTGCTATGATGGATTCCTGATACCCTCGACCTATGATTGAGAGTGGAATTTAACCGAGGGTTTATTACTGATTTCAATCACAACAATGTTATATACATACGCACGATGTGAATATAAATACAAGAAAGTAAGAGTCACAGAAATAAGATTGCATGAACGAGTTTTCTCATCAATAATGAATACCAATAAAGTAAGTAACTAAGGGTACATCGTACCCAACTTCAAGTCTAAGTTCATCGATGTTATATCATGCCCGGCTTCAAGTATAAGTTATGCAAGCGTATGTTATAGCTGGCTTCAAGTCTAAGTGACAAGGATGCTAGTGCCTGGCTTCAAGATAAGTTTCCAAGGGTACTAGTTATCTGGCTTCAAGGAAGATATCAAAGAAAAATAAGAAAAAAGTAAGAAAAACAAGGATGCTAGTGCTTGGTTTCAAGATAAGTTTTCAAGGGTACTAGTTATCTGGCTTCAAGGAAGATATCAAAGAAAAAAGTAAGAAAAACAAGGTTGCTAGTGCTTGGCTTCTAGATAAGTTTCCAAGGGTACTAGTTATCTAGCTTCAAGGAAGATATCAAAAAAAAAAGAAAAAAGAAAAACAAGGATGGTAGTGCTTGGCTTCAAGATAAGTTTCCAAGGGTACTAGTTATCTGGCTTCAAGAAAAGTAAGAAAAGAAGAAAAGTAATACAAGTCAAGAAAAATAAGATAAGAAAGAAAAGTCAAGTAATAAGACAAGCAAAATAAGTAAGATTTGTATAAGTGAACACATGAAAGAATTAAAAAGAAAATATGTTCCGCACTCTGATTTATGTACGTGAATTGTAATTGAACTGTCACTTTTATGTATATTATCATTATAATATTGATTACTATGGATTGTTATATACGCGGAGTAACTTGTTACTCAGCCGATAACTTTTGTTGTCGGCAGGTTCGAGATTTGATAAGTGTAACCAGGAGCCTTTGAGTTGAAGAGGAGTACGTAAGGAAGATCTTGTAGGTGATCATCTCAAAGAGGAATGGGATTTTGAGGAATGGTTTTACTGTTATTAGAAATTGTTTAAATTCCAGAGAGATTGTAATTAGTTTATTATGTTTAGTTTTAAATTGAGATATTTAGATTTGATGTGGTTAATTAAAAAGTTGAGAATCACGAGGATGATTCAGATTATGTAGGTTCAGTTTAATTGATGTTCAGTTGAGGTATTAAATGTTATTTTATTGAAGAAATTTTTAAGTTCAGATTTTGATATGCCTTTAAAGCTCATTAAGTGGATTAAGTCAAGAAAGTCACGTGCCAAAGTTCTCATTTCTCCTAGGGGGGATTTTGGGGCATGACAGTTATGGACCTCATCACCTTCACAAGTGCATGGTCTATTGCATGTGTTGGAGTCCACCCTTTGTTTTTGTTTGTTTTTTAGAAAAAGGGAATTGTTGGAATACTATCTGATACCGTGGTACAATATTAAGGGCATTCTCCTTGTATAGTAAATAGTAATGTACCAGCAACCCGTATTGGCATGAATGCCGCTTTACTAGTAAAATTCTACCCTTGTACCATATCTTCATGGCTATCTCGATAAATGTTTATGTATATTTTGCATTGATTTTTGCAATAGATTTTCTACTTTGTCTCTATTGATTAAGCTTATAGACTTAATACAGGTACTTGATCCAATCGATGGCACAAAAGGGTTTTTGAAAGGTAGTGAGGCCTTGTATGTGGTATGTTCTACTTTTTAATTTGACTAATATGTTTGCTTAGTTGCTTGTATGAGGAAGTTCCCTTCAGTATTGTGAATTATCTGCTGAAATAAACAAGCTTATGCAAAGAAAATATCCAAGTGTGTACGTCTTAACTAATATGTGCCTTTAGAATATGATGCAGAAAACTCACAGTAGATGTGTATTTTAGTCTTCAAGAATCTGTAACTATGTCCATTTAAGTTTAAAGTGATGCTTGATTGTCAAATTTAGGATATCTGACCTAAAAAAAAAATTAAAAATCAGGAGTTGGTACTGATTATTGCATGGGGAAGTTTGATTAGGAGTGTGATTTAAATAGGCTAGGCTTATCAATGATTTGGACGGGTTCTTAGCATCCCACGACATACAATTTGAATCGTTTAGTTTGCTTGACTTGTAGGAAAACGATTCAAATCATGAGCCTGAAACACAACAGAGAGGATGCAATTCAGGAGTGGGGATTTCATTGAGTTGTATGACTAGACTTGGGTGTTAAACTTACGATTCCAAGCATGCACCCTTTGGCTTGATGCGAAGGATACATACTTGGAATTTATGGGAGTCTGTGCTTAGGATTTGAAACTTTCACCAGTAGTTGCAGGTAGTTGTAGAGGGAGGCTCTGGACAAAGCGGTAAAGCGTAGTGATTATCTTTCCATGATGGAAGGGGTTAATGTGGACTCGTAATTGTTGGTTGGTTCTTGGTGATAAAGACCTAGATTTGAGTTTCTTCAGATTCAAGTTGTGAGGCTTGTCTATATTCCTTGGTGACATTATCTGACATGTTGGTTTGGCTGCTGAGCCTCCATGCTGTATTTCATGACATTCATTTAGATTTTTTTTGCCTGCTTTGGGTCTTATTGCTTCGGTTTGTCCTTACTTCATTTGACTCACTAATGTTGCTCGCAATTCTATGGAGAACAAGCTTGAAATGTTTAACTTTCCTGTTAGGATCTTTGCATTTTCTGTTGGTCACATTAAATGGAGATCATCTAGTGGTATTGTGCTTTCTCCCAATAGTTGTGGTTCTTTCCAATTTCTCTGTGTGGTTTATGATCTTAGGTGGGCTGCTCTTCTTTGATTTACTCATGTGATTATGATGGGGGAGAACAAGCTTGAAATGTTTAACTTACCTGTGAGGATCTTTGCATTCTCTATTGGTCACATTAAATGGAGATCATCTAGTGGTATTGTGCTTTTCTCCCAGTAGTTGTGGTTCTTTCCAATTTCTGTGTGGTTTATGATCTTAGGTGGGCTGCTCTTCTTTGATTTACTCATGTGATTATGATGTGTGGAGCTCAGAGGCAAAGAAGGGTCAGAACTGTGTTGGTGATTACAATATCTGTGAGTGTTGTGAAATGCCACTTGGATAAACTCGCAAACATTTTCAGGCAAGAGTCTGATTTGGAGTTTCCATTAGGGATGTGAGGTTGGAGCATGCAAATAAATCACTTATTTCTTCTCAATATAGCATGTGAATTGGTCCATGATTGGTTCCTTGGTGGAGAGCATAATCCATCAGCCTAATTATCGAATTTTTCTTCGAGTTTGGATGATCAAACTTAATTGTGAAGGTATACGGAAAACCCAATAGAGACTGTTAATGGGTGTTATACCACTTTGATAAAGGAAAAAAGGTAGGGTGTTGGTGATCACAGTCAGTAGTAGAAATTGTACGTTTTGGTTATTGGATTGAGAATCCCAATTTATACAGTGAACTCTGGAAGTTCTTCTAGATTCTAGAATCTCTGTTAAGCCTTTTTACTGTCATTTTCTGTGCGACAACTGTTATATAACCGTGTCCCTCTCTACTGTATTGCACAGCTGCAAAGCTTGGAAAAACTGAGTAAAATGCTTGCAAAACTAGTTCTCAATATATTTTTCATAATTTTGAAGTACAAGCTGTCTGTTTCCTGAAGGTCAGAAATTAGTAAAACTGTTGATTACTGGATGCCTGAAGGTAGGGCTGCACTCAAATATCTTTACTATTATAATGCGTGAGGCATGCGTAGATGATTTTTCCAAAATTCCCAAATTACCCTTATATAAAAACAAAACATTGATTTAATGTTTTACTATAATTCCCAAACTACCCTTGTCTTTGATTTAATGTTTTACTTTAATTCCTAAACTACCTCTTGCCATCTATCTATTTAGAATCACAGCCAATCGTGATTGACCTCGGGGAGAATTCAATCACACCCGTGGGTTAACACGTGCCCCTTTTAATTCCTATTAACTGTGGTTAACTCCTTCCCCTCGCTCTCACGTGCATTGCACGTGCCACTAGCGAGTTCAATCGGGTGTCGTTAACTCCTTCCTCTCTCTCTCATGTGCATCGTACGTGCCACCCGCTAGTATATATATATATATAAATTATTTTTGGGTAATTCTATTTATATTAATATAGAATAATAACTTAAACTTTCGTTATTATAGATTGTAATAATTTTTAATAAATAAGTTTAAGAGATAATAATAACAAAAAAAAAATTAAGAATTTGAAAGTAGAAACTTTGATCTAACTCTCTACTCTTTGGACCGAAGGACTAGTATGAAATCTTAATTTCGTATGTGAATGCATTAATTTTCTGTAGTTTATTTTGTTATAATTTATTAATAAACACTTTTTATTAAAAATTTGTAAACCAAATAAAATAATTCTGTGAATAAAGCTTGAGCCAACCCGAGCTCGGCTCGGCTTGAATAAAGTTTGAGCTCGAGCTTGATCAAGCTTGTTCAAGCCAAGCTCCTAAACATTCGAGATCGAATCAAGCTCAAGCCGAGCTCGAGCATGTTCAAGTCAAGCTCAAACTTGGCCAACTCGGTTCAGCTCAGCTCGAACACACCCCTACCTGAAGGGCTATCTTCCTAGATTTTTGACTTCTAATCAGTTCTATGTAATTCTTTCACACCAAGAAATCACACTCTGCTTTCTACTTGACCAGATGAACATGCCAGTTAACCAGATGTGCTTTATTCTGTTTATAAAAAGGAAATTACATATAACATGAGCTCCAAAGAAATATTACTTTATGAATCCCTCTAAATAATTCTGTTGTGGCATTGAATCTCTTGTTCTTCTCTGTCATGAAATTTTCAGCCACTACAGTTGAGGGAAAATAAAGGTGTAAAAAGAATAGCTAGCTGTAATTTTTCTTTTGGATCGGTATAGCTAGCTGTATGTTATGAACTTATGACAAATATGTTTCACTGTATATCCCAGAACAATGAACTTGCATTCTACAATGAAATTGCATTAGATTTTATTGTTTCACTCTTCATTTCTTGGTTTTCTGTTTGGCTAAAAGAGTACCTTAATTTTCAGGTAGGTTTGGCTCTTGTAGTGGAAGGAGAGATTGTATCAGGTGTTATGGGCTGCCCTAACTGGCAGGAAGATATTTACAACAAATCTGCCACCGGAGTCAAGGAGCATAAAACTGGTCTATCTGGATCAGGGATCATTATGGTTGCCCATGTTGGATGCGGAACATGGACCAAGAGGTTACCAGATATGCTGGTTAGCATGGCCACTAGGTCTAATGGTTGGTCCAGATGCTTTGTGGATGGGTGTCGCATGGTTCAAGAGGCACGCTTTTGCATTTCCGACAGTCAAACCTGGGAATCATTGCCACTATCCATTTTATTCAGCTCAACAACTAATGCTGATAGTGTTGGGGTTAAGCAAGTTCTCCTTATCCCAACATATTGTGGAAGGTTTACTCTTAATCTATGCGTCGTAGAAGTATACTCCCCTACTACCTTTATCTGCTTCTACTTGATATATACTGCTTTTATATTGATACTAGCTAGTATTCTGTCTGAGTTGTTCTTTTCTCTTAAGGAAGTAGTAAATAAGCGATCATTAAAAAGCCCATACACAGAAGGTACACATGCATTAATATATCCACCATCACCAGTGAGTTCAGGTTTAAACAATGTTCAAATTTTCTCCAGAATAACTTGTACTGTGTAACTCAAGCTCTGAGTGCCTCAATTGATCTAACAACCATATCTTTAAAGATCTGAATTCATAGAATTCTTGGGAAATTTACACAAAAAGTAACCCATTCAGATGATAAACAACTTCTTGAAGATCCCCATTGAGAAAGGCAATCTTAATATCAAGCTGGTGTAGAGGCCAATCCTTGTTGGCAGCAATGAACAAAAGGAGTCATACAGATTTCATTTTTGAAACTGGGGCAAATGTCTCTTCATATTCAATTCCTTTAGTTTGAGTAAAGCCTTGCGCAACCAACCTAGCTTTATATCTCTCCACTATTCCATCGGGTCTCATTTTGATGGTGTAAATCCATTTACAACCAATAACTTTTGCTCCAATAGGAAGATGAACGAGCTCCCAGGTCCCATTCTGATCCAAAGTGGAGAAAGCCTATGGAACAAGAGATGGTTGCCTTCGTGAAACATTTCAGTACTAGGAGCCAAAATAGAGAAGGGACAACGACCATTAAGCACACGAGAAGGAATATGATTAATGAGATAACATGACATCAAAAGAGCATCATACCAATAAAATTTGGGAACATTCATAACCTGAAGAAGTGAGCGAGTGACGTCAAGGAGGTGACGATTCTTTCATTCGGCAACACCATTTTGTTGTGGAGTATACGCACATGAAGTCTGATGAATAATACCATGGTCTTGCAAGTAAGATTTGAACCTAATAGATAGATACTCTGTTGCATTATCAGAACGTAGACACTTGATGTACTTGTTATACTGATTTTGGATCATAGTAGAAAATTAAATAAATGCATGAAACAAATCAGACCGACTTTTAAGTAGATAAACCCCACACATTCGAGAGAAATCATCAACAAACAACACAAAATATCTAAAGCCATTCCTCCCGGTAACTGGAGCCGGTCCCCAAATATTAGAGTGCACAAGATCAAACAAACCTAGGCTTTTAGATAAGCTAGGGGGATAAAAAACATGAGTCTACTTAAAGAGTTTACAAGTCTCAAAATCCAAAGTAAGAGGTGAGTTGAGAGAAGAAAACTCAACAAGAGACTTCAAAATAGAAAGGGGAGCATGCCCATGCCGACAATGCCATAATAGATGTTGAAGTTGAAAAGATGGGTACGCCCTAGTATGTGGCATTTTGGGTCCAAAAAAATATAGTCCTGATTCATGACTCTTAGCAATCGTCTTCCCTGTCTTCAAATCCTGAAAAATGCAATAGGAAGGAAGAAAGTGACACTACAATTTAAAGATTTGGTTAAACTACTCACAGATAACAATTAACAAGTTGGTGCAAAAGCTAGGGATGAACAAGGTAGATGGCTATGATAAGGAATTAGAAAGATAAATAGTACCACTACCCAAGACTTCTTTGGTTGTGTTATCTGCAATACGAACTTGACGACCAAATTTATGATGTGTAAATTGAGAGAATAAAAAACGCTCACAAGTCCATGTGATTAGAAGCACCCATATCAATAACCTAGGGAGAGGAAGAGGCATGGAAGGTTGACGAGCTAAAGTAGGATCCATAGAGACGGCTCGACAGTATCCTTAAACAAATGTTGGAACTGCTCCTCTGTAAGTTGGAGTGGTTGTGTCATGAGAAGAGATCTGATCGATAGAAATGGCAATATGGGCAGTGCGAGGAGATTGATGAGGCTTGCCGTGTAGGTCCCAACAATAATCTTTAGTATAGCGAATACGCTTAGAGTGATCACACCTCTTTACATCTTCTTCACGACTATCAAGATTGCGACCTCATCCACAGCTATGACGACGACAATGACCACATCCTCCTCTTGGGCCCTCTGCTTTCATAGCAGAAGGGAAGGTGGAGGTTTCCAAAGGTGATTGATGAAGAAAAGTCTTTTGTTGTTCTTCTTCATTCAAGAGAAAAGGCATGGCAGTACTAGGACTTTTAATGCTTTTATTTGACAACAACTGGACTTTAATAAGCTCAAATTTTGACCTAAGACCCGCCAACAATTGAAACAACCTCCTCACTTTTCTTAACTCCACACGTACAATGACATGTACACTTGGTAGTAGGAGAGTAGTGACTTAATTCATCCCATAAGTGTTTCGGCTTATTAAAGTAGTTGTTGATATACAATTCCCCTTGTTGTAGACGCTTAATGTCTATTTCAAGTTGAAAGATTTTAGCCAAATTCCCACGAGAGTACATGGAGGCTAGGTGATCCCATATTTCCTTAGAAGATGATAAAAACAATAATCCCGTAGCAATAGAGGGTTCAATCATGTTCAACAGCCATGACATAATAAGGGAGTCATTTCCTCTCCACTCTAACAATTTCTTTTCATAGTTGGGATCTTCTGTATTGGGATCTTCTACATTGGGATCTTTTGTATTGGGTTTTTCAATCGTTCCATTAGCATAAGACCACCATCTACGACCCATTAAATACAACTTTATGGCCCAAGACCAAAGAAGATAATTGTTACCATTCAACTTTTGTGAAACTAACACGGCATTATGAGTGTCGACATGCCCAAATGAAGGCACATTTAGTCCAATATTAGTATTTGAACCTATATAACTTCGGAACACCCACTAGAGGCCATATTACAACAAACAACTCAATATAAACCAGCCCAACAACACTTACTAGCCCCTTGAATTCACAGCTAGCATAAAAAGTAATATCAAGGACAGATACTCACCTGAAATAGCTCGATTCAGCGGAAATCAAACAGTTGCAACACCAACTTTCTCCTTAACACATGATTGCAACCAATACACATCAACCCACTCACGATAAACCACCATAGGTGCTTCAAAACAGCCCATTGGAAAACGTGGTCCCTTCATTCTATGTGTATAAAGGGATTAAAACAAACATTCCAAGAGGAAGATTTTGGGTTTACAAAACCTCAACAATATAAGCAAACAAAATTAGGAGGGAAGGAAACACAGAAAAACCCTACAATCCGAGCTTTGATACCATGTGGTTTTGCTACAGACCAAAGAGATGATACCAAAAAAGATGGGGGGAAGAAGATGGAGAAACAAACCCTTGAGAGACCCTTGAGAGTGTTTCTCTTGTTTGTATTAGGAATTTTATTCTTCTCTCTTATATACACATGAGACAATAGAGACAAACAATAGTATGCTAAAATATATCATCTAACATACATATATAATATATATATATATATATATATATATATAATTGGATTTTTCCCTAATGAATGTCGTAGTGTCCAACACTGCTTATGTAATTGGATTGTTTATATGCTTACTATAGAGCTTTTCATGAATGCCACAAAGTGCTGTCACACATTTATCTTCAGTACCTGGTTTTTGGTGAATGGTGAAGAATAAACTGTTCTTATATCATTTCCAATGACTTGAGAACTCTATTTAACCTTGTGAGTTGACTTGCACATGTCACTATTCCTCGAAGGATAGCTATATCATTTCTTGAAATCAGATTTTGTTTTGGTTTTGTTAACTACTACAATAGAATGGTACATTTTGGGGCGGAAATGCATTTTTTTAAATTTTTACTGTGTTGCTGTTTTAGTTTTTCTTGTGGCAGTTTAGCAAATGAAATAATGTCTCCTTTCAGAACCAGTGATTTTCATATAATAATTGATGTATGCCATTTTTGTTTCCAGCTTGTGTAAGTACTTAATGGTGGCTTCAGGTAGGGCGTCGGTTTTCATTCTTAAAGCCAGAACTCAAACCGTTATCAAGGTAATTTATGTAGTAAGTTATAGTCAAAATTGAGTAACAACATTGCAGTTGCACGCCTTGATGTTTTGACTCAATCTACAATATAGGCTTGGGATCACGCTGTTGGAATGATATGCATACATGAAGCAGGGGGAAAGGTGTGCATCCTTCCACTTGTGTTTTCTTCTTTGTATTTCATAAGTTTTGGGTGTTTAGTTGCATTTAAGACCTAGCTCTGATCAACTAAGAATATCAGCTGCCATTGTCTTCCAGAAAATATGCGAGGTAAGACCTAGTATGGATAAATGAATAAAAATAAATAAAATCTCAACATCTATTTGTCATCGTTCAACACGTCAACAGTATTAAGAAACCCTGTTCCCATTGAACTAATCATAATGCAGTTTATAACTACTCTGTTCTTTCTTTCAACATTTCATTGATAGGAGACTAATCCCATGTAATCAGGTTACTGACTGGAAAGGAAGTCAACTTGATCTTGCTGCAGATCAAGCAGAACGGAGGCTGATCTTTCCTTCAGGTGGTGTGCTTGTGACAAATGGTAACCTACATAACCAAATCTTGGAGATGATTTCTGCCGGTTCATCGGTTGTTTGATAATAGATACTACTCAATTTGGTGTGTGATACTCACTGATTTATTCATGTGATTCTACGATTCTTCAGTGATCCAAAGAAGATTGATTTTAAGTTTATGATCCAAATAAGAAAAAGAATCGAATAATTATTCTATGATAGCAATTATAAGTTTTTGTTAATTCCAAGTCATAATTTGCGAAAATTGATTTTTTTTAAATAATTGAAATTTATAACTAAATTAGTAGAGTTTTGTAAATTAAAGGTATTCAAGTGTCATTTAAGCAACTGTTAATTATCAATTGTGTAGTTCAACAGCCAACAGTGTTATCGCCCATGGTTTGGATAGAAATGACAACTTTGACCTGCTCCATAACCGGAAGTCCAATAGATATAGCATGTGTGATCTATCATGTAATTGTTGATTTATTTAACTTTATTGTAATAATATGAGTATTAAAATTTTTGAACAATGTATGGGTGTTTTTGGATATCAGAGCATCTACAAGGCCATCAATGTGTAGCTTTGCTCTTTAAACTTACTTTAATTGTTGTACATGGTTCTTTTTTATATTTTTTTATTTATCTTTTGAGTCTTGAGCTTGTAATCATTAATATTTTTAACAGTTTTGTTAAAATCAAATTTGATCGTAAACTCGTAAGAGGTGGTATTTGAATCTAATCTGAATTTAAATCATAAAATCCATAAAGATTTGCCCTAGAAATTAAGCAAAAATTATAACATAATATCTAAAAATTCTAAAACACCATATAGAAACAAACTTTTGTTTTTTGTACTACAAATATTAATATCACTGATCGCATGTATATCACACATTTCTTCAAAAAATGGGTAACCAAATACCTATATATTACGATCTTAAAGTGATTCATGTGCCCTTTCATTAACAAAAACATTTTTCAAAAAGCTATTAAGTGCAAAAGGGGATCCAAAGGCACAAAAAAAGTATAAAATTTTCATATAATTGAAAATGTCATTATCATCATATCCATATTCCATACTCCATGTCATCTGTTGAGTCATCAGTATATGGTAGCAGGCCTTCATCCTCCTTATCCTCATCAAATTCAAGGTTTTGTATCATTCACAAACACCATCATGGTAGGTTTTCTTACAATAATTACACCTTAATATTTGTTTACTGTTTTCATCAACAGGAGCAACAATGCTCCCACATGATAACAACACTAACACATGACATTTTCTCATATAAAGCGTAAATAAAGTAGGTTTAAAGTGACTTAACTTAGGTATCATACACCACCTTAAAACTAGGAAAAATATTGTTCCATGTGATGCACTTAATCCGTAGAATACTTCCAGAGAAATCCTTGTGCGATTTTATGTGTTGGTTGCAAAGAAATCAAAGATTTTAGCTCTAGGATTTCTTGAAGAGGAGAAAACACCAAATCTCTAAAACCCTATTGCTCTAATGTAAAATAAGAGTTGATGGACAATAAACAACTATAAGTAAGCCCTTTATATTTAAATATGAAAAATGGGTCTCTATTTAGTCTTGTATTAATTTTAAGAATAAAAAACACTGTAAATGGGCTTTGGCCAAATCCCGATCGGCTCCTACAGTTCTTACGAGTCATGCAATCATGACTTGAATCTTATGACTTGACAATGAGTCTTACGATGTAATCCAAAATGCAATTAATTTGGGGCACAGATTTGAGTCGTTTTTACTACGATTCAATTTGATTTGCAACACTAACACTAACACGTGAAAATGTCCACGTTCTTCTTATTTCTTCCATCCAACTGAAAAATATTTCACCATGTGGAAAATATCTTGCGAAATTTCCAGCGAAACCAAACTTTGAAGTTTGGATCCTACGCCATCTTTGTCCCTTGCTTTCAACCCAGTTGGTCATTATAAGATATATTTTTTAAAACAAAGACCGATTGGAAAATCAGAAAGCATCGTGATTTTGTTCCTTCACCTTGTCTAGAGCTGTGAATGAGATAACCCTTATACTTGAAGCTTTGGGGATCTGGTTGGAATGGCAACATTTTTTAAATGCCACAAGACATCATGAAGTAAATCATAATGGTTACAAATTAGCAAATGTTGGTGTTTATATTAACAGGTTTTAGAGGTAAACCCTTGAATATGATGGATCTTGCGGATGCAACCTTTTTTCCCCCTATTTAATAGTCTTTTAGTCTTCAAGCCTGTCCTACTGTGATCGTGATCTAATTAATCTCACCATAATAAAAGAGGGGTTGGGGAGGCATGGTTCCCAATGGTTCCTTCAAAACTAGAAAGTTCATAAGAACATTCCAGTGGATCATGTAAACCTATATAGGCATTCCTTCTGACGATTATATATGTCAGATTGAGAGGACAAGAATTGTTTGCTGTGTCGTACACTCACAATAATTAAGAACAGTCACATCTAGAACTGTTTGACACACAAAGAATGTCTCAGTGAGGAAGGTTTATTGCTAATAATGCATTCTGAATCTGAAATGCTTTACTTCATGGGCAGTTTTTTCTTTTTCACTTTAACTTGTCTGAGTTTGTTCTATTCCATTTGCTGGTGAATGATGCTGGCAAGAGACCTGCAACTCGTATGCAGTAGCTTGATGAACTTCATGGGTTTTCTTATTCTTTTCTTCCTTTTCCTTAAAATTTTTATTTGAACTTTCCAGAGTTGGTTATCCGGGTGTGGACAGCGTTGCTGGTAAGAGACCTGCAACCCTGTGCATCTGATCCATAACTATTTTCCATGTGTCTGCTCCGGATGCATGAGTACTTTGTGAAAGTTCTATGACATAGAATTGCTTGATACAATGTTATAATACTGTGAAAGAAAAAAAGAACAGGAAAAATTGAAAAGTCATTTTGTGCCTCAAATCACTGCAAAAGTTTGACAACTGCAATTTTTTTTACATGTGCTCATTAAGAACATTTTAGGATACTTTCATTGATTTTATAAACACTGAAAATTGATGGTTTATTACTTATTTATAAAGGATATTCCTAAAAGGCACTTTGCTAATAGTTTGGTTTTAATCGTATTTAAACTGACTTTGATATTGCTATAAGAGAAAATTTTTATTCTGCTCAATTCACATCTTTTTTTCTTACATTTGATCATGTATTGTTCTTTCTCTTAATCTATTATCACTTTTCACATTTTCTCTTCATCAGTCCGTGATGTTTCAAGTTGAGGCTATAATTTTTTCAATAAAACATGCCTTGGGAGGGATTGATGAGAGACCACATCCCATACTTTGCCCAATTTTGTGATTTTCGATCAAAAATCTTTTTTGATGACTGATGAGTAACTAGTCTCCTTCAGATATCAAATTTTTGTTTCGATTTACTTTCTCCACTGTAGTCCCAATCCGGTTTAGAGTGAGACTCCTCAAACTACTCGTTCAGTTTATCCATTTTATATTATAACTCGTCCTGTATTTGGGTTTAGGAAACGAGTTATTTCGCTCACTCACTTCTTGTTTTTTTGCCTGAACTGAGTTGAGTTGGAAATAACTCGGTTGTAGGTTAACACACAAGACTGTTCTGATCAATTTTTTGGCCAACTCTCTCTTCCATTTTTCTTTGACAAGCTTTAGGCACCAATTCTCTTTCGTTTCTTGTACGAATCTTAAACTTAATCTGTGGTTTACCATCCGTCCATGAAGTCTGAAATGAGAGTAGGCCATGACAGAGTAGCAGTAGGGAAAAACTTTTCCAACACTGCAGTCAAGGGCGGAGTCAAGTGGGGGCTAAAGCCCCTGAACTTTTGAGGAAAAACAAAAGTATGTATATATACTTTATTATTTTATTTGAGAGGGCCAAGGCATGGGGCAAGGGGGCAGTTGCCTTCCTAAACATTTGAAAAAAATAAGTAAATTTTATACTATATTACTTAATTTAAGAGGGCATAGCCATGGGCAAGGGGGCAGCTAACTACCCTGACTTAAAAAAAAAATCTTTATAAAAGGACACTTGACACGGACTTGGCCCTCAAAAACCCTAACACACCTTAGAATACCTAATCATTTTTGACAAATCCATAATGCTCCGTTCTTTTGGTGGAACTTTTAAAGTGTAGACTTTTTATTGTTTCTTGCCTAATGTTACTTAATGTCTAGAATTATATTATTCCATAGAGTACAAAAGTTCAATAAATATGGAACTTTCAAGTTCCACCAAAAATTGTGGATAGATGTGGAACTTTTATTTAAATTAAATTTGATAAATATGAGATCCCATCAAATAAAAGGGTTAGAAGCCCTCTCCCCTCTCTTCCCAAACTCTGGGCTTTTGTTCCAAAACATTAATGTTCCTATCTTTTAGAAGTTCCCAAAAAAAGGGGAACCAAAAAGATTATTAATATTATCAATCAGCCATCCATTACTTATCCCCTACAAGTAAATCTTGGCTCCTCCTGATTATGTGATGTCTCCCTATCTGATTATGTCAGCGGCTGTGGTCGTATGTAAACCATACATTTGGTACAACCACGTGTCCTGATGGTCGTACGTCAGTCTTAGTATTTTAGGAAAGTTCTTGAAGGCCGATAGGGGCCAAGTGTTTTCTCTTCCATAATACATCACCTAGGACAGCTTCTTCATCCCCATTATAGTATAAGCCTATGGACTCGATATACACCCACGTAGTATAAACAAATGTGCTTGCATAGCTATAAAATAGTAGTGTGATATACTGATATTCACACATGGTTAGATCTCGTATCCACTTTAAACCCTAAAATATATATATATTTCTACATATAAAAATACCATACCCCTTAAGATAATGATGACAAACTCACTAATATTCAACGTTTGTTGGAGCTATTGGACAGCTCACAATAGAAACTAAGTAGAAGAGATGTAAGAGGAATTTTGTGAGAAGGTATTAGACGAAAAAAAAAAATCTTGAGGGTAAACTCCTACAAGATGTAAGAGGTGAAAATCTCTGACGACAAGAATGGAGAACGACTGAACGAGTGAGTGGGGCGGTGAAAATCTGACAGCCGTTAACACAGGGAGAAGGCAGGTGGAATGTAAAAAGCCTCTTGTACAAAGGGTATTTTCGGAATATTAATTATTGGTTGACACAAACTATTATCACTTTTATCATACCTTTGTTTATTTATATATATAGAGAGAGTCAACTAACAGGCGTAGGTGACTTATTTGAGGAAGCCATGCACAAGAAAGCCCTAGATTTCGAACAAGTAGTTACCCTATTGGGTATAAAATGTAAGCATATCTATAAGTTAAGTATAAGCCCTAGTTAACAATGAAATAACAAATGGGGTGTCTCCATGGCACCAAGCACGGAGACGTATGCCTAAGATTTTGGTCTCATTATTCTAACTAAAGCGGTATTACTAGAGCTTTAATAAAGTTTACGGGGGTATTGCTTTCATTCCATTATTGGGTACTCTCATTATGGTAGCATATAATTGGGGGTAAGGCAAGACAGCAAAAGTAGGTTTAGGGCTTGGGGGGTCAAATAATTCGTTATTTATTTAATCATATGCCATATCTCAGTAGATGGATAAATTTATATTTGACCAACCCTTTACTGTTAAACGTTGGTTAATGAGATGCTTTAGTACATGATTTTCAACGTGTTCAAAGTAGGTTTCACATTAGCACAAGGATTTGCTGCAAGAGGTTGGCTACAAAGAAGGCTGCAAAAGGTCTTAGTCTTAACCTTATCTTGTTTTTTAGAGTGTTGCGTTAGCATTTTTTAAAATCTAAGAAGAGTAGCATATACCCTAAGGGTTAATGCGGAAGAGTGCTTTAGGGTTAGGGTTAAAGATTTCATATTTAGGACTTGAACCTTAACCATTAATTAAAACACCCTTCATGATCGAACACGTCATCATTAACCTCTTAGGGTCCTTAAAACACCCTTCATGTTCTTGTTCATGTTTCAACTGAGGTATATGTACCTCGCCTTATATTTTAGAAAGAGTCTTCATATGAGCCGGAGCTCTGCTTTACCAGGTTGGGTTGGAGGGGAGCTTCCTTTTCTACTAACACATGGTAGTTCTATAATTATGAAAATACAAAATAACTCGTCTTTTTTCATAATTACAAAACTATCATCAAACATTACACGCAAATGGGGAGCTCCGCTTGACGCACGGAAACAGAGCCCCGGCTCATATTTAAACACTTTTAGAAAATGACTTTGTTATTGAAACCGTCTTAGAGCCGTGACCACCAACCGTACTCCCGAACATCAGATTTCAGGTAGGGCTCATTTTTATATGGTGTACCCCATCTGAAATCTCATGCTCGGGAGCACGGTCTCGGGGTCTCGATCCTAAGGTCTCATAAGCATACGGACGTTATACCCATAAAACATGGTTAGGTTAGGATTTAAGCCTTCTTTTATATTCACGAATCCTTGTCATATTTATATTTGACATGCTTGTCATGTAAGCAAAAAGCACACGCATGTCAAGAGACTAGGGTTTCTTGTTGGGAAATAGACATTGAACCACACGTCATAAATTGTAAGGTGGCGGGCTAATGGCTTCGGATTACATCTGATCTGATGGATGCCCGAGTCCCGATTACATCTAACGGATGCCTGAGGTCCCACCTCGGACATCCACACTTCATTGGGCATTGACGAAAAAAAAGAAAGAAAAGTCATTTCATTTTCTTCCCAAGATTTTGATTTCTCCCTATATGATATCTCTCTCTCTTTAAAACACCATATGTCCAATGATGTGTGGATGCACGAGGTTACAGAGAAGCCGCTAATGATGGGCTAATTAGGCTTGGTGGTCCCAGCATGAAGAGTTGGCGTCTTGCATGGGGACACGTAGTTGGGAACGTTCCTTCCCATGAGATTTTAAAATTAATTATCATGGAGACTATTCTTACATAAAGGGTCGTCATGCAATATCGTTCATGCCGGGGACAGGATAGCGAGCGCAATTACTCTTGTTTTTTTAATGCCATCGCTCATGCATGTGAGTTGTTGGGGGCAGAGCCGGAGTAGCCGGCTACGACTGTTGGCGCAAGCCTTTTTTTTTTCTCTTTTGGGTTTAATTCGCGCAAGCTTGGTTGAGATTGTGTTCTTTTTTTTTTGCTTCGGTTATCTAAGGTTAGTAGGGTTAGTGGTTAGTTTGGGGATTAGAACTCTTGCGAACTCATCACTTGGAGGCATAGTGACAAAGTCGGGGTTCGGGAATAATCTGACAAGGGGTCAACTCATAAACATCTAGAGAAAATTTAGAAAAAAGGTGGGGTGTGGCTTTCATTGTAGTTGATTCCAGAAGCAAATCGATTGTGTTCTTCTATAGGTTCTTCCTTGTAGTCATAAATGTTGGAAGGCTATGATCAATTGTGTTGTATGGGTTTGACATTTGTAACCACCTCTTTGAGAGACCTTTAAAAACGTTGGCCAATAAGAAGAATTGAGGAAAGAAGACAGATGATATGGTTCTGTTGCTATTTACATACATTTAGAGAAAAAGAAAACATGGGTTGAGAAGGAAATTGTTATTGTTAAAAAAAACAGAGAGCTAAATGACGCAAGAAATGTGGTTTAGGTGTGCCCTAATTTTTGTCACGTGGCAATCTTTGTCGAGCGGGCCCACTCTGTTGTCAGCCACGGCCCATGGATGAGAGTTGGGAGAGGGACGGAATGCAACGTGAATTCAAACTTCTCACTAACTTTGTTGAAAAAGAAAGGTACCCCTACAAAGGACCGTCTACCCTCCTACGTGGCAGTCAAAACTTTGTGAGACCTTCGCACCATTTGATGTGTCCCATCTAGTATACTATGATCCTATGGTGTTAGTCATTTTTGACCGTTGAGAATAATAAGATAAAAAATCCTGAAGAGGGGACTAATTGGAATGGGTGGTCCCACTCTATTTTGTTTTATGGTACAAGATAGTGGGTTAATGCTTTAATGCCTAACATTTGAAGCTTAGGAGTGGGTGAATTTATCATTGAACTTGGGAGAGTTCAATCACACCCACATGTCAACACGTCTCCCTTTTAAATCTTATTGAATTTACAGAGATCCATTGAACTGGGAGAGTTCAATCACACCCTCATGTCAACACGTCTCCTTTTTAATTCTTATTAATTATGGTTAAGATTCATTAATCCTTAGAATTCAACAATCTAAACTTGGTTTTTAGAATTAAGGTTAAAATTTTTTTTAAAACCCAAGCTTATTTTGTTGAACCATTACTGTTAGTGAATCTTAATCATAATTAATAAGTGTTAAAAGTGATCTGTGTTGACATGTGGGTGGGATTGAACTTTGCCCGAATTCAATCGTGATTGGCTGTGATTTGATCTCCGATTTACAACCATGACATCTTCAAGTCTCGATCCCTAAACCTACCCCAAAGTGGGAACAAGACCATATATGGAGTGGACCACTCTCTTTCTGGTTAACCAAAGAGGGAGTTAGATTCGACACGGGATCGTCTCCGGTAGACCGCCAGCTACCACTAGAGTGGCTTAATTTAGATTTGCTTGTGTCGTGTCCGGAAAACAGAAGATGAAAGAGCCTCAATCAAAGGTCGTGTCGTCTCTCGTTCCGGAGTCAAGAGGAGGCGGTTGGACAGCGAAAGGATGGGATTAGAATCAAACAAACCAAATTATTGATTGAAAGACGAGTGGAATCACTCACTCACTCACTATCAACCTCCAGTAAAAAAGAAAAAAAGAGTTCTATTAGTTTTGCCAACAGCCAAACAAGGCTTAAGCGCTCCCTCTCTCAATTTTTTATTTTTACTTTTTTGTAAGACTCTAGGTGAGAGAAAAAAGGCAACCGAGATAAAAGTTAGTTAAGTCATGATCCTTTTGGAGTAGTTGTGTGAGTTTACTCTTATGCCATCTTAATGGTTACCTTAGGTTTGATGTGTGTATTTGATTATCTCCTTAAAGAAAAAAGAAAAAAAAAAGAGATAATTGTTATTTTTTACGAAAAGAATTAGAACCGTACTAGCCGTACTCAGGCATTTCCAACCAAAAATCGACACATGAGGGGTTGGGCTTTCAGTAAGGGGTTGGGTTTTGACTGACAGTAAAGAATGCACATGAGTAGGGCTAGCATGCCTCAAAGGGTTAAAATATCTCGAAATGATTAAAAATTAAAGTATTAAAAAGAATGCTATCTATACTCTCTTAATAAAATAAATGACTTTGTATGAGGCATATTGGTGAAACTTGGCAGCAATTAGTTTTACAAAAATGTGAAATGCATGCTTTCAAAAATGTATATAAAAATACCATCCCTTATGCTTTTCATGTCGGCAGCATGGTGACCCTTTACAACCTAGACTACAAAGGCCATTACTAAGTGAAACAAGATAGAGTCTGGAAATAGAAGGCAAGTCAACCACCCTAACAACAAAACTCAAAGGGTCAGGGCAGTCAAATTTCACTCGAATTTTATTTTATTATCTAAACAGCGTTAGCATGCTTAGCATTCCTCTTCTTAAATGCACAAGAACTAATTTGAGACAAAATTATTTTCTTTTTTATTATAGTTTTTTTTTAAAGAAATTAATTATGAACAAGAACTCATGTTGTAGAGATAATCAGAACAACCAAAAAACCAAAAAAAATGTTTAATGACATTGGTAGTTTCGTAATTACAAATATAAGGGTATTTTGTTAACTAAACTTTTTTATAATTTCCAAAATAACCCTATCAAATGCATGTTTTTTGGTTTGGCTCATCTTCGTAGTTAATCTCACTTTTCAAAATACCCTAATTATTAGTCTAAAGTAACTGATTATCATAAGGACACATGTCACTTCAGCACCAAGAGCGTTTGAAACTTACTAGATATGGACATTAATACATCATTAGTCAACCCTTCATAACTTTTTATTTGACTATTTCCATGCAGGATAAATTTGATTGGAGATAAAATGGCTACGGAGTTAAATTGTCAAATACATCTGGTAGGTCTTACAATCTTTTGACTTTTTTTAAAATAAGAAACGAATGCAAGCCTGTAATAAACTAGTTACAGGAATCTAATGTTAAACCTTAGATTTTGACTACACTTTCACCTAAAATTATTGAAAAACACAAACACTTAAGTTGAACAATCTAAACCAAAGTGACCTTATCATATCGCAATAATGAAATGAGTCTCGACCTCGTGTACTTAGAAATACGCCTTGTCCTTGATTCTCAAAATTTTGTTACTTTTAAAAAGAAAAAACTATAATTAATACTAACCCAATTAATATTAATTAATAGGAGAAGTGTTATGTTTTTGCAGTGTAAATTGAAAGTCCTATTGCATCCTTCCTTCTAGAGGATCCAGTGTAAATTAATTTTGAAAAAAAAAAGATAAAAATATCCTTCTTTTATATTTGTAATTATCAAACAAACTATCACTAATATGAGCAATCGAAAGATGTTTTGAAGGGGGATTTTGGATATTACATAAGAAAAATAGTTGACAAAATATCATTCTTTTATGAGATTAAATGTGAACAGGTGATAACATATAAATGGAGCAACCCAAAATAAGCCTTTGACAGGAATATTTTGGAAATTACGGAGAAAAGGTTTAGTGATAAAAATACATTTCTTTGTATTTGTAATTACCAACTGCGCTGCACAAAGCCTTTTTTTGGTTGCTTCTTTGGCTATCCAACCAGAGCTCTTAATCATAGTTAATCTTTTCTTTTATATTTGTAATTATCAAACAGCCTCTACCAAAAATGCATATTTTGAATGCTCCGGATATCTCTTCATGGGAGCCCCTGTCATAGTTAAGCTCTTAAATAGTTGAGATTAACTATCAACATGAGCTAACTTCCAAAAAAAAACTATCCACATGAGCTCGGTTGAACAGCCAACCGAAGAATATTGCCCTGGAAAGTGGTAGATTAGTAATTATAAGCACGAAAAGGGTATTTTTAACAGCAAATTTTTTTCATAAATATCCTTTCACAAGGCAATTATTGGGTTGCTTTGGTTGACTCTACTAGAACTCCTATTGATAGTTATTCTCTAAATATTTCCATATTTCAAGCACCCTCATTTTTTTATTACTTAATCACAAAGAGATTGAATCACAACCAATCGTGATTGAACACAAGTACAGTTCAATCGCACCCACAAGTTAACACCTTAATAACTATGGTTAAGATATTTTTAACTATTAGAGTTCAACAATCTAACCTTGGTTGTTAGAAATTCTTTTTAAAAAAAATTAACTGTAGGATTAAAATTTCTTAACCCTAGGATTAGTTTTGTAAAAATATATATATATTTTTTCTAAAACTCAAGGTTAGATTGTTGAAAGGAATGGATTAAGAAATCTTAATCACGGTTAATAAAAGGTAAAAAGGACACATGTTGACTTGTGGGTGCAATTAAAACTCTCTCCGAGTTCAATGGCGAATAAAATAGATAAAAAGGAAGCAGGAAAGCGAGCCGAGTCAATTCAAGAAGGGTTGGAGCCAAGCATTGAAGGAGCAGTAGAGACGCCGTGGGTTCCCTGTAATGTGGTCATGGAAAGCGTCAGTTGGAGGGAGTACGTGGCGACATCAGATTGATGACAGCTAATACGAATCCAGAAAGCTATGAGAGGTCATCGGCGGGAAAACGATTTCTAAATAATCAGGATTTTTGCCCTCCAAAGAGAGCTTTGATTTTCCAGAAGAGGACACGTAGCTTGTTTGATAAAAAATGGCCGGCACCGAATCCTTTGACTTCCCCCTTTTTCTAAGCCTTCTCAGCTATTTATATACCTGGTAGTTCTCTCCATAATTTGACACATACTGCTTTTCCAAAGCTCTTCAATCTCCTCCTTTTTCTAACTCTCTCTCTAAAGGACTTGCATCATCATGGGAAGAACACCTTGTTGTGATAGAAATGGACTGAAGAAAGGTCCATGGACTCAAGAGGAAGATCAGAAGCTAATGGACTACATTCAGAAACATGGCCATGGGAGTTGGAGAACCCTTCCCAAGAATGCTGGTATTGATTAATCTTTTCATAATTGTACCTACCAGTCGTTTCTGTAGGGGAAATTCTTAGTGGGTCAGTACTAGTACTGATACTTAAAGGGACTAGTTCTTGGCTCGAAGGCTTTAGGACAACCTCCATTACAAAAATATATATATATATATTTCCATAATTGTCTTATTGATTTGTATATTATATGGCAGAAAAATGGATTATGGGTTTTTTTTTTTTTGATAATTGAGCTAATGGGTATGTTGTTGTTTGAATGTATAGGGCTCCAAAGGTGTGGAAAGAGTTGCCGTCTTCGATGGACGAACTATCTGAGGCCTGATATCAAGAGAGGGAGATTCTCGTTCGAAGAAGAGGAGACAATAATTCAATTACACAGTATATTGGGAAACAAGTAAGTTCATTTTCTTCTTGTTTTTCTTTGATTTTTTTAGAAAATTTTTAATACTATAGTTAAATGGAATACCTACTTCATGGTGAAGTTTCTTATTTCTTTTTATGTTTCATCTTTAGGTGGTCTGCCATTGCTGCTCGCTTGCCAGGAAGAACTGATAATGAAATCAAGAACTACTGGAACACCCACATTAGAAAAAGGCTTCTCCGAATGGGAATTGATCCTGTAACTCATAGTCCACGCCTTGATCTTCTCGACATCTCCTCAATTCTCAGTTCATCTCTCTACAACTCATCTCAGTTAAATGTTTCGAGGTTACTCGGAATCCAACCTGTAGTTAATCCAGAAATCCTAAGGCTAGCTACTAATCTCTTATCATCCCACCGCGAAAACCCAGAGTTTTTCTTGCAGGATCTTGAAGAAAACCAATTCTGCAATTCCCAAGTTCAAAAACAATTCCCATCCTTCCAAGCCAACCAGCTTCAAACCCCAATTCAAGAATGTGCTCCATTTCAAAATGAAACCCAATTCATGGAAGCTAATGTAGAGCAATTCCCATCAAATCCAAACAACTTTAGCTGCCAAAACTCTCAACTAGGTGCATGGCAAGACAAGGGACTGCCTTCTAATTTACATGAAGACTTCATTGCTCTAGCAAACTTTGACTATTACAGCTCTGATCAACCCATTATGGAGCCTCTTCCTGAAAGCTTGACATTTCGATCCATCGACCACAGCCACCAGAATTTCGGCTTTGGTTCAGCTCTACCAACACCTTCATCAAGCCCGACCCACATGAATTCTTCGTCGACATACATCAACAGCAGCACTGAAGATGAGAGGGATAGCTACTGCAGCAACATTTTGAAGTTCGAATTCCCCGATATCTTGGGCGTTAGCGAATTCATGTAATCGAAAAGCAAGAACCCTAAAATTCGAGGATCAAACTGGTTTGAGCTTTTGATCTTTGAGTTTAAATTTGAGGCGGAGCTCAGCTTGAACACATTTCGGTGGACCTCCCCTTAAACATGGTGCATGGCATGCTTGTAATTATAGAGAAAAGGCTCTTTATAAAAATTGTGCCTCTATTTCCAAATAATTCCAATCCTTCCACCATGTTTATGGCTTTGGCTTTGATGTTAATGCTGTAAAATCAAGACGAATTTGTTGCAATTTTTCTAAAGATTACTGTATCAAGAAAGATTCTCCCCTTGTTGTTTCCCTTCTTTTTTCTTATGTTTCGTTTATCCTAATCTTTGTATTTTACCAAATTTATTAAACACAACTGACGTCAGATGGATAGACAAACTCTGAGTAAAAATCCAAGAAAGCTGTGTAAGAATCTAAGAGACCTTTATTATGCACTCAAAATGATAAAAATATAATAAAATAATAAAGAATACGTTAGCAACACAAGCGTGTTCTTATCCTTCACAAGAACTTTAATTTTTCTTTAAATGGTGTTTGTTTCGTTTTTAACATGTTTTACCTTGTAAGATAATAAGGAGTGAAATTTGGCAACAATGAGGACTCAGGACAAAGGCTAAAGTTTGAAAAGTCACTAGATCATCTTCAGTTGGTGCTAGTTAAGGAGACCGCAAACACCACTCCTATTACACCACGTACCTCATGCATGTACACACCTACCCAGGGAAGCAAATCGTTTGTGATCTTCCTGTGGCCACTGGCCATGAGTGTTTGAAGCTATGATCAAATTGAATGCACCGATCTAATAGTAGTACAAAAGATCATGGCCATCAAACGACCAGGCCGTAGGGAAAAATCCAGGGAAGAGCAAGACGAATATTTGATTCCCCTACCAAGGTGTTGTGCATGCACACCATTTCGTGTAGGGGTATGTGGTACCATGAAAGTGGCTGTTGGCGGTCTCTTTGCCAGCACCAACGGGAACCAACTGGAGTTGATCCCAAGTCGTTTGAAAAAAATTGCATATTTACACTCTTATCTTCTTCGTTTTTTAAATCTTGGCATATGTGGTATGTGTCAGCATGCTATAAGAAGAAAGCCCCTATCTAAAAAGGGGGACTAAATGTAAAAAATAAAAATAAAAAATCAATATTAACCATTGGGTTTCCTAATTAGGAACACAATCTCCCTTTTGATTCTTTATATTTTTAGATGAGTTAAATTTCTATTTTATCCTTAAGCCAAATGAAAGAAAAAAGATGAGAGAGGGAGAGGAATAAGGGAAAGGTAGAACTTAAAAGATTTCCTTTCATGGTTGAAATTGTTGGAAATCTTACTTTTATTTAACAATATATTAAGGCTAGTTTTTGACACTATGTCCTTAAGACAGATTTCGCCCTTGTTATAGTGTTCACGATACATGAGTGTCTACCTCCCAGGATACAATAATCTTCGTCACATAGATATAGCACTTCAATCTGTATGTCTGTCGAACCAGAACTTATGTCTTATACTCTCTCTCTCTCTTAATATGCAGACTCAAAATTCGGTTGCAATAATAGTAAGTATATTTTTCGGTAGTTTGAAATGAAGAGGAGGATCCTATTTGCAGAGAAGGTAGTGATTGTTCAGATGAATAGACAACTTTTTTCTTCAGACAGAAACTATCTGACTAACTAACAGAATAAAAATGGTAATTCCCTTTAAAATAAATTCAAATGAATTTTTACCAAAAAGATAGATTGGAGTCAATACAAGACCTGACTGGGCTAGGGGCGGGTGGGGTGCGTGCGTGTGTGGTGGTCCAACCTTGGTTACGTGCTCAACCATTCGCAAAATTTGGATGCCTAAGGGCCCAACCTTTACTCAAAAGTAATGGTATATAAACACACTTTCTTTTCTATCTTTTTCCAATATGGGACTAAAAAACTTTACCATTCTTCAACCAATAACTCATGTTCAAGTGGGTATCTTTGAAGTCAATTTCTCATTCACCACTTAATGGTTTTGGACAAACGAATATACCACGTTAACCCCTCATGTAGGAGAACACGGATCCACGTTGATTCGCCTCAAAAAGAGTGTGGGTCTCACTTTTATTTTGACCCAAAGTTGTCCAAAAACCAGTTTTTGACTAACAGAAATTGTCACTTAAACTAGTTTTAGTTACACTTTGTCATAATCGCCAATTAGCGACTATGTGAATCTAAATCGCCAATGACCTACAATGGTAGATTCAAATCATCACTGGGACCATTAATTATATAAATGGTAATTTCAATTATGAAATGAGATTTTGTAGGCTCTTCATCTCTCATCTCTTACCTTCCATATATCCCTCTCACCACTCTCTATAATGGCTTTTGGATTTCTTTCTATGGACTTCCTGCGATCTCTTTTCTTGCTCCTCTCTATATCTTGGCCTTTGTCCCTTTTTCCATTTTCTCGACTTACTTTTTTTTTCCTTTTTTTTTTATGTCTGCCTCTCCTTTTGAACAAAGGAATAGGACTTTTTATTCACACGTGTATATTTTCACATGCATGCGGCTCAATTTTTTTAAAAATAAGATTGGGTTATCATTGAAAGACCCCAAAAGGCTGCTTTGAGATGTTTTTTTATTAATCGAAGAAGGGTTAGGTCAACCCTAATTAGCTAGGTTAGCAGTGTAGAGAGCCAAGCGCCACCTATGAGACTAAACATGGTAGATCTCTTAACCATTACACCATCACTCAAGAAAATGAAACCTCTGTAAGCCAGCTAGTGTATTGCATCCAAATGTAAGCCTCGGATTGTCTTTGGTGAAGCCAGAAAGGGCTCTCGGGGTTCCATACATTGTGCGACAGTTGGCATATAAATAGGAAGTCATTTCATTTTCTCTCTATTATTTTGACTTCTCCCCATTTGATATCTCTCCTCCTTATTCACACACACTTATCGCCACATGTCTTATTACAGGTGGAGAAGTCAAAATCATGGGCCTCATGATTTTGACTTCTCCACCACTTGTCCTGTATTCTATGGAACCCCCAGATAAGCCCTTTTGCCGGAGACAATCCAAAGCACCAAATGTATTGCACTCAAAAAGAGAAGTCAGCTTAAGCTTCTAATCAACTTGGGCAATCATCACAAGACCCATGGAAAAAAAGTGACGTTAAAGCTTCTAATCAACTTCTCATGAACACAAAGGAAATCAGGATAATTCAAAGTTCCTTCTGTATTTTAAACTCGTATATTATATTTTTACTATTTCAAACGAAGTGCTTCATAGCTGCCGGTTTCATTGATCCCGACAGTTAGATTCCGGGGACTACGCGGGTAATAGTTATAGTTTAAGAACAAAGTGACGCGTGTCAGGGCACCTGTATGGATCTTGTCGTTTCACGTGCTAATAAAGTAATATATTGCATGGTGGCGTTGACTTGGAGAAGCAAAGTGTCATTGCTGTAGCGGTGGGGACCACTGCGGGAGTAGCTTTATTGAAAATCAAGGCGTGGATCTTGTGCTTCTCTGTCCTCTTCTTTTATCTACCATTAATATGCCAGCACACTAACCATCCTCCACACAGACTTATGTCTACACCTATGACACGTATACACTCAATAATACACGGTTTTTTAGTAAATAATTGTACAAGATTATTATTTTTATTATTTTATTATTATTAAATATTTTGTTTTTAAATTATACACGATTCGTTCCCGCTCATGTTGGGATCGCGGGTTTGACCGCTAAATAGAGCTCTTATCTTATCCATTTTTGTCCCACATTTCATTAGGCCTGTCAAAAAAAAGGCCGAGTCAAAGGGTACCCGGCTCTATCTGGTTCCTTCAACCTCTCAAAGCCCGGTCATTTTCCGGCCCATGGACTGGGTGGGGACACAAAACCAAGAAGCCCTTCTTCCATAGGGTCGGGCTAGGACTGACTCCGGACCAGCCCAACCCGTGCCCACCCTCTCTTCTAAAATTATTATTATAACCCCCATTAATGATATTAACATGGGGGTATATCCATAAATTCAAACTCAAACCTCTTTATATACCATTTTTTCTTGAAATTCATCACAAATTTTCTCACGAGTTCAATATGTTGTATGATTGTATCATCTATTTGAATAGTTTTCTTAAACAAAATCCCGCTCTCTTATGGTCCATTGGGCTGCCCGTACCTAGCCCTTGAAGGCAGGGCTATGAGCCCAATCAATATTGGTCTTTGAAGGGTTAGGGTCCTACACCTATAGGGAAGGGTAGGGCTAGGGTTGACCCCGACCCTACCCCTACCCGGCCCTTTGACAGCCCTACTTTTCATGTAAGGATGCGAAGAGCCGCTTTAGCTTTAACTGCCAATGATTACTCGCCGGTTATTTAAACTGCATTCTTGTTTGCTGCTTATACTTGAAGGTTTTTTTTTTGAATTATTAAACACACACTCACATGACACATCACAAAATAACTCACTTTATGCTAACTTAATCCCCGATCTTGATTTGAAGAGTTTTTCTAACTTAAAATAAAAGTTGATAACTTAACCACCACTTTAGAAAGGAAAATAATCATTAATGCATGGAGCAAGGTTTTTAATTTTGAAATTATTGGAGATTTCGATCAGTCAACCCGAATTGAAATCTCGAAAAATTGTGGCATTTCAGCGAAATTTTGAAATCTGAAATATTAATATTTTATTAATTATATATATATTTTTAATTAAATATATATGTTTAAAAATAATATTTTATTAAACATTTATATATTTATATTATTTTATTTTTAAAATTAATATATGAATTTCCGAAATTCCGAAATCTTCGAAATCCAAAATTTGACCCGAAATTTATGAAATTTCAGTCGAAATCTCCTAAAATTCAGCTAAAATCTGTTTTCCGAAATAAAGCTAGTTTCGATGTCGTTGGGGATGGACGAAACCGAAATTTCAACGAAATTTCAAAACTTGGCATGGAGCAAAGAAAGGCTTTCTTATCCCCTTTTCTAGTCATATCTCTTTTATTTTTTATTTTAAATTGTGGTTAATATTGTGAGCATGGATTTTGCTACCCACTTTCACATTTGTGGTTTGACTAAGAGTCGCCACCTATTCATTCTTAGGGATAGGTCCCGGATTGATTTGGATAAGGCAAATGATTTATTAGAGTTAGGGTAAGCGGTTCGATTAAGTTATGGGGAAGGTGTTAGGCACCCCAAGACCCCCATTTTGCAATGGTTACCTACTCCCTAAATTTAAGCCAAATTTAATCTCAATATTAATTAAAATGTCTAAATGTTTAATCAAATGCTAATCCAAGAAAGAAAGAAAGCTAGATGGGCTAGGGTCGAACCCGGGTTGGGTTGCCTACGTACTCACATTGGGGTGAGATCAGACCGAGCGTAGTTCTGGCACATGAGCCCGTGCCAAGGCTAAGGGTGCGTGTGTGTGTGCATAAGGTGGTCAATGGTCTAGCCTAGGGGCTAGGGTTTAGTTGACCGGGTTGGTCAAGTGCAAGTTCTAGGTCTAACCGCGGTTAGAAGGGTGTTAACCATGGTTGAGTAGGCTAACCAAGATCTAGCAAGCATGTTTTTGGTCTTTTGGTATTTTTAGATTTTTTTGGTATTTTGAGATTTTGTAATGTTTTTGGTATTTTGAGATTTTATCATGTTCTTTTTTTTTGGATTTTCATATAGGTGAGATTTTGGCAAACTTAACTAAAGTCAAATTTAATTCAAGAGAAAGACTAAGGAAAAGTTAGGCTAAAAGATTATATTTAGGACATAAAGAGGGGTGTGCATTGTGAATAGTAAATGGTCTATTGCCAACACCTATTTTGTTGGATTGGTGTTGATAATAAATCAAATACCATTGTCTTTGATATGAGACATTTTGGATAAAGTCCTCTTTAAGTCCTTAGGTCCTTAAGTCATCATTTATCCATTCAAAATAGAACATGAAGAAAAAAAGAAAGAAATGAAAAAGTGACAAGTGAAGAAAATGAAAACTCATCATCTCCTCTCTAATGTAATCCCTTTACACCATTATGAATGATGTAATGAGATTCAACTATGAAAATTTGAGTGATGATGAGTTTCCCAAATGATTCTAGAAGAAGGACTAGAATCAAAATGAAGAAACAAAATAAAAAAGAGAGGTATAGCTTTAGCTTCCACTCTCTATGGGCCTACCCATATCCACACTAGTGGGTACATATGAAAGAAAGAAATATTTACATGAGAGAAAAAAATAAGACATCTCCTTTCTTTTGAGGTGGGGTCCCTCTACACCATTAGATTGGTGTAGAGAGACCCAACTAAACTTGAGAAAAGAAATGTCTTTCCAAATTATTCTAGAAGAGGACTACAAATAAAAAAAAAGATATGAACTAAAGAAAAAGATAAAGAATAAAAGGAAGAGTGCCTACTCCTCCAAGATTACTTCTCCAATGCTCCAAGAGGTGATGAGTTTTTAGAGTCCACAAAGGAAGAGAGTTAGTGAAGAACTCTAGGCTTTTACTCCTAGAATTCTCTACACACTCTAAACCTTGGCTTCTTCTAACTTTCTTCAAGGCTAAAAAGGAATAAAAGGGGTGAGAGGAGGAAGAGCTAGGGTTTCCACTTGGGATTTTGGAGGTGGAAGAAATGGCTTGTGAGGGTCTTGTATTTATAGAGGTTTCAAGGGGTTGTGGCAATTTGGTGATTGATAGAGGGTTGGGTGAGAAGAAGGGAGGTAATTGGTTGGTCAAAATTGATGTGGTTGGTGATTGGGTAATCAAAAAGGTATGTACTTGATGAGAAGTGATTGGGTGGTCAAAAGGAGTGTAAGAGAATTAATTATTTTGTAAGAGGTGTAAGAATGAGTTGTAAGAGGTGTAGGGGAGTATGGGAGGTGATTGGTTAGTCAAAAAGGTGTGTACTTGGTGAGAGATGATTGGGTGGTCAAAAAGGTGTGTAAACATAAAAATGGGGCTATTTGGGGTTTGAAGAAAAAATAAAAGGTCTTTTGTAGGAAAGTGGAAAGTGGACTTGGGTTAGTGGGTCTTGGATATGGGTTGAATGGATGTGGGTATGTAGACTAGACCTTATGGATCATGGGTTGTTAGTAGATGGGTCATGGGTTATGGTTATTGGACTTTAACTATGACAATTGGGCTTGGGCTATGGTAATTAGGCTTTCACTAAAGCAATTGAGTTTTGCCTAAGACAATTGGGTAATTAGGCTTGGCTACTTGGGCTTGGGTAATGGAATTAAGTAATTGGGCTTGATTGAGTTGTTTGGGTACAAGTTTGGCCAAATGGGCTTGGGCTTGGGTAAACCTTGGAGCATTTGAAGAAGTGGGAAGAGGGATAGGGGGTGCAAAAATAGGGTGCTTACAAATATTCATAAACACTTAAATTCATATTTTAATCTTTATTTTAATAAACAAATTATGGTTCAAACTTCTGACTATAGATAAAAGAATTAATCACAATTGAAAAAGACACTTGCGAGAAAAAATAGACATTGATCTCATGACACCCCACGATCTATTGCCCGTGCAGAAAATAATTGAAAGTAATAATAATAATAATAATAATAATAATAATAATAATAATGATAATGATAATGAACTGGAGCACAATTTTATGTTGTGTTAAGCTGACAAAAGGGGTGAGGGAAGTAAAAGAAAAGTTTTTGTACACTTTTCTTGTGTTTGGTGTGCAAGAAACTCACTTTTATTTTCTTGCACTTTCTCAATAGTAGCAAGCTTTCCCCATCTTTTGATGGTTGCTTTAAAAGAAAATCTAAGTTTCTTTTCATTTTATTTCCCACCCACTTTCTCGATAATCGAACACACCCTTCAGATTTTAATTTTTATAAGTTTTTCTAAAAGTTTAGTTGAACTAATATTTTTTTTTGGGTATTGGCATACATTAGTAGAGTCAGTACAGTCAGTAGTTAGTTGGGGGCATTGAGGCTCTCGCAACCCTTACCTCCAAGGGGATTAGATCCCATGACCTCCCCCATGGAAGGCTACTCACGTAAGAGGCGGGGGTGTTGAACTAAGTATTAGTGTAACTAATTATACGTGTTGTCTTTTTATGCTTGCTTGAGAGTTTCTGTCAGACATATGATTGAGAAGACTTGTCTATTAAAAAATATGAAAATAATCACCTCCGCCATTGGTGACGCGAGGAGGTGTCTCATGAGCCATTTTCTGCCACGTGTCCCCTATTAATTCCATTTTAACTATGGTTAAGATTCACTCACCCTTGAGATTTACCCATCTACAAATGTTTTTTAGAAAAAATATATAAAACTATTTAACCACAAGGGTTAAAAAAATTAACTAGGGTTAATGGACAGTTAATTGAAGGGGCTTTGTGATAGCGAGTAGCAATCGTCGCCAGTGGAGCGAACTATTGCTCTTTAAAAAAGCTGTGATTAGCCACCACACATTTGACTATGTAGTCAAATGTCGTGTCCATGTGTCCCTTTTAATACTCTTTTAACTATGGTTAAACTTAAAAACAATTAAGGTTAATATATATAAATAAAATCAAGGTTAAATTATTTAATATTAAGAGTGATTGAATCTTAACATGAGTCTTAACTCATTTGGCTACATAGTAAAATGCCCCGGAAAGTTAAACAAAAAAAAAATTATACTAAAGTGACAATTACTCGCCAATAGATAAACACGACGTCAGAGCATTTCTAGCAGCTCACCAAAATAGCCAAAACTCACTTTTTTTTTACTTTGGCTATCCACTTTTTTAAAACACTTCCAATAGCCTCACCAATGTAACATAAAAAAGAAGGGAGATAGAAATATTATTTTATTATTTGTGTGTGACCACAAAAAAGAAAGTAGAGATGAAGATTTGGTGAGTACTGTACACTCACCAAACCGGTTATTTTGAAGAGATTGTTGGAGACCAATTTTTACAATTTTTAGTGTTTTGGCTCAAGACGGCTAGGGATACTCTAAGACCATCTCCAACATTATCTCCTCAAATTTCCTCCCTAATCTCTTAAAATAGAGAGATTTTCAAAATAGTGCCACTTTTCTCCTTCCAACTCTAACACTACTCTTTATGTTTTTCCAATTTCTATTAATTATTCATTTTTTTGTTTCTCTTGATTTTAACATCGTTGCAACCATTGAGAGTTCAATCGCACCAATCGGTCAACACGTGTCTCTTTTAATACTTATTAAATATGGTTAAGTTTCTCTAACATGTGGGGTTCAACAATATAACATTAGTTTTCAAAAATTAAATATTAAAAAAATTTGACCATAAGAATTAAAAAAATTTAACTAGAGTTAAATAATTTTTAATACTTTTTTCTAAAATCTAAGATTATATTGTTAACTCCCAATGGTTAGTGAATCTTAACCACTGTTAGTAGAAGTTAAAAGGGACACATGTTGGACTGTGGGTGCGATTGAACTAATATGAACTCTCCCTTATTAGTTCAATCACAATTGGTCGTGATAGAGGGTTTAAACCGTTTTGAAAGAATCTTAAAAAAAAAAAAAAAAGGATTTAATAATCTTGGAGAGCTGAAACATCTCCCTAGTTCTAGGGAGAAAAACCGTCACCCCACTTTGAGGAGATGATTTGAGGAGCCTGTTGGAGTGCATATTTCCACTTAATCCTCCATATTCTGACCAAGGGAGCTTGAATAGGGAAGTGTTGGAGATGCTCTAAGAGCATCTCCAACACTATTTTTAAAAACTCCCTATTTATTTCTCTAAATTGACAGTTTTTTCAAGTAGGGAGTCACTTTTTATTCTTCCAACTCCAACACTATCCCAATTTATTTTCTATTTATGTTAAATATTCATTTTTTATTTCATTTATTCTAACATCATTGCAATTATTGAGAGTTCAATTGCACCAGTCGGCCAACACGTGTCTTTTTTTTTCTAAAATCTAAGATTATATTGTTAACCCCTAATAGTTAGTGAATCTTAACCATGGTTAGTAGAAGTTAAAAAGGACACGTGTTAGCCTGTGGATGCGATTGATCTCTTCTTTATTAGTTCAATTGCAATTGGCGCGGTTGAGGGTTCAAAGGGTTTTAATGTTCGGAGAGTTGAAAATCTTGCCATTGTTGCCTATTATGGTGAGGTTCTTTGAGGAGCTGTTGGAGTACTTTTTCTCTATACAACTACCTAAACAGACCAAGAGAACTGATTTAGGGTAGTATTGAAGATGCTCTAAGATCGTCGTTCAATTCACACGGTGGAAGGTTTAGTCTGGGATACCGAATCTGCCAGTTACGGCTAACTTTGGTATCAGCACTACGTCACGCACATGTCAAAGAGGGTGTCGTTTATGAGAACAAAACAGTGGGACTTAAAGTCATCTTGTAGGAAGTGACCAAAAAAAAAAAAGTCATCTTGTAGGACTTAATTATCAGTATCCACCTCTTATAGTAAACTGGCGGCTTCCACAGTCCCCAGAACCCAGTAGCCGACAACTGTCTCATTCGGTTCAATGACTGGCTTCCGCGCAGTGTATATCAATTAATAACCAATCATATTTAACCTCTTCTAAGTTAGTGTTTGGCTCTCTAATTCAGTAATCACAACTAACTAATGCTAACTCCGTTGCGACCTAATCTTATTTGACTACCAAACCCAAAAGAGATTGTTTTCATCCCAATTTCTTTTCTAAAACTCGGGCAACGCAGCATTAATGTTGAGATTAATATTAATCAACATTAAATAAAATAAAAAAATTTAACTATGACGAGAGCTCTAAATTTCACATAAATTTGGGAGCTCTCAAAATATGAATAAACGTCAAATTTTATGAATAGAAATATTCTTACAGTATTTCAATATTTACCAAAACCTCCTTAACTTTTGGGAGCTCCAAGGGTTGGGTTCATACTTAAACACTAAAAAGTAATATAATTTTAAAGATTAACTATGAACAGATCTCCGATTGAAGGTTATCAACCGGAACATCCCAAATTAATGCTTTGCAAGAGTAATTTGCGTATTGCAAAAAAGATTTAGTGGATAATGGTACCTTTATTTTAAAATTATAATTGAATAACTAACCTTATCTTAAGTCATTTAATTTTGCGTTGCCCTTATTATCTCTTCAATGGGAGCTCTTATATCTAGGTAAACTCATAGTTTTATGAGATTAATTTTGAGCTGGAACTCTGGTTCACGGGATTGAAGTGGAGCTCCCCTTTTTACACTATGAGAATGGTATGTTCGTAATTACTGAGCTCTATAGGGTAATTGTGAAACACACCAAATTACAAGATTGCCATTCTAATAGTGTAAAAAGAGGAGCTCCGCTCAATGCTGTGAAGCATAGCTCCTCTTTGTATTTAAACCGTAGTTTTATTACTATTCTATGCCCAAATAAACCTAGTTAATTAACATTTCCCTAAAGTTAATACAAACTAGAGTTTTAGAAAAAGTCCTATCTACTTATTTGAGTTGGAAACCTCCTGATTTTTTTGTGGGTGTGACATTGCAAATTACTACTTAGAGGTGATTTCAAGTCAACCTCTTAAATAATGTGTCAGAACCTGTCTCTCGGACCTGACATGTCTTGCATGTCAAAAACCTAATCGTGGTACTAAGACAAACAAATCACGTTATTAAGAATGATACAGGATCTTCTCCCGTAGTTTCTAGCGAGGAGATCACCAACATTCACATTAAAAGTATCATGTACTTTGTCCATGTCAACCTAGGTTTTGGTTCGCATGTACAACGATTTGGGTGGCATGTACAGGGTTATATGACACATTTAAAGTGTTACTGATAGTTTACTCGCAAGCAATAATAAGGATATGGCACGCCTGCCACAGCAAGAGTGGCCTTGCGGATCTCTCTCTATGGTCCGACACAACCCCACCTTCCCTTATCCTCTTGACCGACAAAAAAGGAAGAGGCCAATTCTTCGACACTTTGAATTCACAATACCCAAAAGTGGTTTTTGGCCTTTCTTGATGATCTCCTAAGTCCTAAAAGGAGGAGAGTAGACTTACTGGAGTGTCTGCTAACTGCTAAAGCATGTGAAAGACAAGAAATCAAAACCCACTTTCATTTGGATAGAAATTTCTTCTTTGAGAAGAACAGGTTTCTTTTGTTTCAGTCATGCAAGCAACATTTGTTATCATTATTGTTGGGATGATTATTTCATGGTAATACTCAAGGTTGGGTACTTGGGTAACATTCAGACCAAGATAATAATTTCAGACATGATTATGTTCGTCACTTTTTTCAGCCAAATCTCTAAGGTGTTGAAGAGTGCGTCCTATCAAGTAGTGATTTGATTTTTTATTTATGAACAAACAATTGAGGCTAGCATTCCCTTATATGTTTAATAGGATTTTTTTGCTGTGGAAATGTTTTATAGTTTTTTTTTTTTGTTGGTCACTGAAATGTTTTATAGTTAAACTTAGCAATAATGGTTATTAATGTAGACTAGGGCTACAAATAATCATTGTGGTCTGAACAAATTAGAAAACGTGTCCAGTTACAAAATTTCTATAATTATTAAAATTTTGTATAAAAGTGCAATATAACAGTGAATCTAACACATTTTATTATGATGTATTCAGTAGAAGTGAATATAGGATTTTGTGTAATAACTTTTTACTGAAACATATAACTTCGCTTTTTTTTTTCTTTACTACAAATTAAATGGTACTTATTAAATTTTTTTTAAACATCTCGCCTCTTACTCTAGTGGTGGGGTGTGACCTCTCTCAATAAAAAGGTCTCGGATCCATTCCTCATGGGTAATGAGTAGCAAGAGCTCTAATCACTAATGCTAACTAGTAACATTAATATTAACCGTAGATAAATGATAACGACAGTAAAAAAACAAAAAACAAAAAAATGGTCTAAACTATAATTATACATTTTGTTTGAACTCTATAGTATTTTCTTCATTTATATTTTCACCAAAGATAAATTTTAGCATTATCATCCATACACTTCATATACCATGGGCTTGTCCTAGTAGTAGCGTTGTGTGCTAATCTAACTCTTAGCGAACCTACTAACCTGGATAAATGACCAAACCAAAAAAAAATCCATATACTTCATAGGAACACTATTTTATAATCCATATCTAATCAGGACATCTCATTTTATAGTCCGTGTGACTAAATATAGGTTGTCTTATGTGCTTCCAATTTGGGGGAGCGAGGTTATGAGAAGGATCAGTTCCCGAGCTGTCGAATCGCGGTTCGAGAGCATAAATATTAGGGGTTTCGGGCACTAAGGACACCCTTGTATAGAAATGCAATCGTAGTCGATAAAAATGTGTAAAACGTGGACAAAATAGAGAAATAAACACAACCTTAACACATGATATATGTGGTTTGTCATGTGCGTGACTACGTATGGTGAAAACAATTCACAATTATCCACTTTACATTATACAGGGATTATTTAGATACAAAAATATCTTTTAAGAAAGTGAAAAAAATTTAATCCCTTCTTTAAGAGCTACTACAAATAGTATACAGATTTTCACAGTGGTGGATTCCACATATTTGTGTATATCGCAAGCCCTTGTAGTTTATTCATTGCTAGGGCTTGGGCTTGGGCTTGAATCGAGGGGGTTGGATAGAAGTTGTATCCAATCCAGATAGATCCTTAAGAAGATTATGTTCCAATTAAATTTGTACTAGATGGCTCCAACATAGATCCAAACCTCACGAAGGCTCCAACCAAATTAGCATAAATTACTAATAACCAATCTGAAAACAAAAATACCAAATAAGGATTAGCCCCAGATACCAGTTGTAAAATTATCATAAAACCATTCCATTTATTCCACGACGATAGTCACCATTATCAACCAGCCAACCTGCTAGATTCCTTGTTCGGGTCATCAGATTACTACTTCCCTATAATAATTGGGTGGGGCTGCTTTTGTTTGCTGCATTTATGCAAAGGGGTGTCAATGTGCCAGGCTTGGGCTTGAATATTTGGAATATTTTAATACGAGCGGCCCGAGCCCAACACATTTACAAGAAGCTTTGAATCCAAAATTCAGCTCAATTGACACCCTTATTTATGGGTGTAATAGGAAGGCGGTCAAGCCCCGTCAACAAATCGGGTTGGCTTGGGCCAACATGTGCTCACTTAGTTGAACCACCCAATCGTTTTCTCATTTGCACGGATATATAAACGGGCCAGATTTCAGCTTAAAACAAAACAAACGTCTAGGCCCGGCTTAATAATCACAACTGCAGCTAAGGATTGGGCTTGAACCATTGTAGCCCGTGACATATTAGACCAGGACCGGGCTGACATTAGTGTAGGTGTAAGCCTGGCCCATATGTATTACACACATATTCCCTAACTAGTTTCTCTTTAAAATTTGTGGAAAATCAAATTATCACTATTAAACCACTTTTATAACGCTCCAAACTACAATAATTAGTATAGATACAAAGGAGTTTTCCTCCACATTATCCCCACTTATCTTCCAGCAATCCAATGGGCCACCAAATCTGGTTCCTGGCCTGATTTTGAGGCATGCTACATAAATGGGCCTGGCAAAGACATCCTTGGCAGGCCCAACGCCTGTCATATAAGTGGGTTAGGCTCGTGTCTCTCTTTCTATAGGCTCAAGCCTTTGGCTTAATCGCTGATGTACTACGCCGAATTGATTCCCAGCTTAATCAACCTAAGAAAAACATGCAACAATTGCGTATAAATTTCTCCATAGAAATCACCATCGAAGCTAAGTGTTGCTGTTGAGGTTAAAAAACAGTATTTGTTTAAAACAAAATGAGATCTCTTTAGTCTATCTTATGCGTGTGGTAAAATAGAATGGGCTTTTTCCTTCACACCCTTAAGGGCCCATTAGGTGGTCCAAAGCTTGGAAACTAGTTGTTAAGCCATTTTGGAATTCTTCATGGGCATCCCTACATGAAACACTCACACGATGGCCCTGTCGGGCGCGCTTATTGGACTTATTTTTACTGACGTAAAATATTACCTCCTCGGTCGGTGACGCTAGGAGGTGCGTCTCAGGTCCCCTTCTAAGTCCCATGTCCCTCTTTTGACTCCATTTAACTGTGGTTAAAATTCACTAACCTCAGGGTTCACCCATTGTTCTTTTAAATATAAAATAACATTTTTTTAACCACGAGAGTTTAAAAAAAATTAAGTAGAGTTCATATAGTTGAGTTGGCTTTGTGAGAGTGAGGATCAATAGTTCGCTCCTTGCCAGTGGAGTGAGCTAATGCTCTTTTACTAAAGTTTCTTTGGTTAATTCATTTAGAAAAATGCTTAACTTACCTGATGTGTCCATTATGTAACGAAATGGTTGGTTCTTATTGGTCCACACCCCACTTTTTAACACTCACCAATTGTGATTAAGATTCACTCAGCCATAGGGTGAAGCAATCCAACCTTGGTTTTTAAGTTTCAAACAATATAAAATTGGGACAGTGTGTTAATGGAGAGCGGGCTAAGCAAAATCCTAAAATTTCTCTATCTTAAGTTCTGTCCAAATAGAGGAGGGTTCTAGGTTTGAAACAATATAAAAATAAAAATGACTTGAGATCTCCAGTAATTGTTCGTGCAGAGTAGAGTAATTGCTCGTGCAGAGTAGAGGAGGAGCCAAGATTTTATTGTAGAGGAGGCACACAATAGTCAATAAAAATGTTAGTACTTGTTGATGGATTTGTGACTACGTCTCGAATTTTTTTATGGCTAAATTTGTGGGTCATTTCAGCCACACAATATATCCTACACGAATTGTTTCTCCTAAATTATTGGAGTAGTTGTCTCATTGTCCTACAATTATACATTATTAAATAAGATAGTATATATTTTTATTTTTTTTTCAAAAATTCTGAGACGCCTTTACCTAATGACAATGTCCAATTAAATAATATAATATATTTCTTTTCAAAATTTTAGCAGGACAATTGCCCCCTTGTTCGACAATTATGACTTGTTAAATAATTAATTAAACAATATAGTATAAAGGTTTTTTTTTTTTTTGCAAAGTTCACTACCCTATGCGGCTATGCCCCATTGCTATAACTTATTAAGCTATAATTTTTTACCAACAGTCAAGGGGGCACTACCCCTCAAAAGTCCAAGGAGGGGCTAAAGTCCAGGGCGGCATTGCCCCTCGTACACATACTATGTCCTATAAATAAGATGTATACTTTCAAAAGTTGGCCTCATACCCCCACTGATGAGGAGACCCCCAGAGCGCTATCTCGATGAAGACTAATCAATATGTATGTAAATCAAAGTTTTTGGTTAGTGTGCACAAAAGTACGTAATGTTTTTGGAGTGAGTGCTAATTATTTCTTCGCCAGTCGCTACAAGATGTCATGTCTATAAAAGTACAAAATATAACAAAATTTATAACATGAATCCCAATCCCTTAGTTTAAAATAAAATGGTAAAACAAAATTTATGATATTAAGAGGGGTTACTCCAAATTTTTCCACCCACCCGGCTAACACATGAAGATGTTTCATATTTTAACAGTTTTGAAAAAATAAAAATGGTTGACATTTGTAGCCACCAGTTGTGTCTTTGGAAGATTTGCATTTGCAAGGTAGAAAAAAAAAAAAAAAAAAAAAAACCCAAATAATTGTGATAAGGGCCACTAATGAAAACCTGTGATGTCAACCCAAATATAATTGTGATTAGTGACAGTCACGATAATGATTTTGATCCACTTAAACGCCGTCCATTTCATTCTTTAATGACACCTGTTTGTTTCCCATTTGCAAAAACCATTCGATAGTTTGATTATGATAAAAGTTCATATCTTTTGTTTAATTCTTATAAAATGTGATTGGAGCAATCTAGAATTTTAGGACCTGCACTACCCAAGATATCCACTGACTTTCCTATTTTCCCATTTTATCTACCAAGGGCAATTCCGCCTTTGTAAGCACACCCGATCATCACAAATCAATCGACTGGTACTGATAAGATCAGAAAACGACTGACTCCACAAAAGAGAACACGTGTTTAGGTGGCTATTTTGAGGACGACGAGCAACGTGTCACTCGTTGAGACACAGTTGCGACGTGTCAACGAATTACCAGTTCTCTTAGTTGTAAAAACTCGCTTGATCATAGAAAATCCTCAAAATAGTCGCTCCAGCAGCACCGAAAACTCATTCTCTCCATCTCCTTCTTTCTCCATGACTCGGTCTGTAGAGCCACTCGCAGTCGGGAAAGTAATCGGAGATGTTCTCGACATGTTCTCTCCGACCGTCGAATTCACCGTCCATTACGGACCCAAACAAATCGCTAACGGCTGTGAGATCAAGCCTTCTGCAACGTCTGATAAGCCCAGAGTTCAAATCTCCGGTGACCGTCTCTCTAACAATCTCTACACCCTCGTAAGCATCTCTTTTATCAATTATATACATACGTACACCCTTATTATTAGATTGTTTTCGATTCCAATAATCGGATGTCAAGTGGGTTTCTCAAAAAATACGTAAAAATATCCACGTTGTTATATAATTTGATTGAAAATCAGAAAAGCTGAGATTTATATAGCTTAGATAGTTTGAATGAACTTTGATGAGTAATGTTGACAAACCAAGTCTAATCAATGATTTAAACTTTTCCCATTGCTTAATGAGGCTGGAACACGTCTCATGTACGGTTACGATCGGAGATCCGTGGTGGGTCTCTAGATCATGTGCTAGTAGACAGGGGCGGAGCCAGGGGGGCAAGGGGCGCCATGGCCCCCCTAAATTTTTTTTTTTTTTTTTACTTTCCTTCATGTATGGTATGAAATAGTAGGCCCCATAATTTTTTTAAATTATTTTTAGTATACTTGGCCCTCCCAAATGTTTAGGGTGACGCTACAAGCAGACCATTATTTACTAACTGGACACAATTTATATTACTTACTTACTGTACACCATTAAAATATAACAAATTCTATGAGCACACCAAGAATTAAAAAATACCTATAAATTTTCTACTTATACACAATTTTAAGAGAATATTTTTACCCTTGCGCGCCTCTACACCCTCCCACGTGTCCCTTTTTAACTCTCACCAATAATAGTTAAGATTCACTCACCTCTAGAATTCTTTCATATAACCTTGGGTTTTAAATGAAAAAAAAAAAGGAAATATATTAACCTTCCAAATACTAACCTTAGGTAGATTGAGCTTCACCATAATTAAAGAGGCTGTATAAGCTACATCGTGTCAATTTTAACACCCATTAACTGTGGTTAAATTTACTCACCCTTAGGGTTCACCCATATAAGTCGCCACATGTCCAATTTTATTGAAAGAGTAACTTGGTAGCCTTGCGACCATCGTAAAAACAACTATTTTTGTAGGATTATCAATATGAAAAATAAGCACGAAGCATTTAGAAGGAGACAATGTATAGAAGGAGAAGAGAAATGATATAAAAGGAGAAGACATTGAAAAGATTACTTCTAAAAAAAGAGAAAGCTGTTTGTTAGGAGAGTTTTTAGTAAGGGTTTAGGGATTTGGGGTGTGGGTGCACATAGAAATATAAACTATAAAAAAAAAATGTAAGTAATTTTTTAAAGTGATGTCTAATCAGTAAATAATGGTGTGCTCGTAGCAGCTCTCAATTTCTATGTCTAATATTATATATTCCCCCCCCCCCTCCCCTCCCCTCCCCTCCCCTCCCCTCAATTGAGTCCAGTTATACCCTTTAGGTCAACACATATCCCTATTGACACCCCTTAACTACTTACTTATCTTTGGTTTCTAGAAAAAAAAAAGTATCAAAAATTTTTTAACCTTAGGAGTAGGGTTGTCAATGGACCGGATCATGATCCGGATCCGATCCGATTAGCCGGAATTTGGACCCTATATGTGATCCGTCGGATCGGGTTCGGATCGGATCGGTGGAATCCGATTATAATCGGATCGGATCTGGATATAGGGTGATCCGATCCGATTAAAATCCGATCCGATAATAATAATAATTTTTAATTATTTTAAATATATTATTTAGATTTTCTATGTATAAAATATTAATTTTTAAAAAAATTAACATTAATCAGTATTATTAGATTTTTTATTATTAAAATAGATTTTTTTTTAAAAAAATAACCTTACTCGGATCGGATCGGATCGGATTCGGATCGAACGATATATAATCGGATCGGATTCGGATCGGTTACTTCATGATCCGACGGATCTCGGATCAGTCGGATTCTTAATCGGATCGGATTCGGATCTAGGCAGATCCGGTCCGAATCCAATCCGTTGACAGCCCTACTTAGGAGTAGGTGAATTTTAACTATGGTTTGAAAAAAAATTGATATTTAAAAAAAAAACCAAAGATAGGTGGGTAAATCTTAACCACAATTAAGGGGTATCAATAGAGATATATGGCGACCTCAAGAACATTACCAGGGAAAAAATTCTCAAAATAAAAAAAATACCCTAAACGCCCCGAACCCCGAGCATGTATTCCACCCCTCACCCCAATGAAAAATTCCTGGCTCCGCCCTTGCTAATAGATTGGAGCTAACCCACACTAGCAAATGATAGTTTGCTACATAAATGGATTCACCTTCACATCTAAGGGTTCACTAGAACCTTTGGTCAGCCCCACCATTGAAACCTACCATATATATACGTTCATAGAGTAACCCGAGACTCTACACTTGTGGTCAAAAATTTTGTCTTGGGACGCCCTAGGTACCCCTTTACTTTTTATCGGTAAGACTTTTGAAGCCTAGAATTGTGTCTCGCTGTATCACTAATATTTCTTTTATATATATATATATTTTTGTTATTATTGTTTTTTGACAGGTCATGACTGATCCTGATGCACCAAGTCCTAGTGAGCCAACTTTGAGGGAATGGCTCCAATGGTAATTTAGTATTTCTATACTGAATATATGAGCGTGAATTTGTAAATATATAAGCTATTTGAGCTATTATGAGAAGACTCTTGTTGCAGGATCGTTGTAGATATCCCAGAAGGATTCGATGCCACGAAAGGTTTGTTTCCTTTGGGTCATTACCCTTCCTGTTCTTTATATATTTTTTGGAAAAAAAGAGCTAATATTTATAGTTATCAGTTTAAATATAAATTGTAGCCCTGCTTCATGGCATCGAACCGGAGCTCTCTTTTTACATTATGTAGATGCCAATTTTGTAATTCTAAAGCCAAAATGTGTATTATAAAATTGGCCCTACATTGCCCCTACATTCCTACATTTATATGTAATTATAAGTGTCATTAGTATAGTGTAAAAAGAGGAGCTCTCATCTACGTGAAGCAAAGCTCTGGCTCAAAATTTATTTCATTTGACAAAAGGCATATATTAATTAGAAAGGATAATGCTTTTGATTTCAGGTGGAGCCCACTATATGCAAATGGGGCCCACCTGAAATCCCGTGGTCGGCAGCACATTCTCGATGGTCCCAAGTAGCAAAGTTCAATTCCAGAAATGTAGTATTCCCAAAGGCCTCGGATTGTCTTTGGGGAAGCCAGAAAGAAAGGGCTCTCGGGGTTCCATACATTGTAGGCATAAAAATTGAGAGAAGTCTTTCATTTTCTCCTCATGATTTTTGACTTCTTCTCATTTGATATCTCTCTCCCTTATTCTCATATACTTATCACCACATGTCTTACTATGGGTAGAGAAGTCAAAATTATGGAACCCCGAGACAAGCCCTTTCTGGCTTTGCCAGAGACAATCCAAAGCCATTCCCAAAATGCCATCTAGCAACACCACGTGTGCATCACTCTGCGTCTTTGAAATCTTTTTGGCTTCGGATTACCTTTGGTGGATGCCCCTTATGCATCCGCCATGTGGTGAGAAAAAGGGAAGTGATATCATTTGTGTTTAGTAGTCAAAATCAGGGGAGAAAATGAAAGGACTCGGCTTGTCTCTGGCGAAGCCAGAAAGAGCTCTCGGGGTTCCATACATCGTGCAACAGTTGGCCTAAAATTGGGGAGAAGTCATTCCATTTTCTCCCCATAATTTTGACTTCTCCCCATTTGACTTCTCCCCTATTATGGGTGGAGAAGTCACAATCATGAGCCCCATGTTGTTGACTTCTCTACCACCTGTCACCTATTCTATGGAACCCTGAGACAAGCCCTTTTTTTGGCTTCGCCAGAGAAAATCCAAGGCCAAAATGAAAATGACTTATCCCCTTTTTCTAACCACATGTAACTTCGGGCATCGGCCAGAGCAAATCTGATACTCAGTGTGTTTGAGGCAGCACTCCTCTAAATATTATAACACAAAACCGACGCTGGTATTGCAGGAAAAGAGGTGGTGCCATACATAGGACCCCAGCCTCCGATCGGTATTCACAGATACGTCTTCGCTCTCTTTCAGCAGAAAGGCCCCATGATTGAGTTGAGTCAACCGCCAGATGCTCGTAGCAATTTCAGTACCCGTCAGTTTGCCGCTCAAAATGGACTGGGCCTTCCCGTCGCCGCCACATATTTCAACGCACAGAAGGTGCCGGCTACCAGAAAACGCTGACCCATTTATATCTTTTGGTTTGTTTGTTTGTTAACACCTGCTTAGGTTAAATAAAGTTGCTGTTTTGGATGTAGACTACGCTGTTCTGTTCTGTTTTTTTTTTTTTTCTTTTTGTGTGGATTTTATATCTGTAAGAGTACCAGTAAACACAAGAGCAGCTGTTTGGGAACCAAATCATCTGTCTTATTTGGTGTGGCCTTTCCTGTGTGCTTGGTATTTAAAGACCAGGATCTCATAAATAGTTGGTTACAACTGTTAAATTCGTGCAAGGCAAGAGATATTGGCCTTTGAACCTTCAAGAAAACAGGATGTCTTGTACTTTTAGTTACAACTGTTAAATCCGTATGAACCAAGAGATCTTGACCTTTAAACCTTCAAGAACACAGGATCTTATGTACAGTTGGTTAACCAACTGTTAAATCCGTATAAGGTAAGAGATCTAGGCCTTCGAACTTCAAGAAGACAGGGAAGGCCACACCAATTATCACATACGATATGGTTCCAGTTGTTTATGAGGGAAGCAAATCGTCTGGTTCTTCCTTGGGTTCTCCCTGTGACTATGAGTATTTAAAGGCTAGGATCATTTGTACGAATTTAACAGTTGTAAGCAACTGTACACTCTAGATCAGATCATGGCTTTCAAACGTTCAGGTCGTAGGGAAGAACCCAAGGAAGAACGATTTGGTTCCTTGAGTAAGAATATGACGATAAATATGATTCAGTATATGGTATTCCTAAATATTCTCTTGAATTTTAGCCCTTTTGATTCATTAATTAAGTGTCAACATAATTAGATTTGACCTAGATTAATTGGCTTGGCTTATTATGTTGTTTTCTAAAGTCACATCAACTCTAATCCTTAATTATTTGAATTAAAGGATTAAGATTAGGGAGTATACTAATGATTTTTCTACAGTACGTTCTACAATATCTACACCATGCACACTCTTAGTCTCCCACCAAGGTTTAGTTATATTCGAATGATTTTTCTTTGAGATCGAATGACAGCCAATCGCGATTGAACTCGGGGAGAGTTCATTCACACCCACAGGTCAACAACACGTGTCCCTGAATTCAATCACGATTGGCAATGACCCGATCTCCTTTTCTTTTGGGGAAGGTCGATGCTTGTTTAGGCTATTGAAGAATACTGTACCATGGAGCTATAGAGCATGAGAATCAGCAGTTCATTCCCTGTCCTTTCCTTCTATTGCCAAACCAAACCTCCTGTACAAAATAACCCCAAAAGATAGGTGATTTATTTGTATGGTTTATCTGTAATAGTTTTAATTGGCCTTTTAGTTTATTTAAACACGGATTATTTACGTCTTTTTTGAGAAAATCCTAAATATATATCTAATTTATGAAATATGTTTGATTATAATTTTCATAATTAGTAATTTTATTTAATATTTATTCATATCTTATTCGATTTTTTATAGATTTTTTTTCTTCAAGTTTTTCTGTCTTTGCCAATTTTTCCGAATTAGACCCTACCAAATTATTCATGAACACCGACTTTGTTACTAAGCTCTCAAGTATAAGCCTAGCGCGAGAGAGAGAGACCCAAATTTATTTTCTCAGTATTCGTGCTATTTTTATGAATTTCCTTAGAAAATGTGACTGATTTTAATGCAATAATCATATGAAAATTAATGTAGAATGTTTATAAGTAGAAATCTAATTATTTTATTTATTTTAATTTGTTTTGATGATCTAATTACATGAAATTGAAGCTAACAAAAAAATAACAAAAGACTTAAAAAAACATGTGCCGATCAATCGGCACCACCAACTATTATGCTTATCTTAGTTTGCAAAACAATGTTATGCATAACAGATTTGCAGATTAACTCATCATTTTTAGGGCAACATATTTCCTCTACAGATGCCCAAGTTGTATACTCGGACACCACTCATTGCAAGACAAGTGTAAAGCATTCAATTATGGGAGTAATAGCATGCATTGCACATTCACTTGGGTGGTACATTCACTTCTCTCAAACTCGTCACATGGCCTCTTTGATATTTATTAACCGTGGTTAAGATTTACATCATTAGGGTTAAATAATATAACCTTAGTTTTTTTTAAAATAATATTACAAACACATGAGTAAGTGAATTATAAGGTTAGATTATTTAATCATAGGAATAAGTGAATCTTAACCATGGTTAGAGGACATGTTGCAAGCTTGGGAGGTCTGCATGTACCACCCAAGAGAATGTGCAATACATGCTATCACTCACCAAGTTAAATGCCTTACCACTCGTAGTGCAAAGAGCACATCTGTAGTAAAAGGAGCTCTTAAAATATTTCATATCTCAAAAAGCTCTTGTAATTGTCCTTAACTATTGTTAATAAATTTTAATTTTAATAATATTATTTAAATTTTTTTTTTTTTTTTAAAAGTCAAGGTTAGCATGTTAGATGCTTTAACGATAAGGGTTTGTTAATCTAAACCACTGTTAAAGGAAGTTAAAAGGGGAAATCCATTTAACGGCTTTTGAACTATGATTAACAAGTTTTAACCCCTGTAGTTAATTTTTAATTTTTTTCTATAAAGTAAAGGTTAGTGAATTTTAACCACAGTTAAAGCAAGTTAAAAGGGACACTTTTTAACTGCCTTTGAAATATAGTTAACGAGTTTTAACCTTTGTAGTTAATTTTTTTTTTTTTTTTATTTCCTAAAAAACAAGGTTAAATGCTTAACCCTAAATATTAGAGAATAAACATAGTTAAGGAGAGTTAAAAAGGGACATGATATTATATCACAATAAATGTCAAAGCATATTATAGTCACTTTTTAATCATTTTTAATAAGACCAAATCCTCTAAGATGAGAACCAGATTTGCCAAATCCGGTTAAAACCCTTGAGGTTGCTACATGTCTCTTTTGACACCCCTTAACCGTAGTTAAGATTCACCCACCCATCTTTAGCTTTTAGAAAAAAATATTAATTCTTTTTTAAATAAAAATTTTAATATTAAAAAAATATTAATATTAAAAAAAAAACAAAAGATGAGTGGGTAAACCTTAGGGATGGGTGAATCTTAAACATAGTTAAGAGGTGTCAAGAGGGACACATGGCGACCTCAGGGTGATAACCGGATTTACCGAGGATTTGTTTTCTTTTTTAATAATAGGATTAGACATTTTTTGATAAACTCAATCATACCACAAGGCAATAACACAAATACAAGGAAATACTCACACCACAACAGCATGCAAACTCACCCTAAGTGGAAGAATGGGGGGGGGGGGGGGGGGGGAGGAGGGGTGATGAATTAATTTGTAAATCTATTATACATGACGATTTATTTGCAAACTAGATAAATACAAACCCCCCACTCTCCCCCTCCCACCAAAAGAAAAAAAAATAAATTAATGGGAATTTCTATATTTCCTGAGCCTTGAGGTGTTCTGCATAAATCAAAGGGAGAGCCCCTGAAGTGATCTCCTTGTGTGAAGGAGAGTGACTTTGAAGTTTGGACATATCACATATATGTCTATCTCTTCGACTTCGAGCTTTGGATGGCTTGTGTGGGATGTTCCTCTGATATTATTCTGGTGTTTCTGTATCACATTTGCTGAATCAGAGATGGGTTCTCTGAATTTCTACTGAATCTCCCTATAGCGGGTCTAAACGGAGAAAGGAGAATTGCTGAGAATATATAATGGGAATCTCCAGATTTTCCATTATTTTCACATCACTCGTTGTTCTATCATCTTTCTTTAATCGATCTCTAGCTGGAACCCAATGCAAACCTCAGTTGTTAAAACCCCGTGAATTCTCCACTCCAAACACCATTCCAGCCTCTCCAGTCCAAACCGAAACCCAAACCTGCCATCTCGACCTCTCCGCCGAACTGTTCGGCGGCGTCAGAAATGCCTGTGGACGCAACCTCGATAGGAGCCGCTGCTGTCCGGTCCTTGCGGCTTGGCTCTTCGCTGCTCACGCCAGGTCAGCTCTCCAGATCCCGGCGCCAGCTCCGGCATCGTCGGAGCATCCCATGTTGCCGGACGATTCCCAGAAGTGTGTCAACTCACTCCAGAAATCGCTTCAGAAACGCGATATTCACATTCCTCAACCCAACTCCACATGCGATGCAATACTCTGTTTTTGCGGGATTCGGCTCCACCAAATCACCTCCCTGAGTTGCCCCGCCGCGTTTAACGTTTCCAACTATCGGAACGCCACTCCGACCGCCGCTGTGAAGAATTTGGAACGAAATTGCCTGGAATCGTCATATTCCGGCTGCACTAACTGCCTCGGAGCCCTCCAGAAGGTTAGTTCTCCGACGAGTTCGTTTTCTTCGTCGCTAGTCCTACTCTCCGTCAATTCATACTTTTACCCTCTACCAATCACTTGTTTATTTTTTTAAAATAAAAAGTATTTTACTTTTAATAAAGTAGACAGGTGGTTGGATGATAGTGAGAGTAGTGTTAGGACTCCTCATTTTTTAAAAGCTTAAGAGGGTAAATTTGACTTAGATTTTTTTCCTTTTTTGGGTTTATTTTTGCTTATTTTGCTGATTACTTTAGAGTCGGATCTCTCCATCCGTTAGGGGTGGCTATTGAACAAAATATTTGTAAACTACTCGAACTTGGCTCGATAAAAGCTTGAGATCATTCATTTATTTAAGTAAACGAGTCAAGCTCGAACAAGTTTTTGAGCCCGTTTAGTTAACGAGCCTAATCTGACCATACCCCTATTCGGCTTGATAAATGCTCGGTTCGTTAAAGGGTGAGAAAAGTTGTTCAAATTATATGTAATATCCTCTGTAACAAGTTTTCACTTAGCAAAGAGGGACATTTTTAGTCCCACGTAGGTAAGAAATCAAAGGTAAAATCTTCAATAGGCCTATAAAGCATGAAGAGGAGAGAACAATATTCAAAAAGTTGAAAAGCATAATGAGAGAGAGAATATTATGTCAGAAAGTTGACTTTGCCATGCCAATAGAGGTTGGGTGGATGCTTACTCATCACGAGCAGAGCGAACTCAAGTTTAAGTAATTTTTAACAAGCCGAATTCGAACAAAAGGTTTAGATCTTGACTCGAATTCTAGCCGAGCTTGAACATAAGTAAATTGTCACGAGCCGAGTTTGAACACTCTACTACTCGGCTCGGCTCGGCTCGGCTCAATTACACCCCTACCATCCGGGCATTGAAGCAAAGCTCCCTTTTTTATACTATGGGTGTGACAAGTTTGTAATTATTGAAAGAGGTTGGGCCAGTTTCATAACACACAAATTACAAGATTGCACCGTGATAGTGTAAAAAGGAGAGCTCTTCGCTCTTAAATTGCTATTTTTTTGTGCTGTGATTAGCACACCACGCATTAGACTATGTAGTCTAATGTCATGGCCACCAGGGGCGGAGCCAGGAATTTTTTCTTGGAGGGCCAAAGTACATGTATTTGAAAATTCGTGGGACTTGGGGGTTCGGGGGCATAAGACCCAAGAATTTTTTTTTTGAGTAACGAGTCCATCGTGGTCATAAAATTTATCAATTTTGCATTCTAATAAGAGCGATCAGCAGACCCGTGGATCCTCTACACAAGTTATCGCTGATTCCTCGTGTCCCTTTTAACCCTAGTTAAACTTAACTAAATTAAAGTTAAGATTTTTTTTTTTTGTTTTTTAAAAACTAAGGTTGGATTGCTTAACCCTAAGGGTGAGTAAATCTTAACCACAGTTGGTGAGGGTTCAAAAATGGGGCGTGACTCTTTTTCTTGGGAAGTTCCGGATTGGGGTTTCACAACAATTGAGATTTGGAGGAGCCACTATAAAATAATACTAAAAAATTTGGGAGGGCCACTATACTATTAAAACAAAAAAATTATGAGCTTTTTTAATTATGGCTAAGCTTAAGAAAATTAAAGTTAATATTTATGTTTTTTTTTTAAAAAAAAACTAAGTTAGATTGCTTAACCCTACAGTTCATGTGTGGTAAAAATGGGGCATAGACTAATGAGCAAGGTTTTTAATTTTGAAATTTGCAACGAGTCAACCTGAACTGGAATCTCGAAAAATTGCAGGATTTCAGCGAAATTCCAAAATATTAAAATTTTATTAATTATAGATATTTTTTATTAATATATTTATGTTAAAAAATAATATTTTATATATTTATATAAATATTTTATTTTTATTTTTAAAATTAATATATAAAATTTTAGTAAAATTTCAATATATTTTGGAATTTTAATTAAAAAAAACAATAAAAAATTAGATTTCGGTCAAAATTCTGAAATTTAATCCAAAATTTCAACAAAAATCTGATTTTCAAAATAAACTCAGTTTCGATGTCGTTGGGGGTGAGCCGAAACCGAAATTTCACACTTGCTAATGAGAGCTACACATTAGACTACATATTCTAATATTCTAATAGGGCATTAAGTTTTTTAAACATTTTTTTTTGGGGGGGGTTAATATTGTTATTTTGCTTATGATTACAAGGTAAAAGGGAAGGAGAAGAACGGGACGGGAGAAAGGAAGGATAGGGCTAGCAAGATGTTCCGCAGGGACTGCCAACTCATGGGGCTTACGTGGCTGTTAGCTAGGAACAAAACAGCATACATTCCAACAGTCTCAGCTGTGCTAAGAGCCATCCTGTACAGTGCTTACCCGGCGCACCAAGCCAAGTGTAGCCCGGATCAGGAGAACATGCCCTTAGCCTTTGATTCTCTGCAGTTCGAAAGACTCCATTCATCATCATCATCATCTCCCGCTTCCCCTACCCTTTCCATTCTTTCATTTCCAATTCTACCCCTTTTTATCTTTTATTCCTTCCTCTCAAATCTATAATTTCACCAGCCTATTGCTCTGTAGGTCACCAAATCCTCTAACCCCTGAGATCACCACGTATCCCTTAACTGTGATTAAGATTCACCCAATCTTAGGGGTTCACCCACCCATCCTTGATTTTTAGAAAAAAATATTACTTCTTTTTTAAAAAAAATATTTTAATATTAAAAAAATTAAAAATATTTTTAAAATTAATATTTTTTTCTAAACCAAAGATGGGTGGGTGAACCTTAGGAGTAGGTGAATCGTATCCACAGTTAAAGGGGAGTCAAAAGACCCCAGGGGCAAGAGGAAAGGTTCTTTTTCGTCTTTTTCACCCACTGTAAATTCCTGGCTTTGCTTTTAGATTTAATTGTCCTCTAGTGTGCGAGTTGTCATCACTTCCACTTTTAATTTTTCTTTTCTTATTTATTTTAATTTTCAATATGAAATTATTTGAGGACTTTACATGAAAAGATGTAAGATGACTGTGTTTTTATTTTGTCTCAAAATGCTCTCGACACAACTCTTCAACGAGCCGTGCCCTAGAGGTAAGCTAAAAATCAATATATGTTAAAAGCAAGAGACATGTGTCCATTTTTGGTTGAATAAGGAATGCCTAAGAGGAGGATAATGCTTAAGAAAGTTTCGGATTTGCTCTTCTGGACGCCGGAGCTGGGCGCTCGGGAATTTACACTTCATGGGACACCTGATAATAAGAAAGGGGAAAAGTCAATTCATTTGTAAGTGAAGGTGGGTGGAATCTGTTTGATTCTCGACCATGGTTTGGTTTCTCCGTTGGGATTCGGAGAGTTCTAAGCTTGAGAGAGAATAACCCAGTATCCCCCTCTTTGGTAACGGGAAATAAGGAATTATTTAAGAAAGAAAAAAAAACCAAGAGAAATTGGATCATTCACATGTTATAGGGAGCTGTTGCTAGTAGCTACTTCCTCATAGTGGATGCTAATTCTTGGGCAGAGGTCCATTCTTTTGCTAAGACTTATAAAGTTTAGCCCTTTGCATTTTGTCGTGGTAGTTGTTATTAACAAATTTGAATCAATTTGTCAAGTTTTCTAATAAAATGAATTTTTACCATCATCAAATTTTAAGTTTTTTTTTTTTTTTTTTCATAAGATTTAAAATCATTTATTTTGTTGCATTTGAAGTCTCACAAAGAATTGCAAGTAGAGATGGAACATCTAATTCCCAAAAGAAAATACATATTGCCAAATGACAAAATTTGTTAAGTGCCGGACTTTATAAGTGTCAAGTAAAGAACGGGCCCATGTTTAATTGCCGAGAAAATAGGTGAAAACATGAAAAAAGAAGATTTTAGATTTCTAATACAATTCTTAGTTGTATTTTGTCCAATTTTCATTTATTTTCTCTTTCCACATATGTTTTTGGCAACCAAACATAGGGTAAGGGTTGTTGGTTTGGCAAGAAAGTGGATGAAAGAAAGGAAAATAAACTAAAATTTTCTTTTAAAAGATAGAAATTTTGGAGAGAAAGTTTGTCTACTATTGAGAAAGTGCAAGAAAATTGTGTTTCTTGCACAGACAATTTTCTTGCGTTTGGTGTGTAAGAAACACACTTTTATTTTCTTGCACTTTTTCTATAGTTGACAAACTCTCTCAAATCATTTTTTGATGGTCATTTTGAAAAAAAGAAAATTTAAGTTTTTTCTTTTCTTTCACCACTTTCTCACCAAACACACACACACTATGTACCGAACTGATCAGTATTGGTGGAATTTGGAAATAGGTTAGTGGGGGGTCCTAATCAAAAGTGTCCCATGTCTGAGTAATCATATGCCCATCTCTACGATATCAAGTGAACAAAGGGCGTCCACATTCATGCCCTGCGAGACCATTTGGTAAGTGGATCAGCTGGCCTTTCTCCAACCCATCATTTCTCTCTTTCCAGGCTTCACCCAAGCCTGAATAATCATTAACCTCGAAGGCTTTGCAATCATCAAATACTTGAAATCTTTCAGGGAGACACAAGGAAAAAAAAAAAAAAAGTTAACCGACACAGGTAGCTTAGTTGATTCGGGACTTGGGAGAGAGCCCCAAGGTCTCGAGTTCAACTCCTCTCGGCCTTACCCATGCATGTGGTTTGCGGGTGATTGCGTAAATCCAAAGGGACTAGTCCTTCCTTGTCAGGGTTGGAAACCCTCCATTACACTGAATCCTGTCATTGAGTGCTTGGACTCCTCGTTGGCAGCATTGGGATCTGCCATGCACCAAGGATTTTAGATATGCAATGAGCAAAGGGTGCACCTATCTGGGCCTTCCTGGTTTATGTGAAGCAACATGCATTGGTTCATCAGAAGAGGCTTCTGGTTTTTGTACTTCTTTTATACATTACGAATTATGAGTGCATAAAAATCTGCATGAACCAAAATTTAATGAATGATACTTCAGACGCATAATTTTAAGCAGCCAAAAGACCAATAATTATAGACAGCATTTATACACACAGTAAGAAGGAAAAGAACACCTGAACTAACCTGCACAGATTGGCTTCTCATCGCCATTGTATATAAATGACAAAACTTGAAAAAAGGATTTTAAAAAAAAAATGCTACGGGAGGCTCTAGGAAATTCAGAATAGGAGAGCACTCATCTTGCAGTGGGCTTACAAATAAAAAAAAAGAAAAAAAAGAATGCACAGCGTGGACAAAAATTATGAATGTAATGCATGCTAATAGCAAAACCAAAGGACCATGTAGCCCACCGAGTCTATTTCTAGCTACTTGAGGGGAATAGATACTGAATAAGTTAGACTTGCTCCAAAATACCGGTCTTTATGTCTTCTCTTTAAGGCCGGTCCAGGTCCTGAAATTATGCAATGTTGGTAAAATGTCTGGATAGAAAAAGCTTATTACTACCCTTACCAATTTGTCATGCCCCGAAAATCAAACTCCATAGTCTCAAGGTGTGAGCTCATTCAGTTACTTGACTCATATTATAAACATTTAATCATTCTTCACAACACATAATAAAGATTTGAACTCCCAAACTTACCTATATAATATGATTAATCAAGCAACTATCTATACATGGACAATCACTATATACATCAAAATTTTCATCACTTTTAACTGAAGTTTGTATTACAACATTAACCTCAGAAAATCTATGACTTGATTTCTGCCAAATTCAAATAATCAAAATTGGTCCACAAGTGCGTGACCTAATCAGACAAATACTAAGATACTCAGTAACTTTCTCAAACAATAAAATAATGTTATAGTCAATATACCATTGCCATTTTTTATTGAAGGTTATAGAGAATATAATCCAATGGAATAAAAGTACAAGTACTAAAATTTGGAAGAAAAATATTATAGTAATAAATGCTTCAATTTTGATAAAACCTTGGCTATCCCCTCTGTGGATACTGGACGAACTGTACAGTGAGCAATAACTAGGTTCGCAGGTTTTGCATGTCCATGTAAACTTAAAGTGTATTATTGATTGCCAAAATCATTAAAACTCAAATTGTGACTGATACCCGTTCATGAATCTATTCCTTTGACACTACAAAGATTCATTATTTCTCATGACACTATCAAGCACTGTGTTGAGAATTTAAGAGAAGGTTGTGAAACTGTGAAGGTGAGAACTTGAACTGCCAAAGATCTAGCTCTTAAATTCTAGATCCTTGAATAAAGAGAAGAGCATCTAAGTGGAAAATTCTAGCCTCTTAAGGCATTGTCCACACTTGTCTCCGCTGCTTATAATAGAGTAAGTAAATTGTGTTGCAGTATGTGACACAAGTCACGCAATATATGCATAAAGTTCAATTTTGCATTTCAGGAGGGCTACTTACGATGTGCTTATCAGGTCATGAATTTCTTTAATTGCTGCATCAATACCATAAAGACTCATTTTCTTCACCTGTTTTGCAACAAAGACAATACCTTCTCTGTATCATTAATCAAGCACGTCTGGACAGAGAGCAAGAAAATATTGGAAAAGGAGATCATAATAACTTTTACCTCTAGCTTTCCTTCTTTAGCTTTATGGTTTTTTGGAAGTAGACGGAGTTCATCGATCAACTGGATGCAATTAGTTACATTTTCGGGTGACACAAAGTCCAAAACCACATTCACACAAGACTGCAGATCATAAGGTGCTAAAATGTAAAAGATTATAAAGAGATATGAAATGGAACTTCTCCATGTAACCCAAGGAACTACAATTACATGAACTCCTTCACAAGAATATTGACTAAGATGTGCTAAGTCAGAATTTCAAAGAAATCCACTAGTATTGGAATTGTTAATACTTAAAACCCATGCAGTGTGTCATGGAAAATGTATCAGACAACATACGAAGAGTGCATAGTGACAAAGTCGGGGTTCGGGAATAATTCGGCAAGGGTCAAGTTCGGAAAAATCTGGAAAAATCCAGGAAATATTCGGGAAAAAATAATAATTATAGAAAGATATCCAACATTTTGATTAGATAATATACAAAATATACAATTTACTTTGTCAAACTAAACGAATTATTGTGAAATTCGCAAATAATTCAACACGCTTAAAATTCGCGAATAGTTGGTATCAGAGCCAAGTTTCGATCCTGGGACTTGTGGGTTATGGGCCCACCAATAAATTATCAAGAATTCACAATGTGTCCACATATCAATGCTAAGAAGGTATGTACCAAAGTCTGCTCATGTGATACAATATGAACCTGTAGAAATTCAGGAAGACTTGTTTCTGGATCATAAAGAGCAAGTTTTGTGGAAGCACAAATTTTTTAAAAAATTGGAGAATTTTGTTACTATGGTAGAGTGGACATTTTATCGTCCAAGTCAGATGGAGTCCATGAATATTTAATCCTTAAAAGTGCAGACCCTATATTGGCCTGGTCAAATCCCAATGGAGAAGAACATGACTGGTTGAAAACAGTCCAAACAGTGTTCTCAATTACTAAAAAATAAAAAATAAGGCCTATGCATAAAAAAACAATAAGGCTAATGGAAACAAAAAAGTCACACATAGCAGCAAATAAAAGTTGACATGATGACCCCTTACAAAAGGACTTAGAAGTGAAAAAAAATAATAAAATAAGAAGGACAAACACCACGATAAGACACCCTAAACTACAATCAAAATGACCACGAAAGTGGATGTGATTCAAATTTGAAAATTTCCGAAGCAGTCTATTATCTAATACAAGGCATTGCAACCATTGTGATCTATCATTAACAAGACAGCGCACATGCACCAATGCACCCAGGTGCATAGTTACCAAGTCGGGGTTCGGGAATTATTCGTCTACGGAAAAGTTCGAAAATAATCGGCAAAATTCGGAAAAATCAGAAATAAATCAAGAAAATTTCGGGCAAGAAATAAAAAAAAATAGAAGATAAGATTACTAATTATGAAAATTATAATACATTTTATATGTTAGATATTTATTTGAGACTTTTTCAAAAATCGGAATAATTCATGTTTAATTCACGAAATTCGTGATTATTTTTTTAGAAGTTGATATATTTTCCATAACTCGTGAATACTTCATGATTAATCGTTCAACGAAAAAGTCGGGTATAATTCAGGATGTTTTGAAAAAAGCGGAGAACTTGGTAACTATGCCCAGGTGTATGTGCATTACACCTGAGGAAATGCTCAGGCATGCTACAACCAACACACTGTACAAGCAAATGACACCCACAGTGTAATTATCAAATCTAAAGAATTATATGCTTGTGAACAGTTAATTGGATCTAAAAAATTATGTTGTGGTCAATCATATGAAATAATCAGTTCTAATCAATAGAAAATCAAATTCTGGAGCAGACCAAAAAGTGTTGCAAATCAACTCACCCATGTTACCTTAAGATTCCAAATTTGATATGGGCATCCAGCGGGAATGATGACAGCTTCTCCAATGTGCTGATCAAAGTTCCAGGGTTCAACTTCTTGAAGCAGTAGCAGGTAGTTCATTTCAGCCAGCTATTTTTTTCTCAATCATGAAAAAAATTGAAGGAACTACTTGAAATTAGTGCTTACCAAACTCCTCCTTAAGCCTCCTTTTGTGAGTTGTGTCAAGATAGAAACCCTCGTCAAGAATTGGATGAGCAACCTGTAACAGAAACATATGTACACCAGCATTACAGCTAAACTTCTAATATAATGTAATGACTTGTTCTTGACTTTTCCTTACGTGTTCAACTGGAGATCCATATGTATGGCTGAATTCATTGGAGTGTCTTCTGAGATATTCTTTCAGCTTTGGAACATCTTCTCTACGAAAAACATCCCATTTGGCACCACAGGATTTGGCCACAACTTTTTTTCCAATACCACTTGTGCTTTTAAAATTACCCTGACAAAACTTCTTTTCATCTCCAGAATTTGCAAATCTTTGAATGGTTCTACAGCAATCCTTTGGGGCTACAGAAGTAGAAAAATATTCTCCAGCATGCAACATTTTCTCATCCTTGACACCAATTCCACACTCTTCATGCATGACAGTAGAGAAAGAAGAAACTCCACCAAATCCCTTGGATAAATGTGTCCACCAAGTAGCATCCGGTGTCTCACCAGAGCCTGCTTCGCTCATATTTTGGCTGGCCATAGATAGCTCTTGTTTCACTTCACTTACCATTTTCTGATCCATGGCAGTCCTGAGGGACTTCTTTTCATCTTGAGCTTTGGACTTGTTCTTTAGCTTTGGTAATTTAGTACACTGTTCTGGGGAAATTGCTATATCTATAGTATGCACCAAAATATTCACCTGGGAAAATAAATTAATAAAGTGAAGAGAATCACAAAGGAGACAACACACATTTTCAAACAACTCCCCGCTATATTTATATTGGGCCCTATTGGGTAATCTATATCTATTTTTTGGTGCTCACTTTGGGACATTGATATATTCAGTTGTTAGTTGTTAGCGTGAGTGAGTGGGGTTAATGGACCCTCCTGCCACATCACTCAAGGGGAACTTCGACCAATCTATTGAGAGTTTTCCTCTCTGGGAATTGATTCCAGGACCTCCTCCTAATAAGACACACATTCACCCTTAGCATTGATATTATCCACAATACATGGAAACCAAAAAAATCAGACACATAATTATTCAGCTGATACATGAGTTGCATCTATTTCCACGATGTCTGATCCAAATTGAATGTGTCCCACGAATGTGATATTCGTAGCTCTCTAAAATAATCTCATAAATGTATTATACCAAATTAACAATCTACGAAAATCTACAAAGATGTAAAACTGAAATGCCCTTCTAGATTAAATTTGGGGGGGGTACATCTCCCTATTCAGTAATTTCTTTGCTTTTGAATGAAAAAAAAGATATAATATCCAATGATAATAAAAGTATTTTAAAAACAAAACTCCTTATCTCACCAGGGGCGGAGCCAGGTGCCCCCACTGGATTTTTTGAAAAAAGTTTTATTTTAGCAAGCCATGGGAATTGGCGGATCATTCAATTGCGATAGAAACATTGGGAGAGTTCAATCACACCTAATCAATACATCAACACATCCCTTTTAACCTTTGTTAACTGTAGTAGTTAAGATTCACTAACTCTTGGGTTCAACAATATAACCTTAGTTTTATATTTTAAATAATAAAAAATATTAACCCTAAGAGTTAAATTTCCTAACCAAAGTTGTGACGTCCTGAACCCACGCCTAGGGAATCAAGTTCCGAGACGCACGCCCACTCGTCAAATCACGCAAGCGGAAGACTTTACCCGCGGAAATGAGAGAAATTTAAACATTTATCAGATGCTTCCAAAAAGCAAATAACACCTGTCATCACAATAGTCATCATATAAACTATATACCTGTATTATTTACATCAAGTTTGTTCTACAAAAGTAGGCGCCTCTATCACGCCGGGTACAGGTTGTACAATCTTCCAAAATGTCTAGTTGGACTTTTCACTTATTGGTCAGCAGCTCCGAGATCTGCTGACATAAAAAATCAGTGAGCTATGAAGCCCAATAAGACACAGTCCTTCTAAACTATTTTCCACATAATAACACGCATCAATAATGATATACTAAGCAGTTCAATTTGCATGTTACAGTAAACTAGAAGTCTAGAATAGTATGTAATAAACTGTGACGCAAGGTCACTTAGGGTTACGTCACCCTAACCGAGGTTCCCGGCCTCACATTACTTTCCAATTATGGGGTTCAGTTATGAATGTATTCACATTACCAAGTTATCATTTTGATCATCAAACATATTTCATTTCGAGTCCTGAGACTCTATTAACTGGCCACAACCCATAAATGTTCAGCTTAAAGTCTCTAAATAACCATACATAGAGCCATTTAGACACACACATCCTGTTCTGGCTTTCACCCGAATACGACCAAATCTTGGGCATAGCAACTCAACTCACATGGAATCCGACAATTCCAAACCGAATCCTGAGTACACCAACTCAGACAATTACACAAACTCTAAGTATACCGACTCAGACAACTTTGTACCCGAAGCTTACACACACAACATGAGCATTCACCCAATAAGGACATGCTTTTTCATTCAACTAACTGGCAACATCTACCGTGTATTCGCCGCATCACCCTGAGTATCAGTCAAAAAGGAACCCCGACCAACCTGCCTACCGTCATCAATGGAGGAACTCCGACATCTTTACCAATGCCGAAATTTCCTGATGTTCCACCAAGAAGGGACCCCGATAGACACGGTGTCGACATCTTCTGACCCAACCAGAGAGGAACCCCGGACTATACACTATTTGATGTTCAACCACTTTAAACTCCTTAGGACTCCGACATCTCCCGACTATCAGTCACGGAGGAACCACGGGTCATGCAGGACACCGCCATTCCTGACCTAGTACTAGAGGCACCACGGACGACCTACACAAACAGACCAACATCTCCTGACTATCAGTCACAGAGGAACCCTGGGCCTTACTAGACACCATCTCTCATGACCTAATCAAAGAAGAACCACATACTATACTTTTAACCTTGATTAGATTTTCTAACCACAGGTTAACCCCAATTAACTCAAGCATCGCTTGATTAACTGAAATACTTGGACCTCACGCCTGTGAACCAAATCCGGTAACACGCCGTTCCGTTAGGGAACGTTTCCAGGCTAATGGATGTGTCCATAGCCTTATATGACCTGCAAAACAACTTTTCATCACCTGAGAATGACGATACAATTTACCCGGGACCCGATCTGGGCTCTCCGAAGGTCCACATAAAATCACATCACATAGGGGTCTCCGAACCTTTTTCCATCCACGCCATTCACAGTGAGACTAAATCCGAGGTTTTGACACCCCGAGACCAAGGGCTACACCCCTCTATTCATTTTTCACATACATCCAACCTTTCCACACATCACATAGGGGTGTCCAACCCTTTTCCATTCACGCCATAAATTAAACACGTCATTCTACATAAAAATATAGCATAAATAAGGGAAAAGAGAAAAGAGGGAGAAGGATTTTACCCACTACACGTTTTTCGAGCTTTAGAGAGGTAAACGGACGATGCGGTTGCATCCGGAACACTGAAAAACCACAAGGTACACTTTCTCTCTCTAACTCTCTTTCTCTCTTAACTTTTTCTCTTTCTCTCTCTACACGCAAATCGAGGCATTGGGAAAAGAAACAGATGTCGCCAACGCGTCGGGAACATCGAAAATCCCCAAAGGGACCTCTCTTTTCCTTTCTCTCTCCTCATTGTCTCTCTCTAAAAGCTCACGGGCAACAAGTGGGTTCTCTGGTTTTGAACGAACACAAATGAGGGGGTTACCCCCCTTTTATATATAAAATGGGGTGAGATAATGTGCAACAGCATATGACCATTAAGGTGTGGAAAAGGTAAAGTTGACCAAGTCAACCACTTTGACTGATTTTCCGATTTTTCCGCACTTATGACCTCCGAAATCCTACTACATAAAGTTCGATTTTGACAAAACTTTAGGTGACCGAACTTGGGGCAGTCCGACACCTGTTGTAAAAATTTTGGAGAAAAATACTGAGTTTTGACAATAAAAAGCAATTTTGGAAGAAAATTACAAAGCCCGCTAATTTCCTGATTTCGGATACAAAACACGTTACCGTTTCTTCATATGAGATGATGAACTGAGGAAACGACAAACGGTCGTCCTTACGGCCAACTGGAACGTTGTGGTATCAGTCGCACGGATTTCTATTAGAATCTCCAACAAATATGGAGTCCTAACTGAATTCCAGACAATCTGGAATTTCCTGATTTTTTCGATTTTCTTACATTTAAGACCATCGTAGTCTCGCGAATCGATACACGATGGAACTGGAACAACGGGTGATCGTCCAGATAGTCGACCCACACATTGTGTACGATTTTCGAGTAAAAACACTGGAGTTTCCTCGATACAATCCAATCCTGAACAAAACCCACTTTTTAACAATTTAACAAACACTTAACTAATTAACCTCAATTAAGGACCATAAACGCATAATTTTATTATATTAAAATTCAAGGTCGTTACAATCTCCCCTCCTTACAAAAATTTCGTCCTCGAAATTTACATATATACTAGTCATCAAATAATTGAGAATGATTGCTTCTAAAGACATCTTCAAGTTCTCATGTGGCTTCCTCTGTGCCATGGTTTCCATAAAACTTTTAACCAACTTAATCGTTTTGTTTCGTAACACCTGTTCCTTGCAGTACAAAATTATCACGGACTTTTCTTCAAAAGTTAGGTCTTCTCTGACTTGAATTGGTTCATATCGTATCACATGCGAATGATCAGATACATATTTTCTCAGCATGGATATATGAAATACATTATGAACCCTCTCTAGCTCTGGTGGTAACGTCAGACGGTAGGCTATGCCTCTTACTTTAGCCAAAATCTCAAAAGGTCCAATGAATCGCGGACTTAACTTTCCTCACTTTCCGAATCATACAATACCTTTTGATGGAGAGATTTTCAAGAAGACATGGTCGCCGACTTGAAACTCTCAGTCTCGGCGCTTTCCATCTGCACAGCTTTTTTGTCGACTTTGTGCAGATAATAACCTCGATCGAATCAACTTGATCTTCTTTGTTGTTTCCTACACCAACTCAGGTCCCAGTAGTTTACATTCCCCTACTTCAGTCCAACATACTGGCGATCGACAACTCCTGCTGTACAAGGCCTCGTAAGGAGCCATTTCAATACTTGTCTGATAAGTGTTATTGTAAGCAAACTCAATCAATGGCAAGTGATTATCCCAATTTCTTTGAAAGTCCAGACTGCAAGTGCGCATCATATCTTCTAGAGTCTCTATTGTGCGCTCAGACTGTCCATCGGTTTGCGGATGATAAGTTGTACTCATGTTTAGCTGCGTACCCAAAGCTTCCTGCAAGTTCCTCCAAAATCGGGAAGTAAATCGCGGATTGCGATCTGACACAATAGATACCAGCACACCATGCAACTTCACAATCTCCTTGATGTACAACTTTGATAAATTTTCCAGGGTTAGTACCCTTGATAGTGAGAAAGTGAGCCGACTTCATCAATCGATCAACTATCACCCAAATGGCGTCGTGTCCACTTCTTTTTTTGGTAACCCCACCACAAAATCCATCGTAATGTGCTCCCATTCCACTCAGGAATAGGCAATGAATTTAACAATCTAGTTGGTTTCTGATGTTCTGCGTTGACTTACTAACAAACAAAGTATCGAGATACATACTCTGCAATTTCTCTTTTCATGTCGTTCCACCAGTAGTTATTCTTCACATCCTGATACATCTTCGTACTTCCAAGGTGCACCGCAAAACGAGATCGATGTGCCTCATTGAGCAGTTCATTCTTCAACTCAGGGTTTCCAGACACAGATTCGACCTTTGAATCGAAGTATTCCATCTTCAGATTCTTCAAAATCACCCATTTTTCCTTGAAGAATCTTATATCTAATAACTTTGATCTCCTGATCTTCCAACTGTGCTTCTTGAATCTTCTGTAATAACACTGGCTTGGCCTGAATACTAGTCAACTTGACACTATTACCCTGGAATCCCAGACTCAGATTCCAACTCTTGAATTCTTCGATCATCTTCCATCGCTCTGCCCTCATATATGCTATAGATCCAACTGTCTTTCTACTCAGGGCATCAACAACCACGTTACCCTTACCAGAATGATACTGGATTACATAGTCATAATCCTTAAAGAATTCCATCCATCTTCACTGTCGCATATTGAGCTCTTTCTAGGAAAATAAATATCTCAAACTATTATGATCACTATAGATCACCAACTTCTTTCCTTAAAGATAATGTCTCCAAATTTTTAGGCGAACACTACTGCAGCTAACTCCAGGTCATGCGTGAGATAATTCTGCTCGTGAATCTTGAGTTGCCTCGAACCATAATCAATGACCTTTTTGTTTTGCATTAAAACACAGCCAAGTCCTTTGCCGGAAACATCACAATACACCTCAAATCCTCCAGATCCTGAGGGAGTTGCCAATACTGGAGCAGTTGTTAATCTCTTCTTTAATTCTTGAAAGCTTCGCTCCCGAGATGCCGTCCATTCGAATTTTACATCTTTTTTAGTCAACTCCGTTAATGGAGTGATTATCTTTGAGAAACCTTCTACAAATCTGTAATAATAACCTGCTAATCCCAGAAAACTCCGAATTTCAGTTACAATGGATGGCCTTGTCCAATTGGTTACCGCATGAATCTTGGAGGGATCAACAGATATTCCATTCATTGACACAATATGCCCAAGAAAGGCTACCTCTTTCATCCAAAACTTGCACTAGGAGAACTAGCATACAACTGATTCTCTTAATGTCTATAGCGTAATCTTCAAGTGCTCAACGTGCTTCTCAGGACTAGGTGAATACACCAACATATCATCAATAAATACCACAATAAACTGATCTAAGTACAGCCTGAAAAGACGATTCATCAACTCCATAAAGGCTGCAAGCGCATTTGTCAGTCCAAAAGGCATCACCAAGAACTCATAGTGACTATACCGAGTTCGGAATGCTATCTTCCGAATATCTCCTTCTTTGACCCTCAATTGGTGATAGTCGGACTGTAAATCAATCTTTGAAAACACTTGGGCGTCTTGCAACTGATCAAATAGATCATCGATCCTGGGGGGGAGGATACTTATTCTTGATCGTCGTTTGATTAAGCAAACAATAGTCTATACACAGACGCAGACTCCCGTCTTTCTTTCGGACAAATAACACCGGTGCTCCCCATAGTGAAACACTAGGGCGGATCAAACCCTTATCTAATAGGTCTTGTAACTGAATCTTCAGTTCTTGCAACTCAGCTGGAGCCATCCGATACGGTGTTTTAGATATCGAGTCTACACCCGTAGTAACATCGATTGTAAAATCGATTTCTCTGGTAGGAGGGAGTCCTGGTAATTCATCAGGAAACACATCTCGAAACTCTCTGACCACCGGAGTATTCCCTAAAGTGTCATCTTCATCTTTATTGACCACCATTGCTGCTAAATACCCAGTACACCCCTTATCTAGAAGGTGGAAAGATTCCCCTATAAGTATAATAGTAAACGTTTACCAATAACGAAATGAAATGAAATGAAATTGAAATACACAAAGGGAGTCCTGGTAATTCATTTCATCTTTAATATATACAATAACACACCATGTACATAACTGTACTACATCAAAGTATATACAATTATAAACATCACATACTACATCAAAGTATATACACCAAAAATATGAGTCATATGATCGGAAGACCGACAAGGGCATCTACTATACTCCAAAATGATACAGATGCGCTTTAGTCTCCCCTCATGACCCTCTACTCCTGATCCTCGGCCTCAGGTCTAGCCTCTCTCAACAACCAGTCAATCACTCTTTGTCTTAGGGATTCGCGCATTGCTTGCGCGGACAATCCCTTGCGAAGTGGTCGTACCGCCTTTAAGTGTATAATACGATAAAACGACCATCCAGCATAATTGCTTCTTTGCATGGTCACCGCCAACTCAAAAAGAATTATCTCCCACTTGGTGGGAGTTTAGCTCAACCTTGCCATTTCCTACACAAGCACACAATTCCCAAATCAATGTCTCATTTCGAAACACGTGCAATCAATATACTACATCTAGGATTGTTCCTATTATTTTGTTCTCAACTACTTATCAACTATTGTTTGTTATGATGGTTATTGCTTTAGCTCTGATACCAACTATGACGCCCTGAACCCGTGCTAGGGAATCAAGTTCCAAGACGCACGCTCACTCGTCAAATCACGCAAGCGAAAGACTTTACCCGCGGAAATGCGGGAAATTTAAACATTTATCAGATGCTTCCAAAAAGCAAATAACACCTGTCGTCACAATAGCCATCATACAAATCATATACCTGTAGTATTTACATCAAGTTTGTTCTACAAAAGTAGGCGTCTCTATCACGCCGGGTACAGTTTGTACAATCTTCCAAAATGTCCAGTTAGACTTTTCACTTACTGGTCAGTAGCTCCGATATCTGCTGACATAAAAAGTCAATGAGCTATGAAGCCCAATAAAACCAGTCCTTCAAAACTATTTTCCATATAATAACACGCATCAATAATGATATACTCAACAGTTCAATTTACATGTTACAGTAAACTAGAACAGTATATAATAAACTGACCCAAGGTCACTTAGTGTTACGTCACCCTAACCGAGGTTCCCGACCTCACATTACTTTCCAATTATGGGGTTCAGTTATTAATGTATTCATATTACCAAGTTATCATTTCAATCATCAATCAAGTTTCATTTCGAGTCCTGAGACTCTATTAAATGGCCACAGCCCATAAATGTTCAGCTTAAAGTCTCTAAATCATAATCATACATAGAGCCATTTAGACTCACACCCTGTTCCGGCTTTCACCCAAATACGACCAAAGTTGGGCATACCAACCCAACTCACTTGGAATCCGCCGATTCCATACCGAACCCTGATACACCAACTCAGATAATTACACCAACCCTGAGTATACCGACTCAGAAAACTTCGTACCCGAAGCTTACACACACAACATGGGCATTTAGCCAATAAGGACATATTTTTCCATTCAATTGACTGGCAACATCTACCGTGTATTCGCCGCTATTGCCCTAGGTATCAGTCAAGAAGGAACCCCGACCAACCTGCTTACCGTCATCTTCTTGTTAGTCTATGGAAGAACCCTGACATCTTTACCAATGCCGACATCTCCTGACGTTCCACCAAGAAGGGACCCCGATAGACACGGTGCCGACCTCTTCTGACCCAACCAGAGAGGAACCTCAGACTATACGATATCTGATGTTCAACCACTTTAAACTCCCTAAGACTCCGACATCTCCCGACTATCAGTCACGGAGGAACCATGGGCCAGGCAGGATATCGTCACTCTTGACCTAGTCTAAGAGGCACCATGGACGACCTATAGACAAACAGACCGACATTTCCTAACTATCAATCATGGAAGAACCCCAGGTTTTACTGGACACCGTCTCTTCTGACCTAGTCAAAGAGGAACTACAAACTATACTTTTAACCCTGGTTAGGTTTTCTAACCACAGGTTAACCCCAATTAACCCAAACCTCGCTTGATTAACTAAAATACTTGGGCCTCACGCCCGTGAACAAAATCCGGGTAACACGCCGTCCCGTTAGGGAACATTTCTAGGCTAATAAATGTGTCCATAGCCTTATACGATCTACAAAACAACTTTTCGTCACCCTAGAGTGGCGATACAATTTACGCAGGACCCGATCTGGGCTCCCCGAAGATCCACATAAAATCGCAATATCACATAGGGGTCTCCGACCCTTTTTCCATCCACGCCATTCACACAGTGAGCCTAAATCGGGGGTTTTGACACCCGAGACCGAGGGCTACACCCCTCTACTCATTTTTCACGCACATCCAACCCTTTCACACATCACATAGGGGTCTCCGACCCTTTTCCATTCACGCCATAAATTAAACACATCATTCCACATAAAAATATAGCATAAATAAGGAAAAAGAGAAGAGAGGGATTTTACCCACTACACGCTTTTCGAGCTTCAGAGAGGTAAACGGATGACGCGGTTGCGTCCGGAACACTGAAAAGCCCCAAGGTAGACTCTCTCTCTAACTCCCACTTTCTCTCTCTAACTTTCTCTCTCTGCACGCAAATCGAGGTATCAGGAAAAGAAACGGACGTCGCCAACGCGTCGGGAACATCGAAAAACCCCAAGGGAACCTCCCTTGCCTTTCTCTCTCCTCTTTCTCTCTCTTCCTTTCTCTCTCCTCACTCTCTCTCTAAAAACCTACAGACAGCAAGTGGGTTCTCGGGTTTTGAATGAACACAAATGAGGTTCCCCCCCCCAAGGTTCAAAAAAACTGTTTCGGACATCGTAACGAACACGGCCGAAACCGTTACGTAACGCCGTATCGTAATGATTTCGGCCTTTACGGCTTTTTTTTTTTTTTGCTTGAAAAAATCATAATAAATAGAAAAACAATTTATATAAGGAAGAAGTAACAAGATTCTAAAGAGTTTTTTTCACTAAAAAATATTGTTTTACCTTTAGCAGATTGCCCGGGGGGATGGCAGGATACCTGTATGTAGTGTAACAGTAACGGGTAACGGTGTTAACCGAAACCGTTACGTAACGCCCGTTACATAACGGTTTCGGCGTTTTTTAAAACCATGCCTCCCCCCCCCCCTTTATATAGAAAATGGGGTGAGATAATGTGCAACAACACATGACCATTAAGGTGTGGAAAAGGTAAAGTTGACCAAGTCAACCACTCTGATTGATTTTCCGATTTTTTCACACTTATTACCTCCGAAACCCTACTACATAAAGTCTGATTTTTACAAAACTTTAGGTGACCGAACTTGGGGCAGTCCGACAACTATTGTAAAAATTTCGGAGAAAAATACTGAGTTTTGACTGTAAAAAGCAATTCTGAAAGAAAACTGCAAAACCCACTAATTTCTTTATTTCGGACACAAAACATGTTACTGTTTCTTCATATGAGATGATGAACTGACGAAACGACAAACGGTCGTCCTTACGGCCAACCAGGACGTTGTGGTACCAAGCGCATGGATTTCTATTAGAATCTCCAACAAATATGGAGTCCCAACTGAATTCTGGACAATCTAGAATTTCCTGGTTTTCTCGATTTTCTTACATTTAAAACCCTCGCGGTCTCGCGAATCAATACGCAACAGAACTAGAACGATGGGTGATCGTCCAGATAGTTGACCCGCACATTGTGTACGATTTTCGAGTTAAAACACTGGAGTTTCCTCAGTACAATCCAATTCCGAACAAAACCCACTTTTTAACAATTTAACAAACACTTAACTAATTAACCTAAATTAAGGACCTATAAATGCATAATTTTATTATATTAAAATCAGGGTCGTTACAAGAGTTTCCTCAGTACAATCCAATTCCGAACAAAACCCCAAGAGTTAGTAAATCTTAACCGCAATTAATAGAGGTTAAAAGGGATACGTGTTGACCTGTGGGTGCAATTGAACTCTCAAGTTCAATCATAATTTATTTGTGTTCTGATCTCCGTGCAAGTTTCATTGAACTTAAAAAAATATTATTTTATTGGGCGTAATTATGATAAGAGGCAGTTGTCCCTATTAAAATAATACTATATTAAGGCAAGGGGGCAGCGTTTTCTGAATTATTGAAAACAAATATTCTTTTATATCATATTATTTAATTATTTAACGGTGAGAGCATGGCCAAGGAGATAACTGACCAGTAAACAATGAGAAATATATAATATTCATAAGATATGTACGAATTATATGGACAAAATCACCCAATAACATAGTCATAATTTTTTCCTAGGGGCTACGCCCCCGAACCCCCTTCACATGCCCCCACTACTAGAAAATCCTGACTCCACCCCTGTATCTCACATAATGCCACATTCATCACAGATCTAGCCACTGTGGTAAATGGTTCTCGCTGGAAAAAAAGAAGGCAGTCAATTTCCAATTCCAGCCATTTACCCGTAAAACCCTCCATTAGATTGAATCAAACTCAGGAACTTTGTGTCATCATTAAAATTAAAGCTTAACGCATGGATCACAAATCTACATCACAAAATAAGTGCAAAAGCACATCTTTCTACCTAGCAAAGATATTAATTTCCTACCATTAACAAGTTAATAACAACAACAAAAACAACAACAACAACAATAATAATAATAATAATAATAATAATAGTAATGATGATGATGATGATGACAACGATGACGACAATAGTGGTGGTGGTGGTGATGATAGGATGATGGTAGTGGTGTTGGCGTGTTGTTGCAGACAATATGGTAATAAACACGGCAGAAGATACACTTGGGCTCTGTAGTATTTCCACGTGTCCAATTTCACCACCACCTGTATTTCTTATTGCATTTTTAAGTCTTTCTAAGCCTATGTATGTCGCATATAAGATAAAGTAAATCCAAGCCCTAGACCATATCAATTTAGCCATTCAAATAGTCTAGATGAGCTAGGCAAATCATGTATGGCCGAAGATGATTTGAGCCTTGAGGATTGATATTGGAATGTCAAGCTGTATCCATTGTTACAAATCTCCTGAGAAATACCTAATTTCTCACAAGAAATACCGAGAAAAACATCTAAAGTTTAAAACCACATTTTTATCGCAGTAAGTTGAATGTCTCGCGAGAAATACAATTTTCTCTTTGTATCACCTAAATATCTCGAGATTTAGGTGATATATTAAAAATATTGGGAAAAATACCCAATATTGATGGTTTGATGAATTTACAAATTGGTGATATTCATTACTATTTTTTGTAATAAAAATTATTATTTTAATCATTGCGAGTTGGGCGAGAAATACCCAAAAAAAAAAAAACTCCATACTTGAAAAACTTCAACCGAAAAAAATCCGAGAAAAAGATTTGTAACATTACTGTATGCCTGTATCTAAATCGACATTTTAGGCATAAAAATAAAAATCACTGAAATTTATACGAAACGAGCGATACTTATAGGTTTCAGTAGCCCCCTATACAATATTTATACTGATACAAAACTGGTGATACGTATCGTTTATTAGTTATTTATGTTTTCATTCATTGTGTAATTGTATTTGTATTAGCTACTTTGTCTTTGAGTCGTTCCCATAACTTTATTATTATTTTGTTATTGGTTATTTGGTAATTTAATTGACTACTCTACATTTATTCAATTTTACTTCGTCTTTGCTTATTAGTTTTGACTACATAAACTTATTATATTTGGTCAATTTGATTATTATAACTTATTTATTTTTAAAATAATTTGATTTTTTTTTATTGATTTGATGTTTTAAAAAAGAGAATACTATATTATCGTCTGAAACCAATGCATATAGGTTTTGGTTGAGAACAATACATACCCCGAACTATATTTTTAATCCTTAATTTTGAGGTTAATGGGAATGGGGATAATACCATAATACAGATTCGAATACGAGCATGGTGAAAACCGTGAAATATAATATGAAATGGTAACATAACATTATGGATGTTATACAGCTACACAGTTAGGGTATGAGTCCAATGAATCACAGAAGCATGGCCAGTGTTAGATCCACATCTATCATAATGATGAGTACTCCTAACTAAAAGTACTCTGGTGACAGTGAATTACTCCACTCATATTGTAGATGGTTCTGAAAGCACGGATTAAAGACAAGCTAATTGTGCTCACTCAAGGAAGGTGATTTCCTTGATAAGGAAAGTCTAAAGAAAATGTGCATGAACGCAAAATCTAAGAGAGCAATGAACACAGAACTAAAAGAATTACAAAACAAATGAAACAGCACAAAGTACTAGACCTACCACATCTGATGATTCATAATATAGCTTAGTTACAGAATCACCCCATTCGAGTTCCTCAGCTACGCCATGTGAAATATATACATGCGGACCAAGGTCAGGCTTCAGGAATGCTTTTGGCAACTTGACAGCAAGGTTCAGAAGACCAGAGTTGGGATTCATGTATTCTTGAAATGGTAGAGCACGAATGAATTCGGCATTATGAGCTGGAAACTGTTCTTGAAATAAATTGGGAGAAGGCCGATCCTTAAATCTCAGAATCTCAGGCCACAGACTGGGATGCATCTGCCCCTCCAAATATCCTTTAAAAAACTGATGAGTCCCAATTTCGACCTGCCATGTGAAACAAAAAGCTAGAAAATATGAAGAATTACATCAACTTCCTTCAAATAGTATAATGCGCTATACCAATATACCCTTGCACCATCATCAAAGCATGGCAGAAAAAGCAAATAACCACAGCAAAAGTTACTAACCACAGAAATAAGGTTAGTTCAGAACTGAAAGGAGGTACTGTCTCATGGCTAACCATTTGACGTGACCCATTAACTAGTAAAGAACGGTTCAGTTAACATCAAATCCTCCACTACATAACCATGAATTAATTCAACCAAATGTGCCAAAAAAAAAAGAAAACAAATTATAGCCAATGTTTAAACTTGATAATGTCATAATGTCACACATTACTCCACGATATGTATTGCGTTTTGGGCTTACTGATATGAAATCCAAATTGAATGCTAAAATTTCAAAGTTTTGGTAGTTTATCACTTTATTGCATGTATCATGTATTTTGGTCCAATACGCATCAAAATGTTAAATTACAATGAAAATGTTGCATACATAATATATCCATGATCCACCCCATGAACTATAATCAGAACCGCATGAACTTGAGCTAAAATTTTGAAAATCATGAGTTTCCCAAAATTTCCCTCCCTAAAGTAAGAAAATTAAAATTTTAAAATCTAGTGGAAATGCAAATTGGTGCATTTGCACTAGTTTAGGACTAATGACACATTATTTTGCAAAACCTCATTCCCATTTGAAGAAAATTCTTACCTTCTAAGAAAATTTTGCCACAGGTAATGCAAATGGGCTGCACTTCGAATCCGAATGTTAAATGTAGGTAAATGCGAGTAACAAAGTGGGTGACTTCTCAATAAAATGAAAAAAAACACTCTCCTTCAAAATCTCCATAATTCTTTCTTTTTGGTTGATATTTCGCCCTTTTATAGAACTAAGGGGCGAAATATCTTTAACTTATAAAAGATATATCGGAAATTTCGTCGATATATCAGAAATATCAGGGATATATCGGAGATATTGGGGATTTTATATATAAAAAAAATACTTGTAAGGGATATTTTGCACCCCTATATGAAATGGAAAGATATTTGGTATATATCGCGAATATTTCAAACCATAGACCCAATAGGTGATGACATGGACTAAGACAAAATAAATAATAATAACAAAATCCCACACCTTGCCAACCCTAGAAGTGGATGAATACGATACACTGGTACGCTGGAAAAAAAACTCTACTGTATTGGACCGATACAGGCCCGATACACTCGATACGGAGATTTTTCAATTAATTTTTTTTCTCCTTTCATTTACACTAGTATCCACAATACAAACCCGATACACACAACTTCTTTACATATTATATTATTTAAGTAAATGATTTTAACTTGATTTTACTTTTATTTACTTTAGATATAAATATGTAAACAAGGTTATCTCCCTCGTTATGATGGCCTAGCCCAGCCCTATTTATCAGGAGCTATTGATTATGATGCCCCAGCCCAACCCTACTTATCACGAGCCATTGGTTATGATGCTCAGTCTCAGTCTTCGACTGACAGTTATAGACAGATCACGACTCAGTAACAGACATATGTACAAATGTATCTGGACATGTACTGCACAATGATGACTTGGACATAGTGGTGTCATCATGTCTGGACTACTTATAATGTATTAATTTACTCAATTCCCGATCCCACAATGATAGAGTATGAGCTGGCACAAAGCTCAATTTGGTATTAAGCTTCTATCATGTATGTAATTTGATTTGTGAATACAAAGGTCTATGTATTTTCATATTTTGATTTATAAATGCAAGTGAGCTTCTATCACTTGGTTAAGTAACCATGATTTGTATTTTCATACATATTTATCAGTGCGCATGCCTTTTTTAACTTATAAATTTGTTTACTCTCATATGTATGATTATAAATGTAGTTGGAAGTCTTCATTTAATTTGTTTTTAGCTTATATTTGCATTAAAAGAGGTTTTATGCAAGGTATCCAAGTTTTTCTTTGCGTATCCAAACTTTTTTTTAGCGTATCTTGAATTTTTCCGCCGTATCCAACCGATACAGTACCGATACGCCGATACGTATCCTATTTTGGACTTACCGATACGGCAACCGATACCGATATTTTAAACCATGCGATCAATGCAAGAAGCTTTATTTCATCAATAAAAATATGTGAATCACAACAAGCAGTTTCCACATGTCTAGGGTGCTCTGAAAATGAAAACTAGCAATTTGCACAGTTCTTAAAAGCAACAATATAGGCAGCCTCACGGGGCAACACAAGGATAGCAATTTACTTGGACTCTTGAGTAGTATGGCACCCTGACTTATCTAGTATCTTTAAGGTGAGAATAGGGGCCACATTTCTGCCCAAATGTTCTCAGGAATCTAAAACAAAAAGAATCATATTATCATAATAAGAGAAAATACACTAGGATAGTGGGGCAAGATTTGTATTGGCGAACCCAAATAGTTTTGAAGAAGAATTGACTAAGCGGAGGCCTTAAATCATAGTTCACGGGGAACACTTTCCCACCCAGCATCATGCCAATTACAACTTACAACTTACAACTTACAGGTACATTCTTGTAAAAGAGGTGTGTCATATTTCAGTATTTTGATTTCAGGCATCAGTTCCTGCATCTTTTTTTTGGCTTCATAATGGTTTTTTTTTTTTTTAAGCCACTCAGTGGGTGGGGGGTTAAGCAGACCCCTACCTGTTTATTAATAGAATTCATAATGGAGTTAGAGCTAATCAAACAACACCACATTCCACCCAACCCCCACTAACAACCCAAACCAAAAAGAAAAAGGGAAGTGATTTCCTACAATAACCAACTATAGTCATTGTCAAAGATGAATAATAAAACCAAAACTCTATGAGGACCAAATGATCTGTCTGTAGTTTAAAGATGAATAATAAAACCAAACTGTAAATGGAATTTTGAAATACCATATGATTCAATTGAGAAACTGACCTCTGACCAATCCAAGCAATCAGCAGCATTAGCCGCATTCTTACCATTCTCAGGTTTGATACTGCTCCTCTTAAGAGAAGTGCAGAACATAACTACCGGATCCCAGCTAAAATCAGATGTATCCTGAAGCACATTACGAACTATTACAGGTTGACCTTTAATCCAGTGCTTCTGAAAGTGTTCAAGGTTTTCATCCTGAATGTCCAGTACAGTTGGACAATATAAGTAGTTATCTTCAGAATTTTCTCTTGTAGCTGCTTCTCGCAACGTCCTGTTCCCGGCTTTATCGTGCATGCCAGTACATGATGAACAGTGGGAAGAAACATCTAAATTTTCTGGAAAGTCATAACTGCAAACTATTTCTTCAGCACTTATTTCCAGCTCTTTGGTCCAATTTAATGGGAAAATACATCTCAAATCAAGGATGCCATCCCCACAACCACCAAGCTCCTTTGGTGGGCAAGAAATGCATCCATTACAATAATAACCTTTCCAGTCAGGCAAGGTTGCGGAAGGAGCCAGAAATGCACTAACAGGATTTCGTCCCAAGGAGCCTATCTGGTGCCTCTCTGCAAGAGGCTTATCACCATGCACATAAGTTTTTCTTTTATCAGAATATTCCAACACAGCAGCTCCAGTACCTCCAGGTAGGGTTCCTCGATGGATCTCCCAACTACAAAGTAGGCAAAGGTCATAGGAGCAATTCGAGCAGCTTCTATGAACATCAACAATGGAAGTTTTGCAGTTATCACTGCTCCAGAAATCAAATGATGTGTCAGACTGGTAATATAAGAAAGTCAACAATGTTTTGTAAATCACATCACAACTTTCCGGCAGTATTGAACATACCAGCAAAGTTGCTCATAGTAGCTGCATTCTGCCTGCTGAATGTGAATGTCAGATGGTGCTTTTCCTGTTACATATAGAAACACATAAGATAAGAATACATTTTATGCGGGTAAGCTGAGACTCATGACCTCAGAACATCAACAAGCAGAATCATTGCTTAAAGGGAAGGAATAAAGCAGAAGCATCACTCACAACCTTCTAATTTTGCCTGTATTTCCAGTTCAATTCTCTGGTCCTGGTTGATTTGTTTCAGTACTGGAAGAAGCAGACAGACCAAATAATGGAGATGTGGAATTTTGTTAACCTTATTTTGATCTCCCAAAAGTTCCTGAAACAGAGGTTGTATGTGAATTAGACATCCAATCCAGAAATAAGTACGCTCCAGTTTATAATACAGAAAATCAATTAAGGTATCAGACCTTATATCCACCATCTTTAGATTGATTAGTCAAGCATGTCTTACAATTGCAAGTGCCACGACAAACTGGACAGGCCATCTTAACTTCTTCCCGTATATCAGAGTACCTAAATTTGGTTGAATGTCAGAAATGATTGACTACATGGAGAAAGTACACGAAATGGGGTATCAGATAGGTGGGACTATGTCTTTTAGTACTGATCATCCGTTGGAAAGAAACACCATGTATGGCAGTGTAGTCAAGGTATCGCCTAGGCACCACCTAGGTGGTCACCTAGGCGCCATCTAGGCGGTCTCTTAGGCATTTTGGAAGCATAATGGCCTACGGGCTCCTCTAGGTGGGCGGAGTTTACTAGGCAACCCTCTTTCAAAACCCTATCAAAGCCCTCTTTCAAAACTCTATTAAAACTCCATTTTAAAACTTTATACACATTTACAATTTACATACGCTGAAACTGAGTAGTATAATACGCCTTACGCTGAAGAAGTACCATCTCTCTCTCTCTCTCTCTCTCTCTCTCTCTGTGAGATGACTACGGGAAAACCACTACGAATTTTGCTTGGGTTATAAATTACAATTATTTATGGCCCGAGTGGCTTGGGCAATTTGAAACTTCTTCCTTTTTCCCTTTGGTGTGATATTTCCCTAAGCATTGTGCTTATTTCTTTTTCTCTTTTAAAAGGAGTGCAAATCAATCAAGGGGGATTAATTTGATATAAACTTCAAAAGCAACATTCAAGGTCAAAGAGTCTTCAGAAGTTAGAAAACTTCAAACTAATTATATATCTCATATTTATGTAATATGTGTATATATTGATGTTACATATATTTACTATATATAATTTAATTATTTTTATCACATAAGCAGGCCTAATTTCCTAGATGCCTTGACTACACTGGTATGGCCACAAATCTTAAAAACTGAAAAAGCCACAGTAAGAAAATTCTTGAGCAATAAGATCTGTGTTGCCCACATACTTCAATAAGACGCATTAGATAATACACAGCACACACTGGTATTAGGTGCAATTGAAGTAAAATAGCCTGTGGGTGCGTATTCTCTTCAGCTCAGAATATGAATGGATATTTTTAAAAAAGTGGAGACGCATATTGTATGAAAAGGCAGTTACATTTCTTATCTCATTGTATTGGGTCTGTATGATTTTTGCTTGTTCTGTAAGATGAAATCAGTACAAGATCTCATGCCTAAGAAATTTTCCTTTGGAAGTTTTCATGATATCAAAGCTAAATTTGATCTAGGACTTCTGTTCAGACATTTTTCTCTTGAACTAAGATTGTGTAACTTGTGTTCTACCATTCCTTTTAATGTTTGTTAGAATCTATAGTCTAGATCATTCTTAAGGTCGACGTCAGCATCTTAGTTGTAAAAAGCCATTTTAAAGACCTGTTGGTAAAAGAGTCCTAGTTAGGAAGTTATTCAAATAAGCACATCTTGCTGCATTAAGAAGTGATTGTTATCCATGACTTTTGCTTCTGTTTAGGTTGTTAGGCAAATTAGAGAATACTTATATGAGGAATGTAATTGGATCTTTGGAAACCAATCAAGGATATTCACACATATCAATTGAGAGTGCTAGGAGGTTCTGTTCCCCCTCAAAATGAGAACATAAGGTTTGACCTATGTGTGAAGAGATCATCTTCTCCCCTTTTCCTCTATTTTATTTTCATATTTCAGTTCTGAAATTGCTTATAATAGAATAACAATGTTAGAACCATGAACCGGAGAATTAGATGATGATTCTCAAATATAACAACACAGAATGAGATAGACTGCAATAGAAACAAAGACAACATATTACCAACTCTGAAAGGTCAAAGCGAACCCTTTCATTTTGCATTCTTAATTCAGAATGAATCAAATCTCACCAAGTGGGATTCCGAACAATGACCAGTTAGTTAGGGGTGACATTCGTAAGTTCCATCAATATTCGGGTAAGTTCCATCAATATTCGGGATTCGAGCTACAGATAAAGTAATTAATTTTATTACTGGCACCAAATAAGAACACTCTTCCTAAAGTAGTTGCTAATCTCAATATCTGTTAAAGCCTACATTTATTTCATCATTTATACTCCAAAGATAAAGAAATACATAGAAAGAAACATGGAAAAAAAATATACCATTCATTGATGCAATCAATGCAAAAGAATTCCATTCGACAACTCGAACACTGAACAAAGCTCCTAGCATTACTTCTCTGGCATCGATGGCAATTTTTCTTTCCACCCCTCCTCAAATTCGCCACATTTCGGCGATAAGGAAAAATCTATTGAAAAAAGCAAATCAAATGGAAAGAAATCAAACAAGAAAACAGACCTGATAACAAAACACACCTGCAAGGAGCTAATGTGAAATGGTTCAATGTTCTTCGACCGAAAGCACCGTCGCATGAAAGAACCCGAATTAAGCCCTAATTTTCTCTCACAAAAGAAGCCAGCATTGCCACAATGCTGCAGTGGAGCTTGGGAGATCGCCATTAACCCATTTGGCAAGTCTCTCATCAAATCCCCTTCAGTAATTTTCTCAGAACTCCGTTTCTTTTTCCTCTCCATTTGTCTCTGCAAAAACATTCTTATTAATTCCAACTGCAAATCCCCCTTTTTCAACTTCATCTTCTTCAGAGCTTTATCCAGTGCCTCCGAAACCCCAACTGACCGCCTTTTCTTCAAAATCTTTGCAAGTTTCTTAGGCTTTTTTGCCCTGATTTCAAGATTCTGAAGCTCCGAATCTTCTTTTCCAGTTCTTTTGCTTCCTGATTTTCTTTGAAGCTTCATTGAGTCTGGAACCTTTTGCTTGTAATGGCGATGGCGGGCTTGGAGATAGTGAAGTTCGCAGTACTTTTTGTTGTCCATGACACGCCTGACGCATCTCCATTGCCGGCCGTCGTTTCTTCTGCAACGTTGATGGTCCGGCAAAGCTTCGCCTTCCTCCATTAAATGTAGCCGGAAAACCACTTTTCCAATGAAGAAACCGCTCGGGAAACCGCGCGATTTTCAAAGAAACAACAGAACTGACATGCAAGACTAAGCTCTTTAATCTGCTAAAGATTGGAGGGTAGGAGGGAAAAAGGTTTATTATTTAGAAAACAGAAGCTTCGTTAGGATATTAAAAAGGGGTAGTTTCAGTGCTTTTATGAGGAGATACAGAGAGCGAATGGTTTTGTGGGATCGTGATGAATGATGTTTGTCACTTGTCTGTGGGCTGTAGCTTTTCCCTTATTTGGGAATGCCCTCAGCCTCAGTATCTTCAAATGACTATCCGTATGTCTAAGGATCAAGTCATAGGCATAGCATTTTCAGTAATCTTGTTCTTGAACTTCTTTTAGAGATTCTTTTTTCTTTTGTTTTTTTGTTTTTTTTGTTTTTTTCATACTGTTAGGTCTTCAGTTATGATCTTAGTCTTTTTTCTTTTCTGTTTTTTGGGTGAGAGATATGCTGTTAGGCTGCAATTCTGGTTAGTAGGTTAGTATCTGTTTTAAGTCATGGGCGAGTGAAAATGACAACACTCACACCCGATGGGGGGGGGAGTGGTGACTAGCACACACTACCGAAGGAGCTTCCCAGTTATGATTTAGTCCACAACAACATTTTTTTGCTACTTCCCATGCCTACAAATTTTATTTTCCTGTTCCTATTGAAGTCAAAGAAAAAAATTAAGCAGACTTTCGTATCCTCTTTCCATGGGACAGAACTGGGGTTCCATCAGCGGTCTAGCCTGGCTCCCCTGTGGAGGCGACCAACCCTCAATATCATATATATATATATATATGTTCATAGAAAGACAGATGTATTGAATAACTAATCTGTTGAGGATCTACGAAAACTCATAACATTTCATGAGGTGAGTGTGAGGCGAGCTGGTGTGGTTTACCTGTTAGAATCCATAAGGGTACTGGGCAGTTTTTCTATATTGTGCCCCCTCCAAGGTGGTTCAGCCTTGACAACTGAGGCTCTTGCAATCAAGGAAAGCTTCCTTCTGGCCAAATAGAGGAGATAAAGACTTTTAGAAGGGGATTCTCAATCTCTAGTGTCACTGCTAAATGGAAAGGAAGTAAAGGTGCCTTGGGAGACCTCAGCCATGCATATTGGGAGATATTAAAAAGTTGTGGTCAAGCTTCCCTTTTGCTCGGCCTAGTTTCATATGTAGAAAAAGGAAATGGAACGCCTATAATGTTGCTAGTGCTGCTCTCCTATCAATTGTTAGTAGGAGCGACCCTTCTACCACAATATGTAAATGGACTTCTATGATTCCTCATAACCGCATGGAAGCCCCCCCTTACTTGTATGCTTTCTGCTCCTGTTTACATGATATAGGTTTTTTTTTTTTTATGAGAGATATGCGGTTAGACCGCAACCCCGGTTAGTAGCTAGGTTAGCATCTGTTCTAAGTCATGGGCGGGTGGAGATGACAACACTCACACCCTCTCAAGAATGGAACCCCGATCAATGGATTGGTGACTAGCACAAACTACCCATGGGGCAACCGATGCTTCCCAAATGATATAGTTGATTACCACAAGAAAAAATTGAGTGTGCAGGTGAGCATATTAGTGGTGGGACTAATTCTCCCTTCATAGTATATTCCTTTCCTTTCATACACTTCAGCTTGTTAGATCACTGCAAAGAAGATATTTTCGTTTGGTTACCAATCAAAAACAAAAGGAAAATGCTTCTGAGAATGTCTTAGGGCCGAGACTACTGAGACCGTGCTGCCGAGCAAGGGATTTCAGGTGGGGCCCATCCACCTAAAATCCCGTGCTCGGCGGTCTCGGTGGTCTCAGTCCTAAGACGGTCAATCTCAGTAGCAAAGTCTAAAAACAAATACTGTTTTCTATTAGTGTTATTTTTTCTCTATATTTATTTTTTCGAGTTACTACGCATTGCTGATTGATCATATTTCTGCATTACAAACTCCCCTTAAAATTGCCTCAAAATCTTTCTAGAGAAAGGCTTTGCTAACTTAATTCTTTTCTCTGTCTCTTTCAGGTTGTTGGTGCATGAATTATTACCCCCAATACAACAATTGTGCTAAAATGTTAGTAACCATCCACATTGTGTTTGGGCAGTGCGCTGCAAGATCATTGCATAACAATGTTTCGCCCGAAGGGGATGCAGTGCCTTGTGCTTTTGCCATGGAGCGACATTGATCAGTAGTCCTTGTTGGATGTCTCCTCTCATCAATAAAGCGTTTTTTTTATCATCATGGAGAGGTTTGCTAAAGAGGCACCCATTGGTCAACAAAAAGTACCTTAACTCCACTGCTAATTTTCTTATATGGATACAGCACCTGGCTTGTGCCAGTGGCACCGTGGATATCCATCCCCTCAAGGTTCTATTCCGTCAAGTGACGTTAGGCGTACCATGTTTAGCCCATTTCTAAGTTGGATACTCGACTCTCTAATCCACTAACCATTAATGCTAACTAGGGTCGCGGCATAACCGTATTTCAACTATCAAAACAAAAAACTCAAATGGGGCCACATGAGTACCCTATGGACGGCTGAGGAGTGAGGATGCATGAATTATCTTTTCACATTGTAGGCTAAAATACCATTCTAACTAATGCTAATCCGTAAATATGTTCATCACCGTAGAATTTAGAATTAGGCATTCTCAATTTCTTTTAGAGAGAAGCCGAATTTGGCGCTATTCATGGCTTATACCTCTGTTTCAGTATGGTAAATAACTTTCATGCTTTTCATTCAGAATAGTATAATCGTCTTTATGAAGATTAACATACTTGGGTGAATAAGGTAGCATGGTCCTCGCGATTTGCAGTTTACGAATGAGGACCATTTATTCTGTCACAATGAAATGGCTAGATTTCTGTGAGAGTTCTTCAGGTGCCTTTGAATATGGTTGACTCCATTCAAAGGAGATTATTGCTTCTTCTATATCTCGAGGTCCTAAATCTCAAGTTGAATGCTATAAGATGATGTTTCACTCTATTATTTGTTGGGAGTTTTGGATGGAAAGGAATAACAGAACTTTTCAAAGCAGGCTAAACTAATTACCTTTTTTGAAATTGAAGATACTTCAATGGTTTAGAGACTATTCTGCCACCACTTCTGAAGACAATATTTACAACTTTCTTCAAATTTCAAGTATTTTAGTGCAAGTTAAAGCTCCATTAATATTAGTTCATTGGATTAAGCTCAACTTCAAATTATTTAAGTTAAAGACTGATGGGGCTTGTAAGGGTAGCCCAGGTTTTGGTGGTGGAGGAGTTATCCGCAATTGGAAGGGTGATTTTATTACCGGATTCTCCAACTTCTATTGTCATTGTACCAATTCAATAGCGGAAGTGAGAGCCCTTTGTCGACGGTATGAAATTATGTCTGGATCTCATCATTCATCCTCTTATGGTTGAATGTGACTCTTTGCTTTTGATAAACACTTTGAATAGTTGGCAGACACTTTATTGGTGGAAGGAGATTGATAATGTTCTTTATCAGTCTATTACTCATATTTATAGGAAGAGGAACACTGTGACAGATAGCCTTGCTACTGAAGGATATATCAAAAGAGCTTTCACAAAATACTTTGGTTATGATGATTTTCCTAAGCATTCTAAGGGTTTATTAAAGTTGGACACATTAAGTTTTTTTAACCATCGGGTTAAGTCTGGTTTTTAGAGGTAAAGTTTTATGCCCCTTTGTTTCTATGGTAGGGTCCATGCCAAACCCCCCTCCCTATCCGAGAGGCTTTCCTTGAAAAAAAAAAAACGATGACCATCCAATGGATCTAAGTAAATATATGTGGGCGGAGCCACATGGGGCCAGGGGGACTGAAGCTCCCTTGAATATATATTTATTAATCCGTACTACTAATAGGGGCGTAGCCTGGGAGAGGGGGGTGGAGCCGCCGCCCGCGGGGCGGGGGGGGCTATGAATAAAGGGAAAGATAACCCTTCAATTATATGATTCCAATTTAAACAAATCATACTTCAGACATAAATAGAGAAGAATAAGAGAAGCTGTGCTTTGCATTAAAACAGGACTGAGAAGCTGTAATTGTATCAAAATTTAAAAAAAAAAAAATCGAAGCAAGAAAGAAAGAAAACCTGTGGGACAGTTTAGAATCTCCGGATAGAACAGTACTCCCAAAAGAATTAAAAACATGATCGAGTACAGCGCTGGTGAAATCACCGCCCATCAAAACATCAAAAAATGTGGGAATTGGAGTTCATCAACGCTGCACTCAATGATGTTTTTTGGATCTGGGTGTCTCCACCAATGCCTGCTTTCCATTGTTTCGGATCCCATCATCTTCCATCCCTCGCCTTCTGTTATATCTTATGAGGAAGTAAGCTAAGGCCTAAGGACTAAGAGAGGATGAAGTACATTGAATTGTGTTTCACTTGTACTACCATTATTAAACTAGCGGTTGCTCTCCTCTAGCTTGGATTTTGGTAGCCTCACTCTCCTGCACTGCACTCTCCCATTTTATGGTGACCCCACAAAGGTGGACAGGGCTTCGGATTTTTTCTAGCGGACGCCCGAGGTGGGCGCTCGGGCATCCACACATGTGCGATAACATGAGGAGATATATCAAGTGGGAGAAACAAAATCATGGGGAAAAAAATGAAATGAATTCTCCCTATTTTATCGCCACACGTCCAATGATATGTGAACACTCGAGGGCGATGTGTGGACACCCGAGCGGCCACCTCAGGCATCCACGAGAGAAAATCCAAAGCCAGCGAACACATAATTCTTGATTTTTTTTTACAGAGAGAGTAAATTTAGAGGAGAGTGGGGCTAGCCCTCCCGGGATTTTATAATATCCATTGGAATATTAAGATGATCTATTGAAATGGTTAGATCTTATTATATATGGTCCTAATATACAAAATTTGAGATCGAATCACAGCCAAATTGAACTCGGGGGAGTTCAGTCACACCCACAATCCAATACGTTTCCCTTTTAACCCTACCCATATTAACCATGATTAAGATTTTCAAACCCTTAGGAGTTTAACAATCTAACTTTAGTTTCTAGAAATTTTAAAAAAAAAAAAAATAACATTAGGGTTAATTTGTTTAAAAAAATCTAAAAATTGTTGAGCCCTAATGGTTATTGAATCTCTACACCAAATAAAAAGGTTTAGTGAATCTTAACCATTATTAATAGGGGTTAAAAATGGCAAGTATTGACATGTGGATGTGATTGAAGTATGCCTGAGTTCATTCGGGTTTGACTGTAATTCGATCTCTCACCAAATTCTCATCCACCAAAAATTCAAACAAAATATAGAATAATAAATAAGGGTGGTGTTACACGCACCCCACTATTTAATAGCTACACCCCAATTAAAAAAAAAAAACTCAAAAATAAAAGAAATGGACAATAGTGTCCTCTTCTTCTTCCTACTGTCTAAGCTACCTCCCTGGGAGTCTTCAACTTCATGTCATTGTCTCTATGTTCGTCACTTTTACTGAGAGTTCTATTTAAGAAAAATCATTCAGGCCTTAATCTCGAAAAAAAAGGATGAGTCTACATTTGCATATGAACTCAGATGATCCACAATAAACCATTCGGTCGCGATCTTCAACTGCTTGATAATCACTTAACAGTTCGAAACTTATTGAAGCTAGACCACTCATGACCTTTACCTGCACATTTCAAAATCATGATTTTTTATTTCTTGAGTACGTGCTTCGGCTATGCCTATGATTCTGAAAGCTTGCTTTCCCGAGTCTGTTACGAATGAGATATGCGGGGGGCGGTCATTACGATGGCATGGAAGAAAATGAAGATCCATTTGATCTAAATCTAGTGCATAAGGAACTGGAATCAAAGGGGAATCGAAAGAGTCCACCGCATGAGCTATGCCCTCTCCTACTGCCTTTTGAAACCATTCCAATTCTCTCACACACAAAATAAAATTAAAAAAATCAGGCGGTAGTTAAAATGTTTAGTTTAGGCTTTCAATAATTTTGTTGGAAGGAAGAGGTGATGCGGTTCTTTGAGGAAGAAGGGCATTATTGTCATTTTCCTTTTATTCTTAGTGTTGTTTTAAGTATGGGGTGTATTTATAAAAAGTTGGGGTGCGGATAGCTTCACCCTAAAATAAATGCATAATCTCCGCTATTAAGGCCAGCCTAGTCAATTAAAGATCTCAACTCAAGTAAGTTGTATGTACAGTTGCCGAGCTGTACTTACCCTTTGTACTGGAATCGTGTACTACAATATACCACTTCATTCAAATGCACCAAGGTTTTGATAGTACATATGGTTGGTGACATGGACCATATCCATACCAAGGCAGGATCCCGCTCCCTTGCACGAATGAACTAGGATTTTAACCTAAGTAAGACACGGCACATTACAATTAGGGGCAGAGCCACATGGAGCCCATTTTGAGATTTTTTTTCTCTACTGTGTTCATACGGGTGTAGCTACAGAGAGGAACAGAACCGGGGAGGATGGGGCCTAGCCCCACCTAAACTTTTGAAATATATTTTTTTGGGAAATAGTTAATGTACCCATGAAATCTATTTGGTCCAGCCTTGTGTTTGTAAATAGATTTCATGAGTATGTCTATCACTGTTTGTTTTGGTTTTTTTTTTTTTTTTTTTAAATAAACGGATACAACTAGAGGTGATAACCCATAAACTTGACGCTCAAGAAAAAATTCGGGGGTGCCCAAGAGAATCTTGACTCCACCTGCAAGGATCCAACGACCAGTTTTCGTTTGAGGGCATTAAGTAAATGAGGAATGATAGCCCTACTCTCAATCTCTACCAACCACGTGTCCATTCTTGATAAGAGATAATGCTTTAACCATCATAACTCATTTAATAATGGATAAGCGGTTGCTAGTGGCTGAGATAGGGCTAACACGCCTCTTAAGCAAATACACCCCAAAAAAAAAAAAAAAAAAAAAAAAAAACAAAACAAATAGTGCCAAAACGTCTCTTCTACCTCTCTTTCAAATTTAGGAACGGAGAGGAAAAATCCTCCACCAAGAGACCATTCCGGCGACCCCGATCCGGCGAAGTCGAAAAGCTCCAACACCCTCTCTTCTCCCTTATACCCCAATATAAAACCCCAAAAACTGAGAAAAAACACAACCCATCAGTTCTCTCTTTCCGGTCTCGTGTGATTGCCGAAGAAGGGACATTGCCGTCGTCGGAGCTCCGAGCCATTGGGTCAGTTTTGGTTCTCCTCTTGCTTCCTTTGATCTTCTTCTTATTATTTTTCCTGCCCTAGCTAGGTTACAATAGCTTATCTAAACCCTCATTCTTCGATCAGTCATCTGTTCTTTCAATATGAATAGTTCTCCACCAGAACCAAATTAGCCATGTTGTTAGAGAAGCTATTAGGAATGTGAGCTTTAATGAGGGTTTTGCTTGTTTCAGGCTCCACTTTGACAGTATATGCTATTGCTCAATGTTGCATTCTTCTCTCCAAACCAAGCTTTTACATTTTGAAATTGAGAGGTTTTTACAAACATTCAACTAAAAATTTGAGAAATATTTTGGACTTGATCAAATTCTAAAAAAAAATTAGAGCTTATTATATTCAAGTAGAGTTTCCAAACGGAAACCAAGCCCCAAAATCACTCATTCATAATTCATTGGCTAGCCTTCAATTTTATTTTTTTAAATGTGATATTATTTTCTTATATGTCATTCATGTTCTTTCTTCTTCCAATATGCACGTATAGGTTACATCATCTGTGTCCTTTAGTTAGGGAACCAGGCATGTGTCACATTTTGGAATATTATCCTAATTAAAATTAAAATCACAACCAGCATCACACATTCAATTGTACTGAACAGTTTGAGTTAAGCATTCTGTTGCTTGACTGGGTGGTAATATAGAAAAATTCTGAACTTCATATCTGGTGCTATTTATTTGTCATTCTTTAATTAAGCGATATTCAAAATGTTATACAAAGATTCTGAAGTCTATCAATGTGGCAACATATTCTTATCCAATTTATGCAATTATCATTTGCTACAGCATATAGCATGTGATTGGCAATCAAAAAAAAATATAGCATGTGATTGACTGTGTTGAGCTGTTTCATGTGTTTAAACATGAGAACCTGCTAAATACTCATGTGCATAAATCAGATGCAAATAGTAGGCAGGTTCTCATTACTAAGAAACCAAATTTGAAAGAAATTTTTTGTTAGGTCCCGAATTGACCATATGAATATGCAGTGCATCCGTGCACATCTTACAAAAGGTATGAACAACATCCCTTAGAAAAAAAATTGTACATGTGTGTCTGTGTGTTTTGGACAGCATCCCTAAAATATATGGATGATTTTGATGAGTGAAGATGTATTATCTTGTGAACAGTAGCTGGAAGGGATGATCTTGTGCAGTACTGATAAATATAACTAAGCCATTTGTAGATTGTATTCATGTAACTTTAATCAAAGCATGATGTTTGATTTTCTTCATCATTAGCTTTAGTAAAGCAATGCTATGATAATCCAACTTAGATATGGATGAGTTTGATGGTCTAGTCTGAAACTGATTGACCTTGCTTATTTTGATGGTCTATGTGCAGGTGCTCTATATATATATATATGGATTTCCATCTGCAACAACAAAGGTTGATGAATTCTGGACATTTCATTTTTTGGACAGTGCAAGGGCAAAGACGGTGCATTTTTTGGATAGTGTAGTAGAGCTTCTAGACAATGCATTTTTTGGTGTGACTCATTTTTTGGTTAAGTAAATAGTGATGTACAGGAAAATTCAAAGCAAATTCAGATAAGTCTAACAACTAATTTCCCAAGAATAGATGGAAATTTTCAGTAAATTTTGGTATACATTACATGCACATTTGGACAATGGCCTATGGTGTATAAATTATGAAGATGAAGAACTTGAGGTCAAAGCTAATATCACGTTTTCAATTCATTCCCTTATGTATTGCATAAGGGCTGCTTCATGGGAATTCTGTGTTAGAATTCGTCATGGATTCGCACTTGAAGACTAATTTGATTCACTTCTAGTGAAAGTTAAGGTTAAGGTTTCAGTTTTTAGTAGAGTCCTTGAGGAAGTTGAGTCCCTTAATTTTGGTAGATAAAGGCAAATTTAATGGGCCAATCTGGAGTCATGGCACAATAAATTTAATGAAAAAAAGTAGTTGGGTAGTTCAGATACTTCTAATGGTTTCCATGCCCATCAATACTTTAATTTTAGTCTGAGTCCCTCAAAGGAATTCGAGAAGGGGGCGGGGGCAAGGGCAAGGCTGTTGGGTAATGAACCATGTTAGTTATGAATGCGCCTACTATGAATTTTAGTCGAACTAGAATATTCATATTCCTGATTTCTAAAGGTAATGAGCAGCATATCTAATTTGAATACAGGTGAAAGTAGTCAGGTTGCTCAAACGTAGGGCTGCACAAAGCTCGATTGGCCTGATTGTTCGGCTTGGCCTGATCCAATTTTTAGGCTCGATCTAGCGGAGCTGTGCCTAAAAAAAGCTTGAAAATTCAATTCAAGCTAAGCTTGGGCCAACCCCTATTTCATTCGGCCCGGCTCGATTCAGCCTGAGCTTAGCTTGGCTCGACTCGAATATTATTAAAAATAAAACAAAAATATTATTTATATATATCATTATTATATATATAAGTAATATAAAAAATATATTTTTTTTAAAGTATTCAAGTCGAGCTTGAGCCAAGCCAAGCCCGACTCAAGCTTGAATCAATTCGGGCCGAGCCGAGCTTCGAGCCATGCTTTTGAATTTGGGCGGAGCTTTAGGCTGACTTTTCAAGCTTGATTTCGGGCCAAGCTGGGTTTTGAGCCTAAACCCTTTCAAGCCGAGCAGGGCAAAGCCTAGCCCGAATACACCCCTACTCAAACGCAATCCAATTTAAATTTGAAACTACCCAGAAATTTGATATTTGGTCTTGACTCGCATATTAGGTTGAACATAATATGGTCTCACAAAATGACAAACACATCAAGGTTTCAGATCTCTATTGATAAAGAAACTACACTAATCACTTTGATTTTGAACTACCACCATTTCAATTACAATTGAAGGGTCATTCACAATTAAGGTCCTATGCCCAACTTTTGATTCAGAACTCCCCTTACATTCTCTACCTGTAAAACCTAACCTCCATTTAACCAAATACAAGAAACATTCATATCATGTGTACCCAAAACATGGCCCAACTTCTGTTCAATGTCATCAATTGGCCAACAATGGTCTGTACTCTATCCTGAACAAAAAAAAAGAGAATTTGGATTTGGTCAAGAATAATTACATGCGTGCAGCCCCAATAAACGACCCCGAAATATAGGTAAATCTCCTTTGGCATTGATCTTGATAATCAAAACAAGTGAGATCTCTAGTTACAACAAGCAATAAGGAGAAAATTAAGATGAGGCAAAAAGAAAGAACCAACATCAATAGCCATTACCAATTACAATTGAGCATCAACATCAAGGGTTGACCCAGTAGCAACACCCTTCAACACAGAACCATTCCCAAGCCAAGGTGCAAGCAGGAAAATATGCTCATTTTTCTCATTTGATGTCTTGCATTAGATGTAGCTTTCTGGTAGCCCTTCATCTTCCAAAGCAGAACTTCCATTTTCACAAAGACAAAACTGCCAATGTTTACTCTTCTGATAGTGACTTGTTTGCTTTATTACATCAAACTCCTCGTCCAAACAACATATAAATTTACAATTACTTAACAATGAGGGTGTCTGTTGATGCAACCATAATGAAAAGTAAAACAGGGATTTCACCAAAATTGAGATTGTCCATCTTAGTTTGTTTAGTCTATGGTATGGAGAGCATAAATGTGATATTAAAATATACAATGATTATAGTAGTTGCGCATAGTGGTGTTGGAGTTCTATACAACAAAAGGTTCTAAATGAATGCAAATATAATTAAGGATTTTTAACAGACAAACGCTTATCTTGTGCACTATCATATGCTTGTTTTGCTGAGAGTAAACTTGGGGATCCAATGATTGCGAATACAACTAACTTGGAACATGTCTTAACTTAAAGCTCCATGAATAGACACTGTAAGTTTGGAAAGAATTTCCACTCGATGAACTTATACCTGCAAACGCTTCTTCCTCTCACATTTCTGACAAATCAATTGGGTAAGAGAGTAATGGATTAGAAGGCCTCATGTTACCCAATTTACTCAATCTAACTTCCAAGTGTTTACTCCAGTGCATCTCTTCTCCAATCCAGGAGAAAGCCCAAACGAGCTTCCATCAAACAATTCCAAAGGGAAACCATTTGGAAGAATCACAAAAGTGTGACCATCGCCATTTTCTGGTGAGATAGAGAACAAGAAGTATGTTGAAAAGGAAAGCGGTTTTCTAGGGTTTCCTTCAACAAATTGAATGGGTTTATTGTATATGAGCCGCCCAACACTTAAAATCGAGGATCAAGTGATTTTGATAGAGGAACTGTCATTGACGATCTCGACATCCCCAAAGAGAGCGATTTCAGACTCAAAGTTAGAATTTTTATCGTAACGCTTGAGAGAAAAAGAGGAAAATGGTTTTGTTGCTATGGTTATGAAGTAGAAAACAAGGATGGATATGAAAAAAAAAGTACTTGGAAATTGAAAATGTCGCCATTGTAGACCAGTTGGTGAGCTTGATCTGCTTGTTTGTTCCTTTGAAACTAAGACTTTCTAGGGTTCGTGAGATTCCATCTAGGGTTTTCTAGAGTTTGGGAGGTGCATAACAGTAAGAGGAATGGGATGAGCTTTGAAAATAGGGAAGGTTGCCGGAATGGTCTCTTGGTTGGAGGGTTTTTCCTCTCTAGTTTGCTGGAATGGGGCTTGACACTCATTTTTTGGGTGTATTGGCTTAATGCCCCAAACGAAAACTGGGCCGTTAGATCCTTGTAATGTGACGTGTCCTGCTTGGGTTAAAACCCAAGCAAAATCCCAACATGCTCATTCAAGTAGAGGAGTCGGATCCACCAAGGCACACCAACTCATCTGTTCCACCCTATTTTAAATGAGCTTCGGATTTTCTTTGGCAGAGAGGTGGGCAATGGGGGCGTCCTTAGATCATTGGACGTGTGGTGATAAAATGGGGAGAGATATCAAGTGGGAGAAGTCAAAATCATGGGAGAAAATGAAATGACTTCTCCCCGGCCCATTTTATCGCCACATGTCCAATGATGTGTGGACTCCCAATTGCCCACTTTGGGCATATGCTAGAGAAAATCCAAAGCCTTTCAAATAGAATTGGATTACTTTGGCGGATGCCCGAAGCTCGGGCGTCCACACATCGTCCCACATGTGGCGATATAAAGGAGAGAGATATCAAGTGGGGAGAAGTCAAAAACATGAGGAGAAAATGAAATGACTTCTCCCCTTTTTTATCGTCACATGTCGGATGATGTGTGGATGTCTGGCACACACCTAGGGTGTCCCCACATGTAATCCAATGCCATTTCAAACACTGGTTCAAGACCTATTGCAATCCAAAACCATATGACGGGCGCTTCAAGGTGTTTGAAAGGAGGAGTGAAACTTAGCAACAATGATCACTATAGCGCCAGTTTGGACACATAGAAAATATCTCAGTTACAAGTGTGTTAACAAGCACTCCCCCTCTTGCTCCAATGTTGGGGTGTGGTCTCTCTCAAGTGAGAGGTCTCCGATCTAATCCCCGCAATGAATCGCAAGAGCTCCAATCCCCAAGCTAACCACTAATCGTAGGTAAATGATATCCCTAAAAAACAAGTGTGTTAACAATATAAGAAAATTAGATAAGAAGTAATGAGATGTTGTATTTGTTCTTCTTCAATCCCATTTAATCTTTCCTCCAATCTTTCAACCTTCATTGGTTTTATTTTTGTTCTTGTTTGATTCTGGTTTCTGAACTATTAATGAAATCGGTGAAATAAAGTTATTGGGTTCGCAAGAATCGTAAGGGAGAGAAAGAGAACCAAGACCGGTTTAGTGGATTTGCTGACCTGTACTGGTTTGAGGGCATGCATCCAACATGAGCGTGAGAGAAGAAGAAGAAGAAGAAGAAGAAGAAGAAGAAGAAGGGCTGGTGCTTTTGGGGCTTTTTTTTAGGTGAACTAATTAGGGCTGTTGGATATTGAACGAGTGAGGTGGCGTGCTTGGGTTAAAACCCAATGCAAGTAAGATCCCAGCACTCCTTACCAAGCAGAGAAGTCGGATCCGTTCAAAATAGCTAAATAGGGGTGTCAATGGGCCGGGCTTGGGTTTGAGTTGTTGTATTTTGAGTAGGTCCAGCCCAATTACAATAGGTTTTTGAGGCCTTGCAAGTAAACTCATTAGCACTGAGGAGTGTATGATGAGTTTGAGGCACATATACTCACATAGTTACCAACTACAGGTACGAGTATATACGACAACGATCCATTTGGAAAGTACAGGTGTTATATGGCAAAAATATGAGAAAAGTATAAAAAAATTAAAAATAATTAATAATTATAAATAAATAAATACCATAATATTAGCAAATAACAATCATATGCATTTAACACGTTAAAAGTATAGCAAAATTACGCGTATTGTATGTGTTTAATACGTAATTCACATATTAAATGGGTACTATACGGTGATACATATATAATACGTAATACGGCAAAAGTATGCAGTTTTAAACAACGAACCCCCCCTAAAAGTATTTTATGGATACTACATGGGTATAATATGGGTGTTTGGTAACTATACACACTCGTCAATGTCACTAGACTCTAACCCTTATATTGCACTCATGGCTAATCAACTCATCCTTCCCAACTGTGCAACTGCATATCTACCTCGGGTGGGGCATCTCTCAAAATTTAGACCGACCAGACTATTTAACCTTCCAATCTAGTATGTACGTCCACCATATATATATATATAGGGTCTCGGACTTAAAATACAGTAAAATGAATGATTTCAAATCTCATAAAAAATTATAAGACTTGAAATCTCATGATAGTAAGAATTAATTTTGAGAGGTATGTGATTAAAGGCTTATGACTTTGCTACTGTGACCACAAAGGTTTGAGACCACACCGAGATCGTGCTTGTGATGCACGGATCTCAAATTTTCATTATATCCGTTTTTGAAATTTTGAGATCCGTGCATCACATGCATGGTCTCAATGTCGTCTTGGCCTTTTGTGGTCTTACTAGCATTTTCCAAATGCTTAAGTTGAGATTGAGGTCTGCGTAATGTGTGTTGCTAATAGTTCACTAAAAAAAAGAATTAATATTGCTAGAAACCTTCACAAAGTACCTTCCAAAAAAAAAAAGGAAACTTTGACAAAGGGACTCAAATTTCCAAGTGATGATATCTACATTTGTTTCCATCTCTTTCTATTATATATTTTTTCTATGATATTCAATTATATACAAATTACAATTTCTATAAACAACAAAGTAAGATGCTAACTTTGCATATACACAAACAATAAATACTACTAAAATTATTTCATCTTTTTCGTAAGATAATCTTTCCCTCCGCATCTTCATGCATAATTTGTAAAACTTCATCAGGAGGACTATGCTGCCAAATGCGAGGCTTCTCCCATTGATGGCCCATTTGAGCGAACTTATCAGCAACTCTATTTCCTTCCCTGTAAATGTGAGTTAGCTTGCAATTTTCAAGCTCTGGCATTATCAAGTTTATATGGCTAACGTGCCTTTGGACTTCCAAGGACCTAACTCGTCTTCTTTGCAAGATAATTTCAACCAATGTCATGGCATCTCCTTCAAGCCATATTTTATCCCAACCATTCTCTAATACCAGCTCTAGGCCTCGCTGAAGCGCGACTAATTCTGCAACAGTGCTTGTAGTGTTTCCTATGGATTCTGCATACCCAAGTAAAAATTTGGCTTTATGGTTCCTAAAGACCCCTCCAATGCTTGCCTTTCCTGTTCTACCTTTTGAAGATCCATCAAAATTTAGTTTAGTCCAGCCGAAATCTGGTTTTCCCCATGTCACTTGAATATCTTCCTTGTGCCATTTGCTTAACAACCCTACTGGGATCTGAACTAGATTTGGATACCTCAAAATCTTAGCAAAATTAAGAATCATTTTTCGGCAACCAAATAGCTTCAAAATGAAAGAAATAAGAAAAAAAAAAAGAACTTAAACTAATTTTAACATCAGTCTTTGTATATATTGAGAAGATAGAAAGGAGAACATGCAAGATTGGTAGAAAAAAAAAAGGAGTTAAAAAGAAAATGAAGTTAATATTTCATACTATGAAAACCAAAACACCAGTTCCAAAAATCCCAATGGAGACAGAAAAATTGAAAATGTGGAGCAAAAACCAAGAGAAACCTTCAAGTGTATGTTGCAACCCATACTATGGAAATGGCAATTTAGGAACCGACTTTCTTAAGAACAACTGAATATATTCTTTACCATCAATCTTAGTATTTGAAGAATGGAGTAGAGAGAAAGCAAAGTAGATTTGGAAGTTCATGATAACACGGCAAACCAAACTGTAATGTGCACACTACATGCACGTTACACAAACGTTGATTCTACAAGACCCACCAAGCGACAATGGCAGGAGGTTCCTTCAAAAGCTCTGAAGCATCTTCTGTCAAAGAGTTCAGGAGAAAGGAAGAAGCCATGAAGAAATATATATAGAGAAGGGGAGACTTTGACATCATTTAGCCCTAACTGAAACTCTAACCGTCTTATTCCAAGAAAATAAGTTGTTCAGCTTACCTTCCAAAAATAATAATAATAATAATAATAAGTTGAATACAGAAAAACCTGAAAAATAACTATATCCATCTAATTTCCAAGTTCAAGAAGCATATTATTCCCATTCTCATCCAAAAACCAACACCTATTAAAGTAGGCTTAGGGTCGTCTACATTGTAACCGGAGACGTTCTCTCTTGCTGGTATGTCATGATGATATGTGTCCATTAATCGCCCGCGCCCGCGGCCTTAATTAGGAAGTATGGAATCAAAAAATAAGAAAACAGTTAACGGATAAGGCAGTTATTGGGTACATGTCATTAAAGCATACCAACAAAAGAGGAACCCGCTAGCCAGAGTCGATCCTATGTCAATAAAGAAAGGATAGGTGTTGATTTATGGTTGAAAGTAAAGTAGATTTGGTAGTTTGTACCAAAAGTACTTGGTTTGTTGGCTGAGAGTAGAAAATGCGGGAGAGTAGGCCAACATGACTCAATGTTGAAATATTGGTAGTTTGTACCAAAATGAAGCCCTTCAGGTGTTTTTAGGTTTAAGTTAAGACTCGTAATCATCTCCAGTTATAACCGGAACTCAGGGAGTCAGGTTACACCACTTACGCTGTCATGTGTCCCTTTTGACACCCCCTTAACTGTGGTTAAGATTCACCCATCCTTAGGGTTCACCCACCTATCCAGGGGCGGAGCCATGCCCCCCACCCCAATTTTTTTGTCATATATATAGTGGGCCCCCCAATGGAGTCCCCTTATGCCCTTGAGGTTGCCACATGCCCCTATTGACACCCCTTAACTATGGTTAAAATTCATAAAATCTCAAGGTTTACCTACTTATCTTTGGTTTTTAGAAAAAATTAATATTTAAATAATTTTAACTTTAGGAGTTAATGAATTTTAAATTAGCGTTCAAAAAGAAATTTGATATATTTTTTTAAAGCCAAGGATAGGTGAGTGAATTTTAACCACAATTAAGGGGTATTAATAGGGACATGTGGCGACCTCAAAGGCATTACTAGGAAAAAAAAATTCTCAAAATAAAAAAACTACCCCAAAATTTTTTTTCCTCTGGGACTACGCCTTGAAGTCCTGAACCCCCAAATTCCATACCCTCAATTCAAAATTTTTTTATACATGTATTTTGGCCCCTCAATGACCTGCACCTATCCTTGGTTTTTAGAAGAAAAAAAAATGAACCCTAAAAGTTAGTGAATTTTAATTGCGGTTAAAATTATTTTTTAGTATATATTTTTTTAAATACCAAGGATAGATGGGTGAACCCTAGGGGTGTCAAAAGGGACACGTGGCAGCAACAATGTTGTAACCGGGCTCTCTAGTTACAACTGAAAAGAATCACGAGTCTTAAGTTAAAGATGAAACTGGCTTATAATATGGGCTCCCCGCCAGTTGATACTGGAGGGGAATCCAAGTCCCACTCAATTATTGAGTTGACGTGCCCATCTTAAGTTCAGCACCTTCTGTAGACACTGTCTACACGCTACTGATGATTGGTACTGATATATCAACACAGCCAGGGCTGAGCCTTAACACAGCTAGGGCTGGGCCTAGCCAGGCTCAGCTTGGTTATGCCCGGCTCTACATTGGTTTAGTATGTCTAGGCCCAAGGCATACCCATTTTTTTAGTTGGCTGGCCCAGTTCAAAATGAGCTTGGTATAATAATATTTGTAATATATAACATCTGAAACCAAATCCTCTAGGCAAATCCGGTTATCACTCCTGAGGTTTGCCACGTGTCCCTTTTGACACCCCTTAACTTGGTTATACACTATTGTACTATAATAAAATATATATAAACATTATCTGTTTTGTATTATTTATTATATATGTATTATGTAATATATATAATATTATGAATATACACAAGTAAATATGGGCAAAAGATTTACTTTGGTGGTGGCCAACCATATGATTCTGGCGACCAGCTTTGTCCGACATGTGGTGAGAAAAATGGGAGAAGTCATTTCATTTTCCCTTTTTTTTTTTTACTTCTCCCACATTGATATCTCTCTCCCTTTTCTCGCCACATGTCACACAAAGGTGGTTGTCACAATCGTACGGTCTGCGACCACTAGAGAATCCTTTTGCTGTAATTACATCGAGCTGGCCGAGCTTGGGCTTTAAGGAACCAAGTCCTAACTCGGGCGATATTAATATTGAGCCCGGTTTAGCTCATCTCCTAATCACAATTCATCAATACATTTTTTTTTTGTTTTGGTAAAACAGTACATTTTATTTTTTGGGTATGCTCTAATCATTTATCTATAACTATGTTCAGATGGTCAGCAGGGTTAGCACGGGCGTCAACAGCCACACCAAAGATTCGAACAAGAGTCTCCATCCCCAAAGGGAGATACACAACCACTGGGACAAACCACTCTTTTTTGGCTGGAACTAGTGAAAGTACTTGGAGGAGCCCAACTCAGCTGCAACTTTTTTTTTCAAGTACCCTGCATATCGGCCCATTGTTGGGAATGTTGACAACCTTTAGCAGATTACCCGGGGGGGTGGTAGGGGTATTTTTGGCTTTACAGTTTAACCCTAAACATATAGCTGTATGCTTATTTTTTAGGTTTAACGAGTGTGAGAAGTGGCCGTAATTTTTCGAAGAGAGAAAAAAACTCTGTGTATTCTGTATCTTCAATATAGTGAATTGGTGTGGCTCCCGAGGACGTAGGCACGTTGCCGAACCTCGTATATCCGTGTGTTTTCTTTATTTTCTTCTCTACAATTTTTCTATTTGTTGTGTGATTTCTGTGATTCATAGTCTCTCAAGATCCGAAGGGTTTAGGGATTAAACACGCGGTTTAAATCCCAACACCCATGTCATGCATATTTTCCAAACGCACTTTGTACTTAATTTTTTTTTTTTTATTATTATTATCAAGAAGTATTTTTTTGTTTATGTTTGGGTAACGAAGGTGTCCAGGCCTCTTAAAGCACCCAACTAAGTCCTTCGGGTCGTGCAAACCCCCTCACTCTACACAACCAAGAAAGCTAGGTTAAATCCCCTGAGGGTGGCCAACAAAGGGACGGTGCTCGAACTCAGTACCTATGCTTCTGAGGCGTGGTCTTGGCCAGCAGCCCAACCCCTCCTTGGTTTTATTATTAACAAGTAGATGTGCTGGCATGGCAGCAAACTATTCCCTATGCATAGAGCATGCTGCAAAGATCCTTGCATCTAAGGTGGGTTCTTGAATTGAGAGTGAATTGGTGGTGTGTACTGTGAAGCCCACCACTCCTTTGATCCGGGATCAAGTCCCCTTTGAGATATCTACCATTCCATTACCTAAAACAAGTACTAACATGCAGTGTACATTTGGTGGGTTTATAATTGATATGATAAATTTACGAAATAATAATCTTAATCTTCATCAGGCCATTAGGATGAGTCGCTAGGCTAATGGTATAATGAAAAGATATCCCTTAGGTAGGGGTAGCAATGGGCCGGGTTTAGGCTTGAGTTTTGATATTTTTGAATAGACCCAACCTGAAGCCTGACCCATTTACAAAGACATTAAAGGCCGAACTTGGCCAATTGCCACTCCTACCCTTAGGTCCATCATAGTGCACTTTTTTTTGGGGGTGCTAGTTTCTTTTGTAATGGGGAGTTCTAGTTTCACTAGCCCTTATGCACTACTTTAAAACCCAAGCCCGTCTGTTGGGGTAAAAAGGGTAGAACCTTCAGATCGTTCGAACAGCTCGACCATTCCCATAACCGCTCGGATTCAATCAAACTGAAAAAAGCTTGAGTTCCTTTTGATTTTGAGGTGATTTCCGGTCATTTTGCTCATAATTTCGTGGAAAAATTCACATATAAAACAAACGGAAAATAAATCAATAATTTTATTCTAAGAGTATGAGGGTGTGTTTGGATTTATAGAATTAAGGAACATTGTAAATTCCATCAGACAATTCCAATTTCATCATTTGGGACACATTATAAATAGGGTGAAATTAGGATTTTTCTAATTCCATAGATAATTCAAGCAGTGATTTTAAAGGCAAATTTATAAGATTCAATTCCATAGAAAATGGTCTTATATGACAAATCCACGTTGCTGTGGAATTTAAAAACAAAAGAGAAGCATGATGGTTTCATTTCTCCAGGAGTTTTATAGTACATCCAAACGATAGAATTTTGAATTTTGTGGAATTTAATTCAGTATGTTTTAATTCCATGGAATTCAATTCTTTGATTCAATTCCAATTCCATAAATCCTAACGCACCTACGGTAAATAAATAGGAGATTTACGCATAAAGCTTATACATGAGAGAAGAAAGATGAAGAAACATCTGGCTAGCTTGATAAACAATCCATTTTACATAATAAAGGAAGGGAAGAGTTCACATAGACTATATTGTCGGGGTTTGTACATAGACATGGAATATTAGGGGTGTCAACGGGTTGGGCTGGCCTAGCTCAAAACAATAAAAATCCATTAACCATATTTTAGGCCCTAGGTATAGAGCCAACCTCGATTTTTTATGCTCATATTAATGGGGCCGGGCTAAGGCTTTGCTCCTTAAAGCCTTGATTTGACCTGACTCGGCTTGGCCCAATGTATTTACTTATATATATCATTCTACTAATAAAAGTACAAGGACTATGCAAAACTTTACTTGGACGTCATTACCCTTCACGATTTATTAAAAAAAAATTATAATGTATAGTTTATAATTATAATGTATAGTATTTTGTGGGACCCATGGGACCCACTAATATTACCTATTAAATATCTATTTTACTACTTTTACGGATAAGGACTCTATAGTGTATTGTTCTTATTAGTGAGGACTCTCTATTAGCATAGTGTTAGAAGGACTCTATTAGAAAGTCCTTAGTTATTTATGGTTACTTATTAAGAGAATCTATTGTTAGGTTTGAAATTCAATCATTCTCAAGCATGTGGAGGATTCATCCCAATTCTTTCTCCAATCACATTTTTTTTAAACTATTGCATCTGCTCTTTATTTTCACTATTTTTATTTTAATGAAATTTAAATTAGTTGACATGTTTAGAGGATCGACACATGAGTACTTATAAAGTATTATTTTTTAACATCATCATACATCTATAAGTGGAAACCATAAATAATCAGCTATTAGTAACTCTTTTCTAAAATCAAATTTAAATTCCTATAAAAACATTTAAATTTAATTCTTAAAATATATTCTATAAAATATAGGGGTGCACACAAGCCGAGCTAGCTCGATGGCTCGATTCAGTCCAGCTCGATCAAGCCAAGCTCAAGCTCGAAACTTTGGCTCCATCGAGCTGAGTCGAATTGAGTTTTTAAGATTGGAATGTGTTTAAGCCGAGCTTGGCTCGAATACACCCCTACAAAAATATATTGATGATATATATATATATATATAAAGTTTTTTAAAAAAAACTAAAAAGATTATATTTTTATTAAAATGAAAATATTATACGTGCAAAACACGTGCACCTTTACTAGTATATATATACAACATATGTAAGCACCCAATTTTTATACCCTACCTTAACCATAGTTAGGCCCTTTAACCTTGGATTAACCTCAATTAAACTCTAGCTAAACCCTAGATCAACCCAAGTCAAGCCCTAGGCAAACCCTGGTCACATGATAAGTAAAACCATAGGTCTAATCATAGGTCCACCCTAAGCCAATCCTAGGTCTAACCATAGTTAAACCCTAGTTAAGCCTTAGGTGAACCCTAGTTAGCCCTAGCCCAGCCATACAAACCTAGGGCATTGGTCCAAGGCCCATGCAACACTTACCCAAGGCCCCTGGGGCTTAAAACCCGTAGACAAACAACCCTGGGCCCGTACAAGGCCCACGAACCCTAACCAAGCCCTAGGAGGGGGCTCAGGCCCTAGAATTTAAAAATCTCATCTACTGACATTCCATTTTTGGTATAAAAGTACCGCGTGCATGAGCATTTAACACAGGCCAGAAGCATTTTTGGAAAATTTCAGACTACCATTATCCATTTGCCCCTGTAAGGGAATGACGGTTAGGCTGCACAAAGCCCGATTGGCCCGTTGGTGCGGCTTGGCTCGGCTTGGTTCGGCCCGAAATTTTGGGCTCGAAAAGCCAAGCCAAGCCTAAAAAAAAGCCCGAAAACCAATTCAAACCGAGCTCAAGCCCACCCCTGTGTGGCTCGGCCCGGCTTGATTGAGGTTCGGCTCAGCCCGAACTCGGCTCGGCTTGAAAATTATTTTAAAATATATATATATATATATATATATATATATATATATATATATATATATATATATATATATATCATTATTATATATATAAATAATATAAAATTTTATTTTAAAAAAAAGGGATTCAAGCCGAGCTCGAGCCAAGCCAAGCCCGGCTTGAGCTTGAATCAATTTGGGCCGAGCCGGGCTTCAAGCCAATTTTTTTTTTCGGGCCGCACAATCGAACCTGTTTTCGGGCTGAGCCGGGCTTCGGGCCTCAATCAAGCTACTTCAAGCCGAGCCCGGCTTGGCCAAGCCAGGTCAAGCCCGGCCCGAATACAGCCCTAATGACGGTACTAGAATTACCACTATTCCCAGTTTACGTAAACCAATGTTCACCTGCCCCCTTGTGCACTCAAGCATGCCTCTGATACCTCCCACTCCTCCCTGATACCTTTATTAACCACTATCTGAATACCCAGGGTGTCCCCAAGCCTCTCACTCTATAAATAGAGACCCCTTCTCCACCTTCTTCTCCAATTGAAAATCCTATCAAGAAACATCTGCAAAAATCCAGAATTAGCAACAAGGTCCCCCATATCCGATCCAAGGAGGAAATGAAGACCCTGAGAGATCAATCCAGGCCATCCCCCTAGTTGGATCATTTCTCCAGTCAAACACCACCATCGTAGCCACCATTGTCGCAGTCCAAGGCGCGTCAGCAGGGTAGGGCCCTGCCCCTCCTCCCTCCTTCTTTTGTATCTCTTGTGAGCCCATGGTCTTATTCCAGGAGACTGCTATTGTACCATAAACCTATGAGCAGAAGTCCCCTTACCATGAGCAACCATGAGGAGCCAATGGGAGACATTTTTTCTTCATCTAACCTTGACTGGATTCTTGTGAAGGCTGAAGTTTAGTAGACCAGCATTTGGGCAATGGTTACTGGCTAATGGCCGAGAGAAGTGGAAGCGGTTGAGGAGTGCAGTTAAACAAAGTGGGTTGTTCAAAAGTGGGAAAATTGGAGGGGTAGATGTGGGATTTTATCTCCTTTGTAGACATATTAATTGACTCTTATGAGGTCTCTCTATAATAACCGAGGTGTGCTAATTCCTGGTTCAAAACTATTTCCAAACCCCCTCCTTGGCTTGGGTTTTGCTTGAGAATTTCTGGAAGGGCTCCCTCTAAACAAGGGTAAAGCCCTACAAAAAAAAAAAGAAAAAAAAAAGATATCTCTTAAAAATCCAACAATCCATTAACAAAATAAAAAAAATTCATATGATTTTTTTATCTATTTTTCCTTAGAAAATATTTTCATGTGATTTTCTGAGATTTTTTTTCCTTCTGGCCAAACAGTAGAAAATAGAAGGTCAGGAAAACTTTTCCTGAAAAATAATTCCGTTGGAAAAGTTTTCTTTTCCATTCTATTTTCCATGCAAACAAACACAGCCAAGGTAATTTTTAGTGTGCATACTAATAACCTGAAAATCGCCAAGCACCTTCCCTTTAGCGTCTTGAAGGGGTAATCTCCATAACATACTGACAGAAACTATTTGCCCAATTCATACCTTCCAGGACATGCACCATGATCACCCCTATAGCAATGCAACCGATCACAACTGGCAATGCCAGTCCACCTTCATGATCCTTATCTCATTCTTCCCGTTTTAGTAAATCTATCATTTATGTTCGGAATATTGCGTTAAATTGATTCAGATCCACGGATCTCACCAACATTGCTTCTTGCCTATTTGAAACATAAGTCACCGATCCGTTGAGCAAGATATGGATGAATCCAAAACTAAGGCTCCGTTTGGAAACTCTACTTGAATATAATAAGCTCTAATCAATAAGCTCTAAATAATAAGTTCTAAATTTTTTTAGAATTTAATCGTTTGATAACCGTCTAAAAATTCTTCTAAAATTTTATTTGTATGTTTGTTAATACTCTCATTCTTAAATATTAAGAGCTTTTATCAAGGGTATTCAACGTCATTTTTTTCCCCTTTCTCTCTATAACCATCTCCATCTTCAAATGGGAATGAGTTTCAATAGATGCAAACAACCCACTGTGATCCAAATTTTTTTTAAAAAAACTGAAAAATCTCATGCACCCAAACAACCAATTGGGGACGGTCACTCTCTCTAGAACCATCTCCATCTTCAAATGAGAATAGGTTTCAATAGAAACAAACAACCCACTGTGATCCAAAATAAAAATTGATAGATTTTATGCACCCAAACAATCAATTGGGAAAAACAACACCATCCGAAAAAAAATTTGCTCATTAATCACTTTGAATAGAGTTTCCATAGAAGCAAAAAACCCACTGTGATCCAAAAAAAACTGAATAGAGCTGAACCCAGTGTGATCCGAAAAAACATTGAATAGCGTTGAAGAAGAAGAAGAGCTGAATGAACCCACTGTGATCTGATCCAAAGAAGAAGAAGAAGAAGAAGACCACTTGAGGCAGCTCCGACGACAACGACACTTCAGCAAGAAGACCTAAGGCAGCGGGAGCTCCGACAACGGCGACACTTCGGCAAGAAGACTTGAGGCGGCGGGAGTTCCGGCGACGAGAGCAGAGAGGTCGAAGGAATGGCTTGGGTTCGTCATGCATAGGAAGGGGGTTTTAGGTTTTCTTGGGTTTTTTTATCAAGGGTAACATTGGTATTACGATTATAGTGTAAGGGTATAATCGCCCAAAATTGCGCGACATTTGGTGACGCCGATCCTCTACTTTTTAGACCTAAAAAATAAGTAACCCTCCTGCCACTTTTTTTTTCAGAGCTTTTACCTCTACTTCTAAAACTTTTAGAGGTGCAATAAGCACGTTATCAAACGCCCTAAAATTCAATAAGCTCTAAAAGGGAAAAAGCACTTATTTTGTAGAGTTGGCAAACACCATCAAACTAGGATACAAGCATTTCCATACTCACAATTTTTTTTTTATATAATAAACGGGTCTTTGCAAATGGCCCACAGGGCTAAGGAGTTATTATTATTATTATTATTATTATTATTATTTTGAATTATGAGTAGGACTAGCCTTCCTCAAAACACAAGTGTATTTAGTATACTTGGGATGCTTTGTACCAAAAAAAAATACAAGTATACTTAGGGTTCCTTTTGAGAGAGAGAGAGAGAGAGACATTGAGACATTTTAGCATAACTCAAAAATCCTCTATTCACTATTCAAGTTGTTGCAACGTGGCAAATTTTCTGCTGTTGATCCCACATCCACTTACTAAGGACCATTAATTAGACCCAATTTTTCATAAATTAAATGATGACCTCCACTAAATTGAATAATTAAGAATTTTTTTTATCTAAAGCCTTAAAGCCAAGGTCGTGTGGGCCATTGGTAATAACCATTACAACCCTAAAAGTCAATATTTTTTCTATGAAAGTGTCCGCTCTAATTTCTCTTTTCCCCGCTTTCTCCATGTGAGGGACACAGTTTAATTTTCCCAGGTGCAACTTTCAGCAAATTATGTAAAAAGAAAAAGATAAAAAGAGAAGATTTGCAAATTTCTGAAAAATTAGAAAATGATGGAAGGAACTTTTACTTTTACAGACAAAAAAATAAAGGGAGCCTTCAAATTAAATTCGTTCTTTTTGTTAACATTGCACTATCGTAAAAATGATTTTACTCTTTACATATGTAATTAGTAATAGTACAAAGCAAATTGAAGTTTAGGATCACCCAACCTGACCCAATAATTGATTTGCATTCATATCATATCTTATACAACAAGAAAAAATATATAATTTTTGTTCCTTTTTTAAAGGGGTCACCTGAAAGTCCTAACATAATTGTAAGTTTTTCTTTTCCATCTCTTCAAACCCTTGATAATTTATGTAGATATGTATCGTGCGTGCATCAGTTGATAAATTTTTTTTCTTTTTTACAATTGCTAATTTATATAACTATTTCTGTCTTGATTATCACATACCCGTGCATCACATGGGGCCTTTGGTAGTGTATATATATATATATAATTTAGCCGCACTTTTAACTAGCTAGGTACTGTGCTCAATTTGGCTTGTCAATTTAACAAACTTGAAAATCTAGTTCAGGTTTTAATTGTTTATTAAATAAACAAGTTCGAGCAAACTTTTAACGAACCCAACTATTTGTTAACCACCCCTAAAGGGAAAATTTTTTGAGACCACACGTTTGAGCTGTGAAACCGAAACCCCCACCTTTAGATTTTAGTGAAAAAATTTCTTAAATCATTTTTTAAGTTTTATCAAAACCATAAAATTCCAAATTTTTTATTTTTGTTTGGAACTCGGGATGTCCCCAACCCTTTGGGTTAGGACTAATCTCCTAGGGTGCAACGTGAGCCCGCAACCCGCCACACTAGGTAAGTCTTGGTAAACCCGTGCGGAATTAGCTCCAAAGGGGGAGTGAGAAATGGAACCAAGGACCTCCCACTTGGGGAAAGGCCCAGGAACCACTGGTCTAGTCCTTTGGGATTGAAAATTTTTCCAAGTTTCGTTGTGCCCTCATAAAGATTAGTTTAAATACAAAGAGGAGCCCTTCACAGCGTTGAGCAGAGCTTCCCTTTTACATTGTGATGGTGGTAATATTGTAAGTAGGTGTGTTGGCAAATTGACCAAGCTTTCCTCAATAATTACAACTGTGCCACTGCCCTTGTGTAAGTAGGGGAGCTCCGCTTCAACTCCGTGAAGCAAAGCTCCGGCTTAAAATTAATCTCCATAAAGATTTGATAGGGTTTCAAGTTTCACCCGGTCACCCACCCCACGTTTGAAACGTTGAACCGAAACCGCACCTTTTCTACGGTGGTTAGTAGGATTTCTAAACATTGCCCCTTTGCACCCCCCACAACAGCGATGTTGTACCTAAAAATATAATAATTAGGGGTTTTTGCATATCAGCTACTGATTTTACTAGCTTTGCAAATACACTATTGTGAGTTATAGTTTTGCAAATTAACTCGTGATTTTGCAACCGTTAGATAAACAACCTCAATCTCCAATTTTGTTCTACTTTCATTTGTTATTGTTAAGAAAATGACTATTATGCTTTTGTGATATTTCATAACCTTATCAAACCTTCAATTATCCTTGAACTATGGTTAATAATTTTAACCCTTGTGATTAAGATTCACACCCTTAGAGATAAAACATCTAACCCTAGTTTCTTTTAAAAAAATTAATGTATCCCCTTTTAACTCCCTTTAACTTAAGTTAAAATACACTAACCCATAGAGTTAAAGCATTTAACCTTGGTTTTAAAAAAAAATAAATTAAGTCCCCTTTGAATTCCCTTTAACTGTGGTGAAGATTTATTAACCCTTAAGGTTAAAGCATTAACCTTGAGTTTTAGAAAAAAAATTAGAAAAAATTAACGTGTTCCTTTGTAAATCCCTTTAACTGTGGTTAAAATTTACTCAGCCTAATAAAAAATTTAATCGTGTATCTTAATTCCTTTTAACTGTGGTTAAGGTTCACAAACCCTTAGGATTAAAGAATCTAACTTTGGTTTAAATAAACAAAAAATTTAAGTTGTCCCCTTTTAACTCCTTTTAACTATGATTAAGGTCAACTAACCCTTAGGGTTAAAGCATCTAACCTTGGACCTTGATATTGAAAAAAAAATTAACGTTTCCTTTCCATAAGGGTTAGTGAACCCTAACAAAAGTTAAAGGGAGTTAAAAGATAGGTTTTATTTTTTTATTTTTCTAAAATCAAGGTTAGATGCTTTAATCCTAAGGGTTAGCTAATCTTAACCACAGTTAAAGGGAGTTAAATGGGGACACCTTAAATTTTTTATTTTTTTATTTCTTTAAAGACCAAAATTAGATGTTTTAATCCTAAGGGTGAGTAAATCTTAACCACAATTAAAGGGAGTTAAAAGAGGACACGTTAATTGTTTATAATTTTTTTTTTCTAAAAATCAAAGTTAGATGTTTTAACCTTAAGGATTAATAAATCTTAATCATAGTTAAAAGGAGTTCAAAGGGGTCACATTAATTTTTTTTCTTTTAAAACTAAGATTAGATGTTTTAACTCTAAAGGGTTAATGTATCTTAACTTAAGTTAAAGATAATTAAAAGGAGACACATTATTATTTTTTCATTTTAAACTAGGGTTAGATGCTTTATCCCTAAGGGTATGAATTTTAATCACAAGTGTTAAAACTTATTAACCTTAGTTCAATAATAGTTAAAGGCTTTGTAAGGTTATGAAATATCATAAGAGTATAATAGTCATTTTCATAACAATAACAAACGGAAGTCTAATATAAATTGGGATTGAGGTTGTTTGTCTAACTGTTACAAAATCATGAGTTAATTTGCAAAACTATAACCCATAACAGTGTATTTATAATTCTTGTAAAATGCATTGGCTGATATGCAAAACCCCTGATAATTATAATAACAATTCCAATTGCACAGTAGTGGATTGCCCGTTGGTACCCCCAATCATTCTAATAGTGGGTGTGCCGTACAGGCAATAATTTGCTTTTCCCATCAGACAACAGCTAACGTTAGACAACAGCTAACATTATCCTAATAATGGTTGGCATAGAAATTAATATATATTGGAAAGTGTTTGAAAACACTCATTGTACTTACTATCGAGTACAAATTACACGTGCAAAAGTGATTTTTTAAAAATACTTAAACTATCTTGTATAAAACAAAATTTTGATTTAATATTTTATTTTAATTTTTAAAATACCCCTTATTCATCTATCTATTTAAATATTAGAATCACAACCAATCATAATTACACACATGAAGAGTTCACCGTACCTGGAAGTTAACACATGTCCATTTTAACTTTTATTAACTGTGATTAACCTCTTCTCCTCATTCTCATGTACATCGCACATGCCATCCATTAGTATAAATATAATAAATTAAAGATAGATATCCAAACGAAATCTGATCATAATTACAAACGAAATCTGAGATATGCAACGAAATCCAATCATAGTCTCAATAGTACGTATATCATACATTTATTTTTATTCACACGTTTATATCTTCCATAACATGTGTATCATTTTTTTTATTACATATCACACGTGATCATACATATAGCCCATGTGTATCATACATTTTTTTATCACACGATGGGAGTGGGATCACACTTAATTGCGATTGAACTCTCCTAAATTCAATTGCTCCCACAAATTAAGACGTGTCCCTTTTAGTATCTATTAATTATGGTTAAGATTTACTAATCTTTAGGATTCAATAATCTATTTTTGTTTTCAAAAAATATTTAAATCTTTAGAGTTCAATCATCTTACTTTAGTTTCTTAAAAATATTTAAACCCTGGGTTGAGTGATCCGGACTTCATACATGAGTATCATACATACTATACATGAGTGTCATAGGGAGTTCAATCGCAGTTAGAAAGGATCCGAACTCAACATGTGTTTCATACTATTCTCATGAGCATTATAAATTTTGAGTTATAGCAATAATTTCCCCTCTATTGGCAACTCGTTCTCGCAAAGCCCCCTTCAATTACCATGAACTCTCGTTAATTTTTTTAATCCTCAAGATAAATTTTTTTTTCTAAAAATCATGCGTAGATGGGTAAACCTTAAGAGTGAGTTAATCGGGGCACGTGCCCCACCTAAACTTTTGATTTTGATATTGATTTTGATTTTAATTTTCAAATATGTATTGTGTATAAGGCATGGGAATGGGCATGGAGGTGGAGGTGGAGGTGGAGGTGGAGGTGGAGGCGGAGGTAGAGGTGGATGGGGATCTAATCACAACCAATTGCAATTGAACTCGGGGAGAGTTCAATCGCACCCACGGGCCAACACGTGTCCCTTTTAACCCCTATTAATTGTGGTTAAGATTCACTAACCTTTGGGTTTCGACAATATAATTTTAATTTTTTTAAAAAATATTAACTTTAAGGGTTAAAAATCCTTAACTAGAGTTTAATATTTTTTTTTTCTCTAAAAACTAAGGTTATATTAGTGAACCTCAAGGTTAGTAAATCTTAACTATAGTTAATAGGGGTTAAAAGAGACGCGTATTGGCCTGTGGGTGTGATTGGCTATAATTGGATCTCAGGTGGTGCCCTCGGCTTGTCATTTTTTAAAAAAAATATAGTTTACTAAGGATTTAGAATCCTCTATTGCTATAACTAGACTCCTTGGAGTCGGATACAACCCATAGGTCAACACATATCCCTTTTAGTATCTCTTGATTGTGATTAAGATTCACAAACCCTTAGGATTCAACCACCTAAACTTGGTTTTTAGAAGAAAATGTTAACTCTAAAACGTTAAAGTTGTTAATTAGAGTTAAAAACGTTTTGGTCATGGGGTAGCTGTCCTATTGAATTTTCTAAAAAATATTTTTTTAAAACTATTTTGCTAATTCTTAATAGGGAATATTCATTGAAAAATGGACAACTGCTCTACAAGTGGACAACTACTCTTAACTTTTCAAAAAAATATATTATATTAGTGAATAGGGCATTGCCATAGGGCAAGGGGAAAACTGCTCCAGCAAACAAAGAGAAACAATATGTGTAGGATAGGTCAACTGCTCTCATAAACAAGGAGAAACAATACGTGTAAGATATGTACAAAATGTATGCATGAAATGACTCACAAACTTAGTCATCAAATATTTTTTTCGAGGGCTCCACCCCCGAATCCAGGGGTGGAGCCAGGAATTTACTGTAGGGAGGGCACATTTGGTTTAAGAGATGGGGGTGGAGCCCTCGAAAAAAAAATTTGATGACTAAGTTTGTGGGTCATTTCATTCATACATTTTGTACATATCCTACACATATTGTTTCTCCTTGTTTACGAGAGCAGTTATCCCCTTGCCCTATGGAAATGCCCTATTCACTAATATAATATATTTTTTTAAAAAAGTTCAGAGCAGTTGTCCACTTGTTCAATGAATATTCTCTATTAATAATTAACTAAATAGATTTTTTTTTTTTGAAAATTCAATAGTACAACTATCCCATGACCAAAATTTTTTTAACTCTAATTAACAACTTTAATGTTTTAGAGTTAATATTTTCTTCTAAAAACCAAGTTTAGGTGGTTGAACCCTAAGGGTTTGTAAATCTTAATCACAATCAAGAGGTACTAAAAGGGACATGTGTTGACCTATGGGTTGTAACCGACTCCAAGGAGTTTAGTTATAACAGTAGAAGATTCTAAATCCTTAGTAAACTATATTTTTTTTAAAAAATCAAAAGCCGAGGGCACCACCTGAGATCGAATCATAGCCAATCACGATTAAATTCGGGGAGAGTTCAATCACACCCACAAGCCAATACGTGTCTCTTTTAATCCCTATTAATTATGGTTAAGATTTACTAACCCTTGAGGTTCACTAATATACCCTTAGTTTTTAGAAAGAAAAAAAAACTCTGGTTAAGGATTTTTAACCTTAAAGTTAATATTTTTTAATAAAATTAAAATTATATTGTTGTCAGCACCCCATTTTTACACCCCCCTTTAACCTTGGTTAATTAACTTAACTATGGAGTTCAACCTAAACCCTAAGACAACCTTAGTCTAAACCCTAGGTAAACCCTTAACCATAATTAAGCCTAAGGTAGCCCTAAGCCTAAACCTTAGGTAGCCCTAAACCTAAACCCTACGTAACCCTACCTAACTCTAGTTCAAACCCGAGGTGGACCCAAGCCCTTAGGGCCTAAAACCAGTAGCAAAGCAAGCATGGGCCCAAACCCCAGACTAACCCGGCCCTGGCTTGTTCATTTTAAAATTTCAGAATGTCGGTATAGCATCTACCGACATTCTCAAACTTCTGCATTTGAGAATGGCGATAGATGATCTACCACCATATACTAGTTTGCGTGTTTGCAGGTCTGCAGCACCACCCCGACACTGCCACCCACTCCAAACCACCTTACCACCTCCTCCACGCCTCTGTCCACCTCCAGAAGCCCCTCCATGCGTCTGGGACCTCAACCAACCCTGTCCTAATCTCCTTCTTGTCCCCAACAGCTTCACCTATAAATTTCACACCTCCTCCACTATAAAAAGGGGAAGCCAAAAACCCTTATAGAGAACTCCTGGTGGATTTTGAAGTCCCCTATAGCTCTTACCTTCGAACCCCTTCAAGAATCCGAAGCATCCACTCCATTTACAACACAACCATTCGCAACCACCACTTCAGTCATTGCAGCAGACATCCCAGCAGGGTAGGGACCCTCCCTACCCCCTACTTCGACATTTTTTTAGGCGCCTGTAAACCCCTGGTCATTTTTAGGAGGTATTGGCCAGTGTTTAGCTCAATAGGGAGGGGTTCCCTACCTTCTCCATAGGCAGTGGAACCCCCATCAACCCCACACTTTCACACCACTGAGCACAAGCCTCTCACCACCCTCACCAGTTTTCTAGGGGGTCCTTAGTTCATAAGGAAGCCCCTGGAGGTATTGTGGAACAGCCCATAGCTGGGTTCTTATGTTTTTGTAGAAATCCATTAATGACGGTAGAATAACTACCGTCATTTTTGGTGATTTTTTTTGCAGAGGTTGTAGGCCATGTTGGGTGAGGCCCTGGTCCATTCCAGGGCCTGTTTTGAACTTTTGAGACCCCTCTCTATCATTCCTGATCTTTCCAGGTCTAAGGGACTAGTTTAATAATGGTTAAATCGCATCAAAGGAGAAACTGCCTGTTTTGGACTCTTGAGACCCCTCTCTATCATTCCTGATCTTTCCAGGTCCAGGGGACTAGCTTAACCATGGTTAAATCCCATCAAAGGAGAAACTGCCCAGAATGTAGGTAATCATTTTACTGACATTCTGGATTCTGTAAACCAGTGATATCAGGGCCTTTGTGGGTCCAAACTGAGACAAGTCCAGGGCCTAGGACACGTGGCAGCATACCTAGGTTCGCCCCTGGCCCCACCAGCTCACGTGACACCTACTTTAACCTTCCCCATTGCCTGCATCATTGTTGTTCCTGTAAAACAGGAATGGCGGCATTACCTTGACCGACATTCCCAATATTCATTATATTTAGGGGTGGCAATCGGGCCGAGCTAGGTCGGGCTGGGGTTAGCCCAAGCTCGGCCCAAAATTCAAAACCTTAGCCCAAGTTCAGCCTGGCCCAATCTCAGCCCGAGCACCCCAGCTCAAGCTCGGCTCACAAATATATTCGGGCTTTGGGTCGAGTTCGGGCTGGCCCAAAGTAAGCAGAGTGTGAGCCGAGTTCGTGCTGGCCCAAATTAAGTAGCTTGTGGGATGAGTACGGGCCGGATTCGGGCTGAGTTCTCCCGTAGTTATTTGTTAACTTTCTCTTAAACACCGACATGCAATGTACTAGAACTTAATTAGTAAACAAATTTAGAGTTTAGTAAAATTAGGCAATCACTGTTCTAGGTACCTAATTATTTTAACTAGTAATCAATTTTGGGAAGTGTTTCTCCAATAGCAAAAGAACTAGATTCAAACCCTTGATAAATAAGGCTAATAATAATAATAATAATAATAATAAATACTACTAATAACATTCTTAAATAGCAAATGCAAAAATAGTTTCTCCATGTGAAACACATCACTTCCAATTCAATGAGAATGAGATTAGTCGTGAGTTTTCTCTATCTATATATACTATTTATAAGAGCATAAAATATATTTAGTTCGGACCGGGCTGAATTTGGGCTGAGCTAAGGGCAGCCCAAGCTCAGCCCAGTATTTACTTCGGGCCTATATTCTTGTCCAAACTCAGCCCAGCTCAAAATAAGAAAGGCTCAGCCCACCCAAACTTTGGGCCAAACAATCGGGCTTTGGGCCAACCCAGCCCAACCCAGCCTAATTGTCACCCCTAATTATATTGGAAATGACGGTAAATCAAATGCTGCCATTCCCTGTATTGCCTGAACAGCAACCTTGCACCAGGCCCAGGCTCAATCCGAGGTCCACTAAGGCCCTGACACACGTGCCAGACCCATCTTCAAGCCCTGATCATGCCTTTAATTGGGGTTAATCGAACCCTGGTTAGCTTTTAACCCTAATTAAGCTTCCCTACTCGAAAAATACACATAAAATCATGAAAAAACCAAAAAAAATATAAAACTAAAAAAGACCAAAAAAATGACTTGTTATCTTAGCATTAACTAGGTTTAGCCCCTAACCATGGTTAACTCAACCTTGATTGGTTTTAACTATGGTTAACTTGATCAATATTCACATAAAATTACAAAAAAACATGAAAAATGTAAAAAACCCAAAAAGAGACTTTATAGGTTTTTCTTAACTATGGTTGGTCCTTAACCATGGTTAAACATCTCCTAACCGTGGTTAGACTCACCCTTGAGCACTTGACCTCCACGGTCTGATAAGTGCTTAATTTTGCTTAATTGTTGATAAGTGCTTAATTTTGCTTAATTATCCCCATTTAAATAAGCATTATCATACTTCTTTGGTTTATATCTTCATTTTTACATGTAAAGTGGTGTATTTTCTCCTCACCATTGCGTTGTCCTCTTTCTCTTAATTTTCATGATACATTTGCATGTATTTATACATGTCTTGGAAGGCCGCATGCAAAATATTTTTAAGAGAGACTTATTACGTGTATTTATTTTTTGTAGGAATCCTAACCCCAGATTACTCTCGGGATTCAAGAAGTCCAAAGTTTCAAATAGCCCATGTTCAACTCAAAGATTTAAAGGATTTAGAGCCCAAAGTGCAAAGCCCAAGCCAAAAGTCCAAGAAGCCAAGTCTCAAGTCAAAGAGTCAAAGCCCAAGAGCAAAGCCCAAGACCAAGTATAGAAAGATTCTACAACATGGCTGGAGAATCTTAGGAAGATATGGATTAATATGATTTTGGCATAAAAAGGGTGGAATTCTCTTGAATTAGAAAGAAGAAGTGTGCTATATTGATATTTCTATTTCAGAAAAAAGGAGAAAGCCTATTTTGGTCACAAGAACTCTTTATTTTGGGTGGATTTTGGAATTCAAGTAAGGAGCTTAATGGAGGTCAACTAAATCTACAAGAAAGGCAAGAAATTTCGTGGATGGCTAGAGGAGTGCTATTATTTAGCAACCAATCTCAAACAAAGAAGGAGGATTTCCCGGATTCCCGCCTAATCTGGACAGTACTTACTAATTTGGACATAACTTTTGACTCAAAATTCGGATTAAGGCAATGTTTGATGTTTTGGAAAGAAGACTTAAAGGGGAACAAAATTTTATTTCACAAAGATCCCATAATTCGGACGTTTAAGGGGTCAAAAAATGTCATCAAGAGGAGGGAAGTGCAATTTTGGTTGGAATTTTGGAATTAGAAGTTTCTCTTTTGTTTTTCTTTCCCTTCTCTTCTTCCCTTTAGTCTATATAAACCTAAAGTGAGAGACTTTTGGGGCTCTCTCTGATCTTTTCTCATTCTCTTTTCTCTCTTCTTCTTTTAGTTTTTTTTTGGAGTTATTTTATTGTAGTGTTTGGAAAACCATTAAAGAGGATGACAACTCCAAACATGGTTGGCTAAACACCCTTCTAAGGTTAGGGATTTGAAACCTTTTTTCAATTTATGTGGATGATGTGGATGGTTTGATTATTTATTTTAATTGAATAATTTTCTTAGTTTGGTTAATTGTTCCTCTCTATATGTTCTTTGATTTCATATGATCGAATGATATATGGAATGCTTGGATCCCCTGTGAGTTGGATACAAAGTGATTTTTTATTTATCTAATTATTCAATTGAATTTAATGGTCAGTGATTTTATCGTATAATTTTCCATCTAGATTAAATTATTATTTAATTCTAGATGTGTTTTCATCCAAATCTAAGCATAAGGAGGGATAGGTGGATTTTCCTGAAACCTTAGACCTCTTTTTCATTGCTTTACAGTAACAGTGATTTTTGCTCCATTCTCATTGAGTGAAAAACTGATTTTAAATCTCTTTTTTCTCTAGATTTCGTTTCTTTAATTCTTGTTGCACAATAGTCAATCCCTGTGGATTCGACCCTGTGCTCACCAGATACATCAACTGTGTCACTTGTGCACTTGCAAGTATATTATTTTTACTCTTGATTTTATGTCCATTAATTTGGATTAAATTAAGTTGTAACACGGTCAATTAAACCCTAGCCCATGGGCTAGACCCTTGACCACCCTACGCATACACAACACTACCTCCTAGCCTTGGCACAGGCTTATGTGCCAGAACTATGCTCGGTCTGATCTTATCTCGTGAGTACGTAGGTAACCTTACTCGGGTTTGACCCTAGCCCTTCTAACTTTCTATATTTCTTGAATTAGCACTTGGTTAAACATTTTGACATTTTAATTAATATTGAGATTAAACTTTTGACTTAAATTTAGGGAGTAGGTAACCGTTATAAAACGGGCTTCCTGGGGTGCCTAACACCTTTCCTAGGACTTAATCGAACCACTTACCCTAACTCTGATAGACCATTTGCCTTATCTAAATCAATCCGGAACCTATCACTTAGAATGAATAGGTGGCGACTCTCAAGTCAAACGATCCATATTGTGAGAGCGGGTCGGAAAACCCCATGCTCACAATTGTCGAACCCCAAAGGTTAGTGAATCTTAACCACAGTTAATAGGGGTTAAAAGAGACACGTATTGGCCCGTGGGTGTGATTGAACTCTCCCCGAGTTCAATTGCAATTGGTTGTGATTAGATCTCCATCCTCCTCCACCTCCATGCCCATGCCATATACACAATACATATTTTTTTTTTAAAAAAAATCAAAAGTTTAGGGGGGCACGTGCCCGCAGGCCCCCCTTGGCTCCGCCCCTACCTGAACCCCCGTTCCTTAAACCAAATGTGCCCCCTACTGTAAATTACCGGCTTCGTCCCTGGTTAATCTTAACAACAATTAAAGGGAGTTAATAGAGGACATGTGGCAAAAAAAAAAACAAAGAGCCAGAGACACCTCCCATCTCTCCTCCCTCGAGGAGGTGAACATTTTTTTTTTATTGCATGTATATGCGTATAATACATATTGCATTATTCTTGGCATGAGGTGATATTTTTCTCATATTTTGTAACAAGAACCAAATTCATTTGATTACAAAGCCGTACTCAACTTCTTTGATTAATATTCTCATTTTTTTCATGTTAGTAATGAGGTGGTGCCTTAGTTTTGGAAATAGAATTTGTAACGGATAAAATTCGTAAAAATGAGTAAAAAGAAGGGGTAAAATAGTGATTTTTCATGCTCACAAATTCTGACAATTTAGCCGTCATAAGCCCACTTGGGCTATGTGCTGGCTCACTTGAGTGTTATCTGACAGGTGATCTTATCATGACTGCACAAGTCATGATGACTCAAAATGCCAATAAATAAGCAAGAATCACCAGAGAGAAGGGATGGATGGTGCGAAAGGCAAAGATGGATGATACGCATGAGAAAATGGATGGTGCGAAAGGCAAAGAGGATGGTGCGAAAGGCAAGGAAGATGGTGCGAAAGGCAAGAGAGGAGAGAAAGGGCAGAAGAAGAAGAGGAAGAGGAAGAAGAAGAGGAAGAGGAAGAGGGAGATCTGAGAAGCTTGAGTCATTCACACCCCTACCCCAAAGTGCTGTGTAGATGGCCACTCACCCGATTCTCTCATCTTCCTTTGGTGTTATCCGGCTACTTGATGCTCTTTATGGCCTCACAAGCGTTTATGGCCACCGGATTCGCTCAAATAGGCCATGTCCGCCTGATGCTCTCCATGAATGGTCACACTGCCACTTGCACGGCCTCGCAGTTGATCATCTGATGAGTGCAATCACACTTGAACTTGTGCCTGACGCTGTGAATAGTGCTAAGCTCGTTGTCGTGTTGCCTGCTGTGAATAGTGCTGAATACGTTGTGCTGTGAATGGTGACGAATCCGTTGTCACGTTGTGTTGTGCATAGTGCCGAGCTCGTTGTCCGTTGTCTGATGTACAACGTACCCGTCGTGAGCTGTACAACGTACCCGTCGTGAGCTGTACAACGTACACGTTCTGCTGTACAACGTACCCGTCGTGAGCTGTACAACGTACACGTTCTGCTGTACAACGTGCCCGTTGTCTGATGTACAACGGATGCACAACGCATGCGTTATCAGAGCTAGAGTTACGTTGTCCGAGCTGGAGCTACGTTGTCTGAGCTACGTTGTCAGTGCCTTATCCGAGGTGCCCTATCCGAGCTATGCGATCAGTGCTACGTTGTTAGTGCCTTATCTGAAGTGCCTTATCCGAGCTATGCGATCAGTGCTACGTTGTCAGTGCCTTATCCGAGCTACGTTGTCAGTGCCTTATCCGAGGTGCCCTATCCGAGCTATGCGATCAGTGCTACGTTGTCAGTGCCTTATCCGAGCTATGCGATCAGTGCTACGTTGTCAGTGCCTTATCCGAGCTACGAGGTCAGTGCTACGTTGTCAATGCCTTATCCGAGCTACGTTGTCAGAGCTACGTTGTCTGTGCCTTGTCCGAGGTGCGTTATCAGAGCTACGTTGTCTGTGCCTTGTCCGAGGTGCCTTATCAGAGCTACGTTGTCTGTGCCCTATCTGAGCTACGTTATCAGAGCTACGTTGTCTGTGCCTTGTCCGAGTTATGTGAGCTCGTCCTCAAGTGTATATACCCAGTGCCTCACCAGAGCTCGTCCTCAAGTGCATATGCCCAGTGCCCTCACAATAAGTATCTCTATACTATTATGTGCCTTATACTGTGCTTGTGCCTTATACTGACTTTATCATCGGAGCTTATTTCAGGGTGCACATCCGCCCCCCTCAGACTCATTCACAGGTGGAGTTTTGTTATCATTCCTCTACCAGCAGAGCAGCTACAGACACGTGGCATGTACGAGATTTTTTTCCCTTTCAGAATTCATGGGTATGGGTACGGGTATGCCTATCACTACCCTTTTCATTAGGTAAATAGTTAACGTACCCATGAAATTCATTTCCAAAACTACGGCATCAACTCATTGGTGGATGCCCTCCTTAAATACTAAGAAGGGTATTATTCTTTCAGGGAAAGCTATCAATAATAACCAACAAAAGAGGAGAACGGATGAACAGCAGCCTTATTTTAGCCATTGCGCTAATGTTTTTTTGGTAGCCTCCATAGGAGCCGTCACTTACACTGTACCTAGACTGCTCTTACAGTGCCCATTTAGGGGTGGTAATCCGGATGAAGTTGGACTTCAAAACTTATGTAAATGTTTCGGGTTTTGGTCTATCCTATTTTAAAATCAATAAAATCTAAGCCATACCCGTCCCATTGCCACGCCTAGTCCATTAGGATATTGGTTTACTCTAATAAAAATTTTAATTTCTTAAAATGTGTAAGAATGAATTAATGCTGGAAATTGTTTTCTGATGAGTGTACACCAGTAGGAGTGTTGTAATCCAATGGGCTACAGAGCTCCTTCCTTTTGCTCATCTGCTGTCAAGAGGAGCCATATGAAATCTGCCACTTGCTTCGCTTTCATGAAACTTGGCTAGGTCTTTGTAGCCAAGGCCCTTGGCAACAAAGAATGCCAAACGCAGGAGTCTAAATCTTATCTAAGCGCGATTGAGTTTTAGAGCGTTTGACCCTCACCTTTGAATTGTCCATTTAAATTAAGAAGTTTTAATTCTTATGATTAATATTTTGCTAAGAATCCTAGTTAAAAAACTTTAAGCACAATTAAAAAGAGTTAAAATGGACATGTGTTCATTAGTGGGTGCCATTAAACTCTCCCACCATTAAATATGATCCGAACTCCACAAAGTGAAAAGTGTCCGCTCAATATAAGTAGTGTTTTGAAATGGTAAAAGTAGATGCCACCGTTTCCTTACGAAAATTATTTATAGGGTTTGTTTTTGTAAAAAATCCCCTATTTTTTCAGTTATTTGTAAATACCCCATTAGTGTTTTGTGATTTTGTATTATGGTCCACTACCTTTTAAATTTTTTGCAAATCCACCGTTCCATCTAAAAGCTTTGTAATGGAAGTTAATTTTTTAATGAAATAACTTTTTTGGCCTTGTTAAAAGGGTTGGATGGAACGCACACCTTCATAGGTCATCACGTGTCTTATTTATCACCCTTTAACTAGGGTTAAGGTTAATCAATTAAAGGTTAATATTTTAAAAAAAATATCTACAAATCGGTTAGATAGATGAACCCTAAGGGTGAGTGAATCTTAACTATAGTTAGTGTGTTAAAATGGACACATGGTGGTTTGTAGGTCTCCTTTAACTATGGTTAAGCATAATTAATCTATGGTTAAATTTTTAATTTTTTTTCTAAAATCCAAGGTTAGATGCATGAACCCTAGGGGTGAGTGAATATTAACCACTAATAGTGGGTGTTAAAAAGGACACGTGTGGCAGCTTGTAATGGCTCCTTTAATTATAGTTAAGCATAATCAATCTAAGGTTAATACTTTTTTCTTTTCAAAACCAAGGTTAGATGCATGAACCAAAGGGGTGAGTGAATCTTAACCACAGGTAATGGGTGTTAAAAAGGATATGTGGTGGCTTCTTTAACTGTGGTTAAGCATAATTAATCTAAGCCTAATATTTCTCAAAACTAAGGTTAGATGCATGAACGCAAGGGGTGGGTGAATCTTTACCACAGTTAGTGGGTGTTAAATATGATATGTGACGGTTGTAGAGCCCTTTTTAATCATGGTTAAATATAATCAACTTAAGGTTAATATTTTTTTATAATTTGTTCTAAATATAATCACTTGCCCGTAAGGTTCGAGCATCTAACCTTGAAGATTCACCCACGTACTTACTATGGTGAAGGTTCACCCAATCCTTGCGTTCATGCATCTAACCTTAGTTTTGAGAAATATTAGGCTTAGATTAATTATGCTTAAGCACAGTTAAAGGATGCTCTACAAGCCACCACATATCCTTTTTAACACCCAGTACCTGTGGTTAAGATTCACTCACCCCTTTGGTTCATGCATCTAACCTTGGTTTTGAGAAGAAAAAAGTATTAACCTTGGATTGATTATGCTTAACTATAATTAAAGGAGACATTACAAGCTGTCACATATGTCTTTTTTAACACCCACTATTAGTGGTTAATATTCACTCATCCCTAGGGTTCATGCATCTAATCTCGGATTTTAGAAATTTTTTTTTTAAAAAATTAACTTTAGATTGATTATGCTTAACCACAGTTAAATGAGACCTACAAGCCACCATGTGTCCATTTTAACACACGAACTGAAGTTAAGATTCACTCACCCTTAGGATTCATCCATCTAACCTTGATTTATATATATTTAAAAAAAAAATAGTAACCTTTAATTGATTAACCTTAACCCTAGTTAAAGGGTGATAAATAGGGCATCCAACCCATTTAACAAGGTTAAAAAAGTCATTTTAATAAAAAATTAACTTCCGTTACATAGTTTTTGGATGGAAGGGTGGATTTGCAAAAGTTTTAAAAGTCAATAGACCATAATACAAAATCACAAAACATAAGAGGGTATTTACAAATTACTGAAAACATAGGGGATTTTTTTACAAAAAAACCCTTATTTATATCTAACACTTCCATGACTTGTCATTGTTGGTTATTTGTAATTTTAGATCGATACAAAGATCATAACTAAGTTTTACTGCCTTTGGGACTAAAACTTGATAGCAACTGTCTTTGTATCCAAAAGGTTACAAAAAAGAAACTAATAAGGCGTGACTCGTGTTCGAGTCCTGGTGTGGCCGTTGAGTGCCCACCCTGAGTTCTAACCCCTTAACCCCCAAACATAGAAAGATAAATGATCTAGCCGCCTACCAAAAACAAAAGTTACATTAAATAAAATTGCTACAAGTATTCAGACTTTTCTGGTCTCAGCTTTTAATATATAAGAACACTAGCCCTAGTCACAATCTTCCCAGACGGAAGGTGGTGGTTAATAGTTTCAAAAAACTAATGTTCTTTTGTGATTGACAATCCTTAATGTTGGATCCTCTCTGTATTTATATTAACTTCGAATGTTGATAATACAATTCATGAGCGTATTGTTACCATAAGATAATCTTTACATTTCATAAACCGGTAGGAGACTAAGGGTGTGTTCGTTTGGGTGTAAATGAGTGAAAGAAAGTGAAGTAAAAGAAAAGGAAGAGAAAGTGAGTTTTCTCTTGTATCTTTGGTTTGAGAGAAAAGTGCTGAGAGAAAGTATATTTTTTCTAAATATATCTCTTGTTCACATTTACAAAATCCTTTTGATAAAATGGTAGAATTAAAATAACAATGGATTTTTTTTCACTTTTTCTCACTATTCCATCAAAAAGCTGGAATATGAAATGGGTGTAAGTGCAAGAAAATCTGTCACTTTTGAGAATTATAATTCCCTAGAAAGTGAAGGTTTCTTGCAAACCGAACATAGGATAAATTGGTGTTTTTTTCACTTTCTTTTTCTTCTCTCCCACTTACCCCCCAAACGAACACACCCTAACGGTGTGTTCAGTTGGAGTGTAAATGGGTGAGAGAAAATGAAATGAAATAAAGTAAAGTGAAGTAAAAGAAATGGTAAGTAATTTTCTTTTGTATGTTCAGTTGGGATGAAAAATGGTGGAAGAAAGTTGATTTATTTTCTAAATATACCCCTTATTCATATTCAGCAAGAGTTTTAATAGAATGGTAGAACTGGAAGACCAATGAAAGCCTTTTACTTTCTCTCATTATTCCACCAAAAAGGTGGAATCTATTTTACGTGTAACTGTAAAAAAGAGGTACTATTGAGAATCATGATTCTCAAGAAAGTAGTATTTCTTACAAACCGAACATGAATATTTAGAGTGTTTCTCTCACTTTCCTTCACTTCCTCCCACTAACCCCCAACCCAACACACCATAAAGGAAGGTTGAGAGAGTAGAACTCTCTTTCCTTTGAGCTCAGAGAGTTTCATAATGTGAGGATTCCTTTTCCTTATCCATAGTGATCTTTTGAAACCATCTTTCTTAGGAGAGGATACGTTATCTAATAGTGGCAACAAGTGTCAATTCATTATCTCATTGAGGATAGCAGCACCACATATATGTTGCACCCACTCCAGGTCTTTGAAAAAAAAATTTGCTTATTGTGTCTTGGACTAGTCCTCCTCTAATTATTTCTCCTCTTTATTATATTAAAACAAAGGAGTTAGTGTTGGTTGACAATTTTTTTTATTGTATTTTACTATTGCTTAAGAAAAACATTACATTGGATTTTTATTATTTAAACATTATTTTTGATTCACATCTTATTATTTAAATATTATTTCTGATTTTTATGTGGGCATTTGATTGATTATGGGATACAAACACTTTTTATTATTTAATTCTGATTTTTTCTGGTATGTCGCAGTTAGATGGTTCTATGTAGACTTGAGAACCAAATCGTCTGTGTGTTATTCACTCTGATCTTCCCTGTGGCCTTAGTATTTAAAGACCAAGATCTCTAGCATTGAACAGTTGTATATGAGATGTAGGAATCATATCCTCTGTGTTCTTCCGTTCTTCCTAGTGGTCAGCGTTTTTGAAGGGCTGAATCTCTCAAAAAGGTGGTTACAATTACTGTTAAATCCTTACAAATCAATTGATATTGGTCTTCCAACACTCATGACCATAGGAAAGAACCCAGGGAAAAACACAAATGATTTGCTTCCAGAGATCTAGGCCTTTAAACACCGTGGCCATTTGGAAGATCACTGGGAATAACAGACGAGCCCTTAGGCTACAAAAACCCATTGCTGTCAATTTTCACTGCTTAATTACCTCCATTATAAGACTAAATATATACCTCCAAATGACTAAAGGAGAAGAAGCCATGAAGGTAGGCCCTTTGGTTTGCTACCCTCCAAAACTCCTCACCAAGCAACGAAGAAATACAAAGGGTATATACTTCGTGGAGTGCCGTTTGACTCGTGACTAATCCATGAATTATCCTCCATGAGAATATATTCTACTTCCGCAAGTTCTATTTGGCTTTTCTTTACGAGTGGAGAAGCCTAGACGTCTATCCTAACCCATTCTCTTTCTACCATCTGAAAATGACTCTCCTTATTGTCACCTGAAAATGATATACATAGGCCACATGGACGGCAAAAAATAGAAGTACTTGAATTTTCTTTTTTTCTTGTCGACCTCCACAGCTTTTGGTGTTGCCATTTTTACCCTGCTAGGATTTGATGAAATTTTTTTTTATTGGATAAATGGCTTCAAGCCTTCAGCCACTTAAAAGAGAACCCGCTGGAAAAACCATTGCCGGAGTACTTGATTTCCGACTAAGAGCTGTTTGACCAACCAAATAAACGGGTTAAAAATGTGTGGCAGCTATTCAAAACTTCAATTTTTTTGAGATAAGTTAAACACGTATAACTTGAATCATAAATGAACTTTGCTAATGAGACCCTTTTGGGCGGAGACCACCCACATGGTGCATGAATGCATGCATGCAGGGGTGGAGCCAGGAATTTTTCCGCCGGGTGGAATACATGTATAACAAAATAATTAATTGAGGGTATGGAACTTGGGGGTTCAGGAGCATAGCCCCCGAGAAATTTTTTTTCTGGGATAATTTTTTTTTTTTTGAGTTTTTTTTTCCAGTAATGCCCTTGAGGTCGCTAAGTGTCCCTATTAATATCCCTTAACTATGGTTAAGATTCATCTACCTATCTTTGGTAATTTAAAAAAATATCAAATTTTTTTATCCTAGTTAAAATTCACTAACTCCTAATGTTTATTTTTTTTCTAAAAACTAATGATAAATAAGTGAACCCTAAGAGTGAGTATTTTTAACCATAGTTAAGGTGTGTCAATAGGGACATATGCAACCTCAAGGGAATAACCGGGCTCCATTAAAAGACCCACTATTTATGTGACAAAAAGATTAAGAGGGCCACTTTAATATATAAGACAAAAATTTGAAGGAGTCAACTATAATTGAAACAAAATATTTTGAAGGCCCACTATTTCACACTACCGGAAGAAGGAATTCCCCCGGGAGCAATGGGACTTCATAACATATAAGCCCACTTGAAATCCCGTACATTTATGCACGTGTCGTAGTCTCAGCCCTTGTAACATTATGGATGGGTCTTATCAACCTTTCGGTGGTCTCAGCCATTGTAACCTTATGGATGGGTCTTATCAACTTTTTTCAAAACCATGGCAGGTGTCTTTGAACTTTATTTTTTCGAAGGAAATTTTTTTTTGAGAGGTGATTTAAAAGTCTCTAGTAGGATCTATCAAGAGCAACCCTTGGATTGAAAATCCAATGCTGCCAAAACATCAAGTGGGACCTATCGTTTAAAGTATGTGTGCTTAGCATCATTTTCAATCCAAGGGTCACCTCTTGATAATACCTACTATCGAGAGTTTTAAATCAAAATTATTTTTTTTTTTCCAAAGGAATGATATTAATTCATAAGTTGTTTATTTTCCTCTTGACCATTTTTATAAGTTTAACTTATGTGTGTTTAGGTGTTAACCTCAAGTGGGACCTATCGTTTAAAGTATGTGTGCTTAGCATCATTTTCAATCCAAGGGTCAACTCTTGATAATACCTACTACTATCGAGAGTTTTAAATCAAATTTTTTTTTTTTTTCCAAAGGGATGATATTAATTCATAAGTTGTTTATTTTCCTCTGACCATTTTTATAAGTTTAACTTATGTGTGTTTAGGTGTTAACCTCTTCAAAAAAAAAAAAAAACCCTTATATTATGAATGGTTCTATGGGTACTCCTACATATACTCTCAAATTTTAATCCTTTAATTAAATAATTAAGGGTTAAGATTCTATTGGTTAATTATTTTATCATTTTCTGAAACTAAATTAACTCTAATCTTTACCCTTAATTATTTATGGGAGTATCCACAGATTGACTCTTAACTTATAAGAGCCACATTATACTAGACAAGGTTTTTAATTTCAAAATTCTCGACGATTTCGGTCAGCCAACCCGAACCGAAATCTTGAAATATTGCTGAATTTTGACGAAATTTCGAAATTCAAAATATTAATATTTTATTAATTATATATATATATATATATATATTAAAAACAATATTGTATTAAAAATTTATATATTTTTATATATATTTTTATTATATTTTTAAAATTAATATATAAATTTTCAAAATTTCAAAATATTTCGAAATATTTCAGAATTTTAATAAAAAAAATAATAAAAAAACCATTTAAAAATTAAAAAAAATCAGATTTTGGCCGAAATTTTGAAATCTTTGAAATCCGACTTGAAATTTTTGAAATTTCAATCGAAATCTAATTTTCGAAATAAACCCAGTTCCGATGTTGTTGGGATTGTTCGAAACCGAAATTTCAATGAAATTTTAAACCTTAATACTAGGTGTCCATCAATTTTTCTTTAAGGAGATAAGTATATTGGTTTTTAGTTGAAGATATGAAATGCCTCACGCCTCAACTCAATAGCTATTATCGATATTAATTAATTAGTAAAACATATTTATATGCTTCAGTTGTGCTTTCTGCAAAGATTATCCAACAAAACGGCGTTACATTAAAAAACCAATTTTCGAAAAAGATTTACACATGCATACTAAACTTAGTAAAGGAGTTCATTAACATTTTGGTGTTCGACACAAAGATTTAATTTGTGTGACCTCAAAGATTTAGAACGCCATGTTATATCGGTAAAAACACCATGAGGGGGGTAAATTTGTCTTTCACAACTTATATATTTACTAACATGCCCTCGGCACACGACACAAGATCTGTGTGCCCATTGCACATGAAAGGTGAAGACAAAAACAGAACCACGCCCAAGAAAAAAAAAAAAGGAACCGCGTTAATAAATAGGACCACCTAACAAGACCCCATCAACCTTCCTTGAGCAAATCATCAGCACATTTCTTTATTAACTTCCACGCAGCCACCACGTGGCGATCTTCTGTGAGTGTGGCCCCCACCGCAAACCTCAGCAAGTAGACCCCGCCGACTATTGTATGGGTCATGTAAACTCGCCCAGTCGAGTTAACACACTCGAGTAGCTTCCGATTCAATGACTCGATCAAACCTGGTTCCGACCCGGCACGAGGGTTCAACCGGAAACACACCAATGCGAACCGTCTCGGCACAACGATCTCGAACCGCGCATCGGCTTTCAAGAACCATTCAAACATCTCTGCCATTCGAATATCGCTCCGTATATGGCTCTGCAGGTTTGCAACACCGTAGCTACGCAGTACGAGCCATATTTTAAGCGCACGGAACCGCCGACCCGTTCCGATCTGCCAGTCCTTGTAGTCAATAACCGAGTCAGACTCACTGGGTTTGTTCTTCAAGTACTCCGGGTCAGTACTCAAGGCTTTAACTAGTAAACTCGGTGTCTTAACCCACAAGCAGCAACAATCCAAGTAAGTGAGAAACCACTTATGTGGGCTCAGACTCAGTGAGTCAACTCTTTCGATTCCGTCCAGATGTTGACGAAACTCGGGACAGATACATGCACTACCAGCATAAGCCGAATCCACGTGAAGCCACACGCCATAAGCTTCCGCCACTTGAGCCAGCGCCGCCACTGGATCCACCGCCGCCGACGAAGTAGTACCCACAGTCGCACAAAGATAAACCGGAACCAGTCCGGCTGCCACGTCAGCTTCTATTTCTGTACGGACGAGACTAGGAGATAGAGAGAACTCGGTGTCTGCTGTAGTGGGTATTGATCGTATGTTACATGGGATTATTCCAGCTAATTTGCACGCCTTTGCGTACGTAGAGTGAGTCTGATCGGAGCCGTAGACGACGAGCTTGGAGATATTCTCAGCTCCGATTCTCGCAAGTGCACGATCTCTGGCTGCAACGAGAGTACACAGTATCGCTTCGCTTGTCGTCCCTTGTATGACACCACCACCGGTGCCGGAAAACATGAACGATTTTGGAAGCTTAAGCATATTGGCAAGCCAGTCCATGACAATTGCCTCGAGCTCAGTCGCCGCCGGCGAGGCAAGCCAGTTGAACCCGACGGAGTTAAACGAAGTGCACAGCATCTCCCCAAGGAAAGCTGCCGTGCTAACAGTCGCCGGAAAATATGCAAAGAAATTTGGGCTTAGCCAATGGGTCATGCCGGGAATTATATCCTTCTGAACGTCTCTCAGTATTGCATCGAAGGGTTCAGGTTTGTATGGTGCTGTGTTGGGGATACGAGAGTGGAGATAGCCTGGTTCGACTTGGCTAAGAACTGGGTAGGTTTCAATATTTTTGTAATAATCAGCAATGAAGTCAACCATTTGATGGGCTTGCTTTCGGAACTCTTCGGGATCTAATGGCTTGAATTGGCTGAATGGTAACGAGGATTCGGGGAAGTTTGAGTCGAGGCTACCCATTTGAATGCTTAAAATAAAGAGGAATTGAAGGGGTGGATAAGAGAGAAGAAAATGGTGGAGAGAGCAAGGAAGGTAGCGATCCTATAAATAGAATAGAGAAGGGGTCGTCGACTGGGGATGGCGACAAAGGTTCCCATTTTTTGTTAAAACACGTTTTGGTGCTCCGGTTGGTTGAATGTTCAAGCGGAACTCCTGTCTATCGTTATTCTCTTAAAATAATGTAGGAGTCAAATCCTATACGGTGATAACCGGATTTGGCAAATCCGGTTATTACCCCTAGAGGTCGCCACGTGTCTCCTTTGACATCCCTTAACTGCGGATAGGATTCACCCACCCCTAGGTTTCACCTACCCATCCTTGGTTTTTTTTTTAAATATTAATTCTTTTTTTAAATTAGAAAACTATTTTTAGAATTTTTTTAAATATTAAAAACAGTTTTTTAATTTTTTAAAAAGAATTATTAAAAAAAAAAACAAGGATGGGTAGGTGAACCCTAGGGTGGGTGAATCTTACCCACAGTTAAGGAGTGTCAAAGGAGACACGTGGCAACCTCTAGGGGTGATAACCGGATTTGCCAAATCCGATCATCACCGAGATGATTTGGCTCCAAGAAGGTAATATCTTGAAATTTTACAGGGATAATGCGGAAACATATCCTCATCGGCACAGGATTCTCTCGAGTTCAACCCCTAGAGGTCGCCACGTGTCTCCTTTGACATCCCTTAACCATGGGTAAGGTTCACCCACCCCTAGGGTTCACTAACCCATCCTTGGTTTTTTTTTTTTTATTAATTATTATTTTTAAATTAAAAAAACTATTTTTAGAGTTTTTTAATATTAAAAATATTTTTTTAATTAAAAAAATAATAATTAATAAAAAAAAAAAACCAAAGATGGATGAGTGAACCCTAGGGGTGGGTGAACCTTACCCATGGTTAAGGGGTGTCAAAGGAGACACGTGCCAACCTGTAGGGGTTCCAACTCGAGAGATTTCTCTCGAGTTGAACTCAAGAGGATCCTGAGCCATACATGAAATACTGTCCTTTTGACACTATTATTATTATTATTTTTTTAGAGTCAAATCCTCTATGGTGATAAACGGACTTGGGAAATCCTGTTATCACCCCTAGAGGTCACCACTTGTCTCCTTTGACAGCCCTTAATCATGGGTAAGGTTCACCCACCCCTAGGGTTCACCCACTTATTTTTGGTTTTTTTTTAAATATTAATTTTTTAAAAAAAAATTAAAAAGCTGTTTTAGAGTTTTTTTAATATTAAAAACATTTTTTTAATTTTAAAAAAAGGATTAATATTTTAAAAAAAAAAAAACCAAAAATGGGTGAGTGAACTCTACGGGTTGGTGAACCTTACCCATGGTTAAGGGATGTCAAAGGAGACATGTGGTGACCTCTAGGGGTGATAACCGGCTTTGCCCGGAGATGATTTGGTTCCCTTTTTTTTTTTTTTTTTTGTAAACGGATATCCTCGAGCTTTAATGATTCATATTAGTCCACGTGCTGCATAAGGAATACTCCCACCCCATACAACCAATATTGAGGGGAGCCTAAGAATCAACCTTAGGACCTAAGGGTTTACAGTTCGTCTTTTGGCTGCTGGGCTACACTCGGGTTGTCCTTTTATCACTCTAGCATGAGGGAATATCACATATGGTTTGGTTCCATATAATTTCTGCCAAAATAGTTTAGTTCAATACTCCGTCAACGGGGTGTGTCCATAAGCACTGTATGCGGTTGATTTCTTTGTACCCTTTAAAATAGATACGAACCAATGAGTTTTTATTCGATTGAAATGATATCAAGTAAGTCAAAAAAGAAAACAAAATTACTTTGAATACTCTGTTATTAGTATTGAGGCAGAAAAAAAGGAAGGAAAGTGCGAATTTCAGTCTCTCCCCATACAGTGTTCTCTTATTGGGACAAAATGATTGGAGCACCATCACAATATCCATGTCTTTTATAGGAAGAGTAGTAGAGTATAATGGGGGTTAGTGGAGCTAGCCAAAATCCGGAATACCATTTTAGTAACCCCTTGTGCACTCTCTTCCTTTCGGGGCAAAAAAACAATGCCCCGAGGAAACTGGGCTAGCAAAATTGAGATTGCTAGTTTCATTCACCTCTTCTTCACGCTCTATTTTTGGACAATCTTGTGTCATGCCCTTATAGTCCTCATCTTTTTTCCCTAAAAAGCAGCAAGTGCAACAGGAAAGAGTAGGGCTAGCAAAACCCTTATAGGAGAGTAGTAGTTTCAGTTGTCTTTAAACATTCTTGCCCTTTTTGGGGTGGACAGATATTTTGCCCCATCACAAGTTCCACATTTTTTTTTTTTTGCCCTGCGAAAGGGAAAGGACAACAGGGGGCTAGAAAAAATGTTGCAATAGGGGAGAATGAGGCTAGAGAAATAAATCTTTATATTTTATGTGAACACAACCTTCTGGTACGTACATCACATGCAGAACATAGCTCTCAAACGGCAACCGATGATTTCCTCATGTGAATTAGAGGAGAAATCAAAATTTCAAAGGTCGTTCCATTTCAGTTAAATAGGCTATGCCCGAGTATAATACTCAGGCATCTACGAGAGATCTACATGCAGATGTCATGATTCTGTATGTTTGACACATATGTGTTTTGGTCGGCAACGGTGCTGAACTAACACTCTCGGCATGAATTTCTTCCCGGATCTCAAAGATGCAATACTGATTAATATTACTAATTTAATTACGGTTTTAACAGGAGTTAATTAAAACTCAATAGCTTGGGATGCCTTTTTTTTTTTTTGGGGAGTGCTAGCTGCATTTTCCCCCAAAGAAGGCTTTTTTTTTTCTTTTTGATAAAGCTTGGGAGACCCCCTTAGGGCCGAGACCATGCTCCAAGAGCACGGGATTTCAGGTGGGGCCTACCATATGAAATATGCCCCACCTAACATCCCATGCTCTTGGAGCATGGTCTCGGCCCTAATAGGGTCTCAGTGGCAAAGTCTTTTTTTTTGTCCGGTCGCTATTGGCCTACCATTTGTTTTTGAGCGGAGATCTCATTTTTAACGTGCAATGGTGGCAGTCAAGTTTGCCACCGACTTCCCATTACATTAAGAAGGAAGCTCGAACGCGTTGAAGCATATAGCTCCACCCAAGGGCGGTGCTAGGATTTCTTTGGGTCGGGGTGACCGGTAATGTTAATAATTTTTATTAATTGGTTTGTGAATAATGATCAGTTAAGTATGAAATATTCTTGGTTTGGTGACCGTTCGGATGGGTACGTCCTAATTTTTTATTTTTTTTTAAAGGTAGTGAGTTGTGGTCATCTCATCTGTCTCTGTCTGTTCATGCGTAAAAGGAAAATATCTTTTTTTTTAAAAGTTATGAGGACAGTTCTTACTCTCTTTGCCCGTTGCTTGGTCCTCTTAAATTAAATAAATAGTATAAAACGTAACAACTGCCCTCGTTGCCCCATGCCAAAGCCCTCTGAAATTAAATAATGTTATATTAATTTAGTTTGTTTTTTCAAAAGTTCAGGGTGGCTCAGCTCCCCCTTGCCCTTTGGCTCCGCCCCTACCTCCATGCTAATCCCCCTATAGTACACTTATTTTTTTTTTCAAAAGTTGAAGGGTGGCTACAGCCACCCCGGCCCATGTAGCTCCACCTTATTTAAATTTTTTCTTGTCAAATGAACCTATTTAATTGATTAATTTATCTATTTTTCAAACTGTTAAACATTTAGGAGGATGAAGCTAAGCTCATTTTTTTTAGTGTATGGCCGTAGCTATCTTGTAATTATGTAGCTTTTGGCCTTGAACCTTCTCTTATGTAGGATTATCGGATTTACTGGCTAATCAGTGAACATGATGTCTTGAACTGTTCAACTGTTATTGTAAATTAAGACAATAGAATACACACATGATATCCCTTAACATAGTTTAGTTCTCATTGTTGTGTTCATTTTAGCCCTGAACACGTCCTGCTTTCATGAGTGCTCTAGAGAATTTTAGTCTAATCAATTCTCATAGAACCGTCCAGTTCACACTCACATAGGTGATTCTTATTAAAAGTATTCTGCTATACTCCACTTGGAATTCTAAGATATAAGAAGCATTAATAACTTAGTTAATCCTAACACGATGCAGTCATCACTTTCTCATTACAGAAATGGGTAGGAGATATTATCTTTTAAGTGATCAGGTCGATTCATACACAACTTAGTTGTCCCTTTGAACCTAGATCTTAGAATCTCCAGTCAACTAGGTTGGGTTTCCATTGTGAATACTTTTAAGTTATAGACTTTAACTCCATCCCCCTCGATGAGTTACTCACTTGCTCTCTTGATAAACCTTTAGTTAAATGATCAACAGTATTATCCTTTGACCTTATGTATTATAAAGAGATTATCCCACTTGAAAGCAAGTGTCTAACGGTATTATGTCTACGACGAATGTGTCGAGACTTTCCGTTATACATGTGACTCTGTGCTCTTCCAATCGCAGATTGACTGTCATAATGTATGCAGATAGTAGACACAGGTTTTTACCACATCGGAATATCTTCTAAGAATTGTCTAAGAATTGTCGAAGTCATTCTGCTTCTTCTCTAGCTTTGTCTAATGCAATGAATTCAAATTCCATTGCAGACCGTGCTATACATGTTTGCTTAGAAGATTTCCATGAATTGCTGCACCCCCCAATGTAAAAACATATCCACTTGTGTATTTTGAGTCTTTAGTATCTGATATCCAATTTGCATCACAGTATCCTTCAAGGACTGCTGGATATCTGGTGTAGCACAATGTATAGTTTTTGGTAAATTTTAAATATCGAAGTACCCTCACTATGGCTTTTCAGTAGTCTTCCTCCGAATTACTGGTATATCTACTCAGTTTACTTATGGAGTATGCTATATCAAGACGTGTATAGTTCATCACGTACATCAAGCTTTCTATGATTCTAGAATACTCCAATTGAGATATGCTTTCGCTAGTATTCTTAGCTAAATGAATATTTCTATCTATTGGAGTCTTTGCTAGATGGTCATCGTACTTGTTGAATTTTTCAAGTTCTTTCTCAATATAATGTGATTGAGATAAAGCATATCCATCAGATGTTTTGGTAACTTTCATTCCCAAGATTACATCTGCCACTCCCATGTCTTTCATGTCAAATTGTTTATTCAATAATTTCTTAGTAGTTTTGATCATTACTCCCTATGATGAACATGTTATCTACATGAAGACATATTATGACATATCATGTATCTATGTTTTTCACATATATACATTTGTCACATTTATTGATTTTGAACCCATTTGACAACATTACATTGTCAAATTTTTCGTGACATTGCTTCGGTGCTTATTTCAATCCATTAAGTGATTTAACAAGCTTGCACACTTTCCTTTCTTGTCCTGCAACACAAAACCCCTCTGGAGAATATGTATCAAAGTAATCTAGTCCTTCCTTTTGACTATATCCTTTGACCACAAGTCTTGCCTTATACTTGTTAATTGAATCATTTGCTTTCATTTTTCTTTTGAATATTCATTCATATCCAAAAGGTTTACTTCCTAATGGGAGATCAACTAACTCTCATATATGATTATACAAAATAGATTCAATTTCACTATTCACAGTCTCTTTCTATAAAAGAGCTTCTGAACTTAACATAACTTCCTTAAAAGTTTGAGCTTCATTTTCTAACAAGAATGTCAGAAAATCAGGACCAAAAGACTTTGACTTTTTAGCACGTTTGCTAAGTCTACGTTCTTCACTATTACCTTCAAAGTCTTTAATACTACTTATAGTAGTATCCCTAGTTCTTTTAATTGAACTAGTCTCTTGTCCAGATTTACAAGGAAATACATTTTCAAAGAAATATGCATTCCTTGATTCAATAATAGTATTTACATGCATATCAGGATTTTCAGATTTGTGAATCAGAAATCTATATGCACTACTATTATTTGCATAACCAAGGAATATGCAATCAACAGTTTTAAGTCCGATCTTAGTCGTTTTAGAATTAGGAACAACCATTTTAGCCAAACACCACCACACTTTTAAGTATTTGAAAGAAGGTGATCTTCTATTCCATCTTTCATACGGCGTTTTATTGATTACCTTTCGGGGTATTTTATTTAGAATATAATTTGCAGAAAGAATTGCTTCCCCTCACAAATTATGAGGTAATCCCGAACTAATCAACATAACATTCATCATTTTTTTTAAGGTTCTATTTTTCATTTCAGCAATACCATTTTACTGAGGTAAATAAGGTGTTGTAGTTTGGTGTATGATACCATGTTCTGAACAAAAAGCACCAAAATGTGCTTCATATTCATCACCTCTATCACTTCTTATAACCTTAATTTTTCTGCTAAGTTGATTCTCAATTTCGGTTTTGTACTGTTTAAACATATCTAAAGCTTCATCATTGCTCCTTAAAAGATATACTTTACAATATCTAAAGCAATCATCAATGAAAGTGATAAAATATTTCCTTCCACCTCTAGTATAAACAAATTTTAAATCACGTATATCTATGTGAATTAAATCTAAATGTTCAGAATTCCTTTCAATAGATTGGAATGAAGTTCTAGTTAATTTGCTTCCACACAAACTTCACACTTATAATTTTTATCAAAATTACATTTAGGCAAACATCCTAAGTGTATAAGCTTACGTAAAGAATCATTATTTACATGTTCTAATCTACCATGCCATAAATTAGAAGATTCAAGCAAATAACTAGAAAATGATGCATTCTTATTCATATTCTTATTCGGTACAACAGTCATTACATTGAGTTTAAAGAGCTCATCGCTCATATAACCCTTCCCTACATACATATCACTTTTAGTGAGGACAAACTTGTCTGACTCAAATGCTAGTTTAAACCCATTTTTACATAACAAAGATCCTGAAACCAAATTCTTCCGGATGTCCGACACATGGAGCACATTGGTGAGGGTAAGTTCCTTACCCGAAGTCATCTTCAGCACCACTTTTTCTTGTCCTTCAATTTTGAAAGTTGAGGAGTTACCCATGAAGAGCTGCTCTCCATTTTCCACCACTTGATATGAAGAAAACATATTCTTGTCAAAACAAATGTGATGAGTTACTTCGGTGTCCACCCACTATTCTTTGGAATTGTCAATGAGGTTCACCTCGAACACTACAGTGGGCAAATTCATATCATGGACTCCATTTGAAACCATGTCTATTTCTGTGAAATTGGCTTGAGCAGGTTTCTTGTTATGACTTGTTTGGCTTATTCGCTTGCTCTTGCAATCCTTAGCTTGATGCCCAGGTTTATCACAAATGTAGCATTTTCTGGTGAATTTGAATCTCTTGTTCTCTCCACCTTTAAAACCTTTTGATGAGCCTTCATTGAATTGTCTCCTCTTCTCATTTAACTTTTTCCCTTGTTCTACAACATTTGCCTTGGACTCCATTGGAAATTTTTCGGTTTTCTTTTAAGAAATCTGGTTATCCTCTTCGATCCTCAATCTCACAATTAGTTCCTCCATTTTCATCTCCTTTCGCTTATGCTTCAAATAATTCTTGAAATCTTTCCACCCTGGAGGTAATTTTTCAATCATGGCTGCCACCTGAAAAGATTCACTCAAAACCATATTTTCTACATGAATGTCATGCATAATTAATTGGAGATCTTGACTGATAACAGTCTTCGAGTTTGACATCACATATTCCAGAAACTTTCCGACCACGAACTTTTTCACACCGGTATCTTCTGTCTTATATTTGATGTTCAAGGAATCCCAGAGTTCCTTTGCAGTTTTGATTGGACTGTAAACATTATACAATGTATTATCCAATCCATCGAGGATGTAATTTCGGTATAGGAAATTAGAATTTTTCTATGCCTCCAAAGCAGCAACCACTTGCTTATTAGTTTCTCCCTCTTTCAATGCAGGAGCATCTTCTCTGAGAAACCTAGCCAGATTAAGAGTTGTAAAATAGAACAGCATCTTTTGCTGCCATCTCTTTAACTCTATTCCATTAAATTTTTTTGGTTTCTCACCATGGATCATAGGAACAGTAGGATGCAAATGGGTATGCATAACAGTAGGTGCAATGACTGATTGACTTGCAGAAGACATTATTTCTGATATACAGTATACAGAATTCAGAGATTAATACAGTATTACAGAATCCAGAGATATATCCTATTATACAGAATTCAGTGTTTTGAAATTAGTATACAGAACTCTGAAATTAGAAACAGTAGACAGAATTAAGGAAATTATAACAGTATACAAAATTCTGAAAATTTAAACAATATACAGAAACCAAAATTATAAAAAACCAGTATATTAATAAACTAAAGATTAAATACAGCGAAATCTGTCTTAAGATGGCTGTCTATATTTCAGGATTTACTACAGTAATATGCGTACTCAACCTTTATTAACTAAAATTTTGTTCAGAGCAGTAATTAAATTAAACAATACAATACTAAAGTTTCTGTTACAGTAAACAGAATATTAATTCTATCTTGATTCACTAAATATTCTGTTAAAAGCAATGAATTAAAAGTTCCAGAATAAAATAACTCACTAGTTTCGGGATTGAAAAAAGCAATAGATCAAGTCGAGTAGAACTCTCTCCTTAAGACAGATTTTGTCTCTCGCACAGGTGCTTTCGATCAACGGACGTCTCCCAGGATGAAGTGATCTTTACACAAGCAGAATAAGCACAACAATCTGCTTGTCCAGCGAACCAAAAACTTATGCAATATATCTCTGTCTGGAATAACACAGACTATGTATGAAGAATAGAATGCAGAAGAAATTGGAGATTAGGGAATAGAAAAAGTAATTTTCATACTCCAAAGTATGCAACAGAGAAGCCTTAAATGTAAGACAAAGGAGACTGTCCAGAATGGTCATGTCTCTTGGGTTTCAGTTTAAATCCAACAAACATGACTGTTAGATTAAAAAGCTGTTGGAAATAACTGTATAAGTTGAATGGGTTCTGGCCCAGCAAAAAATAAATATAGAGGTCAAGCTTTAAGGCCACTAGAACCAAACCAAGCCAGCCAACCGGACCGGACTCGGGGCAGCGCGCGCGTGTGAGGTTGGTTCCACCTTAGAGCATGGGCTCACTCATTCGTAAAATTTGGGTGCCCCGAGGGCCCACCCTTGACTCTAGGGTAATGGTATATAAACCACACTATGGTTTCAATAGTTTTCCAATGTGTGACTTATTTTCTACCATTCTTCAACTTACAACACATGTTCAAGTGACTCATTTTGAGATGAATTTGTCATTCACCACTTCACTGTTTTGGACAAGTAAATGTACCACGTTAATCTCCTCATAAAGGAGAACACGGATTCACTTGGACTCGCCTCAAAACCCTTGTGGTTCCCACTTATATTTTGGGTCAAAGTTTAGAAAAAACTGTTTTTCCCAAAACACCCAGATTTTCCAAAACAGAATTTTTTTTTCCCAACAAATTAATCTCCTTTTTAAACTACATCTCAAACAAGTCCATTCTGAAATTTATTAAAATTTTAAAACAAAGCACTTCATTTAGGTGTACATACGGTCTTTAGATGTTTCGCATTACAGTTTAAATACAAAGAGGAGAGGAGCTCTGCTTCCCTTTTTACACTATCAGGGTGACAATCTTGCAATTATGGTGTGTTGCAAAATTACCCCCAGCCTCTTTCAGTAATTAGAAACATGCCAAGACCATAGTGTAAAACGGGAGCTCCACTTCAATGCGTGAAAGCAGAGCTCTGACTCAATGTTAATCTCTTCGCATTATCGCTTCTAGGGGGTGTTTCCCCCTCACAACACTGCTTTGTTGGCTTCTCATGTAGTCTTTGTACAGTATGGGCGTGTATTTAAGCTCACTCTTCTCATCCAGGAGTTGGCTTGCAGGTGCAACTATGGCTGTCAGCTCCGGCCCATGGCCTACAGCTATAGAAATCCTTGTCCTTTCCTCATTAACCACGCCTCGGTGTTCAACGCTCTTGTACCTCCCATTGCTCAATATCTAACCAAGATAAATATTTAATAACTATCAGAACTCCGCGTAGGATAAGAAATCAAAACTAAAAGTGATTACATTGGATAGAATGTATAGAGCAATTGACAGGGTTTGTTTTACCTCGGATTCGAATGACGATAAACTCATCAGATATTGATGTTCTTGGCTTCATAGGTATGCTCTTAGGCATCAATGATAAAAACCATAGTATCTATCTATCCCTATGATCATAAAAATCAAATTTTGATACACTTACCTCAAGGTAATCCCCTAAGTTGACGACGAACGATCCCGGAACATGCCCGACCTGGACCCAATTGTCCTTATACCTCACCTGCAATCCATCAACGTCATTCTGCATCAATATCGTTAGTCCACCGTGGTCCGAATGTGCAGCAAGTCCCAACGTTCGATGTGGCTCTGGACATGGCGGATAATAGTTGGAGGCCACAATTTGACTCCCTTCACCAAATGACTTCTCTATGTAGTCACGGTCAAGCCCAAGGCCTTCCGAAATTGCACCCAATATCTTTGACGCCAACTTCCAAACCTCTTCTAGATATTCTTTGGCTACTTCCCTGCTTTTCCAAAATGTGGATTAGATGAGAGAGTGAGAGAGAGAGAGAGAGAGAGAGGAATGGGGTACCTGTAGTTAGGTGGGGAATCAGGCCACAGGTGAAAGCTGTTTTGAAGGGGATGACCGAAATGCCGCAAGTAGTCCCTCCAATGGAGTGCGTGTTTTGCTGAAGTATTTAAGCTGGTTCCGTACCGGACTGGATGCATGACATCGTCTGAAGCATACTTCATCTTCTCTTCCAATGGGAGAGAGAAGAACCCATCTACCGACCTCAGCATATCATCCATTAGAGAAATCTTGATGCCATGATTAATAATCTGTAAATGATATATATACATCTTTATTAATCATAAACATGGGGCCTACAAAGATATTGAGCTCATAGATACAAAATAATGGATAAAACTTCTGAGACCCTCTTAGGGCCGAGACTACTGAGACCGTAATCTAAGAGCATGTGATTTCAGGTAGAGCCCACCATATGAAATGGGCCCCACCTGAAATCCTGCTCAGTTAGAGCACGGTCTCGGTGGTCTCGGCCCTAAGAGGGTCCCAGTAGCAAAGTCCAAAATAAACGATTCTTGATCATCCATCCAAATGATGAGAACTGTCCATGATCGATTTTTGTCCATGAGATGTTATATTAAGGCACTTTAATAAAGGCCGTCCTGATTGAAAGCATATGCACAATCTGTATACGAAAATGCAATGCCATGCCTTGCAGTTTAGTGAGCTGCACCTGTGATTGAGTGCACTAGGGCTCCTCCATAGGGTGCCACTCGGGCTCGTTGGGCAAGGTTAAGAGCCTACCCAATATCCAACAGTAAGAAAAGGAGCCAAATCATCTACGGTGATAACCGGATTTGGCAAATCCGGTTATCACCCCTAGAAGTCGCCACGTGTCTCCTTTGACACCCTTTAACCGTGGGTAAGGTTCACCCACCCATCCTTGTTTTTTTTAAAAATCAAAAAACTGTTTTTAATATTAAAAAAACTCTAAAAACTGTTTTTAATTTTAAAAAAAGAATTAATATTAAAAAAAAAAAAACAGGATGGGTGGGTGAACCCTGGGGGGGGGTGGATCTTACCCACGGTTAAGGAGTGTCAAAGGAGACACGTGGTGACCTCTGTGGACCAAATTTACCCAAATTTCAACCCAAGATTTACCCTAAAACGGCTCATTTCTTAACTCTAAACTAAAACTCATGTCCAATATGATTAAGTCAGGTTGGGCTTTTATAAACATGTGCAGGATTCAATGACTTGGTTTGTTAATATAAAATAAAGTCATTAAATCTTGTAGAAACCAGATGGTAAGGTGTAGTATGGTGTCTTTGTAAGCAACCCTCTTTTGCACAAGCCCCCCATGGTCTTATCCCTTTAACTTGCGGACTGATCAAGGTCAGTCCTTTCCCAATTGACAATCAGATAATGACTGCCAAGTGGCGTAAAATCCCTAATAAAAAAAGACTCTTTGCTAACTTTGAGGGATCTCAAGATAAAAATCCCTTCTTTTTCTCTATTAATAGAATGTCATATGACACCCCATTCGAAATAGGGAGTAATCTCTCCAATTTTCTTGAAAGATAAGACTATTCTCTCTTTTAAAGGGAAGTCTTATCCTCTTAGGTTCTCAAAAAGGAAAACCAATTTGGAGTCCTTAAAAAAAAAAACTCTCATTCGTATCAGGTTTTTCTCAAGATAAGAGAAACCAACTGTCAAAAGACAGATGACTCTCTCTAAAATGAGAGAACCTTTTAATTCCCTAAAGGCAGAAATCAAGGGGGAGTCCAAAAAGGACTCTCCAAATGCTGACTTTGCCACCCGTCCACATGTTCGGGCATCAAAATAAAATAAATGACATTCGGGCATCCACACTTCATCGGGCACCTGACGATAAAAGGGGGACAAATCCTTTCATTTTCTCTCCAATATTTTTACTTCTCCCCACTTGATATCTCTCCCCTTTTATCGTAGGGTGTCCAATGAAGTGTGGATGCCCAAGCGCCTAGCTCGGGAGTCCACCAGAGCAAATCCAAAGCCCTCCAAACAAGCTCTTGTACAGACTCAAAACTAGATGAGGAAAGCCAAGCATACTCTTCACAATTCAAAAAATTCTCATACCCAGTCCACTTGTGGCCCATAGGAAATCATTTGTTTTACAATTTAAAAAGAAAGGGTGGAATATGAAAATGTGAGTGTGCTTAGCATTCCTCAAATTACATATTCATGATGGGTAATGCTAGCTCCACTTTCTTCTAAACACACTTCAAGGGAAAAACATGTGTTGAACAAGCAGTCTATCTAATCAAAGACATGGTGAGTTTTACAATAAGAGTGTTGCTAGCATTATCGTAGTGTACATAAGATCCGACTCTGGTTTGGTCAGGCAGACCAAGCCAAGTCGGGGAATGCTACCCCAGTTTCCAAACTTCCTCACTTTCCCCACAAAATCCACACAATGCAGCTGATTAAAGCTTCAACAACCATTTAATTTTAGGATTTTTTGTAAAAAAAACCCTAACTTTTCAGCTTTTTATAAATACCCCTTGTGTTTTATGATTTTGTATTTTGTCTCATTAACTTTTAAAAGTTTTGCAAATCCACCCTTCCATTATGAATGACCTTTTTACAATTTTTTTTTTATATTAAGGAGATTTGTTAAACTTTTCACAAGAGAAGTGCTTGGAACCTACTAACTGTGGTTAAGATTCACTCAATCCTAGGATTCATCCATTTAACCTCAGGTTTTAGGAAAAGAAATTATTAATTTTAGGTTGATTATACTTAACCACGGCTAAAGGAGGCTCTACAAGCCATCATGTGTCCCATTTAACACCCACTAACAATGGTTAATATTCATTCAGCCTTATGGTTCATGCATCTAACCTTAAGCTTTTAAAAGAAAAAAATATTAACTTTATTATGTTTAACCACAGTTAAAGAAGGCTCTACAAGTTGTATCCCTTTTAACACCCACTAACAATGGTTAATATTCACTTACCCATAGAGTTCAATGCATCTAACCTTGAATTTTAGAACAAAATATAAAAAATATTAACCTCAGGTTGATTATGCTTAACCATGATTAAAAGGGGTTCTACAAGCCATCATATGTCCTTTTTAACACCCACTAATTGTGGTGAAGATTCACCCACCTCTTGCGTTCATGCATCTAACCTTAGTTTGAGAAGAAAAAAAATATCAAGCGTAGATTGATTATGTTTAACCACAATTAAATGGTGCTCTACAAGCCACCACATATCATTTTTAAACACCCACTAACTGTAGTAAAGATTCACCCACCCCTTGCGTTCATGCATCTAACCTTAGTTTTGAGAAGAAAAAAAATATTAAGCTTAGATTGATTATGCTTAACCACAGTTAAAGGGTGTTCTATAAGTCATCACATATCCTTTTTTAACACCTAGTAACTGTGGTTAAGATTCACTCACCCTTTTGGTTCATGTATCTAATCTTGGTTTTGAGAAGAAAAAAATATTAACCTTGGATTGATTAAGCTTAACCATAATTAAAAGAGGCATTACAAGCTGCTACGTGTCTTTTTTAACACCCACTATAAGTGGTTAATATTCACTCACCCTTAGGATTCATGGATCTAACCTTAGATTTTAGAAAAAAAAATTAAAAATATTATCCATAGATTGATTATGCTTAACCACAGTTAAAGGAACCTACAAGCCACCATGTATCCATTTTAACACACTAACCGTAGTTAAGATTCACTCACCCTTAGGGTTCATTCATCTAACCTTGATATTTAGATATATTTAAAAAAATATTAACATTTGATCGATTAAGCTTAACCCTAGTTAAATGGTGATAAATAGGACACATGGTGACCTATGAAGGTGTGCGATCTATCCAACCCACTTTACAAGGTTAAAAAGGTCATTTCATAAAAAAAATCAACTTCTTACTTTTGGATGGAATGATGGATTTGCAAAAGTTTAAAAAGCTAATGAACCATAATACAAAATCACAAAACACAAGGGGTATTCACAAATAGCTAAAAAAAAATAGTAGGCATTTTACAAAAACAAAAAATCCTTATTTTGAAGATCTCCCGTGGATGGTTTATAATTGATTGGTGATCTTCTCCAGTTGTAACCGGTTTTGGGCAAAACCGGTTACAACCTGTTATCACCACATGTCCCTTTTTACACCCATTAACTGTGGTTAAGATTTATCTACCCCTAAGGTTCACCCACCTCTCTTTGGTTTTTAGAAAAAGTATTTTTTTTAAAATTAACCCTAGAGTTGGTAAATTTTAACCATAGTTAAAATTTTTTTTTTTTTTTTTTTTTTTTCTGAAAACCAAGAATATGTAGATGAACCTTAGGGGTGATGGAATCATAACCATAGTTAAGATGTGTCAATTGAGACGTGTGGCCACCTCATGGGCGTAACCAGTTTTAGCAAAACCGGTTACACCTGGAGAAGAGTACGTCCCTTTATAATTTATAAAAAAATTTCATTTAAATTTATGCTCTGTTTGTATTGATGTAAAATAGAGGAAAACAAAACAACGGAAAATGTCATCTTTGATGTGCATTTTCTACGGGACAATTGAGATTTTTCATGAATTTCATTCGTTTCCCCGATTTTACATCAAAACAAACAGGGCATTAGTACAAAAAGTACGGATGATACAGACTCTCGTTCTGTCTCTCCCGCTCTCCACTGGTTTCATTTCTCCTGTTTTATCATCAATCTCTCACCCACTTCCTCTCTCACCAAATCTATTCTTCCCTATTTTATTCCCCATACAACATCTCAACAATCCCCCATATTGATCAATCCCCCATATTGATCGCCCTTTGCAAAAGCACCCAGAAAAAGACCCTCTCTCGATGACAATGGGCGATCACCTCCATTAACGGCAACATAACAGTAGCCCGCTTAATCTCAAAAAAAACCCATTAACAGCAACTTTAAGCAATTCCTCTTTCTCTTTTTTTTTCCTTTTTTTTTTTTGGGGGGGGGGGATTGGGAAGCTTTCAACCTCCCACCACGATTGGTTGTTAACAAAGAAGCTTTCATTACATTGCCTCATTTTTTTAGGATAAAGGATTTGAAGATACAAAACCAGTTATTGCAGCTCTAAAACAGGAAGACATATCTGTGATTGGGGCTGCAGGATTTTGCTGGGGCAGTGAGAGAAAGTGAGTAATTCCCAAAAAAAAAAAAAAAAAACCCAAAAAGAGGGATCTAAGAAAACATGAAACTTGGGTACCTTTTCTGTTGCTGAAATCTAAGAATTGGTTTTTAGAAATTTGTTTTTTTTAAAAAAATTAACCTTAGGGTTCAACCCCCCGACCTAGGGGTTGGAAATTTTCATCCAAGGCAACCCAAGGGGAGGGTTTGGATTTGGGTCCAACTGATATCTTTAGGGACCTCCATCAATTTGTATAATCAATGGATTTCCTCCAATTTCATGCAAATCAAGCATACCATTCATTTGATTGTGATTCTAAATTTTTTTTAAAGGAAGAAAAAGAGGAGAAACTGGGAAGAGTAAGTTTTTTTACTTACCCGGAAGAAACCCCACTCAGAACAGGCCGAGCTGAGAGCCTGAATTATCGACGCCCTCCGGTCAATAGAGCCATGCAGATCTTTCAAATCTACGACGGGGATTGAAGCATTGCAAACCGGTAACGGACAGAGAGATAAGGGCAAAATGTATTCAGATGGGATCGAGTGTAAGTTGGAAGCAGTATCAACCAGGTACTTGACACCTTTGCTGAAATCAAGGCTGCATGGCCGGTCGGAGGAGGAACTGGTGCCTGTAAGTTGAGAAGAAGGCGCAATTGAAGAAGCCATGAGCAGGTGGGCAAAGCTTTGTAAGGCATGGCATGCAAAACCTGACTATATAGTATCTTCCAAAAGAAAAAGATAGCAGACTGCAAAACGACAAAAAAAAAAAAAAAAGGTTGCGGGCAATTATAATTCGACGAGCCACCACCCGAGGGTGGTTCAGTGGCTTCACGCCTTCCGTGCCACGCTATGCGTCTCGAGTTCGACTCTGTAAGGATGTTGTAGGTGACATTTGCAGGCTTGGCTCTGGCCGTACGTCTTGAAACCTACAATGTGGGAATGAAGGTATGAGCCATTGGAACTCAGGTGGTAGGCGCCTGCTACGGGCAGGCCAGCCCGTTAACCCGGGCCAGTGCCTAGGGGGCTGTGACAGCACTCGCCCCATTTTTTTTTAACCAAAAAAAAATGGAGGAGCCTAGCTACCACATAGGCAAGAGGCAGGGTGTGATCAGTGTTCACTAAAAAAAACACCACTACTAAATATTAATTATTAAGTAAAAGAAAAATAAAATAATACGAGAATGTCCTTAGTATATAATTTATTTCCGTTTCTATTAAAAATTCCTGCAACATCATCCTTGTCATCTTATAAAGATTAGGAAGATCTCTACAGTCTACATCTTCATTTCATTTGATGCGGGGAGTTTGGAAGCCTATCTATAAAATCCTAGCCACAAAGCACAAAATAAAACTCCAAAGGTAATTTCTTCCAGATATCTCATTAGTTTTTCTCCTTGTTGCAATGAAAGGAAAAAAAAAATATAAGCTTTAAAGACCCCAATACTCATTCCGTTTTTTGTTTGATCGGAGATGTGGGGTCTTCTTCTAGCCACTGCAATGAAGGAGAATTGAAGACCCTACTGCTATGCTGCGATGAAAACAATGAAAACGAAATTGCTTCTCTTTGTTTTATTCTTCGGTTTAAATATAAAGAGGAGGGAGCTCCTCATTATGCAAACTCCTCCTGAAAATTAATCTCTTTATTCTTCTAGCCCATTTTGTGTTGCAAGGTTTTGACCGAGATGAATGGAAGAAGAGGTAAGGGCAATTGAGTCTTTCTTGAAGATAGTCGAAACCTTCCATGTCCAAGAGATGTGGCAGCTCTATTTCCGGGATATAACTTAGCTCGGATTCTCTCCGGTCTTTCTAACGAGTTTGCACTACTCGGTAGAAGACGGTGTACTAATCTTCCTTTAGGATGCCCTTTAAAAAATAAAATATATAATTATATATATCAATTTAATTGAGTTTTACCACTAATCCAAATGTCCTAAAATCTCATCGGATTTATAGAAAGAAATTATCTAATTAATTTAGAAAATTTATGAAATTACCATTTTACCCCTCAAGGTTTTAAGGGTTAGGTCCACTCTGGTTTGGTCTAATCCTGGTTTAATCTATTCCAGTTCAGGTTTGCACCTATTCTATTTGGTTATAAATTCTGGTTCTGTCCAGAATTAATTCTGCCTTAAGTCCTGTTTGGTTACGGTTTTAAGTTAAGTCATTTTTAACTTAATCTGAATCTTTTTGATCACAACACTATGGTTAATTCAATTTTATCATGTTCCATTTCTGTTTGGGTACAAGTTCAGGCATATCCAGATTAACCCATTCCACAAGATACCCCCTGTTTGGGTACGATGGTCCTTATACAGTCTATCATGTAGATATGGTAGGTTCACACCCGAAATCGGATGGTTACCAAGATGGTTCTATCCTTATAGGACAGATCCATTGTTGTACTTGATCTAGTTTCCCAGATCGGATAATCGAACGGTCCGCATGTGGACTGTTCTCTAATGAACGGTTGAGAAGCCCGAAGGCATTCTGCAACCTTATTAGGAGCTGGATAGCAGCCCATTTCTTGGTCTCCATGGGTCTGGATCGATCCGGACAGCCTGCTGGGTTTGGGTTCTGGAATATGGGTTTTGGACCTCCTTCTTCTTCCTTGAGCTCCAAGGTCCACCATTAATGGAGGTCTCCAGGTTAGGGTCCTCCTAAGAGGTCCTTAGTTTGGAGTCCACCTGATGGACCATGGCTCAACCAGACTGGACCAAGGTGCACCTACTCTGGCTAGGGTCAGGTGGCTCACTGGTCTGTACTCCTTCTTGGCTCACTGTTCTGGGTTCACCTTGGCTCACTGGTCCAGGTCCACGGATCTGGGTCTAGTCTGAGTTCCAACAGAACCCAGCACACTCCAAGGCCCTCTATTTATAGAGGACCAAGGTCCCCTTGCATGTGGATGGGTTCAGCCACCATTGACTCACATACTCATTAGATCTGATCCACCTAACACACCCATGTGTATCCTCGGATCTCACACACCCAGATCCGACTGCCCAAATTCAATCCAAGCCTGAGACATGATTAGACGGCTCTGATCAACCCCTTTGATTATCCGATCAAGGTCAATCTAGATCAATGGTTCTGTTTAGATGGACGGTCCTGATACGATCAAAATAAATAGCGACCCAAGCGACTCGTGATGATGCGCACGTGCGAAGTGCAAAGTGTGTCTTATAGCTCCCAAAGCCCTATGTCCGCATCCGCACCCGAGCCCGTGCGTGTGCGTGTGCACTCGCGCTCGTTGCGAGCGCAGCTCGCCGACCCTAGTTATCATCTATATGAATTGGTAGGTCAAAGTCTTCACCACACTCTTAGTTGTTGACAACTAAGCAACAAAGAGGGTAATTAAATCTTTTAAATTTACTCTTCCTTTCCGATGTGAGACTAAAGAAATAAGGAAAATACACTAAAAAGTATGTTTTCTCTCTCTTTAAGAGATCAAACACCCACCCTAAACAAAGATTAAATCATGGGGGGTTTTAGTCCTTAATTAAAATCAAAACCCCGGATCCTAATGATCTGGTTTTTATTAATTAAAAAAAATATATTTAAATCAAATCAACAATCCCCCACTTGATTTAAAATTAGTAAAGTAATTAAGAATTAAGTAAAACAAATTCGGGCATCCAAGAATATCATATGTATAGATGTAGGTGTCTTTCAACTTGAACCTACAATTAGTGCAAACAAATCAAGAAAGGCCAAAGAACTCAGTGGACTATGCCTTGAACTGCAGAACTCATATTGATCAATCGGATTTGTCGCACACACATTTCTTTCAGAAAACATGTGTACTCATTCAACTTAGCACTTTAACGTCTATGCCTTACTTTGGTCTTATTGAGAGCTCTAGAGATTTAGCCAGAATCTCATAGAAGGTGACGAGCCTCCGACACTCAGAATGGTGAGTCTATCAAGAGTGCTTCTGCAACACTTCAACCTATTACAAGCCTATAGTTACTCATTAAGAGAATCCATTAAATTCTTAACCTCATCGCAAAATTATCTATAGATCTACTGTCTATAGACTTGCACTATTAACATCATCCTTAGAAAGGGACACAACTTGAAATGACATTTCATATATAGTGCAATTGCAGTTTCTTACAATGTATGTTATTTCCATTGAACTTGAGAGACTCATCAGGTTGGGTTTTCACCTAGTTCAACTGCTCAACTGGCTTCAGTCTCATTCCTCTTGATGTCTTCATCACAAGGTCCGTGCCAAGGCCCTTAGACAAGGGGTCAGTCAAATTCTCTTTGGACTTCACATACTGGATTGCGATTTTTCCATCAACAATCAGACCCCTAACATGGTTATGCTTTAGGCGGATCTGTCTAGACTTGCCATTGTAGTTTTCACTGTATGCTTTGAGCATAGCCGCCTGATTATCACAATAAATTGTGACTGCTGGCAATGTTGTCTCCCATATTGGCACATCAACCAGAATACTCTTGAGCCATTCAGCTTCTTCTCCAACTGATGAAAGTGCAATTGACTCTAATTCTATGGTGGACTGAGTTATGCAAGTTTGCTTCTTTGATTTCCAGGAGATGGCTCCTCCCCCCATCGAGAAGCTCCATGCAGTGACCAACTTTGATTCATCTGGGCATGAATTCCATGTCGCGTCATTAAATCCTTCAAGCACAGCAGGTGATCTTCCGTAGTGCAGAGCATAGGATAATGTACCCTTCAGGTATCTCAGAATTCTGATCAATGCTACCCAGTGTAATTTACCAGGGTTACTGGTATATCTGCACAACATCCCCATGGCTTGGGCTATATCCAACCTAATGCAATGCAGCGCATACATTAGACAGCCGATTATCTGCGAGTACTCCAGTTAAGAAACACATTTGCCTTCATTCTTTATTAGTTTAATACTTGAATCAACTGGTATAGGAGCTAGAGTACAATCAAACTGATTGAAGAATCTTCTCTATGTAGTTTGACTGAGAAAGTGCAATTCCTTCACTACTCCTAACAATCTTGATTCCAAGTATAACGTCCGCTTCGCCCATATCTTTCATATCAAAGTTAAATGACAGGAACTCCTTTGTGTTGGCAACACTTAGATCATCTGTTCCAAATATGAGCATGTCGTCAACATATAAGCAAATTATCATCCCAGAGTTATCTCTGAATTTGCTATATACACAGATATCACCACTGTTGACTTGATATCTATCAACTAGAAGGACATTTCTAAATTTATCATGTCATTGTTTTGGAGCATGCTTTAATCCATATAATGACTTCAGAAGTTTTGCAGACTTTTTTCTCGTTATTTGGCATAACATATCCTTCAGGCTGATCCATGTATATTTCTTCTTCAAGATCACCATTCAGGACTGCAGTTTTGACGTCCATCTGATGAACGATCAGATGCTTGATTGAGGCCAGTGCAATCAACATCCTAATGGTGGTCAACCTAGCCACAGGGGCATAGTTATCAAAATAGTCAAAACTCATTCGCTGTTTGAAGCCCTTCGCAACCAGTCTAGCCTTGAATTTTTCTATGGATCCATCTTGTTTTAATTTCTTCTTGAAAATCCACTTGCACCCTACTGCCTTGTTTCCTGGAGGTAAGTCCACCAGGATCCAAGTGTTGTTGGAGTTGATAGAGTGCATCTCATCATCTATTGCTTCTTTCCAAAGATCTACGTCTTTAGATTCCATTGCTTCAGTGAAGCTTGTTAGATCCTTCTCGATCAGATAAATATACTAAGGGCCAAAATTCTTTAGAATTCTTGGTTGAATACTTCTTCTTGGTTCAAAAGGAACTGGGTCTTCAGGTTCTTTCTGCTTGGAACTAGATTTCAGTCGGTCCCCCACTACTTCTTGACTTCTCTTGTATGGGAATACATTTTCAAAGAACTCAGCACCAATAACTTCCACAACTGAGTATGGTGCAGGAGTTTCCAGATTTAGAAACCTGTATGCTTTGCTTGTCGCTGAGCAGCCAATGAAGACGCAGTTAGTACCTCTGGCTCCTATCTTGGGGTAATTCAAGTTAGACAATTTGACTTGGGCTAGACAACCCCAAACCCTAAGGTACTGCAAGTTGAGTTTTCTTCCTTTCCATAATTCATATGGAATTGATTCTGCTTTTCATTGAGGAACTCTGTTGAGAATGTGACAAGCAGACAAAAGTGCTTCACTGCAGAGATTTGGTGGAACACCAAAGTTGGTTAACATGGTGTTAACCATTTCTGTCAGAGTTCTGTTCTTTCTTTCTGCAATGTCATTTTGTTGTGGTGTTTACAGTGCAGTTGTCTCGTGACAGATCCCGTTATCTTCACAAAACATATTGAACTCTGAATAAAGATATTCTCCTCATCTGTCAGTTCTAAGTATTTTGATTTTGGCTTCCTATACATTCTCAACTTCTGACTTAAACACCTTGAATTTCTCAAAAGTTTCATCTTTAGTTCAGATGAAGAAAACATGCGTGTATTGAGAGGCATCATCGATGCATGTGATAAAATATCTTTTTCCTCCTCTTGACTGTACACCAGTCATTTCACATATGTTGATGTGAATAAGCTCGAGTAGCTTCGATTCTCTCTCTACACCCTTGAATGGAGGTCTCACAATTTTAAAATTGCTGCAAGCAATACATTTTTCATGCTTATCATTGGATGTGTTGGCTATTAGTCCTTGAGTGGTCATCGATTTTATTTTCTTAAAATTTAATACCCTAGCCTACCATGTCATAAATCAAAAGACTCAGTGATATAAGCAGAAATAACTGGAGTTTCATTCATTGTGTTTGGTTTGAATATTTCAAACACCAAATACCCTTTCCCTACAAATATTCCAATTTTGGTAAAAACTTGTTCGACTCGAAAACCATCTTGTATCCGAGCTTGCCGTGTAGAGTTGCCGACACAAGGTTCTTACGGATATCCGGCACGTGCAGAACGTCCTTCAGTTCAATGGCATTTCCAGAGGTGAAATTCAGCTTCACCACTCCCTTTCCTGCAGCCTTCGAAGATGAAGAGTTGCTCACAAACATGTTCATTCCTTCCCCCACTCGTTCGTAGGAATTGAACATGTTCTTGTCACTGCAGACATGACGGGTGGCTCAAGTATCTATCCACCATTCAGACTATTCGCCAATCATGTTGGCTTCAGTCACGACCGCTACCATGTTAATATTGTTCTTCTTCTCTTCCTTCTTTACAAACTTCCTCTTCTTTTGAAAATTTTCTCTTGTTAATCTTGCAGTTCTTGGCATAGTGCCTCATTTTACCGCAAGAGTAACACTCCACATCCTTCTTAAAATTATTGTTGTTGTTGCTATTGTTGTTATTGTAGCTTTCTGTTGCAGACCCTTCTTCTGTCCAAACTTCCCTATCCTCTTAAATTCTTTCTTCCTTGGTTGAAACTTCTTTGATTGATTTGAACAATTATATGAGCCTTAGCAGTCGGCTCCTCCTTCTTGTCCCGCTTCCTGTTCTCTTCTTTTACCCTGACATGGTGTAACAGGATTTCCAAATTCTAGTCTTCCTTCTTGTGCATCAACTTTGAGCGATACTCCTTCTAGGATGAAAAAAGCTCAGCAATGATAGTGTTGACATGGAAGGTTTCATCCAGAACCATTCCAACCGATGTGACCGCATCTGCTATCTTCTGCAGCTCTTGAATTTATTCCATGATGGTCTTGCCATCCACCATCTTAAATTCCAAGTAGTTGGCAACATGAAATTTCTTTGTTCCAGACTCCTCTGCTAGGTAGACTATCCTCAATACTTTCTACAAGTCCCTAGCTTACTTGGTCTTCTTTGAATGTTGTTTATACAACTGGTCCGACAATGAGTTGAGGATGTGATTACAAGCTGTATCATCATCATCAATCCACCTTTGCACTTGTGCAGTAGCGTAATCCATATCTATTTCAGCGACGTCAGGCCCTTTTGACATTTTAGGACACTCCTCCTTGAGGACATAATCAACATTCGATTGCTTTAAGAAAAATTTCATCCTCTGCTCTCAGCGGTAGAAGTTCTTTCCATCAATTCGGGGCATCAGCTCATCTTGTTCAGTCCACGCATTTGTAAAGCAGTCATGGAGATAGACTATATCTTCAAATTGTTGGTGTAATTTGGCTAAATCCTTACACACATAGCCACTTAGCAAATACAGAGTTATAGACAGATAATTAAATAATTAATTATTTAATTAATTATGGTAGAGAATAGCTTCACTGAGAGGCGTAACAATTGAGCCTTTCTTGAAGATAGTCGAAGACTCTCATGTGCAATGGATGTAGCAGCTTTATCTCCGGAATACAACTCAACTCGGATTCTCTCTGGTCTTCCCATCGAGTTTGCACTACTCGGTAAAAGACGGGGTACTAATCTTCCTTTAGGATGCCCTTTAAAAAATTAAATATACAATTATATATATCCATTTAATTGGGTTTTACCATTAATCCAAATGTCCTAAAGTCCCGTCGGATTTATAGAAAGAGATTATCTAATTAATTTAGACAATTTATTAAATTACAATTTTACCCCTCAGGGTTTTAAGGGTCTGTTTGGTTACAGGATTAGGTCCACTCTGGTTTGGTCTAATCTTGATTTAACCTATTCTAGTTTAGGTTTGCACGTATTCTGTTTGGTTACAGATTCTGGTTCTGTCTAGAATCAATTCTGCACAGAATCTGATTCTGGTTTGGCCAGAATCAATTATGCCTTAAGTCCTGTTTGGTTACAGTTTTAAGTTAAGTCATTTTTAACTTAATCTGAATCTATTTGGTCACAAAACTATGGTTAATCCGATTTCATCTTGTTCCATTTCTGTTTGGGTAAAAGTTCAGGCTTGTCTAGATTAACTCATTCCACAAGATACCCCCTGTTTGGTTACGATGGTCCTTATAGGATCCATCATGTGGATATGCTAAGTTCACACCCGAAATCGGATGGTCACCAAGATGGTTCTATCCTAATAGGACAGATCCATTGTTGTACCTGATCTGGTTTCCCAATTCGAATAATCGAACAGTCCGCATGTGGACTGTTCTCTGATGGACGCTTGAGAAGCCCAAAGGTATTCTGCAACCTCATCGGGAGAAGGACAGCAGCCCATTTCCTAGTATCCATGAATCTGGATCGATCCAAACAGCTTGCTGGGTCTGGGTTCTGGAAGATGGGTTCTGGGCATCCATCTTCTTCCTTGGGCTCTAAGGTCCACCATTAATGGAGGTCTCCAGGTTAGGGTCCTCCTAAGAGGTCTCTGGTTTGGAGTCCACCTGATAGACCATGGCTCAACTGGATTGGACCAGGGTGCACCTACTCTAGCTAGGGTCTGGTGGCTCACTGGTCTGGACTCCTTCTTGGCTCACTGTTCTGGGTTCACCTTGGCTCACTGGTCTAGGTCCAATGATCTGGCTCTGGTCTGAGTTCCAACAGAACCTAGCACACTCCAAGGCCCTCTATTTATAGAGGACCAAGGTCCCCTTGCATGTGGATGGGCTCGGCCACCTGGTTACGCCCTTCCTGCTCCAGGCAGGCCACTTAGCTAACAAGGTTATGCCTTGGTCAGCGCATCCCATCATGGGTCTGCCACCACTGACTCAGACACTCATTAGATCTAATCCACCTGACATACTCATGTGTATCCTCGGATCTCACACACTCAGATCCGATGGCCTAGATTCAATCCAAGCCTGAGACATGATCAGATGGCTCTGATCCACCCCTCTGATCATCCGATCAAAGTGAACCTAGATCAACGGTTCTAATTAGATGGACGGTCTTGATACGGTCAAAATAAATAGCGACCCAAGCGACTCGTGACGATGCGCACGTGTAAAGTGCAAAGTTCGCCTCATAGCGCCCAAAGCCCTATGCCCGCACCGCACCCTAGCCCGAGCCTGTGCGCTCGCTGTGAGCGCAGCTCACACACCCTAGTTATCTTCTAAAGGAATCGATGGGTCAAAGTCTACACCATACTCTTAGTTGTTGACAACTAAGCAACAAATGAGATAATTAAATCTTTTAAATTTACTCTTCCTTTCCGATGTGAGACTAAAGAAACAAGGGAAATACACTAAAAAATGTGTTTTCTCTCTCTTTAAGAGATCAAACACCCACCCTAAACAAAGATTAAATCATGGGGGGTTTTAGTCCTTAATTAAAATCAAAACCCCGGATCCTAATGATCTGGTTTTTATTAATTAAAAAAAAACATTTAAATCAAATCAACACTGCCCCTGCGGAATGCTAACGCTTCTCTAGCCACTGTGTGTCCCTTATTCTCTCCCTTTAATCGTAATTACATTTAACTATTCTCAAATTGATATATTTTTAATTCTGAAAACTAAGGTTGATGAATTCTATCTGCAATGCAAAGAGGAGGTTGAATCGACATCCCATTTGTTTTTGAGATGCCCTTACGTGAGGAGTATCTGGTTTAGTATTATGGACTAGTGGAAGCGTTGGGCTGCTCACCCTGAATTCAAATGCGTAATAGAGTAGGTGGATGCCTTAGGTTAGGAAATGGAATCCATGGGTCTGTTAACTATTTTGCATGCGTAATAGCCCCCTACAATTCGAATTTCCATCACCCTTTGGTTTATATGGCGGTATCGAAATGGGGTGAGATTTAATGATGCCAATATTTTGCAAAGGGAAATAGTTAAGGTACCCATGAAATCCATTTCCAAACCTAAGGCACCACCTCATTGGTGGATGTCCTCCCACTTAAATACTCACTTAGGTGGATGCCCCCCTCTTAAATATTCATCTATGGTGAAATTTAATGATGCCAATGTAATGAGTATTTAAGAGGGGGGCATCCACCACTGAAGTGGTGCCTTAGGTTTGGAAATGGATTTCATGGTACGCCTATCACTACTCTTTTGCAAATGAGCAGTGATAAGACATACCTTGGAAATTGTGTGGCAAAGATCAATGAGGTCTAGCCATGTAAATAGATTTCCCAAGTACGTTAACTATTTCCCTTTGCAAATTGTGTGGCAAGGAGCAAGTGGACAGCCTATTAACTACGGAGCAGATCAAGTGGCAGCCTCCTCCATCTGGATGGATGAAAATTAACGTGGATGGAGCTGCTATTCCGAGTATCTCAGTGGCGGGAGCGAGGTTGGTGGTAAGAGACCATGAAGGTTTTATTTATCTCCTCCATTAACAAGCCTCTTGCAGGAGGATCTAGTAAGAGTTGCTGAAGTCATTCGTTTGGTTTGGGTTCTCTTGAGGTGGTTAAGAATTTGGAGCCATGTGATTTTAGAGACTGATTTGATATCTGACATAGTCAATGATTGGGTACCTTACATTCAGTGGGAAATCCTCGCCGTTGTGGAGGATATCAAAGTCCTGTGGATAATGTGTGATCGAGTTAAGGTCCAGTTTATGCGAAGGCAAAAAACATGGCTGCCCACAATATAGCCCAGCTTGCGCTCAATTTGAGTGTCGTTAAAAACTCTTCCTCCAGCTCTTCTCTTGGGTTAAGGCCTTCTCGTAATCCTCTAAACATTCCAGGTATGGCCTGTTAACCCAAAATAATAATAATAATAATAATAAATAAATAAATGAACCCATTTGATTTATAAGTCTATTCTTAAATTTATTCCAGTTATGGCCTGTTAACTACATCTTAAATAAGTCTATTCTTAAATTTATTACATTTAAAAACAGAGCACTGCATTTAGGTGTCTAAACGCCACTTAGATGTTTCGCTTTATCGCTTCTAGAGGGCTTTTCCCCCTGACATCACTGCTTTGTATGCTTCTCACGTAGTCATTGTACAGTATGGGAGTGAATTTAAGCTCACACTTCTCATCCAGGAGTTCGCTTGCAGGTGCAACTATGGCTGTCAGTTCCGGCCTATGGCCTACAGCTATAGAAATCCTTGTTCTTTTCTCGTCAACCACACCCCGATGTTCTACGCTCTTGTACTTTCCATTGCTCAATATCTAACCAAGATAAACATTTTGTAATTATCAGAACTTGGTGTAGGAATTTTCAGAATCTAAGAAATCAAAACTAAAATGGAGAAGGATAGAATGTATAGCAATTGACAGGGTTTGTTTTACCTCGGATACAAATGGCGCTAAATTAAGTCACCAAAAATTGATGTTCTTGGTTTCATAGGTATGCCCTTAAGGCATCAATGATAAAAACCACAGTATATATCTATCCTTATGATCATAAAATCAAATTATGATACACTTACCTCAAGGCAATCCCCTAAGTTGATGACAAACGATCCCTGAACATGCCCGACCTGGACCCAATTGTCCTTATACCTCAATCGTTAGTCCACTGTGGACCGAATGTTCCTTAATTCCCAACGTTGGATGTGGCTCTGGACATGGGGGATAGTAGTTGGAGATCACAATTTGATTCCCTTCACCAAGTGACTTCTCTATGTAGTCACTGTCAAGCCCTAAGCCTTCTGAAATTGCACCCAATATCTTTAACGCCAACTTCCAAACCTCTTCTAGATATTCTTTGGCTACTTCCCTGCTTTTCCAAAATGTTGATTAGATGTGTAAGAGAGAGAGAGAGATATATATGAGGAACCTATATTTAGGGGGGGCATCAGGCCACATGTGAAAGCTGTTTTGAAGAGGATGACCGGAATGCTTCAAGTAGTCCCTCCAATAGAGAGGTTTCACTGATGTATTCAAGCTGGTTCCGTACCGAACTGGATTCCTGACATCGTCTGAAGCATACTTCATCTTCTCTTCCAATGGTAGAGAGAAGAACCCATCTACCGACCTCAGCATATCCTCCATTAGAGAAATCTTGATGCCATGATTAACAATCTGTAAATGGTATACCTCTTTATTAATCATAAACAATTGGCCTATAAAGACATTGAACTCATACAAACAAATGTATGATTATTGATAATCCATCCTAATTGTAAAATACTTGGCCATAAATCTTACATGTAATTTGTAATTAAAGAGTACAAGATATACAGAAAAAAATAAAATAAAAATAAAAGCATGTACAAGACTACAACCACAATACAGGTATATACATGATTCATCCAATCCGGGCTACATTTATGGACATTTGATAAGCACGATTTTCACTATCATCGGAATAAATTACAAGCCTTAATTACTTGCATTTCTTACCTCACATTGGAATGAAAATTTAACATAAACCTTTCTTACCAATACCGAGGCATCCTTCCATCAATCTCTTGCTATTGCCTTTCGACTCTATTTCCTGCAACGTAGATGCTGATGAAAATCATCCAAAACAAGGGTATTACAATGACTTCAAGAACCCCAATCTCCATTTTCAAAAAGCTCCACCTCTTTCTCTCAAATGAATAGTCTTATGTTGACACTAAAAGAAAACTTTTAAAGAGCTAATACGACCACTCTTACCAAATGATTAAAATGCCGTTACTTAAGGAGGTTTAAATGGTAATTTTGAATCACTAACCCAATACAAATGATGATGATGATTGTTTGATAACGCAGTGTTTTAATTTCTCAAAGGTGATCATTTGGTTAGATGGTTAGCAAGCTGTTTATGGTTGAATTTTGTCTATGAATTGTTATATTAGGGCACTTTAATAAAGGTCGTCCAGATTGAAAGCATATGAACAATCTATTAACCAAATCTGTGTACAAAAATTTCATACCATGCAATTTAGTGTGCTGTACCTAGGACTGTCAATTCGGCCCTCGTGTGTTGGTACACGGCCCAGCTCCCCAAAAGCCCGAAAGGGCTTTTCTTCATTTATAAAGGTCAGAGTCCAGGTGGACTCCAAAAAAACTAAGCAAAATGACATCAGGGCCGGGCATGGGCAACAACCACCCACCATTAGAGACTTCTAATTCAAATGATCTAATTTATCTCCCTTTCATTCTCTCTATTATTCTCTCATCTTTATTATTACTTGTTAATCAGTGGCGGTTTAGAAAAAAAGTGATAAATATGCATTACAACCATTCCAAATTTTCTCCCGATCGATATATGATGCTAACCGAGATAGAGAGAGGGTTGCCCTTTTGATGGTGCATACAAATTTTTTCATTTTTTCTTTTCACGCCCAGGCGTAGCCTTGATTTTGAGGATAAGGCTTGGGCGTAGCTAGTTCAAGTCCTATAAGGGACTTAGCCAAACCTTTACGAGTGAGGGCTGTGCTTGGACAGACCTCGCCCCAAGCCTGGCCCATTGACAGCCCTAAATGAACCTTTGATTGAGTGCATGAGGGCTCCTACATAGGGTGCAACTCGCGTTTGTTGGATAAGGAGCCTACCGGATACTAGGGCTGTAAACGGAGCGGATTCAGAACGGATATTGGTATATCCGAATTGGTATCCGATTATATATCCAGATATCCGAATCCGAATAAATATCTGGCGGATAGTGAAATATGATATCCATATTCGGCTCCGATTAAAATATCCGGATTCGGATAGTATCCGAATTATCCGATTAATTTTTAAAAAAATTTAAAAATATAAATTAATATTTAAAAAATGTAAAAATATATAAATTTTTATTTAAAAAAATATATTTTAAAGGTTATATTAATTTTATAAATTTAAAATATATTATTTATATATATTATATAATCGGACGGATATTTATCAGATTGGATATAACAGTATCCGAATCCATATCCGATTATAAACGGATAGTATTTTACTATCCGAATCCGCTCCGACAAGTACCTATCTAGATAATTATCTAACTAAACGGATTCGGATACGAATCGGATTATATCCGCATCCGTTTACAGCCCTACCCGATACCCAATAGTATAAAAAATAAAAAAACAAAATATGTGGCCCCATTTCATCCAAATTCAACCCAAGATTTACCCTAAGAGGGCTTATTTCTCAACTCTGAGCTAAAATTCACGTCGAATAGGATTATGCCAGGTTGGGCTTTTATAAACATGTGTAAGATTTAATGACTTGGTTTATTAAATAAAGGGACTTTGCTATTGAGACCTCATAAGGGTGGAGACCACATGCTTGACATTTTAGGTGGGGCCCATCTTCACATGGTGGGCCCTACCTGAAATCCCATGCATGGGCACGAGGTCTCGGCCCTTATGCGGTCTCAATAGCATTTCCCTAAATAAAGTCATTAAATCTTGAGAAACAACATGGTAAGGTGTAACTCTATGCTATCCCTCTCATGAGAGTTGAGATTGAGCCCAAGAAGAAAATATATTTGATGATTTGGCAAGTAGGAGTTCACTCACATTATTAACATAACTATTAACCTAGAACCCAAATGAATGAGTTAGGATGGCCCCTTTGTGTCTTACAAAAAATGGGGCTCATTTTTTTTGATTCCTAATTTACCCCTGTCGAATGTGGGGCCCTCCTTTATAAGACACAAAGGAGCAATAGCGTGCGCTGTTGCCCATGTTGCCCATCCGAACTCCAGATGAATGATCCCATGTACCTACCAAAGATGGTAAGGTGTTCCTCCCAACACCTCCCATGAGGGTCTCTCATGAGAGGGTTCGGAGATTGAGCCCTCAGAAGAGAATATATTCAAACAAGCAAGAGTTGATCACTCACATTACTAACCCAGCTAACCACTGACATAGACCCCAGATAACCGATTCAAATTCTTTCCATGTATAGCTCATCTCTCAATCAAGGGATTGTAACAGTTGCTAGCTATTCCTAAAATCAAGGAACCATTTACTATATCTTATAGTTTTATCTTCTTTGTTCTCTATTTAAAGATACAGTTTAAATATAAGGAGGAGCTATGCATCACCACGTTGTGCGGAGCTCCTCTTTATATTTAAACTGTATCGAGATTAATTTTGAGCTGGAGCTCTGCTTCACGGTGTTGAAGCGGAGCTCCTCTTTTTACACTATAATCCATCATTTAGAATAAACAAGGCAGTTGCCTCTCCTGTTCTTAAGATGATATCAACCTAGCTCAGGTTCTTGATTTTTTCTACAGATCTCTTGTTTCCCGCTTCATCACGGCCGACTCTAATTCCCAAACTTCACTATTCTTCCTTCACTCTTTGATAGCCCAGTGCATACTCCTGTATCCGAACGCCTCAATGGTGACAAAATACGACATTTAGTTTCGTGCAATGCGAATGGTCCTCGTAGCCAAACAAAAGTACGATTTTATTAATGGAACCATCCCGAAACCAGATCCTAGCTATTGATTCAACCTATTCCCAATGGGAATGCTTGATCAAAGGATTTATCTGTCCATAGTGACATTGCAAGCAGTTTTCTATATGTTACTTCCTTTGATAAGGTGTAGAACGATCGTCGTGGTTGATTTTCTCAACAAAATGCTCCGCGAGTCAAATTTCTTGTGCAATTTCTACTCATCTTCATGATTCCTCTTATGTGCCTGTTTATTTTACTAAACTCAATGCTCTTTGGGATGAACCTTCATCCTATAATTTCGTTCCACCTTACTCTTGTGGTTCTTCAAATGCTATGACAGCTCTTTACCAACAAGAGAGGTGATGAAATTTTTAATGGATTTGAACGATTCTTAATTTGGCAATCAGGAAACAAATCTTTCTCAGGGAGCCCCTACCATCCGTGAATTGGGCCTACTCTCTTATATTTCAAGAAGAAAGGCAAAGAGAGTTACATGTGAGCCTCCCTTCTCAAGAATATGTTGCTCTTCTTGCAACCGCTCCATCACAAGCAAATAATCTTCCAATGACACCCGAGGTTCACCACGTTAGAAACTAAAATTTGACCATTATGGATAGGAGAATCACACCATTGATCATTGCTACTGTCTTCACGGTCTTTCCGCCATGGCTATCCAATGATGCCGCACCATCTATTGATTTGGTATCTCCTTTCCCAAGAACAATACCAGCAGCTTCTGAAGTTGCTTACTGCAGGTGCTAATCCTCCTTTAGACAATCTTGCAAGTAATGGTGCTAGTTTTTTTCTCGTCTCCCCCTTTCTTTCGGGCATCCACATAGGGGCTACCCATCACATGGCCTATACCAAGGCTATTTGTTCTACCCATTCTTCGCCTCAATTTATGAAATTGGTTCAATTGGCTTATATGCTAATTTTAATCTAGATAAAGTCCTTTATATTCCTACTTTTCAACATAACCTCTTTTCGGGACTGATAAACAATGAAGGCAATTTTCGGGACTGATAAACAATGAAGTAAAAGAATTAGAGGGAGTAAACTATGTTTCTTGGAAGGAACTTCAGCCCATTTTGACTCATCTGCATTAAAAAACACAACCTGCACATGACATAGGCACATCGCCATCCTTCGTCATATCGATTGCAACTTTTAGCAAAGTCTTTTGCTTCTATTGTTGGATTTGATTTGATTTTAAAATAATAAATTAATAATATTTTATTATTATTAAATTAAGATTTAATGTGTCTACGAGGGACATGCTAGTGTGTGTCTTAATCTTTTGGTTTTTTGATCCATTCAATCAATTTGGATCAATATTGGATCAAATTGTGATTGAAATCCAAGGGTTGTGATAAAGGGATATGGACCAAACTCTCCTATGCATCCATCGGTTAAGGACTTAGAGACTTTTTATTGTCCAACGGTTATTGTAGCGTTGGTTTCTTTAGATTTCAACACTATAACATATGGGTTCATGGGTGTGTTAATGGGTGATAGTTAATACCATAACCCATGATCATGGTGTCATGAGATTTAAAGCCAAACCGTGTGATTATTGGTTTGCCTCAATGCTTGGTCCCTTCACACTTTATAAATAGAGAATGAGTAAGAGAGCCTTATAGAGTTCATCCTTAGGCGTGGAAGCTCTGGCGAGATACCTCCAGACTGAGAAATATAATCTCCTATTGCAGAGGTACCGAAAGGCGGGTCCGAGACATACTTCGATGTTTCTTTTTCAGATTGATCAGCCATATTATGTGGATTGATCTTTCTTGGGACCAGATTATTTAGTTTGGACCCGTTTAATTGATCTAAATGGATTGTCTTTTTAGACAGACCTCAAGATTAATTTTTGACAATCCAAATGGATCGTCTCTTGACTAGACTAATTGGACAGACTCTTTTGGGTTTGTCCTAACTGACTAGTATTTTGAGATAATCCGATCACATCGTTAATTTTTTGGATCGGTCCTTAATTAGACTAATTCATCAACCTGAAACCACATAAGCCAAATGGGAGAGTCTGTCGAATTTTTTGGATAATCTACAACACTTAAAATAATTAAATTTAGAAGTGTTTTGAAATAATCGGCAAAATAATTTTACCTGATTTTAAACCATATTTTGTGGGACGATTTCTTGAAATTAAATTAAATTAATTTAATTGAAATCAATTTAGATACAATAAAATTAAATTGATTAATTTTATATATGTGGTTAAATTTGCAGTATATGAAAAAAATCAATTTTAATTTAAAATTAATTTATTTGGGCATTCTAAAGGAGGTTGGGTACCGTCGTTTTCCGCCAAGTAGTACAAACTTGTAAGGAAAGACCGGATGAATCCGAGCTGAGTTGAATCCTGAAGATAGAGCTGCCTTATCCCTTACATAATGGGAGGCTTCGACTATCTTCAAGAAAGACTCTTGGAGTGCCTCTCAGTTTGAGAGATTCATCATATAATTTTTGATTTTATTTCCTTGTTAATGGTAGCTAATTGTACTCTGATTTGTTAATGTTTTTAGACAAACCGTCAACATCTATTTTATTTCAAATAAATATCCTTGTCATATTTGCTCGTTGGCAAAACAAACTCATGAACTTTTCATAGAATCACAATTTCTATTACTCGTTCTTTCAATTTAATCATTGTGATATATAATATGATTATCGCACCGCTTCTAGCAGATGGACTCATATTTCTCACTATAGTTGATGAGTCAGTCTATAGGTACTCCCAATTATACTCCCAAATATACTTCCTAATCCTAACCGTTTATAACCAACCACTAAGGGCCAAGATTTCAGTTGGCTTATTTTGTCTTTTCTATTGCCACACATCAGCTCGAATCCTAACGGTTTAATAGTTGAGATAAATGGTTAGGATTAGGGAGTATATATGGGAGTACACTTTGGGAGTATCCCTAGACTAATTCATAGTTGATGACTTCTCTGGTAGCACTGGAGTTTTTTTAATGCAACTTAAATTTGAAACTAATGCACTTATACGATTTTTTTTTTCCTTCGTCAAAACCCAATAGCATCTACAGGTTCAATAATGGTCTTAAATTCTTTTCTACCAACATGCAACAATTCCAGAAAGAAAATGGTGTCCAACATAGCTCCATATAGCCTACTCTCACCTGTTTACTCTCTGTGAGTGGCGAGCGTAAACGAGTCACCATTATCAAAAAAATAAGATAACTCATATTCAAATTATTGAATGTCACGGGTTACTCGATATACACGTGGCAAAAAAGTAGTTTGATTGGATATTTATAGATCTTCCGATCAAAGAAGGGAAGATCAACCATTTCTATATCCTAAGTAAGGTCTAGTGACCATAAGGGGTTAATGCTGTAAACTAGGATCTAATCGGATGGTCTAAACATGTCCTAGCGAACCGAATTTTTTGACACGTGTCTCCAATGGATCCAACTTAACATCCAATGGTCGGATTTACAAAAGAAATGCCATGTATCATATTTTTAGAGGGACGGCCCATTACAAACTTCAATGAGCATGACTCATTAGTGTATATATATATATATACTAGCAGGTGGCACGTGCGATGCACATGAGAGCGAGGGGAAGGAGTTAACCACAGTTAATAGGAGTTAAAAGGGACACGTGTTGACCCGTGGGTGCGATTGAATTGAACTCTCTTCGAGTTCAATCATGATTGGCTGTGATTCTATTCTTTGAATTGATAAATGAACAAGGGGTAGTTTGGGGATTAAAGTAAAACATTAAATCAAAGTTTGTTTTATATGAGGGTAGTTTAGGAATTTTCGGAAAAATGAGGCTACCTGTTCCTCTCGCAATTATAATAGTAAAGATATATATATCATGACTTTGCCACCCGTCCAAACAAGATCTTGTAGAGACATCAAAACTAGATGAGAAAAGGCGAGCATACTCTTCACAATTCAAAAAATTCCACGCAGTCCACTTGTGGCTGGTTGACTTGCCACCCAAGATCATCAATGGGTTGAGTTAAACCATTAATGGGTCGAATGTCTAACCCAAATTAACCCAATGAAATCCGCTTGCCTGAAACGTTCCAATTGACCTAAAAAGTTTTCTTTGAACCGACTGAGTTATGAAAAAATGTCAACTTTCATTATACAAGCCATTCTAAAACTTATAAGACCCTTTTTTTTTTTTTGGTAATCGTGGGGTGTCCGCAACTCAAGACTCCGACTAATCCCCACGAGTCGCCCAGTAGGACCCCCACTTTAGGCGACAAGTTACGAAAGTGCATCCTAGGATATAGGGCCCATTATCCAGACTAAAAAACCAATTACTAAAGACAACTTATTAAAATTATAGGAGTTTTAAAACAAAATGCTAGAAAAAATACATAGGAAATTAGAGATGAAGAGAGAACTCAGATCAAAATTAGGATAAAAAAAAAATATTTTTTATTACTTTCAAGGGTTCATATACTTTTGCTATTTTCATTTGAGTAGTAATCTAAAATTTCAATAAAGCATGTTCTTAATAAAAGTTTTTGTTAGGGTTTTTCTTATTAAATAAAAATTCATGTGGTCTGGCACAATCCTTAGTTTTCAAAACTCGGATTGTATTGCTGTCAATAGAAAATGTTAAGGTTAATGGGTCCCACTAAAGAGATGTGATCAAACAGGGACTCTTTAAGTGTTATTAAAGCTAACAACATGGTCAGAGTTGACAACCGTTAGATCTTTGGTGTGATCCCTCTTAGCCCTTAGATCTTATGATAGGTAGGTTTTCAAGGGTATATAAACAAAGGGGGAGTCCCTCTTTTCTCTTACCTCATTTAGAAGCCCCATTAAATCAGACCTAAGGAGAAAAGAGAAGACTCCTCTCATCCCTTTCAAGTGCTGAGAAACCCAGGATCACACCGTGAAGGGAATAGGGAAATTCCAGCGAAAGGTATGAGATTATTAGTTTCAATCTCTGTCTGTTTTGATTATGAATTCTAGAAAATTAATTATATGGTCTAGATCTAGGATTGGAATAATATTGATTAGATTTAAAATTGTTTATTATTCTGAATCCAAAAAATTGGTATCAGAGCGCAGGCTTGATCATGTGATTAATCTTTTCTTAATAATCAATTTTAAGTGGGTTTTATTTTCGGATCTAATTAATCAATTTTTTTTAAAATTGATCTTGTGATTCGGATTTAAGGAAGAAATAGAAATTTAAAGGTGACCGTCCTATGAAGGTTATGGTTCTTCGAATTTAGGGATTTCAGTCTCTTTAAGATCGCGAGTTTGCACTCACCTACATTGAATAGCTAGTCTTGCCCAAAGGTGTTTAGGGACTTCATGTAGACTAAGTGGGGCAGAACGATTTGTGCGTAGCGGTGAGAGAAGGATAACCCTCTTGCCTAAGGTGTGGAAGTGTCCTAATCAATCCAAAACGTGATAGATCAGTTTTGTGCGCGACTGTTGTTACCAATTGGGGGGTGAATTGCATGTCGAAATCTCTTACCCAAATGTGTGATTAGCTGATGTGCCCACCTGTCCCGTAAAGTGGAAGTCCATTTATAATCAGTCAAAGTCCATTCTCCAGTAGAGTCAGCTCAAAGTTGGCTATTTATTCCCGCTGGTGCGGGAAGAATAGTGAAACCAGGGCAAAGCGAAATCAGCAGACTGTCCTGGATGATACAGATATTAGAAGATCAATATATCCCGGGGGGAAATTACCAACAATTGGACCATTCGAGCTGGGGGCGATCCCGTTTAGCAGGCCAGATATATATAGAGAGGCAAAGATTCGTGCAATGGCTTAGGGTCACGGCTCTCACTCCCTTATATCCAATTCATCTGAATTTTCAAACTCATTGTCATACTCTCTAGAACTCTTGCTTATTCTTATCAGCAACCTATTCCGATCTCTCCAGGTGAAGCAATCGGGCGGCTATGTTTACCCTTTTTATCTTGCTTCCCAATCAGACAATGGGGCCGTTGTCTGCACTGTGTTACATTCCCCTTCAATAAAACAATCGGGCGGTTGTCTACACTATATTGGCTTGCTACCAGGTGAAGCAGTCGGACGGCTGTCTTTACCCTTTTTATCTTGCTACCCAGTCAGACAATGGAGCCGTTGTCTGTGCTGTGTTGCATTCCTCTTCAGTGAGAATATCGGGCGGTTGTCTGCACAATCTTGGGTTCCTACCAGGTGAAGCAGTCAGGCAGCTGTCTTTACCCTCCTTATATTGCTACCCAGTCAGGCAATGGAGCCGTTGTTTACACTATGTTGCATTCCTCTTCAGTGAGACAATCGGACGGTTGTCTCCACTATCTTGGCTTGCTAACAGGTGAAGCAGTTGGGCGGTTGTCTTTACCCTCCTTATCTTGCTACCCAGTCAGACAATGGGGTCGTTGTCTGCACTGTGTCGCATTTTCCTTCAGTGAGACAATCAGGCGATTGTCTACACTATCTTGGCTTGTTACCAGGTGAAGCAGTCAGGAGACTCTCTTTACCCTCCTTATCTTACTACCCTGACAGACAATCGGGCGGTTGTCTACAGCGTTGCATCCCACCTCAGGTGAAGCAGTCGGGCGGCTGTCTTTACCCTCGTTTATCATTGTCAGATAATCGGATGGTTGTCTGTGACTTCGCTTCTCCTTCACTAATCAAGGAGTATACTGTCACGATCGTGTGATCGGGTGTCAGTTGCGGCCTCCAGGGAAATTCTTTTCGCTCGATTAGCTCACTAATCAAGGAGTATACTGTCACGGTCGAGTGACCAGATGCCAGTTGCGGCCTCCAGTGATGTTAGTCTTGCGCTCCTCATTTCCTTCTTACTCTTTTAGCTCACTAATTAAAGAGTATACGGACATAGTCGTGTGATCGGCTGTTAGTTACGACCTCCAGTGACGCTAATCCTACACCCATCATTGTTTTGCTTCTATCTCTGGTAAGGTAGTCGTATGACCAACCTTCACCTCATCTCTATTGGAGTGGACGTGTGTTCACTCCCTTTATCTATCATGTTTGCTCTCATCCTGCTTTGGTGTAAAATTGATTGATTCCAGTCTTTGTCGTTCAATTGCCAACTCGGCATTCTCCGACAAAAAGGGGCAGTTGTCAGCACCCCATTTTTACACCCTCCCCTTTTAAACCATGGTTAATCAACTGAACCATGGTTAACTTGACATCACCCTATGTAAACCCTAGACCTAACCTTAAGTTTAGCTTAGTCCAAGCCCAAGAAAAACCCTAAGCTAAAGCCCTTGGGCTCAAGGCCCATAGCATAGCAATCCAAAAAACAAAAAAAAATGGATCAAAAGCCCAAACCAAGGCCCATGGCCTTTTAGGGTGGGACCCACCTAAAGAAAAAATTAAAAAACTGAAATAAAAAAAATTAAAAAAAAAAAAAAAAGAAGTTTGAATTTTGGGCGCCAACCCCATGTGGCAAGGCCAGCATGCGTGGCCACAGCCACATGCGGGTTGGGCCCTAAATGGTAACCCAAAACAGCAAACAGTATATAACAAAAAAAAAAAAAATTAATTAAATCTACTGTTCATCGTCCCCTACCTCCGGACGTCCAACAGCCTACCACACCCCTGGCTCTCCTGCCCCCTCTGGCTGCTCCAACCTTTGTCCCCCACACCTGAGCCTCGTCCTCATCCTTATCCTTCCCCTCCTTTCCTTTAAAACCCTCCACCACAGCCACGGTTTAGGGGGGTTTGAAATAAAAAATATAAACAAGTTGAGGACGCCCAAAAACCTCACCAAGAACCCCCTGTCACGCCCCAGCTCTCCTTTCTTCACTCTCAGTCCATCTTCTCCACTTCAAAAATCTCCTGTGATTCGGCCAGGAGCTCCCCTAACACCACCTTCAGCTCACCCTTGTACATAATCCATTCATTCAACAAGAGGGCAACAAGTTCGTGGTTCGATTTTCAACCTAAGGCAATGGTGGCCACTGGTCCAAATCAGCATGCCAAACAAACAACCAAGTGGTCACCTATGCACGCCCATTCAGTCACGATCTTCACCTGTAAACCACCCACAAACCCTCACTAAACCTTCAATCTCACCCTGTATAAACCAGTCATAGAACAGTCCTGTAGCTGCCCCATTCATGCCCATGATAGTCCTAGAAATAACCCCAAACAGCAGCTAATTTTCCAGTAGCGCCACAAATCTTCTCCATCTTTTCCTATGGCTTGAACAACAAAGAGCCCCTTCACCTCCAGATCAGTGGCCACAAGTTACCTTCTCCCTTTTCCTTTTTAATTTGGTAGGAGATCTATCAGCCACGACCAGCACACCACTACGCCAACATCTCCTCTTGGCATGCCCAGATCAGCCATCTTGCGGCCTCCTTCACACCCAACAGCAAAGTTGCCCCATTCTCCCCTCTACAAGCAGCCGCAGGTAAGTCCTCTTTCCCATTCCTTTCTTAACTTAACTTGTATTCAAACTAAATTAGTTTAGTTAGATTAAAATTTGTTAGTTTCCTCATGCTTAATTTAGTTTAATTTAAATTTTTTTTAGCTAACTTAAATTCTGTTTTATTTTTGGTTTAGCGTTAATCTCTTTCAAATCTGAAAATAGTTTAGTTAGATTAAGAAGCTTAGTTGGTCTCTCTGTGAGTAAAATTTGTAGATGCTTAGTTAGTTGGTTTTCAAATACATAGCTGGGTTAGTAGAATAGTGATCTGTAGAAGCTTAGTAAGTCTCTTTTCAAACACATAGCTGGTTAGTAGCATCTCAGTTAGTTTCTTTTCAAACACATAGCTTGGTTAGTAGTAGAAACTGAGTTAGTTTCTTTTCAAATACATAGTTTAATTGATTAGTAGTTTAGAAATATGTAGAAGTTCACTAAGTCTCTTTTCAAATGCATAGCTTGGTTTGTAATTGTTTAGTTAGTTTCTTTTCAAATACATAGCTTGGTTTGTAATTGCTTAGTTAGTTTCTTTTCAAATACATAGCTTGATTAGTAGTTAAGTAAGGCTTAGTTTAGATTAGTTTAAACTTTACAAGTAATATTAACATCCATTTTGTTAAAATCTGATCTTAGATTAGTCTTAAATCAATTAAAATTAGAATCTCTAGATTAGTTTTTAAAATATGTGAGGTTACTTTTAACTTTGAAGTCGGTTTGACTTAGGCTAGATTCATAGGATAATCTTAAGATCCAATGTAGGACTAGATATAGCTTTTAATAAGCTTCTTAGATATAATTATTTTGGACCTTTTTCTAGATTAGTTTTACCAGTTAATTTTTAGGACGATTTTGATAAACCTTGGTAAATTGATCAACCCTTTGTGAACTAGATTACCTTTAGGACAATATTAAATAACCATAGTTAGTTTAAGTCTGTTGCTCCGCAATGAGCCTAAACTAATATTCAAAAAATCCAAAAAAAAAACTGAAAAACATTCAAAAACAAAAAAAAAACAATACAAAATCAAAAAGACCAAAATTGACCATCTTGTTTGCTTTCTTAACTGTGGTTAGGCTCCCTAATCACAGTTAATACCTTTCTAATTGGGGTTAGACTCGACCCTGCACTTGACCAACCAGGTCAACTAAACTCTAGCCTTCAGGCTAAACCCTTGACAACCCTATGCACACACACACACCTAACCTTGGCACGGGCTTATGTGTCAGAACTACGCTTGGTCTGATCTCACATGGTGAGTACGTAGGTAACCCTACTCGGGTTTGTCCCTAGCCCATCTAGCTTTCTATCTTTCTTGAGTTAGCATTTGTTTAAAAACTTAGGCATTTTAACTAATTTTGAGATTAAATTTAGGGAGTAGGTAATCATTGTAAAATGGGGGTCCTGGGGTGCCTAACACCTTCCTCAGGACTTAATCGAACCGCTTCCCCTAACTCTGATAGACCATTTGCCTTATCCAAATCAATCCAGGACCTATCCCTTAGAATGAATAGGTGGCAACTCTTAGTCAAACAACCATAATGTGAAAGTGGGTAGGAAAAAATCTCATGCTCATAACTGGGATTGAGCCTCTGAATGGTTCAAACTATAGTTCTTGGAAAATACAGTTAGATATAGTTCTGGGGTACCTTGATTACGACTTTTTCCTACTGGAGGAAAAGCCGGTTACTCCCACTGCTGAGTCTTCAAACTCAGATAAGTCCTTGTATTCGAAGTGGGAGAAGACCAATAGGATGGCTATGATGATCATTAGGGCTTCTGTTCAAGAAACCATCAGAGGTGGTATTCCTGCTGCTGATACTGCTAAGGTTCTTCTTGAGAATATCAAGAAGCAATTTATGAGGTCTGTTAGGTCTCGTCAGTATAGTTGTTTGACTCAGCTGATTTCATTGAAGTATGATGGTGCTGGAAATGTTCGGGAACACATCTTGAAGATATCTACGTTGATTATCTCTCTTAGAGAGCTGGAGTTGACCATTGAGGACGACATCATGGTGCATTTGGCTGTAGCTTCGCTTCCTCAATCATTTGATGCTTTTAAGGTTAATTATAGTGTACAAGATAGGAAGTGTGACCTGCATGAACTGATAGCTGTATGTGTTAGTGAGGAAGAGCACATGAAGCGTGGGAAAGCTGAATATGCGAACTTGGCTGTGAATTCTGGTAGGAAGAAGAATTTTAAGAATAAAGGGTTCCAGAAGCCTAATTCACAAAATTTCTAGTAAGAACAAAATTCAGGACAGAGTCGAGGACAGAGTTCAGATCATAATTTGAGACAGAATTCAAGACATAATCAAGGACAGAGTTCGGGACATCAATTTCAGAGAAATGATAATATTGAGGAACCAGAGGAAATTGAGTGTTTCTTCTGTAAGGGGAAAGGTCACATGAAAAGAAACTATTTCAAATATAAGAATTGGTACAGGAAGAACAAATGAGTTCATTCATCGACGAATCGCCAAGGCTGAGGAGTTGCTGATTTTTGAGGAACTCTACACCAACAGTATTGGAGGCTGCTGGAACTTGTTGATTAATATTAAACTTTATTTATGTTTTTACTATTAGATGTTATTTTCATTGTGCCGTTGTTTGGGCGAGATATTATTTATTTTGGATTGAATACAGTTTAGTTTTATCCTTGTGAGGAGTACACTCTCCATTAGACATATTTTTCAGACAATTGGTAATAATATATTACTGGAAGATCTTTATTAGCTAACCTTGGACTCATATTTTATGTCATTCTTGTTATGTATGTTTGTTAATTTTATTAGATTTTCTCTAGATAATTGTGACAATTTGAATGGTAAACTTAAAGTAATGATCTACTTGGATCGGTGGACATATGATAAGGTCAGTGGGAGCAGGTTTGTAAGTTATATTTTAGATATCAAGATTACTAGAAATCATATTTCTAGACGTTTGGAGTTATCTCATAGTATTTCATGTTGGTTTACAAGAGAGATATACTGAACTAGAAATTTAAAAGTTGTTTAGACTCTGACTTTACTTGTTTTCAGGATAGTTTGAAATCCTCATCAGATTATGTGTTGTTGCATGTTTGGATTATAAACCCGTTAACTAAAGAACTCTCCACCAGGAATTTTTAAAGAACTTGTCACTATTATGGAACTTTTAGAATCTTTTGATTATTTTATTTAGTAGGAGTGTTGTTTATTTACATTCAGTCATTTATATGATATACATGTCATTGTTTTACACTCTCAAATATTGATATGTTATGGTTATGCAAATTAAATAATTGATGCATAATTTAATTGTGCTTATGTTTTGAATGCACGTGCAAAAGGTAAAGACATCAAGTGATGAACTTCACATGACGAATGTCATTGATGTCAGGTTTGCCCGAGAGCCTCGCACAAAGCTCTCAAGTTGTTTGGGCTGAACATGGTTGGGCACAATGTTTGAGGCCTTCATTCTAGATACAAGGTGATGGACTTCACATAGCGGTTGCCGTAAAGTATCGGAATGACATGCATATGCTTAAATGCATGTAGCGTAGACAATTTTTGGACGTGCACATTTTTAATCACATAAGGTTGTGTACAGTCCATATCACACCATACTTTGCCACCATAAAGAACCGCTTTGAAACATTAGTATGACTAGCTGTTTGACCATGGAGTGGCTTGCATCATAGTAATGAACACTAGTAGATGCTAAATGCTTCCATGATCACCGTTAGTGGTACTTTTGAATCAAAGTGACAGTTAAAGAACACTTAATTCTTGACAGCAATGTTTTTCAAAATTAAAAGAATGGCCACTCATGTTTTTAAGGTTGTTCAATCCAAAGAGTCATTTTATTTTATTTAAGGATTGCTTGGACCAAGTGGGAGATTGTTAGGGTTTTTCTTATTAAATAAAATCTCATGTGGTCTGACACAATCCTTAGTTTTCAAAACTCGGATTGTATTGCTGTCAATAGAAAATGTTAAGGTTAATGGGTCCCACTAAAGAGATGTGATCAAACAACGACTCTTTAAGTGTTATTAAAGCTAACAACATGGTCAGAATTGGCGACCGTTAGATCTTTGGTGTGATCCCTCTTAGCCCTTGGATCTTCTAATGGGTAGGTTTTCAAGGGTATATAAAGAAATGGGGAGTCTCTATTTTCTCTTACGTCACTTAGAAGCCTCATTGAATCAGACCTAAGGAGAAAAGAGAAGACTTCTCTCATCCCTCTCAAGCGCCGAGAAACCCAGGATCACACCGTGAAGGGAATAGGGAAATTCCAGCGAAAGGTATAAGATTATTAGTTTCAATCCCTGTCTATTTTGATTATGAATTCTAGAAAATTAATTGCATAGTCTAGATCTAGGATTGGAATAATAATGATTAGATTTAAAACTATTTATTATTCTGAATCCCAACAGTTTTATGTTTTTTCTTTATTATTATTTTAATATTTGGGTGAAAAGTGAAGTTATTTAAAAAAAGGATTCAATCTTTGGGATTATTTTTCAAAGTATATTTTTAGTGAGAAAGTGAACTAATTTTTTTATTTTTTTTTCCATTTAGATTGATTGTAGATTTGTAGTAGCTATGCATATTAATTACCAAATATTCGTAAAAATATCTAATATGGATGTTGTAAATTTATACTTTTATGTTGCATTCATGTGTTGCAGGAAGTTATGAACAAGTTTTATTATTATTGAACTTTAAATTTTATTTATTTTTAATTGTTTGAAATAAATATGTTTTTTTTTTCAATTCTTATAAGAGACTTATGAGCTACTATTTAACTATTGAAATATCTTTATATGAAAATGATTATTCCGGAGCTTTTCAAATATATATTTTGGTGTAAAAATGAGATTATTTTAGATTTTTGTTTTCCAATCTATGAGAATTTTTTTGCTTTAATGTATTTTGATTGATGATGGTAGCTATGCATGTCAAGTACCAAAATATTTGATATCCGTATTGCAAGTGTTATAGTAGTAGTTCATTCATTGGGTCAACCAGGGTTTGGACCGACCCACCTCCTTACCTCCTTGGGCAAGTCAATGTCCGGTCTGGATTTAAAAACATTGGCTAGTTTTGGATTTGGATTTGGATTTGGGTTCAACTGATATAATAAAATCAATCGATTTCCTACAATTTCATGCACATCAAGCATACCATTCATTTGATTGTGGCTCTACGGGTATTCTTTCTCTCTTGCTGGGAAGAAAAAGAGGAGAAACTGGGAGGAGTAAAAGATTTTTCACTTACCAGGAAGAAACCCCACTCAGCACAGGCCGAGCTGATAGCCCGAATTGTGGACGCCCTCCGGTCAATTGGGCCATCCAGATCTTTCAAATCTACGACGGGAATTGACGCATCGCAAACCGGTAACGGAGAGGTAGGTAAGGGCAAAATGTATTCAGATGGGATCGACTGTAAGTTGCAGGCAGTCTCAACCAGGTACTTGACACCTTTGCTTGAATCATGGCTGCACGGCCGGTCGTAGGAGAAACCGGTGCATGTAAGTAGAGAGAAGCCATGTGTAAGGCAAGGCATGCAAAACCTGACTACACACCACAATTATAAGGACGCTCATTTTTGATTGGGCCAGATTGGATTCTTCTTGCGCCTTCTTGGTCCCATCCTTATCATGAGAGCAAAACTAAAATCAGATCACAACCGCAATTCAACTCCAATTGCATCTGTGTCATAATCTGATTGGAAGGAATAAAAATTTTGAATTCAAAAATTTCACCCCTCCAATCAAAATATGACACATGCGATTGAACTCTCTTACATTCAATCGCAATTGGCTATGATCTGATCTCAGCAAAACTTGGTAACAATGAAGTTTGTAATTTTTGACATTAACTATGAACATGAGCTAGCTCTGTTGTATAGTCTATTGGAGCAACCCAAAATTTGCTTTTGCTTTTGAAAGTGGTAGTTTGGTAATTATTAATATAAAGTAGAGTATTTTTTAGAGGACTATGAAGAGGACCCAAGGGTCCTCTTCTAAGCTTACTGCAGTGTCTCCGTGTCCCTTTTAACCCGTGTTTAATCATGATTAAGCTTAATTAAATTAAAATAAATATTTTTGTTTTTGGTAATAAGAAAATGGGCATAGTCCGGGGGGTAAACAGTATAACAGAGAACAACAATGTAAAATCTATGAGATACACCGGATCTAATATATAATCTTTAATTAATATTTTTTTGATAATTGTTGAGATTATGATTAGAATCGGTTGGATTATAATCTTGGCAGATATCCAAACCATGCTAATCAAAGATTATTTATAATATCTCATAGATATTACATTATTGTTATTCTAATATAATATTTTCCTAATAAATGGCACCCAACCATGCCCTTATGGCATGAATAATAAAAGAGGCGTTCTAAACCTATTGTATCCTCTACTCAGCAAAAAAAAAAAAAAAAAACCAACACGGTATTGGTTTTGACTCGTGATTCTATCCGGTTGTAACCAGACTCGGGAAGTCCAGTTAAGCCACTGACGCTGCCATGTGTCCCTTTTGACATCCATTAACTGTGGTTAAGATTCACTTATCCTAGGATTCACCCACTTATCTTTGGCTTTTAGAATAAACAAAATTAACACAAGTTAAAATTCACTAACTCCTAAGGTTTTTTTAATAATTTAGAAATCATCTTTCACTATTGCCCCATTAATTTGCATCTTTCATTTCAAGAAATGCTTTTGAGACCACAGAAGGGTCGAGGACAACCGAGACTGTGCATTCGTGCACGAGATTTCAGGTGGGGCCTATCATGCAAATGTGGGCCCCACCTGAAATCCCATGCATGGATGCACGGTCTCGATGGTCTCGGCCCTTTTGCGGTCTCTGTAGCAAAGTCCTTACAATCTAGACATAAGTACAATTTAGTCTGATCTACATTCCTTGTGTGATCTTTATTTCTATACTGGTCCAAGGTTGAACATGAGTTTGTTATTGATTGAAGATATATCACCTTCATAATCTCTTGGTTAGGCTGAAAATTAGACTGATTTTATTTTTGCATAATTAGAGACTTATTCATGTGTGTATGTTTTGCAATTTTACATGCACTCTGACTGATTCTGTTGAGAGGTCTATTTCCTAATCTTTAGGTGTATGTCTTATCCCAAAGTGTAATTTAAGATGATCAATCTAGAATGACCATATTGTTAGTCATCCCTATGTTGTGTATCTTCCATGAGCAAAAGTTGGTGCAATAAAAAAAGTTACCTACTAGGCTAGTGTGAAAACTACTATTGGGTGCTAACAGTAAGTAATGGCTAATTATGTAGACAGTAGGTAATGAGGCTGAATATGAAGCTCTGATAGTAGGTTTTGAGTTGGCTATTGAAATCCTGGTGGATGATCTTACCATAGTTGGGGATTTGAAACTCGTCATTAAAAAGGTTCAAGGTGATTATGTCGTGCAAAGAGTCAACATCCTTCCCTATCACAAGAGAGGAACCAATTGTTTGCTCAAATGCTGAGGATCAGCCTCTTCCATCTCTGCAGAGGACTCAGCAGTCAGGATGATGCCTTGGCCGGTCTCGCAGGATCTCTAACTCTACCATCCGACAGGGTGTTGACTATTACAATGGGGAAAGAAGAAGTCTCAAACCCTTCCGGATATAGACTTCCTGGAAGCAGTTTGCTCTTTGACAATTAAAGAAAAAGACGAAGACTGACGACAACCCTTCATTGATTATCTCCAACATGGTCGACTGCCCGGATACCATGCCAAGCGTGCTGAAGTCCATCAAAGTGTCAAAAACTTTGTAATGCTGGAAGATACTCTGTACAAACGGTCCCTAGATGACATCGTAATGAAATGTCTCTCAGGAAATGAAATTGATTAATTCATGGAAGAAACTCATGCTGGGATCTGTGGTGCCCACCAAGCTAAGCCCAAGCTTCAAATGCAGTTGAAAAGATTGGGCTACTATGGGCCCACGATAATCACTGATTGTCTTGAATATGCAAGAAAATGCAAAGTGTGTTAGCTTCATGCTGACTTCATACATTGTGCTATGGAGCCTCTTCACATGACATGTTCATGACCTTTCGTGGTATGGGGAATAGACCCCACCATCATCTGTTAGGCATCATCAATACATCCTAGCTGCGATAGACTACTTCTCAAAATGAGGTCGTCGCTCTCAAAGATGTCAAACACCACTTAGTGGCTGACTTCATCCAAACCAATATTATCTATCGGTTTGGAATTCCTAAAAGCATCATCATAGATAATGGGCAACCTTTTCGAAGCGCCCTGATACATAAGTTGTATGCCAAATTCGGCATCCAAGAAAATCATTATACCCTGTACTATACAGTCACGAATGATTTCAACGAAGCCTTCAACAAGACTTTGTGTAAAATCCTCAAGAAAGTGGTGGACAAAAGCAAATGGCACTGGCATGAACGCTTGCCTGAAGCACTCTGAGATACAGAACTACTTATTCAACTCCAACTCAAGCCACGCCATATTCCCTAGTCTTCGACGGTGAAGCGGTTCTTCCCCTAGAAATTCAAATTCCCTCTCTACAAGCAGCGATTCAACAGTCTATTACAAAAGAAGACTCATCTAAGGTTCGTCTTATAGAGCTTGAAACTCTTGATGAACGTCGTCTCCAAGGCCAACAGAATCTAGAGATATACCAACAAAGGCTAATGAATGCTTTCAACAAAAGAGTAAGACTAAGGTCTTTCAAATAGGGGATTTAGTCTTAATGGTCAGGACTCCAATCATCGTCACTCGTCGAACCAAGGGAAAGCTCGAACCAAAGTGGGAAGAGTTCTACGTTATCGAGAAGGTACATTCCAATGGAGCATACTTGTTGCGTCAATGAATGGAGAGAGAATCATCCAACCAACCAATACAAGATTCCTAAAACGATATTATTCTTAGAAATCGAAAGAAAAGCTAGCTAGACCAAAACATGAAAAGACGGTCTAGGCAAAAATTAGAGCACACAAAAAGACTCGCTAAGTTGAAAATCTGACAAGACGGCTTACGCAAAATTAGAGTCAAAATCAAAGCTCGCTAAGTTGAAAACCCTAAGGAGTGGATTAGGCAAAAATTAGAGTAACAATGACTCACTAAGTTGAAAATCCGAAAGGACAACTTAGGCAAAAAAATTAGAGTCAAAACAAAAAGCTCGCTAAACCAAAACTTCCAAAAGTCAGTCTAGACAAAAATTAGAGCGATTTGATAGGCTCCTGAATATGAGCTAAAACAGTTCACCGTGCTTCAAAAGTCTTGAAGATACAAGACCGAAGTCCAAACCTTTTTACGTATGAACGGAAACTATTTATTCGCTCTCAAAATACGAATTTAAGATTCAAAAGTTTCTAAGATACAAGACCAAAGTCAAAACCTTCCTATGTATGAACGGAAACTACTTATTCGCTCTCAAAATGTGAATCCAATCTTTAAAAATCTCTAAGATACAAGAGCGAAGTCAAAATATTCCTAGATAAGAATGGAAACTATCTATTCGCTCTCAAAGTACGAATCCAGGCTTCAAAATCTCCAAGATATAAACCGAAGTCAAAAACTTCCTAGGTATGAACGAAAACTACATATTCGCTCTCAAAACACGAATCTAAATGCCCCTTTCCTGAACTATGTTTGGATTGATCCTATTATGAGTACGTAGGCAACCTAAGAAAATCAACTTGGGTTCAGGTAGTTTTTCTAAAAGAACACTATTCCCCTGTGATAATTGTCCCTCAATATGGACAAAACGAAGAAAACTACTACCTGGTATACCAAGAAGAAACCAAAACTCTAAGGAAAGACTTTTCACCATTAAGGGAAAGCACTCAAAAGAAGCGTACTTATTGAATACAACAGACGGACAAAAGAGTATCTCCTCTGACCAAAGTAAAATTTTCAAAGTGATACCATCCATGAGAATCAAACAAAAGCTTGCTAGACCAAAATCTCAAGAGATGGTTTAGGAAAAAATTAGGGCACCAAAATACCTGCTAAGTTGAAAATCTGAAATGACGACTTAGGCAAAAATTAGGGTAGCAAAGTTCGCTAAGTTGAAAACCCGAAAGGGTGGCTTATGCAAAAATTAGGTCACTAATGGCTCGCTAAGTTGAAAATCTGAAAGGACGGCTTAGGCAAAAATTAGAGTCGAAATCAAAATGCCCGCTAGACTAATACTTCAAGAGTCAGTCTAGGTAAAAATTAGAACAACAAAAAGCTCGCCAAACTAACATTCCAAGAGTCAGTTCAGGCAAAAATTAGAGCAATTTGAGAGGCTCCTGGATAAGATTCATTATCTGTCAAAGACTCAAAATACAAGTTTAAATCTTTATAGTTACGAACGGAAACTACCTACTTGTTCTCAAAATACAAGTTTAAACATTCCTAGATACGAACGGAAACTACATACTCGTAAATACGAGTTTAAATCACCCCAAATATTGGAACTACGTTTGACTTAATCTTATCATGGGTATGTAGGCAGCCTGAGAAAATCAACTTGGGTTCAACCAGTTGTTCTAGAAGAACATCATCTCCCTGGAATGTGAAAAGTCATTGTCACCTTCCAATATTGGGTGACTTGGAAGAAAAAAAAAAGGAAAAATTGCTCGTTGGAACAAGGTTCAGGCAAAAATTAGAGAAAAACTGACAGACTCCTAAACACGAGTTAAAATTGTTTAAAATGCTCCTGATGGCTCCTTGACATAGGTCGAAGCCGTTCATCAAAATGAACCTTTTTGGATATGAAATGAAACTATTCACACTCTCTTTCAACTATAAGTGACAAAAGAGAGAAAAGAAGAAAAATGTTCGATGAATCGAAAACTCAAGGAAAAGATCAAGATGGAAGCTAGAGCGACATTTGCTCTAATGTTATCAGGGTCGAGTTTTGCGTAACTCAGTTAAATCTCGTTGCACGAATCTCAAAGAGACATTTGTGGGCAATGAAATCTCACCGTCCGCAAGGCGGGTGCATGGTGCACCTGCCCGCACCAAATCACCACCCATAGAATTGGTGGTTGGACTTCGCACGTGCCAAAGGTATGTGCGCCAGCTGGCCAAGGGCTGACTTACCGCCAACCCGACAAACATTTAATTTTGGCAGCTGGACAATGATGCCCTACAAACACTCTTCGTGTCAGTCCCCATGGGACTAACACGTGGTTAGGGTTTGTCCTTATGGACAGACCCCATGTTAAGACCCTACGGACAGACTCCATGAGTCCAACAGTGAGTTAGCTTGGTCTACAGCCATAAAAGTCCATAGACCTAACTCAGACCACGAGCAGGACCCATGATCCCATATATCCCTCTGGTCCGCAGACTGACCAAGGTCAGTGACCTGGTTCACGGCCTAAATAGGCCTTGACCTGGGTCAACCACTTTCTCCAACTGGCAATTAGTACCTGACTGTCACATGACAGAGAATCTCTAATGAAAAAGGAACTCTCTACTAGCTTTTGGGGATCCCAAGATAAGAATCTCCTCTTCCATCCCAATGAAAGGGTGCCACATAGCACCCCATTCAAAATAGGAGAGTAATCCACTCCCCTTTTGGAAGATATGATTCCTCATCATTTTTAGGAGAAATGTTTTATCCTCCCAGGTTTCCCCAAAAGGGAAATCAATTTGGAGTCATTAAAAAAAAACTCATAAACGTCCCAGGTTTCCCAAAAATAAGGAAAACCAACTGTCTTTGACAGATGACCGTCTATAAGGAGAATTGACCTCTTTTGATTCCCTAAAAAATAGGAAATCAAAAGAGAGTCTAAAAAAGATTCTTCAAAACATATAAAAGGAGGGTTCCTCACAAGAAACCCTCAGGAGCTTAACACAACAACAACAATAAATAAATAAATAAATAAAAAAAACTTTTCTTTTATTTTCTTTTGAAGGAACAAAGCAAGCAACCAGTGAAGAAGAAAGATCTTCCATTCATGGAGAACATCAGGTGAACCTCTCAATATGGCCACCTTTTTTTTTTTCATTTTCTTGACACAAAGATCTCTATGATGCATCTGTAACGCCTACATGAGATCTGAGCAATCCCTTTGAATAAATAAATATATTTTATTTAAATATTTGTTCTTCTTTATTTCTTCTTCTTAATCAGAGGTTCTTCCTCAAATCAGGAAGATAATTAATAATTCGGGTTTACTCGAATTGGAAGGATAGTTCCCCACATAAAATAATAAACTCCATATAACAATGAAGGTAATCCAACCGTAAGGTTCAAGATGTCCAACCATCAAAAGACGCTTGAAATTTACGTGTTACACTGCCGCTAATTTGTTCCCGAGAATGGTAGGACGGGAAACCAAAAGTGGTATAGGAAAAGCTTTCCATGGTGGTTTTGTAAGAAACCGCCGTTACAAATATTATAGTGCAACGGTTCTTAAAAAACTATCGTTAATATAGTGTCGAAAACACTAATCGACGGCGGCATTATAAAATCGTCATCCTAAGTAAGTATTAGCGGTGGTTTTTCTTAACTGCCGGTAAAGGCATTTAGTTTTGTAGTGTGAAACCCCCCTTGAAATTTTTAAAAAAAATCTTATAGTACTAATAAGAGCATAGCTTGGGAGGGGGGCCAGAGCTGGGGGAGCATAGCTTATGAGAAAATGTATATTCCTTACAAAATGGACACAAACAGCTGCTATGGCCAATGAACTTGGCCATTGAAAAAAATTTGAGGGGAGTACACCCCAAAACCCCCATTGTTAGCTCCCCTGCAAGAGGCCTACTGAGATGTCTAATTTGATTTACTGAAATAACAAAGTGAGATATTTGTGTGTGTGGGTTCTTGATCGATCTGATGGCATGCCTCTTAGGGTGGCAGATAGCTCAAATAACATTGTTGCTTGATTTGGGCCAGCTATGAATAAAAGGAAAAGATGACCCATCAATTGTATGATTCCAATTTAAACAAATCATATATACTTCAGAAATTAATAAAAAAGAATAAGTGAAGCTGTGCTTTACATTAAAACAGGACTAAGAAGCTGTAATTGTATCATAATAAAAATCAAAGAAAGAAAGAAAACCTGTGGGACAGTTTAATTAGAATCTCCGGATAGAACAGTACTCCCAAAAGAATCAAAAACATGATCGAGTACAGCGCTGGTGAAATCACCGCTCATCAACACATCAAAAAATGTGGGAATTGGAGTTCAGTTCATCAACGCTGCACTCAATGATGTTTTTTTGGAGCTGGGTGTCTCCCACCAATGCCTGCTTCCATCGTTTCGGATCCCATCATCTTTCATTTCTCGCCTTCTCTTTATATCAAATGAGGAAGCAAGCTAATAGGAGATGAAGTACATTGAATTGTATCCCACTTGTACTACCATTATTAAACTAATGGTTCCTCTCTTATAGCTTGGATTTTGGTAGCCCCACTCATCTCTATTGCACTCTCCCATTTTATGGTGACCTCACAAAGGTGGACACAAAATTCTTGGTTTTTTTAAATGGAGAAGGGGAGACTGCAAGAGGAGGAGAGTGGGGCTAGCACTCCCAGGCTTTTTAATATTCTTTTGGAATATATTAAGATGATCTATATTAATATTAAATAATGAACAGATCTTATTATATGGACTTAATATGCCAAATTCTGTTAACCAAAAATTTTAAAATATATATATATATATAGAATAATAAAATAAAATAAAGGTCAGATTCTCCGCTATTCAGGTCAGCCTAATCGATGAAAGATCTCAACTAATCAAGTACGTTATGCATGTACAATTGCCGAACTGTACTTGCCCTTTGTACTGGAATCGTGTACTACCATCCCCCACTTCATTCCAATGCACCAAGGTTTGATAGTACATATGGTTGGTGACATGCACCATATGCCATACCAGGGCACACCAACTCATCCACTCCGTCATATTTCAAACAACTGCTTCGGGACCTTGCCATAAAACGGGCGCTCCAAAGCGTTTGATCGGGCCATACCAGGGTACTAAGTTGGGCTTAGACAACAAGTCTTGGGCTTTGGACAATGAAGAATGGACCATGGTTTTGAATTTGGGGTTTGATCTTTAGAGATAGACTAAGGACTTGGATAGGGTTTGGCCTTGGACCTCTCTCTCTCTCCAACTCAACATTTACAAAACAAACCTAAAATTAAATAAAATTAATTAATAATAGAAAAAAAAAAGGGTTTTATGGGTGTAAAAATGGGGTGTTCACAGTTGCCCCTATTTGTCGGAGAGTGCTGGCAATTGAACGACAAAGACTGAGACACCGTCATTTTTGCACACGTAAAACCTAGAAAAGCTTATGAAAGTCAAAGATAGAAGATAGGGGAACTAAATTCTAATCCTAGTTAAACTTGCCAAAAGTAAAAAGATGGAGGGATGGTTGGTAGTTTACACCTCATTATGGAGGACTGCTGGGGAAAAAAATGTAAATGAAACATAGATTGAAGGGAGCTCGAAAACATAATGATTGAAGGAGTGAGTGACAATACATTCGATTTGTCAAACAGGTGGAAAATGATGAATGACAACACATTCCAATGTCAAACTAATGAGAGATAATGAGAAGAAAGATGAATGACAACACATTCCAAAGTCAAGCAGGCGAGATGAAATGGATGACAATACATTCCGATGTCAAACAGGAGAGATAAGATGGATGACAACACATTACGATGTCAACTAAACTGAACTGAATGACAACATATTCCGATGTCAAGCAGGTCAAGATGATTGCATGACAACACATTCCGATGTCAAGCAGACGGATGCAATTGATAACAACACATTCCGATGTCAACCAAACTGAACTGAATGACAACACATTCCGATGTCAAACAAATGAGAAAAGATGGATGACAACACATTCCGATGTCAACCAAAAGGAAATGAATGACAACACATTCCGATGTCAAACAGATGAGATGAAATGAATGACAACACATTCCGATGTCAAGCAGATTGAGATGAATACATGACAACACATTCCGATGTCAAGTAGACGAGATGAAATGGATGACAACACATTCCGATGTCAACCAAGCCGAACTGAATGACAACACATTCCGATGTCAAACAGATGAGATGAACTGAATGGCAATACATTCAATGTCAAACAGAACGAGATGAATGCATGACAACATATTCCGATGTCAAGCAGGCGAGATGAAATGGATGACAACACATTCCGATGTCAACCAAACTGAACTGAATGACAACACATTCCGATGTCAAACAAGAGAGATAAAATGAATGACAACACATTCCGATGTCAATCAAACTGAACTGAATGACAACACATTCGGATGTCAAACAAGAGAGATAAGATGGATGACAACACATTACGATGTCAACTAAACTGAACTGAATGACAACACATTCCGATGTGAAACAGGTCAAAATGATTGCATGACAACACATTCCGATGTCAAGTAGACGGATGAAATGGATAACAACACATTCCGATGTCAACCAAACTGTTCAACTGAATGACAACACATTCCGATGTTAAACAAATGAGAAAAGATGGATGACAACACATTCCGATGTCAAACATATGAGATGAAATGAATGACAACACATTCCGATGTCAAGCAGATTGAGATGAATACATGACAACACATTCCGATGTCAAGTAGACGAGATGAATGACAACACATTCCGATGTCAGACAGAAGAGATGAACCGAATGACAACATATTCTGATGTCAAACAGGTCGAGATGAATGCATGACAACACATTCCGATGTCAAGCAGACGAGATGAAATTGATGACAACACATTCCGATGTCAACCACACTGAACTGAATGACAACACATTCTGATGTCAAACAGATGAGATGAATGCATGACAACACATTCCGATGTCAAGTAGACTGAACTGAGTGACAACACATTCCAATGTCAAACAGATGAGATGAATACATGACAACACATTTCGATGTCAAGCAGACAAAATGAATGACGACACATTTCGATGTCAGACAAAAGAGATGAACCGAATGACAACACATTCCGATGTCAAGCAGACGAGATGAATGAATGACAACACATTCCGATGTCAAACAGGTCAAGATGAATGCATGACAACACATTCTGATGTCAAGCAAAGGAGATGAAATGGATGACAACACATTCCGATGTCAACCAAAGCGTACTGAATGACAACACATTCTGATGTCAAACAGTATAGAAAAGATGGATGACAACACATTCCGACGTCAACCAAACCAAACTGAATGACAACACATTCCGATGTCAAACAGGAGAGAAAAGACGGATGACAACACATTCCGATGTCAAACAGCAGAGAAAAGATGGATGACAACACATTCCGATGTCAACCAAAATGAACTGAATAACAACACATTCCGATGTCAAACAGATCGAGACAAAATGAATGATAACACATTCCGATGTCAGACAGATTGAAATGAACTGAATGACAACACATTCCGATGTCAGCCAGATACGCAGTTTTTACTAGAGACCTCCCGGCCTTGCCCAATTTAGCATGATTGCGGTTTTGTATTGTATGATGTGTGTACTATACAGTGTATGTGAAGTTGCATGTGCATTACATGACTCGAATGAGTGTGTATAACTTGAGTGCAGCTATAGTGCAATATGTGCAACTCGATTGAGTGTATGCAACTGGAGTGGGCAAAATGGGTGCAACTAGTGCGATATGTGCAACTATAGTGTGCAAATGAATATGTGCAAGATGGTGCAACTAGAGTGTGATATGTGTGACTTGATTGAGTGTGTGCAATTATAATGTGCAAGATGGGTGAAAATAGAGTGCGATATGTGCGACTCGATTGAGTGTGTGCAACTATAGTGTAAACTGTGTTGAGAGTGCATTGACTAGACTGGGTAGTGTGCATGTATGATATGCAGGCCTATGCATGACTCGACTTATGATGCGGTTGAGTTGGCTAAACCTGGGTTGAACCAAATTGACATCCATGAGTGACGCAGATTGATGATGGGCTAAGTATATGACTTGCTCTTTGATACCTGTCTCATGCTTGTCTGAGATTTCAGAGGTTCTAGACCTAGCTCCATCTTCTTGTCGAGCTTGTTTGGTGCCTTGAACAGTTGTTGAGATGGGATTAATCTGATCAAGCCAAGAGACATGACAAACACTATGACTTTGATGACCCAATTGAGGATGATGAGATATTTCTTGGAAACGCCCTATGGTTTGAACGAAATTGATTTCAAACAAATTCCTGATTATGGCTGGTTATTTTGAGGACAACCAAAATTTTTCAAATGCAAATGCTATCTTTATTTATTGGATTTAATAAGATGATCACCCTCACAAGGTGATTGAAACTTGTCCTCAAGGATAGAACATGATGTTAAGCAAATGTGACCTGTCATGTTGTATCAGTGGTAAAGTTGAGCTTTAATCCTTGACGTATGCTGAATTGGGCCTTGCTACGAACAAGAGACACTTAGTCCACTCTGACGATAAGATTCTTCAGATGATGCCTGAAAGTACTTTGTCTTGATCTCGGGGTGCTCCTAGTGATTGTTTGTTGCTTTCAACTTTTCCCTTTTTTACCCTTGGAATGACCAAGTCTGGGGATCGCATAATTGTTGCACAATGAGGCCATCTTTGGTTTTCACTCATGCCTACGAAGTTGATCAAATTTTTTTTTTCCTTTTTTGCCCCTAGTCACAAGAGTAGGACTGGAGTTCGCGTAATTTTTGCCCAATGAGGCCGTTTTCGGTTTTCACTCATGCCCGCGATTTGCTTGAGGTAAAGCTCTATTTTGACTATAAAATCCTTCAATTGGTGCTTGGAGTTCCTTTGACCTGATCTCAAGGAAACTAATGTTGAACGCTTGATGTTTTCAACTTTCTCTTTTTTACCCTTGGAATGACCAAGTCGTGGGGTCACATAATTTTTACGCAATGAGGCCGTTGCCGGTTTTCACTCATGCCTGGGAAGTTGATCAATTTTTATATTTCCCTTTTTTGCCCCTAGTCGAAAGACTAGGACTGGGGTTCGCGTAATTTTTGCGCAATGAGGCCTTTTCAGGTTTTCACTCATTCCCGCGATTTGTTTCAAGTTGGGTTTTGCTCCCTTCATTGCCTTGGATGCTTGCATTCTGCTTTTGAATATTATCTGATAAATTGCCTGCACTCTTAATCTCTAGGGGATCGAGGTGGACTTAAGATAGGATGAAATGTGGGCTGAGGGGACCGAATATTTGGGACACCCTTTTACTTGAGAAATCATTTTCCACTATGGGGAGAAGAATCTTGTTTCTTTTGCTTATGATAGAAGATAAAAATTTCCATTGAAAATTCATCTACTTGAGCTCCTCTTGACTTTTTTCTTGCCCATTTTTTTTTTCCTTTTGACATTTTGTCTTTCTATATTTTTTTTTTTACGAGCCTTTTTTGATTGAGGCTGATTTTTTGCTCAATAGATTGAATGTTATTACCGAATCTGATTTTCCAGGTTGCCTACATACCTTTTTACAGGATCAGGTCATTGACGTAGTTCAAACAGACTGAGTACAGGGTGTCCCATTGAAAGTTTTTTTGAAAGAAGGGCTATTAGGCTCGAGAGGGCTAACTATCGAACTTTGATGATATATCGAGGGTGTTACATAAATCGTAAGGGAATTAGGTGACAAACATGGCCTCCTATCCTTTCCCGAAGAGGCTAAGAGTGCAAGCATTTATCAAACAAGACCCTAAGCATAATACTTTTTAACCTTATCCATATTGATTGGCTCAGGGCTCCTTGTACAAATGTTGAGTTTGCCCCTTGCATCTGCATAGCTCGATGATGCCTTGGTGAAAACGAATCATTTGCTCTGGCTTGTTAATCTGCACAACTGTGTGAAGAGTTTGACCACTTTTACTCCGAGTGAGTGTTCTGATGAGATATGTCACTTGAAGAAAAATATCATATCTTAATGAGAGTGGCTTTACCCCGGCATGAACAAATCTTGATTTAGATCCGCTTTCTCGCTTGTCTATGATAATTGCTCCGAGGTATTTCTCAAATTTGGATCTTGAGCAACCACACTATTCCTGCCCCAAGCATCAGTGAGGGTACTATGGTGGTGAATCTGTTGCCCCAACTTATATCGAGATCTTAGTGGGTTTTGAATCTCACCTCAAGCAAATCTTTTCTCTTGCCCCTTTGCATGTATTAGATGTACTTCATGTATTGATTGAATCTAACAATTTTGCATTTGATCTTCCTTGTCATAGTCAAATGCTTTGCCTGCAAACTATTGAATTGGGACAACTGAGAACCTGTAACTTTTCCTTTGAAATGTACCATTGGAGGGTTTTGGCGGACAACAGGAGGTGAACTTGCATTTTTTCTGATCGATCTTGACCTTGATCCCCTGCCCCTAGCGTAGCAAAGTTCTGATTTTTACACACGTAGGATCATTACCCAACTTTGTTCTGCTTTGTAACACTCGCACGGGCTTGAGGGTTTCCAGTTAGGAATCTCTCTCTGCTCTTCATCATACTCTGCCCCCCAGGGTTGCGGATTTTATTTTTGTTTGAGTGATCCCTTATTTGATCCAATAAGCTTAGCTAGCATTTTTTATTAGGAGAAAGATATTTTTGGATTTTGGATAGCTTCAGATCGCAAGACTCTTTGAGAAATGCTAGGTCACGCCTTCATTAGCCAAAGGAGAGAAGACTCTTGAAAGGAAGAGAGATTTCAAGGAATTGGAAGATGGAGATGACTCGAGCACTGTAAAATGAAAATGTTGCAAACTGGATTTGTACATGGGCCACTGTGATCGACACTGACCGATAGAAAGCCCAACTAAGACCGACTCAAACTTGGCTTGATTTCAATCAATCTCGCTCGACATCTTGCTCTTGGAGCTCCTTTCCGACGAGACTCGAAGATGCCCTGCTTGGCTTTCTTAGATGGCACAAGGGTGGTTTGTTGATGTAGCAAAATGATGTATGGAGACAGATGTTTCAGGGATCTCAAGTTCGAAATTAAGTTTGGCCACATCCATCAAGTTTTGGGTGGTGCCCGCACTTTTACGGTGCAGAGGGTGGGCATGGAATGATATGTTGGGTAGGAGAAGTCTGTGATTGTGTCATTAAGATACATGAGCGGGTGTTAATTGGAATGGTTGATGGGTGAATCTGGGTTTGCCCCTGTGCCACCAAGAGTTTGTTGAGAGCCAGGGTGACATCTTTGAGAACAAATTTGATTTCTTTGATGTCTTGCCCAATGATCAAGGAGAGTCATCGTGATGATCTTTTGGTCACTCAATGTGTCTCCGTGCTCCATATTTTCTGCTTCTGTTCCACTACTTGGGCAAGTCCAAAGATGAAAGTAAAGAGCAAGTCACTACCGGATTGAGGTGGATTGGATCATGATGCTACATAAGAATGCATGGATGAAAACCAACTATTATGAATGAGGTGAGTGCTATGGGAGACTCAAAATGAATGGCCTATTAAGCAACTTCCTAAATGAGATATGCCAAATTAAGGGTCAGGACATGTTTTGAATGATAGACTTTTGGAACTAGACTCCATGGTTGTGCTACCTCTGAGGGTGTTGCCAACTAGATGATGCATGAGGGAGACTCGACTAAACATAGCCAATGCAATGTTGAAGTGAGTGGAGTGCAGTGATAAAGTGAGCGCGGTGCAATGATAGTGTAAGTGTAGTGCAATGATGAAGTGCAATGCAATCCTATGATGAAATGCAGTGCAATGTCATGATGAAGCACAGTGTCACAAGGGCATGTAGTATAGATGTATTGAAATGCCAAAATGACGTTCAATGCAAGTGTAGTGACTATAGGTGATGGATAATGTACAGTGAAAATGATAAGGCATCACATTGAATGTCGTGACAACCAGTGATAGTACAAGTGTAGTGGCAATGCAGTGAAAATGTTATGCTAGCATGTGAATGTGCAGTGTAGTGATTGAGCAGTGTTATGATGATAATGAAGATGACATGAGATTTTTTTTTTGATTTTAAACTTTTATATTTTTTTTGAACTTTAATATTTTGTTCTTTCTTCTTCTTTTTTTTTTTTTTTTTTTTTTATTTCTTTGAATTTTTTTTATTTTTGAATTTTGGATTTTTTTTTTTTTCTTTTGAATTTTTTTTTCTTTCGAATTTTTATCTTTTCAACTTGGATTTTTGAATTTCTGGTTTATTAAATTTTGAATTTTTGATCCTTTTGAAATTTGAACTTTTGCTTTGTTTTATTTTTCTTGAACTATGAATTAATGACATTTTTTTGAAGTTTAGATTTTTATTTTTTATTTTTTTGGATTTTGAGTTTTCTTTTTTTTGGAATTTTGAATAAATGATTTTTTTTGAATTTTTGACTTATTTGGTTTTTGAACTTCCACTTCTTTTTTTTTTTTTTTTATGTTTGAATTTTGACTCTCTTTTTTTTTTTTACTTTTGATTTTATTTGGACTTTGAATTTCTCATTTCATTTTTTGAAATTTTTTTTTATTTTTTTGTTCTTTTGAATTTTTTATTTTTTGTTTTTTTATTGAATTTTGAATCTCCTTTTTTTTTTTTGAATTTTGAACTTTCTTTTTTTTTGGATTTTGAATTTCTGATTTTGTTTAGTTTTCAAATTTTAACTTCATCTTTTTTTCTGTTGTTTTTTTTTTTTTTTTCTTTTTTCACCAATTATTTTGTTGAAAGGGGTGATCCTTGACATATGTAAACCAATGGGGTAGGTAGATAGGGGTCTACCTACTAAGTTGGGTTATTGGAAACCAAGGCCCATTGGATTTAAGATAGAATATGGATATGGACATCCAATAAAATCTGGGTTTTTGAACCCCATATGCAAAGTCTAGAGATGGGTTGGAAGTTTATTCAAATCAACAATGGCTCACACAGGCCCTTTTTTGAATGATCATATGGGTACAAATGAGTACCTTCATGTTCAATCAAAAAGTAGGGCGGGTATAGGCTATAACCAAAGTAGGATTAGGGGAAACCTTCCTAAACTGCTGCTTATAGACTATATCTCAACCTAAACTATATGCATATGCTGAGGTAATGCAAGGTGTTCGTAAAGTGGTTGGGGGACACCTGGCCGTATGTGCGACTCCCAAAATGGGACGATTGGCGCAAGTAGGAGAAACTGAATCCGTTTCTACGGGTACAACCCATAAGGCGTGATCCAACTGAACTCCACAGATCAGAAAGCCCCTGACACTGAAGATACGTATCAAACAGCCGTAGGCCCCATAGATCCAACTAATGGGTTATGAGGTGATTACACTAAAATGCAACGAATATGATATGCACAGGAGAGAGGATAAAAACATACCCATAACATAGAAAGAATTAGCAAAAGAATAATTGCTTTAGGAAATAATTAGTGATTTAGAAATGTTTGGCTTTTACCTAATTTTCAGGTTGGATCTTAGGTGTTCCCCAGCAGAGTCGCCAAAGCTGTAAGCACATAAATTTACCGTCTTTCCTCCCCTCTCAACTCTAAGTGTCGAGACAAGGTCCGAGAGTAGAGGAATAACGCTAAATTTATTCTAAGAGTCGCCACCTACTTAGGGGAAGTAGGATCCCAAGATAAATCCAAAAATAGGGGGTCTACGGTCCAGAGTAGTCTAGGTAAGAGATCCATTTAGGTCCTGGGGAAGGGGTTAGGCACCCCAGGACCTCCATCCAATGATGGTAACCTACTCATTAGGTCCAAGCCAAACATTTTAAAATCAATTAAAATTTCCTAAGCAATGATTAATTTTGCTAATAAAACACTAATCAATATGGGGTGTAAAAAAATTCATCTTTGGTTGGGGTCGAACCCTGATTTGGGCTGCCTACTTATCCGGTTAGTCGGAATCAGACCCTAATAGTAGTTCGGGGGTGATGACTGTTTTTATACTCGTTTCGGAGTGTGGTCGCTTCCAACTCGTGCTTGAGTTGGGGGAAGCGGAGTTGAGATTTATGAATCTCACTCCGGGATTTGGTTACGCAACTAGGTGCTCATGGGGGAGCGCTAGGGGGCATTCATTTATTAGGGTAAGTCCTTTTTGAATTTTGTGGGTTTTTTGAATGTTTTTGTTGTTTTGTATTTTTTGATTTTTTTGTATTTTTTTAAATTTTGGCAAGTTTAACTAGTCAAGAACTAACCTAAGTGCCCAAGGTAGGCAAAAAAGAAAATAAGGCCTAACCCTGAAATTTGCAAATGTACATGGATTATATTACATATTAAAATAAACTACGACAAATAAATAAGCACGGTTAAAACTAAATGAGATATGTCTACGGGGAAGCCAAAGATAACGCCATTGGGCCAAAGCCCATTGACCAACGGTGGAGATTGGTCAAGTGACTTTGACTCAAAAACGTATGGTGAAGTCAAATCTGGCAGAATTAAGTAACTTCCAAAGGGCCATATGACTCAGAAATGAAGAGCTGCCTACTATGACTGATCCTGGCCAAAATAGGTCTCTGATTCACTGGTTTTGGCTGGCCACTACAGACAAGCCAAACATGCTCTTATTCTCAAAATAACCTACACATTCCATTCTTCGCATCCAGACCAGATCCACCTCAATACTCAATTTAGTAAATAAAACTTACTTTCAAATGCTAGATTTGATCTAAGACATCCCTTGGTTTAAGCTTAAACATGCAATTAACAATATGAAACACCCAAAAATATGTAACAAAAATAAAAGAAAGCAAGAATCATACTTATCCGCGGTTGTGCGTGGAAGAGGTGATACAAGTGAGGCCGTTGCTTCGGGGAAGAATAGACTCTCAGATCCACATAACAGTGGATTTATAATTACAATACAAAAATAAGCTAAAAAGAAAACAAGACTAAGGGCCATCTGGAACTTCTCTTCTACTGAGAACACATGGTGAGCCACTACCGGAGGTAGATATTGTCGGATCTGGACGCTTGATCTGGCAATGGAGAGCTGCTGCATTGGTCGGGGTTACAATCACATGGATAGGGACTTAACCGTGAAATCAACAAAGAGCTCAAACTATTGCTCTACAGAGATGTTGAAGGAGGGATGATGGCTGGAGAAGGGGACTGGAATACAGATCGGAAGACATGGGATCCCTAGGCCGGAAGCCAACAGAGGCGGCGGCGCTACTGGAAAGATTGGTGGAAGGCGAAGGTGAAGATGGGGAAGATGGTTCTGCTACTAAGGAACAGTAGTTAGCTGGCCGAAAAAATAAACAAAAATACTGAAATGGTTGCTTCCGGTTTGAGCTACTCTCTTTCCTTGCTTGGAACACTAAGACCATGGTGAAATTAGTTGAGAATGCTCCTCCGTTGTAGATCTGCATTAATGGCGATGGAGAGATTGGTCTGGCCGAAATTTAAATTTCTAGATCTAGAAGATTTCTAGATCTGAAATCGGAACTTGCTGGCTGGAATGGGGATCAGGGGAGAACTGGATAGAGGTTGAGACGCCGAGAAACTACCGCTGGCCGGCAATGGATCTTAGCTTCTGAGGAGGGAGGAGATCGGAGTCTTGCTGGTCGAACCTCAGTGCCAGAGATGTTGGATCTGGGATGGAGGACTGGTGATATGTGAGCTGCTGATCGGAGAAGATGAAGATGCTATCGTCAGTGGTGTTGCTGCTAGTTCGCCGGCGGGATCGAACTCACTTGAAGCTACAGTCGGGGCTGATGGTGACCGGAAATGTGGTGGTGATTGAAATCAATGGAGGTGGCTGCTCAAGTGGAGGTGGCACTGCAAATTGCCGAACTGGAGCTGCTGGAGATCAAAGAGAGGAGAAAGGGAAAGAGATTAGGGGGAAAAGGAGAGGGAAAGAAGAAAAGGAAGAAAAAAAAGGGTCGGCCAAGGTCCTCCTTCTAGTTTGAACTCTTAAAGGGAAATTTATAGGGGTTTAGGGAATAGGGTTTGAGGTTTAAGTTGTGGGTTTTGGGCTTAGACAACAACTCTTGGGCTTTGGACAATGAAGAATGGACCGCGGTTTTGAATTTGGGGTTTGATCTTTAGAGATAGACTAAGGACTTGGATAGGGTTTGGCCTTGGACCTCTCTCTCTCTCCAACTCAACATTTACAAAACAAACCTAAAATTAAATAAAATTAATTAATAATAGAAAAAAAAAAGAGGGTTTTATGGGTGTAAAAATGGGGTGTTCACAAATGCTACAGAATATAGAGGATGTGAGATAAAATAGAGGATGACCTCTATAACACTATTCATCTCTTTACAATATCATTTGTGTCCTTTTTTTTTTGTCTTTCAATCTTTTTTAAAATCTAAATTGTATCCTTTTAATTTATTTTAATAATTATCATTTTATATTGAAATTATTTTTATATTTTTTTTAATAATTGTTTAATTTTAAAATTTAATTCATCAATAAAATATACAAAAAAAAAGTCAAATCCTCTACAATATCACCCCTTGAGATCACCACATGTCCCTTTTGACACCCCTTAACCGTGGTTAATGAAGATGCACCACCGAGTCCCTCATCTCATCTTGTCACCTCATCAAACAACCATATCATACAAGATTTGGTTGACAATGAGGACAATCAACAAGTTACCAAGGATATGAGAAGACAGCCAAGGAAGATATTACCAAAAGATTCATATAAAGATATCCTCAAAGATATTGCACCAAATCAAGGGAATTACATAACAAGGAATATTTGCCATGCACCAAATCAAGGGAATCACATAACAAGGAATGTTTTCAATGTTGCTATATAAGGATAGATTTGAATTTCAAAACTCCCTCTTTTGTAAATCACAAGCGTGTGTATACTCTTGTAACCTTTGTAATAGAAGCTCTACAAATATAAAATAATCTCAAGAGGAAAAATTCAATTGAGACTAATTTCTTCCAAGCCAGTCTCTCTCTTGTTCGTATCATCTAAGGCCTCAAACCTTTTAGTAGTTAAGATTCATCCTCCTTGGTTTTCTTGTTTTAAATATTAATTCTTTTTTTAAAAAACTGTTTTTAATATTAAAAAAACTTTAATAACAAACTTTAATAATAAAAAAACTCTAAATCAACTCATCTCTACCATTGAAAATTATCATAAAAAACTAAAGCTTCAATGTAAACGACAATCCAGAGATTACATAGAGAATGACATTTAGGTCGATCATCCACTAAGATTTTAAAGATCTGGTCCAAATGGAGCATCACCATGTCTTTCCCAGTAGTCTTGTTTTGTGCTTGTAATTCCATTAATCTTGTTTTAATGTATTTTTGACATTTTTTTAAATTAAAAGATCCAAATTTAAATAGTCTTATTTCTAAAATGTTCATCTTGTACAATCAATTATTTATTTTTAATCATTACTGACAATTTTATAGGCTAATTATTTAGTTTTGGAGGCAAAAATGATGAATTATTGAGTTTGAGAGGAAAAATGGAAAAGAAAACATATGAAAACTATTTTTTAAAATATTAAATGAATATTGTTATAGAATATGAATAGTGATTTAGAGTTCCCTCCCATCAGAGTAAATAACTTTAAAGTGGGGCTCATCTCCTTCTATATTTAGAGGAGGGCCTTGGCTTGTCTCCAGCGAAGCCAGAAAGAGCTTATATCAAGGTTCCATAGAATAGGAGATAAGTGGTGGAGAAGTCAAAATCATGAGGCCCATGATTTTGACTTCTCTACCTTTAATAAAATATGTGGCGATCTCTGTGAGAATAAGGGAGAGAGGTATCAAATGGGGAAAAGCCAAAATAATGGGAAGAAAATGAAATGACGTCTCCCCATTTATATGTCAACTGTCGCATAAAGTATAAAACCCCGAGAGCCCTTTTTAGCTTCCCCAGAGAAACCAATGCCTAGAGGAGATGCCGAAATAAAAGAGAGATCCAGAGCATTGCGTTAAAGACGCTCTCAGCTTAGAAGCGAACCCTGTGTCCACTCCTCAGGACTTAATGTTTGCAGTCAGAGATATACGATCATTGTTGGAGTGAAACTTGGCGGCAATAGGTCGGGCTACAAAGGATCAATAGTTATCATACATGTCAGCTTTAATGCAACTATGGCGCCACATGGATTCTAACAAACGGTGGAGCTCATTTCAGAAAAGTCGAAAAAAACTGCCAGATTTAATAAATGAGAAAAGAAGTGTAATGCTTTGAAAAGTATTAAACTAATGATTCTTGGGGACCTGTGTCTTTATTTTCTCACTCTCTTCTCAGAAACTTCATCTCCTTCCTCTTGATGCCCTGCAACTCTTGTGTTTACATTTTATTGATTTTGGATGTCAGCCGAAGAAGTAAGTTGTGGCTCAAGAACAGTCACAGTAGCAAGCTGAGAAACCTATGAAGAAGAATAAATCTAGGCTCCAAAGAGAAGAAACTGCAAATTGGCCAAGGTTTCTTACCGGTCAGCCCAATCTTCATTGATATGAATCAATGGTGGCTCCGGACTAGGGGTTTTCTACCTTGTCCTCCATAACTGATAAAGCCTATTGAAATTGAGGGGCATATGCATGAATACATGGTCATCACTATGAAGTATTCTTTCCATCAACATGATTTTATTTCTTTGAGATGAATACGGTGAAAGGAAACTATCCATTGTAATAGTAAGCACTGCCTGCTGTTTGCAGATATTATGTAATAGGAATTATTGGATTACACAATAGAGGCAATATACTGGTCACAAGGTTATAGCAACTTTTACTACAACCCTGAACTACCTAAATTCAAAAATTACTTATGAGGATAATGCTAGAAAATTGTTGGGCAACTGCTAATTCCATGGATCCTAAATTAAGAACAGTGTTTTCGTTCAAAACAAAATAGAGAAAGAATATCCAAAATTGGAGAGATACAGACAAGAGGAAGAAGATCAAGGTTTCAGGGGAGGAGAGAGAGACGAGTCTCAAAGACTCATACATCCCTTAAGCTTAGACACAATAACCCTATGTTTGTTTGGTTGATGAGAAAATAAGTAAAAACATAAATTAGACAAAATACAACTATTAGAAATCTAAAATTTTCTTTTTTTTTCTATGTTTTTGCTTATTTTCTCCACAACATAATTGTTATTTTTAATAATACTTTAAAAGCATAACTCTGTAGTCGTTTATTATTTCTGAACGTTATAGGGTTACCGTTTGTTACAATCTAAGGTGGTGCCTTAGTGGCATTAAAGCTCCATGTGTATGATAACTATTAGCCCTCTACAAATAGCATTGCTGCTAAGTTTCACCCTCATTGTTGCTAAGTTTCCCTCTGGGAGGTTTATAAAATGCAACATGATTTTGTGATAATTACAAAAACCTGCCACCATATTAAAATAAAAAAAATGACTTTATTACATTAGACCGCAAAAGGACCAAGACCATGAGACCGTGCACGGATACATGGGATTTTAGGTGGGATCCTCATTCCCATGGTGGGCCCCACATGCAATCCCATGCATCTGTGCATGGTATTGGTTTTCTCACCCTTTCGCGGTCTCAAAAGCATTTCCCAAAAAAAAAAAAAAAAAGGGAAACTCCATCAAATGCTTATGCTATGAAGCAGAGCTCAAACTCACGTTTCAACTCTTTAAAGATGGGGCGGAGCTTCACTTCAGGCATTTAACAAAGGTCTCTGTTCCAAAGCAAAAACGTGGTTCCGTATTGGTTGATGGTAGTCACTCTATTGGCTGCTGCATTTTCCATTGAAGAGGATGCACCATCACATAGGATTCTGTAAGGTGGATGACCCTGCTTAACATAGGATTCTGTATGGTGGATGGCCCTGGTTAGCTGTGGTGGGTGGACCTCTAGAAGGTGGTCCATACGTCTTTTATGAGCTTAAAGGGCTCGTTTGTTGTAGCAAAAGCTTTGGTGAAGTAATTTCTGGTCATGCAATCTGTAGAAGTTGCAGTCATTTAGCGATTTCTGGTTCCCATGCATTTCGTTTCTAAGAAATGAATTTACAAGAATACGTGGAGTCCACAAAATCTTGTTTTTTAGTGCATACTTTTTTCACTTTTTTCGTTTCTTTTTGTGCCAGAAAATGAAGTTAAACATTTTCAATTCTCATTCAGCCCTTATATAATGTCACATCATCTTTTAAATGTCATGTAAATTTGTTTTATGTGGTTTTTGCGAATCAGATATTAGGTTTTGCAAATACACTGTTATGATTAACGGTTTTGCAAATTAATTCAGCATTATAGCAAATTAATTCAGCATTATACAACCGTTTGCCAAATCGCCTCATTCTTCACTTTCGTTAAATTTCATTTAAAATAATTTAAAGGGTGACTATACCCTTATGACATTTAATATACTATAATACACTTATAATACATGTCTTCTTTTAACTTTTTTAATTGTGATTAACATATACTAACCCTTAAGGTTAAAAGCATCTAACCTTAGTTTTAACCACAAAGGTTAAACTTGTTAACCATAGTTCAAGAGCAGTTAAGTGAATGATCCCTTTTAATTTCCTTTAATTGTGGCTAAGATTCACTAACCCTTAGGATTAAAGCATCTTAGCTTGTTTTTAGAAAAAAAACCATGAGAGTTAAAACTTATTAACCATAGTTCAAGGATAGTTAAAGGAGTGTTTCTTTAAAGTCACTTTAACTATTGTTAAGATTCACTAACCCTTAAGGTTAAAGCATCTAACCTTAGATTTTTTAAAAAGAAATTAAATTAATCAAAAGGGTTAAACGTTAACCATAATTCAAGGGTAGTTAATGGGGTGTCATCTTTTAACACCCTTTAACTATGGTTAAGATTCACTAACCCTTAGGGTTAAAGCATCTAACCTTAATTTTTAGGTTTTTTTTAAAAAAAATTAACCATAGGGTTAAATTGTCAACCATAGTTCAAAGACAATTAAATGAGTGCCCCTTTTAAGTCCTTTAAACTATAGTTAAAATTTACTAACCCTTAAGGTTAAAGAATCTAACCTTAGTTTTTAGATAAAAAAAATTTAAAAATTAATCACAATGGTGAAAACGTTAACCATAGTTCAAGGGTAGTCAAAGGGGTGTCATCTTTTAACACCCTTTAACTAAGATTCACTAACTCTTAGGATTAAAGCATCTAACCTTAATTTTTAGATTTAAAAAATAATAATCATAGGGTTAAAACTTGCTAATCATAATTTAAGGGTAGTTAGAGGGGGTTTGTGAGGTTACGAATATCTTAAGGGCATAACAATCATTTTATTAACAGTTACCACCGAATGCCCAACGAAAGTAAGGATTGAGATCCTTTGTCAAACTGTTGAAAAATTATGAGTTAATTTACAAATCTGTTTTCCATAATAGTGTATTTGCAAACTAGGCTAAACCTAGCAGCTGATATGCAAATCCCCCTTGTTTTATTAGTAAGGGTAATTTAAAAATATCAGCATACGTTTCTCTCACTTTTCTTTCTTTTACTTTCTTTCAATTTCTTTTCCTTCATCACTTTATTCCAAAGCGAACGAATAATGCAAAAGTATGTAGGTGAGACTATAGTCTTGAGCTTGTTTTCAAACCAAGATTCATAGTATTCTACCAATCTGGCATCAATTGGAAGTGCCTTTGTTCCATACTGTTTTGATGTGTTCAATGGATTCAATACATGAATGAAGAGCAGAATGGTCAAATCAGATCTTGTAGCATGTTTCATTCTACTAAATATGGGGTTTTTCCAAAATAGGCATAAAGTAAGAGAGTTTTTCTTTTTTTTCCTTCAAAATAGACTTTAAATTTTCAACTTAGCTTTTAAGATGAGTCCGTTTATGGATACTCTCAAATATACTCCCTAATTCTAACCGTTTATAACTAATTACTAAGAGTCAAGATTTAGCTTGGCTTATTTTGTCTTTTCTAATGTCATATCAGCTCTAATCCTAACCATTTAATAATTGAATTAAACGGTTAGGATTTGGGAATATATTTGGGAGTACTCTAGGCTAATTCTTTTAGGATTTCGATGGATTGATCATAAGTATTGATCAATATGGTGAAAAGTCAAGCCTAGAAAAATTAAGTTAAAAATCAGAAGCTTATTTAAAATAATTCCTCTACTTGAAACCTAAAGCGGTTGGCTAAATAAATCTGGATGTTTCACCCCAATGTGATTGGCTTCCGCTTCATCGAATGGGCAAACGGAAATTTCTGCTACATCAAATGGCTTGCTTAAATTGGATAAATGAAGTTGGATGTATGGTTCATTAATCTCTATGCATGAGATTATGTATGAGACCGTGTCACATTTGTATCTAATTAATTTGTTAATTTTGCTTAATTGTGACAAACGTATCTCACCATGTTCAAGGATTAAAAACATAAAAAGAAAATGGGCAAACTCTTTGAAATGGAACTCCAAAATAACTGAAAAAAGGAGTCAATCCTCCTCATGGTGGCAAATCTTGTGATCCCAAGAGGCACCGACAAATCCAATGTATGCAATTGATATTTTGTATTGATGATTTGTCTGTTATATATGATTTTCTTTTCCTTACATTTGTTGCTCATGAAAAAGTGCATGCATGATAAGTAAGATAGTTGCCTTTGAGTTGGGATCTTGGCTCATATAGTAAGTCTTTACTAAGATTATGCCTCATATACAATAATTTTTACATTGAATTACAAACTCAGAAATGGAATAAAGAAAGCCTGTTATTTTCAAGAGTGAAAGGTTTATATCTCTTTCACTTGAACATAAACTTCTTTGCAATAAAAAAAGCGGTCATCTTAAACTCCAAGTGTTATCCAAGAATAGAAGTAGCAAAAAACAATCGTTGATACGGGCAGTAATACAACCAATTTCTAATTGGTATTCCATTGTTCACTTGGAACCCAAATGCCTGAAATAGAAATAGAGAAAACAAATTCTTGTTTACAAACTCATTCAAGCACAAACTATCGGCTCATGCATACCACCTCACCTCAGGAACTGCAGACTTATGCACACCTTTGCAAGTGATCAATGCCATGCATACCTTCTTTGCAAGTCTGCCATGATTTTGATTTGAGCAAGATTTTTTTTTAAAAAGAGGCATATGAATAGAAGGCATAGTCGGTTTCTAGATGAAGAGAAGACAAACTCTGGGTTGCAAGATGAAAGAGATGATAGAGTAAGATTTTTGTAAGATTTTTTTTTTTTTTTTGGTTGAAGGGAGGTAGAAAGAGGACCCTCTTAGGACTCATTTTAAAAAGCTGTGATAATTAGCTGACCTGCATTCCGTTGTCTAGTCGACTGTCATGTTCCCTTGTCCCTTAAACCCCTTTTAACTATTGTTAAGCTTAACTAGATTATGATTAATATTTTTCATTATAAAATATAGTAAGATTGGATAGATGCATGCTAGGGCGAGTGAATCTTAACCATAGTTAATGGGTATTAAAAACGGGAGAAATGGACCAATGAGCACCACACATAGTGGAATGCACAATCCGTCCATTGCAATTACTCTTAAAAGTGGAGCTCTCCAAAAACGTTTTCAAGCAAACTCATCCTAATTTAAAGCAACGGGATCTTCTCCGATTGGTGCTGGAAATAGGACCGCCAGCACCCACTCCTCCTAAGGCGTCATAAGCTTGTGCATACCAACCAACCAAGACGTTCGTTCGTGTGCTGGTGGCTTGCACAAGCTTACGAGGCATTGAGAGTGGGTATGGCGGTCTCTCCTCACCTCGCGAGTGCCAACAGGAAAAGTATCCGAGTCATATTTAAACTCGTTACTCCAAAACCAACATCTAACTTTTGTTTGCTGGAGAATGCTACGCACAAACCCAAAGTTGGGTCAAATCACTTTTGAATGTGTGCCCACCAAAATTAGTTCTGTTTGGATCAGATTCTATAATCCAAAATAATTATGATAAAAATTGATTGTGCAGAAATCAATTGTCAAGTAATAACCGTCGCAAATAATCCTGCTGGTTCACACTATATATAATGGATTTCTCACATAAAATAAATTATATGTAACTAATCTTGTTTGATTCCTAGACACAAGGAAAAATTAACTTTTTTTTCACATTTTTTCTCTACCCACATTACAGTTTCTAGTGTATAGTTTTCAATCTATTTTTTCACTGTTATTATATGATATCTACTTTGCTTATTGTTTGATGAAGTTGTGTACAACACACATGCTAGTCCCTATGTCTCCGTATAAGAAATGAGTATGATGTCATTCATTTTAAGATCAGAAAACACACTTTGACCAATACTCTTTTTTTTGCGAGAAAGCACCCAATGACGAATATTGAGCATGTTCAATTACATTCCCCATGAGGAATATTGAGCATGATTAAATAATTCTTTGGAACCCCTCTATAGTCTTATAAATGATAGCAAGATCTATGATATGGTGTAAGAAATTTCTATCATGTTTGGATATCTAGTATCAATGAGGTTACTATGAATTAATATTATATTTTTTAGAAATAGTTTGTAAGGAAATGAAATGAATACAACTCTATAACTATAAATATTACTCATTGGGGTTACATATATTTGCATAAAATCCATACCACATGTACACATATGTTTGAAATACTTTTTGTCATGATGAAGATGCCAAATGTTATTTTGTTTGGTTATTATTCAAATAATATAATTAACATTAATATGAATACAAATGATTATAGAGTATTGTAATTCAAGAACTATGACAGTTGTGTATTTGTCTCTTATTAGGTAGTTAAAAAAAATAGATTTTTTCCTCTCAAAATACCCTCCCTCTCGATTTGAAATAAAATGATTTTCGAGAAATAAATTATAATAAAATTGAATTTTTTTTTTTGAGTTAACGAGATAACATTCTTGAGTTTAAAATCGCTTATAATTGATTTTAAGTGATTAAATTGAAAGGTACCCATTAGAAGTGATTGAAATTTTAGGCTTATAATTGATTTTAAGTTATTAAAATCCAGTCTAGGTGTGGCCGTTGAGCACCCACCATGAGTGCTAATCCCCCTAACCCTTAACCTAGCGAGATAATTGATCCCCCCCCCCCCCCCCACAAAAAAGGGAGGAGATCGTCGAATTCTGCATTTTAATTTCAACTGTTAAGTAGTACAATCAAATTACATAATTCTAAACTCTACGGAAATCAATTCATTTGTTTTATTTTCTAATTTCTGTTTCATAGCATTTTAAATTGAAGTGCTTGGTTAGAGTGCTCAGTTCTCGTGATTGAGCTGGTTGGTTTATGTGCACTTTGTAGGACTATAAGAGCTCTCTAGAATTTGTTGGATCATGCGTGCGACTGTATGACCTATTTGTATAAAATGTGTGACTGTATGAGTTCTTTGCATAAAATGCATATTTGATACTCATCTCTACCTCCATTAGCACCATGAATATAACTATCATGGTTTTCATTACCCCAGCTTACCTTCCAAAAACAAAAACCATGGTTTTCATTTTCAATTCGTATTTCACAAAAGAAATATGGATTGAGATATTGGAGAAAATTGAAAATATAATACTAGAAGCTAACTCTTATTATGTTCTAAAAGATGACACAAAGAAGTGACCAGCCCTATTGAACATGGTTAGTACCCAATAGAAAACCGTTAGTATTTGAATCGGATTACAAAACCGTTTTAAAATAAAAATTCTAGTGGAACACGTTTTAGTGGAGCTCTCCCTTCTAGACGAAAACATGGTGGCATTTTGTCCTAATAACCTATATTATTGCTGTTATAGGTGAACTAATTTCCGGTTATGACATTTGGATTTTGGTGAGATTTTTAATTAGTCTCTTGATTTGATATTGTTTTTAATTAGTATCGAGTTCTGATTAATAGAACAACAAAAAAATAGTTTTGATTTGATGTTTGTAGACAAGTTACATCAGTGGATCCTTTTAAGGCTGTTTAAATCGCTTGAGGATTTGAAGGCCAAGATCTATTCTAGGGCTGTTTACACTTTACAGTAATTTAATCCTAGGCTTTAAACACTCATAATTCCACAATGAAGAACCCAGGTCAGAGCAAAGACGATTTGCTTCCTTAACCATCCATCCAAATGAGTGTTGCAACTTAGATTGAGTGCATGAGGGCTACTACATAGGGCTGCACTTGAGCCAAGCTAGCTCGACGGCTCGACTCAGCTCGGCTTGTTTGAGCCACGCACGAGCTAGCATTTCAGGCCCTTGTGGGTTTAGAAAAACAACATAAATGAGATTTTTAATTAGACTAGAAAAAGTGCTAGCATTTTAATCCTTGTTCTCCTTTCCTTCCCAACTAACTGAGTCCTTGTGGTTTTCATCATAAGAGTTTGACAAGGAGAAAATCATCTCATTCTTGCTAGAGCTGATCTGGAAAAAAATAGTCAAATTACTAAGAAAAGCTTAATTTGACACCCAAAAAAAGTAAAAAACTTTATTTGAGAGCTGAAATCCAATCTATAAGAACTTAGTTTCAGAATTGTGGATTTATCATTAAAGATAGAAATTAAGAACCAACCTAGCCAATTTGAAGGGTAATACTAACACTTGAGAAGGGGTTGTAGGGGATAAAGTAGAGGTAGCCATGAAGGAGATTTCTGGTGAGGATTAGATATATGGGTATCAGGGTATGTAGATAAGAGGTGCAGGTCCCAGTAAGCCCAACCCTGTTTTTCCCTTTTAGTAGTGTTAGTATCTGTTCAAGGTTAGTAGGTTAAAGCTTGGAAGAGGATGGATATAACAACCATTGCATCCGTCGGGATCGAGGTCCATGCCCCATGGTGTGTAGCCCAAACATGGTTTGTGACCAATATTTCAAACAAAGCTATCAATAATTTTGATGATAACACAAAAATGGAATGATCATTGTGGTACTAATGACTTTACTAAGTTTGTGTAAAATTCAGTGAAAAAGAGCTTTTAACACATCATTCAAGTCTCGAAGAATGAAAATGATTTCAAGTACTCAAAATGGATTAACAAAAAGCATTCCATCAACCAAATCCAAGTCAAAGCTCGAAAAGCAAATTCAAAATCAAGAAGCTCAAGACTTACTTCAAGCTAAAATAAAAATCCAAAAGGAAGAACACTTGGAAGATCATGAAGTCAAAGACAAATCTGAAGTCCAAAGATCAAGTTGAAGACCAACTCTCAAGAAGTCATTCAGAGTTTTATTTTTACTTTTGAGAGAGTCTAGGACTTATGTAAGAAGTCCTCAAAGTATGGTAGGTTGAATGCTTAAATACTTAGAAAGACCATAGGAGCCTAAGACCAATATTGAATATTATTCTAAGGCCCTGTAAATCATAAAAATCATGTTAAAGATAAGCCAAAAGACTTAGGAATCCATTCTCATCATTAAGGTCTTGTTAAGATGAGAAAACAGAGTTTTTACTTTGATCTCGTCGACGAATTCACAGGGCATCTTTGAATTCGGCGACGAAACTGGCTCAAGAGGCTACTATTTCTCATTGCATTGATCTCGACAACGAATTGAGATGGACTTCCCAATCTGGTGGACGAAATCATGCGGGAAGCGCCCAAATGCCTGTAACGACTAGTTTTGAAAACAACTATTTTAGCATTAAATGTTTCCCCAACGGCAATAACGGATTGAAAACTATAAATTGAGTTTATTTATGAGCTACAAACAACTATTGAACTACCAAAAATCAAATCATTAACTCTCATCAATTCTCACTAAGATTGTCACCTTATTATCATTTGAGAAAACCTAAAAATCCCCAATCTTTTATTTAAGCTATTCAACTCCTATCATTTGAGAGATTTTCTAGAGTGCTTCAAAGCCAATCTATTCAGCTAATTTAAGGAGCAAAATTTCAGATTGAAAATCCAAATTTCAGATTGTAAAGTGAAAAATCTGTTGATTCTTGCATTGAAGTGGAAGTTTTGAAGAAGACAAGAGAAAATTGTTCTCTTACAAAAGTTAGGTCTAATCCTTGTTCGGAAAAAGATTGTAAAGATGTGATTTTTACCTTGAAAAGAATTGTAAATGTTTGGACTTCACCCTGAAGAAGCCTGTGCGATTAGTAAATCGTGGTGAATCCTTGAAACGGGAAGCTTAAGGCGGAGACGTAAGTAGGTTGCAGAATCTCGAGAATAAATTTCTTGTGTTTGCACTCTCTAACTCTCTACTTTACTTTTCTTTATAGCATCAATTTAGAATTGTTAGTTGCTTTCCCTTGCAAATTTAAATTCCACAAAAATGGACATAATTGAAATTTAAACTTGCCAAGACCCTATTCATCCCCCCTCTAAGGTCAATACTTGAGCAACACTATCCACTGGTCAACTATTGTATCTTGTCCAACCCAGACCTTGTCTTAGGAAATAATTTTAAGCCATTGTACATTAAGACCAGCTATCACTGGGGGTGTCAATGGGCTGAGATTGAGTTGAGTCAGGGGTTGACCAAGCCCAGCCTATCCAAGAACCTATTGAGCCCAAGCCCGGATGACTTGACCGAGTAAAGCCCTAGCCCTACCCTAACACAGGCTCGGGCTAAATCCAGGCTTAATGTAATTTTCACTAATGGTTTCCTATCCATCAACAGCTTTCCTACATTGTTGCATCCTCAAGAGAAAGTAAAGTACATGAAAATTTTCCGAGGAATTGCACATTTTTATAAAAAGAATAGTATGGTTATAGGGTTAAGGTAGTTGGTTTGAGCCTGAGTCCTTCATCCAACTGTACAAACTGATGCATTCAACTAAATGTACGTGAATTACCAAAAAAACAAAAACTAAATGTATGTGAATATTTAAAATATCCAATTCCATGCCACGACTGATTAAAATAAAAAAATAGAATTAAATGAATCAATAAGAAAAGAAATTTCAACCAATCCACAAAACAATATTAATTGAAAAAAAAATGTTCGTTTCTCATACCCAACCCAACACGGGATTTAGAAATTGAATGAATTAAAAGCTAGACCGAACATAGAAGAGCGGTGCTGAGCGGACCCATGGGTCAGTTTCATATCTTACTCCGTGTCCTCATGTCCCTTTTAACACCCCTTTAACCCTGGTTAAGCTTAACTAAATTAAAACAAAGATTTTGGTTTTTTTTTTTTAAAAACTATGATTGGGTTGCTTAACTTTAGGGGTGAGTGAATTTTAACCACAGTAGGTGGGTATTTAAAATTGGGGTGTGGACCAATGAGGACTAGCCATTTTGTTATAAAATGGGAACCGGGGTACATTAACTATTTTCCAACATAGAATAAACATGTTGCAAGAAATTGAAATTTTCAAGAATTGAATCTCTTGAGAAATTTAATTTCTTGAGAGATAGTCTTCCCGAAACGTACACACCCAGATATATGGTTGGTTTGAAAATTTCAAAAACCCAATTCCAACTATACAACCATACAAACTAATGATGTATCCATCCAACAATATTGCGTGTGAAAATTTCAAAAACCCAATTCCACGCCATGACTTGATTAATTAAAATAAAAACAACTAGAATTAAATGAATCAAATCATTCCTAGCAGCCTCACCAAATTTCACTCACCAAAATAGCCAAAACTCACAAAAAGTCATGTTGGTAAGCCACTTTTTTAAAACAGTACTCCCAACAGTCTCACCAAAATAACCAAACCTTTCATTATTTTATTATTTGTGTCACTTTATTTTATTTGTGTGGGCCCACAGAGAAGGAAGGAAAGAAAGATTTTTAACTTTGGTGAATGTATATTGACTCACCAAAGTTGATGAGTATTGTACACTCATCAAACCGAAAACATCAAATTGAGGAGGCTACGGGGCGTTATTTAACACTTTTTAGCTATCAAAAAGTCATTTTGGTGAGGCTGCTAAGAATGCTCTCAATAAAAAAAAAAGAAATTTCAACCGATACACATGTAATTGAACGACCCATGCATCTAGACCAACAATCTATTTGACAAATTTGCTGAAGGCTATAGTAAACTAAGGACACGACCCACCCTAAAGTTAACACTACCGATCAACGGATTTCCAACAATGTTGCATCCTAGAAAGTAAAGAACAGGAAAATTTTCAGCATCCCATCTTTCTGTTTAGGTGCCAAATCATCTCCAGTGATAACCGGATGTGCCACATCCGGTTATCACCCCTAGAGGTCTCCACGTGTCTCCTTTGACACCCCTTAACCGTGGGTAAGGTTCACCCACCCCTAGGGTTCATCCGTTTTGTGATTGGAGCTGTTTAGGCTGCTTCCCAGCCCCGTTGGCCATCTCGACGCTTTGAACCATGATCAGTTAACAATTTTAAGTTTTCTAGAAACCAAGGTTACATGGTTGAATTCTTAACAATTTTAAATTTAGATTAGATAGAGACAGTTGAATGGATGCTAGTAAGGAATTTACAAGATCGATCAAGAGCTCGCTGATGTGATAAAATAAGGTAGTTGTTTTGAGCCAAGAGTGCAAGGTCCTTCATCCAACTATACAAACCGATGTATCCAACCATATGCATGCCTGCAGAACAAATTTCTGATAATGCTCGAATTCCACACCACAACAGGATAAAAATCAAAACTAGAATCAAATTAATGAATAGAAGAGAACATTCAAACGTGGAATCCAAAAGAAATCCCAACAGGAATTTAACGACCGGCCATGTAGAGCAACAATCTATCTGAGGAATTTGCTCATGAAGCTTATTGTAGTAAACTAAGGAGGACTCGATCCTAAACCTAATACTAGTAGTATTAACCATGATCAAAACAAAAACAAAAACAAAAACAAAAACAAAATAAAAATCTGAGTAAGTCAAAGAAGAAGGAAATAAAACTGAAAAGAGTAGTCAGGCGGCTGGGCGGTTCCCAGGAGCAGGAGCAGCTCCGTTGGCCATCTCGACGCTTGGGATGAGATCATCTTGATCAGGAACGAACTTGGCCCAATACCAGTGCTGCCTCCAGACACGCGACATCTCCTCAATGGGGATGTTCTTAGTCTCGGGCACGAAGAAGTAGACGAAGACGGACATGGCGAGCACAAAACAAGCAAAGAAGATGAAGAGTCCAAACTTGAGGTGGCAGAGCATGGGGAGGAAGACCTGAGCTACGGCAAAGGTGAAGAACATGTTGACGGAGGCGTTGATACTCTGCGCGGCGGAGCGGATCTCAAGAGGGAAGATCTCACTGGGGACCAACCACCCCAAGGGGCCCCAGGACCATGCATAAGCCGCGACGTAGAGGCAGATGAAGGCAACCACAAGGATGGCGTACCATTGTGGGATATCTGCGGCTTGACCGTCCACTCCAAATTGAAGTGCGATCAAAATGGTGACCATGATCTGGGAGATGAGCATCTGGGCTCCACCCTCTAGGAAAAGAGACCTCCTTCCCCACCTGTCGGAACCGTAGATGGAGACGATTGTGGCAGCAGCATTGACGAGGCCCGTTATGACAGCCGACATTAGAGAGGCATTGCTTCCGAATCCAATAGTCTGGAAGAGAACTGGAGCGTAGAACATGACCACGTTAATCCCCGTAAGTTGCTGGAAGAAGGGAATGAGGATGGCCATGGTCAAGTGGGGCCTGTATTTCCTCTCCAAGAGGTTTCTCCAAGGGTGCTCCACTTTTCTTGAAGCTTCACTAGCCGCCACTAGGTCGTTGAACTCATGCTTCACGTCCTTGGTCCCACGGATGCGTCGGAGCATCTCTCTCGCCTTCTCCGCCTGGTTCATCTCTATCATTGAATTTGGAGTATTGGGGAGGCAAAGCGATCCAATTGTGATTATGAGAGCAGGAACTGCCGCACCCGCTAAACTCACCCTCCACCCCCACCCTCCTTCAATTTTAGCTGTGAAGTAGTTTATCAGATTGGCTGCCAGAATACCAATGGTGATTGATAACTGGAACCCGATATTGAGTGCACCACGGTATCTGTAAGGAGCCATCTCAGATAGATACAGTGGCACAGACTGTAAAAAACACACACACACACACACTCACAATTAAAACAAGGATTTTGGAGATCTAGAATATATATATAGTTAATTAATTAATTAATAAAATAATAATAATAATAATTAATTTCATACCTGAATGGCAAATCCTATGCCTATACCGAGCAAAATTCGACCCACAATAAGCATGGCCACGTTTTCAGCTGCGCCATTAATAGCAGCTCCGCCCAGAAAAGTTACACCTCCTGCCAGCATCGACGCCTTTCTTCCTAATTTTCTGGTAACCCACGAAGCCAAGATGGAGGCCACCAGAGCAGCCAAGTAGAGGGAAGACGTAAACATCGTCAATATCTGGCTGTCAAACTTGCAGTATTGATTTGTGGATGTATCTCCTTCTTCGTTCCGGTAAACAGAAGGGAAGAACTTCTTCAAGAAAGGAGCCATTGATGTAACTCCTCCTACAAAGATCAAAACTCAAAAGTCAAAACTTTTTTTTTTTCTTCTTCTTTCTTCTATATATTAATCAGAATTCAAAACTATCTAAAAATATATATATATATATATATATCAAATCAAATCGTGTGACTCACCAGATATCCCTATATCATACCCAAAAATTAAACCTCCCATAGCCGCAATTATACATGCCATTAGGACAAACGGCGTCAACCTCCCTGGATACTCCTTCATCGGATTACCAGCAGACGAGATAAACCCACCACCAGCTGCCATTACCACTTTTGGCTGAGAGAACAAATACGTCTAACTTGTTAACAAAAAAAAAATTGATTCTAAATTTTCTATTACAAAAGGATTGACTTCTTTGTTTATATAGAGGAATTCTGTGATACAATTGGTTTTGGATTACAACTCAACTTCTTTGTTTATATAGAGGTAGACGAATTCTGTGATACAATTGGTTTTGGATTACAATTCAACTTCTTTGTTTATATAGAGGTAGAGGAATTCTGTGATACAATTGGTTTTGGATTACAACTCAACTTCTTTTTGTGTGATGCAAATTGGTTTTGGATTACAACTCAACTTCTTACAAACCAACCGAAGCCTATATCTATTTGCTAGCCTTGCTCCCTCGTCTGCTCTCGGCCAGCATTTGCCCTTGCTCGCGCCCACCTCCTAAAGATTACCTGCTGTGTTATGATGTTCAGCCCTTCAACCGCACGAAGCGCAGACACTCCTCTTTCATCTCTCCAGTTGAGGTAATTTTAGGTCCTCTTTCTCCAACCATCAAGCAGAGTCATATTCTACCCGGAACAGTTTCAGGAAGAACAAAGTGTTGGGTATTTGTGGGTGTTTTTACTTTACATGAAGTCATTCTTGAATGGAGGATTCATTCATTTTTTGAAAGCTAATGAAGATCGTTATTTAGAATTTTGCATGTTTGGTTATTAGATTCTATGTAGGGAATGACTTTCATCACTGTTATTGCATTTGCCTGCTATGTGTTTGACAAAATGCATAGCTTAACACCACTCCACAGGTAGTGTCATCACACTTCAATAATTCTTGTTCAATAGGGTTCTGATGAATCTTTGGGAATTTTGTAAGAATAGTTTATTTATTAGAAGATGAGAACAATACATAATAAAGTGATCCATGTTCATATTTTTCTGTATATAAGGCTTGATGTAATAGTATAAAGCCCAATTTTTGTTTTTCTTTATAATTGATGTTCTGGAATTTTGCTTAGTTTGTTAGTAGATTCTATGTAGTTAGGGGATTGGACTACTATTGCATTCGCCCACTATTTGTCTGATGAAATGTATAGGTTATCTCAAATGGCACCACCGAACATTTTTTGCATCAATATTCATCCGAAAAACCAGGATAAAGATAGACAAATAGGGTCCACTGTTAGTATACTTTAAAGACTTCTGTGGTACACTGTTACCAGTTTTCATGCGTATACTTGGTCCTAAGGTAAAGCCTTCTCCTGAGGAAACCACTTTGAGACCAAGGAAATAAGTTGGGTGTTAAAAAAGAAATCCTGTAAATCATCTCCAAAAGTAAAATAATTTATGAATAGACCAGTAAGATAGTGATGTCTTGAGCAGATCTGCTGAAGAACATAACTGTAATTTCAAGTTTGTCTGATTCCAGCACTCAAGGTGATGGAGCAAAACATGTTGAACCAAGCATGGGGCACCTGCTTAAGACCATACAAGGACTTTTGCAGGTGGCATGTTGGTGATGAATCCGAACTGATGGAATGCCATAACAAATTGTCCTTAACGAATGGATCCCGTTATCTCCAGACAGATTAAGGGAAACAAGGAAAGCTTTGTCGATTAAAAGGAAGAGAAAAGTAAAAGTATGAACACTGATTCAAGATAAACAGAGCTATTGGTTGAAAAAACAATATATATATCAGTTTAAATATGAAACGGAGCTCTGCATGCATGCGGATAGTTACACATTTTGCCCCCCAGTGTAAAAAGGGGGCTCCGCATGATGCAGAGCTCCCTATGAAAATTAATCTCCATATATATTGTCGGCCCAAAAAACATTACAACAAAAGGTCTGCTTTATGCTAGAGAAATATATAGGCAGGGGCGGAGCCACATGGGGAGCTGAAGCACACCCTGAAATTTTTTGAATTTTCTTTTTTATTATGTTATTAATAGCCTAAGAGAGGGGCGGGGGCTATAGCCCGCCTAAACTTTTGAGAAAATATATATTCTATACAAACGGACACAAACAGACACATGACCATGAACTTGGCCCTCAAAAAATAAATTAGCCCCCTGCAAAAGATCCTGGCTCCACCTCTGTATTTAGGCATTGCTAAGCTCTGATTGCTCTACAAAAAACCGAAGTTGGTGAACCAAAATAAGGCCAGATAATCGAAATTTCCAAGAACTGATTATTTATTTTCAAATGAAAACTTAATGAATTTCAATCCTTTGAGATCGAACGATAATTCGCAATCAAACAATGAAAACATGCAATCCACTAATCTAATACCTCGAAGTCGGTGACACGAGGGGGTGCGTCTCGGGTCCTCTTTTAATGCCACGTGTCCTTTTAGCTCCATTTAATTGTGGTTAAGATTCTCTCACCCTTAGCTAGGTTCACTCATCCATCCTTGGTTTTTAAAAAAACAAAATAATTTTTTTTTAAAACCACAGGAGTTTAAAAAAAATTAAGTAGAGTTCATGACTAGTTGATTTGGCTTTGTGAGTGCGAGGAGCTATATTTCGCTCCTCGCCAGTGGCTTTCATTTTGACTTTTTTTTGCTTGACATTTGAAATTGAAGTGCTAAGTTCTTGTGATTGAGCTGGTTGGTTTATGTACACTTTGTAATACTATATGAGTTTACTAGGGTTTGTTGGTCCATGCATAAAATGTGTGACTGTATTAGTTATCTTTACTATTCTAATGGGAGAGGCAGGCGTAGCCTGAATTTTTTGAAATTCAAAACTACCCTTATATAAAACAAAACTTTAATTTCATGTTTTATTTTAATTCCCAAACTACCCTCATTTATCTATTTAAATAACATAATCACAGTCAATCGTGATTGAACTTGGGGAGAGTTCAATCGCACCTACGGGTTAACATGAGTCCTTTTTAACTCCTATTAATTGTGGTTAACTCTTTCCTCTCGCTCTTACGTGCATGGCACGTGCCACTAGCGAGTTCAATCACCCGTGGGTTAACACGTCTCTTTTAACTCCTATTAACCGTGGTTAACTCCTTCCCTTCCATTGTAAGTTTAATTAACTTTTACTTTTTAGCAGAACTTGTATTCAATTGGGAATCTTAGTTGAAGCCTATACAGAAATGACAATAGAAGTGGTCCTGGTAAGAGGCGGTGGTGGGGGGTGAGAGGCAGTGGGCAAAATCAGTTTATATCCAAGTTTTACATCTCAGATTTATCACAATGGAACATTGGACAAGTAGATCATATAGATCCTACCCTTACATTTTAGGTTTAGAATGCCTTCATTTTCAAAAAATTAAAGACATCTATCGCAATGGACATTATAGAACATTCAGCCGTCGAATGATTCTTTGTTTAATTATATATATGCATGTCGTACTACATAAAAGAATACAAGGGCCATATATTGTTTGGCTTATTGGGTAGCAAGTCGACCTTTTAGATGACCACAAATTGTATTTAATAAAATAAGAGTGCAAAAGCAAATCGAGACAGAGATTTAACGTGGTTCGGCTCAGGCCTACATCCACGGTGATAAAACTATCACTGAATTCTTCTTCTTCTTTTTTTTTGTTTGATTTGATATTTTTGCATACAGGCACTCACTCCTTTATATACAAATTGAACAGGAAAAGAAATAAATAAAAAGAGAAACAAATCTTTAGGGAAAGAAATCTTTAGGAGAGATGGACGGGACTGACTTGTCAATCCCTTCTCATAAAGATACGCTAATACTCCCCCTCAAGTTGGAGCGTGAATATCATGAACACCTAACTTGGATGTTAGAAAATGAAATTGATCTCTACCAAGTGCTTTGGTAAAAGTATCAGCTAGTTGCAACTTAGAGGGAGTGTAGACTGTCTGAATGATGCCAGCTTGAAGTTGTTGTCGCACAATATGGCAATCCAACTCTATGTGTTTGGTACGTTAATGAAAGACGGGATTAGCAGCAATATGAATGGCAGCCTTGTTGTCACAATAGAGGGAGACCGGGAAAGTGTGAGATATGCCAAGGTCTCGAAGTAAATACTTGAGCCAGATGATCTCACATGTAGTGGAAGCCATGGACCTGTATTCGGCTTCTGCAGATGATCGAGAAACTGTAGATTGCTTCTTACTTTTCCAAGAGATAGAACTATCACCCAAAAAAATACAATACCCAGTAATTGATCGTCGAGATTCAATACAACTAGCCCAATCTGAGTCACAATATGCATTCATGTGAAGAGTACTGTTGGAAGACATCAAAATCCCTTTCCCAGGAGCAGATTTAAGGTAACGAAGGACCCGATAGGCAGCGTCAAGATGGGGCTGACGAGGTTGATGCATAAATTGGCTGAGGATTTGTACTGAATATACTATATCGGGCCGAGTAATGGTGAGATAAATAAGGCAGCCCACTAGGCGTCTATACTGAGCAGGGTTTGCAAGAAGATCACCATCATTTGAAGTAAGTTTCAAATTTTGTTCCATAGGAAAATCAACTGGTCGAGTCCCAAGGAGACCCGTTTCGTCCAAAATTTCAAGTGTGTATTTCCTTTGAGACAAGAAAATTCCCTGTTGAGAGCGAGTCACCTCAATGCCGAGAAAATATTTTAGCTGACCCAGATCCTTAATATGAAAACGGCTATGAAGGAAGGCTTTTAAGGCATTAATTGTCAATAAATTATTGCCTGTCACAATTATGTCATCCACATAAACAAGCACAACAGTTAATGTAGTCCCAGATGTAGAAATAAATAGTGAGTGATCAGCAGTGGATTGTTTAAAACCTGCATGAATAAGAGCAACAGAAAATTTGGCAAACCAATTCCGAGATGCTTGTTTAAGACCATAGAGAGACTTGGTTAGACGAAAAACTCTATTCTCCCCCTGTCGGCCAAAACCGGGAGAAATTTTCATATAAACCTCCTCATCAAGATCACCATGAAGAAATGCATTATTAACATCTAACTGATGTAGGGGCCATTGTTTAATAGAGGCAATGGCAAGAAGACACCGAACAGTAACCAATTTTGCAATCGGAGCAAAGGTGTCATGATAATCAATCCCTTCTACCTGAGTGTAACCTTTTGCTACTAGGCGAGCTTTGTAGCGTTCAATAGAACCTTAGACTGATATTTAATCTTATAAACCCACTTACAATCGACAAGTGTTTTCCCATGAGGAGGGTGAGTCAAAAACCAAGTTTTGTTTTGTTGAAGAGCTTTAATCTCAGCATCCATGGCCTCACGCCACTTAGGATGCTTAACAGCTTGGGAGAAAGTCTTGGGTTCAAACTCTGAAGATATAGCAGCAGTAAAAGCAAAATGATGGGGAGATAAGGAAGAATAAGAAATGAAATGTTGAATGGGATGAGCAATACCTGATGAGGGTGTTGTAGGAGAGGATGGAGAGGGTAATGAGACCATGGAGGATGAAGGAAGTGAGGGAAGGTAATAGTCACGGAGATGAGAAGGAGGGTGATGGGACCTAGAAGAGCGCCTAGGAACAGGAGGAACATGTTGGATGGTGGATGGGGTGTTGGGGGTAGTGGAGAGTTCAGGAGGGATGTCAGTACTTTGCAAGTCAGAGACCGGTAATGGAAGCATAGGGGCTGAAGTAGTGTGGGAGGCAGGAGTAGAAGGGAATGGAAAAATGGTCTCATGAAATGTAACATCCCGACTGGTGAAAATAGTGTGTGTTTCAAGGTCATAGACCCGATAACCACGTTGACCAAAGGGGTAGCCAATGAAAATACATTTGATGGCACGAGGGGAAAATTTATGTCTCCTAGGGCCTAAATTGTGAGCATAGCAGAGGCACCCGAAAACACATAGGTGTTTGTAAGCTGGTTTGGTGGTGAGAAGAGTTTCATGAGGAGTTTTACCAGACAAGATAGGGGTGGGCAAGCGATTTATTAAATAGGTAGCGGTGAGAACACAATCTCCCCAAAATTTCAAGGGAAGGTTAGCTTGAAAACGAAGAGCTCTAACAACATCTAAAAGGTGTCTGTGTTTGCGTTCAACAACACTATTTTGTTGAGGTGTGTTGACGCAACTGCGTTGGTGGGCCACACCATACTGAGCAAAAAAGATTGGAGAGAAAGAAATTCAAGCCCATTGTCTGTCCGGATTTGTTTGATGGAACGATGAAATTGGGTTTTGACCATCGCAAAAAAATTTAGAAGTAAAGGTTGAGTCTCAGATTTATGTTTCATCAGATAAATCCATGTACATCGAGAAAAGTCATCCACAATAGTGAGAAAGTAACGAGCACCAGATATAGATGGAATAGAAAAATTACCCCAAATATCACAATGTATTAAAGCAAAAGGTTCAGTGCATCTATTATTTTCATTTGGAAAAGGTAGTCTAGTATGTCTTGCAATCGGACAAATGCTGCAATGTAAACAAGAAGCAGAAATTCCATCAACAGTTCGAGCTAAAGTTAAAAAACGAGATGGAGAAGGATGGCCTAAGCGCCAATGCCAAACATCAAATGAGTCTGCATTATTGTTAACAGATAAAATGGTGGGAGAGGCAACAGGATAAAAAAAATAGAGACTACCATGTTCTTTACCCAGTCCAATCATCTTCCTCGTGGCAAGGTCCTGAAACACACAGAAACCCGAAAAAAATGTGACGGCGCAATTACGTGATTTAGTGATTTTGCTAATGGATAACAAATTAAACTTAAACTCAAGTACGCAAAGAACATCATCTAGGGACAAAGTAGGGGAAAGGGAGACTTTTCCCTTGTGAGTGATGGGGACAGACGCGCCATTAGGGAGATGTACAGGTTTTGTATCATGACAAGAAGTAACATTTGATAAGGAATGCATAGAGTAAGTAATATGATCAGAAGCACCAGTATCTATAACCCAAGCAGATGGAGAAATGGAAGTGCAACAGACAGACTTACCTGTTAAGTTGGCAGTGTGTTGAGGGGTACCTAGATTGAGGATAGAGAGGATTTGTTCATACTATGCTGCAGTGAGTTGAGGCAGGGAGGTTGATGAAGTTGTGTCTTTACAACTTACATTGGCATCGAAAGGGGTGGAGGCAGCATTAGCTAATATCGCTGGGTACCCACGAAGCTTATAGCACTTGGACTTGACATGACCGAGACGTTTGCAATGATCACAACGTGGTCGAGAGCGAGTCTTATATTGGCCGCTATCTTGAAGTGTTGCACCATGTGTCTCATGTTTGGTGACTGAAAGTATTGCAGAATCAGGCATAGTAGGATTTGTCACATGAAGTTCTCGTTGCTTCTCTTCTTGGAGGATAAGGGAGTATGCCTTACTGACAGTAGGTAGAGAATCCATGGCAAGTATTTGGCTCCTAATAGCTGAATATGAATCATTTAGCCCCATAAGAAATTGGTAAAGACGCTCTTGTTGCTGATATTCAGATAAAGTCTTTAAAGCGCCACAAGTACAAGTAGGGGCAGTAGTGTATGATGCAAGTTCATCTCAATAACCCTTCAACTTTGTAAAGTAGGCGGCCAAAGAAGATTGCTCTTGTAGGAGGGTGGAGATCGACCGCTTTATTTGATATATTTGGGGAGCATTGCTTTGGGAGAAACGCTCCTCTAGGTCATTCCAAACTGCTTGAGCCGTCTCCGCATAAATCACACTATGAGCAATGTCAGATGAAATAGAGTTTAACAACCAAGATAAGACCATATCATTGCATCGATCCCAAAGAGCAATACTTGAAGCCGGGGATTTTGGTTTGGGAATGGTACCATTGACAAAGCCGATTTTATTCTTGGCTGAAAGTGCCATCCTCATGACATGACACCAAGTCGAATAGTTATCTCCATTAAGGAGTTGAGAAACAAGAGCAATACCAGGATTATCGGATGAATGAAGATAATAAGGCGAACTCGAGTTATTTTGCACAAGTTCCGACATATTTTGCACAGCTTCCAATGCCATGTATTCACCCGAATGGTTGGAAGAAATACTTCCTCTCAACACTGTCTTCAATATCAAGCCAACACAAACGATAAGGCAATGACACTGATATGTCTTCACAAAAAAAACCGGCACTGTTACACCAATGGATTTAAAAGAATTGGACTATATTGGAAATCAACTGAGAACAAGGAAAGAATTTGTTTCCTTTATAGGTGTGAAAACGTGAGAAGTACTGGGTTTTTTTTTTTTTTTTTTGCTTGCAGAGTTCCTTCAAAAAAAAATCTAGACTTCTTACTAAACAGCTGTGCACTTGTAGAGTATAGTTGAATGCAAAAGGTGATGAGATTTTATGGCAATGGCAGTAGAAGCACGACGATGCTAGGACAATCACGGTGATCTGGCGATCAACTTAGGACCTAGAAGCCTTGCTCTGATACCATAATAAAATAAGAGTGCAAAAGCAAATCGAGACAGAGATTTAACGTGGTTCGGCTCAGGCCTACATCCACAGTGATAAAACTATCACTGTATTCTTCTTTTTTTTTTTTTTTTGTTTGATTTGATATTTTTGCATACAGGCACTCACTCCTTTATATACAAATTGAACAGGAAAAGAAATAAATAAAAAGACAAACAAATCTTTAGGGAAAGAAATCTTTAGGAGAGATGGACGGGATTGACTTGTCAATCCCTTCTCATAAAGATACGCTAATAGTATTTTGAATGTTTTCATTACTAGGTAATCTTAGATGTGTAGTGGTGCTCTGTTAAAGATACTCGACATTGATTTATATATTTCTTTGTTTGTATGTTGTTTTTCCCCCCAATTTTGATACATGGGCTGCACTTGTCTTGTTAGTTTACTACATAGTTAGGATCTCTATATCATGAACTAGGCAGAGTGTGGACTGTGGAATCTTGCTCAGCAGTACAAATTCATTTCTATTTGACACTTCTATCAATGTGCAGGGATGGTTATTCTCGTCAGACTCTGCATTCTGGAAACCGCCACAACTGACAGTATGTGGTTACCTATGACATGAGTTCTTACCATTCTCAGCTTTTAAACTTGTTTTTAGATAATTTTGTTCATTGAAACATTTGCTAGAGATGCATACAGATTTGTGCTCTTTCCTTTACTTCTAGAAACTTGCAGAACTGAAAGATTTAATGAACTAGTACTACGGAGGGAAGTCCAATTTCTGTTATGAACCAGTATGTCATTTCATAAATTCAAATATCAAAAGCTTTCAAAAGGCTTATTGAATACATGTTTAATATATAGGATTGTGCTCTTTCCTTTATATAGATTCAAGTATTGTAATATGAGGGTGATAGATAGGAATATAAAGAACATCTGGAACCTACCCCTTTTCATGTACTCTACATCCCTAGCACATCATATTTTGATTTTATAGAAACATGATGAGAGACTTTCATTTTTGAATGGAAGATTTAAGTGTTTGAATGTTTTCATTACGCAGGCGCCACTGCCTTTAAGATTCGCAAGACCCTTGTCCAATGCAAGCAGTGGTCCAGCTTGTAAATTCATGTACAGTGGTGTTTCTAAACTGAAGAAAAAGCAGAGTGGCAGCAGTAATCATGGACATATCAGTGTTTTTGTATCTTGTTTTGGTTTTTGATGAAGTGCTGCCTCTCTGATGTGACTAGGGCATTAATTTTATCCTCTCCCAAGAAATCGAAAATGCAGAGGGTCGTTCTGCTTCTCAAAAGTTGTAGATAGTAGGGGGAGGAGCATCTTCATTTCATGTATGTTGCTGGATCACAATATAAGCTCCATTTCTTTAGGGCTTGCTGATTGTGCAAGTGAACCATGTATTTGCTTGTATTGCATGTATACAATTGTTGATAATCCAAGGCAGACAAAGATACTGCCAATAGCTTAATGAAAGTAATGGAAAAGCTGATTGGTATGAAACTTGCTCAGACTTTTTTTTTTGGTTTTTCTCAACTATTGGTCTATAATTAGACTCAGTACACAAGGCTTTTGTTTCTCTTTTTTTTTCCTCTTAAGAAGTAGTGAGGTGGATTTCTGTGTTATTTCAAAAATTGAAAATCTGTTTTTGATGGCTTCAAATTTTCAAGGAACTTGAGGTATAATTCTGGGGCTATGAAATGGATCCTATCTTCGAGTGCATTGCAATCCAGAATGTAATATTATTGCCCCAAGTTTGGAATTTGGATTGCATAATGTTAAAGCTTTTGATTATCTGTCTTGGGCTTTTGTTGAGATTTCTTTGTTAGAGTGGAACACCATACAGCTTGGGCTTCTGATTGCCCCATGTTAGCTATCCGATATGTTCGCAAATGTGCGGTTGGAAGTCCGCTACTTGGAGACAGTTATTTTAGTTTAATGGGTGTTCTCATACAGAGCAGTTTCCAGCCTTCACGAGTACTTCATATCACTTCTGAAGCTAGTAGTCTTAAATCATCCTGACCATGGTTTTCTCCTCTATCATGCAGGCAAACTCTTACAACTTAATTAAGGGTCGAAGTTAGGTTTGCCATATTGACATAAGTGTAGTTCTCTATGGGATAGAGGACTATGCATCTATTGTGCAGAATGATTCCTAAAGCTTATAGATATTGATCTCCATGAGGGTTCTACGCAATACACACCGAGAGGAAGTCAAATAATTATCTGACTCTTTTTCTTCTCTGAAGGTCTTCAAAGTCTTGTTCATGAAATGGTGGGTGAGAAATGGGCTTGTATGATCAGGTTCTTTTGTTTGTTTTTCCACTCAAAGTTGATGTTTCTTGGTCTGGAGGTTGGGAAGGAACTCTACTGAGGAGCCATACCAGACCAACACCTATCAAGGCACTAGAGAGATGTGCAATGTGATTAACATTCTGTAAGGACAGGCCTCCACGGAAAGTGTCTGACAATCCCGTTGAAGCTTGTGCTGCTTCCATTACCTAATACACCCAATAGGATCATAAATAGGAGATCAACATGGATTCAATCAGAAACATGAACTAAAATCCTGGTCACAGTAATCACAACCATCCTAGAGAAATCCCATGTAACTAGTAATTTTCTGCATGCGTGGTAGTTGTAAAAGTTCAGAAACATCTACAGATCCAGATGCTCTAACAGTCAACTCTTGCAGCCCTGAATTATACTATATATTGGAGAACTTGAATTTCTATGATATGAATAATACAAAACTGGATGGGGAATAAGTCAGACCTCGATCCAAATCCAAATTCCTACCCATGGGCTTTCAGGTCATTGGGTTAGCTCGCTCAGTTACCCAATTCATATTCTACAAAGCCTTCGGTGGTGTTGAGTTTAGTCCCATATCGGAAGTTTATCCGAGCACCCCTGTCCTGCATCCCAAACAGTTGGTACCTGTTTTGGGAAGCTCTTGGGTGAAGCTTATAAGGCTGCAGGTATGGTATGTCTGCATGTGTGTCGTGTGTGTTTGTTTGCATGTGGGGTGTGAGTGTGTGTGTTTCCCTTCTTCAGTAGTCATCTTGTGGTGTTACTGAGTTTACCAAAAAAAAAAAAGATAGCTAACCACATGCAAATAATCTATTTGCAAAATGTTCACATCATTTAAATATTAAACCATATCAACACAAACATTGGTCTAAATTTTCCAAAGTACCTCCCTAATTCAAATTGTTCAAATCCGGAGGAAAAAAATAACTTGGGTCTATAAACCACTTAACAATTTTCAAATGAAACAACAATCAACATTCCTCACAAAAAATTGTATTTTCCTACCCTTTAAGTAACCACTATTTGTCCTGGATGTGGTGACCTTTACCATTCTCATAAATGCTTTTCTTAGAGAAGGGCATTCTGACCTTGCCGACGAGCTTTTTGATCAGACCTTTACCATTCTCATTAAGCACATTGCAATTTCAAGGAGATGATATTCCAAAAACAAAAAAAGGGTTTGTTTTGCAACAAGATAAATCTATTAATAACTTCAAATGGTTGGAGTTTACGAAGGAGACAACTCTTTTCTTACTACTAGAAATAAACCACAATTTCTACATTTGAAGCTTGTGAAAACATCCCAATTACAACTCAGATAGGGTCCTTCTAAGATCACTAAGAAATCAAAAACTCTAATACAGATAAGGGAAGAAACAAAAATTATAATCTCCCACATCATTCTCTTCAGTCTTTTTCCATTTACAAACCCATCAGCAACTCCATTCATGAAAATTGCAGTCCTTCCATGAAGTCTATTCCAACATAAGCTATCAGCAATTGCCATTTATAATGACAACCATGAGACGGACAGATTGGACCATGGGCCAAATGTTGGGTGAAGTGCCTTCAATCTCATTAGGGAGTGGCTTGCATCTCTGTGTAAAACAAACAGTTTAGATACAAAGAGATATGGAAGATAATATAGACAATGTTGAAGAAGTGATTGATGAAGTAGGCTTAAAAAAATGTTTCATTTTTCAGTCATCTTTCTTCTGTTTACGAAATGTAGATCTTTAGGACTATCTGTAGAGTTGATGAAAATGGTGGTCTGCATTTGAGTTTCAGAATTTTTTGGAGAATAAAATGAAGAGAAAAAGCAAATATATAAACTTAAAACCAGATGAGAAGGAAGAAAGAAGGATAATAAACACTAACAATTCAGATTCTCTAGACAAGATACACAAGAAAAATCTAGAATATAGTACCAACAACAGAAGAAAATTTCGAATACAAGCACAAAATTTGAAGAACAATAAACACAATCTGAAAATTTCGAATACAAGCACAAAATTTGAAGAACAATAAACGCAATCTCTTGCAGCTCGAAGTCCAACCGGAATCCCTTTCTACTCTATTGATTTCCCAGATCAAAACCCAGAAAGGAAATCATCAAAAGATATGAAAAAGAAGAAGTCTGATCATTTAAAAGAAATAATAATAATTTCTACAACTCCATATGAAAGAAAATAAACAGTGGTAATTTGATAAGAGGAGCTTCATAAGATTACAATCATGAATTTGGCAATTTCAAACATATAAGAATTCCTAGGAAGCAGGGGTACGGCGATACTTAGATACAGCGATACGAGCGATACGGCAGAAATTATGAAAAACAACTAAGTTTTACCTTAGAATGCCGTATCCGATATGGCGATACGGGTACGTTTCCATTTTCAAAGTATCCGTGCTCCCTAGAAGAATTCTGACCACTAGGAAGTAAGCACAAGATATAGGTAAGATCTTCCAAAAAAAAAAAAAAGCAATGACAATCACACAGTGAAATGGTACACTATGTGGGATACACATCACTTCTATATGTAAAAAACAAGGTGTTAGGAATTTCTTGGTTTCTCCCTTTGTTTCATTGCCTGAGAACTCCACTCCCAAAAATTCAAAAATAAAAGAAAATAAAAAACAAATAAATCAATGTATTGTGTGATTTGTGTCTCTCCAATGTTCATGTAAGGAATCTCACAAACATCAAAGTGTTTCTCTTAGACACCCAAACAAACCAGGGATGTAAGTACCATTCAGGGTGTAGGTTCCAGCAGTTCTTTATTCCACTATCACCCTCATAGTCACATATCTGAATATAATAAAGGAAGAGCACAATCCGATACTGTACCCATGTATTCAATAAAGCCTTTGTGAAAGCTTTGATATTTGAATTGTTGTTACCCTGACAGACTGGTCATAACAGAAATTGTACGATCCACTCCGGTATTTACTAGTTCAGTAAGTCTTCAGTTCTTCTGCAGTTTCTAGAAGTAAAGGAAGAGCAACAAAATTCGTATGTCAGCTCTAGCAAATGTTCAAGAACAGAATTCTCTAAACACCCAAGTTTAAAGCCTTGAGAATGGCAAAGAACTCATGGCATAGTAACCAATACTGTCAATTGTGGCGGTTTTCCAGAATGAGATTCTGCGAGAATACCATCCCTGCACCTTGATAGAAGTTGTCAATATAAATGACTTGGTACTGCTGAGCAATATTCCACCTGCACACCTGCCTAGTTCCATGTATTAGATCCTAACTATGTAGTAAACTAACAAGACAAGGGCAGCCCATGTATCAAAATTGGGGGGAAAAACAACATACAAACAAAGAAATATATAAATCAATGTCGAGTATCTTTACAGAGCACCACTACACATCTAAGATTACCTAGTAATGAAAACATTCAAATACTATTAGCGTATCTTTATGAGAAGGGATTGACAAGTCAATCCCGTCCATCTCTCCTAAAGATTTCTTTCCCTAAAGATTTGTTTGTCTTTTTATTTATTTCTTTTCCTGTTCAATTTGTATATAAAGGAGTGAGTGCCTGTATGCAAAAATATCAAATCAAACAAAAAAAAAAAAAAAAGAAGATACAGTGATAGTTTTATCACTGTGGATGTAGGCCTGAGCCGAACCACGTTAAATCTCTGTCTCGATTTGCTTTTGCACTCTTATTTTATTATGGTATCAGAGCAAGGCTTCTAGGTCCTAAGTTGATCGCCAGATCACCGTGATTGTCCTAGCATCGTCGTGCTTCTACTGCCATTGCCATAAAATCTCATCACCTTTTGCATTCAACTATACTCTACAAGTGCACAGCTGTTTAGTAAGAAGTCTAGATTTTTTTTGAAGGAACTCTGCAAGCAAAAAAAAAAAAAAAAAAACCCAGTACTTCTCACGTTTTCACACCTATAAAGGAAACAAATTCTTTCCTTGTTCTCATTGATTTCCAATATAGTCCAATTCTTTTAAATCCATTGGTGTAACAGTGCCGGTTTTTTTTGTGAAGACATATCAGTGTCATTGCCTTATCGTTTGTGTTGGCTTGATATTGAGACAGTGTTGAGAGGAAGTATTTCTTCCAACCATTCGGGTGAATACATGGCATTGGAAGCTGTGCAAAATATGTCGACCTTGTGCAAATAACTCGAGTTCGCCTTATTATCTTCATCCATCCGATAATCCTGGTATTGCTCTTGTTTCTCAACCCCTTAATGGAGATAACTATTCGACTTGGCGTCATGTCATGAGGATGGCACTTTCAGCCAAGAATAAAATCGGCTTTGTCAATGGTACCATTCCCAAACCAAAATCCCCGCTTCAAGTATTGCTCTTTGGGATCGATTGCAATGATATGGTCTTATCTTGGTTGTTAAACTCTATTTCATCTGACATTGCTCATAGTGTGATTTATGCGGAGACGGCTCAAGCAGTTTGGAATGACCTAGAGGAGCGTTTCTCCCAAAGCAATGCTCCCCAAATATATCAAATAAAGCGGTCGATCTCCACCCTCCTACAAGAGCAATCTTCTTTGGCCGCCTACTTTACAAAGTTGAAGGGTTATTGAGATGAACTTGCATCATACACTACTGCCCCTACTTGTACTTGTGGCGCTTTAAAGACTTTATCTGAATATCAGCAACAAGAGCGTCTTTACCAATTTCTTATGGGGCTAAATGATTCATATTCAGCTATTAGGAGCCAAATACTTGCCATGGATTCTCTACCTACTGTCAGTAAGGCATACTCCCTTATCCTCCAAGAAGAGAAGCAACGAGAACTTCATGTGACAAATCCTACTATGCCTGATTCTGCAATACTTTCAGTCACCAAACATGAGACACATGGTGCAACACTTCAAGATAGCGGCCAATATAAGACTCGCTCTCGACCACGTTGTGATCATTGCAAACGTCTCGGTCATGTCAAGTCCAAGTGCTATAAGCTTCGTGGGTACCCAGCGATATTAGCTAATGCTGCCTCCACCCCTTTCGATGCCAATGTAAGTTGTAAAGACACAACTTCATCAACCTCCCTGCCTCAACTCACTGCAGCATAGTATGAACAAATCCTCTCTATCCTCAATCTAGGTACCCCTCAACACACTGCCAACTTAACAGGTAAGTCTGTCTGTTGCACTTCCATTTCTCCATCTGCTTGGGTTATAGATACTGGTGCTTCTGATCATATTACTTACTCTATGCATTCCTTATCAAATGTTACTTCTTGTCATGATACAAAACCTGTACATCTCCCTAATGGCGCGTCTGTCCCCATCACTCACAAGGGAAAAGTCTCCCTTTCCCCTACTTTGTCCCTAGATGATGTTCTTTGCGTACTTGAGTTTAAGTTTAATTTGTTATCCATTAGCAAATCACTAAATCACGTAATTGCGCCGTCACATTTTTTCGGGTTTCTGTGTGTTTCAGGACCTTGCCACGAGGAAGATGATTGGACTGGGTAAAGAACATGGTAGTCTCTATTTTTTTTATCCTGTTGCCTCTCCCACCATTTTATCTGTTAACAATAATGCAGACTCATTTGATGTTTGGCATTGGCGCTTAGGCCATCCTTCTCCATCTCGTTTTTTAACTTTAGCTCGAACTGTTGATGGAATTTCTGCTTCTTGTTTACATTGCAGCATTTGTCCGATTGCAAGACATACTAGACTACCTTTTCCAAATGAAAATAATAGATGCACTGAACCTTTTGCTTTAATACATTGTGATATTTGGGGTAATTTTTCTATTCCATCTATATCTGGTGCTCGTTACTTTCTCACTATTGTGGATGACTTTTCTCGATGTACATGGATTTATCTGATGAAACATAAATCTGAGACTCAACCTTTACTTCTAAATTTTTTTGCGATGGTCAAAACCCAATTTCATCGTTCCATCAAACAAATCCGGACAGACAATGGGCTTGAATTTCTTTCTCTCCAATCTTTTTTGCTCAGTATGGTGTGGCCCACCAACGCAGTTGCGTCAACACACCTCAACAAAATAGTGTTGTTGAACGCAAACACAGACACCTTTTAGATGTTGTTAGAGCTCTTCGTTTTCAAGCTAACCTTCCCTTGAAATTTTGGGGAGATTGTGTTCTCACCGCTACCTATTTAATAAATCGCTTGCCCACCCCTATCTTGTCTGGTAAAACTCCTCATGAAACTCTTCTCACCACCAAACCAGCTTACAAACACCTATGTGTTTTCGGGTGCCTCTGCTATGCTCACAATTTAGGCCCTAGGAGACATAAATTTTCCCCTCGTGCCATCAAATGTATTTTCATTGGCTACCCCTTTGGTCAACGTGGTTATCGGGTCTATGACCTTGAAACACACACTATTTTCACCAGTCGGGATGTTACATTTCATGAGACCATTTTTCCATTCCCTTCTACTCCTGCCTCCCACACTACTTCAGCCCCTATGCTTCCATTACCGGTCTCTGACTTGCAAAGTACTGACATCCCTCCTGAACTCTCCACTACCCCCAACACCCCATCCACCATCCAACATGTTCCTCCTGTTCCTAGGCGCTCTTCTAGGTCCCATCACCCTCCTTCTCATCTCCGTGACTATTACCTTCCCTCACTTCCTTCATCCTCCATGGTCTCATTACCCTCTCCATCCTCTCCTACAACACCCTCATCAGGTATTGCTCATCCCATTCAACATTTCATTTCTTATTCTTCCTTATCTCCCCATCATTTTGCTTTTACTGCTGCTATATCTTCAGAGTTTGAACCCAAGACTTTCTCCCAAGCTGTTAAGCATCCTAAGTGGCGTGAGGCCATGGATGCTGAGATTAAAGCTCTTCAACAAAACAAAACTTGGTTTTTGACTCACCCTCCTCATGGGAAAACACTTGTCGATTGTAAGTGGGTTTATAAGATTAAATATCAGTCTAAGGTTCTATTGAACGCTACAAAGCTCGCCTAGTAGCAAAAGGTTACACTCAGGTAGAAGGGATTGATTATCATGACACCTTTGCTCCGATTGCAAAATTGGTTACTGTTCGGTGTCTTCTTGCCATTGCCTCTATTAAACAATGGCCCCTACATCAGTTAGATGTTAATAATGCATTTCTTCATGGTGATCTTGATGAGGAGGTTTATATGAAAATTTCTCCCGGTTTTGGCCGACAGGGGGAGAATAGAGTTTTTCGTCTAACCAAGTCTCTCTATGGTCTTAAACAAGCATCTCGGAATTGGTTTGCCAAATTTTCTGTTGCTCTTATTCATGCAGGTTTTAAACAATCCACTGCTGATCACTCACTATTTATTTCTACATCTGGGACTACATTAACTGTTGTGCTTGTTTATGTGGATGACATAATTGTGACAGGCAATAATTTATTGACAATTAATGCCTTAAAAGCCTTCCTTCATAGCCGTTTTCATATTAAGGATCTGGGTCAGCTAAAATATTTTCTCGGCATTGAGGTGACTCGCTCTCAACAGGGAATTTTCTTGTCTCAAAGGAAATACACACTTGAAATTTTGGACGAAACGGGTCTCCTTGGGACTCGACCAGTTGATTTTCCTATGGAACAAAATTTGAAACTTACTTCAAATGATGGTGATCTTCTTGCAAACCCTGCTCAGTATAGACGCCTAGTGGGCTGCCTTATTTATCTCACCATTACTCGGCCCGATATAGTATATTCAGTACAAATCCTCAGCCAATTTATGCATCAACCTCGTCAGCCCCATCTTGACGCTGCCTATCGGGTCCTTCGTTACCTTAAATCTGCTCCTGGGAAAGGGATTTTGATGTCTTCCAACAGTACTCTTCACATGAATGCATATTGTGACTCAGATTGGGCTAGTTGTATTGAATCTCGACGATCAATTACTGGGTATTGTATTTTTTGGGTGATAGTTCTATCTCTTGGAAAAGTAAGAAGCAATCTACAGTTTCTCGATCATCTGCAGAAGCCGAATACAGGTCCATGGCTTCCACTACATGTGAGATCATCTGGCTCAAGTATTTACTTCGAGACCTTGGCATATCTCACACTTTCCCGGTCTCCCTCTATTGTGACAACAAGGCTGCCATTCATATTGCTGCTAATCCCGTCTTTCATTAACGTACCAAACACATAGAGTTGGATTGCCATATTGTGCGACAACAACTTCAAGCTGGCATCATTCAGACAGTCTACACTCCCTCTAAGTTGCAACTAGCTGATACTTTTACCAAAGCACTTGGTAGAGATCAATTTCATTTTCTAACATCCAAGTTAGGTGTTCATGATATTCACGCTCCAACTTGAGGGGGAGTATTAGCGTATCTTTATGAGAAGGGATTGACAAGTCAGTCCCGTCCATCTCTCCTAAAGATTTCTTTCCCTAAAGATTTGTTTCTCTTTTTATTTATTTCTTTTCCTGTTCAATTTGTATATAAAGGAGTGAGTGCCTGTATGCAAAAATATCAAATCAAACAAAAAAAAGAAGAAGAAGAATACAGTGATAGTTTTATCACCGTGGATGTAGGCCTGAGCCGAACCACGTTAAATCTCTGTCTCGATTTGCTTTTGCACTCTTATTTTATTAAATACAATTTGTGGTCATCTAAAAGGTCGACTTGCTACCCAATAAGCCAAACAATATATGGCCCTTGTATTCTTTTATGTAGTACGACATGCATATATATAATTAAACAAAGAATCATTCGACGGCTGAATGTTCTATAATGTCCATTGCGATAGATGTCTTTAATTTTTTGAAAATGAAGGCATTCTAAACCTAAAATGTAAGGGTAGGATCTATATGATCTACTTGTCCAATGTTCCATTGTGATAAATCTGAGATGTAAAACTTGGATATAAACTGATTTTGCCCACTGCCTCTCACCCCCCACCACCGCCTCTTACCAGGACCACTTCTATTGTCATTTCTGTATAGGCTTCAACTAAGATTCCCAATTGAATACAAGTTCTGCTAAAAAGTAAAAGTTAATTAAACTTACAATGGAAGGGAAGGAGTTAACCACGGTTAATAGGAGTTAAAAGAGACGTGTTAACCCACGGGTGATTGAACTCGCTAGTGGCACGTGCCATGCACGTAAGAGCGAGAGGAAAGAGTTAACCACAATTAATAGGAGTTAAAAAGGACTCATGTTAACCCGTAGGTGCGATTGAACTCTCCCCAAGTTCAATCACGATTGACTGTGATTATGTTATTTAAATAGATAAATGAGGGTAGTTTGGGAATTAAAATAAAACATGAAATTAAAGTTTTGTTTTATATAAGGGTAGTTTTGAATTTCAAAAAATTCAGGCTACGCCTGCCTCTCCCATTAGAATAGTAAAGATAACTAATACAGTCACACATTTTATGCATGGACCAACAAACCCTAGTAAACTCATATAGTATTACAAAGTGTACATAAACCAACCAGCTCAATCACAAGAACTTAGCACTTCAATTTCAAATGTCAAGCAAAAAAAAGTCAAAATGAAAGCCACTGGCGAGGAGCGAAATATAGCTCCTCGCACTCACAAAGCCAAATCAACTAGTCATGAACTCTACTTAATTTTTTTTAAACTCCTGTGGTTTTAAAAAAAAATTATTTTGTTTTTTTAAAAACCAAGGATGGATGAGTGAACCTAGCTAAGGGTGAGAGAATCTTAACCACAATTAAATGGAGCTAAAAGGACACGTGGCATTAAAAGAGGACCCGAGACGCACCCCCTCGTGTCACCGACTTCGAGGTATTAGATTAGTGGATTGCATGTTTTCATTGTTTGATTGCGAATTATCGTTCGATCTCAAAGGATTGAAATTCATTAAGTTTTCATTTGAAAATAAATAATCAGTTCTTGGAAATTTCGATTATCTGGCCTTATTTTGGTTCACCAACTTCGGTTTTTTGTAGAGCAATCAGAGCTTAGCAATGCCTAAATACAGAGGTGGAGCCAGGATCTTTTGCAGGGGGCTAATTTATTTTTTGAGGGCCAAGTTCATGGTCATGTGTCTGTTTGTGTCCGTTTGTATAGAATATATATTTTCTCAAAAGTTTAGGCGGGCTATAGCCCCCGCCCCTCTCTTAGGCTATTAATAACATAATAAAAAAGAAAATTCAAAAAATTTCAGGGTGTGCTTCAGCTCCCCATGTGGCTCCGCCCCTGCCTATATATTTCTCTAGCATAAAGCAGACCTTTTGTTGTAATGTTTTTTGGGCCGACAATATATATGGAGATTAATTTTCATAGGGAGCTCTGCATCATGCGGAGCCCCCTTTTTACACTGGGGGGCAAAATGTGTAACTATCCGCATGCATGCAGAGCTCCGTTTCATATTTAAACTGATATATATATTGTTTTTTCAACCAATAGCTCTGTTTATCTTGAATCAGTGTTCATACTTTTACTTTTCTCTTCCTTTTAATCGACAAAGCTTTCCTTGTTTCCCTTAATCTGTCTGGAGATAACGGGATCCATTCGTTAAGGACAATTTGTTATGGCATTCCATCAGTTCGGATTCATCACCAACATGCCACCTGCAAAAGTCCTTGTATGGTCTTAAGCAGGTGCCCCATGCTTGGTTCAACATGTTTTGCTCCATCACCTTGAGTGCTGGAATCAGACAAACTTGAAATTACAGTTATGTTCTTCAGCAGATCTGCTCAAGACATCACTATCTTACTGGTCTATTCATAAATTATTTTACTTTTGGAGATGATTTACAGGATTTCTTTTTTAACACCCAACTTATTTCCTTGGTCTCAAAGTGGTTTCCTCAGGAGAAGGCTTTACCTTAGGACCAAGTATACGCATGAAAACTGGTAACAGTGTACCACAGAAGTCTTTAAAGTATACTAACAGTGGACCCTATTTGTCTATCTTTATCCTGGTTTTTCGGATGAATATTGATGCAAAAAATGTTCGGTGGTGCCATTTGAGATAACCTATACATTTCATCAGACAAATAGTGGGCGAATGCAATAGTAGTCCAATCCCCTAACTACATAGAATCTACTAACAAACTAAGCAAAATTCCAGAACATCAATTATAAAGAAAAACAAAAATTGGGCTTTATACTATTACATCAAGCCTTATATACAGAAAAATATGAACATGGATCACTTTATTATGTATTGTTCTCATCTTCTAATAAATAAACTATTCTTACAAAATTCCCAAAGATTCATCAGAACCCTATTGAACAAGAATTATTGAAGTGTGATGACACTACCTGTGGAGTGGTGTTAAGCTATGCATTTTGTCAAACACATAGCAGGCAAATGCAATAACAGTGATGAAAGTCATTCCCTACATAGAATCTAATAACCAAACATGCAAAATTCTAAATAACGATCTTCATTAGCTTTCAAAAAATGAATGAATCCTCCATTCAAGAATGACTTCATGTAAAGTAAAAACACCCACAAATACCCAACACTTTGTTCTTCCTGAAACTGTTCCGGGTAGAATATGACTCTGCTTGATGGTTGGAGAAAGAGGACCTAAAATTACCTCAACTGGAGAGATGAAAGAGGAGTGTCTGCGCTTCGTGCGGTTGAAGGGCTGAACATCATAACACAGCAGGTAATCTTTAGGAGGTGGGCGCGAGCAAGGGCAAATGCTGGCCGAGAGCAGACGAGGGAGCAAGGCTAGCAAATAGATATAGGCTTCGGTTGGTTTGTAAGAAGTTGAGTTGTAATCCAAAACCAATTTGCATCACACAAAAAGAAGTTGAGTTGTAATCCAAAACCAATTGTATCACAGAATTCCTCTACCTCTATATAAACAAAGAAGTTGAATTGTAATCCAAAACCAATTGTATCACAGAATTCGTCTACCTCTATATAAACAAAGAAGTTGAGTTGTAATCCAAAACCAATTGTATCACAGAATTCCTCTATATAAACAAAGAAGTCAATCCTTTTGTAATAGAAAATTTAGAATCAATTTTTTTTTTGTTAACAAGTTAGACGTATTTGTTCTCTCAGCCAAAAGTGGTAATGGCAGCTGGTGGTGGGTTTATCTCGTCTGCTGGTAATCCGATGAAGGAGTATCCAGGGAGGTTGACGCCGTTTGTCCTAATGGCATGTATAATTGCGGCTATGGGAGGTTTAATTTTTGGGTATGATATAGGGATATCTGGTGAGTCACACGATTTGATTTGATATATATATATATATATATATATTTTTAGATAGTTTTGAATTCTGATTAATATATAGAAGAAAGAAGAAGAAAAAAAAAAAGTTTTGACTTTTGAGTTTTGATCTTTGTAGGAGGAGTTACATCAATGGCTCCTTTCTTGAAGAAGTTCTTCCCTTCTGTTTACCGGAACGAAGAAGGAGATACATCCACAAATCAATACTGCAAGTTTGACAGCCAGATATTGACGATGTTTACGTCTTCCCTCTACTTGGCTGCTCTGGTGGCCTCCATCTTGGCTTCGTGGGTTACCAGAAAATTAGGAAGAAAGGCGTCGATGCTGGCAGGAGGTGTAACTTTTCTGGGCGGAGCTGCTATTAATGGCGCAGCTGAAAACGTGGCCATGCTTATTGTGGGTCGAATTTTGCTCGGTATAGGCATAGGATTTGCCATTCAGGTATGAAATTAATTATTATTATTATTATTTTATTAATTAATTAATTAACTATATATATATTCTAGATCTCCAAAATCCTTGTTTTAATTGTGAGTGTGTGTGTGTGTGTTTTTTACAGTCTGTGCCACTGTATCTATCTGAGATGGCTCCTTACAGATACCGTGGTGCACTCAATATCGGGTTCCAGTTATCAATCACCATTGGTATTCTGGCAGCCAATCTGATAAACTACTTCACAGCTAAAATTGAAGGAGGGTGGGGGTGGAGGGTGAGTTTAGCGGGTGCGGCAGTTCCTGCTCTCATAATCACAATTGGATCGCTTTGCCTCCCCAATACTCCAAATTCAATGATAGAGATGAACCAGGCGGAGAAGGCGAGAGAGATGCTCCGACGCATCCGTGGGACCAAGGACGTGAAGCATGAGTTCAACGACCTAGTGGCGGCTAGTGAAGCTTCAAGAAAAGTGGAGCACCCTTGGAGAAACCTCTTGGAGAGGAAATACAGGCCCCACTTGACCATGGCCATCCTCATTCCCTTCTTCCAGCAACTTACGGGGATTAACGTGGTCATGTTCTACGCTCCAGTTCTCTTCCAGACTATTGGATTCGGAAGCAATGCCTCTCTAATGTCGGCTGTCATAACGGGCCTCGTCAATGCTGCTGCCACAATCGTCTCCATCTACGGTTCCGACAGGTGGGGAAGGAGGTCTCTTTTCCTAGAGGGTGGAGCCCAGATGCTCATCTCCCAGATCATGGTCACCATTTTGATCGCACTTCAATTTGGAGTGGACGGTCAAGCCGCAGATATCCCACAATGGTACGCCATCCTTGTGGTTGCCTTCATCTGCCTCTACGTCGCGGCTTATGCATGGTCCTGGGGCCCCTTGGGGTGGTTGGTCCCCAGTGAGATCTTCCCTCTTGAGATCCGCTCCGCCGCGCAGAGTATCAACGCCTCCGTCAACATGTTCTTCACCTTTGCCGTAGCTCAGGTCTTCCTCCCCATGCTCTGCCACCTCAAGTTTGGACTCTTCATCTTCTTTGCTTGTTTTGTGCTCGCCATGTCCGTCTTCGTCTACTTCTTCGTGCCCGAGACTAAGAACATCCCCATTGAGGAGATGTCGCGTGTCTGGAGGCAGCACTGGTATTGGGCCAAGTTCGTTCCTGATCAAGATGATCTCATCCCAAGCGTCGAGATGGCCAACGGAGCTGCTCCTGCTCCTGGGAACCGCCCAGCCGCCTGACTACTCTTTTCAGTTTTATTTCCTTCTTCTTTGACTTACTCAGATTTTTATTTTGTTTTTGTTTTTGTTTTTGTTTTTGTTTTGATCATGGTTAATACTACTAGTATTAGGTTTAGGATCGAGTCCTCCTTAGTTTACTACAATAAGCTTCATGAGCAAATTCCTCAGATGGATTGTTGCCCTACATGGCCGGTCGTTAAATTCCTGTTGGGATTTCTTTTGGATTCCACGTTTGAATGTTCTCTTCTATTGATTAATTTGATTCTAGTTTTGATTTTTATCCTGTTGTGGTGTGGAATTCGAGCATTATCAGAAATTTGTTCTGCAGGCATGCATATGGTTGGATACATCGGTTTGTATAGTTGGATGAAGGACCTTGCAGTCTTGGCTCAAACCAACTACCTTATTTTATCACATCAGCGAGCTCTTTGATCGATCTTGTAAATTCCTTACTAGCATCCATTCAACTGTCTCTATCCAATCTAAATTTAATTATCTATGAGATCTTGAAGATTCACTATAACTGTTAGAATTCAACCATGTAACCTTGGTTTCTAGAAAATTTAACTACAAGACTTAAAATTGTTAACTGATCATGGTTCAAAGCGTCGAGATGGTCAACGGGGCTGGGAAGCAGCCTCAACAGCTCCAATCACAAAACGGCATGTCATTTGTCGTAGCCACGTATGAAGACATAGACGGAGACGGTGAACTTCCGTTTCTTTGGGGGGAATTCAAATTAGTATTAAAATATTAATGCCCTTTAGGTGGGAATACAAATTAGGGAAATAGTTAAGGGACCATGGATTCCATTTCCTAACCTTTAAGAGAGAAGTCCCTTCATATATAGGCCAACAAATCAATGACAATAGAGACGTTCTTTTCTCCTCCTCCATGCATGTAACTGTTCTAGCTATAATAGAGAGAAGAGATGTAATTCCCAAATGTTATTTCATCTTTAATTACTTATAATTCAGTTTTGAAGAAATTAAATTAAATACACCCAGATGCAATTAAGGGTCCCTTTTTGTTTGCAAGAAAGGAAATAAATAAAAGGTCCTTAGCTTGGCCATTAATTTTCAATTACTTTGGAGGGAATTCACAGAATTAATCCACCTTGTGTAACTCTCTGGAAGCCATTTTTTCAAGGTATTATATATCTGACTTTTAACAGATTACAAAGAATAATTGAATTTTAATTTCTTAATAAAGCAGGATTAGTACTAAAGCATGGGTGGGACCGAAAGTAGAATAGACACCCTTTTCTGTAAGTTGTTAGGAATAACTTTTGAATGAGTGCTAAATGCTAATTACATACTTTAGAGGCTCAACACCACCTTCCCCCAGAAACTAGGCTAAGGCAAAATATGTGACAAAAGTACACTTATCTGATAAATGTGAAAACTCTCCGTTCTTTTGGTGGAACTTTTAGAGTTCCGGAACTCTTATTGCTCCATGTTCTTTTGGTTAATGGCGGGAACTTTTTTGTTCCATAAGATGTAAAAGTTCCACAAATATGGAACTTTTAAGATCCATCCAAAAGTCTGGACATTTTAAGTTCTACAATTGTGGAACTTCTAATATTAAAGGGAGGTCCGATAAAAAAAACCGACTATTCTCTAGACTCATCTTCTGTTCCTCAAAGAGAACGAATGAAATTCTCGAAGAAAATTGACGAAGCTGCAACCAAACTCCCACCAATCTCCGATCAATTACTGACTAATCTCCGACAAAGCTCCAATCAAGTACGTTCTCTAACTCACAATTTTTATTTTATGATTTTTTTTTTAGAGTTTTGATCATTCTATTGGAGTAGATTTTGATTTTTTTTTAGGGTTTCGATCTTCATTGTTTATATACATATATCAATTGGGGTAAAGCGACTGAAATCACCAGGATCAAGATTGATTTCTTCTTCTTCTTTCCTATCCAAGCTTTGATCAGATTTTTGTTCTTCTCCGTCTCCTTCAAAGGTTGTGATCTGTTCGAGGTTCTTTTTCTTAGAAGGTAATTTAATTCAGTCTGTTTTAGAATATTTCCCACAACTTTTGTTTTGTCATTTTGTTTTAAATTAGTAAAAACAGCCGGAGAGTGGATGGCCAGAAAGTGGACGTAGCATTGCTCTTTGGGTTGAATATCCTATTATAGGATTGTGATTTTAATTGCTTGGTCTATTTGAAAAGGTAGCTCTCAAGTTCATCAAAACAAAGTCCACATTATCTATTGTTGATGCAGAAAATTGGGATGGTTGAGATCGTCCCATTGCTCGCCTAAATCAGTTAATCCGACTGTTGTTTTAACCTATGTGGTTAATTTTATTTTAAAACCAAGGTTAGATGCTTTAACTTTAAGGATTAGTGAATCTTAACCAAAGTAAAAGGCAGTCAAAAAGAGACACAGGGCGAGAAAAGGGAGATGAGACATATTTCACTACACTAGCGAGAAGGTGATTATTTTTCTTTTAAAAAAGGGATTTTGCTTCTAAGTCCATCCCAAGACAGGGATGGCTGGCACGAGATTCAAAGATTTTTTGAATCCCAAGCTATTTTTTTTTCTTTAAAAAATTAAATCCTTGTGTTGGCCGACCCGGGACAATCTCAACCCTAGATGGTCTCAAAATAAATACCTTAAAAGAAAATATGTCAATTTCAATACAATTATTACATAACAAAATTAAATTGCAAATTAATTCAGAAAGAGTCGTTGGTGCATAGGCCTACACTCAAGCCAAGCTAGCTCAACTCGGCTCGTTTGAGCCAAGATCAAGCTGGCATTTTAGGCTCAAATGAACCAAGACAAGCTTTTATTTGAGCTCAAATGTTTAAACAATCCAAGCTCAAGCCAGACCCTGTTTGATTCGGCTTGGCTCAAAGCTCGGCTTGTTTAAGGCTCGATTCAGGTTGAGCTTGACTCGGCTCAATATATATATATATATAGATATAATTTTTGTTGACAATGTTATTTACATTAAAACATAAATCATATCTTAAACTTTTTATTATAGATTGTAATGGTTTTTAATTTATAATAAATAAGTTAAAAAGCTAATAATGACAAAAAAAAAAAGGTTAAGAAGTTAAAAATATAAACTATGTTCTAATCTCTACTCCTTGGACCGAAGGACTACAAACTACTCCTAGATCTTATTTTTGAATATGAATTTATTAATTTGTTGTAGTTTCGTATATTATAAACTATTAGTAAATAGTTTTATTAAAATTAGGTAAAATTAAACAAAATAATTCCATGAATCAAGCTTGAGCCAACCCAAGCTCGGCTCAACTTGAATAAAGTTCAAGCTCGAATAGAGCTCGAGCTCGATCAAGCTTGTTCAAGACAAACTCAAGCCTAAACATTCAAGCTTGAATCAAGCTCAAGAAGAGCTTTAGCATGTTCAAGCCAAGCTCAAACTTGGCCAAGCTCAGCTAAGCTCAGCTCAAATACACCCATAGGTGCATGTCTTTGTTTTTCACTATCTAATAAACTCAGACAATAAATTAGCCTTTTGTCTTCTCCAAGAAACAAAGTGGAGAAGATGAGCAAGGAAGCCATAAAGCACATTTTACCTTTCTTCTTTGTTTTTAAATAATGATTAACTTCATGTTAGGCTACAACATTACATGATTGAAGAAGCCATTAGCGCCAGATCTGCAGGCTTCTCTTTTATCAAAAATGAAAAAAAGATCTTATTCTTTGAGAAGCAACTGCATTCTCATCTTCCAATTATCTACGTTTGGAGGTTCAATCTTGTGATGCTTGACAATCGTATGCGTTAATGCACACTAATCATATCAGCAACCAGGATCATCATGTCAGTAACCAGAGATCTAGAAGATTGTATCACTACCATATCTTCACCCGTCTCTCTTTCTCTTTTTCAATTGTTAGTGTTGGTTTCTCTTGTCTTGTAGAGACCCACAATTATTTTCTTGTCATTTGTGCAATTGTTTTAATTTCTAGAGAAATGTGTTTAATTTTAAATACATTATTCTTATGAAAAAAAATTAATGTTGGATATCTCGAATAAGAAAACTCATTTATTTCGTTCATTCTAACTCATTCCAATGAATAAATTATATGAAATCGAAAATAAATAAAAAGTAGCGAAAGAGTTAAAAAATATATATATCAGGATCGGTGCACTAGCCGATCGATTGCCCTCCGGTGGCGATCGATCGCCCGACGCGATGATCTTTCTCGGTTTTCATGATTTTGTGACTTTTTGACTCCCTAGGGTTCCCAACCCTATAAATAGTCTTTATATTCGTGATTTGAGAGTTCCCAAAGCTTTCTAAACCTAAAAGAGAGAGAGAAGTTGATTTTGAGAGATCTAGGAGGGGAAATCAAAGGTTTTGCAAGGAGATCAAATTGAAAGATAAGAAAAATAGCATAAAGACCTAGATCGAGACATTCGCAAGCACTAGATTGTACGGAAGCGATCAAGAAAGGTAAATATGGATTTCATTTACATTACTAGGATGATCATTAATGTAAATAAGAATAAATAGTTTAGATTTAAAGTAAGAAACAAGATCAAAGCATATTATATTATGTATATCCCTTATGAAAGATGTTCATGATTCTTTTTGAGATGTTTTCTTATGTATACCAACAAGGAGAAAGGGAATAATTTGTGGTGTATGATGGAGAATGGAGGAAGGGATGATTGTTGGATTTGATTAAATGATTTTGATTTTGATGCAGAAATTGTGATGTGTAATGAAATTAGGGCTTTTGTCCAATAAATTGCATAAAATGATAGGCTTGAGATTGTTACACAATTAATTGAATTGTTTCATTATTTTAATGTGAAAATCCTATAGTGTATGTTTTAGATTTATCAAATATGAGAATTTTTATATGCTTTAATTTGATGTATGATGTACAAGTTGCATGTATGATATATGTTTGGTTAAAACAAACCGTGAATTATGGTTGTGTGACTTAGGGGTATTACTATGGTGGTTTTAGTCGTTATGATGAATCTTTAAGAGCTCTTATCCGATAATTTAAAGTGCAATTTAATGATTGAGGGTTATCATCGTTCACTCACACTCACTCAGGATATCGAATATGTGCAAGCATAACAAGAAACAAGACTATAAGCATTTACGCAAGTATATAAGTACACAAGCATGAATGTATTTTGAGTTTTGTAATGCCCGAGTACCAATAAGTCTAAGATCAAGGCAAGATATGTCAAGCAAGTTAATCACAAACAAGTCGTGCACACCAAATAATGGCTAAGTCGTATGCACCGGATAATGTGTAAGAACATGTGGTACCTCAGTAAGCAGAGTATATGTTATTCTCTATCCAATATATGGGATAGAGTTATTTTAAGTTATTGCACAGTGCATGTTGTTGAACACACTAACAAACAAGAAAAATAAGTAAGAAAGATAAGTACAAATGAGCACATATAAGGCTTGAATAGAAAAGATGCTTTTGCACTCTAATTTGTTTGTATGTATACAGTATCATTAAACCATGATTTATGTTTTATATTAATGTTTGTTATATTGTTAGTTAGGAGTTCATATACGCTGAGTGTTTTCAATACTCAGCTGAACTATTACTTTCGGCAGGTTCGAGATTCGATATTTGTGCACTTGGACTGTGGGAAGAGGAAGAGTACGAAGAGAAAGAAGATCCAGTAGGTGATTCTCCCAAGGGTGAATGGAATCTGGATCGTTGACCATTTTCTGAAAATAATTTATCAGTATTTAAATTGAGTTCAAGACATTGTAATGGAATTAATTTTGGATTTATGGTTAGGTTGAATTCATGGTTAAGAATCATGATGGATGATTCAAATGGTTTATTATGTTTTAGTTTTAAATTTGGATATTTAGATTTGATCGTGGTTAATTGAAGAAAATTTTCAGGTTTACTTTTTAGATTGTCTTGAATGCCTTATGACAGGATGTTATGATGGTTAAGTCACGTGTCAAGGTCTCACTTTAACCTAGGTGGGATTTTGGGGCGCGACATGCCTTCACTATAATTTCCTTGGCCATCCCTATGAACAAGAAAAGGGACAAAATTAGTGAGTTACCTTGTCATCCCCAACATCACATTCTTCTCTCAATATTTGGGAGACGTGAGTGTCAAAAATGAGGCTGAAAGGGCACTCTTTCAATCTAGAGAAAACCCCCTCCTTTTGTGGCTCAATGGAGTACTTGACAGCTCTTCTATTGTTGATGAATTTAAGCAGAATAATTACAAGGATACGAAATATTTTGGGTTTAGGTGATCAGCTCAAATTATTATTTTTTTTAACGACTAAGTTTGTAAGCCATTTCATTCATACATTTTAGTTCTTTTAAAAAAAAATATATATATATATATATATATATATTGTCTTTGTCCCTTATATGGTTTTGTTTTATTAAAAGACGATCCCTAAACAAATTGAGTAAAATGGTATATGTTGTTTTTATGTGACTTGATGTTTGGTCTCCTTAGTGAGACAAGCTCATTCACTTGAGTGTTCTTTGAAGTTTAGTTTCACATCAGAAGAATAGTAAGGAGTCTTCAAGTTAATAAAGCCTTTGAAATTTTAATAGATTGTAATCAAGTAGCTCCTATAGTGTATAGTCATCTATTTTCCTCTCCTTTACACCATATCTACGGTGTGCGAGTAGAGCTTGCGCAACAAACGACATGTGCGTACAAAGGGCTTTGGGCGCTATGAGGCACACTTTATAAAGGAGGATCCGAATAAAAATTATGCGGAAAACAGGATCCCCTAGATCTTAACACCATAGAAAACATCAAATTCTATATAAAAGTTTTAGTCATATCACCTCGGTGAATGATGTTCACCGATGAAGCTTAATCCACTCAAATCGTCAGAACTCTTTGTAGAGATTTCTCGAAGAAATACTCGAAGCTCGATCCTTATTCTTCGCTATCCCCACAAAGCTTTAGAATCTTTCTTTGGAATTGTTGAAGCAAGAGGAAGAAGATGAAGTAATGGTGTAGACCTTCTATCACCCACAACTTTAAGGTTCAAAACCCTAAAGTAGCAAAACCCAACTTGGACCACCCTTAGTAGCTCACGAAATTCCCTAGGGGAGACCCTAGGGGCTCACGGTTTTGAGAGAGAGAGGAGAGAGGGAAAAAAATTCTGGAGAATTTTGAATACCTCCCGACGTTTTGGTGTTGTTGTATTTATAGACTAGGATCCAATCCTAATCCTACTCCAACTTGATCTTATCCCTTAGGAATTGTATATCAATAATAACTCTTATTATTAATTAAACAATATCCTAGTTTATATATAACTACTTTAGTTACAGTAAACCTATTAATTAAGGAGTCTTTATCAATTGAGGTTTCCTCAAATAAAGAGATTAGTCAACAACCAACATAAATTAGGAATCCTAGTCAAACTAGGAAACCTTAACCACAAAAGGGAGGGCGTGAGCTTCAAGGGGGCGTGAGATTTGGGGAGTGCTAAACTCCTTTTTGTAATCCAACTTCTTATCATCTTAATCTTAATTGCAATCCAACCATTGGATTTAAATTCCATAATAAATAAAATTATTATTCAATAATTATCCAAGTAACCATGTCCTAATCCAATTAGGACTTCCAAAGTGGGCGCCCCACCCTAGGGTTTAAACCTATGGGCTTTGGCCCATATTAAAGGTCCATTTTAAATGGGTTTACAGATATGGGTCAAACCATTTTCTCCTTTAATTAGGTTAATTAAATAATTATTAAAATAATCCCTAGATTTAAATTAACAATTAATTTAAACCATAGATTAACTTTTAATCTATTTAATCAATAATTAACTTTTAATCACTTAAATAATTGATTAACATTTAATCAATTATTGAGCTTGTATTTCTTATGTGAGCATCTCCACAGATTGCTCTGGGACATTCTTACCCTGGCTTACCCAATGTTATCCCATTAACCCTAAATAGGAATTACATCGGAATTGCAAGTGACGTGAGATATCCATGTTGTAATTGAATCCCAGTGTATGAACATTAACCAATACGGATCCCGCCACATGAACTTTTAAATTTGATTTATCCTTCCAAATACATTATCTCTAATGGGCCTTTGATATTTTTAATATTATCTAACTCATAGCCCATTGCACATCATCCGGGTTTCCAAGACTTATGATTAAGCCATGAGAAACAATTTCTCATGAAAAACATTTTGAGAAAATTCTTTTATAAGTATAATATCTTTTAATAAAAGTATATTTCAAAACTTATTTTGATTTCAAAATCACCTACGCAGGATTTGAACTTAATCAACTGTCTTACCCCGGAACTTGGATAATCTCTCAAATTAATGAGCATGGATTTCTTGTTTGAAATTCATCATGACTCAAACAGCTTTCTAACTATCCAACTGTCATTGTATTGTATTCCCTAAGGTAGAAAATATATTAGTGGAATCAAAACAGTCAGATCACTACTCAGTCATAGATGAACTCATCAGATCTAAGGATCATCGAAACTGTTCAATGTGTATGAAAGACCAACTATCTGATAGTATGTTTATGCAAGAGGTCTCTCATTGAATGCAATCAGTCAGTGTACATTTAAGCACCCATATGTTGATGTGTAGTCTCTACTACAATAGTTCGAGATAGAACTACATCTCAACTATTGAGAACATCTTAACATTCTGGCAGCCATATAAGTGAAGTACCCAGCTTTACTCATAGCTGTGACTATATAAGGTATAAGGAATTGAAAAGTTATATCTGCCTGTGATAATCCAATCACATAACTTTTCTACAATATATCCTAAGGACCTTTATCAATATCTCATGTCGTATAGATCATCTCATGATTATGGTCAATTACCCATAATGAATACACAATAGATTAAGAAGAAGTCTTTATTAATCAAATTAATAAGAATCTAACAATCCAAATGACTTTTCTGGGCATCATGTCTAACACTTTACACATGCGTTGAGTCACTTCTTCTTTTGTTCGATCAAATATGAACCGTCCGTTAGATGGACCTTGATTGTGTGCTCTTAGAGCAACACGTGTCTGTCTATGTGAGTGTGTGACCCTCTTAGAGAAACACATGTTTTTCCGTGTGGGTGTGTGACCCTCACGAATGTAGGCCGATCTGGTCGGCCCAATGAGCAATGGATCTGAGTTCACCCGTGACCAAGCGGTTGTGTGGGTTGGGTGGACGGTTAGGTTCGTTGAACCTAGCCTGTGGGCAGTTGGGGCGGTTGGGCCCATTGAAAGGGTTCCAAACCTCTTGTACTATATATAAGGAGGGATTGAAAAAGCTCAACCATACTAGACAAATTATAGAGCCTAAAAATTCTACTGATTTAGAACCAGAGCTAGAGAGCCCAGAACAGAGAGTCTAGTCCGTCTAAATGAAGAAGATAAACTAGACTAAGGAAGAAAAATTATTTTAAACTCAGCCCAACCAGAGAAGGTCGAACCATAGACCTAGTTCATTCGTGATTACATTTGGACCAGATTCAATTGCTCACAACAGATTCAAATTCCAGAACCCATTTTGGTTAATCAGATCAATCCTGCTTATAGCTCAGTCATGGTGATAAGCCCGAAAGGGTTAGCCTAATAGTAATCAATCGATTGCCCCAGTCTCCAATAGACCAATCTAATCGGTTAGTCCTCAAACTAAACCAATCTGAGTGCTTGACATGAGATAGAATTAAACAGCCTAAGTCATCCAAAAGGACCCCTCTAACAAACAAATCTAACCGGTTAGTCCTCAGACTGAACCAACCTGACTGGTTGACTTGAGATGGTCCAACCAGACTCATTCAATTGGACCACTCCTTTAGGACGGGTCCATGTACCGTTATGTTGCCAAAATTATGGTAGATTCTATGGTTGATCTACTCACTGAATTAAAACAGATTAATCAGTTTTCTTTAAGTTAAATAAGAGAGATTTAACTTATGATTTAATTAAATGTCAATTAAATGGGTGATTTAATTAAATAAAGGAGTTTAATTTTGGACTATACCGTGAAATAATTTTTGGACTAAAATCATATTAAATGGTTTGAAACTGCCACTAAAAACCTATAATTTTGTAGTGCATGACTTAAAAAACAGAAATTCTAGCAGAGTCGCGGTCTTCCCCAGACGCAAGGTGGTGAACCATCTCCCTATTATAGGATATTAACACCACGTGTTGCATCCGCTCTTTATCCAGGAAAATATTTGACTTCTGGGGCTAGCTAAGGCATCCACCAATCACTACTCTACAAATTATTATAATATATTAATGCATTTAATGTGTTTTGGGGTTTGGGGAGATGTTTAATAGAGGAGAAAAGACCACCCTCTTTTCCTCTTTCTACCTCCCTTCAACCAAAAAAAAAAAATCTTACAAAAATCTTACTCTATCATCTCTTTCATCTTGCAACCCAGAGTTTGTCTTTTCTTCATCTAGAAACCGACTATGCCTTCTATTCATATGCCTCTTTTTAAAAAAAAATCTTGCTCAAATCAAAATCATGGCAGACTTGCAAAGAAGGTATGCATGGCATTGATCACTTGCAAAGGTGTGCATAAGTCTGCAGTTCCTGAGGTGAGGTGGTATGCATGAGCCGATAGTTTGTGCTTGAATGAGTTTGTAAACAAGAATTTGTTTTCTCTATTTCTATTTCAGGCATTTGGGTTCCAAGTGAACAATGGAATACCAATTAGAAATTGGTTGTATTACTGCCCGTATCAACGATTGTTTTTTGTTACTTCTATTCTTGGATAACTAGCTTGGAGTTGAAGATGACCCTTTTTTTTATTGCAAAGAAGTTTATGTTCAAGTGAAAGAGATATAAACCTTTCACTCTTGAAAATAACAGGCTTTCTTTATTCCATTTCTGAGTTTGTAATTCAATGTAAAAATTATTGTATATGAGGCATAATCTTAGTAAAGACTTACTATATGAGCCAAGATCCCAACTCAAAGGCAACTATCTTACTTATCATGCATGCACTTTTTCATGAGCAACAAATGTAAGGGAAAGAAAATCATATATAACGGACAAATCATCAATACAAAATATCAATTGCATACATTGGATTTGTCGGTGCCTCTTGGGATCACAAGATTTGCCACCATGAGGAGGATTGACTCCTTTTTTCAGTTATTTTGGAGTTCCATTTCAAAGAGTTTGCCCATTTTCTTTTTATGTTTTTAATCCTTGAACATGCTGAGATACGTTTGTCACAATTAAGCAAAATTAACAAATTAATTAGATACAAATGTGACACGGTCTCATACATAATCTCATGCATAGAGATTAATGAACCATACATCCAACTTCATTTATCCAATTTAAGCAAGCCATTTGATGTAGCAGAAATTTTCGTTTGCCCATTCGATGAAGCGGAAGCCAATCACATTGGGGTGAAACATCCAGATTTATTTAGCCAACCGCTTTAGGTTTCAAGTAGAGGAATTGTTTTAAAATAAACTTCTGATTTTTAACTTAATTTTTCTAGGCTTTGACTTTTCACCATATTGATCAATACTTATGATCAATCCATCGAAATCCTAAAAGAATTAGCCTAGAGTACTCCCAAATATATTCCCAAATCCTAACCGTTTAATTCAATTATTAAATGGTTAGGATTAGAGCTGATATGACATTAGAAAAGACAAAATAAGCCAAGCTAAATCTTGACTCTTAGTAATTAGTTATAAACGGTTAGAATTAGGGAGTATATTTGAGAGTATCCATAAACGGACTCATCTTAAAAGCTAAGTTGAAAATTTAAGGTCTATTTTGAAGGAAAAAAAAAAAAAAACTCTCTTACTTTATGCCTATTTAGGAAAAAACCCCATATTTAGTAGAATGAAACATGATACAAGATCTGATTTGACCATTCTGCTCTTCTTTCTTGTATTGAATCCATTGAACACATCAAAACAGTATGAAACAAAGGCACTTCCAATTGATGCCAGATTGGTAGAATACCATGAATCTTGGTTTGAAAACAAGCTCAAGACTATAGTCTCACCTACATACTTTTGCATTATTCGTTCGCTTTGGAATAAAGTGATGAAGAAAAAGAAATTGAAAGAAAGTAAAAGAAAGAAAAGTGAGAGAAAAGTATGCCGATATTTTTAAATTACCCTTACTAATAAAACAAGGGGGATTTGCATATCAGCTGCTAGGTTTAGCCTAGTTTGCAAATACACTATTATGGAAAACAGATTTGTAAATTAACTCATAATTTTTCAATAGTTTGACAAAGGATCTCAATCCTTACTTCCGTTGGGCATTCGGTGGTAACTGTTAATAAAATGATTGTTATGCCCTTAAGATATTCATAACCTCACAAAGCCCCTCTAACTACCCTTAAATTATGATTAGCAAGTTTTAACCCTATGATTATTTTTTTTTAAATCTAAAAATTAAGGTTAGATGCTTTAATCCTAAGAGTTAGTGAATCTTAGTTAAAGGGTGTTAAAAGATGACACCCCTTTGACTACCCTTGAACTATGGTTAACTTTTTAACCATTATGATTAATTTTTAAATTTTTTTTATCTAAAAACTAAGGTTAGATTCTTTAACCTTAAGGGTTAGTAAATTTTATCTATAGTTTAAAGGACTTAAAAGGGGCACTCCTTTAATTGTCTTTGAACTATGGTTGACAATTTAACCCTATGGTTAATTTTTTTAAAAAAAACCTAAAAATTAAGGTTAGATGCTTTAACCCTAAGGGTTAGTGAATCGTAACCATAGTTAAAGGGTGTTAAAAGATGACACCCCATTAACTACCCTTGAACTATGGTTAACGTTTAACCCTTGTGATTAATTTAATTTCTTTTTAAAAACATCAAGGGTAGATGCTTTAACCTTAAGGGTTAGTGAATCTTAACAATAGTTAAAGTGACTTTAAAGAAACACTCCTTTAACTATCCTTGAACTATGGTTAATAAGTTTTAACCCTCATGGTTTTTTTTCTAAAAACAAGCTAAGATGCTTTAATCCTAAGGGTTAGTGAATCTTAACCACAATTAAAGGAAATTAAAAGGGATCATTCACTTAACTGCTCTTGAACTATGGTTAACAAGTTTAACCTTTGTGGTTAAAACTAAGGTTAGATGCTTTTAACCTTAAGGGTTAGTATATGTTAATCACAATTAAAAAAGTTAAAAGAAGACATGTATTATAAGTGTATTATAGTATATTAAATGTCATAAGGGTATAGTCATCCTTTAAATTATTTTAAATGAAATTTAACGAAAGTGAAGAATGAGGCGATTTGGCAAACGGTTGTGTAATGCTGAATTAATTTGCAAAACCGTTAATCATAACAGTGTATTTGCAAAACCTAATATCTGATACGCAAAAACCACATAAAACAAATTTACATGACATTTAAAAGATGATGTGACATTATATAAGGGCAGAATGAGAATTGAAAATGTTTAACTTCATTTTCTGGCACAAAAAGAAACGAAGAATGTGAAAAAAGTATGCACTAAAAAACAAGATTTTGTGGACTCCACGTATTCTTGTAAATTCATTTCTTAGAAACGAAATGCATGGGAACCAGAAATCGCTAAATGACTGCAACTTCTACAGATTGCATGACCAGAAATTACTTCACCAAAGCTTTTGCTACAACAAACGAGCCCTTTAAGCTCATAAAAGACGTATGGACCACCTTCTAGAGGTCCACCCGCCACAGCTAACCAGGGCCATCCACCATAAGGAATCCTATGTTAAGCAGGGTCATCCACCTTACAGAATCCTATGTGATGGTGCATCCTCTTCAATGGAAAATGCAGCAGCCAATAGAGTGACTACCATCAACCAATACGGAACCACGTTTTTGCTTTGGAACAGAGACCTTTGTTAAATGCCTGAAGTGAAGCTCCGCCCCATCTTTAAAGAGTTGAAACGTGAGTTTGAGCTCTGCTTCATAGCATAAGCATTTGATGGAGTTTCCCTTTTTTTTTTTTTTTTTTTTGGGAAATGCTTTTGAGACCGCGAAAGGGTGAGAAAACAAATACCATGCACAGATGCATGGGATTGCATGTGGGCCCACCATGGGAATGAGGATCCCACCTAAAATCCCATGCATCCGTGCACGGTCTCATGGTCTTGGTCCTTTTGCGGTCTAATGTAATAAAGTCATTTTTTTTATTTTAATATGGTGGCAGGTTTTTGTAATTATCACAAAATCATGTTGCATTTTATAAACCTCCCAGAGGGAAACTTAGCAACAATGAGGGTGAAACTTAGCAGCAATGCTCTTTGTAGAGGGCTAATAGTTATCATACACATGGAGCTTTAATGCCACTAAGGCGCCACCTTAAATTGTAACAAATGGTAACCCTATAACGTTCAGAAATAATAAACTACTACAGAGTTATGCTTTTAAAATATTATTAAAAATAACAATTATGCTATGTTTGGTTGTGGAGAAAATAAGCAAAAACATGGAAAAAAAAAAAAAAAAAAAGTAGATTTCTAATACAATTTTTAGTTTTATTTTGTCTTATTATCTTTTCTTTTCTATGTTTTTACTTATTTTCTCATCAACCTATGCGTCTAAGCTTAAGGGATGTTTGAGTCTTATGACTCGTCTCTCTCCTGCCCTGTAACCTTGATCTTCTTCCTCTTGTCTGTATCTCTCCAATTTTGGATATTCTTTCTCTATTTTGTTTTGAACGAAAACACTGTTCTTAATTTAGGATCCATGGAATTAGCAGTTGCCCAACAATTTTCTAGCATTATCCTCATAAGTAATTTTTGAATTTAGGTAGTTCAGGGTTGTAGTAAAAGTTGCTATAACCTTGTGACCAGTATAATGCCTCTATTGTGGAATCCAATAATTCCTATTACATAATATCTGCAAACAGCAGGCAGTGCTTACTATTACAATGAATAGTTTCCTTTCACCGTATTCATCTCAAAGAAATAAATACATGTTGATGGAAAGAATACTTCATAGTGATGACCATGTATTCATGCATATGCCCCTCAATTTCAATAGGCTTTATCAGTTATGGAGGACAAGGTAGAAAACCCCTAGTGCGGAGCCACCATTGATTCATAGCAATGCAGATAGGGCTGACCGGTAAGAAACCTTGGCCAATTTGCAGTTTCTTCTCATTGGAGCCTAGATTTATTCTTCTTCATAGGTTTCTCAGCTTGCTACTGTGACTGTTCTTGAGCCACAACTTACTTCTTCGGCTGACATCCAAAATCAATAAAATGTAAACACAAGAGTTGCAGGGCATCAAGAGGAAGAAGATGAAGTTTCTGAGAAGAGAGTGAGAAAAGGTGGTTTCACTCTTACAAGATCCGATTGTGGAGCATCGAAGTTGGGGAGCTTGAATGGAAAAATTGTCCCCAACATACAGGGTTTCTTACAGAGGCATTTGAATCTGATCTGGTGGATTTTCAGCCAATCTGTACCGTCCCATCCACACGAACCATCAAACCCTAACCCTAACTCATCTCCTTCATCTCTTGACCTCTTCTTCTTCCATTAAACCTGCAACCATGTTTCCCCTCTTCCTCGCCACCACCAAAGCCTAACACCTTGTCTCTTCTTCATCTCTTAACAAAACGTCTTCGCTAATCGCCATCTCTCTGCCTCTCGCGGCCTCACCTAAGTGGCCGTGCCTCTCGTGGCCACGCCTCTTGCTGACACGCCTCTCGCGGCCTCGCCCCAGTTGCTGCCGTTCACATCTCTGTGATCTCTGAAGGGTTAGGGCATGGAGGCCGCCCCCCCACCTCCTTTGGCGGGGGCTGCTACGGTGGCCCTGGGATTGAAATCCTTCTCTCAGGCGGTTTCAAACGGCGCGGTGCAATCCTCTTTTAGGTTGCCAATGAGATATCCTGTGGAAGTTGATGGTGAGCAAGGTTTTATTTTTTCAGAGGTCGAGATGACTAAGGCTGCAGAGGATTTCAAATTTGCTTTGGTTCTTAAGTTCTCACGCATGCGTCCTTCCATTGACGATGTCCGTTTGCATGTTGCACAATCGTGGGGTCTGTTGGAGGTCTCAGTGGTCAGCTTTATGGATGATCTACATGTGCTTGTTCAGATGCGAAGTGAACGTGATTTTCTGCATGGATGGGCTCGGGAAGGCCGTACTATGGGGGGCTCAACTTTTCGGTTGTTTCGATGGACCAAGGATTTCGATTTGTCGAAGGAAACTCCATTAGCGCCTCAGTGGATTTTTTTGCCTGGTTTGCCAATGCATCTTTACCGGTCAGACTGTTTGCAGATCTTGGCATCTCGATTTGGCCGTTATCTGGGAACCGATAATGCTACGATCCATAAAACAAGGGCGTCTGGGGCTAGGATGTGCGTCGAAGTTGATTTATCACAAGAACCTGTGCAGGGTTTTCCTATAGTTCTTTCCGCGACAAGAAAGATATGGCAGAGAGTGAAGTATGAGAAGCACGGTTTTTATTGTTCTAAGTGTTTTCGTCAGGGTCACACGGCGGTAGTGTGCAAGATGGGTGTGAGAAAAACAGAGGAAGCCCGGACGGAGAAGAGAGTCCCAAAGCTGACTTGGAAAAGGAAAATTATAAGGGAGGATAGGGCGGTAGATGTTGTGCAGAACGACGCTATTGTTTCGGAAACAGAAAAGGAACAAATAGAATCAGTGCAGGTTCCGCAGGGCATCGTTTCTTCAACGGTTGCTGCGGTGGATGCTGAGACCACATTGAATGATGATCGCTTGATTGTGAACGAGGGGCTGGTAAACGATGTTAGATTGATTGAAAAGGAGTTAGAGGAGGGGGAGGTTTGTGAGGAGATTGACAGTGAGGTACATACGAACGTTTGTGAGAATTTGGATGGTTTGTTGGGAGAGAATAATTCACTGGTTAAGGCTGGGGACAGGGTTGACCCCTTTGTGCAATCAGTTCATGAAGTAGGGGAGGCTTGCAGAAGGGAGCTAATAGGTGATGATTTGGTGTGCACACAAGTAGCAATTTCGTGTAGGGAGGAATCCGTCCGTGTAGAAAGTGAGTGCGACTTCCAGGCAGCGGTGGTGTGGATGGAACCAGTTAATGTTTTAGCGAGTTCTAGTAGCCTTGATATCGAGCATTTGGAGACGGTAAATGAAACTTTGGCTTTGGAGTGTTCGGTGTATGTGAGACCGGCAGTAACACCTCCAGGGCCAGTAGTGGATTATTTGTCAGAACAGGAAAATGAGGGGCCGTTGAAGCCGCTTGCTGGTACCAAGCTGTATGAATCGGACACTGAGGTTCAGACTAATTCTAAAAAAAATAGACCTTTGCAAGGATCTCGGCAGTCATTGCGGGTGTCCTCCCGACCTTCCAAGCTGAATTTATGACAGACACAATTCTAGTGTGGAATGTGAGGGGGTTGGGTAGGTTGCGAAAAAGGTTGAGAGGTTTAGTTCGGAGGAAAAATTCTTTTTTGGTTGCGGTTTCGGAACCATTTACAAGTGTTGATCGTATGCCGAGGTTAGCTTCCTTTTTAAATCTCCCTTTGTTTTGCTCGAATGTGGATATGGGTGGCAAGCTTTGGTTGTTTTGGAAGGAGAATACGGCCTTTGATGTGGTTTGTAAGACGAATCAAATGATTACTGGGTGGTTTTCATTTTCGGATTCGAAACTATTGGTGACTTTTATATATGCTAAATGTAACCAAGTGGAACGTCGGGAGCTATGGCAATCTTTAGAGGACCTTAATATCGGTGTCTGTCCGTGGCTGGTTGCGGGTGACTTTAATATTATTAGGAATGATGATGAACGAATTGGTGGACACCCGAGAGCCATTTCAGCGATGGCTGAGTTTAACAATTGTTTGGAATCATGTGGCCTTCTGGATCTCCCATGCATTGGGGGTCGTGTGTCTTGGTGTAACGGTCAGGAGGGCTCTTCTCGAAGCTGGGCAAAATTGGACAGAGTTATTAACAACTCTGGTTTTTCTAATATATTCTCGGAAGCTTGGTATGAGTATCTGCCAAGAAAATCCTCAGATCATTGTCCCATGGTCCTTAGGTTGCGCAGGGATTTGTCGCGGTATGGCCCATCAGTTTTTAGATTTCAGAATATGTGGTGTGAACATGACTCCTTCAGAGAGTGTGTAGAAACAGTTTGGCGCGCACCAGTACAGGGGTCTGGTCTAGTGAAGCTAGCGGCAAAGCTGAAGAAGTTGAAGGTGGCGTTGAGCACATGGAATAAATCGGTGTTTGGCCGTGTGGAGGTTCATTTGAAGGAGTTAGAGGGCCGGTTGGAGGGGCTGGAGAGACAGCTTCAGGATGGTTTCTCCACTGAGTTGGAGGCCGATTATTTGGCTACTAAGATAGAGTTAGAAGCTTGGGAACACAGGGAAGAATTGCGCCTAGCTCAGATTGCAAAGAAGGCTTGGATGGTGGATGGGGATAAGAACTCGAAATTCTTTCATGCTGTGGTAAACCAACGTAGAAAGAATAATTTCATTTCGTCCATGACCTTGGTGGATGGCACGATCCTTAGCACTCCAGAGCAGGTTCATCAAGGAGCTGTGTGTTATTTTCAAGAGATCCTTTCAGGGGCGGAGGTTAGTGAGGTAGCCGATCTCTCACCTCTTTTGGATAAGGTTATTGCGGATGAAGATAATTTTTTTCTTTGTAATGAGCCAACGGAATTAGAGGTTAAGGAGGCGTTACTGTCCATTCCGAAGCACAGCAGCCCCGGGCCGGATGGTTTTGGTTCCGGTTTCTTTAGTAGTTGTTGGGAGTTGGTGAAGGATGATGTGGTCGAGGCGGCAAAGGAATTTTTCTCGGGGGTCCCCTTACCCCGGTTTTATACATCGTCGTACATTGTTCTTATTCCAAAGGTGCAAGAGCCAAAGAGTTTCGATAAATTCCGCCCTATTAGTTTATGTTCGGTTACTTATAAAATTTTTTCTAAGATTTTGGTGCGGAGGTTGACGAGGTTTCTTCCGTCGATGATTTCACAAGAGCAAGGCGCATTTATTCCGGGGAGGAGTATCTTTGAGAATATTACGTTGGCTCAAGAGATGGTCCATTCCTTGAATAGAAAAACAAATGGGGGCAACCTTATGGTCAAGTTGGACATGTCCAAAGCCTATGATCGGGTTGATTTGAATTTTATCTTACAGGTCCTTGAGTGCTTCGGATTCTCTTCTCAATTTCGAGCCTTGGTGGGCAATTGTTTGCAATCTCAATGGTTCTCGATTATGATGAATGGTTCGTATAAGGGATTTTTTCAGTCGACCCAGGGGCTTCGACAAGGAGATCATCTATCTCCGTATTTATTTATCATCATGGAGGAAGTGTTGTCTCGGCTTCTGAAACAGAATTTTGAGAGTGGTAAGATCAAAGCTTTTTCTCATCCTTTGGGGGCGCCTTTGATTTCCCATTTACTCTATGCCGATGATCTTTTAATTTTCCTGAACGGGGAAAAGCGATCCTTGCGACGACTTATTGAGGTTTTGGGTTGCTACGAGAGGTGGTCGGGTCAGTTGATAAACAAGGAAAAATCAGCTTTGTTTTTCTCTGATCATATCACTCAGGGAAGGAGGGTCGGCTTAAAGAGGTTGACGGGTTTTGTGGAGGGGAAGTTCCCGGTGGTTTATCTTGGTGTTCCCCTTGTTGTGGGGCGGCTTAAGGTTCGGGACTTGGAGCCTTTAGTGACTAAAATCAGAAATAAAGTGGCGGGATGGAAGTATAAATTGCTTTCACAAGGGGGTCGTCTTACGCTTCTTCGACATGTTCTCTCGAGTATGTCTATGCATCTTCTAGCTGTACTCAATATTCCAAAAGCAGTGCACCACAAGATTGATTCTATTTTATCTACTTTCTTTTGGGGTGTCTCGGCTGGACATCCAAAGCGGAAATGGCGTTCGTGGTCTCATTTGTGTAAACCAACTAATGAAGGGGGATTGAATTTGCGGAATTCTTTAGAAGTTCAAAGGGCACTCCATATGAAGTTTGCGTGGCGTTTAATGTCTGGTGATAGCTTATGGAATAAATTCTTTCAGGCCTAAATATGTAAAGAAGGGTCATGTGGCGCTGGCTAGTGACAATGGCTCTCGTTTTTGGAAATCTGTCATGGGGGTCTTGCCAGAGGTACTTGAGAACTGTGAACTGATGGTCAAGGAGGGTAAAGGGTCCTTCTGGTATGATCGGTGGCTATCTTCTGGACCGCTTAGCCCACATCCAAATGTGGATATTACTCCCGCTTTGTGCATAAAGGATTTATGGGTGGAGAATAGTTGGGATAGAGATAAATTGGTGGAGCTAGTGGGTTCTGTCAAAACAGAGGAGATTGTTCAGACTATTGCAGCGGGCAGAAATGGTGAGGATGTTCTGGTATGGATGCCGAGTAAGGATGGAAAGTTTTCTTCAGCCTCAGCATGGGATCGTATCAGAGTCAGAGCCCCTCAAGCGCCTGAAATGAAATGGATTTGGCATGGTCTGCTTCCTAAGAGAGTATCAGTTTGTGTTTGGAAAAGCCGGTATGATTGCCTGCCGGTGGATGAAAATATTTGTCGTGTAGGGATACAGCTTGCTTCCAAGTGTGACTGCTGTGTTTTCAGGCAAGGTGAGTCGCGGGACCATGTGTTGAGCTCAAGTGAGTTTGCAGGAAAAGTGTGGGCATTGGCAGAGGCAGCGTTGGGTATCTCGGTTGTTCCACACTCATGGTGGTCGAGAGTCTTTCAATGGTGGTCTTATGCAAAAAATTCTACTACTCGGGGAACATTAATTGGAATCCTGCCTTGTGTGATAACATGGAGGCTTTGGCTTCGTAGATGCAAGGCAAGAATGGAGGGTATACAAGAGACTGTCGAAGGCGTTTGGCTAGCTGTTAAGGCGTGTCTTAGAAATATTTCGGGATGTATGAAGAAACATGGAGAGGTCTCTAGTGTTGATATGGCTATGCTCGCTGCGTTGGAGGTCAGTTATCATCCGGTCGTTGCTCGAAGACCACAACTAATCAAATGGAGAAAACCAATGGCAGGTAGAGTGAAATTGAATACAGATGGTAGCTGTAGAGGGAACCCGGGGAGTATAGGGGGTGGGGGTGTCATACGAGATTGTGATGGCCAGTTCTTAGCCGCGTTTTCGAAACATTTCGGTCACGGTACTAATAATGAGGCTGAGCTAAGGGCGCTGACGGAAGGGGTAAAGCTGTGTACGGAGTTAGGTTTCACGCACGTTGAGATTGAATGTGATTCTAAACTTCTGGTAGACTGGGTATAAGCCAAACGTTGTACGGTTTGGTATTTGTGGGATTTCTGGGAAGTGTTTCTCGTCGCAGCTAATGATCTTTCTTTTTCTATTTCTCACCAATTTAGAGAAGGGAATATGGTTGCCGATTGTTTGGCACGAAGTGGAGAGGGAGGGTGTAGTAGACGGTATGAGGTTTATGATATGCTTCCGAAGGAGTTGAAGGGAATAATCCGTTTGGAGAGGTTGGGTTTACCGTATTTGCGTACATAGGCTGGTTGGAGTTTGTTTCGTCTCTTTTGTTTTTATGATTGTTGGGTATAAGTATGTTTTGGGGCTTTGGATGGGATTTTGTTCTTCTTTTGTTTATACGGTTTTTCTCCGCCATCAGTGAGGGTTTTTTCAATAAAGTTCGGAGGTGCCGCCCTCCTTTCACCAAAAAAAAAAAAAAAAAGACACAGGTCCCCAAGAATCATTACTTTAATACTTTTCAAAGCATTACACTTCTTTTCTCATTTATTAAATCTGCCAGTTTTTTGACTTTTCTGAAATGAGCGCTACCGTTTGTTAGAATCCATGTGGCGCCATAGTTGCATTAAAGCTGACATGTATGATAACTATTGTCCCTTTGTAACCCGAGCCATTGCCGCCAAGTTTCACTCCAATAATGATCGTTATATCTCTGACTACAAACAAACAATCGATGTGATATGCACACATTAAAAAATAAGTCCTGAGAAGTGGACCACTGGACCACAGGTTTCGCTTCGAAGCTGAGAGCGTCTTTAACGCAATACTCTATATCTCTCTTTTATTTCGGCATCCCTTCTAGGCATTGGCTTGTCTCTGCTGAAGTCAGAAAGGGCTCTCGGGTTTCATACATTGTGCGACAGTTGGCATATAAATGGGGAGATGTCATTTCATTTTCTCCCTATTATTTTGACTTTTCTCCATTTGATATCTCTCCCCCTTATTCTCATAGACTTAATCGCCACATCTCTTATTAAGGGTGGAGAAGTCAAAATCATGGGCCCCATGATTTTGACTTCTCCACCACTTATCTCCTATTCTATGGAACCCTGATATAAGTCCTTTCTGGCTTCGCTAGAGACAAGCCAAGGCCCTCCTCTAAATATAGAAGGAGATGAGCCCCACTTTAAAGTTATTTACTCTGATGGGAGGGAACTCTCAATCACTATTCATACTCTATAACAATATTCATTTAATATTAAAAAAAATAGTTTTCATATGTTTTCTTTCCCATTTTTCCTCTCAAACTCAATAATTCATCACTTTTGCCTCCAAAACTAAATAATTAGCCCACAAAATTGTCAGTAATGATTAAAAATAAATAATTGATTGTACGAGATGAACATTTTAGAAATAAGACTATTTAAATTTGTATCTTTTAATTTAAAAAAAATGTCAAAAATACATTAAAACAAGATTAATGGAATCACAAGCACAAAACAAGACTACTGGGAAAGACATGGTGATGCTCCATTTGGACCAGATCTTTAAAATCTTAGTACATGATCGACTTAAATGTCATTCTCTATGTAATCTCTGGATTGTCGTTTACGTTGAAGCTTTAGTTTTTTATGATAATTTTCAATGATAGAGATGAGTTGATTTAGAGTTTTTTTATTATTAAAGTTTTTTAAATATTAAAAATAGTTTTTTAAAAAAAGAATTAATATTTAAAACAAAAAAACCAAGGAGGGTGAATCTTAACCACTAAAAGGTTTGAGGCCTTAGATGATACGAACAAGAGAGAGACTAGCTTGGAAGAAATTAATCTCAATTGAATTTTTCCTCTTGAGATTATTTTATATTTGTAGAGCTTCTATTACAAGAGGTTACAAGAGTATACACACTGTAACGGATAAAATTCATAAAAAGGAGTAAAAAGAAGGGGTAAAATAGTGATTTCTCATGCTCACAAATTCTGACAATTTAGCTGACATAAGCCCACTTGGGCTATGTGCTGGCTCACTTGAGTGTTGTCTGACAGGTGATCTTATCATGACTGCACAAGTCATGATGACTCCAAATGCCTAGAAATAAGCAACAATCACCAAAGAGAAGAGGATGATGGTGCGAAAATGGAGAGGGGGGAAAAAAGGGCAGAAGAAGAAGAAAGGAGGATGGTGCTAAAGTCAAGGAGGATGGTGCTAAAGGCAAGGAGGATGGTGCGAAAGGCAAGGCAGGAGATCAAGAGCAGAAGAAAAAGAAGAAGAGGAAGAGGAAGAGGAAGAGAGAGATCTGAGAAGCTTGAGTCACTCACACCCCTCCCCCGAAGTACTGTGCAGGCGGCCATTCACCTGATTCTCTCATCTTCCTTTGGTGTTATCCGGCCACTTGATGCTCTTTACAGCCTCACAAGCGTTTATGACCACCGGACTCTCTCAGATAGGCCATGTCCACCTGATGCTCTCCATGAATGGTCACACTGCCACTTGCACGGCCTTGCAGTTGATCATCTAGTGAGTGCAATCATACTTAAGCTTGTGCCTGACGTTGTGAATAGTGCCGAACACGTTGTGCTGTGAATGGTGCCGAATACGTTGTGCTGTGAATGGTGCCGAATACGTTGTGCTGTGAATGGTGCCGAACACATTGTGCTGTGAATGGTGCCGAATACGTTGTGCTGTGAATGGTGCCGAACACGTTGTGCTGTGAATGGTGCCGAACACGTTGTGATGTGAATGGTGCCGAACACGTTGTGCTGTGAATGGTGCCGAATACGTTGTGCTGTGAATAGTGCCGAACACGTTGTGCTGTGAATGGTGCCGAATACGTTGTGCTGTGAGTGATGTCGAATCCGTTGTCCCGTTGTCAAGTGCATAGTGCCGAGCTCGTTGCCCGTTGTCTGATGTACAACGTACCCGTCGTGAGTTGTACAACGTACACGTTGTTCGCTGAACAACGTACACGTTGTCTGCTACACGACGTACCCGGTGTCTGTTGCACAACGGATGCACAACGTATACGTTATCCGAGCTAGAGCTACGTTATCAGAGTACGTTGTCTGTGCCTTATCAGAGCACGTTGTCAGAGCACGTTATCAGAGTACGTTGTCTGTGCCTTGCCCGAGCTATGTGAGCTACGTTGCCAATGTCTTATCCGAGTTGCGTCCTCAGTGCCTTCTGAGCACGTTATCAGAGCTAGAGCTGCATCATCCGAGCTGCGTCCTCAGTGCCTTCTGAGCTACGTCCTCAGTGCCTTCCGAGCTACGTCCTCAGTGCCTTTCGAGCTACGTCCCCAGTGCCTCACCAGAGCTCGTCTTCAAGTGCATATGCCCAGTGCCTCACCAGAGGTCGCCCTCAAGTGTATATGCCCAGTGCCTCACCAGAGCTCGTCTTCAAGTGCATATGCCCAGTGCCTCACCAGAGCTCGTCCTCAAGTGCATATACCCAGTGCCCTCACGATAAGTATCTCTATACTGTGCTTGTGCCTTGTGCCTTATACAGTGCTATGTGCCTTATACTGACTTTATCATCGGAGCTTATTTCAGGGTGCACACCCGCCCCCCTCAGGCTCATTCACAGGTGGAGTTGGGCTATCATTCCTCTACCAGCTAAGCAGCTACAGACACGTGGCGTGTACGGGATTTTTTGCCCTTTCAAATTGGCGCCGTCTGTGGGAAGGAACTACGTTGTCTGTGGGAACAATTGAGAATGAGACAAAGGGGCTTAGACAATCACAAATAACGAGCATCTTCTACGTCTGAATGGGGCTTTCACTGCATGGCAACAATCAAGAGGTAATTATCGAGTGCATTCTCAAGTGAATTATCGAGTGCATTCTCAAGTGATTTATCAAGTGAACTGTCCAGTGCATGCTCTAGTGCATTTTCATTATCAAGTGAATTTCGAAGTGACTTATGCATACTCTAGTGAATTTTCAATATCAAGTGAATTATCGAGTGAATTATCGGCCTATCAAGTGACTTATCAAGTGAAAAATCAAGTGACTTATCAAGTGAAAGATCAAGAGAAGCGACCAGTGCCATATCAAGTAAAAAACATCGTGAATGCAATGTCAAATGATGTCTTATCTGATATGTCTGAATACGGTGATGGGACACTTGTAGCTTCTTGATGACATGTCATCCGAGCAAGGTGTCTTACCACACGGTTCAACACATATCTAAGCATGATGCTCACTACGGGACCTCTGTGACTCAGTCAGATGCATTGCCCGGTAAGCGACCAATTGGCTTATCCTCATGCAATGTCATCTGAGCATGGTGTCATGATGCCCCATTACGAGTCATTCGTGTGAGATAGCATTTGTCTATATTTATGATGGTTTTTACTGCAAACTCATCTGTGTGCTTATCAAGTGAATTTCTGTGCCTATCAAGTGAATCTCTGTGCTTATCAAGTGAATCTCTGTGCTCATGCATCTTCACGTGTTCATGCACATTCTCGTGCTCGAAGTGCCTAATGACTTCATTTTTTGGTGTTGTGCTACATGTACATTTCCGTGCTCTCTGACACATGCTTATGCACGAGTGAGAGAATCCGGTGACTTGACTAGGGGCTGATACAAGCTCGTCTTCGCTGGCGAAAGCACAACATATCAATGACAACGGAGCATCTACAACGGAAGAGAGCGGAGAACGGAGCACAATCAGTGTCTGCGGACCAGATATCATTTTCGAGAATTTTACCCATGGAGTGTTCTCGGCACCTCGAACGGAGTTCAAGGCACCGAGAAGGGGCTAAATGTAACGGATAAAATTCGTAAAAAGGAGTAAAAAGAAGGGGTAAAATAGTGATTTCTCATGCTCACAAATTCTGACAATTTAGCCGACATAAGCCCACTTGGGCTATGTGCTGGCTCACTTGAGTGTTGTCTGACAGGTGATCTTATCATGACTGCACAAGTCATGATGACTCCAAATGCCTAGAAATAAGCAACAATCACCAAAGAGAAGAGGATGATGGTGCGAAAATGGAGAGGGGGGAAAAAAGGGCAGAAGAAGAAGAAAGGAGGATGGTGCTAAAGGCAATGAGGATGGTGCGAAAGGCAAGGGAGGAGATCAAGAGCAGAAGAAAAAGAAGAAGAGGAAGAGAAAGAGGAAGAGGAAGAGGAAGAGAGAGATCTAAGAAGCTTGAGTCACTCACACCCCTCCCCCGAAGTGCTGTGCAGGCGGCCATTCACCTGATTCTCTCATCTTCCTTTGGTGTTATCCGGCCACTTGATGCTCTTTACAGCCTCACAAGCGTTTATGACCACCGGACTCTCTCAGATAAGCCATGTCCACCTGATGCTCTCTATGAATGGTCACACTACCACTTGCACGGCCTTGCAGTTGATCATCTGGTGAGTGCAATCATACTTGAGCTTGTGCCTGACGCTGTGAATAGTGCCGAACACGTTGTGCTGTGAATGGTGCCGAATACGTTGTGCTGTGAATGGTGCCGAACACGTTGTGCTGTGAATGGTGCTGAATACGTTGTGCTGTGAATAGTGCCGAACACGTTGTGCTATGAATGGTGCCGAATACGTTGTGCTGTGAGTGGTGTCGAATCCGTTGTCCCGTTGTCAAGTGCATAGTGCCAAGCTCGTTGCCCGTTGTCTGATGTACAACGTACCCGTCGTGAGCTGTACAACGTACACGTTGTTCGCTGAACAACGTACACGTTGTCTGCTACACGACGTACCCGGTGTCTGTTGCACAACGGATGCACAACGTATACGTTATCCGAGCTAGAGCTACGTTATTAGAGTACGTTGTCTATGCGTTGTCTGTGCCTTATCAGAGCACGTTGTCAGAGCACGTTATCAGAGTACATTGTCTGTGCCTTGCCCGAGCTATGTGAGCTACGTTGCCAATGCCTTATCCGAGCTGCGTCCTCAGTGCCTTCTGAGCACGTTATCAGAGCTAGAGCTGCATCATCCGAGCTGCGTCCTCAGTGCCTTCTGAGCTACGTCCTCAGTGCCTTCCGAGCTACGTCCTCAGTGCCTTCTGAGCTACGTCCCCAGTGCCTCACCAGAGCTCGTCTTCAAGTGCATATGCCCAGTGCCTCACCAGAGCTCGTCCTCAAGTGTATATGCCCAGTGCCTCACCAGAGCTCGTCTTCAAGTGCATATGCCCAGTGCCTCACCAGAGCTCGTCCTCAAGTGCATATACCTAGTGCCCTCACGATAAGTATCTCTATACTGTGCTTGTGCCTTGTGCCTTATACAGTGCTATGTGCCTTATACTGACTTTATCATCGGAGCTTATTTCAGGGTGCACACCCGCCCCCCTCAGGCTCATTCACAGGTGGAGTTGGGCTATCATTCCTCTACCAGCTAAGCAGTTACAAACGCGTGGCGTGTACGGGATTTTTTGCCCTTTCACACACGCTTGTGATTTACAAAAGAGGGAGTTTTGAAATTCAAATCTATCCTTATATAGCAACATTGAAAACATTCCTTGTTATGTGATTCCCTTGATTTGGTGCAATATCTTTGAGGATATCTTTATATGAATCCTTTGGTAATATTTTCCTTGGGTGTCTTCTCATATCCTTGGTAATTTGTTGATTGTCCTCATTGTCAACCAAATCTTGTATGATATGGTTGTTTGATGAGGTGGCAAGATGAGATGAGGAACTCGGTGGTGCATCTTTATTAACGACGGTTAAGGGGTGTCAAAAGGGACATATGGTGACCTCAAGGGGTGATACTGTAGAGGATTTGGCTTTTTTTTGCATATTTTATTGATGAATTAAATTTTAAAATTAAACAATTATTAAAAAAAATATAAAAATAATTTCAATATAAAATGATAATTATTAAAATAAATTAAAAGGATACAATTGAGATTTTAAAAAAGATTGAAAGACAAAAAAAAAGGACACAAATGATATTGTAAAGGGATGAATAGTGTTATAGAGGTCATCCTCTATTTTATCTCACATCCTCTATATTCTGTAGCATTATAGAAGACCAACTCAAAATATAGAGTACGATTGGAGTGCTCTTTTCTAGCCAATACTCTATATTTAGAGTTATAGAGGATGATTGGAGATTATTTGACCCAAGTGTTCTGTGTCCTTTTTAACACATGTTTAACCATGGTTAAACTTAATTAAATTAAAAATAATAAAATTTTGTTTTTTAAGTTTTTTTAAAAACCATAGTTAGATTGCTTAACCCTTGTTAGTTTTTTTTAAAATTTTGGACATCAGTTTGTATAGTTGGATGAAGGACCTAGCAGTCATGGCTCAAACCAACTACCTTAATTTTTCACATCAGCTCTTGATCTAGGAAATTCCTTACTAGGATTCATTCAACTGACTCTATCTAATCTATATGAGATCTTGTGTATCTCATAGATATTATATTATTATTTAGCTAATATTCTAATATTTCCGTAATACTCCCCGCAAATACAAGAGGATTGAGATTTTTATGGATAAGTCACAAGTCGAGTACCCACCATTGATATGTGTAACTCATAGATGATTTTAGATTATTATTTTTGTAATATAATATTTTCCTAATACTATCGACCCCTTCAAGCCTTATTTCAGGTTAATGGACTTACATCGGCTACTTAACATTCAGATCTTCATAATGCTTTGAAGTTGAGCAGCATCTCATATTTAAACTCTAATATTTGGTATGGTAACTATGTAAACAAAACTGATTCTATTGAATAACTTGGATGATTACATAAAGACCTAAGTATGTTTTATATAGATGTTACATCATCTTAAGATAAAAATTATATCAAATCTAATCCTAATCAAATCATATCATAGTAATTGATCCTAATCTCTTTTAAATTTTAAATTCAAATCTACCTTAAGATGAAATATAGTGTATCTCATCTCACCTTATTATACCACTTTATTGTATCTCTAATACTCTCCCGTAATTTCATGATCTTTTAAAGAAGAATCGTATAATTGGTTACAAAAAAAAGCCCTTAAATCACGATTTTATCTTTGTTAATAAATAGCCGAAACATCCAATCGTGCACTACTGAAGATATGGGATCAACCTCATTATCTGCATGTGTAATTTTGAGGCGAAACCCTACTTTAGGGCGGTAAACGGAGCTCCCTTTGAATGCAAAAGGCAAGCTAGAGCTCGACTAATTTATCATATGAACTAGCTTTTAACAAGCCGAGTTCAACAGTAACATGGTTGAGCCATTGACCTGAGAAACAGAGGAATTCGAGCTTGAATTGGGAATTGTTTGTTGAAGTTGCCAAGATTCTCATAAAATGTAATATGCCAATGGTGAAAGATGATTTCTGAATAAGTTTTTTTTGTCAAAACAGATTCAAGAGACAAGTCTATTATCTGTAAAGAGATTTTATCGACATGCAATGAATAATCTAAGGCCAACAACATGAAAACAGCAATAATCATCAATCAATTGTATTAAAGATGATGAAGAAATACTGAACATATATATAGATATCCAAATGTATATGTATTAAAATCAGTTAACCAGCTTCCCAGGCTGTCCCTTTGCCATCTCCACGCTTCCGATCACATCTTCATCAGGAATGAACTTGCCCCAGTACCAATGCTGCTTCCACACCCGGGACATCTCCTCAATTGGCACATTCTTAGTCTCGGGCAAAAAGAAGTAAATGAAAATGGTCATCACCACCACGAAAAATGCAAAGAAGATGAAGAGTCCGAACTTGAGGTGGCAGAGCATGGTGAGAAAGATCTGAGCTATGATAAAGGTGAAAAGCATGTTCACTGAAACGTTAATACTCTGCGCGGCCGACCGGATCTCAAGAGGGAATATCTCACTGGGTACCAACCACCCCAATGGCCCCCATGACCAAGCAAAACCCGCAACATAGATGCAGATGAAGGTCACAACAATGGCGGCGTACCCCTTAGATAAGTGTCCCGCTTGTCCTTCAGTGCCAAATTTAACTGCAATTAGAATTGCAACTGCAATCTGCCGACACCCACACAAAGGTAAGTTAGCATAAAAACAATAAAACAGATAATATTAATGTTAGTTTAAATATATTATGAGTCTTAATATGAGCCAGCTTTAAGGCGGAGCTCTCCTTTTCTATTAAACTGATGGCAGTTCTTTAATTATAGGAAAACAAAACTACCACTATCTTTTTCCATATTTACAGAACTGCCACCGAACATTGCATTGAAATGGGGAGCTCCGCTTCAGGCATTGAAGCAGAGCTCCGGGTCATGGTCATCAAGACATTGCCGTAGAACTTATAATGTCCTGGGAACAAAACAGTTAGGCTCTTTTCTTTTGGTAGAACTTTTAAAAGTCCGGAACATTAATGTTTTGGAACAAGAGGTAAGAGTATGGGAAGAGAGGGGAAATGGTTTTTAATCCTTTTACTCAATAGTATCTCATATTCATCAAGTTCAATTTAATTAAAAGTTCTACATTTATGGAACTTAAAAGATCCAAAACTTTTTGTAGAAATTTAAAGTTCCATATTTATAGAACTTTTGCACCCTATGGAATAATATGGTTTTTAAAATGTAGTAAAAATTAGGCATGAAACAATGAAAGTTCTAGACTTTAAAAGTTCCACCATAAGAACAAGCCTTAGGGTTTTAAAATTTCAAAACCCTAACTGTTTTCAAACAGTTAGTGTTAGTTTTGTAAGACAAAGTCCCAAGGACCCGTACGGTTTCAATGCCAAAAATCCTATATTATATATACCTGGCAGATAAGCATTTGAACTCCACCTTCTTTGAAAAGAGCTCTCCTCCCCCACTTATCAGAACCGTAGATGGAGACGCAGGTTGCTCCAACATTGACCGCGCCGGTGATGACGGCCGACATAAGAGAGGCATCACTTCCGAACCCAATAGTCTTGAAGAGGACTGGAGCATAAAACATAATTACATTGATGCCAGTGAGTTGCTGGAAGAAGGGAATTAGGATGGCCATAGTGAGGTGAGGCCTGTACTTCCTCAACAGGAGGTTCCTCCATGGGTGCTCCACCTTTCTTGATGCTTCACTAGCAGCCACTAGGTCGTCGAACTCGTCACTAATATCAGGAGTGCCACGGACGTGTCGGAGCATCTCTCTTGCCTTCTCGGGCTCATTTCGCTCAATCATGGAGTTTGGGGTGTCAGGGAGGAACAAGGATCCAATGGTGATGATGAGAGCAGGGACAGCGGCACCGCCTAAGCTCACACGCCACCCCCAGCCACCCTTAATCTTAGCGGTAAAGTAGTTAAGGATATTGGCCGCGAGTATTCCAATGGTGATCGACAATTGGAAGACGATGTTGAGAGCACCACGGTACCGGTAAGGAGCCATCTCGGAGAGGTAGAGTGGCACAGACTGTTATAAAAATAAAATAAAAAGGCAATTTCATTAACGAACATATTAATATCCATAATTATATTATACCTAAGAGCATCATAGAGATTCGCAATAGCGAATTTTTTTAGTGAATGTAAGAAATCAAATAAATTATCAACTTAATTGCTTTTTTTATTTAAGAAAAAATTGTTTAAAATCCTTCTTTGATTTTTCTTTCAAGAAAATAGTGAGGTGGACAATTAAGGTAAGATTATTGTGTTTAAAGGTAATGCTAGCTACACTTTATTTTAGACACTTCACACTTAATCCACTCAGGGAGTCATAGAGAGTGTATTAACAAATAGAGTGTTGACATTATCCTTGTGTTTAAATATGAGGCGGAGATTGGCTTCAATCTCCTTGAGCAGAGCAATGGCATTCTTATAATATAGATAGAAGATTTTCTTTTTTACTTGATGCTGAGCTCTATCTTATATTGGCATAAGAAAAGAAAATTATAATAATAATAATAAATTGAATACATTACACGCATACAAATTCTAATCGGCCGCCAAATTAATTGTTAGCGGCTATTTAACAGGCAAAGACAGTAACACTGATATTTATGGCAGGTGTTTGTACCTCCAAAGAAAATCTAGGTACTACTAAGGGAAGAAGAGACGATCTTATTATTATTATTATTAACAATAATAATAATAATTAAAAAAAAAAAAAAAATGTAAGGTTAATATTTAGCAGGCCTCTCAATTGTGGAACATGTGACAGGTGTTTGGACCCACGAAGGGAAAAAATACGCCTTGATGAAAGAGACGCGTCCCAAAAACAAAAACAAAAAGAGGATGTAGGTCGTCTGATCAGACGTCCAAAAAACACCTATCACGACACCAAGACCATGGGTCCAAACATATAGAGAATTCCAATTATTCTGCATAAACATTTTCATTTTAACTGATTTTATTTTTACCCATGTGGATCAAAGGATCCAAATTTTTACATGGCCAAGCATTGTCCCCAATCGAAAGGATGTTTATGACGAGTTGGGATCTTATTCAATTGCGATTGAACTTGAGAAGTTCAATTGATCTAAGGTCAACATGTGTCCCTTTTGGCCCCTATTAATTGTAGTTAAGATTCACTAATTTTTAAGATTAAATAATCTAACTTTAATTTTTTTTTTAATTTTTTAAAAATTATTAACTCATAAAAGTTTTTAAAAATTTTCTCAAGTAAAAAAAAAAACAGTTAAAAAGGCTTGTAAGTACGGTTTTACGTACACGATGTAGTCTGGGTCTTTGGAATTGTCACGTAGACTTAATGTTGCCATCTCTCTCTCTCTCTCTCTCTTTCTCTCTCAAAAAATAATCTTGTTTTGATGACAATTGTAGTGAATATTTTATCCCCTGCTATCAAAAGATAAGACTTTTAGGGAAGGTGCCGTGTTTTGAGAAGCATCAAGGACCCAAGGTTGACTTTAGATCAATGCCAATCAAATTTTTAATCATTCTATTCTATTTTTATTTTTTTTTAAATAGATATTATGTATTAAAAAAAGATACTCGAAATATTAATTTAATTCTTTGTAAGTATATTATACTAACCTATCTTATTAGATGGGTGACCGAGTGATTCATATCATATATTTATTTCTAAATTCCTTATTTATCCTATAAAATTTTCAACAATTAAATGGTCTTGATTTAAAGTCAAAAATTCTATGTGTCAAGGAAGATGGAATGTCCCACATCGGGTTTCTCCTACCCGAGCATGTTGTCCCATATAAGTTCCTTGGCGCCTCAAACGGATGGTATCCGTTTTAAGGAGCTCTAGGGTGAAGCTTACATGGGCTGGATGTGTGTGGTGTGTGTGTGTTTGCATGTGGTGTGTGTGTGTTTGCTTGGGTGGTGTGAGTATTCCCTTGTCTTTGTTATTGTCTTGTGATATGATTGAGTTTACCAAAAAAAAAAAAAAAAAGATGGAATGGATGCTCTTATACCCTCTTGTACACCGTTTTAACTTCTTAAATTTCACGTCAACAAGGATCGTATAGTCTTTTTAAACCTTTTAATAATGTATTAAAATAGGTATTGAGAAAAAAGAGGCATGAATTGACTTTTAAAACAAAGAAAAAAATGCTTTATATTGATTAAGAGACTTGAAATCCTCTACAGAGACCTTTTGTAATCCCCACAAAAAGCCTGTTAAGTGCTTTTTAATTCTAAGTTAAAAACTTTAACTTTAGAATTAATATTTTTGTATATATTTCTTTTTAAAATTAAGGTTAAATGGTGGAGCCCTAAGGTTTAGTACATCTTAATCATTGTTAAGAGGAATACATCTTAATCATAGTTAAGAGGAATTAAAAGGGACACATGTTGACGTGTGTGACATAACAGGACTCTTAACTGGATTCAAAGGATCCAATTATAACCGTTGAGATTCCAAATCTTAATTTTAATTTAATTACACACTAATCAATGTTCGGAAGCAAACAAACAGGAAAGAAAATGACTTTAATATTTTGGGATGAATTTCCGAAAAGAAAATAAAAGAAATCTGTCAAGAATCATCATGATTATATCAACACGGAGCCCAGAATTATCTTTAACTGATCGGGGAAAAGAGAACAGACCCCAGTAAAAGTGGGCTTTGGCTTGTCTCTGGCGAAGCCAGAAACCCCTCTCGGGGTTTCATACATTATGCGACAGTTGGCCAAAAAATGGGGAGAAGTCATTTCATTTTCTCCCCATTTTTTTGACTTCTCCCCATATGATATCTCTCCCCTTTATTCTCACACACTTATCGCCACATGTCTTATTAAGGGTGGAGAAGTCAAAATCGTGGGCCCCATGATTTTGACTTCTCCACCACTTGTCACCTATTCTATGGAACCCCGAGATAAGCCCTTTCTGGCTTCGCCAGAGACAATCCCAGGCCGTAAAGGTGATAGATCAACCAGAGAGGTTTTCAGAAATAAATAAACATTTGTCCTCTTTCGAGTATTTTTCAGAAATATCATTAAAGCCGTTGGATCAAAACACATTTAATCTGCTTAGATAAAATGTTTCCGAAAAAAAGATAGCAGAAAAAAACAGAGCAAGAGACGAGATGAACGACAGAAGAATAGTGAAACTGATTTAAACCATAAAAAACACCGCTTTGTCTTGTCTGAATCCCCACAAAGCAGATTTTTGGTTTTATCTAAGCTAGAAACATGGAAATAAATCACAGGAATCTACGACGATCCAGTACAAAACAGGACAATCTTATATATAATATAGAGATAGAAAATCCAAAAACAAATAATTAAGAAAAAATAATTAAAAGATCTCTTGGACTTTTTACCTGATTTGCGAATCCGATACCCAAACCGAGCAAAATCCGACCGATAATAAGCATGGCCACATTTTTAGCAGCTCCATTAATGGCGGCTCCGGCGAGAAAAAGTATACCTCCGGTTAGCATCGACAATTTCCTCCCCAATTTTCTCGTCATCCACGAGGCTATAAACGATGCCACAAGAGCAGCAAGGTAAAGGGACGAAGTAAACATCGTCAATGTCTGACTGTCAAATTTACAGTATTGATTTGTGGAAGTATCTTTTAGTTGCTTCAGGTAAACTTTAGGGAAGAACTTCTTCAGAAATGGAGCCATTGATGTAACTCCACCTACAATCATCAAAACCTCCAACGGTCAGAAATCAAACCCAAAACAAAATACAAAAAATGAAATTTTCTAATCTCGCAATTCTTACCAGAAATTCCGATGTCATAACCGAAGATCAAACCACCTGTAGCTGCAACAATGCATGTAAATAAAACGAAAGGCGTGAGCTTTCCGGGATACTCCTTCCCGGACTTACCCGCCGGAACAATTCCACCGCCGGCCATTAAAGCTCCTGTACTCAAACTCACAGGAATCAACAAAGTTACAGAAGAAAACCCCAAAAGAAGAAGAGAAATAGCAGAGATGAAGGCTTGATCCTGTGACTGTGAGGGACTTATATAGAAGAAGCTCTCTAATTTAGTTTTAAAAAGAAGAAGATGCTTAGCTGTCAGATAATTATGCCAGAACAGATTTCGTATTTTCGCCTTTGATTAAAGGAGGAGACGAAAACTACCTTAAATGATTACAGCCTTCCAGTTTTCGACCGGTAGCAGAACGCGTATGTAATGTGCGTAAGAAACAGATAATCCTGTCCTTGCATAAACCAACCAACAATTCAGACTCGTAATCATCTCCAATTGTAACCGAACTCGGGGGAGACCGGTTACACCATGACGCTGCCACGTGTCTCTTTTGACACCCTTTAACTGTGGTTAAGATTCACCCACTCCTACAGTTTACCCACCTATCTTTTTTTAGGAAAAAATATTTTAAAAATTAACTTACAAGTTAGTAAATTTTAACCAGGATTAAATTTCTTTTTTAATATTATTTTTCTAAAAACTAAGGATAGGTGGGTGCAGGGGCAGGGAGGAGTCATAGCTTCTCCAAAATTTTGCCAAATCATTCTTGAGCTAGTAAGATTTTTTTTTTTTAATTATCAAAATTTTATATATAGTGCCTATCCAAATTATGAGTTAATGCGCCCCCCTCCCCCCCCCCCAAATTTCCACGTGCTCTGTCCATCTCCCTTTAACTGTGGTTAAGCTTAATGGTGTTAATATTTTTCTTCTTCTAAAAATCAAGATTAACCTTAAGAGTGAGTGAGTGAATCTTAACCACAGTTTGTGGGTGTTAAAAGAGATATTGTAGGTCGTAGATCCTCCTTTAACTGTGGTTAAGCTTAATCAGCTTAAAGATTAATATTTTTTCTTAAAACCAAGATTAGATGGATGAACCTTAGGGGTGAGTGAATCTTAACCAAAGAGTGACACGGGCGGATGTAGGGTTTGTGCATTCCATCAAAAATAATAATTTTCCTTATATATAAAATATTTTAAGAAATACAATTAATTTTTTTAAAATAATAACACTCCCGAACCTATTGTCAAAAAAAAAAATTGGGGGAGCTACATGTCATGACCCAAAATACCCCTTAAGAGTTAGGATATTTTGGTTCATGACTTGATCTATCAAATCAAACTATCTTGTAAAACAATACAAGGCATGTTACAGCGGAAGCAAACAGTATTCCAAAAGTTTATATACAACAAAACCAAAAGTAAAAGAGGATATGCGCATATATATATATTCTCTCTTTTTCTGACACTCAACAATAAGCCTCGTAAGATCATTTGTCCAAATCTCTATCCTCCACTTAAGGTTCCACAATAAACTCCTCCTTACCATAGTCCTCCTCAAACCATGGATCGGGAGCACATATATCAAAACCAGCACCTACCGACATATGTACTGCTAAGTATTGAAACACTCAACGAGCACAAACCAATAGCTAACAATGTGATAATATACATGTCATGGCTTGCATGCAAAATAAAACAATTCACTCATATTCATGCATGAATTTAAATACCAAACCATTCTTAAAATCACATGAGCATACTTATTTAATCATAATTTAAACTTATTTTTCGTATTTTGAAAACATGCATATTTTTCATAGAACATGGTTCTTGTCTTGTGGAAATCATGCATGTCTTATTTTTGTTCTTGTCGTGCGTGAATCTTGATTGCTTGACTTGTAATAATTGATTGTGAGCCAGATGTTAGTGTCTTGAAGCGATTTGAAGTCGGGTATGTAAATATCTTTCATCTTATTGAAACAATTAGGTCATCAACATCATTGACCAACCCTTACGTTTGGCATTATCAATGTTTTGATCCTTGAAGCCTAGAACTAAAATCTTAGACATGATCCTTGAAGCCTAGAACTATGATCTTAGACTTGTCTTGCATAAGAACATTTTTTATTTCCTTTCTACAGTATGAAAAACCTGTGAGTAACTATAAGTTATAAGAAATCTTATTTATGCAATGCATACATGTGTATAAATTAACAAAACTTCAATCATATAATGTTTGCATGTGCAAAATCATGTATCTATAAAGTTGTAACATGAAAACGTACTTATGAAATTCAATTACAGTAAACATAATAAGAAATTTAGATAATGGACTGAATACAGAGTAATTCATACAATTCCAACTTCAATTCATGTTTAATAATAACAAAACTAGCTAGTAGGATGTACTTACCTGTTAAAAGATAAATCTCTCTTGAGAAAAAAAACACCTTAAAATACTAAATTCGAGCTTCAAACTGAGGATGAAAGCTTGAGGAAGCTTTGCAAAACAAGAATCAAGCTTCACACGATCTCACACGAACAACCTCTTTCAAAACTCCAACTTCTTTCTTTGGTTAATTTTCTCAAATTTCTTTCAAAAAATAAATTCAAAATTTGGTAAACCCTAAACATCGAAACCACCTCCTATTTATAATGTAAGAGTTTCTAGAACTTTTTCCCAAAGTCAGTTACTTATTCTGGGTCAATTTGGCTATTTTTGGGCCCACTCGTAGACTAGTACTGGAACTCCGATTTCACTTGTCGACGAGTGGTGCTATAACTGGCTTGAGTTTTCTCCCATTTGGTATTTCGACCATAACTTTTGACTTGTTTATCAGATTTTGACGATTCAACTTGTGTTGGACTCCTCATTTAAAGGGGAAACAACTATGTTTCAATTTAAAACTCTTAATTCTGATTTATTCATAGTTCAAAGTGACCCTAAAGTCGACTGATCAGGAATTACAACCGACAAAACTTTAGAAAACTCACATTTCTCCAAAGTGGCCCTAAAGTCGACTGATCAGGAATTACAACCGACAAAACTTTGGAAAACTCACATTTGTCTTAACTTCGAATCAAATTTTGGAATTGTGTTAAACATGAACATTTAAGATGGTTTCGGTACCTTTCTAATAGCTCAAACATCATTAGATTTCGATTAGCGGTGAAAAAACTACACTATTCACTAGTCAGTTATAACAGTTTTAAGTTGGTTAATGAATTTATGAGCATGGACTTGTCGACGAGTGAGTTTTAACCGCTTGAATTAGTCGACGAGTCCATCTCAAAAACATTTTGTATCATTTTGTTAATGGCACTTGTCAATGATTTCTTGACCTCTAATTCCACTCGTCGACGAGTCCTTGCTCTATCTTTCTTATCTTTTTGTTTTCCTTATTTTTACACTCAAATGTTTTCACCTCTTTCTTTCTTAATACTTTTAAACTCAAAATAAGTTTCCTTAGAAACCTTAAACATATATCATTACATATAAATTATAAAACAACATTTTTATCATTGACATAAAGATCATGGTCACATGGAAAACTTTGACTTGAACATACAAAGTGAATTGACACTATTCACAAGATTCCAAAGATGGTTCTAAGACTCTACACTACGTTCCTGGATCCTCCCCTGGGTGGGTGAACTCTAGAGTGGGTGAATAATAACCAAAGTTGAGAGGTGTCAAAAGAGACACGTGGCAGATTAAGTGGCTGAACCGAACTCCCTAAGTCCGGTTACAACGAGAGAATCAAATCTCTGATCATCATCAACGACCAGTGATATGTTTTTACGACCATGACATGCGCGTGCTAAACACGAGTCCGACCACTCAGTTTCAGAGGTATTGAGGATATTTTCGTAAATAAATCGTATATTCGGGGAGTGCTGCCTAGCACTCTTGTATCCAAACCGGAATAGATATTCGTCTGGAAGTCACAAGTTGTCACTTTTATTACAATTAATTTACTTTTTCTTTTTTACAATAAATTACCTATTTTAACCCTTCTGAGTTTGGATAATACCGCAGTTATGGAGCTGACGAAGGCAATAAGGGAAATTGTAGTAAGATAATAAAGCAGTGGAAACGTGACTTAAAAGGCTCCTACATTAAAGTCCACCACGTGATATCCGATTTCACATAAAGGATATAGTCGTCATTGTCGAATTTGTTTCCTGAGTCTGATTATATGTAGAGTTATGATGATCTTCGCTTTTTCTTTCTTTACAGTTCGATTTTCTTGGTTGTAAATTGTAAACCCGTATACACTTATTTAAGATTTGACCGGGGGGATGTTCGAAATACACTTATTTAAGATTTGAGGGGTATGGATCTTAGGGATTCAGGAAAAAAAAAAAAAATTTGGAATAATTATTTTATTTTTAGATTGAGGTCGTCACGTGTCCCTATTGATACCCCTTAACCGCGGTTGAGATTTACCCAACTACCCTTGGTTTTTTTTTTTTTAAATATATATCAATTTTTTTTCAAATCCTAGTTAAAATTCACTAACTCCTAAAGTTAAAAAATTTAATATTTTTTCTAAAAAACAAGGATAAGTAGATGAATTTTAAGAGAGTGAATTTTAACCATAGTTAAGAGGTGTTAACAGAGATATGTCGCATCCTAAAGGGCATAACCGGACTCCATTAGAGGGCCCACTACATATATGAAAATAAAATTGGGGGGACTACTATATATACATTATATACATAAGATTAAAAAAAATTGAGGGGGCTAAGTATACTAAAAAATTTTAAAAAATTTTGAGGGACCCACTGTTTCATACCAAAACTAAGAAGAATTACAAAAAATTTGGAAGGGGGGGGGCCCAACCCCCGGCTCTGCCCCTGCCGTATCCGAACGGATTCCTGATAAGACACAAATACCAAATTAGTCAATGGACATAAGGGTATTTCAGTAATATTTTGAGTCATGGACCTCATGGTATTGAGGCGATTTATTTAGTTCACCGAGAAAATCGTAAACCATGTTCCGTACATAATCGTTGACTTAGGACAACGAATACAAATAATGTCAATATTTTTAGTTTAGGATGAGTGTGTATATATATACATGTCGTTAAAAAAAAAAACTAAAATATGAGAGGCTGCTTTAGAGGGTATCATATTTTAATAGAGAAATTCTTTTGAATAAGGAAAGCCAGAAGGCAATTTGATATATTGAATTGAACATGGGGATTACTATAACCCTAAAATATGTGCTGTTTGGATCTTTGAAAATAGAGATCAAAACTCGAAGATACCAACAGTTGTAAATACTTAGTATATTATATATATATATATATATATACACACTTACCTATGCATAACGTATGGGATGATATGACATGTGTTTGGACTCATCAAGAAAACCTATTTTCCCAACTCCCTTATTTGACCAACTCCCTTATTTGACCGCCGGCTAAAAGATTCCGTCCAATTGAAAACATAATCGCTTCAAGATATGAAAAAGATTACTTTAATTTTCTTTATATATACTAGTGGGTGGCACGTGCAAAGCACGTGAGAGTGAGGGGAAGGAGTTAACCACAGTTAATAGGAGTTAAAAGAGACATGTGCTAACCTACACGTGCGATTGAACTCTCCCCAACTTCAATCGTGATTGACTGTAATTCTATTGTTTAAATAGATAGATAAGAGTATTTTGGGGATGAAAGTAAAACATTAAATTAAAGTTTTGTTTTATACAAGGGTAGTTTAGAAATTTTGAAAATTCAAGCTACCCTATCTCTCTCATTATAATAGTAAATATATTTTATTTTTTTTCAACATACGTAGTAAACAATAACGACATTTTTTAGTGGCCCACAATAAAGACATTCACCCCACATGAATGTATATATCATAGAAGCAGGCGGAGTAGGATTATCTTGTAGAGGGCAACTAATGGTTGATTATTAGTGGGTTTTGTGAAGTATTATTAGTAGGATAGGAAAATTCATGTATATAAGGGTTGTAGTTTTTTTTCTTTTGCCAAGTTACTCCCTTTCCCATACAATGTCCTCTTAAATTAGGTAATATAGTATGAAACTTATGTCTTTTCTTTTAAAGTACAAAGACAATGCCCCTTGTCCACTTAAATTAAATAATATGATATAAATTTAAGACTCCCAATCTCCTTCCGACTGTAGCCGGTTTTGGCAAAACCGTTAGGCCCCTAAGGTGGCCACGTGTCCTTTTTCACATCTTTTAATTGTAGTTAAAAGTCACTCGCCTTCTTAGGTTTCATTAGCCTATCCTAGATTTTTAGAAGAAAAAACACATTTAAAAAAAATACCGTGGTTAAAGAAATAATAAAATATTTTTGATATTTATTTTCTAAAATCAAGGATAAGTGGGTGATCCCTATAAATGGGTGGATCTTAACAATAGTTATGAGGTGTCAAAAGGGACACTTGTGACCTCATCGGCATAACTGGACTCCCCCCACTCCCTGCGTCTGGTTATAACCGTAGTGGATTTGGTTCCTCAGCTATAATTGTGGGCCAGAATAGGCATTGCCTTCCAAAACTGTCGGTCGGTGACTCAAACCAGCCCATTAACAACCCGCCAAATAGCAACGTCATGGCTGTAAGATATTTGAAAGCTAAAACATTACAAAACAACCTGCCAACGAAAACACACAAAGATACATATATATTGTCCTCATAAAAGTAAGTTATAACAGAAAAATGTGCTAAACCAGGTGTTGCTACAAATTTAGGCATGTATGAATAGATTTTGGCTCTACCAAATAAAAAATAAAAAAAATTGGCGATTCTTATGTGAATGCTGGCAGTTTATGTCCTTCAAGCAAGGTTTGGTTGACTTCACTCTATTGTCTAAAGTCAAACGAGGAACTTGGAGGGACACTGTGGACCCTCTTGGGGGTAGTGGTCCTGTGTGCGAGTCTTGAGGGTTTCTTTCTGGTTGTAGTTTTCTCTTCCCTGTTCTTTTGTGATATTGTGGGCCCCTTTTCCGTCTTTTTCTGTTCACACGCTTGTGGAACAAACATCACTCGTCGCATTCACACGTACGATCAAACTCCCAACCCCCCACCACTTCTTTGAGTCCAGACGACAACTTGCTTTATCGTGTGTCATCGTTTCTACGTCTTCATGCGTAATCCATACTCATACCCCTGGCGTATTGTTTCAGATTTTTAGCATTTAATAAGCAGTAACCATATCTTCTTCGTGTCCCACTGTAGTAGATCAGCTTACCTATGAGACCCACGCAATTAAACGCCTGTTCCTTTCAAAGTCAATAATCCCACTCCCACCGTTGTATGGCCTGCCCGGCACTAAGTTACTATTATTTCTTTTTTCACCCTTAGTTATAAATACTCTTAGGGTAATTAAAAAAAGATTATTCCAAACCTTCACTGAGGTATTGGCGGTAATCATAAATGTGATTTTTTTACTATATTTAATTCTATATATTCCTCTATCCATGTAGTACATTTAATATAGTTAGAGGTTCTATTTTTTGCATTAACAGTCACTCTATAACAATGGATTATCCATTTCATTTATATCAAAGACTTCGGATACAATTAAAAAGTGTGATAAAGATGGTGTGATGTAGCAATGCCATTGCGTATCCCACATCAGGATGATTAAGGTTTCACTCGCTCATAGTGTTCACAGGTTGAAATGTCTAGCGTTTGACTCAACTTATAATTCTAGTGAACAATAGTAAACTCTCAGTACCCAAAGTATATGATAGGACTACTTAGTGATGTATAATATCATTCCTCCTTTCGGAATGGATGGACAATAACATGTATTGTTAGAGTAAAAGTAACGGCTATGACCCGGCGGTGCATCCTTATCTTTACTAGATTTATAAGTAAAAAAAAAAAGCGCATGAATGGATAAGGAAGAGAGGACAGGAAATCAAAGTCTATTGAAGTTTATCTCTCTATCCATAAACCCATAAATTAGGACAACCAGCTGTTACTAGGACTTGGATGGTAGGACGCAAAGGAGTCATCCTCCTACTAGTGCCATGCACTGCACGTAATAAGGGTAGAAACCACCGGCCAATTCTCTTAATCCAAAAACGGATTCTTTCTTTTAGAGGGTACAGAGATCATCCGGTTAGTGGGCAACCTCAAAAAGGAACGGTAAACGCGTGCACGTTTTTATGACGATGTCCTGATCAACTCACATGTCTCAAGATTATTGTGGATGTTTGCATGGAGCCACATGGGGGGCTTCTTTTGAGGGGAAAAAATTGTACTATTATTAATATGGGACTCGTGAACACACCGTCCAGTTGTAATGTATCACTCACACTAGTGGGAGCCTGGGAGGTCTTAAGATAAATCTCGTAGAAGAGAAGTGAGTTTAGTTGTGAACTCCACTTGGAAAATATGCTAACCTCTTCTAAAACAGAATGTGCAAAAAAAAATTAAAAAATCAGGGACTCAGTGATTATCTCGAGTTATAAACAAAAGCTCTTAATATTCATTTAACTCCGATTAACAACTTTAACCTTTAAAGTTTATATTTTATTTAATATTTTTTCTAAAAACCAAGGTTAGATGGTTGAACCCTAAGGTTTAATGAATCTTAACCACAGCTAAAGGGTATTAAAAAGAACACGTGTTAACCTATGAGAGAATTTTGAGTCTTACTAAGGGCGTAGCATAGGAGCAGGGTACTGGAGGTGGGGGACGAGGGCTTTAGCCCCAAACTTTTGAGAAAAAAAATATAAAACCAAATATATCATTTAATTTAAGAAGACATAAGCATGGGTAAAGAGGCAGTTGTCAACTTTAATAATTAAAAAAGCATGTTTTATATATTATTTAATTTTAAAAGGCATAGCCATGCAAGGGGCAGTTGCCCCTTGAAAAATATATTTGTTAAAAACGGACACAAACAAACGAGATGGCCCCACTATTATCAAAACCCGACCAGACTGGCCAGTCTAACCGGGAACGGGTCCCCGCACCAATTCCCAAAACCGGAACTCTTTAAGAACCACTCAGAACTGGTCAAAACCGAGAAAATTGGAGGAAAATGAAAGAAAAATAATTAGTATTTTACAAAAAGTACATGGTTGAACTGATCAAATGGTGGAACCGAGAACCAGCCACTCTACCGGTTCGATGCCCGGTCTGGTTATGAAAACAGTGGATGACCCACAAGCTTGGCCCTCAAAAAAAAAATGGGGCCTACGCTCCCAAACCCCACACCCTATTTTTAGCCCCCTCTTCTAACAAGAAAATATTGGCCCCACCCCACCTACACCCTATTTTTAGCCCCCCTACAAGAAAATCCTAGATCTGCCCCGGATTTAGTCCAACAATCCACGGGCATGCCTCATCGAGATGACTTGCGATCACCTCCAATTAATGCTGACAAGGAGACTACCAGCACCACTCTGATGGCGCTACATATTCCATGTGCACATCTACCAAGTGTTTGGCATGTAAATTCATGCTCGGTTGGGGTGCAAGGAATTATATGGCAACTTCAGAGTGGTGCGTGTTGGTGATCTTCTTGCGAACACCAATTGGAGAAGATCCCAAGTCTATCGAGATCGAATCACAACCAATCACAATTAAACTTGGGGAGATTTCAATCGCACCAACAAGGCAGCACATGTCTCTTTTAATCCCTATTAACCGTGTTTAAGATTTAATAACCTTGAGCATTCAAAGATCTAAATCTTGGTTTTTAGAAAAAAAAAAAATTTAAAAATTTAACCATATGGTGAAGAAATTTTAACCTTAGGGTTAATTTTTTTAATTCTAAAAATCAAGGTTAGATTATTGAACCCTAAGGATTTGTAAATCTTAACCAAGGTTAATAAGGGTAAAAAGAACATGTGTTGACTGGTGGGTGTGATTGAACTCTCCTCAAGTTAAATCCTGATTGGATGTGATTCTATCTCGCCTTATCATGTCTCAATAATGTTGTAATTGTTATTGTAGTAACCCACCAAGTTATCAAATATCCTTGTGAAAAAAAATACATATGGTTAGAAACTTTTCTATAGTACTGGGGGAGGGGGGTTAAATGTACACCAAAGTTACGTCCTAAGGGCTTAATGTGAGGGATAAAATTGGTAGAAGGGTAGGGTGGAAATGGGGAGAAAGAAAAACAGAGAAGAAGAGAGAAGAAGAACAAGGAAGAAGAAGAAGAGGAGAAAGGCTTGGGGGCTCGGCCGTTCGACCCGCAATACTCGACCCCGAAGTGTTGTCCAAACGATCTCCACCCAAGTAGATGATTGAGATCATCCCTATGCATCTCCACCATCCAATTGCCTATGTCACGTCATATGTCATGCCACATCACCCGCCAGGTACCCCTACACTCTTTCAATGCATGATGCTTAATTTATGCTTATCTGTTTAGCGATATGTCGATGTCTTATGCTTTATGCTTACGTGTTTGAGGGTATGTCAATGGCACATGCACAATGCTCCCGACCATGTAATTGATCACTGCTCAAGTACACTCTTATACGAATACACTCATCCCCGGACTGTCGGAGTACACTCTTGTACGAGTACACTCACCTCGTAATGCCCAAGTGCACTCTTGTACGAGTACACTCATCTCTGGACTGTCCAAGTACACTCTTGCCCGAGTGCATTCTTATCCCAACCCGTATTGACCAAGCCCGTGTCTGAGATTGACCAAGCCCGTGCCTGCGATTGACGAAGCTCTTACCCCATCCTCAGAGCGACGTCCTCAGATCCCTTCCTCAAAGCGACGTCATCAGAGCTCATCCCCAAAGCACTACTCCAGAGCTCGTTCCCAAAGCTATGTCTTCAGAGCCCGTCCCCAGAGCGACGACCCCGTCCTCAACTAAGCACGTATTCGCCTCGATCTGTCCAAGTACACTCTGATATGAATACACTCATCCCCAAGAGTTAACGCACATACAATGCTTTCAGTTGTACACTTGCACAATGTTTTCACCTGTGTCCTTGCATAGTGCATCCGGGCTGGTCATGTTCGACCTCCGCCCTCTGTGATCATGTTAGATTCTCACCATGCACAATGCTCCTGACCTGTATAAACCTCTAACATCCAACTATACTCTATCAAACGATCGACGGTAAGTATCTCTACACTCTAGTGCTCATATGCATGTGCCCTATATTGACTTACGCGTCGGAGTGTCTATGACAGGTCGGACAACCGCCCACCTTATGGTGGACGAACACGTGATGAACTGTTAATGAACCCGAGTTGAATCTTGGACGATTACGTATGGAACATCAACTCCTTCGAAGAGCATGTCATATAACAAGGGTACGGATGGAGTACGCATGTAGACGAGTGCACAGGACCTGAACCATACAGCCCATGACAGGTACTGTTAGCCTAGAAATTTTCCATTTCAAAATTGGCGCCATCTGTGGGAATTCGAACAAAATAGTCAACGATGTCATCCTCACGAAATTGAGGGCTAGCAATACACGTCCTCTCTTGCACTTGTAAGGGGCAAGAATGGCTTAACCTATTATGTTCTGTCCTTGAACCTACGTCTTCCGAAGCTACGTCCTCGAAGCTACGTCCTCCAAAGCCACGTCCTCAAAGTTACGTCCTCCAAAGCTACCTCCTCCGAAGCTACGTCCTCGAAGTCGAAGTTACGTCTCCGAAGTTACGTCCTCCAAAGCTACGTCCTTAAAGCTACGTCATCCGAAGCTACGTCCTCGAAGCTACATCCTCGAAGTTACGTTCTCCAAAGAAACGTCCTCAAAGCCACGTCCTCCGATGTTTCATCCTAAGAGCACTTGCACCCGTTGTGGGCAAGAACGGCTCTACCACCGATGTTTCGTCCTCAAAACACTTGCACATGTTCATTGCTTGGATGATCGACCACACAATTTTAACCCTAGTGTATTCTCGGCACCTTGAACAAAGTCCAAGGCACCAAGAGATGGCTTAATGTGAGGGATAAAATTGGTAGAAGGGTAGGGTGGGAATTCCCCACCGACTCAATCCACCGCCCTTTGAAAATATCACAAAAGATATTTTCAAAGGCTTTGCCTTTATAAACCTAAAGGGAGATGTGTAACCAGGGAGAAAGAAAAATAGAGGAAGAGAGAGAGAAAGAGAAAGGGAAGAAGTAGAAGAAGAAGGCTTGGGGGCTCAGCCATTTGGCCCGCGATCCTCAACCCTGAAGTGTTGTCCAAACGATCTCCACCCTAGCAGATGATCGAGATCATCCCCATGGATCTCCACAGGTCTGGGTATACAAGCTTAGCGCAATAGTAGGAATGATGATTTCTTACTATGCCCATGAATTTTTTGACTTATCCCTTTTTTGTCCCTGGATCCTTTCGGGTTTTTCACAGGTCTGGGTATACAAGCTTTGTATTTTCTCATTATCTGCTCTTTTCCTGATAATTTACCAGTCTTCTCTTATCATTGCCTGTCGACAGACAGAGGTGAGTGCTTCTGACCGTTAATGCTCAAGTCCTTTCGAAGATCAAGGAGGGCTTAATATTTTAAGACGAAACGTAGTTTGGATAGAAACGATATAAGGCTCAAAGTTTCTATTTTATCAAGGGTAAGGCACCCTATGATCTGTGTTTGGTTTCAAGATGGACTAGCTTCTTCAGGCCTTGTCCTTTGGTGCAGCTTTACTTTGTGACCAAGTACCTTCTTTTTCTTTCTTTTTGGTTGGTACATAGTTGCTTTGTATTGCAGCACATTTGTTGTGTTATGACTAAACCTGATTTCAGGCTGCCTACGTACCCAAATAGGGATCAGGTCAAGACGTAGTTCGGCCAAAAAGCTGCATTTGTTAGTTGCTCTTTGCTGGTTGTTTCTCTTTTGAATTGTCATTTTGACATTCAAGAGGGTGCCCTGTTGTGGGTTTTGAAAGAAATGTTATTTAGGCTCAAAGGTCTAACTAGCGGATATATATAGCACGGATAAGCGAGGTGTTGTGAAGGTTTATCCAAAGATGGCCTCCTATCCTTTCCTCGATTGGTTGAGAGCACGTATAGTCATTGCATCGTCTTCATTTTGGTTGATTGGCATTTGATGGCTCAGAGAGGTCTTCATTGTTCCTGCATTATTCTTGTCTTGATTTGCTCAGACTATGAAGAGCATCTACTAATTTGAATGATCAACATTTATCAATTTGTTCCTTATAGACATTAGAAACTAGTTCAGTTCTCAACTTAAGCATCTCAGAACACAAAAGAACTTGACTCAAAAAAGTAGTTTGATTAAAATACCAAAAAGGTGGACAGACCTGACAACAAAACAAAGCAAAGACCACTAGCTACTTGCTTGAACTGGAGGAATAGTAGGGAATGATATGAGCCAACACGGCCGACAATGGTACCAAGAAAAAAGGTACAAAAAGAGACACAACACAAGTAAAGTTTGTTCAAAGATCAGCTGCAGAAGTATTCCGGTTGAAGCGCCTCAGTTCGCAGGAGGAGCATGATTGGGGAGAGGAGCCTGATTAATGTCCGTGTTCCCCGGCGCAAAGCAAATTCTGTCTGTCTCCAGCAGGTCCTGGATTGCATGTTTTAAATCATAGCACCTATCCGTAGGATGTCCTGGTGACTGATGATATTCGCAATGTTGTTCTGGTCGGTATCCCTTTAGGAGAACAGTCGGAGGGGGTTGTGGATCTTTCAGGGTGATCAACTTCTTGTCCAACAGGAATGAGAGGAGTGCTGTCAGAGAATATGGGAGCAGAGTGAATGCCCTATTTTTCCTCTGTTCAAGGGTTATCTGGTGAGAGAGCAATTTACACTGAGGTTGCTGAGCTTGCCAAGTTTGTCGATCTTGTTGTTGGGACAAGTTAGGGACCCGAACTAGTATGGCTGCCACCATATGTTCATCATCCTCCTTTTTGTTGTCCTTCCTTGAATGTACCGGAGTACGAGAAGAAGATGTGTCCTTTGTTCCATAAAAGATGTCAAATGACCTGCTGTCATCCATTATTGTTTCGATCCTGGCACCGCACTTGGTCATGATGCTGAAGTCTGAGATAGATTGTGCTGCCAAGAGAATCTTGAACAGATGCTTAAGGGTGTGAAGAAATGTTGTTACCAATTCTTCTTCCGACAGAGAGGTGCTCATTTTTCCAGCCATTTCTCTCCACCGAACTGAGTACTCGATAAAGGTTTCATTGTCCCTTTGAGACACTCTCTCCAGATTCGCCCTCTGTAGGACTAGGTCGACATTGTATGAATATTGGGTAACAAAGATCTCACACAGGTCTTCCCATTTCCGAACCTTGTTGGGGTCTACCTTGGTGAACCACTGTAGTGCAACTCTTTTCAAGCTCTTCTGAAATAGCTGGACTAATAACTTGTCCTCATGCTCGAGCTGGAACAATTCTCCTCGGTATGCTCTCAAGTGTGTCTCAGGACAACCTTTCCCACTTTATTTTTCAAAGTCAGGAACCTTGAAGTCCTTGAGCATTTGGATTATAGGATGTATGCGCATATCCTTGAAGTCGGTAGACTTGCGAGATCCCTAATTTTGCCTCACCAGCTCCTCCAATTTTTTTAATTCTCTCCCAGTATGCATCTGGGATTTAGGCAGAACTTGAAGATACGTAGGCAGAGCCTGTATGAAGTTCACATCCGGCCCTGGCCTCCTCTTTCTTGTACTGGTTAATGATGGGTGGTGAGATATGGGGAGTAGGTTGGGGTTGGATTGGCGGAGGAGGGATGTTGATAGTGAATTCCGACTGTTGTTGGTTTGATGGTGGGGGGAAGTTGAGGGTGAGTAATGGTTGAGCAGGAGGTGATGTAATGTTGATGATGGGTAGTGATGGGATAAGATTGAAAGCAGATGGTGGATTAGGTTGTGATGACCCTGTCGCCTCAGCCGGTAGAGAGTTGAAGGAAGAGATGGCATGAGTCACTGCCCGCATAAAATCCTAGACAATATTTGTTAGATTTTCAATACTCCAGGCATTTTCTGCTAATCTTGTCTCAAAATCTAGGACCTGTGGCTGTGATGTCAAGGTATCAGGGTTAGTCTCTTGGCCGTCTCGAGGGTCCGTGTTGCAGTTGGTTGATCAGGTATCAACTGGTTTTGCTCTTCAGATACGTGCTTACCTCATGGTCTGCTCCTAAAAAAGATGAGAGGTATAGAGTAAGAGTCGGGATAGATAGGAGAGCTAGAAAGATGAAAGACATGCAAATGACCTAATAGAGTCTAGTTGACACAGGGACAATGCCCCTGGTCTGGAAGTTTGGAATGACATACAGGAGGGAGGAAGATTGATTTTTTGATTTTATTTTATTTTTTTTATCAAGATATGACATGACAAATGTGGTCCGATAGGGTAGGAGGAAAGAATTCCGTTCTACTAACTTGAGTTGTTGGTAGCCAGGGCCTGTTGGGCCAAAGTTGAAGTGGATTAGTGGACTCACCCATTGCAACTTAAGATTTGAACCTCACATGTATATTTGGAGATAGGGTATAGGGTATTTTATTATTAGCACAACAAAAGGCTCAGTACATGCCCCCTGGATGAATGTTTATCTGGACAGAATGACTTGATACTCAAACCTGGTTTGAGGATAGATATAGGATACAAGCAGGTTAGGGTTTAGTGTATCCCTCTAGATGGGCTGCTTGTAGACTATACCATATACTAATCTACATGTATGCATGCTGGTATAATGCAGGGTATTTCTAAAGGATGGGGGATCACTTAACACCGTATATGCGACTCTCCGATATATAACATACCTGAAAATGGACGATTAGTGTAAGCGGGAGCGTTCAGAATCCTTCCCTGGGGGTAATCACCCAGCAGGAGTAATTTCACGGACCTCAAAGATTTTTAAGCCTCTGTCACTGAGGATCATCATTCAGCAGCCGTAAGCGTATTAAGCCTGACTATGGGTAAAAGGGTTGTTACACTATGATGATATGCATGAAATACACTGTACAAGAAACATCCCAAAAAGTATAAAGAATCAGCATTTAATTAAATACTTAGGTATTTTAATTAATTTTGAGATTATTTGGCTTAAATTTAAGTTCTGGCTTGAACCTTATCCCCAGCAGAGTTGTCAGAGCTGTGAGCATGAGATTTTCCTACCCACTTTCACATAATTGTTTGACTTGAGAGTTGCCACCTATTCATTCTTAGAGATAGGTCCCGGGATTGTTCATTTGGATAAGACAAATGGTCTAATTGGAGTTAAGGTAAGCGGCTCAATTAAGCCCCGAGGAAGGTGTTTGGCACTCCAGGACCTCCATTTTACAATGGTTACCTACTCCTTAAACTTAAGCCAATTTTAATCTCAAAATTAATTATAATGTCCAAGTGTTTAAAAGAATGCTAATACAAGAAATATAGAAAGCTAGATGACTAGGGTCGAACCCGAGTTGGGTTGCCTACGTACTCACATGGTGAGATCGGATTGAGCGTAGTTCTGGCACATGAGCTTGTGCCAAGGCTAAAGGTGTGTGTGTGCATAGGGTGGTCAAGGGTCTAGCCAAGGGCTAGGGTTTAGTTGACCGGGTTGATCAAGTGCAAGGTTTAGGTCTAACCGCGGTTAGAAGGGTGTTAACCATGGTTATGTAGGCTAACCAAGGTCAAGAAAGCCTAACAAGCATGTTTTTAGTCTTTTTATACTTTTAGATTTTTTTGATATTTTGAGATTTTATAATGTTTTTGGTATTTTGAGATTTTATCATTTTTTTTTTTTAATTTTCATATAGGTATAATTTTGGTAAACTTAACTAAAGTCAAATTTAATCCAAGAGAATTTAAGGAAAAGTTAAGCTAAAAGATTATATTTAGGACATAAAGAGGAGTGTGCATTATGAATAGTAAATGGTCTATTGTCAATACTTATTTTGTTGGACTTGTGTTAATAATGTCCTCTTTAAGTCCATAAATCATCATTTACCCATTCAAAATAGGACATGAAAGAAAAGGAAAAAAATGACAAGTGAAGAAAATGAAAACCCATCATCTCATCTCTAATGTAGTCCTTTTACACCATTATGAATGATGTAATGGAACTCTAAATATGAAAATTTGAGTGATGATCAGTTTCCCAAATGATTCTAGATAAAGGACTAGAATCTAAATGAAGAAACAAAATACAAAGATAGGTATAACTTTACCTTCCACTCTCTATGGGTCTACCCATATCCACACTAGTGGGTACATAGAAAAGAAAGAAATATTTACATGAAAGAAAAAAAAAAAATCTCTTTTCTTTTGAGGTGGGGTCCCTCTACACCCTTAGATTGGTGTAGAAAGACCCGACTAAACTTGAGAAGAGAAAGGTCTTCCCAAATGGTTCTAGAAAAAGACTAGAAATAAAAAATAATAATAATAATAAAGAAGAAGATGAAGAATAAAGGGAAGAGTGTCTACTCCTCCAAGACTTCTTTTCTAATGCTCCAAGAGGTGAGGTGTTTTTAGAGTCCACAAAGGAAGAGAGTTAGTGAAGAACTCTAGACTTCTAGAATTCTCTACACATTCTAAACCTTAGCTTCTTCCAACTTTCTTCAAGGCTAAAAAGAAATATAAGGGGTGAGATGTAGAAGAGCTAGGGTTTTCACTTAAGATTTTGGAGGTGAAAGAAATGGCTTGTGAGGGTCATGTATTTATAGAGTGTTCAAGGGATTGTGGCAATTTGGTAATTAATAGAAGGTTGGGTGAGAAGAAGTGAGGTGATTGGTTGGTCAAAGTAGATGTGGTTGATGATTAGGTAGTCAAAAAGGTATGTACTTGAGGAGAGGTGATTGGATGGTCAAAAGGAATGTAAGAGAATTAATTGTTTTGTAAGAGGTATAAGAAAGTAAGGGGGGTGATTGGTTAGTCAAAAAGGTGTGTACTTGGTGTGAGATGAGGGTGGTCAAAAAGGTGTGTAAACATAAAAATAGGGCTATTTGGGGTTTGAAGAAAAAATAAAAGGTCTTTTGTAGGAAAGTGGAAAGTAGGTTTGGTTTGTGGGTTTTAGATATGGGTTGAATGGATGTGGGTATGTAGAGTACTAGATCTTATGAATCATGGGTTGTTAGTAGATGGGTCATGGGTTATGATTATTGGACTTTAATTATGGCAATTGGGCTTGGGGTATGGTAATTAGGCTTTCGCTAAAGCAATTGAGCTTTGGCTAAGACAATTGGGTAATTAGAGTTGGCTACTTGGGCTTGGGTAATGGAATTAAGTAATTGGGCTTGATTGAGTTGTTTGGGTATAAGTTTGGCCAAATGGGCTTGGGCCTTGGGTAAACCTTGAAGCATTTGAAAGAGCGGAAAGAAAGATAGAGGGTGCAAAAATAGGGTGCTTACACATGCCATATGACAAGGGTACGAACGTACACATGTAGACGAATGCACAGGACCTGAACCATGCAGCCCATGTCAAGTATTGTTCTTCCAGAAATTTCCATTACATTGACTAAATAAGCAGTTGTGCCCCCCCTCCACAGAGTCTTCAAAGGAAGTCCATTAGAAGGGTTAAAGATTATTGCTAAAGGCCATCGACTACTTAATCTTAAGATAGTAATTATTGGCTTGAACAAATCAAGCTTGTATTGAGCTGGAATATTTAAACAAGCTGAACTTGAGCCATATCATATTTTATTTGGCTCGGCTCAAATATATATATATATATATAATATCGTAATACTTTTTAACTTTCTTTATATAACTTATAATAAATAATTATTTTATTTAATAATAACAACAAAAAAAAAGTTGGAAGAAAAAATTATAACCGTAACTCTTTACTCTTTAAACTGAAGGACTATCATCAAATCATATTTTGTATAAGAATGAATTAATTTTTTGTAGTTTTTTGTATTGTAATTTAATAATAGATTTTTAAAATTAAAATCACGTATCATTGACCAAAATAACATTGCAAATCAAATCTGAGCCAACCCGAGCTCAGCTCGTCTTGAATCAAGTTCAAGCTCACACCGAGCTCAAGTTCGTCAAGCTTGTTCAAGTCGAGCTCGATCATGTTCAAGCCAAACTAGGCTCGAAGACAAATTTAGTTCAAACCAGACTAAGTTCGAAGACCAAAATAACGATCACTTTTGTTGAATTTTAGTGTTATAGTATTAAAGTCCAAGACTCGATACCAAATTAATGAATGGCCACCATTCTTTGTTCAACTTGATGATGTCCTCACATGCAAGATTGAGTTGACTATTCCCCATATCTATGAGCAAGATAGCTGAAAGAGAGTCTAAAAGTCTGATACATCTATGCCCCAACTTCTTGCTCCCAAAGGGGACAACCTGGGTTCGCCTCTCATTAACAGGAGACAATCTACATCTTCATGCCTGCACATATGCGGTGCATTGGTGGCCTTTACACTGAAAGCTGTTACAATCTGCTATTAATAGAAGTTGGATGAATCTACCTATTTAGACCGGCCAAATTGGGGTTATGTCTTTGCCATCAAATATCTCCTTCGTGAGGATGGATTTTCTACACTGACCTGGAAGTAGTAAACAGATTTCGAGTCTTCAAAAGGATTGCTCTACACAATCTCTGTAGTAGTGTGTCTCCCCGTTTGGGAGTAGGTTTTAGGATTGAGTCCCAAAGACTGCGACGGTTGTAATATCCAACTTCTGTCAAGCTAATGCTAGACATTAACCCTCTTAACTAAGGAATGTTAGCCCTACTCTCAGTCAACTCATACTTTCACTCTCTACCAACCACTTATCCATTTTATTTTATTTTTATGAAAAAGTGTTTTAATTCCAATAAAGTGAACAGGGGGTTTGTGGATGGTGAGAGTAGAGGTTCACCGAGAGTAGGGCTAGCACTCCTCTAACCCAGCCTAGAAGAGACACCAGTAGTAGGGTTGCAACCTAACCGTATGACTTGTACCCCAAAAAAAAATGATAAAGCTTCTGAGACCCTCTTACCTCGAGATCACCGAAACTATGCTCTAAGAGCATGGGATTTCAAGTGGGGTCTACCATGTGAAATGGGCCCCACCTGAAATCTCATGCTCTTTGAGCATGGTCTCGGCCCTAATGGGGTCTCAGTAGCAAAGTCCAAAAAAAAGGAGAGGTGGCTCGTGAAATATTACAATGGAAGTCATGGTATGAAGAGTGCTCAAGTCTTTTGGGTTGAGTTATAGATGAAATTTTATAGAAGAATAAAGCTTGATCTTGACCGTATCATTTGTACGGTCTTAGGTTGAACGAAGACCATGTATTTTATAGAAGAATAAAGCTTGAAGCTACCCGACCCTTGCACACCACAAGGAACAGTCTATCTTTTTTTTTTTTTTTTTTTTTTTGGTTAAACTTGTATTAGAAGTTAGAATGCCTTATTTAGGGCACAAAACAAAACCCTAAATATATGTACCCTGGATAAGGTGTTCTCACTTAACCCTAGGATCGTGCACTTCCAGAAGCTATATTCATTTTTAAAAGGTCTTGCATCTAACAAGTCACTATATAACCTATGGTACAAAAGCCCGGATATTAACTCCAGATTTACTTTATGCCATATTACATATTAGAGTCCAAAATGTAAGCCTATCTAGTTGAATGAATGATTATAAGCGACCAATCTAGGCTTCTTTTGAATCTTTTATAAAATCTTCAACATTACAAAAGAATGTGGGAGCCTTTTTTTTTTTTGGTGAGAGATACACTGCCAGGCCGGGTAGGTTAGTATATGTTTTAAGTCATGGACGGGTGGAGCTGACAACACTCACACCCTCTCAGAAATGGTTCCCAGTCAAACCGTGCTTTAAGCAAGGCCTGTCTTGAGCTTGAAGCAGAAATGTTAGCTTAAGCTTGGCTACAACGTGCCAAAGCCTAAGAACCAACTTGGCTTGAGTGCGTCTCTGCTCATTTCAATGCTATCAATTGGTGGTGAGTGGTAACTACACCACTTCACACCTACTTTTTATTTTTGGTAAATAATTTACACCTTTTCACCGGGACCATTAGCCTATGTTCTTTTTTGGTGGAACTTTTAAAGGTTAAAACTTTCATTGTTTCACGCCTAATTTTACTTAATGTCTAGAAATATATTATTTCATAGAATGCAAAAGTTCTAAAAATATGAAACTTTCAAGTTCCACAAAAAAAATCAGATTTTTTAAGTTCCATGGATGTGAAACTTCTAATTAAATTGAACACCGTCGTGTAAAGTGTTGGAAACCCTTTTCCCTCTCTTCTCAGACTCTTGTCTCTCTTCCGAGACTCTTGCCTCTTGTTCCAAAACATTAATGTTCCGAACTTTTAAAAGTTTCACCAAAAGAACGGAGAGTGATCCTTGTTGACCTTGTTTATTTTGATCTCATATTGAAGCCTCACATTCTTTCTTTCGAATGCCATCATTTCTGATCCTAGATGCATTAACATGATACAAGATACATCCCCCACAGATAAATGCACTCACATGTATACAGTTTTAGATCATACTGCGATATAAGAGCTATCTGCCTTACATGATTACGTGGTTTTATCTCCCATGAACTAGCCTGTTGTGCCTCCTCAAGAGGATGAAAGGAAAGAAGATATCACAATCTTCAGGTCACCGCAAAATGGGCATTCGCTCTTTGCAATCGACCAACTTAGAGAGGATTTACCCACATCAAACAAAAATGATTGTTGGTGTGATTCACCATTAGCTAGCTATATTTCATAAAAGTGGTATCTTTAATCCCTAATGCTTGTCGCTTAAATATAAATTGGGCACAATACAAACAAACCCTATCTACAGTCTGCTGATTATGCCACCATTTGATCTTCACCACCCGATAAACTAAGCTACTTTAATAGATTGACTATGGTCATAGAGAAATGCTACGAGACCGCGTGGTCATAGCCGAGACCGTTACACACTATTAAGGTGTCAAAAATTCTGGAATACCCTAAAGTGTTCTTTACTTGTTCATCCAGTAAATACATTTTCAAGTCATTTTACTAAAATCAAGTTATTTTACTTGAACCAAGTTGTTTTTGCAAACCTTACAATTCTAATGATTCAAGTAATATTATTAAGTAAGATAAAGTCTTTTACAAACATATAATGGATATATTAGGACATCTCATTTTTGAGTCCTACCCTATGTCCTGAGTGTTTGAAGGCTAAAATTTCTTGTATAGTTGTTAAATCCATACAAAATGAGATCCTAGCCGTTAAACTCAGACAATATGGTTATTCCTTCGGTCTCAATGGCATTTCTCTTTTTGAGATATTTGATACTATAAATAGTTGGCTTCCATCTTTATAGCTAAGAGGGTGTTTGTTATTGTTCCCGTAGAACAAGTTCTTGTTTTATTTCTGGGAACGCATTTGTAATGGCGTGCTTCTTTTGCAATCAGAAAACAGTTTTTAAGGAACAAAAAAAAAAAAAAAAAGGCTCCTTACAAAATGGAATAATTTCTATCAAGCTGATAAATAAATAAATAACTTAGGTCCTGCCATTCCTACCTATCTATCATTTGTTGTGTTTGTTCCTGAACGACGGAAGTGGAAAGAGCGTTAAAAGAAGAATTCTATTTGTGAGTTATGTTCTTAGAATCAATTTCTGATTTGGAACGATGTCAAGCACACCTAACATTTCAAATCATCCCTACTACTAGCATAAATGTAGGGTTGTTGATAACCAATGCGGACTCGGGTGATATCGGGCTAGGTTAGCCACACCCCGGGATTGGGGATCATAACCATGGTGAAGCCAGTGATGGTAAGACTCGTAACATGGGCCCAGCCTGAATCCCTAAGCCACATCACAGTGGGGCTAAATTTGATAAGCCCATTTCGGGCTGGAGAGAGGCCCGGACCCAACACGCTTACACCGTCCCTACTCCCTTGGATAGTTAGATATAATCTAATTTCGAATTAAGGACATATCTGTAATTTAAACCAACAATTATTGTTAAGTAAGTAACAAATTAGCCTTTAAATCACATCGGAGCGCCTGGAGGAGCGAGTATAGCATCCAACGGCAAGGATACAATGTATTCCAACGTCTACTTTTCTTCTCAACGGTCGAAAAACTCAAATACAGAAAAACTCCCACAAAGATCTCCACCTTCACACCCTCAATCAAGAAATTCCTAAGAAACAAAAAGAAGAGCAAAAACTCAAATCATTCTTTCTCTTATATCTTTCCATTCTTCTCCAGCAGACTCGGGTTTCTTCTAAGATCTCTGTCCAATTGGAAGAAATGAGTATTCTCCAATATTCAGACTCCATTAATGCTCCAGAACTTCAGATATGGAATAACGCCACCTTCGACGACGGAGACGTGGATGAATCTACAGACATCAAATCTTCTTCTTACCAACTTCAATCCATCTGTGTTAATCGGTCTGAAACCCTTGAATGTGACTCCAGCAAAGAAAATCAGAGCCCTGCCTTCTGCAAATCCCCTGTTTCTGTGAAATCTCCAATACCCATCAAACCCCTTTGTCCGAATGGTGCTATTGGAAACTCGCAAGGGAAGCCATTAAAGCTTCTGTTTAAGCAGGATCTTCGTCTTCCCTCCCCAACTGTTGCCAAGAATGGAAGTGAAGCTCTGCATGATGACAGAAAGATCGATACTGAGATCGAAGAGATCGAGCTGGAGATCAGTCGATTATCATCCAAACTAGAAGCTCTACGAATTGAAAAATTAGAGCGGAATATGAAAACAATTGAGAGGCGTGGAAGGATTGTGCCTGCGAAATTCATGGAACAGAAACAGATCTCCAAGAATTCGACTGCACTTAAATGGATTGAAGAACCGCCATCTGTGAGCGCTAGCAAGAAATTCCATCGTAGGGGCGTTAGTCTAGGACCGTCGGAAATAATCGCTGGTGTCAGATCCCGGCAGATGGGTAAGCAAGAAATTACCCCAATTCAATCTATACAGAGTCGCCGAAAATCATGTTTTTGGAAGCTTCAAGAAATTGATGAAGAGAAGGTAACAAAACAAAGGGGAAGGAATTTGAGTCTAAGCCCAAAATCACGAACTTCTATTTACAAAATTCAAGCTTCAAGAAAAGGGTTCACGACTGTCGGATCAAAGAAGCATGTGAAGAAAGACGACATGGTCCTGTCGTGTGTTCAGCCAAAGAAACTCTTTAGGGAGGAAGAAAAGTTGGTTTCCGCCAAGAAATCTATCAAAAGCGGGAGGGTTGTAGCGAGTCGTTATAATCAGATTCCGATACAGTTGGCTGGAAATTCGACGAGCATTGATTGTAGAAAGAGGTCCTTGCCAGAAAATGACAATGATGACAGTAAATGGTGTGATAAGAAACGTGCTTCTTCGGTTGGAAAATCGCATGGGAGTCTGCCGGAGACGGGTCAGAATCAGGTAAATGCAAACAGGGCAAAGAAAAGATGGGATATTTCCAGTGCGGCAATGGGTCACAAGAATTTGGTGGATAGCTCTCCACCATCAATTTTGAAATTTCCCGACTTGCTGCCGAAGAACAGGACCATCCGCTGCACTAAGGACAGTTCCCGGGATTCTGGACCTGCCAAAAGAGTAGCTGAATTAACTGGAAGGTGATCATATTTTAGCACTGAGAAGAAGGGGTTTGTTAAGCTTTGAATTTTTAGAATGAAGATGAATATTGGAAATAAGGTGTTTTTCCTTTCTCATTTTTTTTCCTGATTTCAGTTTTGAAATTCAGTATCATTACTATGAGCTATAATGCTTGTAATATGGGGTAAGCTTGCTTTTGCTTCCTCTGAATTGGTTTTTTGTTCCTAGTTTTACCTTCTTTTTTTGTTTCCTCTTAATGGGATAAGCTTTCTCTTGCTTTCCAATTGTAGTTTAATGGCTGATCAGTTTGTAATACTGATAACAGATCTAATCCAGATCAAGGATCTAAGCAAGATCTGTTATCACTATTAGTTTGATCTTCCGCGAAAAGAATAATTAGAAATCTAAGAATTTTGTAACAATGATTTTCCCATTCACTCAAATGAAGGAGATTCATTGCTCATCACCACTTTTCTTTTTCTGTTTTCTAGTGAAAATGCAAGGGTTTATAATGGTAGGTCATAATCACTTAGATCAAATTATTTAGATCGTTCAATAATTATAATTAGTCCATCTATGTACTGCTGGTCGAATGTCAACAGGGAATCATTTGATATCCTATAGCCATCTAATTTTGATTGGATAACTGTCTATGAGATTCACCACCTAATCTTGCAAGGGTTCTATCCTGTGAGGGCTGAGTCAACATTTGATGACCATCCAATCTCCGTCATGCTGGTAGATTTCAACCTCTTATGATTTATAGATTGTACCATTAAACCTGCACCTTGATTAGAGATGGTTCTAATGTTATTCCCATACTTGCTTTTAGTTTAATCAGCTGGCGCAAAAACATTACCCTGCCTAAAACTGTCATAACAAGGGGACATGGAGCCCTAAAACACAAGCAAATACAGTAGGAGTCATCATCTATTACTCTCTTCCATGTAGACAATAGAGGAGTGACAGAAACTTGGTTGTCTTTCTTAACATGTTCTCCCTCACAAAAACTGGCAAAAAAATCCTTTTACCCTTTATTTCCAACTACCTCAAATAAACAGAATTCTGTTCAACATCACCGGATTTTCTTCAGGGAAAAGTCCAACAACACTCTAATATTTCCCGAAATATCGTATCTGCTGAAAAATGATTGAGAGGGTTTCCTCTATCGCAGGCCAAGCTTGCCTGTGCATTTGCCACCTTAGTGCACTCTCTGTTGACATGCATCAATAATGTAGTGAACAAATCAAATTTGACGATACCAATACCAAATCGCTCAAGGAGCTTTGATTTTATTGTTCAAGATATCCACTAGACTCTTCGAAACACATTAAATCCATACTGATCTGATATTAAGAGAGGCACAGAGTGAGATATCATCATACCATCAAGTAAGGCCCTAGTTTCTGCAGTACAACTTGAACAGTAACCATAAGAAGTAAAAGCAGTGACTAGAGATCTAGATGAATTGCAACTTATCCCCCCGCCACCACTAATGCCTGGATTCCCACTAGAAGCACCATCTGTGTTAAGTTTCACCATCATGCCAACTGGTTTTATCCATTTCGTCAAGATGCATCGCTTAAAATGGGGGAGATAAGGAGAACATGAAGACCTTCAAGAGATAACTTATCCATAACAGAGGCATTAAATTTGATAGGGAGCTGCACCAAGAGATCCTTTATCCAGCCAATAATTTTATGGACAATGCGGACTAAGTTTGAGAATTCGTTTTCCATTGCACAGAAAGAAAGGGAAAAATAAATGATTCAAGATTGAGAAGAAATACTTTATGTAAAGATAACAAATTGAGGAACCAGGCAATACTTAATGTAGAGATATACAGGAAAAAGTCAGGAGTTCCAGAATCCCTTCAATACAGGAAACAGTCAGGAGTTCCAGAATCCCTTCAATATACAATGAAATCTGTTTGTGGATAACTTCCTAACAAGTTTTTTGGCATCTGTAACTTCAGCTTCAGCAAGTTTTTCTAAGTTCTTCAGATAATCAGAATTCACAATCTTTCTTCTTCCACTGTTGGAACTGCTTAACGACATTAAAGTAGAGAGCAATAACTTTCTGTTACCTGATTTTCCCTCCTCTGGTTTGAGCAGTTGCAGAATCTGGCATACATTGCAATCTTCTTGCACAAATCTCCTCCTATTTCTCGGGACCAAAACCATGTTAGATAGTGCCTCGGCCGCCATTTCCCGAATTTCAAAAGATTTAGCATCCAGCAATCTCACGAGCTCTGGCATAAATCCCACATCACCCATCTCCTTCTTAATCTCCTCCGATACCCCGCTGAGACGATATGTTGCCTTCACTGCCAATTCCTGAACTGAGACCTCACCGCTGCGGATAAAGAACAGAAGTAAGTCCAGAAATCCGCAACCCAAAAGAATGTTTATTGAACTTGTGGAAGAGAAACAGAAGCTTTCAATTGCTTGAATCGAAATCTCTCTCGCCTTCGAGGAGAAGGGAAACTTAGGATCCAAGACCCGGATGAGCGATTGGATCCCCCCTGCTCTGATGATCATCTGACGAATGGCTTCATCTCCAGAAGCCATAATTTTGAGGAACTCAATTGAATTTATTTGCGAGACTTCGTCTTTCGATCTAATAAGTTTGATGAAGGCCGAGATTGCGCCTTCTTCAACCATGAATTTCTTGATCTCTTCTACTCCGACAAGATTCCTTAGAACCCCACAAGCCGGACCTATCGTCTCTCCTTTTTCATCACCATTACTGCAGATATTTAAGAGAGCTGTTACCCCACCATGAGCAGAAACTAACCAAGCATTGTCGGAATTCTCCGTTAGTATCTGCAGAGTCCTTGCTGCTCTCTTTTTTCCCAGATCACTTCCAGACTCCAAAATCCGAATCAATGGTGCAATTATTCCAGCCCCGACAAGAACACTTTTACATAAATCATTTCCTGCAATCACTGAAATTACCTTAATAGATTCTTCCTGAATTTCCGTCTCTGCGAAATCAAGAAAATTCACCAAAAGACTTATTATTTCATCTGTCTCCACAACTATCTTTAAAAAAAATTCTTCACCAACAACCTCATTCATTGCCACCAAGGCCTGGCTCTTCATTTCCAAATCTCCAATCTTCAGCCTCGTCAACAAATCCTTGACGTAGAATTTCATGTCGTCTTGGCAAGCACCAATGCCAGGCCTTGACACCAAAATGACGGAACTGTGATTAGGAATTCCAATAGTACAGACCCCAGCAAGAGTTTTGAGATGAAGCTCAAATTTTGCGGAGACTACATCGAGGTCGCTCTGCATAAGAAGCTTCCCACTATAGGACATGTTAACACATTGGCGAGCAAATTCATAACATTCACTAACAGTAAGTAGCATAGCAGGAATTAAGTCCCACAATTCGGAATTCTGGTTCAAGTCACCATTTTGAGCAGCAGTTAGACCAGAATTCAGCTCCTCGAGCTTGTTTCGGATCAACTGCCATTTTACCGGAAATACCTTGACTGAATGAGAAAGAGATATCAAAGAAGATATAAGCTGGATTGCTCGCCGGTGAGTGGACTTTCCGGTGGATAATTCAGGCGAGTTTCTCTCTTCTTCTTTATGTCCCATCTCTGTTTTCATTGGATTGGAGATGGACTCATTTTCCGGCGAGTTGGGTCTGACAATTCCACCGAAGTGAGTATAAGAATTCCGACTCAGAATTGTGGGAAAATGGGAGGAATCAAACTGATGATATTATCGAGAGTGGTCCTTTATTTATCTATACTAAGTCCTATGTTTGCAGATGAAATTGAATTGGAATTTATTAGTCATTTACGAGATTGGCCTTTTAGGAGACAAAGACAAAGTAACGGTTGAAAGTCAATGAACCGGGAATAAGGGAATTGTGGTTATTGTGAAGGAAAAGGACAGTTTGGTTTGTTGGGATAGAAAAAGATTTCATTTTTAAAGATAGGATCACAGTCAATTGCAATTGAATTCAATTGCATATGTGGCACATGTTGATTGGATGAAGGAAAAACTGGTGGAAAATTCAGACTTTGAATATTTTTTTTTTATCTTCCAATCAATATGTGCCACATATGCAATTGAATTCACTTGAATTCAATTGCAATTGGCTGTGATAGGATGCTTCGCTGAGAAGGATAAGGGTTCAGATTTAGGGACAAAAGCAATTGAAGATAAATCTTATTACGTAGATAATAACTAGGGAAATAATTAACGGACCCATGGATTCCATTTGCAAACATATGGCATCCACCTATTAATGGATGCCCCCTCTTAAATGCTCACCACAATAGGTAGATGTCATAGGTTCTATCAACATGAACTCTAGTTCAACAGTCAACCATAGCAACTCAAAATTTACCTTGGGAAAGCATATTTATGACCCTTCTTTGTATTCATAATTACCAAACTACAACTTCCAAATGAAAATTTTGACATGCTCAATCTGAGCTCCTGTTAATGCTCTTGTTCATAGTTAATCTTTATTATGTATGAATCAATGAAACTTCTAAGGGTTTGAGAGTGTGTAGTGGTGTGTGTGAGTACCTGTGTGGTGTGTGTGTTTCTTTGCCTTGACTGCAGCTATCGTCTTGTGGTATTGTTGCTATAAACAAAAAAATCAGTGAATATATATATATATATATAGTTGCACATGGTTTACTGTCCGAAGAAGCGTGCTAGCCATGCTCTCAGGCATTCTGTAATCTCAGCCAAAAACAAATACTAAAGCAAGATAAGCTAAAAACAAACACCTATTAAAACAGGGATAGGCATTGGTTTTTGGCTGAAAGCAAAGACATGTGTCAGTTTCTTGCTGAGATTAGGGCTAGCACGGCTCACAATCTAAATTGACAATCGACCAGAACACAAGGCACAATCATAACAATTGTCTAGAATGACTTGATTATATTTGTTTATAGAGTAATTAAGATTTTTTTCCTTAAAAGTTTCTTAAGCAGGGATAACGACTTTTCTTTTTCTTTCTTAAAATATTTTTTTCGTAGGCGAACAGGCTGGTTGAGGAATTGAATAAAAAATTGTTTTTTCATATCAGTTGTTAGGTTTATCTTAGTTTGCAAATACACTATTATGTAAAATAGATTTGAAAATTAACTCATCATTTTTGTTAGACAAAGAAACTGAACCCTTACCCTTACTTCCGTTAGGCTATGGTTTTTAAAATTGGTAGTAAAGTAACTATTATGCCCATAAGATATTTCATAACCTCACAATGCCCCTTTAAATACCCTAAAACTATCATAAGAAATTTTAACCCGGTAAATTTTTTTAAAAATAAATTCTAAAAGTCAAGGTTAGATTCTTCAACCCTAAGGGTTAGTGAATCTTAACCACAATTAAAGGGAGTTAAAAGGGGACACCCTTTTAACTGCCTTTGAACTATGGTTAATAAGTTTTAACCGATATAGTTAATTTTTCGAAAAACCAATGTTAAATGCTTTAACTATAATAGTTAGTGAATCTTAACCATAGTTAAAAGGGGACACCCCTTTAACGGCCTTTGAACTATGGTTAACAAGTTTTACCCCATGGATTAGTTTTTTTTTTGTTTTTTTTTCTAAAAACCAAGGTTAGATGCTTTAACCCTAAGGATTAGTGAATGTTAACTACAATTAAGAGAGTTAAAAAGGGACACATGTCATAAGGATATTATAGTCCACTAAATGTCACAAGGGTATTATAGTCACTTACTACACATTTTTTAATGCAATTCAACGGAAGTTAAAAGAATGAAGTTCTTTGTCTACCAGTTGAACAATGGTGAGCTAATTTACAAATATGTTATACATAACAGTATATTTGCAAATAAGGATAAACCTAGCAACTGATATGCAAAACTCCATAAAAAAAAATGTTTGTTGAATCCAACAGAGGTCTTTATCCTTGTTCTATAATTGGACTGGCACATACAGTGATCTACTGTAAAGGACCACATTTCTTTTAAATAACATATACCATTCTTGGATTGAAGGCAATGCTTCAGTATGAGTAAATCAGTTTGTCTTCTAATTCAAAACCAAGCTTATCATTTTGCCACAAATTAGCCGTTCCATGATTGGCGTTCCATTAATATGGGTCGTCAGAATCTGGGATCATGTGACTAGGCTCCTGTTACTGCCAAAAAAAGCAATATTCATGATATAATCATGACTGTTAATCATATAATATGGAAAATAAATAAAGAAATTTAAAATAACTGAGCTGGATTGTATTTATACTACCAAAGCCCCCAAAAATCTCTTTTGAGTTTTTTGTTCAGGGTTTACCAAAAGAAGTGGGAAAACATGTTAGGTAGGAAGGTGATTGCATGATTAAGCAAGGGAGTGATTTTTAGAAACCATTGAGTGGGGAAGAAGGGAAGTCTAAGGTAGGAAACAGACACAAAATACCTTAACTTTGAAGAGAATAGGTAGATAACAATATTACAATTTTATCTACCCATAATGAAAAGATGATGGATAAAGAGATTGCTTGAGGGGGAGATGGGAACTTTATGTTTGTTTAGTGATTATTTTTTCTTTTCTTTTTTTGAGTCTAAAACTGCAATCCACTTTATCGAATTTTTATACAACTCATTACAGGGATTGTCTGGTTTGGATCAGATTCTTATCTCTCTTGCTTCTATACAAAGCATTGTTGGCCAGCTCATGGGCTCCCGCATGAGCTGGTATTCCTAAATGGGATTTTCTTACTTAGGTTTATATATATAAATATAAAAGGTAGCAGGAAATTAGACAACTCACTTGATAACAAGTTATAGTCAGCTTCATTGCGATTGAATGACATGTGGCATATGTTTTTTTGAATCCAACCATCTAATCTAAGGTAGGTCCTTTGATAGATACTTGTCAAAAATTAACATTAGATATTGTTTATAGACTACCCAATTAGACTCTAGTTGGTCACCATTAATCTCTTATGGTTCATTAGACCTTATCTAGGCTATAGAAAATACCGAATTTACAACGTCTAAGTGGATGGTTTAAACACCTCCGATTAGGTTGGTCTTTTGTCAGATGTCTCCCAAAGGACTCACATTAACATCCAACGGTTGTATTCGAAAACCATATGTCATGTGTCTCTCGTGAATTGACTAGCCATTTCTTTTTTTGTGTGTGCACGCGCGTGTATATATATATATTTTATTGTTTTACTTTTCTTATATTTCTTGTATTAATAAGTTGTCTCCAACAAAAATACCAAACTACCATTATATTTAATAGAGTGGTATTCAATACATATGGCTAAAAAAGTTTGGTGAATGTTACAAAGGAAGGGTCAGGAGACATTAAAAAAAACACATATTCACACACACACACAACCATATGATTGGGAGATCCAATGGCCACCATAAAACCACATTTAAAAAATTCAAATTTTCGGTACCATTAGGAAAAAGTGAGCATATTCTATAGCATATCTTGATCCTGGTAGGGCATATACAACTTTGAATCCTTGAACTATTGGCGAAGTATAGGGGACTTACTCTAATAGGGCTTAAGGTAATCAGTTTTATTTACACGAGCCCTTTTTTTCTCAAAAGTGCTTTATATGAATCCCATGCTGCTACGACGAGTTAACTGATCCTCTAGAAACATATAGGGGGACTAGGATACATGGAGCCCTATCTCGATAGGAAAATAATCGCCTCCTAGTCGGTGACATGAGGAGGTGCGTCTCAAGTCCTCTTTCAATGCCACGTTTCCCTCTTTTAACTCCATTTAACTGTGGTTAAGATTCACTCATCCTTAGTGTTCACTCATCTACCCTTAGTTTTTAGAAAGAAAAAAAATTTTAACTAGAGTTTTTTTAAAAAATTAACTAGAGTTCATGGCAGTTGAGTTGGCTTTGTGAGAACGAGGAGCAATCGCTCCTCGCCAGTGGAGTAAACTATTGCTCATCTCCATAATGGGGAGGTTCGGTCCCATGTGTTCAATGGAGGTCATTGTAATTATCCAAATCTATTCAATAAACCCATTTTCTTTATAGTATCAGAGCAGGTAACCCGCCGCCTATTTTAACCTTTTTTCTTGAATATTACTCTTTTCCGGTGGGTGGCATTTCCACACCCATCTGGCTTTCATTTTTATTTTATTTGTGTGCTAACCCTTTTTGTTCTTCTTTAAGTTCTCTCCTATGACAGAGACATCTCCATGTCCCCGATTTCTCATACCAGTGCTGTTAGCAGCCAGCAGGTCCAGAGAAAGAAGACTTCCTTATCAAGCTCAGCTTGAAAACTCGGCTCGGCCCAACCCGATCAAGCCTAAAAATCAAGCTTGAGCTCAGCTTGATCGGGTTGAGCCAAGCCGAGCAACCAAGCTAGCCTGGCTTGTGTACCCCCTTATAAGGAATACCCCCTCCCCATACAACTGATATTGAGGGGATCCCAAGAATCGACCTCAAGACCTCTGGGTTGGGTTTACGGTTCGTCCTTTGACTACTGAGCTACACCTGAGGGCTTAATACGGGTGTTTGGTAACTATGGCTCCAACTATCATTTCAATTGCCCTTTTTACATTTATCATACATCTCTATATTTCTCCAAAAGCTCTTCTCTTTTGTAATATTAACCAGAAATCAAATGATTTATTCTTTAATATAAAAATGGAAGCGATTTTCTGGAGACTCTGCATCCAGTAGTATCTGAACCACTCATTCAACATGGCCACCCAAGTGTGCAACCAGTTTCCCCTTTGTTCCTGAGCACAAAAGGCCATCACAAAACAAGGATACAAAGCATCTGCAAACGTACATTCCATCATCCACCTCACAACAGTCATCGACCAACATGTGGCACAATGAACATAACCACAAAGAACAGTCCACGTGTCCAAGATAAAGTGGATCCCAGAATTGTTACCTTTCCTAAGGGGCAAAAGATTACCTCTGGTGGCTGCCCAAGCTAAGCGCTCGGGCATCCACAAACCATTGGGCAGCTGGCGAGATTTTAGGTGAGAAGTCATTTCATTGTCTCCCCTTGATTTTGACTTATCCCCATTTGATTTCTTTCCCCTTTAAAAACGTCAGGTGTTTAATGATTTGTGGATGCCCGAGCACTTAGCTCGGGCAGCCACCAGAGGTAATCTTTTGCCTTCCTAAGGAACCATAGGGCCCATTTGACATCACTCCCAAGAACAATTCTCTATTCAAGAGTTTCTATTCCAAGTGAATAAAGAATTGTTGATTAGGAGTGATGCCAAACGGGCCTATATCTTCTGTGTTCTTTCCTGTGGCTTTCCCTGTGGCCAGGGGTGCTCAAAGGTCAAGATCACTTGTCTTCCTGACTTGCCTAGATCCGTGCTGCTCCACCCGTAGTGCTATTCAATTACGTGCATTCATATAAGCCTAGGTAGCTTGATTATATCCGCACTTGGTAACAATGTTATAAATCTCATTCCCGGGTTATTAGCTGAAGTTTTTCTCAAGATTTTCAAATCTTAAGTTTTTTCTTGAGTATTTATCATAAATCCCGATAATTATTTTAAAAAGAATTATAAAAATATTAATAAATATCACTAATTTATAAATTTATTAAACCAACAATAAATTGAGTATTTCTTGTGATATATTTAAAATATCGACTAAATCTCATGATATTTAAATGCTAAATAAAGAAAATTATTTCTCGTGAAATTTTTAAAATATCAAAATAAAAATAGAGTTTTAAGCTTCTATGTTTTTATCGCTATTTCTGGCCAGAAATTAAGAGATTTGTAACACTGCTTAGTATCTAGCATCAGTTGATGACCACAACCTATGGATCCAGACCTACGTGGCTGACCCACCAGCACCCACCCCTTTATTCCCACCTCGATATAATTCCGATCACCACCACCACTTTCTTACCAGAGTCTAGAACTGCTTCTTCCATACTTCTCTCACGACCACTACAACCCTCCTTCGATCCCTTTCAGCATTAGCCATGTTAGAAGGCAGAGCAGTCATTGGTGAGACCGACATGCTTCTAACCATGCAGCAGGAAGCACTTCATTTAGCTGCAAAGGATCTTGATGTCTTTGATGTCACTGAGTCCACTGAGATAGCTCGATTCATAAAAAAGGTAGAATATCAAACATATATATATATATATATATATATATATATATATATCACAAAAACCTGGAAAGAAGGATCTGAAGCTGACTCTCTCTTGCTTTTTGGTTCTTCCATTTGTGTTTAATGCAGGAATTTGACAGTTCATATGGACCAGGGTGGCAATGCATTGTAGGGACGGATTTTGGTTCATTTGTCACCCACTGCCATGGCTGTTTCATCTACTTTTGTATTGGCAGTCTTACAATCTTGCTTTTCCGGGGGGGCGCAGCTCCAGAGGCTGAGCCAAACTGGTTCGCGGCCATGGAGACAGTGAAGGGATGAACCTTGTTTTACATTTTTCCTGTTTTCATGGATTTGATGTGTAAAGAAGAAACAGTACTTGAAAGACATTTCAAGCTTTGTAGCCCCTCATTTTTTTTATTTTTCCACTCCTTTTACATTCGATTGTATGGATTGAGTTGGGGGTGTTTGTTCCACCAGGCTGAAATAAAAAAGAATAGACATTCTTATGGCTCTCATCCCACAGGTCAACACGTCTCTTTTAACGTCTTTTAATTGTGGTTAAGATTCACTAACCCTTACCCTATGTTTGGTTGCCGAGAAAATAAGTGAAAAGAGAAAATAGAAAAGAAAATTGGACAAAACACAATTAAGAATTGTATTAGAAATCTAAAATTTTCTTTTCTTTTTCATGTTTTCACCTATTTTCTCAGCAACCGAACATACCCTTGGTTTATCCATGTAACTAGTTTTTAGAAAAAATTTAATCATAGGAGTATAAACTTTTAACCAGGGTGTGAAGGGGAAGTTAAAGGGGCTCTATAAGTGGGTCAGACGGTTTTGGTCTGGCTAGGGCCAGACCAAATCTGATCCCCACTCGAATCAACCGTAGATAAAGTGATGTTGGCTAGGCCTGAACGGCCTCACCATGCATGACTATTGAATCGGCAGTGAATAGTTTACAGATGATGATCTTCAGACCCTAATTTAATTTCAAAAAATAATAAGAAAACAGCAGTAGATGGAACCCTATTTAAAGAGTAAAAGCAATAACTTTTTTTAGAGAAGCAAGGCTTAAGCCCCTTACAATTGATTCATCATACTGATAGGTGCCTAAAACAAAAGAAGAAGGACTACTCTGAATTCCAAAACAGAGTAACCCTAAATAACTTCCACATTATTGAAGAATTAACAAATGATTCAATGAGTGAATACAAAATTGACAGACATGTTTAAACAATTTTCCGACGTGAGAACAAAAATGTTTAGCAAGAAGAGTAACGTCCGTAAAAATCATAAGGTGGAAGGACCAAGAAGCATACTCCTAGCTGTCTCAAATGCGACTCGAGTCCCTCCCAGAAACAAATCGTCTTGCCCAATCAGATATCACCAACATCCTGGTGCGCCAGCTGACTTGCTTGCTGAACGTAGAAAGAAAAAATGAGAGAAAAGAAAAGGAAAGAAAGGGGAAAAAAAAATCTTAAATTTTCGATCAAAATAACCATCAAAAGATGGTTAAAATTTTTGGGAGAAAGTTATTGTACTGTTGTCACTATTACTAAAGTGCAAAAAAAAAGTAGTGTTTTCTTCCACACGGTGGAAAATGCTAAAAAAAACCCACTTTTCTTTTACTTTCTCAAACTTTCTAGCCAAACGAACACACCATGAGAGAAAATTGTCATTTGCTAACACCTATATGGATGACTCTCTAAATAAGAATATTACCTTGCATACACAGAATACCAGAGCCACTGGGAGCTGTGACCAATTGATACCCAATCACCGGGCAGTTGGGCTGCCGTTTGTTCTCCTCCCAATGGAGCGAATTGCCCGAGATGCTTGTACCTTAGTAAAAGAATCAGAAAATTATGTCATGTAAAAAAAGGAAACTACTTTTCAGTTATCTACATTGCTTCTATATCATTTATTTTATTTGTTATTTATTTATTTTTTGGGGGAAGTAAATGCACTGAGTGGGGTGGGGATTTGGCAGGCCCCTACATGTTTCTTAATAATCAAATCAAATTGGGAGGGGAGGGACATAATACTTACCCCTACAAAAGGATGAATCACGTCTATTAACAATTCTAATAGAGTAGACACTGAATTTCTTGCACCATAGTCTCTAGCATCATTAGTTTTGCTTCTCATGTTTCTGTTTTGTATAAAAGTTTTTTTTTTCTTTAATGGAGGGTATCCCAAACCCTTCGAGACAAGGACTAATTATCCCTCCAGGGGTCCACACCGACCCACTCGGAAGTTTCCATAATGACACCAGGGTAAGTCGAGAAACGGGAGTCGAACATATGACAAAGGGAGCAAACCCAGGAAGCTATTCAACTGCGCCAACTCCTGGTGGGTTTGTACAAAAGGTGATGCTACAGACTAACTAGATAATCAAGCAGTCGGTTTTTATATCATCCCTTCCTAAGTATAAGTGTAGACTCCAGTCATGTTGTATAGCATCAACAATTACTTCAGAGAAGAAAAGGAATCTTAGAAAAGTTCAACTTGTACCTAAAGGGACGGAACCGATGGCGACCTGTTCCCCTGAATCTGAGAGGACCTTCAGGATTATTTTCACACACCTCCATACGGTTAAAACACCTAGCAAGGTAGGTGCCTTGTTGAGAAGCAACCTATAATGTCACCATATGGCAAGAAAGGAAAATGTAACGAGATGGCTCTTTCAAAAATGTCACCAAAAGGCCACAATATATAAGTTTATGAAAATATTACCTGGGCTGTTGCAGGAAGATTCTTCATCTGAGAATCTACTTGGGAAAGAGCCGACTTAAATCCTTCAATATCCAATTCAATGGATTCTTTTGCATCATTTCCTTTGGAGTCTTTCAATAGATCTACAATATTTCTCATCTGCTTACTCTTTAAATAAAGCTCTACTTGAGGATACCTTTCACAGATGTCATCAATGACTTCTTGAAATTCTTTAACCGTCAGAGTACCAGATTTGTCCTTGTCTGCCTTGCTAAATATTGCCGAAATGTCTTCCTAAAAGCAGATAGGCAGGAAAAAAAAAGGATTAGTGAAATAATTTACAAGAACATGAGAATGGATGCTTCAAAACTTTAAGAGATTGGCAAGAAATCTATTCAACTTTAATCTAATATCATTACAGTGGTGTACTCATCTGTGTCCTTTAGGCTCTGTTCTTTTGGTGGAATTTTTCGAAGTCCAATGTTTTGGAACAAGAGGCAAGAGTCTAGAAAGAGGGGGGAGAAGGTTAAAAAATCCAATTTAATTAAAAGATCCACATGTATGGAACTTAAAAAATCCAAAATTTTTGGTGGAACTTGAAAGTCCCATATTTGTAGAACTTTTGCACTCTATGGAATAATATAGTTCTGGACATCAAGTAAAATTAGGCATGAAACAATGAAAGTTCTAGACTTTAAAAGTTCCACTAAAAGAAAGGAGCCTTAAGGACTTCTTGTTCACATGGATGCAATGAGAGAGATTTTAATCACTAGAAAATTTGCAAGCTGGTAACTTCAAGTTGCCTTGTAAAAACTCGAGACTTGTTTGTAAAAAAATGCATTGAGAAGCTTACAATGGGAATATTCAATTCCCTTTTGCTTCTTTTGGCTTGTTGAGTCTTTAACCCCTAAGCTGGCAAAACATATTCCATAGAGATAAATAGTGGGCAATCACAGGATTTTCTTTTCCTATTGGTATGTAATCCAGGAAACTGCCTCAAATTCAAGGCAGAGGTTATAAAACACGGGATAGGTTAATCCTACATGATGCATACAATCAATGAAGAAGTATAATTGGTTTATCCATTCATGGGTTGTTTATATTTCTCCTGTTGTCAGTCACGATATCAAAACACTTAAGTTCTTCCATATGTAGAGATGAACATCAATAGGCACTACTAGGGGGAGCGGGAAGGAAAGATGATAATACTCTTCTCTCAAATCTCAACTTTATTTTCTTTTGAATAATATAAAAAATGTTTATGAAACTCATGTTTTTTTGTATGTGGCCAGGTGGGGATCAAATTGCTGGAAAGGTTGCATAAGTTGCACTGGCCAAACTTCATTATAACCTAACTTTCTTCATCAAACAAATATGAAAAACTTTGATGGAAGACTTGCATGAGAGACATTACTTGAGAATTGGAACTTAGTTTCTTCAAAGATCCCAACTTTGGGCAATTAGAGCAGCATTCAAATTAAGAATAGAGCATAGTAGCCTAAGCAGGTACTATATTCATAAATATCCAATAAGCACTATGTAATGCCTTAAAATTGAAAAGAAAAGTTTAATATTGGAGGTACCATGACTTTCCGTTGATTTATCGTGGCGCAATCACCAAGTGCATATATGCTATCACAACCTTCTACTCGCAGCCATTCATCAGTTGCCAGAGCACGCCTGTTAGTCTGTGCTCAAAGAAACATATGTTTGTCAAGTAGAAGCAATAAAGCGTCATCAAATCATGATTGCATATGGAGAGATTGATAAACTAGGGAAGAAAACAACAAGAAATCGTAAATGTTAATAATTTTCCAAACCAAAGTAGAGTATAGATCATCAAACAAGTGCATAGGTCTAGAACAACAAACCTGATTAATTTGCTTCATAAAATCCATTACGACAGGGCGAGTCCCAATACCAGTTGACCAGACAACCATTCCATATGGTATAGAAGAAATTTCCTCATTTCCTCTTTCCTTAGTAGAAATGGCCTTATCAGATACTTTTACAACCATCGACCCTGTTTTGACGTGAATACCATCTCTTTGGAATTTTTCCTCAGCAAAAGAAGTGATTCTTTTGTCAAACCTGCAAAAACAAAACTTCTAGAAGCATGAGAACATATTTAGAAAAATGAAGCAGTAAGTCAGCAATTCTACAAATGAAAGTGCACCACTGACCACTCAATTTTCAAAAACTGGAATACCCACCTAATAGCAAAGTGGTTGATGTGTATAGAGGTGCGCGTGTGTATCTGACTGGATTTTTTGCAAGGTTTGGAAATTTGATGTCTCTCTTTCTCTCTCTTATAACCACTGCTTCTACTTATACAAAGTATAATATTGACATAAACGTAAACTTATTATTTTCAGATACACGATGCTATTCAATAGTTACAACAGGAGGAATCTCATAACCGTTCGGAAAGAACAAAGAAAAGGAAGGGTAAGGTTGTCATCCAACCTTTTTTTTTGGCAGTCCAATCCCATCACTTTATCTTAGGCCCCGTTATTTTTAGTTCAAAAGTGGCGAAGTGCTTAATTTTTGGTATCGATAAAAAACTTAGCCAATTAACTTTCCAATATATTTTGAGTAAGTGATAGGTTATAGCCAAATTACAGGCAGGGTAAAAGTCCATGACAGAATTGCTATTTTGGGGTTTTATTTTTTATTCCTATATGAGTTTTATTCTAGAAGTTATAGCCCTCAGTTATATCTCAAAACTGTTTCCAAGTTGTAATCCTGTTAGTTTCCTAAGTTTGGTCTCTAAGTGGTCTTAGTTTCTAAATTTGAGTCTCTAAACAGTTTTTAAGCCATCGTTAGTCCTTGATTAGTTTTATTTTAAAACATTAATTTTCAGCTTCATAAATTTTGTCTCTAAGTGATCTTAGTTTCTAAACTTCTCTAAACAGTTCCCAAGTCATTGTTAGTCCTTGGTTAAATTTTTATTTTAAAACATTTAAATAGTTGCTAAGTAATAGTCATGGGTTGTTTATCAGTCACGATATTGAAACATTGAATTTCTAGCAATGGAGATTCCACAATCCAGGTTAAGTTCTACCTCATTTGTGTAGTAAAACCAGTATCAGACATGGTATGAAAGGTCTAACGAGGTTATATACCAATCAAAAAAATATCACAACATAGAGAGGAACAAATATATATATATCGCAACTTAGAAAGTAAAAATATATATCGCAACTAAGAACAGAACAAACATGATCTGAAATACCATAGACTTCCTTACATGTTCAAAATATGATCGCCTGCCTCAAGAAGTGTTATTTTCACTAGGCCTTTAACTGCAGGATATAATTTGACTAAATCTTCACAGACAAAGTCATGAAGCTCTGCAGCAAACTCCACACCCGTTGGACCACCACCAACAATTACGAAATGAACAATTCTCTTCCTCTCTTCTTCACTTAAGTTAGGAAGGCTGGCCCTTTCAAAACAGTCAATAACAGTCCTACGGATTCTCTGAGCATCCTCTATCTCCTGCATAAAAAGTGCATTTTTCATGAAGAAACAGTAGCACTGAAAAATCTGCAGAGATGCATAAACCAACTTCAAAAAATTACCAACAACTTAAAAACTAGAGAATTGTCTAAGAATTTGTTTGTGTACCCACAAATTCCTACAAGGAGAAAGAATTTGATTCTAAGCAGTTATCAGTCTCTAAATACTAGTACAGGAAACCACCCAAAGTCCTTACCTTCAGTGTTTTCACACCAATGACGAAAGAGGTCGGAAAGAAAGAGCATTCTACTGTCTTAGCAAGAAATCAACTGACTATGAATGTTGGTATTCATTATTGGAAAAGAAGATCCCTAAACCAGATCATTTTCTTTTCTTTTCTTATTTTACAAACGGCTGACTATAGTAAGAAGCTATCAAATCATATTTTGAATGGTAGCCAATGGAAATTACCTTCAAGAAATGGCAATTCTCCACAACACCAGGAGTGTTAAATGTATTCGAACGGGCTCCCATGGCTATCACAAGGTAGTCATAGTCTACAATAAATTCTTCTTTCCCATCCAAATTTGTGTCTTGATTGGTGCGACAGTGAACTTTCTTGTTTTGTGCATCAATTTTGAAACATTCGGCCTCCCAAAAACGTATTTCCATATTTTTCTGTAAATGGAGGATAAAAAAGGAGTGGATTGTGTTAGTAACCAAAGTAATGCATCTTATAATGACAATAACTACGAAAATCTTGATATAAAGTCCAGGGCAATAAAGTAATATTGGACTATGTTATCCAAATCCGTCAGATCCCTGCAAGTTAAATGAGCTATGCAGTGAGAGTACAAAGTTCCAGTTGAGAAAAATAATAAATTACAGGAATGGATTACTATAACTATTGATGTGTATTAGTGTATGTCATATTTTCATAAGTCCTAGAAAATTTTCTTCTGATTCTTTATACCCCGTTGAGAATTTCTCTTTTCTGATTTGTCTATTTTCTTACTGGATTTAAGTCAAGAAAATCCATGGAAATAAAAATCGCTGAAACGGATACAAAATGGGTGATACATATAGGTTTCGTTAACCCCCTGTACAATATTTTTATTGATACTAAACGGGTGATACATGTCGTTTATTAGTTATTTATGTTTTAATTCATTGTGCAATTGTGTTTTCTACTTATCTTTGAGTCGCTTTCCATGACTCTATATATTTGGTTCCTATAACTCATTTGATTTTTTTTAATTTATTTTATTTAAAAAAATTTTAATATATATATATTATATGTATCGTCCGAAACCGATATGTATAGGTTTTGGTTGGGACCGATACATTCCCCGAAACCGTATTTTTAGTCCTTGTTAAATTCATTCTCTAATGTAGATGTATTCCACCATATTTCTTTTAATTTTAAGATTTCATATCATCCTTGTACCCTACTGAGTTTTGCCTTTATGATTTCTGAACCTTCTTAAAAAGAACTCTCCGTCTTTAGTTTCAAATCAAGTGTAGTGAACATACTCATGATTGAAGACAACACTGATAGAAAACAATCTTATTTAAAACAGTAAGCATAAAGGCGAAAAAAAATGTAGTACATAATTGTCAAGGCGATCTGAGGCGATAAACCCCCTGGGTGCCTAAGGCGTTGCCTGATGAACAATTTGTTGCAACAACATGCAAATCTATGAAAGCCAAGGGATGTGTGATGTGCATGATTCTATTTGCACATATACAGTAATACAGAGAAGGAAGCCAATATTGTGTGCTTAACGGGTATAAGATGTGATATCATTCATATCTGATCCAATTGCCTTTACCTTCTTGACAATATTGCGAATTGGTTCAACAATACTGCGTGCTTCGACTGTTCCACATGTAACACTCGGTAACAAAGGGGTAAATGCAAAATAATTACGAGGCGACACCACCTGAACATCATACGAGGAATTATCAAGATTCTTCAAGAAACTTGTGCCGGCCCAACCAGTTCCAAGTACCAACACCCTCTTTTTCTTGCTATCTATTTGAGATGAGTCAATGCTATTTGCACCATGATATGGTTTTGACTCAGAATAAGCCACAAGACCCCCACTACTGCAATAATCAACATACAGAGTAAGTGAGAGAAGATATATCGTAGAAAACGCAAGAATAATATGGTAAGTTGCATTCTTTATGTTAGGATGAATATGAGAAAGAAAAAAAAAGTCTTCAAGGAGAGGGTTGCAAACTCGCAGGGGAAGGTGAGGTAGGAAATCACTTCTAGATTTGGAATTAAAACTTCAAAAGGATAAAGGAGAAGAAAATCAATTTTCCTTTAAAAGATCCAGAAATAAGCATCAAAGAACATCCAACCAAAGCAATCAAAAATTCACAGCTAAGAAATATCCCCTATTACTCCAAAATAATATGATATGCTTGGAAATAGTATTCCTTATGCAAGTGTTTTCTTCATTTGATAGAATAGCAAATTAGAGACTTCGAACCAATTATGCAAGACAAAATAAAGTTACAGAAACGTGTCTAATCGATCCACAATATTCATCTGAGTGCATTAATTACATTGCAGTGCCACATTCTTTTATAATGTCCTTGGTAAATACCCATCTTTACTGCCAGGATGGTTTCCCTGATCAATTGGTTCTAAGTTTGAGAGTCCAATTGAAATTATATAGCCAACTTATTAAATAAAGCCACTACAAAATGAAAATGAATCTATAGCTAAGCTTCTGAAATCTGGTAAGAGTAACTGTATCTATGGTCATTCATTAATTAGAAGGAAGGAGGGGGAAAAATGGAAAGATGAGAACAGAGGAGAAAGACCAAAAAAAAATCATATTCATTGTTTCCTAAGATCTAATTCACCCAATTCGGCGTGCTTCAAACTTTAATGATATTAATTACCTGCATTTTCATAAGATCCAGTCCCCACCTCTCCAATTCAAACTCAAGACCAAATCATCTCATTTGAGCCTAAGCATGAAATATGGGTAATAAGAAATCATTAGAATTAATTGGCTTCTCCTTCTAAATCAAATTACAGAACATTGATTCGCGTTATGAAAACACTATGTTTTCTTCTTTGCTGGTGGGTAAGCAGGGATTGAACCCGCAATCTCATGTTGAGTAAACCAGGTTGTATGATTGTAACAATGCCAATCAAATCTAATCACACTGTAAGACCTGACTACATACCACCTAACTTTCTAAATTATCTTTATACGATTAGCAAAGAGAAGAATTTATATAAGAATACAGGAGGAATAAATCGGTCAAAAAAAGGAGGAATTAAGATTTGGAGGATTACAATAGACTTGGCAAGAATACGAAACGATAGTGTGCTTCCTATCTCAATCATAGATATTGCATACAACAACAGGATATAGACCCAGCAACAATAACAATGGTATTTAGAGTTTCTTCTGTACTGTTCATATTGTTTTGGCAGCCCAAAAAAATTATAGAGATCGAATGACAAAAATCAACCGATCACAAAAATCAAAGGAAGATGAAAGGCTAATATTTGTAACCAATTGCATATTCCTTTCAAAGTACTGTGCAATTGTGAAAGGATAACAGAGAATGGAGTAGCATAATGACATGGGTGCAGGGGCAGAGCCAGGAATCTCTTTCAGGGGGGGCTAACAATGGGGGTTCGGGGGCAAAGCCCCCGAAATTTTTTTTTGAGTGCCAAGTTCGTGGGTGAGCACATTTGTTTGTGTCCATTTATAAAAAATATATATCTTTTTTGGATGTTTAGGGGGGGCTAAAGTCCCCCATCACCCCGACACCGCCCCTTTCCCAGGCTGCACCCTTAGTTTTACAAAAGGGAATTTTTTTTTTTCAAAATTTCAGGGGGGGCTTCAGCCCCCCCGGGCCCCATGTGGCTCCGCCCCTGCATGGGTGAGATACACTGTATCACTATCGGTGTATCTCAATCACTTTGATTAGCATCAATCAAAGATTTAAATTTGATTTGATTGATTCTAGTTTCCATCTTTAGATAGTCTGTATATAACCCTATAGATCCATAATTCTTGTACCCACTAAGAAAATAAAATAATTGTATGATTGCATTCAACCAATCAAATCGATTTTGTCTATGAGATCTCCATGGTGGGGGTGAGGTCCCACCAACCACCCTATATGTGTCCTATATGTATAACAGAGTCAGAGAACTCTCCTTCCTCCCATCTCCTCACCCTGACTTTGACTATTCCATTCAGATTTATGGACAGATCAGCATATCGCGCTTCCGAAGATACAAACAAATTCTGAAACCATTAATGACCAAAATTCTAGAATATAGTTATGTATTAACTACACCGATTTGTCAACGATGTCAAATCTATAATCGAATTGGTATGAATCTAGCGAAATGAAACCGATCCCTAGAAACAAAATTAGCATTTCTTCATCATCTTTAAAAACAATCCTATCTTACCAAAGAATTCAAACTGCAGAAACGAAATGAAAACAAAAAAAAAAAACATATTTCTAATGAAAGAAATCAAAAAACAAAAAAAACGCTTTGAGAACAGATCTAATTCAATTCCAAATTCAAGAAATCACATGAATCAAAGGTGTACCTGACTGTGAAGAGAACAATGAGTTTAGAGAGCGAAGGATAGTCTTGAAAAGCTCGAGAGGCTCTCTCGTAGAAGGAGAAGACGCGCATTGTCGCTAAGTTTCTTCGCGATTCGATCTTAAAACCAGAAACCAGGAAGAAGAAATGCAGGAATAAGAATAAGAATAACAGAGCCTTTCCTGGATCGAACTTAGTTATAACGTATTTATGAGACGCGTGTTAAATCAACCGAACATGTTATACACGCCTCCTGAGAGGTAGGAACGTGAATTTTCTTGACTATTCTATTCTTCAGTTTCCTTGACTTGTCGCTCAAGACAGTAAGACACGTTACCTTTCATTGGAAGATACATGTAAAGTCTTCCGTTATGCCGGGAAACACAGGATCATACTAACACGTGTCCATTAGTCTTCGGGTTCTTTTGGGGGTATTTAAAGAAGCAAATATCATCTAACAGAACCAAATCAATCTTGACAGTGCAAGTGCCGGAGGAAACTTCGCTCGAATAACTTTTAGTTTTAGACTTCGGATCATCTCGTGAATACACTCCGGAAGTAACACGTGCAAGCAAATCAAATCACTGATGGGCCGAGCCGGCCCACCGAAAAAGCCACCCATTGTGGGCTGGGCTTGAACTTAAACTCCTTAAAGCCCATTACGTACAGTATTATTATATTTTTTATTTTTGGTTATAATAATATTAAAACACAACAGCGAACACTAACACGCATATGGACCAACAGAAGGTTGTACAAGTGTATTATTATATAGACTTATATTATATTTAGGATGGTGTTATGTGAACCCCTAATATTTGATGGCAACACCCCATTAAAATTATTTTTTATATTTTGAAGTTTTCTATATTTTTATATGTGCATCATTCATAATTCATTTATTCTTTAATTGACTTATTCTCCATTCGTCATCACCTCTCTACGGCCTCAATTTGTCATCACTTCTCCATTAACTAACTTTCGCTCATGTTATCTGTTTTTAGTTTTAACTTTTTTTTTTACTTAAGATTTTATTAATTCTATAGAAAAATTAAATTTTTTTATTTCTCAAGGCAATTCTCTTTGTTTGATCGATATTTGTCGAAAATTCAATTATTTGTTCGACAATTTCTAATTATACATTATCCATAAATATTGGATGAGAAAATCCTTACATTTTGATTAGAGAAATGATTTAAAACTCTCCATAGTACCTACTATCAAGAGCTGGGCCTTTGGATTCAAGATCTTATGGTGTAAAGCATTAACTGGGCCAACGTTTAAAGCATGTGTAAACATGGCACCATTGGATGTTAAATCCAATGGTCCAGCTCTCGATAGTAGGTACTATGGAGAGTTTTTATTCACTTTCCTTTTAACTTATTTTTTGGTAAGACACTTTCCTTTTGCTTAAACAAGTGATGATTGCATTATTTATTCTTGACTTCTTGAGTAAGTGGCGCTTAAAAGAAACTAAAGTTAGCATTAACTTTTTTTTTTCTTACAGTTAATAAATTTGATGTTCGGTGTGTAATTATAAATTTTATAAATATTTTTTTGATTTTTGTATGCATTTAAAATTTAAAGAAATTAATGGTGTGTAGTCATCAATTTTTAAAAAAATATGGGGCGCAGTATCAAATATTAGGATGCATCCAACACCACCCTATATTGATATAGTAAAATAATCACCTCCTCGGTCGATGACGGGAGGAGGGGCGTCTCTACTCCCATTTCTTGCCATGTGTCCCCTTTCTAACCCCATTTAATTGTGGTTAAGATTCATCCCCCCTTAGGGTTCATCCATCTACCCTTGGTTTTTAGAAAAATAAAGTAAAACATATTAACTAAAGGGTTAAAAAAAATTAACCTCAGTTAATGGGAGTTGAAGGGTCCACTATGTGAGAGCGTGGAGGAAAGTCCCCTCCTTGGCCCACGAGGAGACTATTGCTCATTTATATAAACATATTATTTAGTGTGTGCTCAATTTTAGCCTAAGAGTGTACACGTTTTTTTTATAAACCTAGATATCTTGAGCCTTAAAGACTAAGACTAATCTCAACTCTCATGTCCTACATAGGGAATACCCCCACTCTATACAACCGATATTGAGGGGAGCCCTGGAATCGACCTTCGGCCACTGGGCTACACCTGACAAGGTTTAACAGTGTACACGTTGTAATCTCTACTATTATATATTATTACATACTTTTATAATTTACATACACGATTATATATTATTCCATGCATTTTATATGTTACACCACATTCATTAATAGTACACTGTTACGGGGCAAAGCCTTGGGGCATTGAAAGTTCTGTCTGTGTTCGAGTTTTCAAGATCAGTCATGGAAAGCTTGATTTTTGATTCATCATCTAATCGAGTGAGTAAGTTTTTTTTTTTTTTTTTTTAATCAGTAACTAAGTGGTAAGCTATGAGGTCATGGAAATCTCTCTCTCCTCTCCTCCTATTTTTGTTTATCAATGGCCCTTGGATTGCCCCATCAATGGCAACGAGAAAGAGCATGAGAGAAAAGACAGATTTCTTTGATTTCGTATACTATCCGAATTTGATTATTCGAATTCATTTATGTAATTGAACGGATTCGGATAATAGCCGAACTTGAGTATTTAATCGAACTCGAATTTGGTACCCTTGTTTTAGTATCCACCAGATATCGGAGCGGATTCGAATAGTGATTTATATTAAATGGATCAGATACGGATATACCACTATCCGCTTCAAATCCCCTTCGTTGATAGCCCTAGCAGAGTCGGGGCTAAAGAGGACACATGCCCCCCTCAACTTAAAAAAAATAAAGGAATTGATTTTTTTTTTATTGGTGGCATGGGGAGAGGTTCCCCATTAAACTTTTGAAAGAAAAATATTAAAAAAAATTATAGTTAAGCAATAGGGTATGGGGCAACTCTCACGGGTCAACACATCTCTTTTAACCCCTACTAAATATGGCTAAGATTCACTAACCTTTGGAGTTCAACACTATAACCTAAGTTTAATATATATATTAAAAATCACCCTAAGGGTTAAAAATTCTTAAGCAAAGTTAAATATTTTTTTAATATTATTTTTTTAAATAAAAGTTATATTGTTGAACCCCCAAGGGTTAGGGAATCTTAATCACAGTTAATAAGAGTAAAGAGGAACGAGTCTTGACCTGTGGATGCAATTGAACTCGGGGAGGGTTTAATCACAATGGAATCCAAACTCCTTCAACTTATAAGAATATATATCTTTTATGCAATGTTGTTTAATTATTTGGTACAGCATAATCATGAAACAAGAGGGCAGTTGTCCTTAAACTTTTGAAAAATATATTATATTATTTAATGGGGTATGGTCGTTCGATAAGGGCCCTAAACTTTTGAGAACAAAAAATATTTTTAATATTATGTTATTTAATTACTTAACAGGGGATAGTCATATTGTAAACAATGAGAAACAATACCCGTATGTTGGCTAGAATTCTAGTTGCGAGGCGTCTGAATATGTATGTGGACAAAATGACCTATAAATTTAGTTGTCAAAAAAAAATCGAGGACTACTCCCCCAAACCTAAAATCTTATGTACCCATATAATCATTCTCAACATATTCACTAACATGACACACATTCATTCAACCATTGTGTGCCCCTACAATAAAATCTTGGCCCATGCACCTAAATTATTATTATTATTATTATTATTATTATTATTATGTGTATATGTTATGATATAACAGTGTATACACTTCTCCATATCCAGCCATTTATATATTAAATACTTATACAATAGACCATCTTGTAATTAATAACCTTGGTGGAAAGAAATTATATTAATTATAAGAGAATATTATATATAAGAATTACTATATTGGTCCATTAAAAATTTTCTTTTGAATGTATTGTATTTTCTATCTACACTTCATGTAGATACAAATATATAAGGCTAGTATATAATAATTTTAGTTTGGTAAAGTTACCCATTTTTTAAAAAGAAGAAGAAATATCATTTATTTTGAGAAGAGATAAAATTCATTTTGAACTCTGTTTTTAGTAAGATTCTTCCTTTAACTTTTGTTAATTATTTTGAAGTCATCATACAATAGTTTTTGTTAGTTTTTTTTTTTTTAAATGTCTAAAAATTTATGCTATGTATATTATTATTTATTATGCATAACCAAAATATCTAAAATAATTTTATCCCTTTCTCATCCCGATACCTAAGCCATCATAAAGTGTTTATAATATTCATTTAACTGTGTATTAATATAGAATAAAAATATATCTTATAATTAATAATATACTACAACTTTCTTAAAAAATTATTAAATAACAAATATAAGAGATTATTAATTATACATTATAGAACCAAGATGGCTCCTTACAAATTTATTAATTATTAGAGATTATTAAATTATAAAATAATAATTATAAGAGGGCCTACTGTGTGTATATATAACATTTAGCACTTAAAATAGGCTCGGCAATAAAAAGGTAAGGCTTAGGCCTATATATTCCAAATTTAGAATAGGCTTGGCCTGACTCATTGACAACCTTATAAACCATGGTGCGCACAAGGTAAGTGACGCTTCTCCAATGAATGTTGGATTTGATCTTGTGTCCATGACTTATTTCCAAGAGACTGGGGATCTTATCAATAGTTGCAGTTGGCAGGAGATCGTCAGCATCACGTGTGCATGGCAAACAATTGTCATGTGCATGCTAATCAAAGAATTGTACATGCTAGTTTTGGTTGCTTTGGTTGGCATGAATAACCCTTCATTGGCATGGACATGGTTCGAAGAGAATGTTATTGTCTCTTTGAAGATAATCCTATGTCAAGGGGGGCCTGGGGGCAAGTGCCCTACTAAACTATTGAAAAAAAATAAACACTAACCCATCTAAGATGGATGAAGATCCCATAGCTTAGCATGGGAAAGGAGGTGGATGAAAATAATCACAGCCAATTACAATTGAACTCAACGAGAGTTCAATCAGACTCACATGCCAACACGTGTCCCTTTTAATCCCTATTAATTATCGTTAAGATTCACTAACCTTTGAGGTTTAACAATATAACTATAACTTTTATTTTTAAATATATTAAAAAATATTCCCTAAGGGTTAAAAATACTTAACTAAAGTCTAATATTTTTCTAAAAACTAAGGTTATATTGTTGAACTTCAAGTATTAATAATCTTAACCATAGTTAATAGGTGTTAAAGGAACATGTGTTGGCCTATGAGTCTGTTTGAACTCTCCCAGAGTTTAATTGCAATTGGCTGTGATTCAATCTTAGGTGGGTGCCCCTCAAGTTTTGCATTTAAAAAAATATATATATAGTTTAATAAGGATTTAGAATCCGTATAACCAGACTCCTTGGAATCGGTTACAACCCACAGGTCAACACATGTCCTCTTTAATACCTCTTGATTGTAATTAAGATTCACTAACCCTTCCAATTCTCTAGAAAAAAAAAATTAACCCTAAACTTTGGTTATAACCGTAAAGAATTAGTTATGGGGCAGTTGTCCCATGAATTTTTAAAAGAAAATATCTTTTAATTATTTTGTTTAATTATTTAATTAAGCCTAGTCATTGGACAATGGGCAACTGCTACCTAATCTTTTTTTTAAAAAAAATTATATTATAATATTGAATAGGGCATAACCATAAGACAGTTGGACAACTGCTTTCGTAAACAAGTAGAAACAATATTATAGGATATGTACAAAATAGATAGATGAAATGACACATAAACTCAGCCGTCATAATTTTTTTCCCAGGGGCTCCGCCCCCAAACCCCCATCCTTTAAACCAAATGTGCCCCCTACAATAAATTTCTAGCTCCGCCCCTGTATAACAAGTTGATTCAACCAATGGGGTTAGTGCTACTAGCCAAGATCACTTCTCAAGAAGCAGAGGTCTTGAGTTGGATTCTCTTCCCATTGTTGGCCGAGGCGTGCTTTCCCTACTCTCGGTCAAACTCTACTCTCAGCCTCCACCAACCACCTATTCATTTTCAAATCAGTTATGGTGGTTAAAGCTCTCTCTCTCATCAAGAATGGACAAGTGATTGGTGGAGATTGAGAGTAGAGTTTGACTGAGATTAAGGCTAGCATTTCTCTTGTTGGCCACCCTCAACCATTTTTTCCCTTTTTCCTTGTGGGCGTTGGTTGGGAGGTTTTGCACATGCCTAAGGGATTTAGTCGGACGCTCCAAGAGGCCCAGTACCCTTGTTACCCCCTAAGAAAATAAAGGATCTTCCTCTTCTATAATACAGCCATTCACATTCTTAACATCATAGTACAGAATTGCTGGAAGCAAATGATCATTTATGGCCACTCGCACTCCAAACTGAATAGCCAAAGCTTGAAGGCAGAGGAATTACCACCACAACCAAAAGAAGCCCCAACAACAAACTGTCATTGATCATTCTAAATAACACAGGCAATACACAGACAAAAGTTAGAAGCAATTACCGCGCCAACTACTTGGCTGGCCAAGTATGGACCCTATATGTCCCATTTTCTATTTCCTGTATCTTGTTGAAGGTCTAGCTTTCTAAGACAACAACATTTTTGAAGTCTAGAGAGATGCCATTCCTTCTCTTCTTGTTAAGTCGTTGATCTGAAACCAAAAAGTATTCAGATATCCAGTTTGGGGTTACAGGCAAAATATTTCCAATATTGACATGGAGCACTACCCATCTATTTACACTATGCAAATCTAAAGCCTTAAGGGTGTGTTCGGTTGACGAGAAAGTGAGTGAAAGAAAACAAAATAATTTATTTTCTTACAAAACAACCATTCAAAAGTGGGATAAAAGTTTTGGAAAAATATTTATCACTTTTGAGAAAAGTGTAAGAAAATGAATGCATGTTTCTTGCAAACCAAACACAAAAAAAGTCCAAGAAACATCCTTCTTTTTTTTTTTCTTTCCTGAATGAATCCTAAAAGCAATCCACAAGGTGATCTAAGCGAGATCGGGTCCCTGCGGGAGAATGCTGTAGCCGCGCTTCTACGCTACACGGAACCCACTAAGCCTGAGCTTCAAAGACAACTAGACAAGTAGGCAAGCTTTAACCGTACCCATTCACTCATCTATCCCAATCCACTAGCCTGCCATTCACTAATGACACCATAATGTCCGAGCAGCAAAATAACTCCCTGCTGCCACTGCTACAACTGACCAACTACCCCAACATGTCATGGTGCTACTAAACCTCGGCACATGACCAGAGTCTATGCCGTATTTTGCTTGTTCGTCAAGGTTTTTTGGTCGGAGAGATGCCGTGCAGAGGAAGAGTCATTCAAGACAGCAAGAAAAAGGAAGATATGAGTTTTCCGGTGCTTTGTACTTTGGTCGGAAAGGGATTGCAGGACAACTGGTCAATGCGAGTAGAGAAGGAAAAAATGATGAAGATGAGTTCATATATGGTACTTTTTTGTTATAAAATGGGGTGTCATCAACAATTTTAAGGGTGACGCACAGTCTCACCACCCTAATAATATTATTAATCTACTTCTTTATCTTTATCTTTACTAGCGGGTACGTGAGAGTGAGAGGAAGGAGTTAACCACGGGCTCGTGTTAACCCACAAGTGTGATTGAACTCTCCCCGAGGTCAATTGCGATTGGCTGTGATTCTTAGGAATTAAAATAAAACATTAAAATAAAGACAAGGTAATTTGGAAATTAAAATAAAACATTAAATCAATGTTTTGTTTTTATAACGTGCGTTACGCGTGAGAGCAAGGAAGAGTTAACCACAGTTAATAGGAGTTAAAAGGACACATGTTAACCTGCGGGTGTGATTGAATAGAACTCTCCCCGAGTTCAATCACAATTGGATGTGATTCTATTATTTAAATAAATAGATGAGTATGGGGTAGTTTGGAAATAAAAATAAAACATTAAATCAAGTTGTGTGTTATATGAGGATAGTTAGGGAATTTTGGAAAAATCAGGCTATAGGCGCCTCTCGCATTATAATTGTAAAGATTATTATATAATGGTTAAAAAGTTAATTGATTTTTTTCTAATATTCCTAATGAGTTCCAATTTTTGATGTACTTAATAAGATTGAATTTTTTTTTTTCTATTTTGTTCATAACTCCTAATAAAACAAATTAAAATATTATGTTATCCTATTTTCCATGAGAAAAGCTAATAAGGGTATTGAAATATTATCAACTATAACTAACAATCCCTATATATCTACACCATTACCTCAAATTTTTATCATGCTCATGCTCATTCCTTGGTCTCTCTTAACAAAAGAGACACACCATCTCCAAGTGGTAACTACTTTTCAAGAGAAAAAGTAGGTTTTTTTATTTTCAAAATGTCTTCTTTTATAAAGACATCTCTCACAATTTTTTTTAACTAAAATGTCTCTAGTTTCTATACCCAAAATATTTAATTTTATCTTCAAAATACCCTCACTATGATCTCTCTTCCCAATTTCTCTCCCCATCTCCTCTCTGTCACGTGCATCGCACGTGCAGCCCACTAGTTATTAATAATAATAAAAAGATTGCAAGCCTTACTCTCATCCTCCTCCAACCACATTTCCATACTTGTTTCAACGATTACAACTGATTCAAAAATGTACATGTGGTAGGTAGAATTTGAGAGTAGTTCACTACCAATATGATAGAACACCTCCAATAATAATAACTTGTGGGTGGCACATGCGATGCACGTGAGATAGAGAGAGAGAGAGAGAAGGGGATAGAGATTAAGAAGAAAAATCCTAGTAAAGGCATTTTGAAAGGCATTTTGAAAAAAAAATTATATGTTTTGGATATAGAAACTTGAGGAATTTTTCATATTAAAAAAAATCATGAAAGATACCAATATAAAAAGAGACATTTTGAGAACCAAAACTACTTTTTTTCTTGAAAAATTATTATCAAGTAGAGAGTGTGTGACTCTTCGTTAAGAGAGACCAAGGAAATAGCATAAGAAAATGTAAGGATAAAGATTTGAGAAAATAATGGAGATATAGAGGAATTATTGTTAACTGTAGTTGATAGTACTTTAATACTCCTACTTAAAGGATAAAATTAAAATTTTCTACTTTTCACATATTTTATCGTCAACCAAACATACCACAATTAAAGGAAAATGATATAAAACCTACAAGTCTACAATATCAAGAAGGATGTAGTACTGTTATTTAACTCCAATCTCGTGAGATATGCAAGAGAAGAAGCTGAAGACAACACACTTTTTGAGTTTTTCAGCCTCTATACCCCACTTTCAAGGGTCGAGGATAGTTAAAACTCATAATGTAATAAAAAATTTAGAGCTCTCTAACTTCTGACCTGCTGACTCTACTAACATAGGTAAATGACATCGACTACCAAAAAAAAAGGTCAGAATATAGTTAAAACTCATAATGTAATAAAAAAAATGGAATATTACTTGCAATGCCATTTCCTGGTCCAATGCCCATAACTTTTTTAGAAGAACATACTCTATAATTTTGAACCAAACAATCAACTTAAGATATTAGTCTACTACAAGTTCTATTTATTTTAGCACTGACAAAGAATAAAAAATAAAAATTTAGATGGGCTGAATTCTACTACCCATGATAACTTCTGACCGGCTGACTCTACATACATAGGTAAATGAAATCGACTACCCAAAAAAAAAGAGTCAGAGGATAGTTAAAACTCATAATGTAATAACAAAAAATAGAATACTCCTTGCAATGCCATTTCCTGGTCCAATGCCCATAACTTTTTTAGAAAAACATACTGTCTAATTTTGAACCAAACAATCAACTTAAGTTATTAGTCTACTACAAGTTCTATTTATTTTAGCACTGACAAAGAATAAAAATTTAGATGGGCTGAATTCTAATATGAATGAAGCCAAGGAAAAAAAATAAGCATCCATCAATTTTAAGAAAAAGACTATTATAAAATATAACTATTTCCATATATATTTTGTCAGACATACAATTCACAGTATGTTATTACCAAATAAAATCCACAGTAGTTTTACATACAAGCAACCACTCTTTGTATTAAGAAAAGCTAATGAGAAAGCCCCATTATCCAACAGCAATGCCAATAAAATAATTAAACAGAACAACAAAATATTTATTTTCAAAAGTTGAAGAAATAATTAGCCCACTCCTCAAAGGAAGTGAGCATTTCCCATTAAATAAATAAATAATATAATACAATTTTATTTTTAAAATATCAAAAAAATGCCCCTATTTTTTTGGTTAAAGGAATCATGTAACAGTAGAAACACACACTAACAGCCAAGGTGTCATAAAGGTAAATCCACAAGGTCAGTTCCAAAAAGACCCTACTAATAGAAGAGTGGAGGCCCCTTATACACTCCTACAAAGCCTGGTACCCTGCCTCCCCCCAATTAAATTAATAAAAATATATATTAAAGATATTATGAATATGGCCTATGCATAACTAATCCCATGCCCTAAGACTATGTCTTTTAAAATTATAATTATTCTTTCAAAGATTTTGTAAAACTAATTAATTAAATAAATAAATATTAAAGTTGTCCCTTGACTATGTCCAACTAAAGTACATTTTCTTTCAAACGTTTCGAACACAACCAACCCCCATGCCCCATGACTATGCCTTATTAAATTATAACTTTTTTTAATCTTTCAACAATTTATGAGCAACTGATCTCCAACCCACAGCAATGCTCTATTAACAATTAATTTATTTATTTTTAGTTTTTCAAAAGGTGAGGGAAACAAATGGTTGCCCCCAGCTCCGCCCTGCCCATGTGGAGAAGAACCATGATTGGTCAAGGTCTCAACTGTATCTGTTAATTTCACGTGAATTGAAGCTTCCCAAGCAAGGTTTTTCCTGTAAGAAGGAACTTGGTTCCACAACAACTCATAGAACATGGATACATCCAGGGACAAAGACAATAGGCCCTCTATAAACTTTTGGAAAACCAAAATATAAATTATAGTTAATAGTAAATGGTATTGGAACAGTTGCCCCTAAACTTTTAAAAAATTAAAGAAAATATAATTTAGTAAAACATAACCATTGAGCATGGAGGACAATTAGCCCTAAACCTTCGAAAAAAAATAAAACAAAAATTAAAATTTAATAGAACAGATTATAACAAAATATGTCTTCTCTATTGTAATTATAAGATGCCCAGCAAAACTTAGTGATCAAAAATACTCACTTGATCTAGAATACCTAATATAAAAAATGAACACATCTCACCAAAAAAAAAAATTATGTCTTAAGATGAGAAGAAAGATGTAACAAAACGCATCTCACCAAAAAGGACTGATTTAAGGTGGGAAGAAGAGTCTTAAGTTGTCATCACTTAAAATCATCTTTATCACCTCACCTTAAGTCAGACCCTTTTGGTGAAATGTGTTAAGTTTATATGTTTATATATATGTAATTAAATTGCATGTGTTACATGGAATTTGAAGAGAAAGAAAAAAGCATAAAATTCAAATTCCTTCTGTTTTACTTTAATCTGAATTTTCTATTTTTTTCTAAAATATTAAAAAAAAATTGAATTTGAATTTCCCCTCTTTTTTTCTCCCCCCAAGAGACATGTAACACGCAGAAATTAAACACTAATACAATCTCCTGTGGTGTTGGCCTGCATGTGTTGTGTCTTATCTTTAGACAAACAATAGTAATAATATTGAATTCATTCAAGGAGATAACACATACTAACATTTTAAATTTCAATAAGATAATAAGAAAAATAACGCCTAGAAAGATCCAACAATTTCAGGCAAGAATGAAGCAGCTCCAAGTAGGTTCTTCCTGTAAACAGGAACTTAAAAGCCCACTCCACCTCAATCAATATCAATAACATGGATAATTTCATCAAGTGCAGCCACACCAAGATGAAAAAAAATAAAAATTAATATAAACATCAGGCTTTAAAAAACGAGTAGTGATAGGCGGACCCATGGATTCCATTTGCAAACCTAAGGCGGATTCCATTTGCAAACCTAAGGCGGATTCCATTTGCAAACCTAAGGCCGATGCCTTAGGTTTGCAAATGGAATCCATGGGTCCGTTAACTATTTCCCAAAAACAAACCCGTAAAATATAAAAGCTAATTTAAACTGATTGAAGAATCAAATTTAATTAGATAGTTCATTTAAACATTAGCATCTGAAATAGGGTTCAGATCCGTATACCAGATCTTCTATCAATAACTTATCTAAAAAATAGGGCTCAGAAACAAATATCAGCTTTATCAATCACGAATTTTCTGAAGCAGAACTGGCATTTAAAGCTGTGTATATTAATCATCACTGCCGATTCACATAAACTATTCCAAACAAAAAAATTGAAAAGGCATCTGAACCATCGAGACAATCTAAGAACACTGCAATATATATAAAAAGAAACAATTTTTCATGGACATAAGCTCTCGAATTCGGCTCATATCAAGAAATTCAACCAAAATTCCATTTTTGCTTCATCGATTTCTCTCAGAAGCGCGGATAATATCTAATCATCGCCGACGATATTTAATCCTAAAATTAACCGAAAAAAAAGAAAGAAAAAAATTATAGATTTGTGAGCAATCTCACCTGTAGCGAGCGATTTTAGAGGCAAAATCATTGAGAGATTAGAGCCCCCACGTTAACCCCGCCTTCAATATCTGCCTCCATGACTGAGCTCTTTAGAGTTTTTTTTAACAGATCGTAAAAAGCTAAAGGTGATTAGAGGCAGCAGAAAAAAGTATAGAAGTATCTGTCGCCATTTTTTTGACACAGATCGGCCGTTTGAGATATCAGGCTAATCTGCAACACTAAACGGCGCAATCTAGCACGAGCAATGGGGCTTTCATCGTCATTGAAATTTTCAGAGAAGCCCGGGGTGCACCGTGCAGAGAGATGTACACAGTAACAATGAAATGATAGAAAACAGTAAGAATGATTTTGCTCTTCTCGGAGAAGAACTCGAAGACGAGCCTTCTCCAAACCCTAGCATTTCAAACGCCTAGCCCTAGCCGCAATGCTCTGTAGAGAAGAGAGGCTAAGGGATCAGTCTATATAGACACTTCAAAACCCTAAAAAACCTTAATCCCAAAAAAAAAAAACCCAAAAAGGCTGGGCCTAGGTCTTATCGGGCCCAACCCTCATTCACCATGGCGAGGCCGACCCTAGCCCTTAGATGGCCTCAATTGGCTAGGCCCATGCCCTACTCTTTAAGGGCCAGGGTCGAAATAATAAAAAAAAAAGTTATTTAATGTTTTAGCGATTTTTTACATTAATTGTCAACTTGGCATACAACTCGCATCCTTTATTTGGTCTTGGGATCGACAATGTAACTCAAAAAACAACACAATGGAGTTTTAGTACCGTTAGATTGTTAGTATTAATACACTCTTAATTATTATCATTGAATTATTAGTATTAGTACAATTATATTTTTAAAAAAAACCATTATAACATATAAGTAATATTAAGAGATTATGAAAAGATATTATACTATTAGTCTGTTACATATACACAAAGTAAATCTTAACTTATATTAGTTTTTTTTAAAAGGAAAAAAGTCACAAGTTGATATATTAGATAGATTCTAGAAACAATTGCACGCAATAATGTTTAATGTCTTAAGTTATTATAAATCTCAAATTATTATATCATATAAATTTCAAATTATTATATTATATACAATATAACATATATAATAGAATGTCGGGCCCTGTGATTGTCAAGTCTACGTCTCAAGTAAGTAGGTCTTTCAAAATTAAGTCCAGGTCGGCCTTAGGGCCTTATTAAGGAAAACAAAGCCCTCTATTTTGCGGGCTTTAAAGGTCAGGCTCCTTCATCAAATGGCTGAACTGAAAGCTCTAATTATGGTTTATTCCATGGGTATACCCAGTGTTTAATAGATGCCCCTATGTATACTCAACTTTTAAATTTTTACTATTCTAGACTTCCACTAAGTTTGCACATAAACACTTGAGGAGAGGGCTTGGACAAAGTTTATTTTGCCCATCAATACAATTATTCTTGATTATCTTTATTCCTTCTTTTTTTTTTTTAACAAAAAGCACGAAATGCGCATTCCTTTATGTGGCGGAATGTGCGGTCCTCATTAGTGCACACCCTCCTTTTTAACACTCACAAATTGTGGTTAAAATTCACTCACTACTAAGGTTCATCCATCCAACATTGGTTTTTTAAAAAACTTAATCTAGCTGACTTAAACCATAATTAAAAATGGGTTAAAAGTGACACAAGGACAAGCCATTCTTAAAAGTGGGTGATTGGTGTACAAAAAAAGTGATCTAATTTAGTGGATAGTCGCCCTCTATGCAAAGTGTTTTTTTAAACCCTGGATGTACCAATGGCAGTCCCTAAAATTCCATCACTCTTTTTACTATGCATAGCAGGCGGCTATCTAATTTACCAACGAGAGTCCACTAAATTCCATTTGTACATCTACTATTGGTGACCATGCTCAATAAGGATGGTTTTGTTTTTTACCAAATACATTTAATTTTGGATCTAGCATACTATCGTGTCATGTGTCCATTTTAACACCCTTTTAACTACGATTAAGCTTAACTAAATTAAGATGAATATTTTTTTAAACTAAGTTTGGATGTAGTGGGTGTTAAAAAGGGGCATGGACTATATCAAAATGCACAATCTGTTAAGCATTTTCTTAAAAAAAAGGGGAAGGAAGCCGGATAACATTTGTATTGAGGAGCAAAATGGACTTTATCCGCCCTCTCTTCAACTGCTCACGTGAACATTTAGTAGAGGTTTAGAAAAATAAATTTCTAAAAGTAAGTGTATATACAGGCCAGTAAATCCTAGGTATACCCAAGGAATAAATTCTATTTATTTAGGGAAATGCTTGACGGACCACGCATTCAACTATCTAGCGGTTTTTTTTTCCTGCACTATTTGTTTGCAGGTTTAGTATTTGCTCTAGTTTAGGAAAGGGTAGAGATTTCAACCACCCGCAACCTTACAAGACTGGATTTTGGATCAAATGAAAAAGTGGGTCCTCATTAGTCCACGTCCCCCTTTTTAACACCCACAAATTGTGCTTAAGATTCACTTACGCTTAGGGTTCATTTTTTTAGAAAAAAATATTAACCTTGATTTAGTTAAGCTTAACCAAAATTAAGAAAAAAAAAGGTGTTAAAAGGGACTAATCACAACTCTATTAGTTATAAGTACCTGCAAATTCATTTGGTTTAGGGTTGAGTCATCGTGGTGTCACCTCGATGCCGACTATTTTTTCTCTGGTAGTCAATATACAGATAGGTCATAACCTAATTTAGATTGATTGACATTAGTTAGTGGGTACTTAGAAATAAACTGTACATAGTCTGAGTGAGCCTATCAATGGCCACACCATCACCTGAGAGAATGGAACCTGAGCACTCCCACATGAGGGAGATATACACTCCCACATGAGGGAGATAGCTGTTTGGACAACCAATACCCACATATAGATACATCATCTATGCCCTTTTTTTGGTATGATACACTCATTTTTTCATGAAGTGTTTTTGAAATAGAGTTACTTTTTTCTTGAGGAAAAGGAAAAAAAATCTAAAATTTTCATAAGAATTATTCTATAAGAATGGTGTTCATACAACGACATTATCTCATCTTACTCCAAACTCCTTTTCCTTCGCTTTAATTCTTTCCTCTCCTACCACCAGCTCTCACCCTACCACCCTCATCCACCATCACCTCTACCCCCACTGTCACCTCAATCAGGGGCGGAGCCAGGATTCTACTACAAGGGGCTAACAATAGGGGTATGACGGCATAGCCCCCGATTGTTTGTTTTAGGGCCAAGTTCATGTGTCATTTTGTCTGTTTGTATAGAATATATATGTTCTCAAAAGTTGAAGGGGGGCTAGAGCCCCCATCCCTTGCCCTTCTCAGGTTATTAATACTATAGTTAAAAAAATCTAAAATTTAAAGGAGGCTTCAGCCCCCATGTGGCTCTGCCCCAGACTGTAGAACCCCGGATCTTGATGGCCATGTACGACGAATGATATCATATACTAAAGCATGTAAGAATGTATTTATGGTGTATGGGTGTTTGGAATGAAATAGGCAAGAGTATAGAATACTCTTGAGTATTGACAAGGGTTATGCCTTGGCATACCCTCGACTCTAAATAGCCCTAGCGTTCACACCGCTCGTCGGAATCAAGCGATTCTTGGATTTTTCGAAAGGTAATTGAACCCTCTTCGGGGTTCATGTTGATCACTTGTCTTGGTTTTGAGTTGGTGTTAGGTCAAAAGACCGATTTCTGAAGTCGGGTCGGTTTAAAATCTGGATTGACCAAACCCAATTTCGGATCAGTCAGGTTTAGGGGCAAAATGGTCTAAGAAAAAAGAAGAATTGGAAGTTGTGAAAAACATGAAAGTTGTTCTTCTTCAAAATATGAATCCAACGCAAGTTGAATCGTCAAAATCGGACAAACGAGTCAAAAGTTATGGCCGAGATACAAAAATACAAAAATGCTGAAGCTTTCTGCAAAAGTTGCGATCGCTCGTAGGGACCCTACGAACGATCGTAAAGCCCCAGAAATGCTGGAAACTCTCGGGTGAAACTACGATTGATCGTAGGAAGCTACGATCGATCGTAGAAGGCTACGATCAATCGTAAATCACTACGAACGATCGTAGATACGCGATTTTACTTTCTTGGATGCGATTTTTTAGGGGTTTTTCACCCCTTACACTATAAATAGAAGACTTTAGGAGGGTTTTTGGGTTACCCTAAACCAAGGAGAGTTCCTAGAAAGAGAAGGAAAGGATCTTGAGCAATCCAAAGAGGGTTTTGCTTGAAACCAAGAAGATCTTCAATCAAGGGTTGGATCTTCCTCAAATCAAGCTTGGATCATTCAAATCAAGTGAGGATTTCTCAAGGGGTTTCTTCAACCTAGAAATTGATCCAAAGAGGTTAATAAACTACTATCTAACCTTGTTATCATACAAAGATGATTCTATAGGTGATTTTAATTCTATTATGATACAAATAGGAAGTGTGGAAATTGGGTGAACTAGATCATGAATAAACAATCAAATAGGGTTTTACAAATTGGGGGTTTTTCAATAACAAGGATGAATATGGCTAAACTTGTAAGAAAATTGTAATACTTTTAAATGAACCATAATTTTAAGTATACTATGATGCAATGACAAACAAGGGATTTTGGGCGAACTTGATTATGTTCAAATAAGCAAATAAGGATTTAAGATTTTGGGGGTTTTCCAATAAAATGGTGAATATGACTATAAGTGCAAGTTAGTGTTAATATCCTCCAAGGAACCATGATTTTAAGTGTGATATGATAAATTAGGCTTAGAAGCCATGATTGTTATGATGTGATGCAATGAATGAAATGTTCTACATTCTAGAATTGTCTAAGTATGTTATGATGCTAATATACCTTGCATGAACCATATGAGTTATTAAGGTATTCAAGTATACTATAATGATCATTATGTCTTGCATGAACATGTTTAATTAGTTAAAGCTTTCCACATAGATGTTATAATGCTCACAAGCACTTTACGCACGATAAGTATTACACGACCGTGGTTTTTCTCATAAGCATGAATTTTCAAGAAAACATAAGAGGATTTTCAAAGGCATTCATAAGTAAGAAGCATACATGCATAAGAGTTGACTAAGCCAAACTTTGGGTTGGCATTCTAAGATCGGTTACTTCATGCTCACAAGGATCAAGTCTAAGATCTCGTATAAACTCCACGGATCATAAGTCTCGCAAGGCTTTTCAAGAACTCATAAGAAACTCACAAGTCTAAGATCTTGCATATGTCTCCAAGGAGAACAAGCTCACAAGGATCATAAGCTCACAAGAAGCTCATAAGCTCACAAGTACTCACAAGCTCACAAGAACTCTAAGCTCATAAGAACTCATAAGAAAACACGAGGCTCACAAGCATTCATAAAAACTCGTAAGCATACATGAGAAGGTTTGTTTTCCATGAAAAGAACAAGTTTTATGAAAGGTTTTTCCCGACGGGTTTTAAGCATGGATTTTGGTGAATTGTATTCTTTTACGCACTGTATAAAATATTGTGATTATGATAGCATTGTTAGCTAGTAGATTTTGCTCGCTGAGTATTTCATGCTCAGCCGTACATCTTATGTCGGCAGGTACACTGACTCCATTTGACATCTGTGATCAGGGGCCCTGGATTGAGGAAGATTATGGCGAGGAGGAGCCATATGTAGAGCCTCAGGAGGAGGCAAATGACTTAGACCACTGGCCCTTTTAGAGTGATTACATAGAGAGAGAGAGAGAGAGTATTATCATTTTGTACTTTGATAGGTGGGCATGTCCACCTTTACTTTTGTGATGTATGTACAAACTTGGAATACACAGCATGTATAGAAAATAAATTTTTGGATTACGCTTCCGCACATTGGTTTAAGCTTCCGCCTTATTCATGATTATGTTTGTCATAACTTGGATGTTTTTACAGGATGGTTTGGTATCGGATATGGCACATCACGAGCTAAAGTATCCCTAACTCCCAGGGGGTATTTTGGGTCGCGACACAGACCTTAACCACCAGCCCCAGCCTGTCCACATTGAACTCGGATGGGCAACCGCGCTTGCTGTTGCCCATATGTGTCTTATAAAATGAGGGCCCACCTACTGTTTACATGGGAATCACCAAATGATAAAAATGGGACCAATTTTGCCAGACACATATGGGCAACAGTGCAACAGCGAGCCCTGTTGCCCATCCGAACTCGTCCACATTCATCACAATCACTCTCTCAAGCTACCATCCAAAATCCCAAACTCTCTACAAGAGGAGCATTACGAAGCAGCAAAACAAAAGCATGACAAATATGATATTGAAAATTTTATAATATATGTAGCATGACATGTATATTTCAGTAATTTAATGAAATTTTTATACTTTGATGAACAAAAAAAGCTTAGGGCACTGTTACGAATACACCAATATTTTCTCATTGTACACTAAACCTATAAAAACCCCTTCTTTTATTTTAAAATTTTAATTGTCCATGCGCACCCAGGTCTTCAACGGTATAAATGGCCAAAGAGGATATACCTCATGGGAAAGATTTAGAGAAATTCCAATGTCATTGCATTGACAACTATCTCTCTTGGCAAATAAAATGTTAGCTAGCATAGTTCCACTCATTGATCGTAGCAGAAGTTCCAAATAGTTGTTTTGAAAGTGTATCTTGAATCAATTCTTATCCTAATACCTGCTCAACTAAGTGCGTCGCAGTTTTGTTGATCAACGTTATCCGTAGGGCTGATTTACAAAGTAAGTTACTTGTGAATAGCTCAAGCTCGCATCCTTAAAAGCTAGGTTGAGCTTTTTTATTTAATAAACAACAAAGCTAAAGCTTGATTTTCAAGTTTGTTTAATTAATGAGCCAATCTCGAACACACCACTATTCAGCCATTAAAAGCTCATATATATATATATATATATATATATACACACACTAGCGAGTGGCACGTGCGATGCACGTGAGAGCGAGGGGAAGGAGTTAACCACAGTTAATAGAAGTTAAAAGGGACACGCGTTAACCCGCATGTGCGATTGAACTCTCTCTGAGTTCAATTGCGATTGGCTGTGATTCTATTATTTAAATAGAAAGATGAGCAAAGGGTGGTTTGGGAATTAAAGTAAAATATTAAATCAAAATTTTGTTTTATATAAGGATAGTTTGAGAATTTGGGAAAAATCAATCTACCCCTGCCTCTCGCATTTATATGAGGGTAGATTGAGAATTTTGGAAAAATCAAACTACACCTGCCTCTCCCATTATAATAGTAGAGATAAAGATATGAGGGTAGATTGGGAATTTCAGAAAAATCAGGCTACGCCTGCCTCTCCCGTTATAATAGTAAATATATATATATATATACTTAACTTACTAAAATATTTAAAATGTATTTACTTAATTTAAATACTAAATTTAAGTATATTAACCATATAGTAGTAAAAATTGATAGTATATAATGTATTTCACATGAGAATAATACCATTATAACACCATGATTTATTTACCAAGCTATACAAGAATAATAAAAAAAAATTTCCACCTAATATAAATAGCTATCCAATGAACAAAGTTGCTCGTGAACGGCAGGCTGCTCGAGCTTGTTTATTTAATAAACAAGCCAAGCTCAAGCTTGATTTTCGTGCTCGTTTGATTAAACAAGCTTGACCACCTCATTACTCGGCTAGGCTCGGCTCAATATCACCCCTGCTACGAGCATTAGAGCTTCCATGACATTTACTTCCTCCCTTGTATGAGTACTAGCTTCTAGAATGGGCTTCCTAAAAGATTTACAAGGATGTGTTGAGTTTTTTTTAAAAAAACAATTTTGTAAGTGTGGGTTTTTAGAATGCATATGTTGTTCTTTTACCGAAATCCCTAGGACTTAAAAACCCCATATGACTTTAAAAGCTCAACAAAATCGATGTTTGAAGATCCAACCTAAAAACACAAACTCTCCCCATTTTATTTTATTAGTATATATATAGAACTTGGGATCTCACAGTCACTGTTCATGTGAATAGGATAACGAATAGTGTCTTGCATAGTTTATGTAAAGGCCTAAAGTCTTCTATGGGTCCTTGGTTTGAAGAAGGGAAGTGAAGATTATACATGAGTGTATTGAGTCTCAAAACAAGAGTATAAAAATACTCTAAGTATCTAAAAGTCAAGGGTATAAAATACCTTAAGTGTTATGGTGTTAGGGTCATGTGGATATTAATGTTCATGGGGGTTTTTGTTTCTCATGGATGTGTTAGAAATTGTGTTAGGGTCCTAAAGACCTTTACGAATAGAATAAGAGTGTTAAAACAAGAGTGTGAAACACTCTAAGTGATCAAAGTTGAAAAGAAGAAAAATGTCTTCACATACCTTCAACTTTACGGAGACATAGTTATGTCACCGCTGATCGGAATCGCGTGATTCTTAAATTTTTGGAAATATATCGAAACTCCCTTCGAGGTTAATGTTTATCATTTTTCCAAATTTTTAGTCGAAATTAGGTTAAACATTGGATTTCCGGAATCAGGTTTGCTAAAAAATCCGGGTTATTGAAATCTATTTAACCTTTAGGGTGAGTGTTTAGTCCCACATCGGGTATCTACCCGAGCATGTTGTCCCATATAAGTTCCTTGGCGCCTTAAATGGTTGGTACTCGTTTTGAGGAGCTCTAGGGTGAAGCTTACATGGGCTGCATGTGTGTGGTGTGTGTGTGTGTGTGTGTTTGCTTGGGTTGGGTGGTGTGAGTATTCCCTTGTCTTTGCCTTCAATCATTGCCTTGTGGTATGATTGAGTTTACCAAAAAAAAGAAATCTATTTCAAACTAGTCAGCTTTAGAGCTCATTTAGGTAATTAAAAACTCAGAATTTGGATTTTTCCATTAGACACAAAATTGTTTCCATTTGAATGACAAGTCCAAAGCAAGTTGAATCGTCAAAATCCGATAAGCAAGTAAAAAATTATGACTGAAATACCAAATGGGGAAAATCTGGACCGCTCACTGGAATTTGGACGATCGATCATCCTAAGCCTAACGATCAATTGTCCAGAACCCAGAAATATAAAACAACTTATTGGACGATCGATCGTCCTGAGTGACAATCGATCGTCAGCACGCAATTCTGTTTTTTAAAGACGCGAAAATGAGAGTTTTTAATCCCTTGGACTATAAATAGGAGGACCATTTTGGGGTTTTGGGGTAATCAAAACCTAAGAGGGATTTGAGAGGAAAAGAGAGAAGATGAGGGATTCTTCCAAAGAGGGGTTTTGATTGAAGAGAGGGGAGCTCAAATCAAGGTTGGGAATCTCCCCCATCAAGCTTGGATTACCCTTTTCAATGAAGGATCTTCCACCTCAAGGTGGTGTCTCATTCCTCAAGCTTGGGGTTTTTACTCAAGGGTTTTCTTCAAGGTAGGAGTGATCCTCAAGAGGTTAGTATACTCTTCTAGTGGCTTAGTAATAACCTAGGTTTTCTTTAAGAAAGGCATGTTAGATTTGAGCTTGCATGTTCCTTGTTTTAAACCTATCATGTATCCTAAATTTTATAAATTAAAGGAAATGATTGTGGAATGTGTGAGATGTATAGATGATTGAGGCGAATGGATGTCATGTGAAATGTGATGAATGTTGTGTGATGGAAAATATGGAAGGACAATGTACACATAATATATGTACACCAAGTGTTTGTTGAAATATAGATTATGAGAATTTGAGTTAAAAGACTTAACGACATGTCAAATATCATGTGTTTGATGAAATATATGTATGGAAAAGAAACTCAAGACTATGAAAACATGATTTAGGGAATTTTTTTCCAATTTGATGAATTGGCTAACATGTCTTATATGTTTAGTTAAAACCTCACATGTTTATAGAAATGTTTGAAATGCTATATAATGTTATTCATAATTTAAATATTTTCTATGATTTTCATGATGCTCACACTACTCTATGTATTGTATTTAATGTTTAAAAATGCTTTTGATGATTACTATGATGTTCACAATTACTTGTCACGCCCCAAAACCCCACCTGGGAGAATGTGAGATCTTGGCACGTGACTTACTTAACAAACCATCCTGTTAAAGCACTTAAGGCATACTAAAATGCGAACCTAAAAATTTCTTCAATTAAAACATCAATTAAATTCATAATCATTGACTGTAACTGAAATAAAATAGATATTAACCCTCCATCATGATCATCATCAAACTAAACTAAACATAAATATCCATAAGGTCAATTAAAGTTTCCCTAGAATTTGACTACAAATAATTTAAACTCAATAATAGGGCCAACGATCAAGATCCCGTTCTTCCTCGGAATAATCATCTTCCGATTCCCCGAAGTATTCATCTTCTTCTCACGGTCGGGGCGCACAATATCAAAACCTGAACTTGAACCTGAACCTGCCGACAACAAAAGTCATCGATTGAGTAACGAGTTACTCCGCGTATATAACAGACCATAGTGAACAATATAATGAATATTAAATTACATGCATTTTACAGATTCATACATCAGTTCACATACATAATCAGAGTGCAGAAATAACCAAATACATTATGTCAACTTCTTTCTTTCTTTTCTTTCTTTTCTTACTTTCTTATTTTCTTATCATTTTCTTACTTTTCTTTTTCTTACTTTTCTTACATTCTTACTTTTCTTCTTTTCTTACTTTTCTTTGAGATCTTTCTTGAAGTCAGATAACTAGTACCATTTGAAACTTATCTTGAAGCAAGGCACAAGCATATTTGGAGATCTTTCTTTTCTTATTTTTTTATACTTCATACTTTATCATTCCATAAACAACACATTCAAATACATTAGTAATAACTTAAAATACTGTTTTACCGTATAAGGAAAGGGGTTACTATACTTTACTTTACCGAGATACCACATTTCGTACATTACCCGGTACGGAAGGCTTAGTACATTTTCCGGTACGACAGCTTACTTACTTTGACATATATCACGCCATTTCTGATGGTATCCGGTGGTGCGCAACACAACATACATTAGCGCTTTTGTGTGTCTTTCTTTCTTACTTACATACTTTTCTTACTTTGCTTTTGATCTTACTTACATTTCATTAATATTTTTAATTCTTTATTCATACTTTTGCATCTTTTTCATTCGTGAGTGCACAATGATACACCTCTTGTTTAAATTTCACCTAAGACTAACTGTCAAGGGTCATAGGACATCTCACCATAGCGTCCCATACCACTACGTTAACTAGGCCTAGGCAAGCTTGACTTTTATCAAAGGTTCGTTTACCCAATGGTATATCACGTATTAGAAACATAAAAGCAATACACAAACCATCATATTTCTAATGATTCAACAATATGAAAATCACAGTTGGTCTTAAAAATATTCTTAAATCACGATCTAATTTCATTGTCAAAATCACTTGTTTGTTTAATCAAGATCAATATCTGAATCGTAATCATTTGTAATTAATAATAATTTTCTTAAATTGTTAAACATTAAATCAACTCAAACATCATTAAATATCACAATTAGATCATCCATTCAATCCATCCATCATCTCATTCTTCTCATAAATTTGCACACTTCAATAACTTTCCTAATCCCCATGTTGAATCATAAATAAATTATACATAATTCTTCACATCCTAACATAATAATTCTATGATAATAAAACAATATCTGCAATAAGTTCTTCACATCCTATTTTAACATTCCAATAATAATAAAATTATACCATCAATAGATCATCTATATCAAATCAATAAATAATAAAACTATATAACAACCGAGTTCTTCACATCCTAATTTAATCATTCACTAGTAATAAATTATGGTCATAATTACAGCTCTACACATCCTAATTTAATCATCCAAGAATCATAAACTGAAAACTAAAAATCTAGTTCTTCACATCCTATTTTATCATCCATAAATAATCAAATGAGAATCAAATATAGTTCTTCACATCCTATGTTAATCATTTAATAACAGAGATTATAATCATGGTTTTTCACATCATATTTTTATCCATCAAAATAATGAGACAATATCTTCACTAAGTTCTTCACATCTTAATTTAACCATCAAGAATAAATAAACAATTTCATAAATGAGTTATTCATATCCTATTTTAACAGATCAGCCATAATGAACAAAAAATCGTAAACATATTCATGGATCCTACCCATCTTCACATATTTCTTTTGGTTTACTCATTTCTATTCATTAATTTTTTATTTTTTATTTGGTGACGAGGGTATCCGGGCCTCTTAGAGCACCCGACTAGTTCCCCTGGGCACGTGCAGAGCCCTCTCTCCACACGCACCAGGAAAGTCGGGATAAATCCGGAGGGTGGCCAACGAGAGCAGGGAATCGAACTCAGGACCTCCGCTTCGTGAGGCGTGGTCCTGGCCATCAGCCCCAACCCCCGTTGGTTAACTATTCAAAATATTGGATATTAGATCTGTTATTTACCTCACTTGATCGTATCCCTACGATCTATCGCTTGCGAATAGGGTTCTACTTGATCTTCAAGCCTCTTTTTCTTTTTTTCTGACCAAATCTTTGAACTTCTTCAATCCCTCTCTCTTTGATCTCTCAAAAACTCTCTCCTTTCTCTCTTTTAGGTCTTAAAAGGCATTGGAAAACTCTTCTCACGAGTATAAAGATGTATTTATACATTGGGAGCCCTAGAGACTCAAAACAAGAGAAAACGCGCAAGATCGCCGCCCAGCCGGCGTTTTGGGCAATCGATTGCTGACGAATTTTTCTTTTTTAAAATAAAAATAAAAATTTTTGCTACTTTTTGTTCTTCTTTGATTTAGTGCAATTTTTTTATATAAATTCACTAAATCAAATGAATTAAATGGATTTTGAAATTCAATATTTTTAATGCATTGGTTTCTCCTAGGATTTACACATCATTTTAAGTACAATTAATCAATAATTTAACTCATAAAATTTATGAAAACCATGAATTAAATGCGGGTCATTACATTACTCCACGATGCTCACAAGCACTATGCACATGTATGAGGATAGCATGAAGATAGATCATAAGAATAACAAAAAAAAAAAAATCATAAGAAAAGTTATAAGAAAGATGAAATAAAGTGACAAAGAGATACGCTAGGATGTCCGTCAATTTCATAGTTCGGGTACTAGTTAAAATAAGACAAGACGCTAGTATGTCCGTCAATTTCATAGTTCGGATACTAGTTAATACAAGACAAGACGCTAGTATGTCCGTTAATTTCATAGTTCAGGTGCTAGCCAAATAAGATAAGTGAAATGAAGAATCTCATAAAACGTATAAGGAATTCACAAGATTTATAAGATGCACAAATAACTCACAAGACTCACAAGGTAATTGAAATACGTTTTGGGCAAAGCATGAACATAAAGTATGATTTAAAACGTGATGTTGGAGATTTACATTTGTTATTTTGTCTCAGCTTCTGCATTCTGATTATGTATATATGATGATGAACTGTACTACGCATAACATATTAATGTTATTACTATTGTTACTTAGTAGCCTGCACTCGCTGAGTATTCTATACTCAACTGTACCTATTGATGTCGACAGATGCACCTTACAATATATGAGAGTAAGAGCTTGCTCGGGATTGTCATCCAGATGTTAGGGGTCTTAACATGTGGCCCTATGGTTGGGTTGAGTGAGAGAAACATGTATTTTGAGATTTACTTTTGGGGATTTTCATGTAGGCTTGAGTTGGTAACTCAAGTGTTGTGCCTTTTATACTTATTGTAGTTTTTATTCAGTCGTTTGTTTATGTTAACACTTGGAAGAACATTTATATAGAAGAAATTTTCAGGTTCAATATTTGGCATGCCTTGTATACTATTTACAGGATGATTTAAGGATAAAACACGTTACTAAAGTATCATAACTCTTAGGTGATATTTTGGGCCGTGACAATATATATATATATATATTAGGGGTTCATTGTTTAAAAAAGAAAAAAATACCATCTCAAAGTCCCAGCATATTTGTCTTGCATTTAAAAGAATGCGATGACATTTAAAGTCCTGAGAATTCAGTCACAAAGTTTCAAGCACACGACACAAAACATTAGATCCTCAAGCTTGTGAAAAACCAGAGCCTATGACACATCAAACAAAACACTATTATTCCATCTAAGACTCAGTATAAATAAAGTAAATAACGTTTAAATCGGTTACAATAATCCTAACTAAACGACTCCTATATTTAAACATGAAATCATACGTTGCAAATATCAGTCCCATATCACGACCATTCTTACCAAATTAGAAAAATTATAACTACCCAAATTAGAAAAATAACTACGGAAGAAAATGATAAAATCTAACAAATAATAGAAGAACAATGACATACAAGATCAAGAAAATTGCATTGCCAATCCAAGTTACACACTCAATAGTCATCTCTATAAGGCAGGTAACAGATTCTTCTTTACAGAAGAGAAGGGGAATGTTAGTCATTTGATCATCCATGTTAAGTGTCGGTAACGGAGCCACTTAGCACCAACATGGATTCCAATGACCAAAGCTGCAACCAGCAATGGTGCTGGAAGTCTCATACTCGTTGCTGCAACTTCTACCTCAGTGTTTCCTTTGGAGAGTTTCTTTGAATGGTGAGAGATAACAAGAGTCAGATACAATGCCATCACCAACACCCTCACCCAAGGTTCTCCAACTGCGGCTAGCGCAGCAGCAACAGGTAGCACAGATGAAACCTCATCTCTCTTCTTAACAAACCGTGAATAACAGAATAATCCCACCAGAAGCAGCCAGAAGAGCAGTTCAGGGATGGAGCCCATTACGGCTGCAAAGCTGATTATACCAGATACCGCGAGAAGATATGTCTGATTGGTTACAGAGTTTGGGACTGCAGTCTCCGCCATGGCAAGTACAGTTGATGTCAACATGATGATAACCGTCAGCTCCGGAACAGGAGCAGATGTTACTATACCAGAGTAGATAGATCGAATGGTATATAGTGCAGTCTCGATACATCTGATCAGAGAAGTGATTGGATGACCAATGAAACTGAAGATAATGCCCAACACAAGTTTCAAGAGGTAACCCACGAAGTTGGCAATCCCGAATAGAGCCTTTTTCCAGTTAGAAAGTTCCCACAAGACTGTTCGCCACGCATAAATGGAGAAAGCCAGTGCTGTAAATCATTGGAAAGCAACAGAGTCAAAAGGTCATCAACATGTTTTTTAAAATATTTTTTTCCCCTCCATAAAAGACTAAAATTACATCTCAAGCAAGTCAAGTAGGATTTACTTGTTACAAATAAACCTATTTAAAGCTTGTCTTTCTTTTCCTTTTTAACCTTTAGAACTAGAAATGAAGATGGTGTTAGAAAGCTAGTACCCAGCTCCCTTCAACAGAGAAGATGCAAGTAACACCCTTTCTTGGGTCTCATTTCTTGACGAGAATAACAGACATGTTGGTCAATACTGTAGACCTGATGTCAATTTCAATTCACGCATGTATTATTCTACAACAGGCGAAATCCCCTAGCAATAGAAGTTGGATTTGAGACCTTTTATTCAGGTTCTGTTTGTTTAATTGGAAAATAGGAGTGGGAAACCATCTTCCTTGTGCTAGAGTCCTTGACACATAGTAAAATGAATCTTATTCTGTAAATTTACTCCAAATGCCCTCATTTTGATGGATATTGGTTCATGTAAATTTGGGTGGAAGTCATTTCCACCTCATTTCCTTCAAGGGTCGTTCTTTTGGTGAGACTTGTAAAGTCAGGCACTTTGCAAGTTTTGTCATTTGACAATATGCATTTTCTTTTGAGAACTAGATGTATAGTGTTTTTATCTCTTGGGTGGCAATTCCCGTAAGACTTCAAATGCAGCAAAATGAATGATTTCAAATCTCAACAAAAATGATAAGACTTGAAATTATGATGGTAAGAATTTAATTTGGTTAGAAACCTTGATAAAGTGCGTCAAATTTCATAACTACCATGAGAAAGTGAAAGTTCCAAGCTTTATAAGTCTCAACAAAAGAACAAACCCTAACAGCTCTTTTATTTTATTTTTCTTGCTTATTACTGCAATACTCTGCCTTCTGTGTTGATGATAAAGATAGCAAATATATCACTCTGGCTAGTTAATCCACTGGTAAATCTCTCTCTCTCTCTCCACAATACACAGATGTTCATCTGCAAATACGGAAAAGAGAAACCATCCCTCTCCCTTTCCTCTCCAGCAACAGCTAACATAACCTATCCCTCTCCCTATGGTCTGGCGATGGCTTATAGAACTCATTGCTCCTCCCTCTATCTCTCTTTGCAGGAGTTGACTAAACCCATCTCTTTCTCTCTCATCTCTAAAAATGGTTACACAACCTCCTTCTTCCCCCCATCTCTCTCCCTCTCTCTCTCTCTCTCTGATTTCATTTTTACTGGTTCATTTATTTGTGCCCTACAAAAAAATAAAACACCAAAAATAATTTTTAGTTGGGAAGTTTTTCCAGTTGTTTTGGCCCTTTTGAGGTCTCATTTTTTTTCCTTCCTTTTCTCTCCCCCTCCTCCTCTATTTGGTCCGAATAACCTGATTTATTAGAGGTTTTGATGCCATTTTAGCTGGAAAGCTTACAAGGAAATAAAGTCTTGACAAAGAGCAACGTGAAGTGTAAAAGGCTAGTGAACAAAGACATACCAAACATTTAACACCACCTTCTTGGTTCAAGAAGATCAAACTAGCTATATTCATGAGGTTTCTACAGGATGGTAATAGAATAAAGTTTAAACCACCCGAAACCACAATAAACAGTTCAGCCAATAACTTGGTGCACTTATAAAGTAAAACTCAAATCAAGGGAACCCAAAGACCATGGGATACAAACAGAGGTAAGAAACTACGCCTAATTAATGATACTCAAATCTCTGTTAACTTTTACAAACTAATTTTCTCATCTCTAGATTTTAGTCGTTGATGTAAAATTACACAAATTTTCATATTTAACTAGATAACAATATTTCTTCTTATACTGTCATAATCTATCCTGATCCATTTATTTTCATGTTCAGATATTTAAAATCAATAATTCAGGGGTCTAGGTCATGGGGCACCAACTTAGGCTCACCTAACGAGTCAGAAAAATCTATTGTTGTGCCCATTGTTAGGAATCTTAGGTTTATGGGCATTCCTGATGCCCTTGCAAAATCCCATGTCAGTACAAAATTATAATGCTTCCATTGAGCATTTTCGAAGAGAGTAATGACATAAGAAGGTACCAAAGGAGCTTTGAGTTTATGAATTTCAGTAACAAATAGAGACACAATTCCTTAATTGACACTGTTCCATCTAGAGCTGTATCATGAAAAAAATGAATTAAAAAAGAACATTAGATGACAATTGCTCTTAAAGTTGTTTATATGGTTAAATTTTTTGTTTTTTGTTTTCTTTTTTGTAAGCAGTAGTTAAACTAAGGCTCACGAAGAAGATGAACCAAAAAGAAAATAATCCCAACAAACGAAAATAATGTCCTATGATATAGCTACTAATCTACAAATAAGATCGCAAAACAGAAAGCACCCCGCCTCCTCAAAATCACTCCTAAGTCCTAATAGAGCACCAAGATATCAAGAGCTGACGAATTCTCAAATAGACTCGCTCCTCGACTCCTCCGAAGATGCAATGTTATAAAAAAACCCTCTTATTCCTTTCATTCCAAATAGACCACCCTATATCCCCGGTAACATAGCCCACACAACAGAAGTTAGAGCATTCAAGTTAACCAAAATCCAACAAGATAAGAAGTCCTGAAAGGAGCCAGGCGAGATTCAAAGGATCCCCAGCCAATAAAGGAACTGACTCCAGGTGACAAGGATGGATGCAAAGGGGCAATGTAAACCATTATCCACCCTCAATTCTTTAACTGGTTGAATGTGAGAATCCTGACAATGCTAAACGGATATTAATGGGCATCGAAGTTTTATTAAAGCTAATTTTAATTATTCCAGAAATGCTAAAAGAATGTAATTGGATACGAAATGCTGCAAACATAAGAAACCCTTGATGAATCTTAAAACAATAACCATTGAAAATTCATGAGATTTACATACCTATCAACCATGGCCACCTTACAGGACGATCTGGAACTTCCTTTGTCAGATACCTGAACCGCGAAGGCATTGTACTCTGACCTCGAGCTTCTTCTGCTTCATCAACGGCAATCTTTGATTCTCCTTCCCCATTTTCTGCACCAGTAATAAACCCTAACTTTCTCCCGAACGAAAACCATACAGGTTTTGCAGAAAACCCTAATAAATCAAGAGCTGAGTTGGACTTTAATGGCTGAATTCTACCCGGAGAAGAGCGAAACTGAGGACGATGATTACAATGACGAGCGTAGAAACGAATCTGTGAAGTGTTTCTAAGAGAAACGAAAGGAGATTTCTGAGGTAAGTTCGGAGATGAGAGAATAGGAATCGACATTGACGTTGCTTAGATTACAGAGCTTCCGCCATTTTCAGCTATGAATAGAAGGCAAGAGGTGCAGAAATGTGGGGTTTATCGATACAGAGAGGCTTTAGTTTAAACAATGCCAGTTTCTTTCATAACAATTACGAAATGTGTCCAAATTTAGGGGTTTATTCGAGCCGAGCTTGGCCAAGTTTGTGCTTGGCTTGAGTTGGATACGAGTCTAGGGCCGTCAACGGATCGGATTCGGACTGGATCTGCCTAGATCCGAATCCGATCCGATTAAGAATCCGACTGATCCGAATCCGATCCGAGATCCGTCGGATCATGAAGTAACCGATCCGAATCCGATCCGATTATATATCGTCCAATCCGAATCCGATCCGATCCGAGTAAGGTTAATTTTTTTTAAAAAAATCTATTTTAATAATAAAAAATCTAATAATACCTTAATTAATACTAATTAATGTTAATTTTTTTTAAAATTAATATTTTATACATAGAAAATCTAAATAATATATTTAAAATAATTAAAAATTATTATTATTATCGGATCAGATTTTAATCGGATCACCCTATATCCAGATCCGATCCGATTATAATCGGATTCCACCGATCTGATCCGAATCCGATCCGACGGATCACATATAGGGTCCAAAGTCCGGCTAATCGGATCAGATCCGGATCATGGTCCGGTCCATTGACAGCCCTAGATACGACCCCGAATGATTAGGCATGAGCTTGGCTTTGAACAAGCTTGGTAATGATGGAATAAACTTTATTCGAGCCGAGCTCACATTAGCTCAAGCTTACTCATTGAAAGAGTAATGGTAGGGTCTATTTTCCGGTCATGAAATTATTTTATTTAATTTTATATAATTTTAATAAAAATATTTATTAATAAATTATAACATAAAAAAACAAAAAATTAATATATTCATATATAAAAATTATATTTGAGAGTAGTCTTTCAATATAAAAAATAAAAAGTTAAACCAAAGTTTTTGGTTAAACTTTTTTTGTTATTATTATCTTTTAAATTGATTTATTACAAATTAAAATTATTAAAATTTGTAATAAAAATGTTTAAAATATTATTTTGCATTAAGATAAATAATAATATTAAAAATATATTGTTTATATATATATATTTCGAGCGGTCGAGCTCAAGCCGTATCGATCCCTAAATGAGCCGAGCTTCATGCCAAACCGAATCAAATGAGGTCTTACTTGAGCTTCACTTGTATGTATAAACATTTGAGTTCAATTAAAAGTTTGGCTTGATTGGTTTGAACTGAAATATCAGCTTGAGCTTGCTTCAAACGAGCTGAGCCGAGTCGAGTCATCGAGTTAGCTTGACTCGAGTGCAGCCCTAATTCCGAGTACACTTGGGGTCGGTCTACCATTCATAGCTGCAGACGTGGCAACATCAAAAAGGGTCTGGCCTATTGATGGTTCCTGGTAGACCCATCGTCAAGACAAAGGACATAGTTGTCAATATTAAAAGGACAAGGACAATATGCGGAACACCATTGAAGGTTTCGACTTTCCACTCCCTTCCTGCTATTTTAAATTCCCCGCCACCATTTGCTTCCTAGCAACACCTCATCAGGTCGCTCAGTTGCAGAAAAATCCCAAAATCACTTACAGAAGAAACACAAGGTAAAAGCTTCTCATTTTCTCTATGATTTTTACTTGATTTACTTCTATTGTGCGATCATGTCCTCCTTCCATCTCTGTTTCTTCGATTCTCTAAGATATCGTCGTTCTAGGTTTTCCCTTCTAGCTTTCATTGATTCTGAAACTTTCGATCTATTGAAATCCGAAGTTTTTGTATTCATACCTTTTCTTGTCTAGCAGTTTGTATTCCATGATTCTTACATTTCTAGGGTTTCTCAGTTTTTTCCCCTTTTAATTTTGTTCCCGCTGAGTCCAAACTCTGGATATTTCTTTTTTAGGGTTAATGAACTGAATGAAAATTTTATATGGTTCATCTGGCTTCTAACCTAAAAATTGGAGTTATAGAAAATTGTTCAATTCAAGTTTAGAATTTGAAAGACCATTTTCCAATTTAAATTCGAGCTTTTGGGCCCTGGTTTCTTCTACTGGCGATAAATAATTACAGTGTTACTCTCTTTGTAGGATCTAAGAAGGTGCAGATTCAACAATGGGAGACTCTTCAAGGTAAAATCTGTTTTCTCGGGTGTTTTTGGCTAATATAAGAGAGAGACTAATAATTATGTTTTAATGGAAAGTTTTGTAGTAAAAATTCTAATTAGTGACACAAAATTTAAAATTCTAAGAAATTGTTGTAGTACAAATTATTAGAATATACAAAAGAGAATTGATTTGGGCACTCTATGTATTTGATAATTAAGGTTCACCTCCCAGTGAAAGGACAAAACTTCCTAATTCAATAGTTGTCATGCTCAATGCAATAAGGGCACTCCTTTCACCGAGAGTGGATGCCTCATTTATAAGAAAATGATGCCCCCAGATCACTACCCTTTCTTACCATTGCCTTTTTTCAGTGTGTTCGATTGATTATATAAAGGTATGTGTCAAAACTGTAATATTCTACTTATAGCATCATATAATCAACAGAATATTGCTGTATGTGTCGCATGAATTCTCTCTCATTTGAGCATCCGTCATGGAGACAGGAGAGATCTCCTTGCTTTGCAATCAGTCCGATCATGTGACCCTAACAATATGGTCACTTGCATTGATTCTGCAATCCCTGAAAATAAACCTCATCGCAGTGACTCATGAGACATCCATTTATTGCTTGATTTAAGATAAGTGATCACCTTTATAGCTTCTTTGCATACAAATTTCATTGTACTGGAAATTTTTATTTGCTTGTTTTTGTTGGTCTTGATCCGTGTTTAATTTGAGCTGCTACCTATAAGAGAGATTCATTTAGGTAGGATATTTCTATTTCATTGCACCGAATTTTTATTTTCTTCTTTTATATAATAAAAGAAACTTTCAGGGAGGATGCTAGCGATACACTTCGTGTTCTTGTTGCAACTGATTGCCATCTGGGCTACATGGAGAAGGATGAAATACGCCGGCATGATTCATTTGAGGCATTTGAGGAGATATGCTCAATAGCCGAGCAGAAACAGGTAGTAGTCATTTCCATCCCTATTCGATATGCTTGTAGTATCTCTCATACACATTATTCAATATTTTCCTGTCCTAAAATGGTCTGCTGCTTCTAATCTCCTCCATAGCCAAGCAGAAACAGGTAATGGTCATTTCCATTCCTATTCGATATACTGGTAGTATCTCTCATACACATTATTCAATATTTTCTTGTCCTAAGGTGGTCTGCTTCTACTTCTGTTTCCCACAACTGGCCTTACTTCTGCTTCCAAGTTCTTCCAAAAGCAAATGCTAATATTCTAGCTGCCAACAACTTGGTGTTGCACTTGTACAAACTTATTTTGATTTCCATTTTATAGCTGGTAATAGGTTCCATTAATTCTCAAGCCTAAAATTTAAAGCCAAAAAATATGAATCAAAAAGCCCAAGACCAGTGTAGTCAAAGTGTCCCCTAGGCATCGAGTAGGCGATTTCCTTGCCTAGACCCTAGCGCATAATCCAGGTCTAGACTAGCACTTGTTAAAGAACTTAAGATGGGATAGCCTCGTCTTCTTGATAATAAAGTGCTAATGACAAAGGTATATATATATATATATGGAACAAAGGATTATCCCGGATCTACACCGAGGTATTGACGGTGATTCTCAAATATCGCAGAACATATACACACACACACACACGCAACAAATGTTACTTAACCGATTTTGTCTCTCCGCATCTGGCTTTCTCTCCCCCTTTCTCCAAACTAGTGTTTTAATAACCGGATCAAATTGGCTGGTTGAATTGGGAGCTGGTCTGGTATATGTTTTTTGAATTCTAAATAACCGAGAAATTCTAAAACCTTAATTTTTTTTCAATAAAAAAATGTAGGAACCAGCTGGTTGAATTGGTGACATGTTCAAAGGACCGGCCTCTCGATGCTTGCCCAATTTTAAGTCACCGATTTGGAATTTCTTGAAGATTCCGGCCAAACAGCCCGGAAACTTAAAAATTAAAGAAATTATTATTAGTATCTCTTTTATGCATTAAATGAGAAAAAAGATTTGATATAGGTTTTTAAAGAGGAGATTGGGGAAAAAACCTAGGGTTTGGTGAATGGTGACCAAAAACTGTTTTCTAACAAATCAGTGTTTTGAAACATATTTTCTGCAGGTATAGATTTTTTGAACATTGATGTAGCCTGCGGTCGAACTGGACCAAATCGGCTGGTCGAACAAGGTACTGGCCAGCCAACCGGCTCGACCCCCGGTTTAGTTATTAAAACACTGCTCCAAACTATTCTCTTTACGTTCGGTAGTGTTAATTTTGTCTTATGTATGCTGTATATGTAATTTTAATATTCAATAATATATGAATATCATATATCTCTATACTTTAATATATAGAATAAAGTATGGTAGCCTAGGCATCATCTAAGCAACACCTAGGCAATGCCTCGCCTAGATTACCCCTATCGCCTTGGGGGTTGCCTGGATGCTTTGATTACATTGCCTGAGACTATGGGATTAAATATTATCTAGTTTTTAGTTGTTTCTATTCTGACCTTTAAAACGTCATTGGATTTCACTAAAATATCCACATTTTTTTATATTTATTATCTGTTAATTTATACTAATTTCAGTCTGGTCTCAGGTAGACTTCTTACTTCTTGGTGGTGATCTTTTCCATGAGAATAAGCCTTCAAGGTCGACGTTAGTAAAGGCCATTGAAATCCTCCGTCGTTATTGTCTCAATGATCAACCGGTGCAGTTCCAAGTTGTCAGCGATCAGACTGTGAACTTTGCAAACAAGTAATGTCTTCTTTTGCATCCATTCTTTTGGACTCAACATTGTTTAAAGTCCAGAAATTCAGGACATTAGTTTGCTAACAGTGTGTTTGACTCTGCTCTTTTACCTGTTAAACCTACTCCATGCCATCACTTTGGGATCCAAAGACTTAATTTACCCAAAACTTGGTTCAGTTAGCTGAGTTTTTAATCTGAATCCTTGCTGTCCTGTGACAGCACTTCTGGTTCTCTTTTCATGCAGCTGTCCCATTTGAAAATTTGAGACAATGAGGAGCTTACCAAGTTTGTATTGTATTTTGCCTTTCGTTCTTAAACTAACTAGAATAGAAAAACGTCTTGGTGGTTTATTAGAATAGATTTTCCTCAATTTTTATGTTATTTTGGAGGTTCTTTTTTTTTTGGCTGGAAGTTCACAATTTTTTTTTTCTTGTATTGATTTATTACCTATCTTTTTTTTTTCCTTCTGAATTTCTTGATAAGCATTAAACTTTCTGCATTTTTTTAATAAATCAACAAGCAATTTTTATTCATTTATAGAAAAGCAGTCTTTAAACTCTTGTTGCTTGTGATTTGTTTAACAGATTCGGCCACGTAAATTATGAAGATCCCCACTTCAATGTTGGCCTGCCGGTGTTCAGTATTCATGGAAATCACGATGATCCTGCTGGAGTGGTATGGGGCATAGAATAAAATTATATAATTTCATATCTTTGTATCCATTGACCGCATGAGTGCTTTCACCGATTCATGATGTCTCTGCCTTGTTTGTAATATATTTCAAAATTCTGTGCCAATGTCCTAGTGAAACTTGGACATATTTTGTCATGGAGATTTCATTATTTCTAGATCATTATTGAAGTGGGATAGAGAAGTTTTGATCTAATCTTCTATAGGAAAAAAAAGATTTAGCATTGGGTTAGTGATAAAATATAAAACAGTAACTATAATCCGACCATGTAAACTCCATGTTTATGGCCTTTTAGTAAGTCTGGTTCTTTTATCTTTCAGAGTTTATTGCTTTAGTTTTGAGCCTTTGACAGTCTAAACTTTAAAGGACCAGCCTTGTGCACTACCCTTCTAAAGTGTCCACTTAAGCCTCCATGCGGTTCAGTGATAGTCTTTTCTCATAAAAATCCTTTGTATGTGCATAAACTATTATGTGAAAATGAACGCTAAAGCAGTCCTTATAAATACCAGTTAATACGAAGCTGCTTATTGTCCCTGCTTATGTTGAGGGGGATTCTAAACTTATTTTGACTTCAGAATTTAGTATTAAGACTTAAACGTTGACTGATTCCTTAGATGAATAATTGAAGAAAATGGGCTATAATAGGTAAGAAACAACAGTTACTTATGAATGTGGAAGTGTAGAACCACAGATACTGTCCTGGAGTGTTGTAGTAGGAGTTACATATTAAACTTCACTCGTGATGCACCTCATGGTTGTTTGTGCAGCTACCAACATATTTAGTTTCAAATATCAATAAATGCTTTTGTGATCCAAACAATTGCTTTCCTTTTCTGTTTATTTAAATGCAGATAAGGCATTGATTGATCTCCTTTGATCTTCATAGAATGCTTTTTCATGGGCAGTTCCCGCTACAATGAACATTTTGTTCTATGCTGTGGTGACAGGACAACCTTTCTGCAGTGGATATCCTTTCTGCATGCAATCTTGTGAACTATTTTGGGAAAATGGTTCTTGGAGGCTCTGGTGTTGGTCAAATCACTCTCAACCCTATACTTATCAGGAAGGTATGTCACTAAGATTTTACTAATGGGAGTTATCTTCTTTACAGTATGACTTAATTTTAAATTCTTACTCTGTATGAATCCCAGGGTTTAACAGCTGTGGCTCTGTATGGCCTTGGGAATATTAGAGATGAACGTCTCAATAGAATGTTCCAGGTACTTTCCCGTTTGATATTTAGAACTGTTCTCTTTTCAGCTGTTTGACTTCAAAGATTTCAGGTTCTATTTCTCACATGTTTGTTGGGTTTATTATTTGGTACCTCAGACACCACATGCTGTACAATGGATGCGGCCTGAAGCTCAAGAAGGGTGTCAAGTGTCAGACTGGTTCAACATTCTAGTACTTCATCAAAACAGGTTAGACATTGTCTTAGAGATTGCATTTACTCACATTTGAAAAGATGAGCTAGATTCGTCTTGATCTTCTGAGATCTAACCTCGAAATATTGTGCACTTAACGTACTTATGTACACCAGCCCTTGAGGAAGATATGGGTGTGCTCCTTGTAAAGGGGAGATCCTGGGAATTGGATCGATCCGTGCAGGTAGTGTGTGTGAAGAACCCCTAGGGTGATGTTGGCGGTGGCTCACACACCCACTAACCAGTCGACTAACTACTAACCAACCAACTATGTTCTACTGATTTTTTTAAACCTACTTATGTTATATGCAGAATAAAAACAAATCCTAAAAATGCGATAAATGAGCATTTCTTGCCGCGTTTCTTGGACTTTATAGTGTGGGGGCATGAACATGAATGTCTTGTTGACCCTCAGGTGCCACTGAATATAATTTTTTTCCCTTGGCTAACTTTTATGATATCGTATTAAAGGATAATTCTGATTGCAACAGGAAGTTCCCGGGATGGGCTTCCATATTACTCAACCAGGTTCTTCTGTCGCAACATCACTGATTGATGGAGAAGCAAAGCCTAAACATATACTTCTCTTAGAAATTAAGGTTGTTTTGGTGCAAATTCCTGTTTCGATCATTTCATTTTTATACAAGCAGAATAGGCTGTCCTTTTTGTTTCTATATTGCATTTGATACTGATGCATTCTGATATAGGGAAATCAATATCGTCCAACTAAGATCCCATTAAAGTCAGTGAGGCCTTTTGAATATGCTGAGGTAAGCCAATGCCATTTTATGTTAATTTGTAAAGACATTTTTGTTGAACTAGTCAATTCTTTTGATGTAGGTTGTATTAAAGGATGAATCTGACATTGATCCCAATGACCAAACTTCTGTTCTTGAACATTTGGACAAAGTGGTAAGAGCTATTTCCTCACCCTGACGATGGATGATGGACTTTGGAGGTCTTTGTTTTCCTTTTAGTTGCTGCAATGGTAATACATATACTGCAGCAACAGATCATTTTTATATCAATTATATTTTAATAAGTTGAGATTGTTTTAGGTCAGAAATCTGATTGACAAATCTAGCCAGAAGGCTGTCAGCAAATCAGAGCTCAAGCTTCCATTAGTCCGTATAAAGGTGATACTATTTTTAGCTTCAGTTGTATATGTTTTCCAAATGATGTTCTCATGAAAGTTTATTCTTAATTTTCAATATGTCAATGCTTAATTCTTCCTCGATATCCCTGTCTAATGGAAAAGTATAAAAATCTAGGTAAGATGCATCTGTGTTTAAATCTTCGAAGTTTATCCTTTTTCACTAAAGAAAGGAGCCTGAAGTCTTATATATGTCAACAAGTGAAAATGATGAAAATGGTTCCTTATTTGGACCAATTATTTAATGCCGGTTTATTCACATCTAATTAAAATTCCAAATATTGTAGGTAAAAAGTTTGCAAATAATTTCCATTTGTTTCAAATATATGCCCCAATTATATGATTTATTGAAGTATTTAACTAATTTGCTTAATTACTGGCTATGATCTAAACCTTATATAGATGGATTGATGTCATGGAATCAACCATGTTTTACCCATGCCCAGCCAATTTTGCTAGTAGGAACTCCAAGTCGTTTTGATGACTATGATGCAGAGTTTATACCACATCCTCCCTGGTTCAGCTCTTTTTTGCCATTTACAAATACTTTATTTTCACTTCTTCATCCTATGCAGCCTAATGGTTGAAAGGCAGATAAAGTTTTTGTAGTTTAAGGTTTGCATGTCAATTAATGAAGCCTTTATATTGATGTTGTCCTTGGTGAATCAATGGTTGATCTTAACAGAAAAAATTTCTCACTTTTCAAAATGTCTGTTTTGAGGCTTTTGATTATTTTATTGGAATTCTGCTCAATTATGATAACAGTCTATGGTATAGAAGTGTACTATTACTTTTCATTGTGGCATGAACATACTAGCTTCTGTGTTTGTTTGACAGGTAGATTATTCTGGATTTATGACAATAAACCCTCAAAGGTTTGGGCAAAAGTATGTGGGCAAGGTACCTCCATTTTATTATTCATTGTGGATAAGGAAGCTATTGTTTATCTTTCTTGAGTATCACTTTTTAAAGATGGATAATTATTCTTAGATTTTGTAGGTTGCCAATCCACAAGACATTCTTATTTTCTCAAAGGCTTCTAGAAAAGCTCGAGCTGAAGGTAAATTAAGTCATCTATTGGGGCTTCAGGTGACTCTTTGTATTGTTTGACTACCTGATCACTTGGGATTAAATGGCACATTTTAGAAAATGAAATACACTATATATAAGCTCTTCTATAGTAATGCCACTTTGTGTTTTAAAAGACGGTGATGCTTATCTATTGGGACGAGGCTCAAGGAAAATGCTTCATGGCTCGATCTTAGAGGTTCAAATCCCATTCGTCATGTGTTGAGGCTGTCCTTATCTAAGGCGTGCACTGCATACATAAATCAAAATTAGGGTTATAGACACATAATTGAGATGTAAAAATCATTTCCTTCTCGTATCATTTGTTTATCTGCTTAAACTATCGTGACTTCTTTTCAACTATTTTTTGAAGTCAAAATCCGCTAACAAGTTTTTTAGAGAAGCAAATGATAGAGTCCCTAGATAATTAATTTGGTGGGTTTTGAGGAAGAAACGAGTCCCGAGAAAATATATCCATTAAGGATATGTATGAGGGAGTGGTAACTACCGTGTTAAAAATTGGCGGTTAGACAAATAAGTTTCTCAAAACAATAGTGTTACACTAGGGGTAAGCTATGAGAGTGGAATTCCTTAGGTTTATGTTTTAGGGTTTGAAGGAGGAAGAAGAAGAAGAAGAGAAAGAGGAAAAGAGTAGAGAACTTAATGTTTCTCTCTCCATCATATTCTATTAATAGGTAGGGTTATAAGTATGCCCCTAATTACAAGTATGCTTAATATTCTACACTCCCCTTCAAGCTGGTATGCAGATATTACAAATGCCGAGCGTGCCAATTATTTTAGTAAACTGTGTATGATCAAGACCCTTGGTCAAAATATCAGCAAGTTGGTCATCGGTCTTCACAAATGGAGTGCAGATGAGACCTGTCTTCAGCTGTTCCTTGATGAAGTGTTTGTCCACCTCAATGTGTTTGGTTCTGTTGTGTTGAACTAGATTGTGAGCAATGCTGATTGCCGCCTTGTTGTCACAATACAACTTCATAGGACCCTGAATGGGGGAGCTTCAGGTTGGTCAAGAGAATGTGAAGCCACAAAATCTTACATAATCCACGAGCCATCGATCAAAACTCTGCCTCTGCACTAGATCTGGCCACTACAGACTGTTTCTTACTTCTCTATGTGACTAGATTACCACCAATGGACTGTTTCTTACTTCTCCATGTGACTAGATTACCACAAAAAACGTACAGTAACCAAAAGTGGAGTGCTTATCTGAAACAGATCTAGCCCAGTCTGTGTCAGTGAAAACCTCAATATGGAGATTACCGGTACGGGCATACAACAATCCTTATCTTGGAGCAGACTTGAGAAACCTCAGAATCCTATACACCGCATCCAAGTGGGTTGAGGTAGGAGCATGCATGAACTGGCTCACCACACATATGGTATACGCAATATCAGGACGAGTGAGTGAGAGATATATCAATCTCCCTACTAGTCTCTGATATCTCCCTACTTCGATAAACTTGTCACCAATGACTTCGCCAAGCTTATAGTTTGGGTCAATGGGAGTGTCACAAGGCTTACAGCCCATCATACCAATCTTATGTAGGAAGTCAAGGACATATTTGCACTGAGATATAAAGATACCTTTTATGGACCTAGCAACCTTAATACCCAAGAAATATCTCAACTGGCCTAGATCCTTGATTTCAAATTCTTTTTCAAGTAGGCCCTTCAACTTCTACATTTCCTCCTGGTCATCTCCAGTCAGCACAATGTCATCTACATAAACAATGAGTGCAGTCACCTTTTTGCCATTGTGCTTGATAAACAAAGTATGGTCAGCTTGACTTTGTTTGTAGCTATTTCTAATCATGGCTAGGCGAAAACATTTTGAACCACGCCCTAGGGGACTGCTTAAGCCCATACAAGGCCTTCTTCAGTCTACACAGCTTCCCTTCAGCTACAGGATAGTTAAGCCGAGGAGGAGGTTTCATGTATACTTCTTCTTCCAAGTCACCATGGAGAAATGTATTTTTCATATCGAATTGCATAAGTGACCAATCCAAGTTGAATGCAAGAGATAAGAGAACTCTTATTGAGTTCATCTTTGCTACAGGAGCAAACGTCTCTTGGTAGTCGATGTCATATGTCTGTGTATACCCTCTTGCAACGAGTCTGGCTTTGTATCTTTCCACTGACTCATCAGACTTATGCTTTACAGTGAACACCTATTTGCACCCCACTGGAACTTTGCCTCTTGGTAAATCGACCATCTCCTATGTCTTATTCTTTTCCAGAGCCTGCATCTCTACTGCCATTGCTACTTTCCATTCTGACTTAGAAAGAGCATCTGCAACACTGCGAGGAATAGACACAGAAGACAAAGCCATGGCAAAGGTACGATACGAGGGAGATAGTGAACCATATGACACAAAGTTAGAAATAGGGTGTTGTGTGCAAAAGAGAACATCTTTCCTATGAGCAATATGAAGGTTATAATCAACAAGGGAGATATGTATATTACTTGGATTTGAGGAGGATTCATGGCAGGGCATATGAAAGTTTTCTTTGTTAATATCCGTCATCCAAACCCCACGATTTGGATTCCTGGAGAAAACCTGCACCTCACTTTGTTTTCCTCCATCTACTTTTTGGTCCCCTCCATCTATGTTTTCATCATTTTTCCCATTACTAGTTACCGGAAAATCCCCTGGATCAATAGGAACAGGTAAAGGAGAAGGAGACATCTCTTCAACACCAATGGTCTCCCCCTGAAGAGAAGTCTCATTCACAGAATAAAAGGGGGTGTATTAAAAAAAAGTAACATCCATAAAAACAAGGCATCGTTCAGAAGGGGGATGATAACACTTGTACCCTTTCTGGCTTGAAGCATACCCAAAAAATAAACACTTGAGTGTCTTATGATCAAGTTTGGTACGCGCCGATTTGTCAATATGCACAAAACACAAACACCCAAAGATTTTGGGTGGAAGAGGAAACAAGGAGGGAGATGAAGATAGAACATCAATAGGACTTTTGAAACCCAAAATTCTAGTGGGAATGCGATTCATAAGATAGGAAGCAGTCTGAAGGGCATCAGACAAAAAACGTTTAGGAACGTTCATGCCAAACAAAAGAGCATGAGTGATTTCCAATAGGTGACAGTTCTTCCTCTCAGCAACACCATTTTACTGGGGAGTATCAACACAAGTAGTCTGGTGGATAAATTTCATGATCGCGGAAGTAGGAGAAGAGAGTAGTAGACAAATACTCTCCACCACTATCAGAATGAAGGATCTTTAACTTAAAATCAAATTGAGTTTCAATCATTTTATGAAAAGATTGAAAAACAAAGCAAACATTACTCTTCTGTTTCAACAAGTAAACCCACGTTACTCTAGAGAAATCATCAACAAATGTAATAAAGTAATGAAACCCACGAGAGGAAGTAATAGGAGCAAGACCCTACACATCAGAATGAACAATGTAAAAAGGTGAATTACTAAAATTACCATGAGCAGGATACGAAAATCGGCATTTTTTTGCAAATTCACAAGTTTCACATTGAAGTTCAGACATAGAAACAGAAAGAAAAGGAAACAATTTCTTTAACATAAAAAAGGATGAGTGGTCCAAACGTTTAACAACTGTATAATGTGGCGGTCACGACTACTACTACTGCTAGGCCCATCACGAACTTGCTGAACAGGAGAAGCCACTAGTGAGGAACTATCTAACAAGTACAATCCCCTCTCCTCATAGCCTCTACCAATCGTCCTCCTTGTCTCCAAGTTCTGAAAGACACGGTGAAAGGGAAAAAAGATGACACTATAATTCAAGGACTTGGTTAAGTGAGTCACTGACAACAGTTTAAAACAATATTAGGAACATGAAGAACATATGATAAAAGGCATAAATGGGGTAGTAGAGGTGCTACCCTTCCCCAAAATTTGCTCATACTTGTGGTTAAGGCCAGCTAACAACTCGTAGACCCTGTGTTCATCAACATACTTCTTATACCCTACGACATCTTCAGTGCACTGAGCCGTATAAATATGAAACATGTCAAATTCTTTCCACAGACGGCGAAGAGTAGAGTAGTACATGGCCAGAGAAGTATCACCCTGTCTCAGTTGCCCAATACACTGGCACAACTCATAAGCTCTAGCAAGTGTGCCCCCCTCAGAGTAAGTCTGCTTCACAGCATCCCATATCTCCTGGGCTGTGGAGAGAAGGATATATCCATTGCTAAGATCCGAAATCATGGAGTGGAGAAGCCATGACATGATTGTAGCGTTCTTGGCTTGCCATTTCTTGAAAGTAGGATTGGTAGCCGGAGACTTCTTATTCTTGCCAGTTAGATACTCCGTCTTACCCTTCCATGTTATAAACAACATGGCCGACTAAGACCGTGCAAGATAATTGTTGCCATTCAACTTCACGGTAGTGATTTGAAGGCTAGGGGAGTCACTATGTCCCAAATGCAAGTAACTTTCATCAGAAGTCGGAGCCCAGGAAGATTGAATAACCTCAGAATCACCCATCTTTTGTCAACTAAGGACTGATTTGCACAAATCTAGCCCTTGAACACACTATTAGCACGTACCACAAGGTTCTACAACCCAAAATAACAAACACCAATGGTCCAATGACCAAAAAACACCTCAAAAGTAAGTGAACACCTCCTCAAATACCTTGAGGGCACCCAAACTTCATCATATAGCATTTATAATCCATCTAAACATCATCCATGAAGGTTAAAATGCGAAAAAGGGGATTAAAAAACCCCAAAAAATAGCATCTGCTGGAAAATATAGAGGAGAAAAAAGCTCGCTGGAGCTCCGACGAGATTCTGATCGCCAGGAAACCGGTACCAAAGGGTCTAAAATTTTGAGGGGGATCTTTCACTACCAATTTCCCCAAGTTAAATCCCCCCTACAAGGAGAATTTCTGACTAGTTCGCAAGAGGATTTCTCAGAATTTTTTTCACCAAAAATTCTCAAAAACTCACTTAAAATCTCCAATAAATCTCGAAAAAATCACCATAATTCTTCTAAATAGTAGATCTACCAGATCCAAAAATAAAACACACAAAAGATTTCCCTTGGATGGCGTCATACTGATGCCATCATGACGTTTGCCATACGGCTGCTTATGTCAGCAGCTGCCGATGGGTTTGTTCTTCTTCTTGCTCTTCCTTTGTGCTTTAAGATGCTATAATACCAAGTGGAGTTCCTTAGGGTTAGGTTTTAGGGTTTGAAGGAAGAAGAAGAAGAAGAAGAGAAAGAGGAAAAAAGTAGAGAACTTAATGTTTCTCTCTCCATCATATTCTATTAATAGGTAGGGTTATAAGTAGGGTTTCCCCTAATTACAAGTATGCCCCTAATTACAAGTATGCTTAGTATTCTAAAATGAGTCCGAATTTTTTACAATGGTTATGGATGAACTGATAGCTTATATTTAAAAGGATGTCCTTTGGTGTATGTTTTTTGCAGGTGGCATGATATTAATTGATGAAACAAAAGATGTGGTAATTGCAAACTTGAATTATAGAATGATACTTTGGAATAAGGTTTTAAAATAAGTCAGAACAAGGCAGAATATATATAGAATGTAACTTTAGCGAGAACACGAATAAGTTGGAGGCGGTAGCTAAGATATAGGAATAAGAGATATCTTAAAGCAACTAGTTCCAGTATTTCAGCTTGATTATTCACAAGGATAGAGAGATTGAACTTTGAAGAGGGTGTTGCTCATAAAATTAGAGCTTGAGGGATAAGTAGAGATCTACTTCCGAGTGTTAAATTACTGATGCATTCCGATCAAAACTAAAAGAAAAATTTTATAGGACAAGAATAAGATCAACTATGCTTTATGGAGCATAGCTTTAGACTACGAGGAAGCAACATATTAATAAAATTAGTGTAGCTGAGATGAGGATGTTGAAATGGATGAGTTGAAAGACGAGGATAGATAAGATCAGAAATGAACTCATTTAAGCATGAAAATAAAAATCGCCGGAACCGATACGAAATGGGCGATACGTATAGGTATCAGTAGTCTCCTATATGATATTTATACAGATACGAAACAGGCGATACATATTGTTTATAAGTTATTTGTTTTAAATCATTATGTAATTGTAATTATGTTTGCTACTTTGTTTTTGAGTCGCTTCTCATGACTTTATATTTGGTTCCTATTACTTATTTAATTTTTAAAAAATTTAATTTGGTTTTTTATATTTTTTTCTTAAATAAGAGAATTTTATATGTATCGTCTGAAACCGATACGCATAGGTTTTGATTGGGACTGATACATCATTTGAAACCGTATTTTTAATCCTTGCATTTAAGAGAATCTGGGAGTGACTCAAATATGTAATATATTAAAGGAGAATTGACTGAGATGGTTTGTACACGTTCAACGAAGTCTCCTAACGGCCCGAAAAGGAGTAATTGGTGCAAGTTGAAGGCTGTAAAAATGCGAGTGGAAGGCCAAAAATGATGTAGATGGAGATAGTAAAGAAATATTTGATCACATGCGAATCGCCATATAACCTGTGAGGGGAAAAAATTCCGAACGGACACGCGTCAGCAGCAGCTACTTCCACGTCCTGGTTTACTGGTAGAAGGTTGGAGCGGAGGGTGTGGCACCCTGACCTGTACTCCGATGGTAAAGTCAGTAGGGGTAGAAGATGGTGAACAGTAAGCACAAGAACAAACACTGAAAAATACTCAAGGCACTAGGAGCACTGAACATGTATTCTCGGATCTGGGTTAATGATCAAGTGTCTTGTGCACTAAAAATCACGGGGTTTTTATAGGGCAAGGCTGGTATGGCCATCGATGACCATGGATGGCCATAGGTGTCCATACCACGTGTCTTAGCACTCATTGCCAAATATCTGAGATATATCTGCCGTCGGTTGCATTACACGTGAGAGCCTCCTCTAAGTCCAATCGGACGGGATCGGACGGTACGCAGAAGTGACCAGCATTAAATGCCAAGACAGTGCTTTCGGCACGAAACGGCGAGTTCGGCACACTTGTCGGAATTATGGATCACCTCCTGATCACTTCCTCCTACGAGTCGGTCTCGTTGTTGACCCAAGCTCGGTTACGGCGTAGATGCCTCAAAACACAGCACGACCTCGTTGTCGGTGAGACAACGGTCTCGTTGTTCGCGCAACGACAACGACGTTGTCAAGAGCACAACGTTCACGTTGTGCTTTAGACAACGAGCACGTCGTCAAAGTCACAACGGAAACGTTGTTCTGCAAGAGAACAAAGACGTCGTAATGCGCACAACGGGATCGTTGTGCATAGGACAACGTGTGACCCCGATATTTTAAGCACGTGACCCCAACTTGTGTCCACGTGTCACTTTCGTGAACAAAACGACAAAAACGAGCTCGTCCCTCAACGCTGAGTTGGTTTTACGAATTTTATCCGTTACAATTTGCCCCTTTATGATGCTTGGAACGTAGTTCGAAGCGTCATAAACGAACAAAAAGATCATACCTGGCACCTCTCCGGAAAGCGAAACGTTGCGTGCTTTAAACGCTTATTGAGAAGGTCGACCGTTCACGCCAGCTGGTCACGCGTGCGAACCGTCGCGTCTCTTTAATGCGGACAGGCTGTCATCATCGTCGATTTGAATTTCGAGAACGCTTTAATGACCCCGACGGTTATAATACTTGTTGAAAAGACGATCTTGCCACTGCTCTTAATTCCGTTGATATAGGTGTACGCCTCAGATGAAGGGTAGTGGTGTACTTTCGCAAACCAAAGATGCTTATAAAATCCCATCGAATCCTCCTTCTCTTTCACCCTGTTTCATCAAGCACTGTTACTCTGCCGATTTCTCTTCTCATCTGAAAGTTCATCTTCCTCAAGCTCTTCAACAATCTCTCTGAGTTCTTTGGTTCGGTACGCCCTTCACCCCTATCTCTTATTATTTCTTTATTGTTTCTCCATTTCTCCCTTCTCTGGTTCTCAGAGTGATTCTGCTCCGTCTACTCTGTCGCTCTGTTTACTGTTTTTGCCCTTCTTCGCTATTTCTTCCAATCACCATGGCCGCCATCGTTTTCGTAGAACCCGCTAGGTTAGAGGAAGTTAGAGGCCCTTCCGATGATGAGGCCAGTTGCACAGGTAGCGCACCTCACGGTGCCTACATTGAAAAATCCTCAGTTCTGCGCCAGTACCAGTTGGCGCATCTGAACCGTTACAGGGAACGTTTCGACTTCCCTTCCAATGCCAATCTCCACTTCAAGCGAGATGATGCCATCATAGATAGGCGCTCTGCCTGTACCGTTGTCTATCTCTCCCAGCTTGAGGCTGGCCTTCGCTTCCCTCTTCATCCTGTCTTGGATGAAGTTCTGTCCACCCTGCAACTTGCTCCGGGGCAGATGCACCCGAGCTTCCACAAGTACATGTCCATGATGATTAAATTCATCAAGGACGGCTACCCAATAGAGGCTAGGCACCTATTCCACTTCTGCCATGCCGTCAGATTCCGAAACAATGACGATGGTCTGTACTCCTACTATTCGTGGAACAAGAAACCCCACTATCCAGAGCTCGTCTCAGGCATTCTCGATAGAGAAAGAAAATGGAAAGCCACTCCATTCGTTGTCTCTGGCGGCTGGAAGGCAGAGAATTCCTCGGTCCCCAACGTCTTCCGAGTGGAAGCAGGTATACCACTAGTCATCCGTTGTCCGTTGTGCACCATCGTCTTGACTACGTTCTCGTTGTACGCTGTATCTTCTCGTCCTGCTAACTCCCTCGTTGTACTCATTTTTGCTTTTTCTTGTGTGCAGTGGACCCAAAGAAATTCCCATACAAGAAGTTGGCCCCAGAAGAAGAAGAACTTCTTACCGGTATCCGCCGTGCTCGAGGTGGGGAATACATCAGGTGGAAACCACTCAACCCCGTCACGCGGGTCTCGACCAGCACTCCAGCAACTACCCAACAACAGCAACAGCAACAAGGCGCCTCCACTTCCTCACCTCCACCAGCCCTTCATCTAGCTGAAGAAGAAGATATGACTGACACAAATCCACCCCCGCTAAGCAGGAAGCCGAGGTCCGCTCGTCCTACGGTTCAGCCGCCACCACTGCCACCACCGCCAACGAAGAAGAGGGGCCATTCTTCCAAGGGTACAGCGACTGCTGACCCGAAGAGAAAGATGCCCACCCAGGCCGAGTATGAGGCTAGGAAGAAGGTTAAGGCGGACAAACGCCTGGAGAAAGAGATTGCGGCCATTGCTGCTCCTCCTTCCGCCCCTGCCGCTCCTCCAACAAGCCTAGGAGCCGAGGCGACAACGGCAGTGCCTGAGGTTAGCCCAGCGCCTGGCCTTTCTCAAGCTGCCACTGCCCTCGCCAGCACGAGCTCCGCTGTGGTTGCCTTGGCCGCAACGGAAGCCGGCACAACGAGTCTCCCGGCCAGTATGTTGCCGACCTCCGCTAAGGATTGGTCACCCGACTTCACTCGGTTCGGGATACCGACCGTGAACGAATCGGCGAAGAGCTCTGGGACGGCCGCCCGAGCTCTGACTTACGCGATGAGGCTGCCCCGGGACATCGCTGAGGTCGGCGAACTCCACTTGGCCGACCTGTCCTACGCTGCCTGCCAGTCCGTGGCAACAGTAAACATCTCCCTCCCTCGTCTCCTATCTTAATTGTTTGAAATATTTCTTCTCGTTGTGCTAACGCCCAGACATTTCCTTGCAGATGAACACGCTCGTGCAAGAGCTCTGTGATCGCAGCCAGGATAAGTACACTCAGCTGCGAGACGGGATCAATTACTGGAGAGACAGGACGGAGATGCTGGAGAAGTCTCTTGCTGAAGAGAGACTCAAGGCAGACTTTGATCTGTCTCAAGCCAAGGCTGACACGACTCGTGCTGAGGTAAGGCTAGGCACTGCCACCAAGGTACGGGAAAAGGCTGAGGCTGAGGCACGATCAGCAAAGGAGGCCGAAAAGAAGGCCAAGCAAGAGGTGGAGAACGCTGTTGTACGCATCAGCGAGCTGGAGCATGTCTCCCAAGTTTTGGGTAGACAGTTGGAGGAAATTGAGGCAGCCAGGTCGGCACTGGCAGAGGAGCTCGAGGAGGCCAAGAAAACTCAGGAGGACACCGAGAGGTCCGTGACCCTGAGACTGCAGCAGTATTATCAGTCTCAGCTGGACACGCTCTTGGATGAAGATCGTGCTGAGACCGAGAAAGAGGTTCTCGACTCGCTTCGCCAGCAAGGCGGCCTGAAGGAAGACAATGAAGAGGACGCCACCACATTCTCCGAGCTTCAGAGCAAAGAACTGATTGAGCTCGACAACGAGCCCGAGGTGCAAGGTGTCGAGTTGCCTCATTTTCTTGAAGGTCCTGCACCCCTCCCTGCCAAGCTATCCTCCGAGCCAGCTGCCCCAGAACTTCCTCCTGCTGCCGATGAAGTTACTCCGGTGGAAGCCCCTATTGCTGAAGCCTCTACTCTTGCCCCTGCTACAACGGCGACAGAGGCTGACCTTGAGCTCGTCTGACCTGCTGTCCCTCTGATCTCCCGCTCTTCTGATCCCTTGCTCCTTCCTATGTTTCTGCTTTTCTCTTTCGTTGATGTAAATTCTCCTTTTCTCTTTTTTTTTTTTTTTTTGGTGGGAGGTAATCACTATAATTGCCCAGAAAAGGGCCTTTGATATGAATGGATCGCTCCTCTTTCCCATGTTTGCACTTCTTTTCACCTCGTAACATAGTACAACGCATGCACACAGAATAAGAAAGAACACAACATGAGTAATTGAATGATTTTTCACAGTTCATTGCACCGATGTTAATACGGTGCCTCGCTATGTGAATGTTTGAATATTCGTGGTAATTATAACTGTTGCACACTAAATAAATTATTTTGATCAAAACACTACGAGCAGAACACTATGAGTAGAGCGCTATGATCAAAGCACAACGAACAAGCACTACTAGTAGAGCACTACGATTAAGTACTACGATCAAAGCACCACGAGTTAACGCTACGGGTAAAGCGCTACGATCGTTCACTACGAGTAAAGCACTACGATCGTTCACCATGAGCAAAGCACTACGATCGTTCACCATGAGCAAAACACTACGATCGTTCACCATGAGCAAAACACTACGATCGTTCACCATGAGCAAAGCACTATGATCGTTCACCATGAGCAAAACACTGCGATCGTTCACCATGAGCAAAGCACTATGATCGTTCACCATGAGCAAAGCACTACGAAAAATCACTTATGAATAAGCATTGCGAGCAAGCACTGATCCAGACACATCATTCGCGTAATTCACTGTGAATGCAATCTGACAAATAAAATTCATGAGACGAACGCAACGTGACTCAGTTCCGAAACACATGCTCAGAGGATGTCATTAGGATAAGCCACTAGATTTGCTCAGATGACATCCTTATATAAGCCACTCGTGTTCGTTGTGAGTACGTTGTTCAGTCAAAAACTTTATTTGAATTACTTGCAAAACATTCACAATATTACACTGATGAACTAGATAGTGAACAGTGTAGACAATGAACGGGCACACAACGAGCAGGCACATAATATAGCAAATCACATGTTGAAATATGAGCATTATGATTATGTAAGATCACTGAAAAACTTGTAAGCACAACGATGCATGTAAATAGCATATCTCAGATTCTATTGAAAGAATTGCCTCAGATTCATGATGTTCCAAGATTTCGAGATGAGGTTACCTTGCAAGTCTTTCAAGTAGCAGACTCCAGGACTTCCCAATCGTTCTACGATATAGGGCCCTTCCCAGTTTGGTCCCAACTTGCCACTGTTAAGCTCTCCCGTATTCTGGAACACTCTTCGGAGGACGAGATCACCGACCTGTAGCACTCTTCGTTGTACTTTCTTGTTGTAGGCTTTCCTCAATCGCTGCTGGTACCTCCTCATCTGAATGCTGGCATCTTCTCGCTTCTCTTCTAGCAGGTCAAGATGAATAGCCATGAGTACTGTGTTCTGATCTTTCTCTCCATCCTTCTTCTTGCTGTGCCAAGAACGCACTGTAGGCAAACTGATCTCTGTAGGAATGACAGCCTCCATGCCGTACGCTAGAGAGAAAGGAGTTTCATTGGTAGGGCTCCTTGGAGTCGTTCTGTACCCCCACAAAACGTTGTGCAGCTCGGTGGTCCACTTCCCCTTCGAATCTTCCAATCTTCTCTTCAAGGCATTGAGAATGTTCTTGTTGGCTGCCTCGGCCAATCCATTCCCTTGAGGATAATAAGGGGAAGAGAAGACGTGCTTGATCTTCAGCTCGCTGCAAAAGTCGGCAATCAGCCGTCCCGAGAACTGCTTCCCGTTGTCAGTAACGATAGACTGCGGTATGCCAAATCTGCAGATGATGTGCTCCCACAAGAACTTCTTCACCTCTTGTTCTCTGATACGTGCAAGGGGAACGGCTTCAATCCACCGTGAGAAGTAGTCAGTTGCCACCAAAAGGAAGATCAGATTCCCTGGAGCCCTCGGGAAAGGTCCCACGATGTCAAGTCCCCACTGCGCAAATGGCCAAGGTTGTGATATAGCGCTGAGCTCTTGAGCTGGAGCATGAATCAAGCGAGCAAACCGCTGGCACTGGCTGCACCTCTTCACGTATTTCTGAGCATCGGCCTGCATATAAGGCCAGAAGTAACCTTGCCCCAGAGCTCGATGGGCAATGGTTCTCCCGCCCGAATGAATACCACATATACCTTCATGTAGCTCAGCAAGTATTTTCTCCACGTCTACAGGATGAACACACTTCAGCAAGGGACCACCAAAAGATTTCCTGAACAATTCTCCTTGCACCAAGGTATAACGAGATGCCTTGAACTGAATGCGTCTTGACTCCTTCACACTGATAGGGAGAACTCCGTCCTTCAGATAAGCCACTAACCCTGTCATCCAGCTCGGGACTGGATTGACAAAGAACACTTCTCGCTGTGCCTGAAGAGTTATCGAAGGATACTCTTGAAACTCCATCAGAATAGCCCTGGGCTCGTCAGCCTGCACCATGGAAGCTAAATACGCCAAAGCGTCAGCATGCCTGTTCTCGTCCCTCCGGGTGTGCCTAATCTCCACAACGGTGAATGTTTCACACAACGAACGAACGAGAGTAGCATATTGCTTCATCCGATCGTCCTTGCATTCATAAACACCATTCACCTGATTCACCACGAGCTGTGAATCACAAAACACTCTCAACGTGGAGATCCGCAACTCTCGTGCGCTCTCCAACCCAAGGAGTAAGGCTTCGTACTCAGCTTCGTTGTTGGAGGCAGTGAACCCAAGATGCGGCATCTTCTGCACCTTGATGTTGCCCGGACTTATAAGCACAATACCCAGTCCCGAACCACTGAAATTGGAAGACCCGTCCACGTACAACAGCCAACCGCTCCATTCTGACGATTCGACCCCCTCCACAACGGCATCTCCGTTGTCAACTTCAATTGGGAGCTCCCGTAGATCAACAACCATGTCCTCTGCCTCCTCTTCCACAGGGAAATCAGAAAGAAAACCCGCCATCGCTTGCCCCTTCTCTGAACTCCTGGCCCGATACTGGATATCGAACTCACTCAGAGCTACTGCCCACTTTGACATCCTCCCCGCCAGCTCGGGTCGTCCCAGCACGACTTTCAAAGGATACGTTGTGATGACAACGATAGAATGAGCATGGAAGTACGGACGGAGTTTCTCTGCAGAAAAGACAAGAGCCAGACACACCTTCTCGAGCTTGCTATAGTTGCACTCTGCTTTGAGAAAGGTCTTACTGATGAAGTAGACAGGCTTCTCCACGCCATCACAGCTTCTCACCAGGACGGAACCAAGGGCTTGCTCTGAAACAAACAAATAGAGATATAAGATTTCACCTGGCTCTGACACCGAGAGGATAGGAGCTGACCCTAAATACTCCTTCAAGGCAAGGAAAGCTCGGGAACACTCCGGAGTCCACGCGAAAATGGAGTCCTTCCTCAGCAGCTCGAACAGAGGTTTGCAACGATCGGATGACTTGGAGATAAATCGGTTGAGCGCAGCAATCCGGCCTGTCAGCTTCTGGATCTCCTTCTTCGACTTAGGCTCTGGCATGTCCAGCAAAGCACGGATCTGAGCTGGATTAGCCTCAATCCCCCGCTGACTCACGAGATAACCCAAAAATTTTCCCGAGGTGACTCCGAAGGTGCACTTCTCTGGGTTGATCTTCAGATTGAAAGATCGCAGCACAGAGAAAGGTTCAACAAGGTCTGCCACAAGAGTACCTCGTACTCGACTCTTCACAACGATATCGTCGATGTACACTTCAACCGTCTTGCCAAGGAGTGACCCGAACATGAGATTCATCAGACGTTGATAGGTGGCACCTGCATTCTTCAAGCCAAAAGGCATCACCCGATAACAGAACAAACCTCGCTTTGTTATGAAGGTGGTCTTCTCTCGATCTGCTTCCGCCAGGAGGATCTGGTTATAGCCCGAATAACCATCCATGAAGGATAACATCTCGTGGCCGGCAGTGGCATTGATGAGCCTGTCTATCCTTGGCATGAGAAAAAAGTCCTTGGGGCACGTCTTATTGACACCAGTGAAGTCAATGCAGACTCTCACCTTCCCGTTCTTCTTAGGCACGGCCACAACATTGGCTATCCAATCAGGGTACTGTACCTCTTGAATGAACCCAAACTGGATCAGCTTGTCAATCTCCTCATTCACTGCATCATGATAAGCTGGAGCAAGCCTCCGAGGTTTCTGCTTCACTGGAGGGATGGCAGGATCAGCATTGAGGTGATGGCAGATAACATTCGGATCGATGCCAGTCATATCTTTGTGAGACCATGCAAAGACATCAAGATTCTGCCTAAGAAAACTCAGCAACTCGAGCTCCTCCTCCGTTGTCAAGCTCGTCCCGACCTGCAATACCTTTGGCTCTTCTTCCGTTCCCAAATTGACAGCTTTCGTGGGCTCAACGGAAGGTCTGCACAACGATGCCTCCGAGCTCTCTTCCACAACGGGAACGACCTGTAACTGCTACGAAGGCACAACGGAAGCTGGAAAATCGCACTTCTGCGAAGCCAACTGGTCACCTCGGATCTCCCGAGGCCCGTCCTGCGTTGGGTACTTCAACACCTGGTAGTACGAGGACGGAACAGCCTTCATCTCATGGGTCCACCAGCGACCCAAGATGGCATTGTACGGTGATGGCGCATCCAGAACGGAAAACCTGGTCTGGAGGACAACGGGTCCAGCCACAACGGGCAAGACAACGTCGCCTACAGGCTTCATCGAGCTGCCATCAAATCCATACAAGAGAGTCTGAGCAGGGATGAGGACGGAAGGATCCAGCTTCATCTGAGTGAAAGCATGAAGGTACAAAATGTCCGCTCCACTCCCCGAATCCACGAGCACTCTCTTGATGTCGAAGTCTCCTATTCTCATGGTGAGAACAAGAGCATCATAGTGAGGTCGGATCACTCCTGCCAGATCACGATTAGCGAAGGTGAGTGCCTGCTCAACGCTCCTGCTAGGCACTTGCACCTGGCACACTGCGGCCTCGTGAGACAGCTTTCTGGCCTTTGCCCTGAAGTTCCTCTCCACATCAGTTTCCGGCGTGTGCACGCGGCAAATGACATTGATCGTGCCCAAGGAAACTCCTCCACTGGTACTGGGATTATTGGCGGGTTCCCTTCCACGAGATTGGGACACCGGCTCCCTGGTACGCTCCGCACCGCCGTTGTCAGGAGCGAGATACTCTCCCAAGTACCCCTCCTGAACAAGCCTCTCTAAGTATTCCCTCAGAATACGACATCGGTTGGTGAGATGACCACGGCACTTGTGATAGTGACAGTACTCATGCACCCGTGGTCCCGATGTAATATCCGGCACCGCCCTCGCCGGCCACTCAAAGTATGGTTGATCCTCCATTGACCTCATAATGGTCGCCGGGCTGACTGTGAAATTGATGCGCGGTGTCTGATCTGCAAAAGATCGCCTCTCATTAGGCTGTACGCCTCTCTCGTGCTGTACTTGAGGCTGCACTTGGCGTGGCTGATACTGCTGCCTCGCCTGCTGGTCGTTAGGACGCCTCTCCGTCCTGCTCTGATGTTGGTTAAAATTTCTCTCCAGCGGGCGCCGATCCGGCTGATCCCGCTGGGTCACATACACAACTTTCTCTTTCCGCTTCCTCGGTGGCGAGTCCTCAGATGATGAAGACTCGTGTTGCTGCTTCTTCTCCTTCCTCTTCGATGATCGGTGTGCCCTCTCCACGACATCCACCGCTCTCGCTCTGGGCTTCGGTACTGACACGACGGATACGTCCTCCTCGTACCTCCCGTACTTGGTGGCACGTACCATCAACTCGTCCATCTTGACAGGATAGTCAAGAGCTAAGGACTTGTAGAGCTCGGAATGCTTGGGGATAACATTCTTGAAAGCGGCGATGCAGCTTGCTTCGTCAACCTTGTCAATATCGTGGACTTCATCGGTGAAACGCGAAATGAAGTCCTTCAAGGATTCGGCCGGCTTCATCCTCAAGGAGAAGAGAGTATCTGCACCTGCCTTCTTCTTCTTATTGATGATGAAGCGATCAATAAAGGCCGACCTGAGCTCTGAGAAGTTATTGATGGAACCAGGAGGCAAGTTCCGAAACCACTTCGATGCTGCTCCCGACAGGCTGTTGGGGAAAGCCTTACAATAAAGATCATCATCTGGGTTGCGAACAGCCATCGCATGCTTGAAGTCAAACAAATGCTCCTCCGGGTCCGTCTTTCCAGTGTACATGGAGAAGATCGGAGTTATGAACTTGGAAGAAGTATAAGACTGGTTGATGGCATCCGTGAAGGGAGAGTTCTCAACGTTCTCCTTTGCTGACTGAGCAAAATGGTCAGGAATCCCTCCCTTCATGCTCTTAACGCGAGCACCGATTAAAGCCTCCACCTCCTTGGCTGTTACCCAAGTCTTCTGGGTGTCCGCACCCCCGGTACCCACTCTCAGGTCCTCTCTTCCTGCTCCTTCTCTGAAATCCACACGATCTGAAGGGATGCTCTGCTCTGCCCGAACCGGAGGTTGCCTGACATCCCCTTCAGTAGGAAGAAGCACAAACCTGGTCTCACGGTTCTCCGGGGCAGAAGGAGAAGAAGAGAAGTCAAACTGACGTCTCAAGGAAGGCCTCTGCAGTGGCACTTCTTCCACCTCGAGCCTGCTATGCTCGAACGCCTCCAGCCTTGCTTGCATCAACTGTTGCTGCCTGGTGATTTGATCCAGAACAGACTGCTGCAGTTGCAGCATCGCCAAGACGCGATCTGAAACAGAGAGCTCAGCAGGGGGAGGCACGGTCCTCTCTGGTTGCCCAGACGAAGGACTGACTCCAGGATTGTGCACAACAGAAGGTATGAAAGAAGCGGCGTGAGGGGTTTGATCCTCATGCCCGAACACTTCTGACTGATCTGCCATGATCGCAGAGAGCAAAAGGGGGGTCCGTTTATTTGTTCCCACAGACGGCGCCAATTTTGTGAGGGGAAAAAATTCCGAACGGACACGCGTCAGCAGCAGCTACTTCCACGTCCTGGTTTACTGGTAGAAGGTTGGAGCGGAGGGTGTGGCACCCTGACCTGTACTCCGATGGTAAAGTCAGTAGGGGTAGAAGATGGTGAACAGTAAGCACAAGAACAAACACTGAAAAATACTCAAGGCACTAGGAGCACTGAACATGTATTCTCGGATCTGGGTTAATGATCAAGTGTCTTGTGCACTAAAAATCACGGGGTTTTTATAGGGCAAGGCTGGTATGGCCATCGATGACCATGGATGGCCATAGGTGTCCATACCACGTGTCTTAGCACTCATTGCCAAATATCTGAGATATATCTGCCGTCGGTTGCATTACACGTGAGAGCCTCCTCTAAGTCCAATCGGACGGGATCGGACGGTACGCAGAAGTGACCAGCATTAAATGCCAAGACAGTGCTTTCGGCACGAAACGGCGAGTTCGGCACACTTGTCGGAATTATGGATCGCCTCCTGATCACTTCCTCCTACGAGTCGGTCTCGTTGTTGACCCAAGCTCGGTTACGGCGTAGATGCCTCAAAACACAGCACAACCTCGTTGTCGGTGAGACAACGGTCTCGTTGTTCGCGCAACGACAACGACGTTGTCAAGAGCACAACGTTCACGTTGTGCTTTAGACAACGAGCACGTCGTCAAAGTCACAACGGAAACGTTGTTCTGCAAGAGAACAAAGACGTCGTAATACGCACAACGGGATCGTTGTGCATAGGACAACGTGTGACCCCGATATTTTAAGCACGTGACCCCAACTTGTGTCCACGTGTCACTTTCGTGAACAAAACGACAAAAACGATCTCGTCCCTCAACGCTGAGTTGGTTTTACGAATTTTATCCGTTACATAACCGAAGTTAAGTTATGACCTTTAATTGAGTAGAATGACAACATGTTTTGTGTTGCCGACCCCAAGTATTTTAGGATGAGGCATTGGTGATGATGAGTTAAAAAATAAGGGAGCGTGATGTTTAAGCCTCGCACTTTGAGGCTTATGCATCACACGTTAGGAAGTCTTGACACATCGCCTCAAGCCTTTGCCTTATAAAGATTGATGCACCCATAAAAGGCATTAAGATTGATGCACCCATAAAAGCACTTTTTTTTCCGTAATATAACTTATCTCAAGTTCTCAACTGTTGTTAAGATTGAATGTTACAACAAATGTAGGGTAATATACTACTCAAAACCCATATGGTTATTTTCTCAGTTATGATTAGTGAATTCTATTGAAAATGAGATACTATTACATTATGGCAAAGCTGGAATCTGGAAAGGCTTTTGGTACCTGTTAGATTTCTCCTCTGCTTTCTCTATTTAAGTCACATTTCATGTGTCAATAGATTGTTCCTGCTAAAACCACATTCAAAATTGTAGAGCTTTCTTTACCTTATCTCTACCGTTGTTAAGATTGGATGTTACAACAAATGTAGGGTAACATAGTACTCAAAACCCATATGGTTATTTGCTCAGTTATGAATTTTGAATTCTATTGAAAATGATTACTTAATCATTATGGCAAAGCTGGAATCTTTTAAGGCTTTTGGTACCTGTTAGATTTCTCCTCTGCTTTCTCTATATAAGTTTCACATTCCCTTTGTCAATAAATTGTTCTTGCTAAAACTACATTCAAAATACAGTGTAGAGCTTTCTTTATCTTTAGATATTTTAGTCTTTATATGGGTTTTGATTTTTCTAATATTTATAGTGATGGGAAAAAAAAAAAATCTCTGTTGGACTGTAGGTAAGATTGATGATTCTGAACGGCTTCGCCCAGAAGAATTAAATCAGCAAAATATAGAGGCATTAGTTGCTGAGAACAATTTGGTACTCAACCTTCAATTTTCATGCTTTATGTTCTTTCAACTTTCAACCATATAATAGTGTTATTGCCTCGCTTGGTACGCGTCTTCCAATGAGACTGTTTTCTTTATTAAGAAAGTGACGAGATGTATATAAGGTTTTAAACTACAAACAAGAGCAGAAAAGAAACTACCACCACTCTGAACAATTACAAAAGGAAATTTATGTCCGCAACATCAAATTCCTCTCAAATAGAACACCAGTGTACCAGAAACTGGCCAATCCTGAGACATACTCTGAAAGGGAGGAGGTCACTCCCTCAAACACCCTGGAGTTCCATCCTTCCAAATAGACCACGATGTGGCATTTTTACTGGTATTGTATTCAAGATAATGATTATTTACTGGTATTGTATTCAAGAAAATGATTGTAAACTCGCATCCAAATCACAAGAAAGCATGGTCTTCAGTTTGGTTGCGGCTATAAGCATGGCCGTATTGGTTCTATACTGGAAGGGAGCTTCCAAGTAGGGATGCAATTGTATCATTGACCTGAGCTTCCAAGTGGGGGCACAATTGTATCATCTACCTTGAAAATGAAAACAGCTACTATTTAAGTCAAGTGGGGAACCCTTGCATGACTCCCTCTTATGACATCTGGACAGAAGTTATTGTGGTCTATCTCCTATATGAATTTGTTACATTACATCATGCTGAGGTATAAGCTGCTCAGCTGAGAACTTGCAAACATGGCATTGGTGTGCTGAAAAAAGTTGGTATTTCCTCTTTTAGTTTTAACATTTTTAGCAATCCTATGCTGTTTGTTGCATGCATTTACTTTCAAAGGCTGGCCATTCAGAAGAAAGAAAACTACTGGATCCAATGGAACTTCCCCTTGAACTTATGATTTTTATTTCTCAATTAGGGGATCAAATGGAATTTGCACAGATATAAGTTGAAAAGTGAAAACGACAACAGAAAACCTTTATCTCGTAAAATGAGAAGTGGTTTGATGATTTTGATTATCTTTTTTTGTTTCCTTTTCTGACCCCTCAGAATAATGTCTGATCTTGCAGAAAATGGAGATCCTTCCAGTTAGCGATTTGGATGTTGCATTACACGATTTTGTTAACAAGGATGATAAAATGGCTTTCTATTCTTGCATACAGTACAATCTCGAAGAAACGCGTGTAAATGTTCCATACTGTATCCTCAAATTGCAATGAAATTATTGCTGATAGTCGTAGGTTGTTGGAGGTATACTTTTTCTTTACATGCTGACCATTACTTTATTCCTTACTTTCCCAGAACAAAATTTCTCGGGAATCAGATACCAAGTTTGAAGAAGAGGATTTAATTCTTAAAGTTGGAGAGTGCATGCAGGCAAGGAGCTTAAACACTCACTTCTGTTTATTTTACATTATGTGGTATTTTGTTTAATAATATGGTTGATCACTAAACTAAACATTTTTTAGTGCAGGAGCGGGTCAAAGGAAGGTCATTGCACTCTAAGGAAAGCATGCAGTTGACATCCACTTCACAGTCGGTGGTAAGTCTACTACCTTTTGTTTGATTTGAAAGAAATGGCATCAGGGATCGCCAATCATAGAGAAATGTATTCCCAGTGTCTTAGTTGTCCAATATATATGCAGTGTATGCATTCTGAACTTGTCTTTTCAATTTTATGTAGGATATCAGAGGTAAAAGTACAACAGGACTAGGAAACAGCTTTAGTGATGACGAAGACACCACCCAGATGGTATCCTGCTCAAAGTCTGCTACCAGAGGCAGAAAAGGGTCATCAGTAGCTTTTAGGTCCTCGCATGATGCTTCTGAACTTGGTAAAAGCAAAACTTCTAAGAGAGGAAGAGGCAGGGGCAAAGCCTCTAATAACTTGAAGCAAACAACTCTTGATGCAACTATGGGAATCCGCCATTCTGGGAGGTTAGTATGTTGGCCAATGAAAAATATCTCCATATTTTCCTTCTCATGAAACATTGAACAATTTAATTTTCTCAAAATAAAGTAGATCTCTCTCAAGGAATTGGATTTTTGTTTGTTCCCAAGAAAGAGATTTTTTTCCCCTCTTCAAGAGAACTTGTGAAGGTATCCTGATGATTTCACCAAAGTTTGATGTTTCTAATTTAAGCAATATAAGAAATAAGTCATCTAAATTTTGATGCATTTTTTTTTATAACATATATTACAGAAAACTGCCGAGAAAAAAACAACATTTGAACTCCTCCAAGATCTACCCTTGCTGATTAATTTCTGAGAACAAAATTTTGATCCATAGACTGAAAACAGTGCCTTCATGGTTGTTAAAGGCATCGCCTCAAGTGGTTGCTTAGGCGATCAGGCGCTGTGCTAGGCCTAGGCGGCCCAATAACTAAAAAGGCCTTTAAGTGCCCCAATATCTCTCTAAGGCCTCTAAAGCCCTCATAAACCCCTCTTTAAAGGGGTCTTTTATAATATAAATAAATATAGGTCCCATAATTATCAGTGTAGTCAAGGCGTCTAGGCGATGCTGAAGTGATTAGGCCTGGCTAGGCGAGGCGCTGCCTAGGCGACGCCCAGGCGATGCCTAAGTGATAAAAATAATTAAATTATATATATATATATAATATTAATATATACACATAACAATTCAAACCTCCTAGGGTTGATAATAATCTAGGCAATTTAACATTTAATGTTGTAATGCTTGAATGTAAGTCTTTTTCTGCTAAACTATTAGTTGACTTTTTTACCTTGTAGATGAAAATATTTTCAAAGACTAAAATATGACTTTTTTACTGGACTTTTGGGTATTTTGTTATAGTAGATTTATGAAATTTTAAATTTTGAGAAATATCTTAGCATTTGCAAGTTGAAATTTTGACAGGTGTTAAAAAGCGGATTTTGTTCTTGAATTGAAAAGCTGATATTTTATTCTTTAGGAATTTGGAACTAAAATAATTTTTATTGAATTCAAATTGGGGGTATAACTTTATTTACATACAAATATCTTAAGTAAATGAAAGTAAGGTGTAAAATCATATACTTAAATGATATTTATATGTAATTAAGTTGTAAAATTGTAAAACAGGCTAACTTTTAAAGGATCCAGGTGACTACCGCCCGCCTAGAGAGGTACCTAGGCGGTGACAGTCCAAAACCGCCTAGGCAACGCCTTGACTACACTGATAATTATATTTACTTATATGCTTTTATTACCTTTCTTGGGCATAACTGAGAAGAAAGGAGATGAAGAGGTACGATCTCTTGTTCTCTCGCCCCTCTATCCCCCTTCTCTCCTTTCTCTTTCTTACATGTTCGGCAGTCACAGTTGATTATTAGGCTATTTTCCATTTTTCTATGTAGTCCTATACCCCCCCACCCACACACTCTCTCTCTCTCCCTCCTGACTGTAGGCTCTTTTTTTTTCCTTTTTTTTCCTCCACAATCCCTCTCTCTGTAGTCTCTATTCCCCTTTTCAACAGTCATTTTAGACTATTTATTTTCTTGTTATGTTTTTTTATTCCTAACACTTGAAATCCCTCTTTATTATTCATTGAACCGTCTCCAAGGATGGTTCTAAGTGCATCATGATAATATAGATTTTGCAATTTATATGAATTGCGTGACCCTTATTCAGGAAAATGCAGCATATGTAGATCTCATATTGGACAGGATTTTTGCTGCAAAAGTTCATCAAATGACGCCTCGGGCACCTTAGGCGTCCATGGGGTCTACTGTTGGAACCTCCTTAACAGTCCCTTTGACACAACATCTAATTATTTGGACAATTTTTGTATTGGAAGTTCATTTGTACTTGATAAATAATTTATTTAAGTTTTTTGGTAGTAATTCTTACTAAGTTTCGTCTTCAAAGGGAGATTCTTCCACCATAAATTAGTGGGCGTTGACAAGGCAGAGAGACCTTTGAAGACTTGCAGACCTCATAATAGTACGTCATCTTGAGTTGCGTGAAATTAGAGTATGTTGTATACACATCATTTATAATGCCATTGATCTAACCAACTCTCTAGCTGGAAGCTTTGTGTAGAGTCTCTACGTACACACATAAGTTATAAAAAAGAGGATATGAATTCACAAATAAATTATCTATAAGTATGGCTGAGAGCAGTCAGAAGTCTGCTTCACCTTCTAATATATATTGCAATAAACAATAAATTATGACAACATGCTTGTTATGACGTTACTCAGGTAGCTTTGTTATTTCAGATCTGCATCAGTTGCTGCATCAGCTGCAGTTCGAAGTATTGCTGATGAAGAAGATGATGTGGATTCTGCTTCAAGCGGTGAAGCAAGGAGATATGATTTAGATGAGGTCGATGACAGTTCGGTATGGATTATCTTCTTAATCAGTTTAATGAATCCTGGGAGTATAGCCCTTATGTTTAACTTTCATACATCAAGGGAACCTTTTGCTGTCCTTGCCCTTGGTGTGCATGTTAAATTCCCTGCAGACCCAATGCGTGAAAGTTCATGAACAATTCTCATGTCACTTTTCCCTTTGCACCTTTTTCTAACTTGCCTTTTCAGTGTTTAGGAATCTATTTACTTTATGTATGTTATAATTCACTCGACTATGCTTTTCTTTTGTTCAAGGAAAATGAAGAAAATCTCCATGGCAAAGGACGTAAACGAGCTGCTCCAAGGGGAAGGGGTAGAGGCTCTACATCATCCTCTAAGCGGGGAAGGAAATCAGATAACTCTTCCGTTCACAAAATGCTCATGAACAAGGACGATGATGATGAGGACGATGATGACATGGCAAAGAGATTAAAAAAGACTCAACCCCGGGTATGTGATGTTACTCTCATCATCTTTTTGTAATCTCTCTCCTTGCAAGATCTTTACATTAACATAGACCACAAGAAATATCTTAGCCAGCGTCATTCCTGCTTCAAGACCTCACACTATTCTGATCCCAGCTTGAGAACCGATATTGCTTGTTATTTGTTATGCTCCATGAAATCTATGTTTAACGCCATTGTTTTATCGATATATTTATTCTGTTACTCTTGTTAGCATATGTATGTAGATGTGTTGCTATTGGTAATTATCCTTACAGTAAAATATCCTGCTATTGGTCATTATCGCAGTTCACAAATACGTATATTATCTATACTGATCAGGCTAGACTGTGGATTTGTCTTCTATCTATTTTATCCCCTATTTCTTCTAGCAAACACCCTTAGCTAATGTCTAATCAATGAATTTTTGTAAATTTGTGAATAACTTCCATTTTCCCGAGAATCTTTTAAATAACTAAAACAGATAATAGGTTTTCATAATCTTTCTCAGAAAATTCTGAAGTGGCATATATGTTTTTTGCTACACCGTAGCCCCCTTTTCTTTTCATTTGAACCTTTCCTTTACTCTGTTTCCTCTGTGGCAGTGTCTGGTATTGTGCAATGTGTAGGGGTGTATTCGAGCTGAGTTGAGCCAAGCTTAGCCAAGTTTGAGCTTGGTTTGAACATGTTCGAGCTCGGCTTGAGCTTGGTTTGAGCTTTGATTTGAGCTCGATTTTTTTTTGATCGGTAATCAAAGGAATATATTAATCAAGATGAGCTGATACAAGAAAGTAAATAGTAGAGTTTACAACAATGTAAAAAAAAAATACACCATGGTAGCATGTGATATTCTGAACTATGACATGTCATCCCAACATGGAGTCCAAATTTACTCCACCATTCCGGGTGGAGATCCAATCCAAAATAAGTAGGTAGTTTCGAGCCTGAATATGTGAAATAGAGGATTGGGAGTTTTCAAAGACCCTCCTATTTCTCTCCTTCCAAATGACCCATGAGATGACAAGCTTGAATTATTAGGATTGAGCTTGGCTTGAACAAAGCTTGATCAAGCTCGAGCTCCGTTCGAGCTTGAACTTTATTTAAGCAGAGTCGAGTTTGGGTTGGCTCAAGCTTGATTCATGGAATTTTGTTATTTAATTTTACATGATTTTAATTAAAGTGCTTATTAATAAATTATAATACATGAAACCATAGAAAATTAATGCATTCATATACAAAAAATAAGATTTGGGAGTAGACCTTCGGCCTAAAGAGTAGAGTTAGATTAGACTTTCTGTTTTAACAATTTTTTGTTATTATTATTTCTTAAACTTATTTATTATAAATTAAAAATTATTACAATTTATAATAAAGTTTAAAATATTATTTTGTATTGATATAATAATATTACCAAAAATATTATATATATATATATATATCTGAGTCGAGCTTAAGCCGAACCAAGCCCTAAATGAGCCAAGCTTCGAGCCTAGCCGAATCAAACATGGTTTGGCTTGAGCTAGGCTTGTTTATTTATTTTTGATCGGTAAAAGCAAAAAAAAAGAAAAAAAAAAGAAATAGATTCACAAAAAGTGAATCACAAGGAACCAAATACAAGGCATAAGAAACTAAAACAAAGAAATAAACCCAAATAAAATCATCAAATACATTCCCCCGCTACCACTAGGAAATAACCTCATTGAACTCTATCTCCACCACTTCGGCTTTGGTAGAAACCCAATCTCGCAACAACGCACACGTACGGGAGCACACTCTTTTGATAGACGACGAAGAGTCCTCGAATGCCCTCCTATTCCGCTCCTTCCATAGAGACCACGAAACCAATCCTGGCAATAAGGCCCAAATAAGATCAGTCAGGCTTTCCAACAGAACTGAAAGCCAGTTGAATAAACAATCCTAAAAAGACGAGGGAAAGACTCAAGCGACCCCAGTTGGGAAAGGAAATACAGGCATATACACCTTGCAAAACGGGGCAATGCATTAACAAATGATCCACCGATTCCTCCTCCAAGCATATGTAACAATGGTTCGGTAGACTCCACCCTCTTTTTCTCAGGTTATCCAATGTAAGGATCTTGCCTAAGAACGCCGACCAAAGGAAAAACGAGACCTTAGAAGGCACCCTAGAACGCCAAACAATCTGACGGGGGAAGCTCAAATAGGGGCATGGATACGTTGCCTGCAAGAAAGATCTCACAGAGAACTGCCCTTTACTATTGCTGGCCTAAACTCGGCCGTCTTTCGAAGACACATCGATGTGCCTCGATTCTAATTTCTAACTTAGCCAAAAAGGTAGCAAACTCCTGCACTTTCCAATCATTCAACGGCCGCTTGAACCTAGGGCTCCGGACCACTGAACCCTCCCTCCTAAAATACATATACGCCACTATCGCGGATTTATCAGAGGAAATAGCAAAGAACGTTTGAAATTCCTGGTTCAAAGGGGAAGGACCAAGGATCAAACCAAAACTTCACTTCCGTACCATCCCCAATCACAAGCCAAGTATATTTGACGAAGTCGGCCCAACCCGTCACAATGCCTTTCCAAAGGCCTACCCCATGAGGGCCCCTAGGCGGCCTAGGCTTCCATCGGTCTCAGCTCCCATGCCGAGCCACAACAACCGCTCTCCACAAGCTATCGCCTTCCATCCCAAAATGCTAGAGCCATTTGCCCAACAACGCCTTACTGAGAGCCCTGATTGGCCAAATATTAAGCCCCCAACAAACCCACTTCCACTTAACTAGGTGAAGCTTTTTGATTACTACCCTCTCATTCCATAGAAAATCCTGTTGTAACCTTTCCATCCTAATAACAATAGACACAGGAATCCTAAATAGGGAGAGGAAAAATATTGGAAGACTACAAAGCATGCTCTTCAACAAGGTGAGTCTACCTCTTTTAAACAGGAGCATAGATTTCCAATCGGACAACCTCTTTTGAAATCTCTCAATGATCGGCTCGCAAACCGACTTTGAATTGAAGGACGCCCCCAATGGCAGGCCTAAATACCTCTTTGGAAGCGAGTCGGTCTTACACCCAAGATAGGTAGCCAAAGACTCCAGGTTAGGCACCTCCCCTACAGCAAGAATCAAACTCTTTTGAAAATTAATTTTCAACCTGGAAACGGCCTCAAAGCATATGAAAAGATAACGGATATGCATAAGGTGCCTAGCTGAAGCTCCACAAAATAGCAAGATATCATCTGCAAATTGAAGGTGCGAGATCTTGATGAGAGTAATGCCCACTACAAATCCATTCTACACTTCCTCAAATGCCCTCCGAATCATCTTGCTAAGAGCTTCAAAAACGATTATGAAAAGCAGGGGAGATAGATGATCTCCAAATCAATCTTGCAAATAATACCTGGATCACCCTTCTTTAATCCCTCGTCCACCACTTCATTTGCTATTAGGATCCCATCCAGAATTTGCATTCCCCCCACAAAAGCACTTTGTTCTGGAGAAATAACCTGACCAATCACCCGGCTTAACCTAACTGTTAACACTTTCGAGAGAATCTTGTATGCGCTACCAAGAATACTGATCGGTCTAAAATCTTGGATGTCAAGAGCCCCAGACACCTTTGGAATAAGGGTGATAAAAGAACAATTAAGCACCTGATCAAATGCAAGAGACTGAAAAAACTCGTGGAAAACCTTCATCAAGTCTTGCCCAATAATAGACCAACACTTCTTAATTCTTATAGAATTCAATAGAAAAGCCATCTGGCCCCGGGGCTTTGTCCCCCTCCATACCTAATATCACAGATAAAACCTCCAATTCCAAGAACGACCTTTCTAGTTGACAACTCGTTTCCGCATTAATGCCCTCAAAAGGCATACCATCTAGCAATGGCCTATACGCAACCTCTTCTTTGTACAAGTATTCTGCAGCTGCCTCTCCCATCTCCTTCTCTGACTACCATCGCTTATCCCCAATCTGAAGATTCACAATTTTATTCGCTCGACGACGCATTGTAGCCATCCTATGAAAGAATCTCTTGTTCTAATCCCCCTCTTTCAGCCATCTAACTCGCAACTTTTGTTTCCAACTGATTTCCTCACTTTAATACTTGCTGAATTCATGCTTCAAGGCATCTCGCTCCTTGTACTCACTTCCAGACAGAGTGGATTGCTCCTCCTTCAAATACATAGCTGAAATACCTTCCAAGATTTCTTTTTTCTTTTGAGGAATGATCCCAAATACCTGTTTATTCCATCGCTTTGTGCTTGACCACCTTCAATTTAAGCCCAAAGATGGTACTCCAGTAGCCCCAAGCCGCAGAACTATCCCAAGCCTCTTTTACCACCAACATAAAATCTGGATGTTGCAACCATATATTCTCAAACTTGAATGGTTTTGGGCCACCATTGTCCCCCTCTAACTCCAATAAAAGAGGGACGCGGTTCGAGATCGGTCTAGGAAGAGCCAAGAGCGACGCATCGGGGAATCTGATCTCCCAGTCATGACTAGCAAAAAACCTGTCAATCCTGCTAAGGCAAGAGGGGTTCTGGAAATTTGACCATGTGAAAGATGCCCCCTTTAGGGGAAATTCAATCAACTTCTGCCTTAATAAGAACTTCCTAAATCGCCTCATATTTGGGGTCACCACCCCCCCCACTAGATTTCTCATGGTTATATCTCACGCAATTGAACTCTCCCCCAAGGCACCAAGGGGCTCCCCAACGGACACTAATGCTGTCTAATTCAAACCAGAAGTCCTTTTGCTCCTTTAGGCAAACTGGGCCATACACTCCAGAATAAATCCATTGAAAGTCCGACGAAATGAACGACACAAGAGCGATAGGGAAAACGCCCCTTGCTCCTCCTCCATAACATCCACAACTCCCTTGTCCCATAGGATCAAAATACCCCCGGCATGCCCCAAAGTTGGAACCGCACGCCATCCAGGATCCTCACCCCAACAATCACGAGCAATAATATTAGACATAACGACAATTTTGGTTTCCTGAAGGCATAAAACAAATTGGCCTTAGTTTGGAAACAAGATTCTTCACAGCACAACGTTTTTCCATGGTTCCTAATCCTCGAATATTCTAGGATAAGAGGCGGAGAGACATTAAAAACCAACTACATGCCCTCTGCGTCATGCCCTCGGCTAGGCCGACTCCGACTCCGACTCCGACTGCCTACCTTACCACAATTGTCATAATTAATCCTACTAACCAACCTTCTAACCTCCAACAACATTTTCTTAGACACGCCCCATGATTCGGCCTCCAGATCTTGACGACCACCCTTGCGCGACTCCCTTTCTAAAACTTTGAACAGGTCGCGAACTTCCTTCTCCTAGCTAGCAAAGGACAAGCCTAGAAATCTGCCAAAAGCCTCTAACCTGGATACAACCCATTCTGAATCTTCTCTCCCAACATAAGAGAGAAGCGACCCTGCCCATCCCTCCCCTAGAAAACTCTGGGGCGAGACTGAATGTCTTGCCTCAGGATCACAATCGCCTTCTGGAGGCACTTGATCTGGCCCTGTGCTATCACCTTGGGCTCTAGCAAATTCCCCTCTAGATACATGAGCGCCGGGTGCAATGTGGCACCCACCAGAAGAAACATCCAAAGAAACAGGGGACCACCACACTCTTTGATCATCCACCCCCTTCCCACCCATAGAAGAACTGAAGCAAGTAGAAGAGATAGAAACCACCGGCGTACCTGAATAAATTGGATTGATGACTGGGCCACCAGCCACAGAGACATGCTCCATTGACGAAAAATCCAATTTGTCCTCCTGGACTACCCGAGTCGGATCCTCATCTCCCACCTTCTCGACCCCATGAACAGGCAACGCCTCCGCACCACAAGTTGTAAAACTCAAGGTGAAAACATCTCCACTTGCCTGCGGAAGCTCGAAAGCCGAAGGGGACTCCATTGCTACAAAGGTGCCTGCTCCTGAATGATGACCACTACCCCCCAACCCGGACCACAACCTGTAGTTTTGTTTATACATTCGAGCTCAAATAAAAGCATGCCTTGATTTGTTCAATCCTGAAATGCCAACTTGAGCTTGGGTCAAACGAGTTGAGCTAAGTCGAGCAAGCTTGGCTTGAGTGCAGCCCTAGCAGTGTGCACATGGAGTATTGCATCTACAATTTTTTTTTTGGAAGAAAGAAAATTGGGGTTAGGCAGACCCCGACCTGCACTTGACAAAAAAGACCAATTTATTGCCGCATATATCTATATCTCCTAGCCCTACTAAGAATTTAGTCTAGGGCCTAGGGTAATCAAGGATACAAATAGTTCTCGCAGGGAGATGTGTGAAATTTTGATAGGAAATCTGCCCCCTTGTTGGCTTCTCTAGACACATAGCAAATTTCAAACCTGTCAAAACGAGCTACTAACTCCTCAATACGCGACAAAAGAAAGGAACATTCCCACGTTCATGTGCAAGATCTGGCAATACTCTTAACTGCCCAACTAGAGTCAGAGCTAACTACAATTCTGCTCAGGCCTTTGCTAATTGCCATTTCCATACCCCTCATAATGCCCATAAGCTCCATGGATATCATCGAGGAACTTGTCATCATAGGTGCTGTGGCACAGATCGAGTCAGCTGTTTCATTTCGGAGCACGCACTTGTAACCCCCATCCTCTTGCCTAAGAGAGCCATCTGAGTTGACCATGATGCAGCCACTGTCCCGAGGAACCCATCTGGCCCATTTGATAGCAGCCCACTGCCCACGGACTGAGAGACCCCAATCGGAAACAATGACTCTCGCACTAGCATTGTCATCAATCTGCATCTGCATAGCATTCAGTTTGAAAGCTACCTTATCCAAAACAACTCTGATCACATTGGAATGGGGGTGGAACTCATTACGGAACGGAAGCACCTCCTGTTCCTTTCCGACCACACATGATACACCACGCCACAAAAGGTAAGCTTGCAAATGGAGGCCAACAACGTCTCACTCCTAACTTTGTGAGTCATCCATCTTATGAATCTATTCCACTCGCTGAATCGCGGTAAGTGAAGGCGAGCATAGCGTGCCTTCTCACAGTTAGCATTACACAACACACAACTCGCTTGGCTAAGAAGACTCCAATGCATCAGCTTGTTTTTGGTGGCCAAACCCTGTTTAATAGCCAGCCAAGAAATCAATGAGTGCTTAGGAATGGAGCGAGCAAGCCATAGTAACTTTGCCCAATAAACCTCAGACCTCGTACTTCTCACCAGGTTCCAAGCGGATCTCATGGAGAATTTACCATCGGTCATAGGTTTCCATATGACTAGAGGTGCACACAAACTGAGCCAGCTCAATGGCTCGGCTTGGTTTGGCTCAATCAAGCCGAGCTTAAGCTCAAATATTTGGCTCGATCTAGCCGAGCCGAGCTGATTTTTTAAACTTGAAATGTGTTCAAGCTGAGCTTGAGCTAAGGTCAGTTTGATTCGGCTTGATTCGAAGCTCGACTCGTAGAGGCTCGGTTCGGCTTGAAATCGGCTCGGCTCAAAACATATATTACAAAGTTAAATATATTTTATATATGAGTTTCTCCGTCATTTCTGTCGTATCTTTCTTATGTCATTTCAAGTACCAGTCTTTGAAATTTGAACTCAAACAATTAAGAGAAGTTACGAATTTCGAAGCTACACCCAATTCTCATTGACTCTTGTCATAGAGAAATCATATCAAGCATATTTTTAATTTATTTATATCACTGGCACCACAAGTCTTAAAAGACGTTTGGTTTCTCAGATTAATTTTTTTGGGAGAATACTGTTTAGAAGGGGAGAGGAAAGAATGGAATAAATGCCATAGCTCTCAGCTCCCTCCTAGCTCTCTCTGCAATGAAAATGGGAGGGAAGACAGTAGATTGTGTTAGTAGGCTAACGAAATCTATAGGAGACGGGTTGATGCACAGCCACAGCTCTCAGCTCCCTCCTTGCTCTCTCTGCGAAAAGAATCTCGCTGGAATAGATGCCGTCCATGAAATTTTTTTTAGGTACATTCATTCTAATTTATCATTCGCTTTTCTTCTTCTTCTTCTTCTCTATTCTCATTTTTCTAGTTAAAATATTTTATTGTTTTTTCATAAAACAAAGATTTAGTCTTTTAGAAGACTTTGGGTTAGGGTTCCAACCATTAGGATTTAGAGACGAATCCCAAATTTTTTGATATAATAAGCCGATCTTGAGTCAACCCGAGCTCGGCTCGATCATGAATCAAGTTTGAGCTCGAGCCGAGCTTGAACTTGATCAGTCACATTCAAGCTGAGCTCGAGCCAGAATATTTAAACTTGATTCGAGCTTGAGCCGAGCTCGAGCTTGGTCAGTCACGCTCAAGCTGAGCTCAATCTTAGCCAAGCTTGACTCAGCTCGGCTTGAATACAGCCCTACATATGACTCTATTGGCTTCGGATCGTAGAACCTTCACTTGACTGAGTTCCGGCCTTCTAGGAGTCGACATCCGCCAGCCATCCCTGTACCTGATAGACTCAACATAGGCTAGTCTATTAATGTCATTGGAAAACGAAGGAGCAAGATTGATTTGGCTAAAAAGCACACCCCTTGGATGCCAAGGGTCCAGCCACAGAAGAGTTTCTTTACCGCTGCCGATCAAATGAATGACACTTGACTCAGCCCAGTGCCTCACGTTCAAGACACTTCCAACACACCACGATGCATGTTATTGCATCTATGTATGATGTTTTTTTTAAAATTGAAACAGTGATTTGAGGCTGTGCATTAAAACCTAACATTTTTTACTTTTAGAGAAAGGAAATAATTCTGCCAACCTCTTGGTGATAGTTGAATAAAATTCTGAAAGATGGAACACAAATCTTCTCTTTTGACCAGAGAAACACAGTAATCGGACTTCTCAATAAATGTGTTAATATTATTCATTTAGATGGGTCTTCTAGCTCCTCCATGACACATTTCCAGAGCAGAGTGATGAAATCTGGTGTGAATATCGAACGTGACAACCAACCAATTTTGGATTAAAATGCCATTAGTTGTTATCCATGGGAATTTTCTGAAAATCAACATGTGCTCATTAGTCCTTACAAAACTTAGGAAGTGTTTAGTTTACCTGTTCTGAGTTCTGACATTGCAGATGGACCTGACTTTTGTCTCCATATTTGCAGGTAACCCGGAATTATGGTGCTTTAAGAAAGTAATCTCCACAGTGGTTCCTTTCGGCTGTTCTGAAATACTTTTGGTCACCTTACGAGGAACCATTCTGGTGGGTTTCCTAATTAACAATATTGTGGACTATCATATAACAGGCAACCTAAACTGTTTGGTGTAATTTCTTTGCTCACAGCTAGTTGATAATCCTAGTTGCAATTGTAACTAAATAATGGTAGGCACTGGTCATTTCCGCATTTCAACTTTGCATGCTTCTTTCTGATGGTCACTTAAGATAGAGACACCCAGAAGATGGAGTAAATTGTTATGCTAAAATATCCAGTCTTAGTAACCAAAAAATTACAATAACCTTGCGCTCCCGCTCTCCTCCCGACCCTATGCTAGATTTAAAAGTGATGCTCTCACTCCCGCCCCCATTCTCGCTCTGCGCTATGGTTACTTAGGAGTTAGGATCCAGTTAAGTTGTGTAATATTTTTGTTTTCTGGTTGGTCTCTGTTTCCCATTTCTGATCCTATAACAGTGTTATCCTGGCAAAGTTTAGGAAAAAACACAATGTTACAATGGTTGAGATTATCCAATGATACTGTTTTCTGTGAAGATCTCATTAACAAATGCACAGGTAAGATCCTTTGATCAAACTCGCATACCTCGTTCATCCATGCTTTTCTTAATAAGAAGATGATGATCATCCTGATGATAGTAGAGAGTAATTCAAGCACTATATAAAGGATAAGCAGCATATGTTTTGAGAGTAAAAGAAGGAAATCTCGTCCAACAATGGAGGAAAAACTCAGATTGAGAAGTCACATGCAACAAGAACAAGAGCTTACAACCAGAATCCAGGAAAAGGAATATATGCGATTCATGCATCTGTTAGCCAAGCTATCCCCATGTAATGTCCACCGTGATATCTATTATCCCCTAACAATCTCCAAGGAAGAGAATTAGATTACACTACATACACACATCTTGCTGCAACTGTTGATCCCTTGTTGGAGGTGGATAGAACACATTCATTGGATTTACCCCCTGATTTCTCTCATTACTTCTATTATTAAATTAAGCTCTTATTTAGTAATGAGTAAAAGACAAATTATTCAAACTCGATAATATGTTTTCAGTCATGCACACTCTTCCATACACTGTAAGATATGTAACTATGTAAGCATAGTAGACTTTAAGTTATGTAAGCATAGTCGGATTCGACAATTAATATGGAGAAAGTCTGATGTTAGTTTGGAAACCGTGTGGCTAGTTATGGTAACATGAATCTCGAAAGGAGATAATCACGTAGGCGATATGTAAGGACTCCTTGTCTTGACGTTGTGATTCGATGCAGTGCTTGTACCATTGGTGAGCCAAGAATCACTCAATGGGTTGGTTGATAATCCAATCACATGAGAGTTGGTATCTGGTGTGCTATTACGCCCCACAAGCTAAACGACAGGTCGACGACGTGGAGCTTGTTTTTGAGCATTTGAAAGCGAGCGGTCTGAGGTTAGGCCCTTGGTGAAGATGTCCACAAATTGATCAAAATAGTGTCAATGAACCGAACATTAATGTCCCCATGAACCACTTTTATGCAAATAAAATGGTAATTCATCTCAACATGTTTAGTGTGGGCATAATAAACAGGATTAGTAGCAAGGGAGATAGCACTTATGTTATCACAGTAGATCAACGGTGGTGATTTAAGATAGATGCCCAAATCACGCAATAATATATGGATCTAGTACAACACCGCGGTTGTGTTAGCAAGAGATCTATCCTCGGATTCAGTGCTGGAACGTGCAATTGTTGACTTTTTTTTTATGTGCTCCATGAAACAAGATTGTGGCCAAGAAAAATTTCGTAAACTGGTGTGTATTAGTAGGGGCTGTAAATAGATGTAGATATTATCCGTATCCAAATCCGTTTAGTCGGATAATTATCCGGATAGGTATCCGGCAAAGCGCATTCGGATAGTAAAATACTATCCGTTTATAATCGGATACAGATTCGGATACTGTTATATATGATCCGATTATATAATATATATATAAATAATATATTTTAAATTTATAAAATTAATATAACCTTTAAAATATATTTGTTTAAATAAAAATTTATATATTTTTTTTAATTTTAATTTATATTTTTAATTTTTTTTAAATTAATCGGATAATTCGGATAATCCGGATATTTTAATCGGAGTCGGATACGGATATCATATTTCACTATCCACCTGATATTTATTCAGATTCAGATATCTAGATATATAATCGGATACGGATTCGGATATATCAAAATCCGCTCCGAATCCGCTCCGTTTATAGCCCTATGTATCGGCGGTCATCCAAATCTCCGGCCCATTGACATCTGAATAGGCAGTGATATTGAGTGGTCCTTGGTGAAAGTGGAGACCAGAGGTGATAGTTCCTTTAAGGAATCGTAAGATCCGTTTGAGGGCCATCCAATGACTCATTCGTGGTGAATGTGAAAATTGGCACACTTGATTAATTGCGAAGGCGATGTTGGGTCTAGTTAAAGTGATATACTGAAGTGCTCCAACAAGACTCCGATATTCGTGAGGTTAGGAAGGGGATCACCGTCATACCAAGATAGTTTAGAACCTGAAATAACTAGTGAGCGGAGTGGCTTGACACCATCCATGTGGGCACGAAAAAGGAGCTCAGTGATGTATTTCGATTGAATAAGGTAAAGATCAGATGGCGTACGATGAGCTTCAATGCCTAGAAAGTAGTTAAGAGAACCCTGATGGCGTATGATTGAATAAGGTAAAGACCTAAGTGTGAGCACGAGATTTTACTCCCTAAAAAAAAATCAAACGGGTTTATGTTGAGAGTCGCCACCTATTAAGTCAGAAGGGATAAGTCTCCGGCATGTGGATAAGGTCTTGTTTTGCGGTAGGTAAGAGGTTCAGTTAAGTCTGAGAAAGGTGTTAGGCACTTCGAGACTTCCATTTTTCAATGATTCTCTACTTTCTAGGTGTAAGCTAATTAAAATTAAGATTTGTTCAAATGCCTAAGTGTTTAAGATAATACTAATCTAAGAAAAAAAAGCTAACTAGGGTCGAACTCGGGTTGGGTCACCTACATACTCACAAGGTGAGATCAGAACGAGCGTAGTTCTGGCACATGGGCTCGTGCCAAGGCTAGGGTGTCTGTGTGTGAGCACCAATGGTGGCTAATGGCCTAGTTCGGTAGACTAGGGTTTGGTTGACTGAGGTTGGTCAAGTGCATGATTTAAGATCGGTACGCTTAGGATTAGTCTGGTAGACTAAGGATTAGGCTCAGTAGGCCAAGGGGTAAGTCCGGTAGACTTGATTGGGTCCGGTAGGCTAAAATCAGAAATAACTAAGGTTAGGATTGCTAATCGAGGTTAAAGGTCAAACTAATCTTGGTTAGGGTTGCTAACCACAGTTGAGGGTAACAAAAGTAAGTCCGGTAGGCTGAGGTTGGGCCCGGTAGGCCAGGGGTGAGCCTGATAGACTAAGTAATTAGGCCCGGTAGGCCAAAATTGGATTTAACTGAGGTTAGGGTTGCTAACCGGAGTTAAATGAGTCTTAACTGTGGTTAGGACTGTTAACCATGGTGAAGAGGCCAAAGCAGTAACATTTTGGACACTTAGAAATATTTCAAAATTTTTGAGATTTTTCCCAAGGGTTAAGGGTGGTTAACCATGGTTAAAAGTTAACTAGGGTTGAGTTAACTCTAGTTAAATAGTCCAGGCAGGTTAGGGTAAGCCCAGAGAGTTTGCCAGGGCCTAAAACGGCCTCCTACCAGGTCTGCGCCCTATGCAAAAACCTAATGATAAAAAATCAGTAATGACAGTAAAAAGATCACCGCCATTACAGATGCAGTTACAGGGGGTCTTTGCAGGTCTGTAGGTCGAGTTAGGGGTTGAACCAAGGGGTACTGAACCCACAGGGGTGAAGAGGAAAGTCCAAGGAAGGCCCTGGGCATTTAGTGGGCCCAGGGAGTGGTCTGGAGTGAGCCCCACAGTGGGCCAAAACCACTGTGTTTGATATACTGTAATGACTGCAGACTGTCTACCGCCATTAAGCTAACTCTGGTTTTGAGCCACGTTAACCACAGTTAAACAATAGAGAAGAGTCTGGAAAGACCAGAATAAGTAGAGGAAGGTCAGGGGAGTCCAACCATGCTCCTTGGAATAGACCAGGGCCCACAAAAAGAGGTGCAATAGTGGCTGAGAACAGTAAGGCCAGGAATTGTGGTAATTATTCTACCGTCATTCCTGGTTTTGCCCAGAAATCGATTTTTTTCCCTTGGGGCTGAGCTATAATGTTACCAGGGGACCCCTCATGGACTGAGAGTCCCCTAGAACATGGGGGGAGGTTCCATACTCGGTGGGGGGTCTTGAGCCAAGATGAGAACCTCAAGGGGGTTCCCCCATGTCTACAAACAGACACAGGGGACCCCTATCCTCGGTTTTGCAATGAAGAAATGGAAATTAAACAAGGATAAAGGACCCCTAGAAGAGGACCAGAGGTCTTACAATAGTTTACAAAAATGAAAAAGAGGTAGGGGGTCCTACCCTACTGCCGACTGCTCACAGTGGTTGAGGGCTGGTGCACGGTGGTGGCTGACTGAGGCAGGCCTAGGGGAGCTCCTGGGAGGTCTGGGGATCACCTCAGGTGGAGGGCCAGAGATTGGGAAGGTTGGGGTGTGGGCTAACCGAGCTTGGACAGGGTTTTCTTATGGAAGTTGTGGAGTGAGTTTAAACTAAGGATGATGGGGGGTTTTAAATAGGAAGGAGAGGACCCTGGGGCAATATGGGGATTACTAGGAAGGTGGTCGACACTGGGGAGGCAGCCTGGAGTGCTACAGAGAGGCCAGCTGCGCTGCAAAAGAGAAACTCAACAATGGCGTAATGTTATTACCGCAATTCCTGATTTAGCTTAAGTTAGGAATGGCGGTAGAACATCTACCGCCATTCTCTAGTTTTTGCCAAAATAGGCCACACCCTGTCCCTATTGGCCTGCGGGTACTGTAGCATTTTCCAAATAGGGAAATGGCGGTAAAGTTATTACTGCCATTCCCTATTTTTCAAATTCTAGGTGGTGGGCCCCACTCCAACGGGCATCAAGGGTTTGTGGACCCATGTTTGGGCCCACGGGATGACTGGGCCTGATTTCTAGGGTTTTTGGACCCTAGGACTGAAGGTGATTCACCTAGGGTTAGACTAGGGTTTAACTAGGGTTAGGCCTAGGGTTCACCTAGGGTTTGATCAGGGTTTACTTGGGATTGCCTAGGGTTTAGGGCTTGACTAGGGTTAGGCCTAGGGTTAATCTAGGATTTGATCAGGGTTTACCTAGGGTTAGAGTAGGGTTTTACCTGTGATTACCTAGGGTTTAGGGCTTGACTAGGGTGAGGCATAGGGTTCACCTAGGGTTTAGGGCTTGACTGGAGATAAGCTAGGGATAACCATGGCTAAAGGATATTAACCCTGGTTAAGGCAGGGTGTAAAAATTGGGTGCTTATACTAAGGACATGTGGTAATGGATATGTGGTGACAGTGAAAGTCTTGGGTTTGAAAATCTCTGTCATGCCTCTAGTTTGCATGGAATGGGTTGGCACCAATGATGTAGTGGGTAGAGGGGCAGGTGTTGGAATGGGAGAAGGTGAACCGGGTGAGGTGAATGGTGAAGAAAGCATAGGATGGGGGTAAGAGGTGTCGTGGGAACTGGATGGGTTGGGTGGCAAGTTTGTAAGGGGAGAAGGGTTAGTGGCATTGTGTAGTGGAGAGGTGGGTGTCAGATTAGTAGTAGGACCTAGTGAAGGAGGGAAGGTGTCTTGCCCAAAAATCCCATCTAGGCTAAATGAAACCTTGACACTTGACTTACTTATCTTAACAAATCTTCGAAGCATTTAAGACATACTAAAATGAGAGTTCAAAAGTTTCTATCCTTAATAATATTAATAGAGTCATCAACTTCAAAATTCATAACTAAAACAAAAATAACCATCCGAATCATCCAACATGATTCTCAATTTAAACCTAACATCATCCATAATTAAAATTTGATTACATTCCCTTTAACATAAAATAAAAGTCTAATAGCTAAAATCAATAATAGGGATATTGATCTAAATCCCTCTCCTCTTCGGGATAGTCACCTTATGGTTCCTCTATATGCTCTTCCTTTATCCAAGGCTCAGTTGCAACCTCGAACTCTGTACCTATTGATAATCAAAAATCCGCTAAACAATGAAACGCTCAGCGAATGTAAACTCCTAGCTAATAATATCATATACATTAATATGACACATTTATCATGGTTCAATTGGACATGCATACATACTTAAATCAAAGTGTGGAAACAGATTTTCTTTACAAATTTTACTTGTGCTTGTTTTCCTTACTTTCCTTACTTTTTCTCGTGAGTGACATCAACTTACATACATGATCTTAAGAGAACCGATCAAAAAATAAATCATATATGTGAAGAGACTACAATATATATTCTTACCGAGGTACCGATCCTTAGAACTTTTTCCGGTGCGCACAGACTTACTTATGATTCACTTACTTGGGCATTCATGCCATGATCTTAGATTGATGATGCTCGGGCAATGCAAAACTCAATCATGCAATCATATTTGTGTACTTACTTTTGGTGTATTTGTTATCGTGATTTTATCATGCTTGTGTGTAAATCATATCGTGAGTGAAAAAGTGATAAACCATCGGTTAAATTACACTATAGATTTCTAGTCAAGAGCCATCATACAATCCATACCACTATGATAAAAATCCTAAGCAACAAACCATAATTCAAGGCTCGTTTACCTGAGCATACATCATAACATGCAAAACCAAACATCATACATCATTCATCATGATATATAATTATCATGTTTTGTAAATTAAACATGCATAATCATGGTTCTCAATTAAGATCATGACATCATTTATCATACATAAATTTCAAATAGTGCATAAATAGAGATAATAGCCCTAAAATCCTTATTTTCCAACAATCTTGCATCAAGACGTACATACAATCATACAATCAAACTCTGGAATACATCTCTTCCTCCATGTTCAAACCATACAAAACTTCACATCATTCCCTTCCTCCATATTAAATCATTTAACCATTCATCATAGACTTTTCTTACTTTAAACATCATGATAAAACTTACATAAGGAAAATTTATACAATATAATCATGCTTATTCTTCATCCTTAGTTGAAATCTTAATATTTTATTCTTACTTAGCATCAATGATTATAGTATGATCAACTAGAGGAATATATCTACCTTTCTGGATCGCTTCCTTACGATCTCAAGCTTACGAATGGTTTCGATCTAGATCTTCAAGATCTTTCTTCTTCTCCAAGTGAAAACCCTTTCAAAACCCTAAGTTTTTTTCTCCTTGCATCTCTAAAAGCTCTTATAATGTTTAGAAACCCTAAACCCACAAGTTAAAATTCTATTTATAATGTTTAGTCCTAAAAACTTACTAATTCTTGAAAAAGTCCCAAAATAGCAGGTTTCTGGGTAATTTCTTTGACAGGTGGTCGATCGGTGAGGTGGAGCAGTCGATTGGTGGGTGGGTGGTCGACCAGTGGACTTTCCCTTCTCTGCCATTTTCCCATACATTATTTTCTCACTGTGTGAAGCATTGGTCGACCTGTGGGGAAGGGGGGTCGACCAGTGGACCTTTTTTTTTTGCTTACTTTAGTTGATTTTAACTTGTTTTTCACACTTAGTTAAGGTGCATAACATAGTTATTGACCAAGAACACATTAAATGTTGTTATTTGACACAAATACCAAGATTTTCATTTAATTGCATGAATTTCAAGACATGAAAGTTTTGGGTCTCTACCATGAATCAAATACCATGAAGGAGGGAAGGATTAAGCCATTGTGGGGTTGGTGGTTATAGGGGTGGTGGGTGGTAAGGGGAATGGGCCAGAGGTGGGGTTTACACTTTGGTTGGAAGGCCGAAGAAGGGAATAGGTGTCAGTTAGTGTCACGGCTAGCTGGGTTGGATCCAATCCAGTAGATAGGGGGCAAGCGCAGGCCTTATCCACCTTTCGATAAGGTAATGTCACTTCATCGAAAATCACATGACGAGATAAGTAGACTCTTCGAGAGATGGGATCGAGACACTTATATCCCTTGTGATTTCGCCCATAACCAAGAAAAACACAAGGCATCGTTCGATATGACAATTTTTCATGGGCATAGGGTCGTAGATATGGGTAGTAGGTACAACCAAAACTACGGAGAATGGTGTAATCGGGTGGCTTTTGGAATAGTTTCTCGTAAGGAGAAATGTTTTGGAGGATGCGTGTGGGCATATGGTTTATTAGGAAGACTGCTGTAACGAAAGCATCATCCCAATAGGAAAAGGGTCTATAGGCCATAAGTGTTAGGCCCGTTTCAAACAGGTGACAGTGTTTTCGCTCTGCTCGGCCATTTTGTTCGGGTGTGTAAGGACACAATTTACGATGAGAAATGCCATGGTTGGCCAAAAAATCACGCTAGTGTATTATCATCCTCCATCCGTTTGGAGAGATTTAATTTTTCATTCAAACATGGTTTCAACTAAGGATTTAAAGCGGGCAAAAACATCATAAACTTGAGATTTGAAGGCAAGGGGAAAGAACCAACAATATCTATTGAAGTCATCAATAAATTAACATAAATTTTGCACCATTTATTGAAGTAATCGAACTAGGTCACCAAACATCAGTGTGCATAAGTTCCAAAGGGTATTGCGAACTAGAAAGTTGAAAGGTAACCGTCAGCTTTTCCCCATTTGACTTGATGAGCAAGTTAATGGTATGGTGCTTTGATGGTCTACCAAGATGAATAAAGGAGCAACCGGTTAAAGTGTTTGATGAGATGGGTGGCCTAAGCGATGATGCCAAACAAACTGGATATCATACTACCGGTGAATGCCAAAGGAGAGGAATTTGGCTTATTTTTTCGACGTGGCTTAAGATGAAGTGGATAAAGGCCCTACTGCACCGTCCTTGGAAAAGAATCTTCTTTGATTTGTTGTCCTTAACAAAGAAACCAGAGGATGTCAAGACAAAATGACAATCATTATCTTTTGAAAATTGTGAGACAAGTAAGAGATTTTTAGTAATGGATGGAACACAAAGGATATCTTTCAAGTGAAAATGAGATCTATTGGAAGAGTAAGAAGTGGAACTAATATGCTCAATATGTAAGCCCTTACCATTGCCTAGTATTAAGTTGTCACTGCCCGGTCTGAATGTAGGGAAAGATTGTTCAGATCAGCCGTGGCATGATTGGTTGCACTCATATCGGTGAACCAAGTGGAGTCTTGCCTTGTAGCTACCAAGTGGAGTCTTCCTATTGAAATTCATGTTACCATATTTAGCCACACGGTTTTCAAAACTAACATCACACGGTTTCTCTATATTAGTGGTCGAAACCCACGACTGTGCTTATATATCTTACAGTGTATGGAAGAGTGCATGATTGAAAACATATTAGGGAAATAGTTAACGTATCCATCACCACAGTTGGTGAGTATTTAAGAGGAGGGAGGTTGGACCAATGAGATCCAGCCTTAGGTTTCTAAATGAGAAACATATTATTGAGGTTGAATAATGTGTCTTTTAGTCATGCACACTCTTCCATACACTATAAGATATATTAGCACAGTAGTGAGATTCAACAACTAATATGGAGAAACCGTGTGATGTTAGTTTGGAAACCATGTGGCTAGATATGGTAACATGAATCTCATTAGGAGATAATCACGTAGGAGATATGTAAGGAATCCTTGTCTTGAGGTTGTGATTTGATATAGCGCTTGTACCATTGGTGAGCCAAGAATCACTCAATGGATTGTTGATGATCCAATCACAAAAGAGTTAGTATCTAATGTGCTATTAATAATGGGGCATTTGATAAAACTTAAAATAAGATTTTCTTAACTTATTCTACTAAATTAAACTCTTATTTAGTAATAAGACTGTTTGATGATATTTTATTGATATCTAGATATTCTAGCAATAAGTGATTTTACCACTGATTCAATAAGCAATCTTAAGCTACTTTTAAAAAAGAGCTTATTATCATTAAAATAGCTCTTGATTTTTAGATCTTAATTAGAAAGCACTTATTTGATAAGTTTTATAAAACGCCCTGTATTTGCGATTTAATTCGATCTTAAATATGAGTTCGGATCCTGTCCAATTGCGATTTAATTCGAATAGTTCAATTACACTTAAATAGCCCCATTTAACTCAAAAGAACTCAAATATGATCACAAGTCAAAAAAATAAATATTTCCCAAAGTTCGGTGGCACCTGCCCCCCATTCCCATGCTACACCTAAAGAAAATGAAAAAAAAATTGGTTTTCAAAGTTGAGTGGGGGAACGTCCCCTACATGCCCCCACCTGGCTCCGCCCCTGTGTGTACAAGGAAGAGAATTTCTCATTAGATTTGCTTGCAAATCATGATTTATCTCTTCCCTTGGCTTGAAGAAATTTTGCAGAACCCCTAATGATCTTAAGGTTAGGATCTGATCTTTGTAGTTTTTATGGGATTTGTCACTCCCTTAAAAAAATAAAAGAATCCTTGAAGCCTATTTTGGAAAACTCCATTAGTAGTTAGTATAGGCCTATTTTAGGGGGAAATCCTTTCCATGTTAAGTAGTTTGAAACACACCTCCTTGTTATAAATTACTCTGGTGGTAAGAGTGTTGGAATCGGTTTCAAGCTAAGCAACCAGAGCTTAGAGCGGAAGTAAGAGTGTGTGTGTCAAATTTCCATTTAGGATTGGGTCGAAAGTGCATATAAATATATATATATATATATATATACACACACTTAATGGTTCTTGTAATTTACTTGTGAATGAATATATATCATTTTTATTTTATAAACTATAAGAAAGAATTGATAAAATCATTCATCATTCAAATTTATAGTCACATTAAAGAAGATGATTCTTGATATATTAAATTTATTCTTCTAAATTCAATTACAATATCACCAATAATTAACAAACCTTACAAGAATATTGTATCATACAAACGAAAATGACATCTGTAAGTAGATTGGGAGGTTTGAGAGCGCGAGCAAAGATTGAGAACGGGACGGAGTAACATGTTGAGAGGTTTGGATAGTGAATTGATTGATATGCACCAAATTTACTATTAGCCTTAGATAAATGATGCCTTGTATGGGCAAACGCTTTTCAACGCCTACTGGAAAGTACTAATCTAAACTTAAAAAGATGGGCCAACCTTTGGTCAATAGTCTCTTTCAACGTATACAGACTGGTGCCTATAATGGAGTTGGAGTCATAGTCTCTTTCAACGTATACAGACTGGTGCCTATAATGGAGTTGGAGTCAATTGATTAGGATGTGAAGCTAATATCAGTCACCATCTTGAGACCCCAATCGAACCGCTTGCTAATTAATTGAGAATAGGTTTATTAGAATATAACCGCGGTGATAATGGCAAGTATATTTCATCACTTCATTTTCCCTTCATCGCTTCTATGATTTGAAGTCAATTTGCTTCCTTGGAATGCCACAAATACATCAATTTCTCCAATTCAGTTTAATGGTCAATCTACCTAATCTTTGTATCGATTGTCCAATTTAGCGACACCGGTCCTATTGGTAGAGTGGTAGGAGTGTGTTCCCATTTATAGGAAGATCCTAAGATCCTATCTCAGTGAATATGCTAAATTAAATTTGAGACAGTTTCTTGAGATGATGTAACGGTAACTCACACACCCACTAATATTAACATAATTATTAGTATAAGTAGTTGGTGTTGCATAACTCTAAAATTTAAAGATTATTTGCTTATTCACCATAAAATATTTAAATTTTAGCATAAGATATTTATTTGCTTATTTATCACACATCCACAAACATTAGAGATTATTTGTTTATTTATCATAACTTCAAAGTTTAAAATTTTAACATAATATATTTAAAGAAGTTTATTTGTACACATTTGATTAACTTAAAATGAATTTTGTCATTAATACTTTTTACAAATAGCTTCTATTATCCTACTATTCTTGCAATGGAATCAAATCCTTTGATAATATGTTATATTTGAAGAGACATTGAATATTATTGAATTCTTAAGATGATTACAAAGAGATCCAATTAAGGTTTAAATAGATAATAGCATATAGATAAATATAGAAACTAAATCAAATAATTCCTAATCAAATCTCTATCACAATCTCAATCTCAATCTCATTCTAAATTCAAATCTTTCCAATTGTGATGATGGTATTGATATGATGCATTTCATACATATCGTAATCATACATGTACTCTATTAATATCATATGTGACCTTTAACCTTGAATATTTAAAAGCTAGAATCTTTTACCTTGTACGGATTTAATAGTTGTAAACCAATGTCCATGAAATCCTGACCTTTAATCACCCAGGCCACATGAAAGGTCACATAACACAAGATTTCATTCCTCCTATAAATGCCTTGATCTCTTATTTTACAAATACACTAAAAATAAATTTTTTTTTTTGTACTAAAAATAAAATGATTAACTATGAGTGGAAGCTTTGGTTGAAGAGTCAACTAGAGCAATCCAAATTTTGTCTTGGAAAGTGGTAGTTTGATAATTATGAAAAGTAAGAATGATATTTTTTTAACATGACGTTGTTCTGGTTGGTTGTTGAATTGGAGCTCATGTTGAAAGTTATTCTCTAAAATAAATGCTTATTTATATGATAAAAACATATTAAAAAACATATTCTCAAGGTAATAGGTAGATGAAGGCATGAAGCAACACTTGTTGCCACCATATGGAGACTATGGAAGTTTGAGACTAAGGTGGAGTTTGGTAACCCTAATCTAATAAGCTCTAAATAGGTAAAGATTATTTGAAAATTGTGTTTAGTTTAACTTTAGATTGTTAAATTAAAGGTTAATTGGATGTCTATTTTTTTGAAGTTGGAGTTTTACCTCTTGTTAAAAAAATTGTTATGAGATACTTTTTTAATAAGAGGTAAATCTCTAATTCAAAAAGATGTAGAGATGCCATTAACTTTCAACTCAATAATCTAAAGTCAAACTAAACACAATTTTCAAACAAGCTCTACCTACTTAGAGCTTATTAGATTTGTGTTACCAAACTCTACCGAAGGTTAGTATTTCTCTTATATGATAAACTATAAGAAATAAGAGTTATTTTTTTAAAAAACATTAATTTGATCAAACATACTATTTATAGTTCAATCAGTTTTTATGCAGAACTGTGTAGAGATGAGTTGTTAGGGTTTTAAGATCAGATTAGAATGGGGGCTTTGCCTCATATTCTTATTACTGAGAAACTGAAATAAACCTTTTTTTTTTTTTTTTTTTTTTGGTGTTAACCATATACCATTGCTTCTTAAATTTTAGTTTTTTCTATTTTTTTCTTATGTTAAATCACCATCACTCATATGTTCCTAAATTTAGGCCCCGTTTGCTTGCACTTTTGGATTTTTTGTTTTTAAAAACAAAATTTTAAAATTTTTTATACAAAACATGTTTGGTAAACATATTTCTGCTTTTTATTTTAAAAATTAATAACAAATTTTTGAAAAATCAAAATAACAAATTTTTTTTACTACCTCTGTTTTTTAAAACAAAAAACAAAAATAGAAAACACGGACCCGCCATCACCATCACACCCAAAACAACCACCGCACCACCACAATACTACCACCACCCACCACCCATCTCCACCTCCACCTCCACCGCAACCACCACTGCTACAATACTACCATCACCACCACCAATACCCACCACCCACCACCACCCACCTCCACCTCCACCGCCACTGCCACAATACTACCACCACTACCACCACTACTCACCACCCACCACCACCACCACCACCACCTCTACCGCTACCACCACCCACTATCACAATACAACCACCACGACACCACCACCACCATCACTACCACCACCACCGCCATCACCACCCACCACCACCGCCACCATACACCGACTGTCACCACTTATCACTATCACCACCATGAATTGAAATTATTTAATAATATTTATCAAATACGTTTTTTTATTGTTCTTTTTTAAAAATAAGTAACAGTTAATAATACCACACATGTTTTCTACTTAAAAAAAAAATAAAAAATTGTTGAAAACAAAAAACCGTATTTCAATTAAAAAAAAAAAAAAAAGGTGTATCCAAACGGTTTTTTTTTTTTTTTTCTTACGTTAAATCACCGTCACTCATATGTAAGAAACATGCCTTTTTCTTACTATCACTCTCACAATACGCCACGTGTTCCTCGGAATTGTAAGCAAAACCAACATCAGTCTTTTCATTTAAAAAGGGGTATAAGAGTCAAACTTTGGGTTTTAGTGATTAAGTAGTGTACATGAACATGGATGTACTACAACGGCTAACAATTACAAAAATACCAAATACAAAATCTCTCTCTCTCTCTATCACAGTCTCCAACGACATAAATGATAAAACATGTTTATCTTCAATTAATCCAGGTTAACTGAATCTAAAACTTGCCGTTAAACTCATTGCTTCTAGCCGGAGCTCCGACGGGAGAGATCTCGATCTCTATCAGATTCTCCTCTTCGACTTGATAAACCCAATTTCTCTTACCATCCAACGGAATCTCAATCATTTCCTCTCTCTCCACTTCTCCCCACCTAAAGCACATATTTTCCGGCCAATCCCATTCTTCAGTAGCCGAAAAATCTCCGCCGGAGGAGCTCTCCGAGTCAGATTCCGAGCAGTAAAGCGACAAAGACACCAATCTTTCGATACCCACCACACGACTGTCCTCCTTTTTATTGAAATCATCCTCCTCTTCTCCGTCATACTCTTCGTATATCACTTCTAACGGTGCTTTCACGTTCCATTCGACGAACGAATCGGACTGAAACCGTTTTGGACCGAAACCCTTTTCGGTTTCGGTTTCGGTCTCTGTATCGGTGATGAATCTGACCCATTTGTGATCTTCGTTTGGAGAATCGATTTTCCCGGGATCCCTTGATTTTTTCTCGTTTTCAACCCCTTGAATTGCTCCTAATCTGAGAAGGGTTGATAAAAGAATTCCAGTTGAGATCAATACGGGAGATAAAACAAGGTCGAGAAAATTTCGCGGGAAATAGAGGAGGATTAGACTGTAAAAAGCGATAACGAATGAGAAAAGAGGATTGAAAGCTAGAGAGGACATAAAGATTGTTGCTTTTGCGAAGAACTCAATGGTTTTGATCAAAATCTTCGCAGAATCAGAGCTCATTTCATGTCGTTTCTCCTCCATGAAAAATAAAGGATCAAGAACAGAATAATGAGAGGAAATTTAAAAGGAAATTTTAAAAGAACCCATTTGCGTGAATAACGCAAAGGAGAGGATGGGAAGAAATATCAGAGATCGATTTTTCAAAAGCAAATTTGTAAGAATCCTCAGTGGGTTTTAGACTTTTAGCCTTTCGAGTATGCGTAAATGAAAGGCATGGAATCTTGATGAAAACTGAAAAAGATAGTTGGGGGTGGTGTATTTGGGGATTTAAAGTACCAAAATGTCCCTTCCTTTAATCCCAATGTACAGCTGTGCCCTGTCCTTTTGTGTAATTGGCCTATGCTGTGGAAAATAAAGGTTGCTTTGACTACGAGAATTTAGGGTTCATGGAGTCCTTTTAAGAAATCTAGGGTTTCTTTCATAAACTTACCCTTTAATTGAAATTTTAATTTAGTAACAACATTTAGGTTTTAGGGTTTACGGAAGGGTTAACCCAGTAATTGAGATTTAGTGCTGCACTTTGCATTTCACAACCCATCCCATCCTGGATGAAGGAGGATTGCGTCGATCAAGGTTGAAGTCAACTTAAGTTTTATCTTCAAAATCTAATGTTAAAGTAGCTTTTGATTAAGAAGCTAGCAAAGGAAAGGAATTGTTGCTATTCCTATTATTGAGCATTACTGAAACTGTTGATACTATTCCTATTGTCGAGCATTGAAACTATACTAATAATTTTTTTAAACAATTTTATTTTAAATTGGCTAATCAACAAAATGAGAATATATCAAGTGAACGAAATTCTTATGAAAGAGCTCTAAGAAGAAAATGATTTTCAACCGATGACTTCAAAGAAAAATAAGAAGAAGAAAATAAAGCTGTTGTCAATTGATTCTTCCTAACGAAGATCAAATAGGGAGGTTAGAAGACCTACTCAATATAACGAATAGTTTTTTATTGCTTCATTACTTGCTTTTTTAGGGCAAGGTTTCATGTACCCCATTGATGTAATTTGCATTTTAATAAACAGATATGGGTCTTGCCTTAATCCCCTCTCCTCACTGAGTGGGCTTTTAATTAAAAAGAGAGTAACTTTGGATAGATGAGTAGGTTTATGGGTACTCCCAAATATACTCCCTAATCCTAATCGTCTATAACTAATCACTAAGGATTAGGATTTGTCTTGACTTATTTTATCTTTTCTAATGTCACATCAGTTTTAATCCTCACTGGTTAATAATTGAGTTAAACGGTTAGGATTTAGGAGTACCCATAGATGAATTCTTTATAGAATAGAACTGCGAAACACAATTCAAAGGTAAAACCCTATCCCTCATAAAGCCACAGAGACAACTTCCAGGTTGCTTAAAAATGTTCAAGCAAATATCAAGTTCTAGGGTTTTAGATGAGATTGCAGCTTTAAGGTCTAACATAAAATCTGTGCTAAGGTCCGACTTTGCCTAACAAAATTTCGAAATTGGGACCCATCAAAGAAGGTTTCGGACCATAGACCCTGCACATGTGCGTATTATAAGAGGTTAAGGACTTCAAGAACCGACAAAAGGGCCAGTGACCCTACAAACAGATGGAAGGTCATGCAATGGAACAGTGACAGAGGGCCAGTGCCCCTTAAATCAAATGTTTCAAGCCATTCAACCAATTGCTTAACATTTTCGGGTAATTTTAGTGCTGTCATACATCATTTTTAGACTAGTCCTAAATTTGAGACCCACCTTGCAAATGTGATTAGATTAATTATCATTATCCTAACCATCTAATCAGCCTACTAGGATAAGGTAATAATGTTTTGGACATGAGATATACCTAACTGAACCAGTAGCCATGACAATGCGACCTGACCTAATTAAAGGAAAAGCAACCTCAGAAGGTATTTCCTTGAAGGGAATACCTAATCGAAAAGTTAAGCTAAAAGAAATGTAAAGATACTTGCCTTTTGGTTCTCTAACTAACTTGGTTTGGTTTGCTACAGCTGAGCTGATAGTGAGGAAATATTCTCTCTCTCACTATATATATATTGTTCTACATTGATAAAATGGAACTTTGGGTCTACTAGTAATACTACCTTGAGTAAGAAGAAAAACAATGCAGATGTTGGATAGTTTTTTTTTTGTTGTTGTTGTCAGATGTTGAATGGATTGGATATGTATGAAAATTGAAAAGTAAATTTCAATTATGGGTGTATGGGCTAGAGCAGAATGCTTCAATTGAAATGAAAATGGAGGATTTCATCGAGTTAGCTTTTCCTTGCACAGTGTTTTAGTTAGAGAGAGACAAAGAGATTGTCATTGAGCTTTGATTTGTGGAAATAGGAAAATAATAGTCATGGGGATATGCTTCTGTGAAAAGGAGAGCTTGATAAAAAGTAGAGATTCTTTATTTGTTGACTACGAGTCTACGATATCTAGTGTTAAAAGTCATTTAGTTAATTATAATCTAAATATCGTTGATGTAATAACTTTAGACAAGAGAGCGGGGATAGCTCAGTTGGGAGAGCGTCAGACTGAAGATCTGAAGGTCGCGTGTTCGATCCACGCTCACCGCATTTTTCTTTTTGTTGGATTTGAGGAATTCGGTTATACCCCTGAGGTCGCTGACACCGCTTAACTGTGGTTAAGATTCATCCATCCATCCTTAATTTTTTAAAAACGTAATAACTCTTTTTTAAAATATATTTTTAATATTGTTTTAAAAAAACAAGGATGAGTAGGTGAACCCTAGGGGTGAGTGAATCTTAAATCTTAACCACAGTTAAGGGATGTCAAAAGGGACACGTGGTGACCTCAGGAGCATAACCGGTTTCCCATAATCCTGTTATAACAATAGAGGATTTGGTTCCCCTTTTTTTTTTTGAAATATAGTTGCAATTCTTACCCTATAAGAGGAGATATACCTTAATTGGTTGCTGAGAGCTGGCCTTTGAAGAAGGGTCTTCGAATCTTAGCGGAAACCGCTTCTTAATTGGTTGCCGTTCCCACCATGTAACCTCAATTTAGAATTCTCTCCTAATATCCAAAGAGTTTATTTCTTTTCTTAATCAAATATGTTATTAGATATGTATTACACTATATATAAGGTTTTTCGAATGGTACACCTGTTCGAATGGTACACCTGCCCGTTGCAGTGGCAGTGTGTATTCCCCACTTGGGTAGCCTAAAATCGATTTTCACCGGAATTATTCCACTGTCGGACGCCAAAAAAATGTGGTCGGGCATCTACACATCATCCAACGTGTGACGATAAAAAGGGAAGAGATATCAAGTAAGGAGAAGTAAAAAACATGGGGAGAAAATGAAATGACTTTTCTTTTTTTATTGCCACATGTCGGATCGATTTTCACCGGAATGCCTCTGTCGGATGCCAGAAAAATGTGGTCGGGCATCCACACATCATCTGACATGTGACGATAAAAAGGGAAGAGATATCAAGTGGGGAGAAGTGAAAAACATGGGGAGAAAATGAAATGACTTTTCTTTTTTTATTGCCACATGTCGGATGATGTGTGGATATCCAACCACATTTTTCTGGTATCCGCTAGAGGTAATTTGATGCCCCCAACTAAATGCTAGCATCTAATTTCAAACACTAATTAACAAATACTAACACTACTAAAGATCCCCCAACTTTTTTTGGTTCGACATATATGATTAGGCTACAACGCTGGTTAGGTGTTAGTATCTGTTCAGTTGACTTTCCTTGCAAAAAAAAAACAAGGTTGCGATGCGAAAAGGAAAAAAAAAGTTTTTACAATATAGAAAATGAAAAATATTAGTGCTGAGATATTATGTACAGTAGATCATTATTTAGACCAACTTCTATAAGTATGGTTTAACAGAAATAAGTGATATTATATATTTTTAATTAAAAAATTTGTTGTAAAAAATAAATATATAAGTTAAGCAATATAATTATAGAAATCTATACTATAATATAAAGAAATAAGTGTCACCTAACCCTCTCTTTTTGTTCTCCAATCTTCAATTTCAAGAATCCTATGAGTTTTATTTTAAGGATGCCACGTGACACCCTTTTTTAATTTCAATCGTTAACTCTCTCTCTCTCTCTCAAAACAAAATCATTTGAGGAATTTTAGGGGATTGTGATAAGAGTTCAATCCCGACCATTCAAGTTTAGGACTCACTACCTCATCTTTGAGCCTTCTATAACTCCACTATTGTAGAGTCTTCTCTTATCTCATACTCGTACAAATTTGGGACCCACTATCTCATCCTAGAGCCCTATCTATTTCCACTATTATAGAATCCTCTCTTATCTCCAACTCTTGGGTGTATTAATTAATTTTTTTTAAGTATTAATTTAAATTTAATATTAAGAAACTTATGATTTTTCATTAAATATTATTAAAATAATAACAAATTATTATTATAAAATCTAATAATGTCTATCAAATCAAAAAAACTTATATTATCAAAAATAAAATTTATTAAATATTTAAAATATATTACTTAATATTTAAATAAATAAATAATATTATTTAATCATAGATATTCTTAAATTATTACCTGTACAGTAGTGTGTGCTAGTCACCACTCCATTGATTCGGGTTCCACTCCCAAGAGGGTGTGAGTGTTGTAATCTCCACACGCCCATGACTTAAAACAAATACTAACCTACTAACCGGGATTGTGGTCTAATTGCGTTCTCACAAAAATAAATAAATAAAGAATTAGCATTTAAAGAGAATGTAGGCTATGTAGGATCCCAGACGATAGAGTACTCTAAATTAATGGCAGCCCCTCTGGGCATTTAGCTTAGAATAGTAAAGGAAGATTGAATTGAAGAGCTATGGATTGGGAGTAGGGATGCAACTAGGGATGTCAACGAGTTGAGCCAGCCAGCTCGGCTCGACTCAAAATAAACCGAGCTTAAGCTTTTATTTTGGACTCGTTGAGTCAACCTGAGCCTTAAAAGTGAGCTCGAAAAATAAACGAGCCAAGCCTGAACAATCTTAGATCGGCTCGATTAATTTTATAATAATACCTTTTAAAAGTTAAATTTATATTATATATTTAGTATACCTTTTTTTTTGGTAAGATATATATAGTATACATTAACAGAATTATTTTTGTTTAAGTTTTAACTCAAGCTTTTATGTGAGTCTAATGACATCCAAAAAAAAAAAAAAGCTCTTTTAATTGAATTTAGCGCTTATAAATGTATTTTTTTTAAAAAAAATTATCGAGCCAAGCCGAGTCGAGCTCAACGATTTGTGGATGAGTCGAGCTCAAGCTGATCGTTTTGAGCTTGAGCCGAGCTTGAGCATCTGTAAAATTCCAACGAGCCGAGTCCAAGCAGTGCCCAACTCGACTCAGCTCGGCTCGTTGACACCCCTTGTAAAGACTCCAAATCCTACCTTGACCAAATAGGACATTGGGTTGCCACATTTCTTAAACCTGCTTAAATTCCATGACATAAAAGGTATGCTAAACACGAGTCTCCAAAAATGAGAATAATAAAATTTGGATATATAAAACCAAAACATCCTGCTCAAATCTTTGGTCAACATAACAACTTACTATAAACAAAATAATCTAATATTCAACTATGAAGTAATCTAGTAAGCAATATAATCTAAGAGTCTATTACAATTCTCTTAACCGAAACAAAACATAAACAACTAATAGGGGTAACTATCAAAACCCCTGAGTCCCTCCTTGAAAGGCTCACCTTCTCCTCCTTCCTCGACGTATGTCTCCTCAATCCACGATTCCGCCTTGTACTCCTGCTCTACACCTGTCAAGACAAAAGTTTGGTTAAGTACAAAAACACCTGGTGTATATAAAATCCAACTAACAACATAGTATCCATGCACTTAGTTAGAATCATAACCAATAAAATAATCAGAGTGCGGAAGAACATGTATTCATATACATCATATTATCACCTTGACTCGTGTACTTGTAAGAACCTTAAACTTAGGAGACAAAATACTTATGGGATGCTTATACTTATGAGACCACGTGCTTGTGAAATGCTTATAAGTCTTTGAACAACTTATTCAGATCATACACTTATTCAGATCCCTCATTGGGTTTATTCAGTCTATTAGGCGTATGCAATGCTTATGCTTATCAGTCTTTGAGTAGCTTATTTAGAACATACACTTATTCAGATCCTTCATTGGGCTTATTCAGTTTATCAAGCGTATACAATGCTTATGCTTATGACATGTGTGGCTTGTAAGACTCTTATCTTAACACACATGTGAGTTTGTGCATAAGTATCGCAATTAACATTCAAATCGGTCATCCCTTAGGTTCCAAACCTCTGCCAAGAAACTCCATCAGGTTATATCTCTCTAGTTAGAGAATTCTCAACATGGAAGTCTTTCCTCTAAGTTCTTACATTTCCGAATATCAATTACCATGCAAAATAATTAGACATAATTTAACAAACAATCACATATATATACTTTATCATAATTCTTAGCATATTTCATAATCAACCTTTAACAATACTCATCCTCCATCATATATATACCATTTCTTCCATTTTTACACATTCTACCAATCATATAAATCATGAATCCATCCACATACATTCTCATCCTCCATTTGTACACAATTCAAAAACCATAAATTCATCTACATACATTTTCATCCTCCATTCACTCAATTTTTAAGGCTAAATATCATTCATTTCATAAGAAAACCCCATATTATATTCATATAGTCATACTCATTCGTAATAACTCATAATCCTCATATCATTATCCATAATCTTATCATAATTATACCAATAATCCATCATTTCTAGCTTAAACCTTCTTAAACATACATAAGTTCATAATAGAAGTGAGTTGGATAGCATATTAACATTTGAGATCGTTCACTTCGATCCAAAACGCTCCAAAGAAAGTTTGATGTTGATTTTCCAGCTTTCATTGTAATCTTCAAGCAATCTCTTCCTTAGAACCTTAGGTTTTCTCTCATCTCTTTGCTAAATTAGATTTAGAAAAATTAGAACCCTAAAACCCTCGAAATAGAACCTTTATTTATAGCCTAGGGGTTAAAACCCTAAAATCTGCAACCTTTTTTAAAATTTTTGCGCGCGACTATGATCAATTGCACATACACTACGATAGATTGTAGCCTCCAATGCGATCGATCGCACTTGATAGTGATCTGTCGCATTCTATCCAAAAAAATTCCCAGGTAATTGACTGAGTGCGATCGATCGTAGCTCCCCTATCGAACTACGATCGATCATAAACCGAACAAAAATTTCCCCAATTTTTCACACTAAGTGCGATTGATCGTTGCTCCTCTGCGATTGATCGCATGCTTTGTTTTTCCTCTTCAACACTTCAACCTTTTAAACCCTCTACACCGTTTATCAATAATCACGACATGCATAATAACATAACAAAACACCAAACTACCCTTATTAATTATATTAAAGGCATGGAAGAAAGTTTGGGTCTCTACATCCCTAGATGCAACAGGTCGGGATTAGGCCAGTGCGCCTCCAACCCTACCATCGCTGCTAATGACAAGACTCCTACGATCCTACCCATTCTCATCCCAAACCTGGGGCAGGGCGGGGTGGACCGGTTCCGATTTTTCAAAGCCCTTCTTAACCCTGTCCCGTCAAGCACTAGTCGGGGCGGGTCGGGACAACATGAGCTAATTTTAGGATTATTTAAGGTTAAAATAATACTCTTAATTATAAACGGGGTGGACCATTCCCAGCCCAAACCCGAGTCGAGTTTAACCCCTATATCCCAAACCCACCCCTATCCCATTTAAGAACTCCCCAAACCCGTCCCAATAGGGGCGGGTTACCTAATTAACCCAGACCGTTGCCATCCCTAATATTCCGGAGGGATGGCAAAGTGGTTATAAACTGTGAACTAGAGGTCTCCCAACTCCTTAACATCAAGCAAATGATCAGAGCCTGTTCAGACGATCAAGTTTACTCATAATTAGTCTCTTTAGAAACATCTGGTAAATTGAAACAATACAGAAAAGTTTAGTGATATTATAGGGAAACCAACACGGTGCCAGATTACTTGACAAATTAGAGTTATTGCTTAGGGGAGGAAAGGGGATTTTCCTACCTTTCAATTAGCCCAAGACCTTGGAATACGTCATCTGGTGTAGACCAACTATAGTGTATTACATACACTATCCCCCGGATCCAAGCTTAGGCTCGATTGCTAGTTTCAGCCTGGTGTTCTGTCAGGGGTGAGGGGAGAGACCCCTTCAGGGTTGTCTTTGCCCCGTTGTCTTTGGTGTTCTTTTTTTCTTGCTTTTTATTTTCACTTTGAACTCTTGGTGAACTTAGTGTTGTATGGCAATTTCTTCCTATTGTACTGCATATGCTATTTACGGATTAAAAAAAAAGTGTATTACATACAGTAATGGGGATGGAGTTTTCACGTGCTTTGGTTGTCAACAAACAAGAAATGCAGCAAAACCCCGGGGCACAAGTCTTTATGTATGAGCTGCGAGTGTTAATACCCTGCGACGCACATGAACTCCGCTAGTAACAGTCAGAGGTGTTTAGAAACCTTGTTTCCCCTTACTGTGTTGCAATCCAAGCCGCTTCGAACTGTCCTGCCCAATCTATGTCAGTATAGGTATAAATAGTTTGAAGTTGAAAAAGAAGAAATTAATTACAAATTAACTATAAATAATACCACAAGAAGAAATTAAATTTTATTTTCAAACCTGCTAACAAGGCGAAATCTTGAACTTCTCTTTATAGTGGTGCTAGTAGAGACTAAATACCTTGAACTTCTCTTAATCCAATCATGTTTTAACCACATCAAATATTCTCAGGATCCAAAAATCCAAGTTCAAGATCCTGCCACTCCCAGTTGAGCATTTTCAATCATCTCTCCCCCAAAAAAACAAAAAAAACTAACAGGCTCTGCATCGTTCTTGAATCACCATAGCTGAAAGGGCATCAATCTAATTAAGAAAATAGCTGTAATATGATAAAATCATCATATCAAGTGTCAAAGATGTCTCTTAGATGAAGAGGTAAGAATATGCACCATTTGTGTAATATATATCATGATCTCCTGTGTCTGATTCTGTGCATAGTAGGATTTCTATTTGTCAACATTCTCTTATTAAGGTGTTGCCACCAATACAAGGTCTGTTATGGGATGTTAATCACTTTGAATGACAAAGAAGACCATTTCCCTGTCATAATATAGGCTTAAATAACAGTCATTACAATGGGGCATTAAACGTTATTTCCGTTCTAACAATGATTACTTTCTCTATTTTTTCAATATTTTGCTATTGAAGTTACCATATACTTTATATATTTGATCTGATAACATTAGACTATCTTTAATGGCGCCAAAGATAAATGTCAATGACGGCTATCAACCAATACAACACAATGGTCCCATCATTCACCGTTATAATGGGCGTTGTTAGAACTTTTCTTTAATCAGAAATAGTAGTATTTACTTATATGCAGCAAATTGTACCTGGATAATATTTAGATTTTCTTCTTCAGTTCAGAGAAATCCATTCGGAGTTGATTCTTATCTTTGGCACGTGCGATATCTTGCACCAATCAGCCCCTTCGTCCTTTATGCATCGCTCCTGGAGGAATGGACAGTCCTCAATTTTCAAATATTGAAGTGTTTCAGGCATCCCATGCTCCGGCAATGACTTGAGTCTAGGGCAATAGCTAATTTCTAGTAGTTGGAGTGATACAAGGTGGTGCAACCCCTTTGGCAGGGAAGTGAGCTGCTGACAGTCCGAAATTTCTAACTCTTTAAGAGAGGCAAGGTTCCAGAACAGTCCCTCGGGGAGGAATTTCAGCTTTGGACAGGAGAAGATGCTCAAATATGTAAGTGTGGCAGGGAAACCTTCCTCAGGTAATAATGTCAGCTGAGGACAATCATTGACTACCAAACCTCTGATGGCGGTGAGGCCATGAAGCCCCTTTGGTAGAGATTTAAGACTGTTGCAACCTCTAATCCAAAGATATTGAAGTGTATTGGGCAGGCCCTCCTCTGGAAAACACATGAGCTTGGGAGAGCCCCATATCACCAAATACTCGAGGGTAGTGAGGCCTTGAAGCCCTTCCTTGTATGACAGAGACACAAGTTCATCACAATCCTCAATCTCCAATTCTTTAAGAAATCTCAATGACAGTTCTGGTAGGGTCTCGAGCTTTTGAAATTGAGAAATGTGTAACGAGGAAAGAGAAGTGAGGTTAGACAAAAAGCTCAATACCTTTTCATCACACCCAGCTAGTACTAAATCTTCAAGAGATGGAAGCATAGGAAGAGCAATCAAATTTTCACAATTACGAATCTCTAACTTTGTGAGGATAGGAGGGAGGACAGGCAGTTGCCTTAATATGGGACAGTTCAAAATGATAAGATCGCGGAGGCAAGGGAATTCACCTTCATCGACTCCAGACCATACTTCCAAATTCGGCATGTCCTTGAATTTTAGTGTCTCCAATGAGGGAAAGCCCTTAACCATGTCATTTCCGCAGAAATCACGACCCACATGTTTCACACCAAGCATTCCATCTACATGGAGATTCTTCAAGAGAAGTAGCTGGCCAAGAGGCGGTAGGCATTTGCAGTTTGCACAATTGTATAGTCCGATTTGTATTACATTGGAAAGAACTGGAGATCTCATCCAACTTGGGAATTTGGTTCCACCATAGTTTTCTATCCTCAGCTCTTTGATGTTCATGTGGGGTTCGAGGCTTTCAAGAACCTCTTCCTCATTTTCTTTTCGCCGTCCCACATTGTCATCACTCCACTGCAACTCCAACTTGTATAGATGTTTCTTATTCTTCAACTTGGAATCCTTAGCCTCCTCTGCACTGGCCACATTTTCGAGCTTTGAAATTTGGATTGCTCCTCTAAGGTTAACCATGTCCTTCAGTTCTCCTATCCCATATCCACTCTCTTTGCCCACAATAAAGGTGGACAGTGTCTGAAGACAAGTTAATTTTCCAAGCCCGCTTGGTGTGGAAATCAGCTTAGAGCATGATTCCAAGTCGAGATGCCGAAGGTTAATTAGCCTCTTCATGTCTTTTGGCAGCTCAATGAGCATAGAACAATCTTTGAGCTTTAAAGTTTGCATATTGTAGAGGCCAGTTACTGCGTTGGGCAAACTCTTGAGGAAAGTGTGAGAGAGATCAAGATAGCGTAAAAGTTTCAGATTTCCAATTAAATTTGGCAACTCTGTGATGTCTGTATGACTCAAGTCCAGCACGCGTAAGTATTGCAGCTTCAAGAAAGGATCAAGGGAGATTTGCTCTATGCAGTTTGGGTATTCCTGCAGCATTAGAAATGTGCGTAAGCCAGCACACATATACAAGGCCTTAAGCATCATCGGCTCAATTCTGTGACATAGAAATGATGCGTGGCGAGCAGTTTTAGAAATGTTGCACGGATTATCATCTTCCATTCTAAAACATTCATCTCCTGAAATAGACTGTGCAAGATCATGGATAAGATCATGCATTGTGAGCATTGATGGTTTCCTCTTGTAATTATATGAACATTGAAAAAATGACCTACCCAGCAAATTATTAAAATAATCATTTCCAATGTCTTCGATTTCTCTTCTACCCTCCATCTGGATGAATCCCTGTGCGATCCACAAATGGATTAACTTTTCCTTATCAAAGACATAACCTTTAGGAAATATGGAACAAAATAGAAAACACTGCTTCAATTTTGCTGGTAGATGCTGGTAGCTCAATCTTAGAGCAGGCAAAATGTCATTTTGATCTTTATGCAAATCCCATATTTCGCTTCTCAAGATATTTTCCCATTCATCTTCATCTACATTTGAGTATAAGATGCCTCCTAGTGTCTTTGCTGCTAGAGGCAACCCTCCACACTTCTTCACAATTTCTTCACCAATTGTGATCAGGTTAGGATGTGCATCTGAATTCCCATCTACAAACGCTTGCTCTTTGAACAATGACCAGCAATCGGCGAATGGTAAAACATCTAAATAATAGGCGGCAATTGTCCCCATGGTCTTTGCAACTATGTTACTACGAGTTGTTACCATGATTTTACTTCCTTTTGCTCCAAATCTAAAAGGGGCACTAAGGGCATTCCAATCGCTACGATTCTCATTCCATACATCATCTAACACAAGTAGAAACTTCTTCCCCCTTAGTATCTGTTGAAGCTCAATTTGAAGTGGATCTAAATCCATGAAGTGAGAATTTTTCTTAGTGGCAGAAGCTATGATCACTTTTGTAAGTCTCCTCGTATCAAAATCTTCGGAAACACACACCCATATCCTTAGTTTGAAATTCTTCTTGATCCTCTCATCATTATAAACAAACTGAGCTAAGGTAGTCTTTCCAAGGCCCCCCATCCCAATTATGGGAACAACAGGGACACCCTTTCCACTCGATTCTTCGCATAGCAGCATTTCTATTATCTTGTTTCTATCTTCATGCCTACCAAATATACTGTTTTCTTCTATCAAAGAACTAGTCTGTGGTCTCTCTCTCACCTGGATTCTCCATTCACCAACTTCTCTTAGGTGGAGATCAACTTTTTCCTTTGCAAGTTCATCTATTTTCTCGATTATGGCCTTTATTTTATATGCTATATCAGGTCGAAAGAAAACTCGATTTGAACTGAAAGAAGACAGGAAATTGCATACCAGGTTCTGGTCAGTTTGAATTTCGGCCTCCGATTTGGACTGTCGAATTTTGGTAGTGACTTCATCCAGTATGTCATCAGCATCATAGGTTACATCTTTAAGATCTCTCATCCAAACCATCACTGCTTCTTCATGTATTTGCCTTTCTTCTGCATCATTGAGCACAGCTCGTATTCTCAGTAGTGTCCTGGAGAGCTTTTTCAGCTCTTTCTTGACACCCCATTGCAGGCCAAGCTCTTCCAAGATGGGGGAAGCTAGTTGTTGAAATACTACTTGAAGAAATGCTGATAGCACTGCATCTGCCATACCCATTCTTTCTCCTTATACGGCCAATGCACAAGGGGGAGAAGGTGAGATATAGTGACCTTTTTTGAAAAATTAGAAAAAAAATTAGTTCGGGGAACTCCACATTAGTACTAATAAAGCATCCTAATATGGCAATTCGGAATATGGCGAACACCGAATCGCCACCAATCATGGAGTTGTGGTGTGATTGGTCACCAACATTCTTTTTTTTTTGGAAAATAAGGGCAATGCGAAACCAAGGTGAGATTCTAGGAATTGAATGCTTAGAAAATTCCCGTCTCTAATAATCGTTTTTCAGTCACTAAGAGTATTAGAAACGGAAATATTGTCTGTCTCTATTCCGTGGCGGATGCTCGTGTCACTAATGGGTTAGAGCACTCTGACAAATCTTCCGAGAAATACCTAATTTCTCCCAAGAAAACCCGAGAAAAACATATAAAATTTAAAACTCCGTTTTTATGGCGATATTTTAAAAATCTCACATGAAATATAATTTTTTCTTTTTATCCCGTATATGTCGCAAGATTTAGCCGAGATTTTAAAAATATCATGAGAAATACACAATGTTGTTGGTTTATGAATATATAACTTGGTGATATTTATTACTATTTTATGCAATTTCAATATATTTTTTTTAATCATTGCCGATATTGAGGCGAGAAATACTCGAAAAAAATTCAGATTTGAAAACCTCGAGAGAAAAACTTCGACTGATAAAAACCCGACAACGAGATTTGTAACACTGGGTTAGAGTATTAGAAACGGATTATTTCCGTCTCTAAAACTGATTATTTTAAAAAAAAATTAAAATACTTTTAGAGAAGGAAATATGTCCGCCTCTAAAACTGAATTTTGTTTAAAAAATTTTGCTTCCCTCTAGAGAGAGAGAACCGAAGCGAGAGCAGAATAGAGAGAGAGAGAGTGGGTAGAAGAGAGAGAGCAGAATAGAGAGAGAGTGGGTAGAAGAGAGAGAGATGTACATATTACTTGGGGTAGTAAACCCAGTTCATGTGGACACTAATTGAACTACAGAAATCCAATTTCCCTGTTTCAACTCCACGATTTAGCCATATTCCAGATTTTACCGGTCTGGTTTCTACTAACAAGCTTCGAGCAATACGAAGGAGGGTTCATCAACATCTGATAAATTGCAGAACACTAGAACAACAACGACAAACACTCTAAGCGATTTAACAGATTAAATCACTAAAAGGATAAAAAAAAAAAAACGAAGTAGATCTAAATACAAGCCATAAGAGAAACGAAAAAAATCCCAAACGATTAAAAATCTAACCACGGAAAAAACATCAAAATACGAAAAAAACACACACAAAAGAAATCAATCACTAACTCAAATGAAAAAAAAAATTCAGATACACGGCGGAAATCGAAAGCCTCGTCATTTAACAGCTGATCAGTGAAAATAGATTAGGGCACGAAACGAAATCATAAATAATCTGGTCCAAAAATTAATCCGAAACGAAAACTTGATATAAATAATGAGAAAAGAATAATAGAAGAATCAGAAACCACCTTCTTTGACGACGACCACGACTTCCGATTGGATGAACTTGGTCGAAACCCAAGGACCCTCTCGTCGTGTAAAACAGGTCTCCCTTCTCCGGCGACGACGACCACGACTTCTCGCAATTTTAACGGCCTCGGATTGTCCCTGGCGAAGCCAGAAAGGGCTTGTGTCGGGCAACCATAGAATGATAGGTCAAAATTTTAACACGAGAGGTAATCTTAATTGGGTGATGCTACGAGCACACCACTATTTACTTACTACACGGCTGAACGTGTACGCCTCTATACACTCCCACGTGTCCTTTTTTAACTCTCACTAACTATGGTTAAGATTCACTCACCTATAGGGTTCTTTCATCTAACCTTTTTTTTTTTAGAAAATAAAATAAAATATCTAGGAGAAATATTAACCTTAGGTAGATTAAGCTTAACCATAGTTACAGGGGCTATATAAGCCATCATGTGTCCATTTTAAAACCCATTAAGATTCACTCACCCTTAGGATTCATCCATAGAACCTCGGTTTAAGGTAAAAAAAAATAATAATAACCTTAATATGTTTAACCAAAGTTAAAGGGGACTCTACAAGTCACCTCGTCCATTCGTTCCTTTTTATTGAAAGAGTACCTTGGCAGCCCTCATTGGACATATAGATTGTAAGATTAAAATATTAAAGAGAGCTCTTTGGAAAGAGTCCCACATGGAATAAGCAAGAGAATTTATTAGTCTTTATAAGTGGGAACACACTTTAAAGGATATCTTATGATTGCAAGAAATGATAGTATAATCCCATGTGCTCTAGTGCGGAGCATTGGAGTGCGCTTGCGCATGCGTGGCGTGAGCAGTGGGCTGTAGGGCGCTAGTGGCACATTTTTGCGTTTTTAATGGCGCACTTGACACTTAGCACGTGAGCTCGTGCAGCCGTGTGATTATGTTCAAGTGGTAATACATAATTTTGAGTTTATGTGAGAAGCACTGGCGTATATCCTAGTTGCTGAAAATTATTAAACGTTAAAACTGTTTTTTGTCAGCAGTTACCACTTCAAACAGTCAAGAGTTGCAAACAATTATTATTAATTGTCTAACTGTCTTATACCAACGGTCATTACATTTGAACTAAGAGTTGCAACTCTTGAATTCACACCCCTACAACATCTATAAATAAACTCCAGGACTGAGTTTAATAAATTAATTCTTTTTGGTTAGTTTTAGTTTAAAGAGAAATACTGAAATTCTCCAGATTTGCTATTTGTTGAATTTCCTTTAAGTTGTTGTATCCTGGAAGGGATTTGCTAGGAACTCATTAGTAGACTCAATCAAGTGGGGGCAAATATCTCTTTAAGGACAACGATTATTCGCACCTCAAAGCTGTTACAATTCTGGTTCCTATTCTAGTTTTTTCAAAACAAAATACAACAATCTTAAAGAGATATTTCTATGGAAGTAGGATCTGGTACTGCGGCTTTCAAGTTGATGAATCAAGACTATGTGAAATTGGACTGATTCAATGGTTCCAATTTCGCTCGCTGGCAAGACAAGATGATGTTCTTGCTTACTGTTTTGAAGATTTCATATGTTCTGGATTCTTTTCTGCAACCTTTTCCAAAACCTAATGAAAAAGACACTTGTGTGGGAATTTTCCTGAATGTCCACGCGTCACCTGCTCCTCGGATTCTGGTTTATTAGTAGAAGGAAGAAGTGAAGGATGTGCACCTTGTAATACACTCCGATGCTAAAATTAGGATAAGAAGAAGATGAAGTACAGTAAAAGGTTGAGATAAATAGTAAAATTGTGAATTTTTTCGATCTTTATGTACTGAATCTCTCAGGGTATTTATAGGCTTAACTCTATATGTCCATCCATGCCCATAGATGTCCATGGATGACCATGCCACTTGCTTTATGATCATTACCAAATATGTCAGATAAATCTTGAGTCTTACGTGTCACACGTGTGAGCCAACTATTTCTAAGGTCGGTTTGGAGTCGAAAACAGGTTGAGGTGACTAACATTATATGCATTAAATGCTAAGACAGTGCTTTTCACCTAACAACAAAATAAAATAATCGCCTCCTGATTATTTCGTCTTGCGAGTCGGTCTCGTTGTTGACTTAAGAATGGGTTCGTTGTGTATGTGAATACGAATAAAATAACTGCTGTCCAAGAATAAGGCTGCTATACTTGTCTTCAGGATAACAAATCCGTTGTCCTGAAGAGCACGGGCTCGTACTCAATTTGAATACAGGTCTTTCATCCGTTGTCATAACAACGAAGATTGGCTCGTCTTCACAACACTTGTTTATTTTACGAATTTTACCCATTACAACACTAATCATATCAAGGCTGATAGGAAGAAACGTGAGGAAGAGGAACTTGTCTACAGGGGCCATATTCTGAATTCACTTTCGGACAGATTATATGATCTTTTCACTGCAATAAAGTCACCAAGGGAAATTTGGACTGCACTCGAATTCAAGTACAAAACAAAGAAGATTGGAACAGATAAGTTTGTTATTATGAAGTACTTTGAATTTAAAATGATTGATACTATGTTTGCTATGGATCAAATCCATGGTTTACAAGTTTTAGTTAATAAACTTAGTGATCTGAATGTGAAGATTCCTGAGTTATTTCAAGTCGGAGCAATTATTGCTAAACTTCCTCCAACTTGGAATGATTTTAGAAAGAAACTTCTACATATGACAGAAGAATTAACATTGGAAAAACTTGGGAAACATTTAACGATTGGAGAAGAAAATCGCATTCGTGATGGTTTTCAACCCAACTCCAATATTAATTTCGTGGATCACAGAGGGTCTAAAAAGACTAATTTTAGTCTTACGATTAAGAAAAGGAAATGTTTCAAAAGGGCCAATTCTAAAACTTCCAACACTGACAAGAAGAACAAGGCTTGCTTCCATTGTGGTAAAAAGGGCCATTACATTCGTGACTGCAAATTTTTGAATAATCAGAATGGTTCCAATACTGCAAATGTGGTGGAAGACAAGTCAAATGAAGCATTAGTGGCTATGGTTTCTGAATTGCAGATTGAGATGATTACAAAATTAAATATGGCTGCTGAAAGTAAGACTTTTGACTGGTGGCTCAATTCTGGTGCTACTATACATGTGTGCAACAATAAGGACCAATTCAAGACTTTGAAAGATTCTACAGATAGAGAACAAGTCCTAATGGGAAATGGAAATTCAGCCAAAGTTCTTGGAAAAGGGACAATTGAACTTTAGTTCACTTCTGGAAAGAAACTCACTGTTTTGAATTTATTTTATGTTCCAGAAGTTAGGAAGAATCTGATATCTGCAAATCTACTTTGTAAGAATGGCATAAAAGCTGTTCTAGAGTCTGATAATTTAATTCTGTCAAAGTGTAGAGTGTTTGTTAGGAGAGGCTATGCTTGTAATGGAATGTTCAAACTAAGTATTAATGAAATTTCATATTCTGCTTATACTGTTGAGTCTTCTAGTTTATGGCATGAACGTCTTGGTTATTTAAATTTTGGGTATCTTAAATATATGTCTAAACATGGTTTGATTGACTATAAGCATAATGACAATGCTAAGTGTGAAATCTGCATACAGGCAAAAATAACTAAGAAGCCATTTCCTAGTGTTAAAAGAAATTCTGAAATTTTGGAACTTATACATACTGATATATGTGAAATAAATGGAGTGCTAACTAGAGGAGGAAAAAGATACTTTATAACTTTTATTGATGATTTCTCTAGATACATATATGTATATTTGCTTAGGACAAAAAATGAGGCTTTTGATATGTTAAAAAAATTTAAATCTGAAGTAGAAATAAAAAAAAAAGAGATTAAGGTGCTTCGAAATGATAGGGGTGGAGAATATTTTCCAAGAGAGTTCTCCAATTTTTGTGAAGAACATGGAATTATTCACCAGCAAATAGCCCCTTACACACCTCAACAGAATGAATTGGCTAAAAGGAAAAATAGGACACTTGGTATGGTTAATGCATGCTAAATTGCCTCTCAATTTATAGGGAGAAGCATTGCTAACAACATGTCATGTTCATAACTGTATAACTTCAGGAAAAACTAAGGTGTCACCTTATGAACTTTGGAAATGAAGAAAGCCAAATCTGAAATATCTTAAAGTGTGGGGGTGTTTGGCCTTCTATAGAGCTCCTGATCCGAAGATGACAAAATTGGGACCAAGAGCAATGAAAAGTATTTTCGTTGGTTATGTAGAAAATTCTAAAGCCTATAGACTATTAGACTTAGACTCTAAAGTCATAGTTGAATCTAGGGATGTTGAATTTATTGAAAATAAATTCAATCATGATTCAAATGTTGAAACAGAAAGGCCAGTCTCTGACTTAGTCTCTTATGTAAATCCTAGTAGTTCTTTTAGCAATAAAAGAAATATTACGGATGCTCAAATTGATCCTAGAAAAAGTCAAAGAGTAAGGAAAGAAAAGAATTTAGGTCCTAATTTTATATACTCACAATCTATAGTTTTCCTTGTGGAGGGCAGTAGAGAAACTATTTACAATAAAATACTTATTTTATTGAATATAGAAGATGATCCTAAAACATTTTCTGAAGCTTCGTCTTCAAGAGATGTAGCTTTCTGGAAAGAAGCTATAAACGATTAAATGGATTCAATATTATCTAATAATACTTGGGTTCTAGTTGATTTACCTCCAGGATCTAAACCAATTGGTTGTAAATGGATATTTAGAAGGAAATATAACAAAGATGGATCGTTACAAACCTTTAAAGCTAGATTAGTAGCTAAATGATTTAGACGAAAGGAAGGCATAGATTATTTTGATACTTATGCACCTGTGGCAAGGATTGCATCCATTAGAGTACTAATAACAATTGCCTCAATATATAATTTATATGTACATCAAATGGATGTAAAGACTGCATTTTTAAATGGTAACCTTAATGGAGAGGTATACATGGAACAATTGGAAGGGTTTGTTCTACCAGGAAATGAAAGGAAAGTTTGTAAGTTAGAAAAGTCACTTGATGGTTTAAAGCAAGCACCAAAATAGTGACATGAAAATTTTGATTATGTTATTTTATTAAATGGATTCAAACACAATAGTGCTGACCAGTGTATTTATTCTAAATTCACTAAGGAATATGGTGTAATTATTTGTCTTTATGTTGATGACTTACTAATTTTTGGAACTAACATGAAAGGTGTCTTAGAAACTAAGAAGTATCTGAAATCAAACTTTAAAATGAAAAATCTAAATGAGGTGGATACAATCTTAGGAATCAAGGTGAAGAAACATAGTGGTGGTTTTGCTTTGTGTCAATCACACTATATAGAAAAGGTGCTTCTTAAATTTAATCATCTTGGATTTAAAGAAGCTTGTTCACCTTTTGATTCAAGTTTTAAACTAAATGCAAATTCTAGTAGAGCAATTGCACAGCTTGAGTATGCTGGTGTAATTGGAAGCTTAATGTATGCTATGCATTGTATTAGACCGGATATTGCATTTGCTGTGTGCAGACTTTCAAGGTATACTAGTAATCCTAGTAGAGATCATTGGAAGGCTATTGAAAGGATACTTGAATATCTAAAGAGAACTAAAGACTTAAGTCTCTTTTACACAGGATTTCCTGCAGTATTAAAAGGCTATACTGATGCTAGTTTGATTACTAGTGCAAGTGATAACAAATCAACGTCTCGATGGATTTTTACCCTTGGTGGGGGAGACATTTCTTGGGCTTTTAGGAAACAAACATTTATTTCACATTCCACTATGGAATCTGAATTTATAGCATTAGCAGCAGCAGGAGGCAAAGAAACAAAATGGCTAAGAAACATGTTGTTAGATATAGAGTTGTGGCCACAACCAATGCCAGCTATTACTTTGCACTGCGATAGTGAAGCAACAATGTCTAGAGCTTATACTAAAGTCTATATGGAAAATCTAGACATATTAGTTTGGGACATGAATACATCAGACAATTGATCTTAGATGGTATCATTACTATTGTTTACATAAGATCAAGCAACAATTTGGCAGACCCTTTTACCAAAGGACTTAAAAGAGAATTGGTACGGTCAACGTCGATAGGTATGGAACTAAAAGCCTTTTGATATAGTCACCGGTAATGGCAACCCAACCTTATTTTAGTATATCACTAATTTCAAGGTTTAACGGGTAATAACAAGTTAATGTCATGTAACTAAATAGCACTGAAGCTTAGCCCAAGGAAAATCAGTGCTAGCTATTATGTTAAGGAGGATGAGTTATATGCTCTTTAATGAAGTTCAGTTTCATATAAATTGTCTAAAGTAGCAGAGACACGTTATAGGAACTTCACCTATATGAACATAGAAGTGGTGCCACTTCTAGTATGAATTTAGGTTTATTCTTATAAATGTTCGTGAAACCAGGATGTAGCACATGGCCATAATAGTGCTAAAAATTAAGGTTTTCTCATAAAACTATGGTAATATTCATGTGTGTAATGTTTCCGGTTTTAACTCATAGAAGCACTGGTTTAAGCCAAGGCCACCAAGTACTTCGTTAGAACTTTGAAGCATTTATACTAATTGAAGGTTAAAATCGAAAGATACCTTCTTGTATACATGAATTTACATTTATAAACTGACAATGTACTTTATTGTTACAACATAGTGGGGGATTGTTGGATATATAGGTTGTAAGATTAAAATATTAAAGAGAGCTCATTGGAAAGAGTCTCACATTGAATAAGCAAGAGACTTTATTAGTCATTATAAGTGGGAACACACTTTAAAGGATCTTATGATTGCATTAAAGGATAGTATAATCCCATGTGCTCCAGTGCGGAGCACTGGAGCGCGCCCGCGCATGCGTGGCGTGGGCAGTGGGTTGTAGGGCACTAGTGGCACATTTTTGCATTTTTAATGACTCACTTGACACTTAGCACGTGACCTCGTGCAGCCGTGTGATTATGATCAAGTGGTAATACATAATTTTGAGTTAATGTGAGAAGCACTAGAGTATATCCTAGTTACTGAAAATTATTAAACGTTAAAACTATTTTTTGTCAATAGTCACCACTTCAAATAGTCAAGAGTTGCAAATAGTTATTATTAACTGTCTAACTGTCTTATACCAATAGTCATTACATTTGAACTAAGAGTTGCAACTCTTGAATTCACACCCCTACAGCATCTATAAATAAACTCCAAGACTGAGTTTAACAAATAAATTCTTTTCTATCAATTTTAGTTTAAAGAGAAATACAGAAATTCTCCAGATTTGCTAATTGTTGAATTTCCTTTACTTTGTTGTATCATGGAAGGGATTTTCTAGGAACCCATTAGCAGACTCAATCGAGTGGTGCCAAATATTTCTTTAAGGACAGCGATTATTTGCGCCTCCAAGTCGTTACAATTTTGATTCCTATTTTAGTTTTTTCAAAATAAAATACAACAACCCTTGTCCTTGTCTGTGACCACCGTGAAACAATTGTTTCTGCAGGTTTATCAATGTGGAAAAACAATCACAAAGCTTATAATAGCGGGAAGGAAGGAGATGGGAAGGGATATAGAAGGAGAAGACATTTAGAAGATTACTTCTTAAGAAGGAGAAGATTCCATTTCTTAAAAGGAGAGTTTTTAGTAAGGGTTTAAAGATTTGGGGGTGTGGGTGCACATAGAAATACAAACTATAAAAAAAAATGTAAATTATTTTTTTAAATGGTGTCTAGTAAGTAAATAGTGGTGTGCTCATAGTAGCACTCTTTTAATTCGAGGGAAGACAAACCCTCTCTCGTGAATGGAAATAACGGAAAAGGGAAAAAGGAAAAAAAATTGGGGGGGAGGGGGGGGGGGGGGGGGGGGGGGGAAGGAAAAAAAGAGGGGGAAAGTTTGTAATTTTAATTCTCTTCTTTAGATACAAAGTTATTTCCGCCTCTAATGGTCTTTTACTATTAGAGACAAAAATATTTTCGTCTCTAAAGGTGAATTGAAAAAAAGAGGGGGAAAGTTTGTTATTTTAATTCTCTTCTTTAGATACAAAGTTATTTCCGTCTCTAATGGTCTTTTACTATTAGAGACAAAAATATTTCCGTCTCTAAAGGTGAATTTATTTTTTAAAAAAAATTAATTGTCAAAAAATAGCATTAGAGAAGGAAATATTCCGTCTCTAATGGTCTTTTAGAGAAGGAAATATGTCCGTCTCTAAAGGTGAATTTTTTTTTTTTTTAAAAATTAAATGTCAAAATAAGCATTTGATCTTTTACTATTAGAGATGGAAATTGTTGAATAATGACTAGGTTTTGAATTTTATGAAGGGAGCAATCGATTGGCCATAGAGTGGGCTGATCGATCGGTGCAATCTGCGATCGATTAGTGGACGGTGTTTTAGTCTTCCAGAAATTCTCTTTTGTGTTTCTAATCTTGGGGGTATAAAAGGATCCTTATACCTAGGCTTTAGTATGCTTGGTTTATGCTTTGAGAATAGTTATAAGCTTGAGAGCTTTGTTGAAGGGAGGTCATTAGAGAGTGAGAGAGAACTCTTGTAACTCTGTATTGATTCTCATAGTGAAAGCTTCGATCATCATTGCCCGTGGACATATGTAGTTGGTCGAACCATGTATATCTTGTCTCGTGTGATTGCATCTTCTATTGTTTGTTTTTTCCACTTGCTTTGGTTTGCTATTCTCTTGTTCTCACTCGATTCAAATGGGTTATTTTCGCAATAAACTGGTATAAGAGCTTTGGGTTTTTTGAGGAAACGGATGACTCCAAAATTGTCAAAAGTTTTGAATGCGAAGTTCGAGGTAGAGAAGTTTAACAAGAAAATAATTTTGGGCTTTGTCAAGTCCAAGTGAATGATGTTTTAATCCAGCAAGGCTTACATAAAGCCTTGAAAGGTGTTAAGGGTAAACCAAAAGACATGACGGATGATGATTGGGAGGAGTTTGATTTACAAGCATGTAGTACCATTCGGTTGTGTTTGGGGAAGGAGGTCACATACAATGTGATGTATGAGAAGTCGGTTGCTTTGATCTGGTCAAAGCTTGAAAGTCTCTACATGACGAAATCTCTCACTAACCGATTATTTCTGAAAAAACAATTGTACACTTTTTAGATAAAGGAATGTAAGTCAATGCACGATCATCTTAATGATTTTAGTAGAATTATCTCTGAACTACTAAATATAGATGTTGAAATTAATGAAGAAGATAAAGCTCTTTTACTTTTGTGTTCTCTCTCAGATTCGTACGAGCATTTAGTTACTACATTGCTATACGGGAAGGATAACATCGATTATGATGATGCTACAATAATGCTTCTTTCCAATGAATTTAGGAAGAAGGCTCGTGGTAGTGATTCTCAGGCAGATGGCCTGTTTGTTAAGGGTATGATAGAAAATAAGAAATATAGTAAAAGAAGGGACAGATCTAAATCAAGGAGTCGGAAAGACTCAACATGTTACTTTTGTCACAAGAAGGGGCACTTCAAGTTTGACTGTCTAAAATTGAAAAATAAGGACGATAGAAATAAGGGTACCACTTCTGACACAACAGGTGTGGCAGAAAATGACTCAGATGATACTGCAAATATTTTGTCAGTAACATCCTGGGGTAGGGATACTTCAAATGGATGGATTTTAGATTCTGGTTGTTCTTACCACGTGTGTCCTACGAAGGAATAGTTTACGACCTATACGACTATAAATAGTGATACTGTTTTGATGGGTAATAATATGGCCTGTAAAACAGTGGGGATAGGGACAATCAAGATCAAGATGTATGATGGGATTGTGAGGTCTTGACTGATGTCAGGCATGTTCCGGATTTGAAAAAGAACCTAATTTCTTTAGGTGCCTTAAACTCCAACGGATGCAAAATTGTAATGGAAGATGGGGTTATGAAGGTAGTCAGAGGTGCATTGATATTGATGAAGGGTATCAAGTCAGGAAATTTGTATTTTCTATCTAAAAGTACAATAACAGGCAGTGTAGCAATGTCTACTTCAGGAGATAGTGATTCAGTATCCACATATTTATGACATATGCGATTGGGGCATATGAGTGAGAAGGGATTAATTGAATTGAGTAAGGGAGGCATGCTTGTTGGGGTGAAGATCGGGAAGCTGGATTTCTATGAGCATTGTGCATTTGGCAAACAGTGCAGGGTGAAGTTCAGTACAACAATTCGTCGGACTAAAAGCACTCTGGATTACATCCATTCAGATGTACGGGGTCCATCTCAGGTTGTTTCTAAGGGAGGATCCTAATACTTTGTTTCATTTTTTTTTAAAAATTAAAGCCACTCAGGGGGAGTGGAGGGTTTGGCAGACCCCTACCGGTTTATTAAAAATAAAAATATATGGGGGGGACATAAACCTTACCCTTACAACCAACCAAGAAAAAGGGAAACAAAAACTAATGGGGGGGACATAAAACCTTACCCCTACAAACAAGCAAAGAAAACAAACGGGGGGGACATAAACCTTACCCCTCAAACTGACAAAAAAAAAAAGCGCTTAAATCTTAACCACTCTAATATTGTCAATACCCATTTTATCCATAAGATTTAATGAAATAATCTTAGCTGGAATATTGATGATTTCTCGCGCAAAGTATGAGTGTATATTTAAATAGCAAAGATGAAGTGTTTGAAACCTTCAAGAAGTGGGGAAGGCAATGGTTGAGAAGCAGACATGGAAGAAGATAAAACGGTTGAGGACTGATAATGGGGGTAAGTACAAGTACACACCATTCTTAAAATTTTGCGAAGAAGAGGGAATTGTTAGGCACTTTATAGTAAGGGAAACACTACAACAGAATGGGGTAGCAGAAAGAATGAATCGTAACCTATTAGAGAGAGCAAGATGTATGTTATCCAACGCCGGGTTGGGTAAAGAGTTTTGGGCAGAGGCCGTCAACACAACTTGTTTTCTTGTGAACAGGTCATCGTCTACAGCGATAGAGTGCAAGACTCCTCATGAGGTATGGTCTGATGAGACAGCTGATTACAAGAACCTTTGAGTTTTTGGTGTCCTGTTTACTTCCATGTCAGGGAAGGTAAGATTGACCCAAGAACTAAGAAGACGATTTTTTTGGGTTATGCAACTGGAGTGAAGGGATGCAGGTTATGGTGTCCAGAGTTTCACAAGTTTGTAATTAGCAGAGATGTTACATTTGATGAGTCTGCTATGCAAATACCTTGCAAGCAGAAGACAGTACCAAAAGAGAAAGTTAGTGATTCAGTTCAGGTGGAGATAGATTCTCCAGAACCATCAGGAGATTGATAAAGAGAATACTCCAAGTGAGGAAGAATATGAAAAACAACAACAAAAGCAGCAGTCCTTAGGAGGTGGTAGAACCAAAAGGGCACTTAAGGCACCAGTTCAATATGGGTTCGAAGATCTAGTAGCCTATGCGCTTACTATCACAGGAGATGACCCGGATACATTCCAAGAGGCGGTGAATGATGATCATTGCAAGGAATGGAAGAAGGCTATGGATGAGGAGATGAACTCTCTTCACAAGAACCAGACTTGGGAACTTGTTGAGTTTCCCATAGAGAAGCGTGCTATTGGGTGCAAGTAGGTTTATGCTATAAAGGAAGGGTCTCCGAGATCAAAGGATGTTCGGTATAAGGCACGATTGGTAGACAAGAGCTATGCACAAAGAGAAGGTATGGATTACAATGAGGTATTTTCACCAGTTGTAAAGCATACCTCGATCTGTGTTTTATTGGCCATGGTAGCACAGTTTAACTTAGAGCTAGAGCAGCTTGATGTCAAAACAACATTCCTACATAGTGATTTGGAAGAGGAAATTTTCACGGGTCAGCTTGAGGGATTCAAAGTTGCTGGGAAGGAAAGTAAAGTTTGCAAATTGAAGAAGTCTTTGTACGGATTGAAACAATCACTAAGACAGTGGTACAAGAAATTTAACACTTTTATGTTGGGACAGAGCTATACCAGAAGTGAATATGACCATTGTGTGTACTTCAAAAAGTTGTCTGATGGGTCATTAATTTACTTACTCTTATATGTTAATGACATATTGATTGCTGATAAGAGCATGAAGGAGATCAATAACTTAAAAGCTAAACTCTGTAGAGAGTTTGAGATGAAGGATTTGGGTGGAGCTAAGAAGATTATTGGAATGGAATTCAGAGAGAGAGAGGAAGAAAGGAAGATTGTTCTTGTCATAGAGGAAGTACCTTGAGAAGGTAATTTCCAGGTTTGGGATGGAGAACTCGAAGACAATGAGTACTCCATTAGCTACTTATTTCAGACTCTCAACTAATCAGTCTCCAAAGAATGATGAAGAACATGAGTACATGTCAAATGTTCTATATGCGAGTGCAGTTGGCAACATGATGTATGCAATGGTTTGTACTCGCCCAGATATCTCACAGGCAGTCAATGTGGTTAGTAGATTTATGGCAAATATGGGAAAAGAGTATTGGCAGGCCATGAAGTAGTTGTTGAGGTACCTACGAGATACATTGGATGTTTGTCTGGTGTATGAAGGGGACAAGACTTCGGAGTCCCATGTCAAAGGGTTTTTGCACCAAGATTGGATTTTGGGAATGCAGTATGAGGTGTGTGCATGCTTTGTAAATATGGGTGTAATGTGCCTATACATGCTAGGAATATGAACGACTTGGGGAAAGAAGAAGTGGTTAAGGCCACTTATGCTGGGGTTTAAAGGATGTTATGAAAAGATGGCAATGTCCCGGAGGTACTAGCCGAAAAAGGCATCGCCCGGAGGCAGCGACTAGATTGGTTGTTATGGCGTTACCCGGGGGTGCTTAGCCAAAACGATCGAAAGGACACATGAAGTGTCAAAAGGAGGATATGCAGGGGGTGTCTCTGTATGACGAGGTTGTCAAGGGACACACATGATGTTGAGGACACATGAAGGTGTCAAAAAGAGGACATGCAGGAGGTGTCGCGGTATGAAGAGTTTGTTAAAGGACACACAGGATGTCGAGGACACACGGGAGTGTCGCAAAGAGGACATACGGGTGGTGTAGCGGTATGACGAGTCTGTCAAGGTACACACAGGATGTCGAGGACACAAAGGAGTGTCGAAAGGATGACATGCAGGAGGTAATATCGCAGTATGAAGAGTTTGTCAAGGGACACACAGGATGTTGAGGACACATGGGGTGTCAAAAGGAGGACATACAGGAGGTAATGTCACAGTATGACGAGTTTGTTAAGGGATACACTGAATGTCAAGGACACAAGGGGGTGTCGAAAGGAGGACATGCAGGAGGTAATGTTGCGATATGATGAGTTTGTCATGAGACACACAGAATATCGAGGACATTCGGGGGTATCAAAAGGAGGACATGTAGGAAGTAATGTCGCGGTATGATGAGTTTGTCAAGGGACACACAGGATATCGATGACACACGGGGGTGTCGAATTGAGATGTGACATGTCCCGGAGGCACTAGCCAGATTGATATTGAAATAACCCAGAGGCACTGGATTTTGATCACGTTGAGTGATGCTTGAGAGTTTTTATCACGCAAAGCGTGACGCTTATGAAAAATGATGTCATGTAGGGGAATAAAGGCGAGAATGCTTTCCCATGACTCTCTTGACTGCAACTTGCGAGAATACGCGACGTCGATTTCTTCTGCTTGTCTTGTCGGGGCTACTTAGTGTAGATTGGTACAATCGGATCTTGGTACCCAAAGATATGTTTTGAAAAAACCTTTTAGAACATAGTGTTTGTAAAAGTTTTTGATTTTGTCAGAAGAATGCTTAGCTAGCTTTCGGATTTGCTAGTAAATTACCTTTGTCAGGGCTTTATGCTCTGTCTTTTACTCTCGGAGAGTGGAGTATGATTCAACAGAGGATTTTCCCTTACTGGGTATGCTGCTGGGTAAACGAGTTTGTCTTGCTGCTGTTGAAGACTGAGGACTATTGTCGGGAGTCTGTTGAAGTGTAGAAACCAATTCGAAACTTCTATTGGGGATCTGCTGGGGGATAGAAAACTGCTGGAGTCTATTGTGTATTAACTTTCTGTTGGGGATTTGTTCCTGGAGGAATCTTTGCTGGGTATAGTTGGGAATCCGGTGAGACTGATTGCTGCCAAATTTTATTGTCAAACTGCTTTAAGCTTTTCTCCCCATTTTACCCTTGGAATGACCAAGTCATGAGATTCGTATAATTTTTGCGTAATGAGGCCATTGCGGATTTTCCTTATGTTTGCGAAGCTGATTGATTTTTGTCCTTTTTTACCCCTAATCGCAAGACTAAGTCTAAGGTCACATGATTTTGTGTAATGAGGTCGTTGCCGGTTTTCACTCATGCCCACGATTTGTTGGAGATTTAGATCTTCTTCTATTATTGCCTGGATGGTGCTCCGCTGGAGATTGTATTCTGCTGGGAATATAGATGCGATATTATGTTTGCACTCGTAGTTTCTAGGGGATCTAGGAGGACTTAAAGTGAGACGAAATGTAGGCTAGGGGACTGAAGTTTGGGACATCCTGAGATTTTTCCTGCTGCAGTTGATTTGCACTCTCTTGGAGTTTTTTTTTTTGCTCTATTGGGGAATTCTCCTCTTCGCCTGAGGCTGACTTTGGGATTTTTCTCCATCTGAGACTGACTCATTTCGGGAGTTTGAGATAGATTGATTCTGTTGGGGAAAGTTTTGAGAGAGGTTTTCCCTGAAGGATTTCTGTATGGAGGTTGATTATGATGGGGAGAGAGTCCAGAGAGATTGTCTCCGTGGGGAGTGTCTGACTTTGAGAATGTTTCGACTTCTATTTTGGGTTTTCCCGTGATAAAATTTTCATACCATTAAGTGCTGACTCTGTTGGGGAAGTTGGGAGAGTTTGACTCTGCTTGGGGGAAGTTTAACTCTGCGGAGAAACTCCGGAGAGGTTTTGACTCCACTTGGGAGATGATTCAGGAGATATCTTGATCCCTCTGCTGATCGCACCTGATTGTTAGGTTGCCTACGTACCTTTTGCAGAATCAGGTCATGATGTAGTTCAAGCTAATGCCATAGATGTCATGGGAGGGTGTCCCTGGAGAAAGGTTTTGTGAAAGAAAGGCTGCTAGGCTCAAGGGGCTAACTAGTGGATTTCATTGATTTGAAAATGGTTTACATTGCTAGGTATGAGGAAGGTGCCAAGGATGACCTCCTGTCATTTCCTAGGGAATTTACGAGTGCGAACCGTCTATCAGATCTAGACCCTAAGTAAAGTATCGTTTGACTTTGTCCATGTTGAAGGGCTCTGGGAGGTCTTCATCATCAATACGTCTGAGTCGAAGGGCACCGCCGGAGAATTTTGCTCGGATAATGTATGAGCCTTCGTAGTTGGGTGTGAACTTGCCCCTTGGATCAGGGCAATTTGACAACATTTTTCAGAGAACCAGGTCGTCGACTTCGTTGCTTCTGGGCTTGACTTTATTGTTAAATGCCCTGGTCATGTGCCTCTAGTAGGCCTGAGAGTGGTTGGTGGCTTTCAGTCGCCGCTCTTTGATCAGATTCAACTGTTCATATCGGGTTTATGCCCAAACTTCTTCTGAGATTTCTGGTTCCATTAACACTCGGAGTTATAGATTTTTTACTTCAATGGGGAGGACTGCTTCCATACCATAAACCAAAGAAAATGGTGTTGTCCCAATTGAGGTTCGGATGGATGTTTTGTATGAGCATCTCATGTCAGGCAGAGTAATTGGTTGCCATCTTTTCTATGATTTTCTTTATGTTTTTGTTAGTGGCTTCAACTGCACCATTGGTCTGAGGCCTGTATGAGGTGGATTTGTGATGCTGTATCTTGAACTTCTGGTAGAGATCTGTCATCCCCTTGTTACAGAAATTGAGAGCATTGTCTGTTACAATCTTGAACGGGACACTGTATCGGTAGATGATGTCCTTCTTCAGAAAACACTGAACCATAGAAGCTGTGACATTGGCATTAGAGGCTGCCTCAACCCATTTGGGGAAATAATCGATTGCTACCAGGATAAACCGTTGTTCGTTGGATGCTTTCGTGGCTATGGGCTCAATGACGTTGATGCCCCAAGTTGAGAATGGACATGGAGCGGTGAGATTGTGTAGCCTAGTAAGTGGTTTATTGATCTTGTCGTCGTAGATTTGGCACTCGTGGCACTTCTGTATATGCCGACAACAATCAGATTCCATTATAAACTAGTAGTAGCCTAGTCTAAGTATTTTCTTGGAGAGCATTAATCTGTTCATGTGTGGGCTGCAAGTCCCTCCGTGGACTTCTTTGACTACTTGCGTAGCTTCACGAGTATCGAGACACCTGAGCTAGATCATATTCAGTGATCTTTTGTACAATATTCCTCCTGAGAGAATAAACTGAATAGCTAGTCTTTTGATTGCTTGACCGTCTATTTTGGTGGCATCGAGTGGGAAGGTCCCGTCCTCGAGATATTACTTGATGTCTGCATACCAAGGCTTGTTGTCTAATACCTCTTCTATCTCAAGACAGTAGGCAGGTTTATCCTGTTACTAGATTTCGATTGGCCTGAGCATGATGCCCTTGGGAATTTGTACCATGGAGGTGAGGGTTACCAATGCGTCGGTGAATCTTTTATGGGTCCTGGACCTGTGACTGAAGATGATTCTTCTAAATTGAGTGATCAGTACATTGAGATAGGCTAGGTATAGGACTAGCCTGGCTTCTCGGATAGCCCAAGATTCGTTTGCCTGATAGATTAGTAAAGGTGAGTCACCATAGACGTCTATCTCTTCGATTTTGATGCCCAAGGCTTCTCTTAGTCCGGCTATGCATGCCTCATATTCTACTTCGTTGTTTGAGCATCTGAATTTCAGCTTGACTGAGATAGAAAAGTTGGCTCCCTTAGGAGAGATCAGGACTACTCCTACCCCATGTCCATGACTATTAGCGGCTCCGTCGAAATATAGCTCTCAACCGAGGTATTCTTCCTCTTCAGTCTCTACATACAGGATGGCTTCGTCTGAGAATTGATCATGTACTGAAACGTAGTCCTATGCTGGACTGTGGGCCAGGTGATTTACGATTGTCTCCCTATTGATTGACTTCTGATTCATGTACGTGATGTCAAATTCAGATAACATCATAAATCATCGGGTTGTCCTCCATGTAGTGGTTGACTTTTCCAATATGTATTTGAGTGGATCCATCCGGGAGATCAGAATTGTCGGGTAGGAGAGCAGATAGTGCCGTAGATGTTGAGTAGCCCAGACCAGTGGTAGACAAGTTTTCTCAAGCAGGTTGTACCTCTCTTCATATTCTAGTAGACACTTACTGATATAGTAGATGACTTGCTTTATTCTGCTTGTCTCATCATGCTATGCCAGGACGCACCCCATGAAAGTTTCTTGTACTGAGATGTAGAGTAGCAATGGCCATCCTGGGCGTAGGAGGCACAATTACTAGAGGGTGGAGAAAATACTGCTTTATCTTGTCAAAGGCTTTCAGGCACTCGTCTGTTTAGACTGTAGGTACATTCCTCCTGAGAAGCTTGAAGATTGGCTCGTATATCAGAGTGAGCTAAGAGATGAATCGGCTGATGTAATGAATTCTGCCCAAAAATCCATGGATTTTCTTTTCAGTTTAGGAAGTTGGCATTTCGATGATAGCCTTGGCTTTAGCTGGATCGATCTCAATACCTCTTTTGCTGACTATGAAGCCAAGGAGTTTTCCTGATGTGGCTCCAAAGACACATTTAGCCGGGTTCAATCTTAGGCCGAACTCTCTGAGTCTGTCACATAGTTTCTTCAGGTCTTCAGGGTATTGCTTGGTAATAGGTGATTTGACGATCATGTCATCCACATAGACTTCAGTTGTCTTGTGGATCATATCGTGGAACAGTATTGTCATGGCCCTCTAATAGGTTGCCCCTTGATTCTTGAGTCTGAAGGACATTACCTTGTAGCAAAATGTGCCCCAAGGTGTGATAAAGGAGGTTTTCTCCATGTCTTCTTCTATCATTCTGATCTGGTATTGTCTGGAGAAACCATCCATGAATGAGAGTATCTCATTCCCTGGAGTATTATCGAATAGGATGTCGATGTGCGAGAGAGAGAAATTTTCTTTAGGGCTTACCTTGTTCAGATTTCAATAGTCGATACACATTCGGATCTTGTCATCCTTCTTGGGTACCGGCACAATATTGGCTAACCATTTAGGATAGGTTGCTACAGCCAGGAAGCCTGCTTTGATCTGCTTCTCTACTTCTTCTTTGACTTTTTGTGACCATTTGGGCCTCATCTGTCTCAGTTTCTGCTGGACTGGTTTTACCTCAAGGTTCAAGGGCAGTCTATATAACCACCAATGCTGGGTCTAGGCCGGATATGTCTGTATATGACCAGGCGAAGACATCACTGTACCTTTTTAGGAAGCTGATTATGTCTGTTTAGTACTGAGGGCTCATGGTTGTGCTGATCTTGACGAGCTGAGGGTTATCTTCGGATCCAAGGTTTATGGTCTCGGTGTCCTTATTGTTAGACTGCAATATCCCTTCACTGCATTCTAAGAGATCTAGGACTCTTGAGGCGGTTCTTCTTCCTACTCTGTGTCATACTCAACTTTCAAAAGTTCAAGAAAGGTTTCAGAGGTAGCCCTGTCGACGATGATTTCCTGGCAAATCATTAAGCTTAATTTAGCATGCTTTTTGTTATTTTTTGTGGCTTCAAGACACTAGGCCTTCCAGGGGAAGAATCCGTGTGATTTCGTCATCAACCTATTTTGAAATGTTTTTTGTAAAACATGATTTTGAGTCAAAATATCATATTTTCATTTATAAAACAGATTATGTTGTTTACAAAAGTTAACTCAACAAAAAGAGACCTGCAGTGGCTGACATTTGGATTTTCCAATATGAGCAAAGAGATAATAGAAGAAGGAGAAGGGTGTTGCTTGGTCACTATCTGATTGGACTAACCTGTCCTACACTGTGCTTGTCTCGACCCTGGATGGCCTCGATGGTGAGAGCCTTGGTCCACCAACGAATCAGTAGTTGGCGACTGGATGATGTTCAGCACTATTGGAGAGAGTGTAGACCTGCTCTCCCGCTGGATCTTCTGCTTCTGTAGCGTTTTTGACAGTCGGCTCGTCGAACATCTGTGTCATGCTGAAAACCTCTGGATCTGGAATCCCTGAAGATTCGACGTTGGGCTGGGGGTTAAGATACTGGCAACTAGTCCAAGAGGGGTGTCAGGATAGACTTTGAAGGTTCCAACTGGGAAGGTTATAAAGATGTGAGGTCGGGGTTCTAGTTTCGCCAACCAATTGCTCTTCTTTGTAAGCTTGGAGAGATAATCCTCAAACTTGGGCTTATACCCAAATCCAAAAGGTGGTGTGTAGCGAGGAGGTACATATCTCTTTTTCGTTCCCTGATTTTTGACTCCCAGGCCTAACCCTGGCTGGTAATTCATTCTGACTATCGTCCTGACGAATGACGGTACTTCCTGCTTGTTCTGCTTTTCTATCTGGGTGACAAAACTAACCTACTCAAATTGGTATGTCGTGAAGGTAGTGTCTTGCCCCAGCTCCTAGATGTCCCCGAAAGAACTTACAAACTCCTCTGACGGGATTACGACCATGTGATCATCTTGGATAAACTTGATTCTCTAGTGGAGAGAGGAGAGAATGACTCCAGTCACATGGATCCACGGCCTCCCAAGGAGCAAAGTGAATAAGGTTGACACATTCACGACTTGAAAGCTTGTTGTAAACTGAGCAGGTCCGACCCCGATGGTCAGGTCGATGTCGCCCAGATTCTACCTTGTTGAGTTATCAATAGCCCTAATGGTCATGGTTCTCTTCTTCACCTGACTGAGGTTCAAACCCAGGCTTTGCAGTGTAGATAAAGTGCATATGTTTAGGCCAGAGCCATTATCAATTAGCACTGATGATAAAGTTCTGTCTATGCACTGTACTGCAATGTAGAGAACTCGAGTATGGTCCTTGTCGTCATCCAGTATTTCTTCTTCTGTAAAGAAGATGATTCTTGCTTCTAACACTTACCCCATCATATGCCCTAGTTTTTTGGGCGTGATGCTTGGTGTCACGTGGGCGTTATTAAATACCTGGAGAAGCTGCTTCTAGTGATGTTCGAAAGTCAGGAGAAGACCCATGATGGAGATCTGGGCTGGAGTTTTGCTCAACTGCTATGTGATATTGAACTCTTCTGCCTTTTCCAAGATTTTTAGTAGAACTGCAAAGTCTACTACTTCTTTTTACAGGGTTTGACACCCTTACTTTCTCTTTCTCTTTTCCCTTCTCTTTTGCTGGCTTAGCCACCGGTGGTTGGTATACCTGACCAGATCGGTTGAGGTTGGCTATGCTTTCACCCTCAAGGATGAGAAAGCGAGGAGTGGACACACGATCGAGGTTAAAAGGGGTAGAGGGGATGTAAGGGATCCTGATAGGGCCAGTAGAGATAGAGGCTTGAGCTAGTGCTGTGGGCCAATTGGCTGGGCAAGGGATAGTGTAGACAATTTGCTCTTCTTCTGGTTTAAGAGCGGGGATCTGTACTGGAGACTGGATAGTCTGGATGTTTGATTGAGGGAGGGAGATTATGACAGACGACTGGTAAGAGGGTCTGATTACACTGTCATCCACTGCAGGTGTGTTGAGTCTCGGTTGCCCTGACCCGGGCTCTTCCCCTCAATGAAATTCACTTGATTGTTGTGTAGGGGTAGTGGTGTCTGGTTGATGTTGGTGTTACTGGGGCCAGCTCAACCTTTCCCTCATCCAAGAGATCTTGGATGACGCACTTTACATTGATGCAATTGTTGGTAGCTTGACCTGGGCCTCGATGAAAGGCGTAGTGGTGATCAGTTCTGTAATTCTTGTTTCTTTTGTCGAGTGGCAAAAATGGAGTAGGGCCTCTTAGGGTAAGTAGACCATGCTTGGTTAGAAACTCTAACAATTGGCTGAGAGTGTAGAGGAGAGGGGTGAAATTTTTGAGGGGTCTGTCCTGTTGACGTTTTTGCCCCTGATTTGATCAGGTTGGCCGAGTGTTTCCAGATATTGGCGATTGCAGCTGAGCGACTGGAGCTGAAAATCTGATTGGTGTTGTGGAAGCCACCATTTGCACACCTTCTTTCCTTCTCTGGTCCCTAGGACTCCTGTTCCTGCTGACTGGAGTTGTCGTTCTGGGGAGAGCAAGCCCTAAACTGGAGTGGATGGCTCCACTCTTGATGGTTGTCTCAATACGAGCACCTGTCTTGACATAAGTGCCAAAGTCTACAACTGGTAGAGTTACCATCAAAGTGGAGTAGGGCTATTTCAGAGTTCCCATAAACATGCTCGCTAGTTCTTCCTTGGGGATCGGCGGAGGGATTTTTGTTGCCATTTCCCTCTAGCGGGTGGCATACTCCAAGAACGACTCGGTGTTTCGCTGGCTCAACTGTTTCAACTGACTCCTTTGAGGTTGGAGCTCTTGGTTGAAGGAGTATTGTTCTACAAAGTTGTCCATGGTATCCTGCCAAGTCTTGATCTTCTGCTTGTCCACTGACATCCACCAAGTGAGGCTGCTCCCTGTAGACTATCTGAAAATATTGGATGAGAAGAGGTTGGTTCTTATTATGCTGGAGCATGTCCCCCGGTGAGGTTGCAGGTGTTGCTTAGGGCAGCCTATGCCATCGTACTGTCAAAGTTTGGCACTTTGAAACATGGGAGAACGGCGTCCCCAGACGAGAAGGCCGGATCCTCTAAAGACAGACTGGAGCTAGTAGATGCCCCTTTCATTCATCTCATCTCCTCATTTATCTGCTTGATCCCTTCATGCTAGTTCCTGAGGGACAGCATAGGGTCTGAAGAAGATGGCCTTCCTTGGTTGACGTGAGAAGCCTTGGGTTGCTCTACCCCATCGAACTGCTCATATTCCACTTCTCCTCTGCCTAGTGCGGGACCTGGGTTAGGAATGATAACCGGAGTAGGCTGTGGTTCTAGGTATGGCTGTTCAGAGGATTCCCCTGTAGGGTTTCGGATGGAAGGGTCATCGGTTCAGACACCAATAAGAATCTTCAAGGGTTCCAGAACACCATTAAGCTTGGTTTGCATGGCTGCAATGTCTCTATGGTGAGACTACAGGATCTCACTGGTTTTCTGATGTTGATCCAAAGGTTCTGTCATAGAGTCTGCTTGGCTCTCAGGTAGGGCGACGCTGGGTGCCTCTTCTGTGATTGACACTTCAATCAGGATTATGTCCAAGGCTGCTGATTCTGCGAGAATTACAGTCATAGAGCAAGTCATGGGTTGGTTGATGCAACTGAAAAGAATAAAACGACTAAAAATGAATATGTATGATTTGTAAGAAAGAAGATGCTGGAATTTTTTTTCATTGATGCATGTTTAGTAAGTACAAGACTGTGTGACTCAAGGAAAAAAAAGACTCGATCCTAGGCGGTAGGTTCGTCAGGGATGGTGAAGTCAAGTGGTCGGGGCACACCATTGAGGTCCATGATTTGCTATTGGAGGGATGTGATCTCAACCTTTATGTTGTCAATTGTCTCAGTAGCATTGAACATTCGGGATCCAAACTGTCGGATTCGGGCGGTCATTTCAACCTTTGCACTATCAAGCTGCTCTTGGTAGAAGTGCAGTTGGGCCCTTACGGGAATCACCCCTATATCTCTTCTAGAGAGATCGAATTGTCTGCTCGAGCTACTCGACCTATCCTTGCATTGCTTGAAGCTCGTGGTCTCGCTCTACTTCCTGCTGCCTGATGCTTACTGGGCTTTCCTTATCCTTCTCTCATTCTCCTGGATCTGTAGCTGTTTCTCTAAGAATATGTCTCTCTAGGGAACCACCATTTCAGCTATGGATATGGTTCCTTTTGACGGAGCTGAAACTGGTGTAGGTAGTTCCCTTGGTGCTGGCATACTAGATGAAATTTCAGGATCTTCCACCCAAAGTCGATATGCTGAATCAGTAGGTGGTCATGCTGTAACCACAAAGTCTGGTCATTGTTCTCTTCTGGAGCTTCGCCAATCTACCAGGAAGCAGCGAGTGAGGCATTCAGAATGCACAGTGAAGTCGATACAATCATTTCTCAGCTTGTCTTTTAGCGGGATGCGCTGAGGGAGTCTGAACTGTCAAAGGACTCGGAGTGGTACATATGCTGCTAAGCCAGTTAGACCAGCGAGGATCATGCACCGTCTTTCTGTTATGATAACGCGAGGTAGTTGTTTCAGGATTAGCTACTCGCATTCTCATGTAATCTGCTCCTCTATGAAGTTCTGGAGAAGCTGATAAAGAGTTCTGACGTCTGTAGTCACTATCTGGCCCTGGTTCTGAGAAATCTTCTTGGGTAGACTGTAAGCATCTCGGAGAACAGTAAGCACCGGGATGATTGTAGGCAGGTGTCCTACCAACCATAGATGCAACAAAGGTGCACTGGCATGGAAGATGCCCTTTATGTGGTCTATAGCTTGGTTGAGAGCCTTGAGAAACTCTGTGAGGATGACAGGTACAACTGTTCCAGAGCTACGCATGTCTTCGATAACCCCTACATGTACTGAGTAGACAAAGGGTGCGACATTTCGGGAGGACCAACTAAGACATGACTGTCAGTGCAAAGGCGTTGAAACCAGGAAGTTCAGTTGTTATAGTGTCAGGGTTCCACTTGCGGATGTACTGGTCTTCAAGATATCTAAAGGGTATCCGATCTTAAGAGCCGTTAGGACCATGCTATAAGCAGGCAGGCTTGATATGCAAAAACCTTGAGAGGTCTGCCTGGTATGTTGTCTTGTAACATGGCACTATGGCTTCGCCATCCATGGTTAAGCCCAGAATGCACTGGATTTCTTCCAATGTTTGACACAACTCATTCTTACCAAAATGGAACACCATGTATGATGGGTTCCAACACTGGATGACAGCATTTAAGAGGTGTCAGTCTGGCTTAACCATAGATAGGTCTAGGATGGACCCCATTTTATAGTACTGAGCCCAAGTGAGACGCTAACTATGAGTGAGGGCTTCAATTGATTTCTAGAGGCTGTCATCACATGCCGCCTGAGAGGTCAAATGTACGGGCCGTGACAGTTGACCTATTGACTTAACAATCCCTGAAGGTCCTGCCAATTACCTGGACAAAGATAGACTATGTGTGAGTGTACTGTGTATGCAGATGCAAATGCAAAGATGATGATGATTGTATATTTCTTAATTTTTGATTTTGATTTGGTGTGATAGGGCACACGTGATTTGATAGGGTAGTCGAAAAGAGGTCCAGTATGCTTTAACCGGGTTGTTGGGAACCAAGGGGCCTATCAGGTCAAGGCTGGGGATAGGTCTTGTAAAGACCTGTCTGCTTGAGATTTGAACCTTATATGTGATGTCAGGATGCAGGGTCGGATGTGTTTTATTACAAGCACAAGTATGACTCATTACATGTCCTGAGTGGGTGCTTATCAGGGTAAGAGTGCCCTGATAGTCAACCATAATTGGGGACAGGTATAAGGTGCAACCAGGTTAGGGTTTAGAGTATCCCTCCAGATGGACTGCTTATAGACTATACCTTAGCCTAATCTATATGCTGAATGCTGGGGTAATACATGTGTTCCTAAAAGGTTTAGGGTCACTTAACACCGTATATGCGACTCTCCGGTATAGAACATACTTGAAAATTGACGATTGGTGTAAGCAAGAGCATTCAGAATCTTTTCATGAGAGTAATCACCCAGCAGGTGTAATTCCACAAACCTACAAGACTTTTAAGCCTCTGACACTGGGGATAATCATCCAACAACCGTAAGCGTAATAAGCATGTTTACTGGGTTTTCATGGGTCATTATACTATTATGATATGTATGATATGCAGAGTACAAAATACACCCAAAGAGATGAAAGAATTAGTATTAGGCTAAATACTTAGGCATTTGAACAAATTTGAGGTTTATTTGGCTTAAACCTAAGTTCTGGGTTGAACCTTGAGATAATCCCCAGTGGAATCGCCAGAGCTGTGAGCACGGATTTCGTCACTCACATTGGTGTTGAGATTAGAGTTGCCACCTATTTATTCTAAGGGATAGGTCCCAAGATTGTATGGATAAAGTCTATGGTTTGCATTTGATAATTCTAGGTAAGAGGTTTGATTAAGTCCCAGGGAAGGTGTTAGGCACTCAGGGACCCCCATTTTGTAATGGTTATCTACTTCCTAGGTATAAGCCAAATTAATGTCAAAATGTTATTCAAATGCCTTAGTTTTTAGGTTATACTTAACCAAAAAGAGAAAATCTAACTAGAGTCGAACCCGGGTTGGGTTGCCTACATACTCACATGGGGTGAGATCAGACCGAGCGTAATTCTGGCACATGAGCCCGTGCCAAAGCTAAGGGGAGTGTGTGTGTACACCGGAGTGGCTTAAGGGCCTAACCCAGAGGCTAGGAGTGGTTGACCGGGTTGGTCAAGTGCATGATCTAATGGGTTTGGGCACGGATGGCAAGGGTAAGCCCGGAGGCTTGGGATTGGGCCCGGAAGCCAAAGGATGGGCCCGATAGGCCAAGGGTTAGCCCGGTAGGCTAGAGGTTTAGTCCGGTACACTAGGATTAGGCCCGGTAAGCCAAGGGTTAGCCCGATAGGCTAGGGGTTTAGTTTTGTAGACTAAGATTAGGCCCAGGAGGCAAAGGGTTAGGCCCAGTAGGCTTAAGGGGTGCTTAACTGTAGTTAAGAGATGGGTTAACCATGGTTACGGTTGCTAACCATGGTTGGAAAGGTCCATAATTGGGTTTTTGGTCTCATTGCATTCTTTAGATTTTTTTGAAATTTTTTAGGATTTTTTCAAAGGTTAAATGGCTTTAACCACGGTTGAAAGTTAACTGGGTAGAGTTAACCCCAATTAAGAGGTATGGTCTGGTCAGGGTGGGCCCAGGTAGTGTGGCAGGCCTAGAATGGCCTCCTAGCAGGTTTGGGCCTTATAAGGCCCATTGTAACAAGGAAAACTGGAAATGACGGTAATTATTCTACTGCCATTTCCAATCTTGCACAGATTGGAAATGGCGGTAGGATAACTATCGCAATTCCTAGTTTTCCAGGAGCAGTGGCTTCGCAGCCAATCTAGAGCATCAGGGGTGAATCCCATGAGCTACTAGGCCTATGAGTGTGATTAGGGGGTCTGCCCAGTGTCCTGGGCCTATTGTGGGCCCTATGCTTGGCTTGAACTAGGCCCACAGTGGTCATTTTATCACTGTGCTCCAAATTCCAAAATGTCGGTAGATTGATTACCAATATTCTGGGCAGTTTTGAGATTTTAACCATGGTTAAGCTACTTGGGTGAGCCTGGAAAGACCAGGGTCGGCAGGGGAAGGTCCTAGAGACTAAGTCTAGGCCCTGGAATGGATCAGAGCTCAACTGACTAAAGCCTACAGCTACTGGAATGGGGAAGACCAGAAATGGCGGTACTGTGTTTACTGCAATTTCTGGAATTTTCTAGAAACTGAAATTTTCCCCTCTAGCTATGCATCAAGCTGTTTCTAAAGGATCCCTCATGGTCTGAGGGTCCTCCAGAAGGTTTGGGGAGCTCCTGCTAGACCTAAAGGGCTACGTTGCCATGATCTCTTCCCTTAATAGGGTCCCCCTGCCTATGAGGAGGCAAGGGGGACCTCTGTCATTGGGTTTAAAGCAACAATAAGCAAAAAAAAGTCCCCTAGAAAGGACCAGAGGCTCACACAATGTGTACAGAGAGGAAAAAAAAAGGGGTAGGGGATGACCCTACCCTATTGTTATCCTTCACCAGTGGTGGTGCACAATGGTGGTGATGCACGGTTGGAGAGGGACTTAGGGTGATCCCTAGGAGTTTCTGAAATTCCTGGTCTTTCATTTGGTGTGGAATAGGGCTGGGACTAAGGGTGGCAGGAGTTTCCTTCCTCAGAATTTCGGATAGGGAGGGGGGGTTCAAGTGGAGAAGATGAAATGGTTTAGGCTTAGATTTATAGAAGAGGAGGTTGGGGACCCAATGGAGATTAGTACAGGGGTAGACGGATGGTTTTAGAGGGGAGTGGGGTGGTCTAGAAGCGTGCCTGTGCACTGGGGAGGGCAAGTGAACTGTAAACACGCAAGACAGGGAATAGCGGTAATTCCAGTATCGTCATTCCCTCACAGGGCTAAAAATATAATGGCGGTAGAAACTCTACCGCCATTACTGGATTTTACCAAAAATAGGTCTGACTTTGCTTGCACGTGGTACGACCTTGGGGTTTTTGAATTTTTGGGCCTTGATCGGGTTTTGCATGGGTCTCGGGCCCATGCCCTAGGTTTGTAGGGCTAGGCTAGAGCTAGACCTAGGGCTGACTTGTGGTGGACCTAGGGTTGACCTAGGGTTTGTCATAGGGTTTAGGGTTTTGACCTAGGGTTTAATTAGGGTTGGACCTAGGGTTTACTTAGGGTTTATGGTTTTGACCTAGGGTTTAAGGGTTAGACCTAGGGTTGACTTGGAGTGGGCCTAGGGTTGACCTAGGATTTACCTATGGTCAACCTAGGGTTAGGGAGCTTAACTATGGTTAAGAAGTGGTGTAAAAATTGAGTGCTTACAATAATCTCCTTAGGTTGGGCAAACTCTTTCAGTTTAAATACTCATCTAGGTTTTGTTGTTAGCAGGGCATTGAGCAAGCTTTGGTATTCAGTTAGAAAAGGATCTATAATCATCTCACCTTCAAAACTGTAACTTGACTTGCACAAAAGGGCATGAAAATGAACCTCAAGTTTTTAGAGAAATGACTATGCTCTAAAAAAAACGGGCATTATAACGACTCTAATCTAAGGAGATTGGGCATTGTCACGAATGCATGAAAATAAATCTTGAGCTTTTTAAAGAATCTTTGCTAAAAAAAACGGTCGTTATAACGACTATAATCAAGGGAGATTAGACATCGCCATGAATGCATTAATGAATTTTGATTTTTTTAGAGAAAATACTATACTCTAAGAAAACAGACATTATAATGACTCTAATCTAGAGAGATTAGACATCGCCATGAATGCATGAAAATGATATTGAGTTTTTAGAGAAAATGACTTGTTCCAAAAAAACGGGCATTATAACGTCTCTAATCTAAGGAGATTAGACATCACCATGGATGCATGAAAATGGTATTGAGTTTTGAAAAACACCTCTATACCTTAATATGAAGGGAATGCCCTCCTTCTCCTATTCTTCACAAGGATCCCCAATTCGGCGAAACACGTCATATGAGATTCTTAGTGAATTTTGGGAGAAGAAAAGGTAACCTAAGCTAAAAATGCTAAAAAAATTAAGGATTCTAAAACTAGGGAGAACCTCTTTATCCCAATTTCTCACAAGATGCCCTCATTCGACGAAACTCGTCATAGGGGGTCCTTAGTGAATTTTTAGAGAAAAGAGAGGAGTTTTTCAACAACTTGACCCATATCAAAGAAAGCTAAAAAAATTAATCAAGAAAGGGTTCTAAAATCCCTAAGGGTTCCTACCCCTCCTTTCATTTGGAGCCCCCTAATCAGCGAAACGTGTCATAGGAAGGTCCAAACTACTTAACGAAAGAGGGATAGGTCTCAAATCCTATTTAAAGGCTCATATTGACTAATGAAAATGGAGGATTAAGAAAAGTAACATAAATGTAAAAATGGAAATTTAAAATTACATATGTGGGTTGGAGACCCATCACTTTTTCTTCTTGCTCTCCATTCAAGAACTCCTTCAAGCACTCTTCTTCTCCAAAACTTTCTCCTCCAAGGATTCTCTAGGGACTTAGAGAATTTTTTAGGACTTAAGGGAAAGACTTAAAATTTTCAAGACTGTAGATGCCTTGCAAAATGCATGACTTCTTTAGTCTCTTGGATAGGGGTTTGACTAGTAGAGAATTGGTATTTGAAATGGGTACAGGGGTGAGGTATTTATAGGATAAGAATGAGAGGAAAAACTCTCATTTCTAATATATGACTAAACATGTTGAGAGATATAAATGTCATTCTTGGGGTTGTTGGGGACGAAATTCTTAAGAATTCACAAATTGTGGGGATATTTTGGTCCAAGGAGAGTTACTATACCACAAGAGTTGATGGTTCAAAAAATTGGGTACAGGTCTGGTTGTTTTATCACATAAATGACTAGACGAAAATAGTGCAAAATTATTTGGTCATTTATGGTAAAAACGACCAAAAAGTCCTCCTTAAAACAGAAAAGATTCCTCCGCACATGGTTAGTTACAGGCTCAAGAAGATTATAAGTTCCCCTTATTAATGAAATTGAAGAGTCCCCCTTATTTTGAAATTGAAGAATAAGTTCTGTTAGAGAATTTTCAAGATGGTTTGTTTCATTAATTAAGGGTTGTTCTGTTATTTATAGTATAAATAGATCTATTTATTTTCTTCTACAATTTTCATCTCCCCCTACTTGTCCTGCATCAAAGTTCTTTTGTCTTGGAAGCCCTAGATCATAGAAGACATACACACAAGAAATAAAGAGAAAGAACTACTCATTTCATTTAGATATGAAGTAAACTGAAACAACTGTACACTCTAATGTTCATCAAAACAGTAGGGAAAGAAATGCCCTTCCAACACAAAGTTCCTCAAATGTACTAATACATATACATACAAAGACAAACATGCCATCTATATCTTCAATGGAAAGATTGAAGAATAGCTTTGTATGGATTTGTTTACATACAGAGGCCAAAAAATCTGTTCAGCAGGTCTCAGTCCTTGAGTGTGACATAAAAAACATCACCAAAACCTTTACAAAACTCTTCACAAGAAGAGTACTTATATCTCTGTATCCATTAATAATCTGTTCCATTGCTATACCTCTGTCTAAGCAAATAAGGCTACAGTAATGTCGGCAAGCTTCTTTCCGCTAATTGGGGACCTAAAACACCTGTATTGTTTAGGAGCATTCGGCGTTTCGTGATGATCAAACTTGCCTGCATCCTCCAAATTACTGAAAGTTCTTACAGCACCAATCTTTGAAATTGGGGTGCTATATGCAAAATGCCACTGCTTCGCGATTAGAGTCTGTGAAATGCAGACACAAATCAAAACCCACTACTCATTTAAACAAGAGAGCATCAACTTCAACTAAAATTTCCAAATAATAAAAACTTACAGCTTCTCGGATCAGCTTCGATACGTGGAAAAGCTGCTTCAGATCATCATGATCTACCCCACATAAGACCTGAACCTGCAGCAAGAACCCAAAACCTTTTAAGACTTAGCTCTTCAAAGTGAACTACTCAACGAAAGCTTCTGAATTAGATACTGACCAAAATGTCTTGGGGTAAGGCTTCGAGAAGAGACTTCTCAGAGTTCAATTTCAACCTAGCACCACAGCATTTCTTTGACAGAGTTCTGAGAGGAGAACCGATCGGCAACTTCTCATTGTTGCTCGAAACAGCTACTCTCTTCCTTCCCATTGCTCGTGTATAGTGAACAACCCCTAAGCCTCCTTCTACTGTATTGGCTTTTGACGCGTTTACATTACCACGTTTCACTCTAACACTGCAGTTCTTCCCCAATGCCATTCTTTCACTAATTTTTATAATTTCAATTGACAGTTCTTCCAAGAAATTCCAACAAGATTGGATTTTTATCAAGACAAGGTACAATCTTCTTTGTCACTCTGCGTTAACAAGAACAATCCAACATATGAGACGGGAAAAAAAAATCTACCAAAAATAAGACCAACATTGAAATTTAAACATGAGAAACCCAAAAATTCTGCCAAAATCAGCAGATTCAAAATTTTAAAGCTTTCAAACACTCAATTACATTATCATCCCCAACCAACTATTCTCAATCACATGAAAACCCCCAGTTTGATCAACGGCACACTCCAAAAGACTCAAAAAAGGGGGAAATCAGATGAAAAACAAAGCGAAAAATTGTAAATTCAGATCGACAAAGAAACTACCTAAATTGAACTCCAAATCTATAAAGAAAATCATGAAATCAACAAGATAAATTCACAAATTCGTACCTGATAAGCACAAAAAATCTTCAGATAAATGAAACCCTAATAATCGACGAAATGAGCGAAGAACCTTAACTCCTCCACCAACCTTCCAACTTCGTAAGCCACTCGCGCCTCTGTTAAGTGTTAACCGTCAAAGCTTCTCTTTATAGAGTCCCCAAAATATAAAAATTCCCACTTTATCTTTGAAAAGTTAAAATTTTAAAAAAGAAAATTACTCGTTTTTACTGGAAAGCCCTCGAATGGGCGACACAGTTCGTCTGTGTGATCCATTCTTCGCGCGCCACGTGGTGGTCAGCGAGGAGATATAATTAAACTCAGGTATCCTGCTTGTACACGTGGTTTAGTTTGGCGTGCTGGATGGTTTCCTATATACCATCCTAAAATAGCCGTTGGAAGGAGACACGTGTTAGTTGCTGAGATAGATGAGCTGATTTTCAGGAGAAGTTTCTGGATGATGATGTTGCGGCATCCTTGGTCGGTTTAAGTCGGCTATGTCGTTCGGATGTTGTTGCGGAGACCATAATTTAGCCATTTAGGGCTGGGCGCAATTGTAGCAATTTATATGTTTTTTTTTTAAAAAAAAATTTAATTTAATTTTTATTTTTTAAGTCACCTAGTAAAGAACCGGGGGGGTATTTGGCAGACTCTTATTTTTTTAATTTCGATAGAATTATGAAAATTACAAGAATAATAAAAAGGGGATATAAACAACCCCTTAGGCCTTAACAAAAAATTACAAGAATAATAAAAAGGGGATATAAACAAGAACCCCTTAGGCCTTAACAAAAGAAGGGGGGGGGGGGGGGGGGGGGGGGGGGTATTTGGGTACAGTTATGGTTGTCTTGAATAGTGGTTGATCGTAATTTTGGATCGTACATTAGGCGCAATTTTGCAGGTGAGCTGATTAGAATTACTCAAATGACAATTTCATAATTTTATATATTTGTATAGGATATAAAATTTTATTTATGCTAGGGTTGTGATATGTAACTATATTTATGTTAGGGTTGTCAATAGACTGATTAGAATGGACAAGATCTTATTGTAGATCCGTCGGATCGGATATGAATCTTGATTTGTGAATCCCATTGTAATAGGATCTATAGTAATCTTTGATTATATGTTTGCATTTGTCTATCTATCTAAGTATGATAGATTATTATTTTTATGAATGCATAAAATACTTTGCTTACTTTTATTTAAATTATTTATGAATTTTTATATACTAAAAAATTAAATTTGAAATTAATCTAGACGGAATGAAATCGAATTTGAATCTTAACTAGATAATTGGATTTGAACTCAAACTAATCAATTTATAATCTAGCCCGTCAGACCATCACCAGACTCGGGAGAACTTGGAAAGTATAGGAGACCAACTTTCCAGGAACTATCAAGGGTTCTTGGGTAGGAGTCACAGATATATAGTCTCCTATGGGCATCTCGGTCAACCATCAAGGATCATATAGACCATGGCCAAGGTATTGGCCCGAGCAACATGACCGAGGCAAAGTTTAACCAAGATCCCACCTTGGCATTTCATCGAACATTTGTTGCATGCACTTTTTGGGCAGCTTGGGCAGGTCCGATGCATCAAGGGTCGGATGCAGTCCTTGCAGTTTGCCCCGGGTGTTCAGTAACATTGGGGTTAGCACAGGTATGGCATGATCACCCAGCCTTCCTAATTCCTAAAGGTTAGCAAGATAGAGAAACTCCACTCCAGCTTAATTTTAACTCGTATCTGGCATTGTCCAAGTCTCAAACCATTCCTAATCCAAAAGCACTAGGTTTTTACAAATTTTTTTTGGGTATCACAAATACAATTAGGCCGCAACCCTAGTCAGTTGTTTTAGCATCTATGCAATCCTAATTAGTTGTGTTAGCATCTATTCAAGGGTTAGCGGGTTAGAGCGCCTAACATTTAAAACTGGGCCAAACTGTAGGCATATCAACCACCCCACCTCCAAGAAATGGAACCCCGATCAAAGTCATGTGGGATACACACATGCCACTGGCAAAAGCATGAAGGTGTGGTTTTTGCTACATAATTCAAAGATGGGTTTAAAGGATTTCACCCACATTAAGTAAGCCACACGACAAGGGGGCTATGGGCCCCACTCCCCAGCCCGGCTCCACCCCTGCTCGCAAGCTACGCCCCTATATGATACTACAGAATTTTATTTTATTTTTGTCGAAAGTTGAGACTGGGGAGGGGTTCAGCCTCCTGCCTCCATTTGGCTCCACCCATGGGTTTAGGTAGCATTAGCCTACCCGAAAATCTTTTAAAGAAAGTCATAATAAGCCTGAATAGTTGTAACTCGTGTTCCTCACATAGCAGTGATTCATGCACAGAATTCATAAACTTAAAATATTATAAGAATCTGAGAATCAAATGCTGACAATTATTCTAACTTTGATCCAAAGATACCTTGCCATTGAAATCTAATATCAAGAAAAATTCCATACACCTCCATCTCTTCGACAATACTACGATTCGAGTTGTACCTACGGCAGGGGATAAGAATGTGGAGCCTGAAGGATTCTGGAATCTTTGATCCAATCAGCCATGCTAGGATTCTTATTGTTTTGCTACAGCTTTCAGCTTTGCTCCAAAATTCCATTCATACTTCAATGCGTTTCTATGGTATATTCCATATCGCAAGGTTTCCTTTTATGCATTGGAATTTAGCTAATTTGACGTCTGATGTAGTATAAAATCATAAGTCAGAAGTTCGTTAATTAGTATCTAACTTTGAATTCAGCCTGGTAAGTGATCTCACCACGATTTCATTCAAATAGATAAGAATGCACAATAAGAAACCAAATTATGCTCGTTATATAATTTATGACAAACTTCTATAATAAAGTGAAGATAAGTTTACAGAAGACTGGTTTAGAATGACTTAAGGATCCTGATGCAGGTTTCCACATTCAGATCCGGCTTTCGAATCTCCCAACTTGATGCTAGAAGCATTCTCTTCCATTGAAGTACACGAGAAACTCCAAATAGAAGCACAGTTTTCATCACCTGCATAAGCAGAAGTGGCTTATGTCATCAAGTAAGATGGTTTCATGGATACAAAATACAAGCATATGCAAAGTCCAGAGAAAATAAGGAGAAATGGAAAAAGTCTGCCCACTTCTAGAGATGAGAAGGGGTAAAAGTCTCGTACCATCAGCATCTGAGTTTTCCTTTAATTCAGCCTTGTTCAGGGTGAAAATCTTGCATTTTCATGGGCAGCCCTGCTTAATGACTTATTCATGATTCTATCTACCGTTACCTTACTCACTAAAAGTAACATTTGAAACCAGAATTTGGATAAGCCTAGAAAGAATGTGAGTGTTTCCTATTCAAAACTTTTTTTTTTTAAATGTTGATAAGCTAAGAACATCAGAGCCAGGAGTGCAATCATTTTGACAAGGACCACAGTTGTCACAATTCTGACAGCCCTTTGCCAAATTTATGAAGGATACCGAGCTAAGTTAATTCTCAAGGCGTATATTCCATCAAAATCTACGAAATGTCAATCTCGGAATCTCGGTGAGACTTTGTTAAAGGAAATTCCTGCATGAGGAGTGATTCCGATACCAAGACCCACTGCAACCTATTATTGCCACAAACCATCTTATCTACCTTCAACCTCTAATATCTTATTTTGTTCTCTTTTTTGGATTTTAATTACCTTTAGATCCAAGTATGCAACCAGTTGCATAGACGCAGGCAAGAGTGCCAGGATCCGACATGGATGCATCGGATTCGTGAACCCAAAAAAGATTTGAGGACACAAGGACATTTTATTTGTAGTTATATATATATATATATATGTGTGTGTGTGTGTGTGTATATATATATTATAATTGAAATTTATAAATAAATAAATGAAAACATAAATTATTCCAAACAACACTAAATAAATCAAAAATCAAGAATTGAAGATTTATATTAAGAATTCAAATTGAACATCTATTAAATTTTTAACAAATAACTAAAATGATTAATTTATTACTACAATGATAAATCTAGTACACAATTAGTCCATCCAAGACTAAACATGCAATGGAATTTAATAGTTAACAATCTAATTATCAGATATCCATCTATATCTATCTATCTATATATATATATATCAACATATAAGTCAATATTATTTTCAATAGTATTATAAAATACATATTTACAATTTATCAAACAATATATATTATACATGAACTGAAGCAAATGTAGTATTGAAAAAATAAAAATTTATTATGTTAATTTTTAAAATGAATAGAACTTCTAAGAAACAAGTTTATTTGTGGCGTGTCATGTCTTGTCTTGTCTCGTTTCCACGGAGCCAGGATTCTCTTGTAGAGGGGGGCTAACAATGGGGGTTCGGGGGCGTAGGCCCTGAAATTTTTTTTGAGGGTCAAGTTCATGGGTCATTGCGTGTATTTGTGTTAGTTTGTAAGGAATTTTTTTTTTCTCAAAAGTTTATGGGGGGGCTAGAGCACCTCATTCCTCCAGCCCTGCCACTATCCTAGGCTACGCCCCTAGTAGGGGCGTAGGGCAATGGGAAAAAAATTTAACCAAAATTTCAGGAGGGGCTTCAACCCCACCTGGCCCCATGTGGCTCCGCCCCTGATGGTTCATAATGTAGGTATCAAGGTACATATTGTTAAGTCAGCAACTAAGGCCCCATTTGGTTGCACTTCCGTTTTTAAAAACAAGAATTTGAAAATTTGTACACAAAACATTTTTTTTTAATTGGTAAATCAGATATATTATAAATAAACCAACAATTTACAGAGATGAAAATTAAAACAAGATAGACAAAATCAAGCTAAAGGGAAAACAGGTTAACAAAACAAAGGTGCACTTGAGCCACCCACGGACTTCTCATGGATGCAAGGTATCCCTCATTTCTTGATCCAAATGGAGAGAGAAACTCCAATCTACAATCGATTAACTCACTTGAGACAGGATATAAAGAAATGGGGAGGGTGAGTTGTCAAATAAGCGACCATTCCTCTCTTTCAAGATAGCCCATGCAATGACACTTGGTAAAAAAAACCCAAATTGTTTCCTTGACACCCACCAAAGATGTCAAACCCCAACCAAATAAGAAGCTCAAAATGGAAAATGGGAAATCCCACTTCACACCTAACCGTGCCAAAAAGAAACCCCAAAGCTTAGAGACTACTGGGCAGTGCAGGAACAAATAAGTCACACTTTCTTCCTCATTCATGCACATATAGCAGCGATTAGCAAAGTTCCACCCTCACCCTTTCCTCTTTAACTGATCCGTAGTGAGAATCTTATTTAATGCTGCAATCTAGAGTAAGAAGGATACCTTTGTGGGGACTTGGTTAACCCACACAACCGCATAAGGAAATAATAAGGGTCAAAGGATTGCAAGAATGATCTCACTGAAAATCGGCCGCTAGTGTTTCTACTTTTTGTTTTTAAAAATTAGAAACAAAATTTTTGTAAATCAAGGTAACAGAAATTTTCTGTTACTTCTGTTTTTAGAAACAAAAAACAAAGAATAGAAAACATGGAGTGCTACACCACCATCTACCACCAAAACTACCCACCACCATCACCACCACCACCCACCCAACACCACCACCACCACCACCCACCCAACACCACCACCACCACCACCACCACCACCCACCCACCACCACTAGCACCACCATCGCCACCACCAACCCCACCGCCACTATCACCACCACCACTAGCACCACCACCACCCACCCACCACCACAAGCAATACCACCACCACCACCATCATCACCCACACTACAGCCATCGCCACCACCACCACCCACCCACCCACCCACATCACACCACCACTTACCACCCACCGCCACTAACATCACCATGAATTTGAATTGTTTACTCATTATTATGTTTACCATATTTATCAAACGCGTTTTTCTGTTTTCTTTTTTTTAAAACAAGTAACAGTTAGTAATGCCAAACGTGTTTCCTGCTAAAAAAATTTTAAAATAGAAAGTTGTTTCCAGTTTTTAAAAACAGAAAAACGGAAGTGTATCCAAACAGCCCCTAAATAAAAGACTTTCCATTTAAGTTGATAAATAATTGTATTTCTAGATTATTAATTTACATTTTTTAAAACACAATAAAATGAAAAATGATTCATCTTTCAATATCAGGATTGGTGTGGGGATACAATAGATCACGCTGAACTATAATTTTGGTTACCTTAAAGAAAAAGAAAACCAAAAGCTCATATCTTCTTGTTCAAGGTCATAGCTCAATGGATTTTACTACAAATTTATAGATTTAAGAACTATAAAAAAATAGCAACATTAAAATAAATGAAAAAAATCCACAAAATACCTCTGGAAACAATCTCTCTTTCATCAAAGAGATCTAATTTGTTTATTGATAAAATATAAGCAAGGAATGGTCAACTTTAGGCTAAGAAAAATGAGTTTCGAGGGATAGAGGATCCTCTTTGGTGCTTATATCTTATAATGAGTTTCGAGGGATAGAGGATCCTCATATCAACCTACAATAATTCCCCCAAGATATATTGGTGCTTATATCTTATAAACTTTTTTAAGTTCTATAACAAAAAATTGAAAAATAATTTTAGGATCCTCTTGATTTTGATCAAATGCAATCTCCAACTTCCTCTTATAATGATCAAATGCAACACATCTCCCATTACCTAACCAGAAACTTGAACCAAATATCCTATCATTTGAACCAGCCAGACTTGACTTACCTTCTGCAACCTGTAGGATCTATTTCCAACAGCTTTGCTGGCAGCAAAATAATATCAGTTGGTTTCATTTGGTCCTATTCCTTAGAACTACTTGATTTGCAAATTAAAGCCTAAACATGTTCCTATTGACTTCGAAACATATCAATGATAAAATAGAACATCAATTTTCACAAGCAGAGAGTAGGAACTTTCTAATAACCGTATGCATACATGAAATGAGAAAGGAAACAAACCAAAAAAGAGTCATCAAATCAGTGTAGTCAAAGCGTCACCAAGGTGTTTTTGGCACAGTATGGACTAGGCGGGACAATAGCCGTGCGATGTGTTTTGGGTGGGCGCCTAGGCTACCCCCAGATGCCTAATCGGCGCTGGGCACTGCCCTTGTTATCTATTATATTAATTAATGTCAAGTATGTTTTTAACACTTTAATTTAATTAAAACTTAGTTTGTTATTAGTTAATCTTAACTATATATACTTAAATCTTCCTATCATTTAACATTTAGGGTTGAGGAAAGAAGAAAAAAGAAAGAAAAGGAAGAGAGGGTACTCTACCTGCATCGACCATCGGCAGCCATCACCGGCGTCCACCATTGGCACTCCAACGGCAGCCACCATCGGCAGCCTTCAACAAGGTAATTTACCACTTTTTTTTTTTTCTTTCCTCTATTTTTTTTTCCTTTCTCTATTAACTACTCCATTTCCCACACTGCAGATTCTCTATAAAAACTAAAAATGAGGGGCATTAGCAAATACCCTCAGCAGCCTTCAACGACGTCATCTAACTCTTTTTTTTCTTTCCTCTGTTCCTTCTTTTCTTCGTTAGTTACTCTCTCTCCCACACTGCAGACTCTTTGTAAAAAGGAGTGGGAGGTTGGAGGAGCACCAGCAGTCGTCAACATAGTTACAAAAAACTACGTTTTTAAAAACCCCGTTTAAAACGCGCAATAATATCCTGTCGTAGTAAACGGCGTTTAAAACCCGTTTTTTGAATAAAACACGTATTATAATTTTAAACCCGTTTTAAACGAATAATTAAAAAAAAAAAAACACTTTTAAAACGAATAATACGAAGAAAAAAAAAACGGATAATCTTGAAATTTTTTGGGAATAAAGATTATTTAGATATTGATGACTTTGATGCGCTTTTGAGCGATTGATGAATATAAATGAGTGGTTTTATTAATACACGGATTTTAGTCTTGTTTTTAATCTTGATAATTGATGTTTTAATGAAATTTAATGCCTTTATGGAATGAATTTGATGTTAAAATAATGTTATGAATTTATTATTGTTACTTATAGTTACTCTTTTTGTATATTATCTCACCAAATTGTTAGATATATTAATTAACATTGTTTCTAATTTTTATAATTATAAATTTTTTCTCCGTTTTTTTCCCGAAGTTTTCCCGTATTTTTCCGAATTTTTCAAATTTTTCCGTACTTGACCATTGTCGAATTATTCCCGAACCCCGACTTTGTGACTATGGTCGTCAATGAGGTGGACTACTGTTCATTTATTTTTATCATTCCTATATTTTTTTCCTCTTTGTTAGTCATTCCCTTTGTTGATTGGAGTTGGTTAAAAAGAGGGGGAAGATCACCAGAAAACCTCAATAGGTGTTTATTTTCCAAATATATTCGATTGTTTTACAAATTGAGAAGAAGAGGAAGAGGACCACCAGCAGCCCTCAAAAGTTTTTCTTTTTCTCTTATGTTTTTTTCCTCTCTTCAGTCTAGGGGCGGAGCCAAGGGAGGGCACGTGCACCCCCTAAACTTTTGGGAAAATCCTTTTTTTATATGTATAGCAGCATATGGGACAGAGACAGCCAATTGCGATTTAATTTAGGGAGAGTTTAATTGCACCCACAAGTCAGCATGTATCCCCTTTAAACCTTATTAATCGTGGTTAAGATTCTCGAACTCTTAGTGTTCAATAATTTAACCTTAGTTTTTTTTAAAAAAAATATTAAAAAGATATTTAACTCGGGTTAGAAAAATTTGAACTCTTAAGGTTAATATTATTTAATATATTTTTTTTAAATACTAAGGTTAGATTATTGAACACTAAGGGTTACATAACTTAACCACAGTTTATAGGGGTTAATGGGGACATATGTTGACCTGTGGATCATTGTAACAAAAAATGCCGTTTTTTTGAAAAAAAACGTGTTTTATTCACGAATTTTAGAGTTGCCAAATGATTCTGCGTTTAAATCGTTACTTTAAAAAAAAAACGGCGTTTTTCCGAATTATTCATGTTTTTTTTTATGAATTATTCCCGAATTATTCAAAAAAATTACTTTTTAAAAATATATTTTAATCAAATTGTTCCGTATATTTTTATAATTATTAATTTACTTTTTATTTTTTTTCCGAATTTTCCGAACTTAGATCCCCTACCGAATTATTCCCGAACCCCGACTTTGTCACTATGCTGTGGACGTGATTGAACTCTTTTTGAACTTAAAAAAAAATATTATATTAGTTAATAGGGCATAGTCACTGCATAAGAGACCTCTAAACTTTTAAAATCAAAATATATTTTTATACTGTGTTAATTTATTAATATGGCATAGTCATAGGACAAGGGGACAACTGCTCTAGTAAACAAGGAAAACAATACTTGTAGGATATGTGCAAAATATATGGATGAAATGACCCACAAACTTAGTCGTCAAAAAAAAAATTCGGGGCCTACGCCCTCGAACCCCTATGCCCCCCCCCCCCTGATAAATTCCTCACTCTGCCCCTGCTTCTGTCGTCCCTCACTCTCTGCCCTCCTCCTTTTCTATTTCTCTCTCTGTCTCTCTCACTCTTTATTCCCCCTCTCTGACTCTCTATTCCTCCCACCCACTCCTTTGCCCCATCTCTCACTCTCTGTCCCCCTCCCCCCTCCCCCCTCTCTATCTCTCTCTGTACCATCCCTTCTTTATCACACTATATTTAAAACCATTTTCCTATATTAAGAAGCTCTTCAAATTTCAGCAATGCCAAGACATCGATTGACTTCGAAATTCTTGCAGCTGAGTTTGGTAGACATCAGACTCTTCAAATTATTAGATACAATCATTTATTATTTATCAACTGTATACGGTTCAAATGTAAAATTAATTATTTACTATTGAAATTAATTACAGTAGAACATCTTATAGGCACTAAAAGATGGTTGTTATTTTTATTACAATTGATGAATGCTGGTTGTTATTTTTTTTTCACGATGAATGTTGTTCATCTAAGTTATGTGCCTTCTTGATGTAAAAAATTAAATGCATTCTCTAATAAGGCATTGATGATGATGAAATATTATATATATAATTTATTTTTATCGCCCAAGCACCACCTCGCCTATCCAGGCCCGATCGCCTAGATGCCTTGACTACGCTACATCAAATACCAGAGAACAAAATCTAAATTAAATTGGATTAGAAAAACAGAGATGCGTTTAAAAAAACAGGTAAGAAAAGAAAAGGACAAAGTATTGGTAATGACTTAAAGAGAGGATTCTAATAAAATGATATAATATATTTGGAGAAATACCGTTCAAGATGAAATCCTCATCACAACCATCAGGAAAGCCAAATCTTCGGTGCCCTGATGATGTGGCAGCCATCGGCAGAAATGGGTGGAAACAGAAACCATTGACAGTATCTATACAGAAACCAAATGAATTGGTTAGAAATAGGAAGAAACAATAGCAAGTATGCATGAAAAAAAACTTTTTCTGGTGTTGAAAACCTGTAATAGTAATACCTGATGCAGCTTGAAAGCTTGCAACCCACTGCCCAGTTTGAAGATCATAAATGTGAACCTGACCATCCTAGAGACATAGTGCCAGACTTGAGTTGACTGGTTTTATTATACCACAATAGCCAGCTGGAATAATTAGGGTAAAAGTAAAATCAGTACCTGCCCGCCTGTACCAAGATGTCGACCACATGGCTCAATATCAAAATATATCCGCTGATTTGTATATTCTGACGATCTGTACAACCTAAACAAAGAACTACAATAACTACTAAAGAAGATGTGGGGGCCACAGAGAAATAGACCACTCTAATTGTGGAGTCCAAATAAAAATGCAGGAACTTCAAACTGTTTGGAGCCAACCAAGTTACTTCCACTTGGTAACATCAAACTTGCATTAATTGAAATAGTAAACTACAAAAGTCAGACCCTGAATTAAAGGAAAGATGCATGTCCAAAGTAATGAATGCTGCGGAATAGAAGGTCTAGTCAATGCTGCATACAATATGTTGGGCGCACTCTTCTAAACGGGTGATATGTCCGTGTTAGACACGTGTCGGATTCCAACAGGATTCTTTTTAGACACTTCTGGGTTATCTTTTCTATAAATTACTTATACAACATATTTTGAAATAAACTATATGCAAGTGTTTTAGTTTATCCTTTAGAAGGTTTATAGGTGGGGAATAAAAAAAACTAATACATTTATATATGCCCTTATTTATAAGTATATGATTACATCATAAGATATCCCAATTAACAATGCATTAAAATTTTGAAATATACCTTGAGTCCTCGAATCTTATCTTCTAGGGCTTGCTGAATCCGACACTCGTGTCCGTGTAACTTAGTGCATAGATATAATTCTATTTGCAACTCACACACACCAGAGGTTGCTCAATGTTGCAAGATGCTTTTGGTGGGCAGAATGGTAAACAGTCTTACATGGTATTAAGTGGAAGATGATTGTTTTTATCAGTAAATGATATGGTATATATAGAAGCAAGTAAACATAAAGACCAAAATAGAAACAAAGAGAATGAACCACAACACAAGCAAAGAAACTAAAACAAGAGCAACCTAGCAATATAGGGAAATCATAAAAGCAGCAAAGAAGCTACTCTACCAAAGAACATAGATCAATCCCTCATTTTCAAAGTCCTTCCTAATCGAACACCAAGAAATAAGGAGCTCGCAAATTCTCTAACATACTAGGTCCGCGATGAAACAATATCATAAAAATTCTCATATTTATTTCCTTCCATAACGACCAACCTATATCTCCAGGAAGAATAACCCATACCACCAAAGAAGGGGATTCCAAAGACACTGATAGTCCACCTGATAAGGATCCCGAAAGAATTTAGGAAAGATCCAGATGATCCCCAACCAAAGGAGAAAGTTGCACCAGATAGCGAGGCAAAAAGACAATGCAACAGAAGGTGATCCACCTACTCGTGTGTCCCAAGGCACATAAAATAACGGTTAGCCATCCTCACCCTCTATTATGCAAATAGTCACAAGTGAGGATTTTGTCCAACGATATTGACCAAAGAAACAAGGATACCCTAGATGGAATGTCTCATCTTCAATTTGCGGATGACACCCTAATATTTTGTGGTGTGTCATGTCTAAATCTGGTCTCCCTCAAACGTCTTTTTAGATGTTTCGAAGTCATCTCTGGGCTGAGGGTGAATTTGGGAAAATCTGAAATTGTGTCGATAGGGGAGGTGGCGGAGGTTGAGCGATTAGCGGCCTATGTAGGTTTCAAAGTAGGGTCTCTCCCTTCAGTGTACCTAGGCATGCCCCTAGGGGTGGGCATTAAAGCCAAGTCGGTGTGGGCTCCGGTCCAAGAGAGGTTTGTATCGCGCCATTCAGGTTGGAAATCGTCCACCTTGTCCAAATGAGGGAAATCAACCCTTATCAAAAGCACCCTCAACAATCTTCCCACATATTTCATGTCTACCCTTACCATCCCTAGTTTGGAAGCTTCATCTCTTGAGAAATTGCAGAGGGAGTTCCTTTGAAATGGCAATGATGATAATTTTAAGTGCCATTTGGTTGCCTGGGATAGTCTTTGTCATCCAAAGTGTGTGTGTGTGTTGGGGGGGGGGGGTCTTAATATGAAATTGTTAGTCCGGATCATAGTATTGAAACTTGGCGAATTGACTCGAAACTCAGCCTAGTCGACTCAACTTGGCTAGGTTTCGAGTCGAGTTTGGGGCAAAACTCGATTTTGACACTGACAACCGAGTAACTCGCCTCGACTCGCCCGAGTTGTTGCATTTTAAAAAAAAAACAAAAAAAATGAGGAAACTACCTACCCGATTGATTAAATTATGTTTTTTTTTCCTTTTTTAACACACCTCATCCACTCTTAAGTATAAATACAAAACAAAAGGGGGGTGTTTAGTATATATTAAATTGTATATCTCATTTTAGCCATGTTTTATCATTAATTTTGAATTTATACTATATATATAGTATTAGAAAAATATTATATATGTCCGAGTTTTTGGTGTCATTACTCGGACGAGTTTTGCCCGAGTTTCCGAGTTGACTCTACTCGGCAAGTTTCCGAGTCGGGTCGAGTTTTCGGGTTTTAAAACACTGGTCCAGATGAATAAAGCCCTCTTAGGGAAATGGGTTTGGATGTTTCGTGAGGAAAGAAAGAGTCTATGGCATTCCGTAAAAGTGGCCAAATACAGGTAGGTTTCATGTGGGGGCCTACGGGGGGTTAGGTGCTCTCATGGGGTTGGGCTATGGAAAGTTATTATGGCAATCGCTAATCTGGTCATCTCCAAATTTAGGTTCAAGGTGGATGTAGGGTTAGAGGTTTGATTCTAGAAAGACTTATGGTGTGGCCCTGCAAAATTAGAAGATGATTTCCGTAACCTCTTCCTTTTAACGGTTGATCGGGATGCTTTAGTGGGGAACTATGCTTAGTTGAGAGATGAGGGAGTGGTGTGGTGCCTGACTTTGAGGCGAGATTTAAATGAATGGGAAATAGAGGATTTGAGTCGTCTTCTTTTCCGTCTTAGGTGTCCTCCTTTGAGCCTTCAAGGCAGAGACAATAGGATTTGGTCCATAGGCAATGTTGGTAGATTCTCAGTGAAAGCATTGCTTCAATCTTTTATGGTAGCACCTTTTGCTCTCTTTCCTCATAGACTTGTGTGGAATCCAGGTATTTCCTCTAAGGTATCTTTCTTCTTATGGAATGCGGTATTACATAAAAATTTTATTTGTGATGACTTGAATATTAGAGGGTGGAGTTTGGCTAACTGTTATTTCTTATGCCTCCATGCGGAAGAGACGGTGGATCATCTGTTGTTACATTGCCCTATTGTGGGTGTAATCTGGGAGTTCTTCCTCTCCCGAGTAGGGGTGGATTGGGTCTTCCCTTCTTTCTTTCACAACTTCTTATCATGTTGGTCTTTGGTAAGTGCGGATAGTGTGCAGGGAGCAATCTGGTTGGTTCTCCCTGGAGCTATTTCATGGTCAATTTGGAGAGAACGTAATAGGAGGGTCTTTGAGGATTCTCCCTCTTCCCTGTCTCATATTTGTTATCGTATCCGCTTGCTAGTGGAAGAATGGATTTCCATTCGCCGTGATAAGGTGGTCCTGGGTAATATGTTGGTATGAGATTGACTAAAGTTTGCTATGTGCCTCTGCTCTGGAGGAGCCCCTTCCATACTTTGTCTTTCTCTTTTCTACTTTGAGTTTATTCTCTTGTAAACTCTTCTTCGCTGCTTGTATCCTTTTTTTCGTTTAATGCAAATTATGGTTTATCTATTAAAAATAATAATAAGGAAAAGACAAGCCAAGATTATCACGCAAAGAATGTAGAAAGGATCTCACTATGAAATGATCTTTATTGTCCTTAGACCATAATCAATCATTCTTATGCAACGAGACAAAAGAGGTGAGGATACACGATTAAACAAACCCGAGGAGATCTTCCACCTCCCAATCATTGAGGTTACATCTAAATCTTGGAAACCACATACCTATTTTTCTCCAAAGAAAGGGAAAACAGATTTCCAAAATCATCGTTAAGGGAAGATGATCACTGAGTGAAGTAGATGGGAAATTTCCAGTACTGAAGTGTCAACCTAAGTCTTGGGCAAGAACATTTATAGAGGCGAAGGTAACTCATGAGGTTCGGTACTGGATGCAGGTACATAACACTTAGACCTAATTGATACACTGTTCACTTTAAGGATGCAACAAGTTACAATACACAATATGAAATAGAGAATATCAAGCAACCCATTTCGAGTATTCAAGGGGTTTTTAATGGGCGTAAAAGAGGCAAGTTCCTTATGGAAATTAAATTTTCTGAATCATGAATCATAGGGTTAAGGAATTTGCTTATTTTAGTACAAGAAAATAGAGTCAAGTTTCCAAAACGAAAATTTAATCGTTTTTATCAGTAATTTGCTTTTGAATGCCCAGTTAAAATTAAAATCATGGTTTCATCTTGAAAGCATTATGATGTGGGTTGTGGTCCTTACTTGATTTGAGGGATACTTTAGTTAATACCCATACACAATACGGTCAAAACTGGAAATGTTGTGGTAGTTACTTTCACATAAACCAAGAAGCACAAGTGCATCTTTAAGAGAGGCCAATTGTACATGAACCTAGATCATAACCCCTAGCGGCAAAGATGCTAATTACTCGAGGGATGGAGAAAGGGGGTGTCCACTGGTCAATTGTGGGGTCTGCAAGGTGCATGCCATCCAATCCATGGAAATAAAAATCGCTGAAACCAATACGAAATGGGCGATATGTATAGGTTTCAATAGCACCCTGTACGATATTTAAACTGATACGAAACGGGCAATACGTATCTTTTATTAGTTATTTATGTTTTCGTTCATTGTGTAATAATAATTATGTTTGTTACTTTGTCTTTGAGTCGCTTCCCATGACTTTATGTTTGATAAATTTAGGTCATAAAACTCATTTGATTTTTTTTATAAAGGAAAATTTTTATATGTATCGTCCGAAACCGATACGTATAGGTTTCAGTTGGCAGTAATACATCCCCCGAAACCGTATTTTTAATCCTTGATCCAATCTTGTTACATGCATTCTAAACATTAACATTGCTCATTTAACTATCTTGCGATAAGCCCTTCACGTGACTTTCAGTTTACACAGTTTTTGAATTATGTTTTCTATTGCATGCTTTATTTTGCAAGTGTTTTACAGGTAATCACTGGAAATATCATTAGAAAGCCATGAAGGATCATACCTCACCCAAATTTGAGCATAGCCAAAGCTAGTACTGAGTAAATCCTATAAAATAGGAATTGGATCCCAAACGGATTGATTGTCCAAATCAATATATAGAAGATTTTTAAAAGGCAACACAACAAAGCAAATTCAATAGTTAAAGTTTCTTTGTTCTTTATAAACATTCCAAAAACATGTTGCTCCTTGTACTTCTAACTTGTCTACAAATGATGTTGGGGTTATGTATGTGTTAATGATGGCCACTGCCAGCAAGATAATAGTACTTACTTGTACACAATGTCAACAGTGTTGCGCATATCCCAACACAGTATATAAGGATCCTTCAAGGAAGAAGATAAAGTGGTGTCAAATAAATATACGACATAAAATGCATGCAGAACTAATAAATACGCATGCTTTTACATATATAATGAGCTATGTAATATTAAAACAAGTTCACCAGATGCACACATCAAGTTAAGACATAAAAATAATGATCATGATGTAGATGACAATAAGCAGCTTTTGCTGAGCCATCACAAGAATAGAGCCTCAGGGGCCAGGGAAGTAAGAACTAGTGTGCAATAAAAATTAATGCAGTTCATTGGGTCTAGAAGGCAGAAGTGGTCTGCAATCCACAATTGAGAATTTGCCTCTGGATAGTATAGGTATCACAAACCATCTAATTCCATTGCAATAGAACAGCTGGAGATGAAACTTCCCACTCTCAAACTAAATTTTTACCTTGCGTTCGTATGAAACTTTCTATAATCATCTCAACAAAACACCTGAGAATATTAGTCAGAGAAATCAAAAGCTGAATTGGTCCAAGATTTCAAACTTTGTGTGAAAAGTTGATAATTCAGCCGAATTTTATTGCAAATTCACAGATCCGCGAAGTTTCAAAGTCGGGTATTAATTATTTTAGAAAACAAAATACTAATTGTTCATCAATATTTCATTAAATAATAGCAAAATTCGTTTAACTTGAGTTATATAACTGTCGAAATTCTGACAAAATGTCAAAACTTCAACAGTTTGACAGTTTACTTCAGTATTTAGGGTTTTTGTTTGCGATTTCAATTTCGTTCTCCACCTTTCACTATATTTGAGCCTCTTGGTTGAACAACCCAAAGTAAGTAAATATCAACGCGGGGACTCCATGCAGAAGATTTTTCAAAAACCTTCTTGAAATGTAACTTTATAGATTTTTAAGCGTAATTAAATTCATTTCATGTGAAAATCATAATATGTTTTTATGTTTCCGATGGACCATAGATTGGTTGGAAAAGTTAAATTTTCAACCATTACATCTACTCTTTAATTTGTGAATAAAATTTAAAAATATTAATCTGAAACATATTTTATTATAAAATAATGATTATTAGTCCATATTAGGTGTCTAATCTTTAAATTGGAAGGATTGTTTTACAAATTTCAACAACTTTTTAGTTAGTTTAGTTGAAAATTATATTTAAATATTTATATAATTACATACAATTTAGTATAATAATAAGAAAATTAATATTTTATACAAAACATTAAATAATTAAATCACAAAAAATGTGGTTTAATTAAATTTATTAACCTTAAATGTTATAAAAACATTTTATTAAAATATTTTTTAATGATAGATGTTGCAAACACAAGTTAATGTTCAAACAATCACCAAGCTTGCATGTTTATGTCATCTAGTTTTTTGTATGAAATGTCTTATAATTATTTTAATATATGGTATTAGGCTTAATTATGTTTTAATAAATCAGATTAATGCATACTAGCATGCATTGATAAGCATATTAGCATGTATCTGTTTATATGCTACCACTATTATTGTTCAACATTTTGTAGCCATCTATGCATACTGATCAAACAGAGAGAGGGGACCTGACATCGAGTTGCGCATGGGGAGCCACACCAGGGAAGCAAGCAAAAGTCAATATGTAATTATTGTGGGCATGTTACACAGCGTAAAGCATCACCTAGCGAGGGTGTACCAAGATGTAGTAGATTGTTTAAATGTTTCACATCGGATCAAAAGGCCATACAGGAGCTTCTAGATACCAAAAGGTGCCACATTGTTGCAACATCAACTGCTGCTCGAACATTGGGGGTGAGAGGAGAGTCGGGAGACCTTATGGGCATATAGCGCCGCAAGGGATAGGAGGACATTTAAAAGAACTTTCAGTTTCAAAAAAGAAAAATCCTAAGAATACTGACTTCCAAAAATCTATAATGGAGGGAGAAGTCCGACATCAAAAAACTAAGTAGACGGACCTCATCTCCTCAGATGAAGAAGATAACCTTTTAGAGGAGGATGAGTGTGTTGAACTCCCCTTTTAGAGGAGGAGATAATATTGTGACTTTTGTATAATATTTTAAGTGGCTTTGACGCTCCATCTTTTTTTTTTTATACTTTCTGTAAGACTTTAGTGACAAAAATTTCATGTATGATGTTTTTATGTTTGCTTTAGTATATATTGAAGTTTCAATTAAAATTTCATATTTTTCTTAAATTTTCTTATTTTTAAAAGTTCACGAATTATCAACGGAAAAAATCTTAAACTTTTGTGCGAATTATCGATAATTCACAAATTATTTCCCATATTTGAGCTACAAAATTTCCCACAAATTGAAAGTTTAAAACCTTGAATTGGGCAATATTAACCACCTCGTCTCGTGGTTGGTGATGGTGCGAAAATCAAGTTTTGGTTCAATCCTTGGTGCGGTCCTTCTCCCTTGAAGCAAAAGTTCAACACATTTTTCACTATTTCCTCAAATAAATCATTGAAAGTTGCATATATGTATGATAGGAGAGCTGGTTTAGTAGCCTGGAGCCCTAGGTTCAAGTGGCCATTGAATGAGGGGAGGTGCAGGAATTTGCTACTTTTTTGGCTAAATTAGAATCGGTGCGTATTGACGTATCCTCGAAGGATAGCCGAGTTTGGGGCAACATCACCAGGTGTTTCTTTGTGTGATCTTTTTTGCTGGTTGTGAATCCGGGTCCCTATTCGAATCTCCCCCGCCAGATTGTGTGGTCCTCTGGAGTGCCTTCAAAGGTCTTTTTTTTTTTGTGGTTAGCATTTTTAGACAAAATTCTGATGCTGGATAATCTGAGAAAAAAAGGTTAGTCTTCCTAACCGTTGTTATCTGTGCCTGGTGGAGGAGGAATCAGTTGACCATATGCTATTGCACTGCCCGTTTACGAGGAGCCTCTGGCTGTACTTTCTTTCCCAACTTGTGGTCGCTTGGGTCTTCCCCTCGTCCTTCCAGGGCTTCTTATCCTGTTGGCCTTCAGTATTGTTAGAGGGCCCGATCAATCTTATTTGGGTCTTCCTTCCAAGAGTGGTTTCGTGGTCTCTGAGGAAGGAGCGGAATAAGAGGGTGTTCAAGAACTCTTCGTTGACTATCAAGAGATTGTGTTCCCGCACAAGTTCTATGTTGCGAGATTGGGTCTCCACTAAAGATGATGTAGTGGAGATAGGATTTGACGAGTTTATCTCCTAGTGGTAGCTGGGGGTGTGGTGTTGTTCTTTGTGCTGTGTTTTGTTGTGTTTTTGTTAGTAGCTAGTTTCTTTTTGTTCGCTTTGGCTCTTTGTGATTCACTATTTGTGAATTTGTTCCCTTTTCTTTATTAATGAAATTTCCTTTATCGATAAAAAAAAACATAAAAGAGTTATTATGTCTGGTAAGTTTGAATGCTAAAATTCGAAAAATACTAGTTTTTTTTTAGGATTTTCACCTTTTAAAACAAGTTTTATCGAACATAAACTAAATTAAAAAAAATCCTATAAGTTGTTTTTTATTCAAATAGTCAAAGGCAGGTAGAAGCTTGTACTCAATATAGCCCACCTTCCATATGCCATTTAATGATATAAATATGATGCAAGAGCTGAACTCTGTAAAGTGGGAACCTAGAAATTTAGGATTTTCCTCTTGTGGGCCCACCTGGACCCAAATGGGGCCATACATTTGGCTTTAAATACCTTAATGGGCCAGATTTATTTTAGGCTTTACTTATTTGTTGGGCTTAAATCAAAGTCCATTAATGAAGTCATTTACTAAAATTAGAAGTCTTTTATTTATTAGATCTTCCTTTGTTTTATAAGTCAAATAATCTTTTAATATTATTAAGAGAATAAGAGTCAATATTATTAGGAGTTTCTAAATTGGAATTAGAATAAAAATGTAAAATAAATTTTGGTCATCTATATAGGCCCTGGGTTGATTCTCTATTAGTTTATGTTGAGTTAAAGATTATAGTTAATAAGAGGAGATTATTACTATAGCTTTCTGATGCTAAATAAGTGATTGTTGATTGCTACTTGTTGATATTGCTTGACTCATGGAATCAAAAGATTGAAGAATCTAAGTGATCAAAACATACACGAGGGAGATTTTGAACAATTAAGGTCGATCCCTTGATTAATCAAGGCTATCATTTCTAGGCTCAGAGCAAAACTTAGAGCTAGATCACTTCTTAGTTCCAATACGAATTCATTGATATGACTGAGAAAGTGAACAATTTATGCGAGAAACAGAAGACAAATGTGATAATTGAGCGAGATGATAAAAATGCAGTCAAAAGAGCACCTGGAATTACTAGGGGAGTGTAGAAAATTTTGACATCATCAAAAAAGGCCATGTATGAAGATTAGTCACAAACCAAATTCTTCCATACAAATATACGATGTGGGGATCAATGTGTGAAGATCTTTATTAATGAAGGTAGCAACATTTATATTGTTTCTGATATGCTTGTTGACAAGTTGAAGCTGAAGACACATGAGCACCCGACACCCTACAAAGCCACGTGCTTTAAGGATGGTTCCCTTCTAGTGAGTAGTGATAAAGCAATGTTTTATCACTTTTACTATTGGAAAGGGATACATTGACTCAGTTTGGTGTGACACAATTTCTATGGAGGTTGCTTACATCTTATTGGGAGGACCGTGGCTTTATGACAGAGAAGTGCAGCACACAACAATGAAGCTAATTCAAACACATTTCTGTAAAAGGTACGTAAGACAAAGTTAATGCTCTGCGAGGTCCCAAATCTCATGTAAAGCTAACAACACCAATGTTAGTTGTAGACGTTGTTAACTCATTGCTACAACCATTAACTTCAGACCTTAACCATACCAACCAGTTTCAAATTTTGTTCCCAATCAATTGGGACTACACGAGGAGAAGATTGAAGAAGTGATTGGACCAACAAAGGAAGTCAGAGGAGGATATAATGTTCAAGACTGAAATTTTAGAAACTATTGAAATAGGAGGTCTTATTGAAAAGATTAATACAGTGAAACATTTTAAAGATATTGAAACTATACCGATTAGGGGTGAATCCGAGCCGGGCTAGCTCGAAGTTCGGCTCGGCTCAAAGCTCGGTCCAATTGAGGCTCGGTTCAGCTCGAGCTCGGCTCGGCTTGAATATTATATAAAAAATAAAATTATATATAGGGGGTTGCTAGAGATCACGCAGTGCGTGAAACTCTTAAAGTTCACGCATGTACAAACTCAATGGCATTCCTGTAATTTTAGAGTAAAGTGTTGGCAATTTTGCAAAAACAATAATCTAGCATAATTACATAAATGCCATTCTATTTGTTAGTAATTACAAAAAAACCTAACGTTTTGTACTTGCATGACTGTTAAGTGATTCACGCATTACGTGAATCCTAGTTTTTCCCTTATATATATTACTATTACATATAAATAATATATTTATATATATATAGTAAAAATATTATTATTTTTACTTAAAAATAATTTTTTAATAATTCAATCCGAGCTCGAGCCTAGCCGAGCAGATTCAAGCCGAGCTCGATCATAGATGAAAAAATTTCAAACCGAGCCGAGCTCGATCATAGATGAAAAAATTTCAAACCGAGCCGAGCTCGAGCATAGATGAAAAAATTTCAAAATGGGCCGAGGCGACGAGCAGGGCCAAGCCTAGCTCGAATACACCCCTAATACCGATGGAGCACATTGATTTTGTCATCACTGAGAAAGACAATGGTGAGATTGAGATGTTGGGGATGCACAAGTATAAGTTTGCAAGTTTTATGCTTGTTCCAACACGCGAAAGGAGGATTTACTTCAGAAGCTCGTACCAGAATCATAGACACAGATTTTTTTTATGCAGCGAAGCATAAGCACTCGAGGTTGAGTAATTTCCAAGTTCCAACAAAGATGAACTGACGCAGTGATGCAGGAGCTGAATTCCATTAATAAGAAACCCAAAAAATTCATGGCTTTCCTATTGTGGGCTCCACCTGGACCCTCATGGGGCTGAATGGTTGGCTTTATATCCCCCAATGGCCAGCTTCTTGAATGGGTTAGATTTACTTTAGGCTTTAGTTGGTACTTGGGCGGCCCAAGTCAAAGTCCAATAGCAGAGTCTTTTACTTTAATTAGAAGTCTTTTATTTTATTAGATCTTTGGTTTTAGAAGTCAAATATTCTTTTTATGTTATTAAGAGAATAAGAGACAATATTATTAGGAATTTCGAAGTTGGAATTAGAATAAGAGAATGTGTGAAGTAAATCTCAGTCATCTATATATAGGCCTTGAGTCGAGTCTTTGTTTGTTAATGTTGAGTTAAAGATTAAAATTAATACAAGGAGCTTATTACTTTATAGCTTGTTGATACTGAACTGGTGATTGTTGATCAGTATGATTACTACTTATTGATATTGCATGACTGTTGAAACCAAAAGATTGAAAAACCTAAGTAGCTGAAACCTACACGAGGGGTATTTTGAGAATTTGATCGATTCAACCATAGAATAAGGTTTTTTATAGTTGCCGCCCAGCTATACTAAGGTAACCCTTTCATCCGAAACCTTTATTTTGCTTCAAATTTGAGTTTTTTTTTTTATAGAGAACCCTAAATTTTAGAAATTGATAATTGAATAACTATTGAACTTTTAAAATTAAACACTATATTTAAACTAGATCATTCAAGTGATCATTAGGTTTTGCTCCTTACCATTCATATAACCCTAATTGAGCCTCAATTGAATTCTAGAACCAAAATCCTAAATTAATTTGAATTTTACATATTTTATAAAAAAAAATCGAATTACATTATGAATCCTTTGAATACTTAACAGATAGACCTAGACTTGTCAGATCAACCTGAAAATTGGATCAGACTTAAAAACTTTACTCATAGATCACTATTGTGACTTAATTTTGAGTTTGATAAATTGCCAAAATACCCCTCCATCCGAAATATTCAATTAGGGGATTTTGATAATTAAGGTTGATCCCATAATTAATCAAAAATATTGCTTCCAGGCTACATCAAAATATGTCATCAGGTGATTACATAAAACGTGTTATTATTCCATAAAGATGTCAATTCCATCGGCTATTTCATAGGTTTATTTAAACATAAAAGGATTGTAACAAAATCTATGTACTAAACTTTACCTTTCGGCCTCCAGTATATAAATAGTTCCCATCTTTTGAGAATTGGACCTGCAAGAGTAACATGTCAAAAAGAATGTTCCACCTGAAAGAATCATCTGCTGATATTACCATCAGCATCAAATAAGTTACAATACAGCCTCACTCACATGTGTAATCCCACCTTCTTGGCCATGTAAGAGGTATAAGAGTTCCATATTATCTTCCCTATAGATTGCGGTAGTCTGGCTATAAGACCCCGTTGCAAGGATTCCAGTATGCGTGGGAGAAAAGGCAATGGCAGATATAATACCTGGAAGCAATAACCAAGCACAGGGTGTACAAGTTCACATTGGAGTCATAAAGAAGGTGAAAAATAAGTTTAAAGATGTAAACATGAGACAATTAGTCAGAGGATAATGCAAGCAATAGATCAGCTGAGAGTTTGTGATGTTAATGCAAGCTGCCAGCATTGCAATGTAAACGAAACAGATTAAACAAAAGTGTTCAATATGACGAGAAATTCGCAGGCGTCTTCCACCCAGAGCTTTACTCAGGAAACTGTTCATCCACTGCCATAACTCTTGAATAAATGGCTGAGCTCATCTAACAGGAGATGCAGTCAGTTTCCACAGTCTAACTCTTGGTAGACAAGAATCTAATCATACCAGTATGTACTTTCCTTAAAAGTTACTCCAGTGCTTTAGGGAGAGCACTGAATTGCAGACATGGTAGAATGTTTTCAACTGTAGTGGTCTGCAACTGTTGTTCCCCATCATTGGCTACTGATTTTGGTTTCTGAAACCTACCACTGAAATTCCTCGACTCAATGGTTAAGTTAGAAATCATTTTGGAAGAAAATTAAATTTTATTGAACTTCTCCATGCATGAATGACCAGTGCTATAGATTTGTAATGATCTAACAGGGAAACAAGAAGGTTATTGTATCATTTTGAATATTAAAGCAAGTAATTGTCTTATGCGTACTCAAATTGATGAATCAGTCTAAAGAGGAAAGCATCAGAGCATCATTTAGTAAGGATGTCGTAGGCTGTTACACATTTGATAAAGAATAATTGGGGTGGGAGCCAGGATACTGAATCACAACTCACCGCAACCATGATACTCTTAAGATTCTAGAGAGGAAAGCACGAGAATTTCTACAGGAACACCAAAAAGTTCTCAAAATGATTTAAACCTACAGGGAAATCTTAATCAAAACTCAAAATTATCTCCCTTAGAATCTCAAACAGCAGTATTTCATTATATATATAAAGCTTAAGAGCCAAGAAAATTAGTCTTAACCATACATCTAACATAACCAAGACTCACTATCTCTTACAAAAGTTATATTATAAAGGAAAAAACAAAAGAATGGGGCTTACTGAGACTGGATATACTCACTTTTTATTAATGAGTTGACACCTCTAGCACTTTTTTTTGGTGCCTGTCAACATATGTATATATTTTAAGACTAACAAAGGTTCTCTGCAATGTTAGCAAGTCTCCAAATCCCATTCTCTTTTCCCAATGTCCACATTAATGGCTATAACATTATTTGAGGTGCCATCAACCACAAGAAAAACGCTAAAGAATTATGAATCTTCAAGCCTTGTAAGAGAGCCTTTGCCTCCGCTTTGTTTGATTCTTCTCTTTCAATCATCCAGAAAAGGTCTTCAACATCTCTCCCCTTTTTTCATTTTGGAAAATCCCTCTAATCTCTGCAGATCTAGCGTTCCCCAAGGAGAACCCATCAAAATTGATTTTATAACATATTATAATTGATGATCTTGAAAGTACTTCATAATTGAATCCAGCTAATGATTTTTCAACTTAAAGATTGCCTCTCTCGTTATTTTTTTTAATGGAAAAACCATTTCTTTCTTAAATAAACCCCCACTGCCCACATCCCCCGAAGATGAGTGCACAGAATCAACAACCAAAGAATTTTCCCTTTTCCCCAAATGCATTGCACGACCATCTGGCTATTAAAATCATCTACTTAGTCTAAAAGCACCCCAATTAATAAAGAGGAAGGAGTGGGAGAGAGAGAGAGAGAGCCAAATATCCCTAGGGAAATTGCAACTGTAAGCAAGGTTGGATTGTTTTCAAAGGATGAACTTGTTGTTGATGTCCTTTAGCCAATGAATTAGGTGCTCTACCATAGAAAATGTGTCCCTTACAACCCTCCACAGGAAGAATACAAAAAGAACTTAGAGGGCACCAAGAAAATGCGAAACAGACATAGATATGACTTTTTTTTTTATAGGCAAACGAGCTCATCATCTATTAAGATTTGGACAAAAGGGAAACAAAGATTCACAAAGAGTGAACCGGGCGACATAGATATGACTATTTACAAGGACTCTACGCGATTTTAAAAGCATAATACCAGTATTCTATGTCTATTTAATCTCACTTTTTTATTATCTTTATTCATCAAATAATTATCATAATTGAGTAGCTAACTAGCTATATCTGAGTAAGTACCTGATTGCCCATCTTTGTTGCCTTGAAGAGTTGAATGTTGTTCAAAATCTCGACCAGGACGATGTACATCAAATACTCTAAGAGATTTGTTGTATCCAGCAAACAGCCTAGACGAAAAGACAATTTAAGAATTCAGAAAAAAGACAGAAAGTAATACTTGTGCCGTTAGATTATGATTTATGACCAAAGCTGGACATTAATGCTTATGCTTCATGACAGTTGGAAAACTTAAGTAACCAACAGATGGACACCAGATAAGATAATAAGAAACAAGGAGAGAGGGTAAATTAGAACTCAAAGAAAGTAACCAATCAATGAGAACTAAAACAAAGTTATAATTCAGATAATCCCTCATCCACAGACCACAAGAATGCTCAAGTACAAGCAATACAATCAACTTTGATAACAAAGTAGCAGGAATCATTAGTTCCGAGTATGATGTGCTAACAAGTTCAACCACCAAGAATGTAGATGGAATCTTATATAATCAGGATTCCAAGATAATTGTAACGTCGTCTTAGTGAAGTTCATGATCCATTACAACAACAGAACCAATAGCATACAATGTTTATAAGGCAATCAATTTCCCATATGCAAATTTAGCACTTGCACTGTTATCCAAACAGTTGTTTCTTATTTTGACTCCTTGTGACATCATTTCCAGTCTTAGTAATGTCAATTCTGACGTTGACCAAAAATCTAGAAAAGCAACATGAGGTAAAAGAAAAGCATTCAAGTGAATTGTGTTTACTTAGTTCCAGTGAGGTTGAAAGCAACTGAATAGGCAGCAGTGATTTCGTCCATAGCATCATAAGCCCGGTAGGTGCAACGTAGCTGTAATTTTCAGTAAAAATATTCAGTGACTAGGTATAATAATTCAGGGACCACCATGAAGCATAAACTGCTGTTTACAACATCTAAGGCAGCCGAACAGTAGACCTTAAGGAGCAACTGCTTAGCGTACACATGGTGCATGCAAGGAGTGGGGCCGCGGGAGCAACCATTCCATATACGTCAGAAATGATTTGAGGAACCAGTAACCATGGAATGCCCACACCCTTCATGTGTGTTATTACGCTATTATTAGGTCTTCCTTACAGTCTACAACAATGGTACCTTAATCTCCTCTATGAAAAGCATGTTTCCTTCAGTAATGATTCAGCACCTGACTGGAAGTGGCATCCCAAAGATGAATAGGATGGTCACGAGTAGTAGTCGCAAATACACAGGTAGTTGGGTCTGAAATATCAATCAGTATTGAACCAGTTAAACTACCATATTGAAAATGTTACTGTTCATTATAATCATGTCCCCCAGAATTAAAAGTACAGATGCAACAAAAGGAGGATAAATAACATTATCTTCTCATAAAAAAGGTATAGATGTACCTGCAGCAGACATGTATGGGTACCAACAGTAGTCATACACAGACTCCCCCTCACTCACAGTGAGGTTGGAAACATATGAATCTGCAACTGAAAAGACAAAGCCATGAGAAGAATAAAGAAACAATTAAATAAAGAGGTTAGCTTAATAGCAAAACACATTATGAACATTTTCAGTAAAGAAAGTTCTCAGGAATATGTTGCTTCTACCTTTTCTTTTCTTTTCTTTTTCTTTTATCTTTAAAGTTGGGGGCATAGCAACAAAGTTCTCCGTCTTTTAAAAAATTTCCGAATAATACGCGACTTTTTCTTTGAACGATTAATTCCCGAACTATTCACGACTTTTTGAAAAAATCATGAATTTTAGGTATTAAACACGAATTATCCACGACTTTTTGAATAAGTTTTGAATAAAAATCTAATATATAAAATATGTTTGTTTATAATTTAATAATCTTATTTAATATTTTTTTTATATCTTACCATATGTTTTACCAATTTACTTTTGAAATTTGCCAAATTTTCCAAAAAACATTCTAGACAAATAATTCTCGGACTCTGACTTGGTAACTATGATTGGTATTATGTTACTTTCTCTTTACTATTATTAATTTTTTATTATTGTTTAAATTTTTTTCTGAACTAGATCCCTACTCTTGTCTGACACACAAGTTCTCATGAGAAATCAGAAGTTTTATCCTTTTTTTGGCAAGAAAAACATTATAACTTATGAAATAATCTGAGATATTTCTGCAAGAGAAATGAGAACAGAACACATGTTTTTGTGAAATCAGGACTAACTACTATATGACAAAGAGGCATAAAACGTGTGGGCATTGTGCTCAGATGTGATGATTTTCCAGGAAAATGTAACATTAAACTATATAATGAGATTATTGGACAATGGAAAGATTCGAAGATAAAAAACAAGGTTTATAACTCGGTGGGCTCTCTTTACTCTTAAATACATATAACAATTCCGAGTTTGTAAATGGGGCTGTCCTTGCTCTACGCAGTTTGAAAAATAGAGTAAGTGAAGGGATGGATCCATCAAGTCCTTTGGGCTAGTGAAAGATTTGCAGGGGAAGGTTTGCTTCAATCTATAGAACAATTGCTTTTAAAACAACTCTCTGCCATCCACAGACCAAACAAAAAAAAGTAGCATTTAGCAAAAAAAGGCATCCAGAAAAAGAAGATTTTCAATCAATTGATCAAGAAACCCAAGACAGTTGTTAGCTTCTGTTGTTAACTGAAGATGGTGCAGAGAAAGGATTCAAATGAAAAGTCCTCCCCCAAAAAAATTAATTTCTTGGGGGAGTCTGTGTTTGACTACTGTTGTCCTTGTATGCCTTTCCTTAGAAAACATCATATCCAAGATTTGCTTCTGAAGAAACAGCCACACATGGAAAGGCAATTAGTGATGCATTTTTGCCTCATTTCAGCGACGATGAGACTACAATCTGTTTTTACACCCTAATAGCTTTAGCCATCTCTCTCATGCAGTCATGCTATGGAAGGAGAGAGTAAAAGTTGTATATATTATCAGATGTAATTATTTCTATCTATAGCGTCTGGTTCAGATCTTGCCAAATCCAGCTAGCTTACCATTCAAGAAACCACATCTTGATTTCATATAAGTTCTTCACTTTATAACTTGTTTTTGACAATTACTCTCAGAAAACTTGTAACAATTTTATCTCACGTATAATGAGGACTTTTCCAATGTCCACTGACATTAACACAAATTTTGTGTGGATTCAAAACAAACAGGCAGAACCCACCTTATTTTTGTATTTTCTTCAAAGTGTGAATTTAAAAACAATGGTTTCATTATACCCAACAAAAAAACATTGGTTCCAAGCAACAAAATATATAATCAAATATTCTTAACAGCAACAGATCAGAAAGCAGACGTAACCATATTGGGTTCATTCATAAGAAACTTCACTCCAGATACACAGTTGTAGGAGTACAAACATACCTTCATCAATTACTGAAGAACAAGAATCTACATGATTATTATCAACATTATCTGGTCTGATAAAAAAGAAAGAAATAATTGACATTAAAATTAGCTCACTGATCTCATTAAATGCATCAAAAGAGTAATAACAATGCAACCAGGAGCATGGAAACAAAGACAGCATTACTAATCATAACTTCTTTATTCTTGTAAAAAAATTAAGTAAGAAAGGATAGGTTGAAGCAGATCAAAATATGACAACTGTATACAGATTAACTGAAATACATAACAGCAAGTAAAACAAGTCAAAAATATTTCGATATCATAGTTCCAGGATTCAATTTTCCAGTCATAAGACATCAGAAGTAAGCTGAAGAGATAGCATGTGTTGCTAATCTTCAGATGAAGCTGGTCAATAAACATCAAGAGAAACTCTTAGAGCACCTAAAATATGCCCCTACGACCCCTAGTTATGCCGGAATTTCAAACAATCTAGGGCAACTAAACCTACTTGGCCTACCATGGTCCAATAGGAACAGCGCTCACTATCCACAGTTGGAGAAAGATTTTTGTGTGCTTGTTTGATTATTGAGATCAACAAACACTGCCATCCAGACCTCAAACAACTATCATTGAACCTCTCACTTTAATCCAAATGTCATGAGACCAACAAACACTGGCATCCATAATGGTTTCAGATCATCATCCTGTTTTATTGTTGTCTGAAATTTTTTTAGAGCAATCCTACTCCTTTCAAGTTTGAGAATATGTGGCTTACTCACCTGGTTTTCAAAGAAGAAGTCGGCAAAAGATAGAAGGGTTATGAGGTCAGTGGGTGTGCTGGTCACAGGTTCATGAAAAAACTCCAGCATCTCAAAGGAATCTCAAGCCTTGGAACAAGAACATTTTCATCCTTATAGGGGAGCCGCCTAAGCATAAAATTCTTAGTAAAAGTAAAGTATTGCAAAGGAAGAGAATGGGGATGTCAACGAGGAGGAAGTTAAGGACAATACCCAGCTAAAATTTATATTCAAAGAAATCCTAATGAGGGAAGAAATTCATTGGAGGCAAAAGACCAAACATAAATAGATTAAGTAAGGGGATGGAAACACTGCATTCTTTCACAGGAATGCAAATGGAAGGAGACGAAGAATTTTATCAATAGCATCTTGGACGGAAGTAACATTTAACATTGTGGACAACCCGGCTAGGATTAAGAAAATTTTTACATGGTATTTTGCTCATCTTTAAGCAAAGGAAAAGACTAGTTTGATCAGGGTGGAAAGTTTAAATTGGAGCAGGATTTCAAGGAAAAGCAAAATGGTTGGAGTGCAAGTTCGAGGAAAAGGACATCAAGGATGCTGTTGATGATCTGAATAAGGATATAGCTCCAGGCCCAGATGGTTTTTAGTTTGGTGTTTATCAAGTGTGGGGACATTTTGAAAACAGATGTGAGAAGGGTTTTTGAAGATTATGTTTTTTTAAAAGTGGTGATTAACAAGAGCTTGAATGCTACTTTTATTACTCTTATTCCTAAGAAGGAAGGAGCTCTAGGCCCAAAAGACTATAAGACTATTAGCTTGGTAAGTAGCTTGTATAATATTATTTCCAAAACTCTTGCTATGAGATTAGAAGAGGTCTTAGATGTTACCATATTGTCCATGTCCCTGTATCATGGAGCCTTTGTTGAAGATAGGCAAATTCTGGATGAAATTCTTATAGCTTCTGAATGCTTTGAGGAAAGAAAGAGGGCATGGTGATTAAACTAGATTTTGAGAGAGCTTATGATATAGTAGACTAGGAGTTCCATGATTACTCTCTTTATATGAAGGATTTTGGGGTCAGTGGAATAGGTAGATTAAGGGCTGCATTTCCTCAACATTATTTTATATTACTATAAATGGTTCCCCAAAAGGCCTTTTCAATTCTTCTAGAGGCAGCATCCATAGGAGGGCCAAGGGATCACCTGTCTCCATGACTCCCTTCTTATTCACCATTGTGGGAGATCTATTCAGAAGGTTGTCAATTAGAGCGGAGGATCGTGGGCTGGTTCAGCACTTTCAAGTAGGCAGGAACTTGGTTAGCATTTCCCATCTTCAGTTCGCAGATGATAACTATGTCATTTTATGAAGATGACAATGATATGATTGCCAATCTGATATACCTTTTAAAATGCTTTGAGGCTATTTCACTTTCAGGCCCTAAGATCAATCCAAGTAAAAGTTGTATGGTGGGGGCAAATGTGGATGACGACTTCATTCGCAGATTGACCAATAGTTGGGGGTGTTCTGTTGGCAAATGGCCTCTTAGATACTCTGGGCCATAGTTGTCTTTTTGGGATCCTGTTATTGAGAAAGTTGGGAAAAGGCTATCTGAAACCAAAAAAAAAAATTATATTTCTTTAGGAGGCAGAACCACAAAATCACTCTGATCAGGCCCACTTTTTCCAGCCTTCAAGTATATTAGATGCCTCTTTTCAAGGCTCCTACTAAGGTCACCAAGAAATTGGATCGGATTTAGAGACATTTCTTGTAGGGAATGTAATGGGGTTAAAAAAAGATCATTTAATCATGTAGGGGGTGTAATCAAGCCTAAGGAGAAAGGGGGGATCGATTTTGATGACAAGTATTGACAACACCAAGGAGAAAATTTTGACCCTTCTAGGTAAATGATTATAAATTTCCCCTCGAGACCAATAATATACAGGTCTCGGTGATTAAGAGCATTCATGGAACGGACTCCACTAGGTGGGACTCTAAGTGAGCTCATCGTATCAACTATCGAGGTCCGTGGAAAGCGATTAGTAAGTTGCTGGCATTTGGTTGGGGTGACGAGAGCCTTAAATTTGTGTTTTTGCATCTCTTTCATTTAAGCAAATATAAAAGTTCCATTATTGATGATATGGCTTCTATGCCTCCATCCAATTCCTCCTGAAATTTTAATCTTCATAGAACCCTAAGGTCAAAGTTGACGAGCTTGCCAATTTGCTTGGTTCCTTGAAAGATGTATACCAGTTCCCTTATAATCCTGAAGCGAGAATATGGTATCCTAATCCCAATGGTAGATTTTCATTTAAGTTATTCTTATTTTTATCAGTTATCAGATAGTCATATAATATATCAAAGCGAAAAAAGAGATTGTACAAAAGATGTTTACAAGAGGGTAAAAGGAGGCCAAAAAAAACCTCCCTAACCTCTACAAGAGGGTAAACTCATGTAAGTTGTTCTTTAACTTACTTCGGGGTAACTGGGAGCCTAAGACTACTTTCCCTCACAAGGCTATCAAATCTTACATCCCAAAGATAAGATCTTTTGTTTGGTTGTTAGCTAATAGCAAGATAAATATATGTGATATGAATTCAAGGTATTAAACTTCGGTTTCAGTATAAACTTCAGTCACTAAGGAAGTTGACACGTTTCGAGGAAGTTTAAGGAAGTTCAACCAGCAAAAAGACCATGTTACAACTTAAATGGCCATCAATGTGATGTTGGATTATGTTCCTAGAGAGGATTAAGCATTCCAAATTCTCCTATAATTTGATATGTTCCATTGCCATGGGCCTTAGATATTGTAAGGGTAAATTTTTATCATGTCAGCTGTCACTCCAAGTCATCAACTCGATCCCGTCCCGATCTAGTATAACAGCTCGATCTCGTCCTTGTTTACACATGCCAGTTGTCACCTAAGTAAAACAGCTCGACCTCGTCCTAACTTCAATTCAATAACTCGATCTTGTTCTTATCCAAACATAATAGTTGTCATCTCAATTAACTTGCTCGACCTCGTCCTAATCTCAGTTCATCAACTTGATTCCGTCGAGACTCAGAATATCAGGTAAATTCCATAATGACCTTAGTTCGTCAACTCGATCCTATCCAAATATCAGTGAACTCAGCTCAATCTCGACCTAACTCATACCAGGAAGACTTCAGCATGTTAGTTGTCACCTCATATCATCATCTCGATCTCATCCATATCTTAGTTCATCAGCTTGATTTCGTCCTTGAGAGTTTAAACATTTTGATTGTTCGTAAACGACAACTCATACACAACAAATTAAGACAAATTTTGCAACCATTAAAACCGAACTATGAATTATCCTAAATATTTGGAGAGACCATCCAACTTAATATTTAATGAGACCATATAACTCGTTCACACATGGCTGAGAAATGCATTTATGACTCTATATTTATTTCTCTATCATTATTTTCTTAAATACAAACAAGCTAAGAAAGTGCAGGTGGAGTGAATCGTTTGGACCATACTAAGAGCTGTCAGCAAACAGAATAACATGCATAACTGCCTCTTGCATGCATTGACACTTGGACATTTGCTTACCTATAAATATGTGGATCCGATGAGACAAAAGGATCATTTTCCGATATTCTAAACTCTTTGAACAAAAGCTCTGATCGTCCCAACCTGAACTCAATTCTGACTTACGCTCCAAAGTGTCTTTGACAGGTCAAACGACCACTCTACAACAAACCTCCTTCCTTCCACCACTTATTCAGACACAGGTGGAGCAAGCGACTGAGAGAGCAAATTTTTTCCCACAGGTTTCATGGTTTACAAAATGTTGGTTTCATATGCATTAAAACAAGACATCTACCCTACTCTCTCATTCCCATACTGCATAGTGCACAAAATATATTCAACGATATAAGAGAAAGGTTCATGTCTATAGGATGAAAAAAGAAAATCCAATTCAAAATTGCATGGAGTACTATTTCTTATAAACCCAAAAATTGTCACTTTTCATTCCAATGTCCTCTGATGACAGCACTTCTTTCAGTACTAATGGGAAAGGACAAACGAACAATCTTACAAATTCAACTAAAAAAAGCACCAAAAAAAAAAAAAAAAAAAATTCAGTGAACTTACAATCCGAATACGCGAAGAGTATTATCCTCAGAAGTCGTGAGGAAACACCACCCATCAGGAGACCTATAACACAGATATTAACAACCATCGAAGCAAAGAAGATTCCAGGAAAAGAGATTTAAAAAAAAAAATTACCACTTGACGCTTTTAAGAAAATTATTAGGGTTTGAACTGTTTCTGAACTGGTGACAGAAATGGTAAGTCTTCTTGGGAGGAACATCAAATTGAAGAACAGGCCACGAAAAGACATCATCATCTGGAGTGATTTCAGCAGCTTCATTGTCCGAAGTAGGTTGATCCTGCTGTTCTTCTTCTCCCATTGGTTCTGTTACAGACCAATACACAAACCGTGATTTCAGAGAAAGATCGAGGTTTGAAAAGTGAATAGGGAAAGGAATGAGAAGAAGAGCTTTGCAAGAAGTAGGAATGTTGAATGCTGTTGTTGGGGTATATGGGTTTATGTAGCAACTAACCAATCAGGAAGTGAACACCTGAACAGTGTATTGTTTTCTCTCTTCTTTCTCACATGTGTGAAGATAGCAATGCCATTGCCGCCGAAAATTGGTTGAACTTGAAAGGGGTGTGGGCATCTACAATCAAGCTTGCCCATTTAAAAGAGCGCTTCCCAAACTTTTTTGGTTTGCTCCAATTGTACGGTTTAGCTCTCTTATGAGAGGTTGTGTCCGCTTCCGCCTTTAAAAAATATATATATATATATATATCTAATTTAGGGCTATCAAAGAGCAATACCTGTCGTTGGGTGGTGTGAGTATTCCCTTATCTTTGCCTTCAGTCATTGCCCGTGGTATGATTGAGTTTACCCAACAAAAAAAAAGAGCAATACCTGTCTTTGCCTTCAATCATTGCCTTGTGGTATGATTGAGTTTACCAAAAACAAAAAAGAGCAATACCCTGGCCTTTGGCCTTTAATGGAGGGAGGTCTGGGATCCAACCCCCCAAGGGTATGAGTTGTAAGAGCTCCAATGCCCAAGCTAACATCTAACGTAGGTAAATGATGTCTACCCCAAAGAAAAAAGAAAAAAAAAAAGGAGAAGGGTAATATCGTGGAGGTGTAACTCAGTGGCTGAATGACGAACCTTAAACCTAGAGGTCTCGAGGTTGTTCATGACACCCCTCAATATTGATTGCATGGGTTGGGGATATGCAAGGGCCAAAGATATCCACGTCCACGTTTTACCCCCCACAACCAAAACCAAAAACAAAGCCAAGACCCTAACTCTGCCGCCTTTTAAGGGCCTAAATTGACTAAGCCCTAACCATGTCTTAAAAGACAGGATGGATAAGGTGCCCTTGTTAAAGGTTTTTCTTTTGTTTTTGATAAGTCTAGATCTAACGTCCCTTCACACACAAAAAAAACACACTTTTTTTTACGAGTCGTACAATTAGGCTGCAAGCTGTTTAGTAGTGTTACTATATGTTATAGGTTAGTAGGTTAATGCCTTAACATTTGAAGCTTGGCAAAGAGTGAAAATTACAATCATCGCAGCTTACAACCATCGCAACCACAAGACTCGATCTCGGAAACTAATCCCAAAGGGGGAGACGCACTTCCCACTTGGACGAGCCCATGGTGTGTGCGCTCCCAACCTTAGTACTCTAATGATCTTTAATATTATAATGAGAGATGATTTTTCCGAAATTCTCAAACTACCCTTATATAAAACAAAACGTTGATTTGGGGCCGTTTGGAAATACTTCCATTTTTCTGTTTTTGTTTTCTGTTTTTTAAAACTGAAAATAAGTTTCTGTTTTCAAATTTTTTAAGTAGAAAATATGTTTGACATTATTAACTATTACTTGTTTTAAAAAATATAAAACAAAAAAATGCGTTTGGAAAATATGATGAATATAATAATGATTAAGCAATTCCAATCTATAGTGATGGTGGTGGTGGTAGTGGTGGTGATGTTGGTGGTGGTGGTGGTGGTGGTTGAGTGGTGTTGGTGGCGTTGGTGGTGGAGTGGTTGTGGTGGTGGTAGTGGTGGTGGGGGGGTGGTGGTGGGTGGTGGAGTAGTGGTGGTAGTTGAGTGGTGTTGGTGGCGTTGGTGGTGGTAGTGGTGAGTGGTAGTGAGTGGTGGTGGTGGTGATTGGTGGTGGGTGGTGGTGGCATTGATAGTGGAGTGGTTGTGGTGGTGGTTGTGGTGAGTGGTGGTGGGGTGGTTGTGGTGGTGAGTGGTGGTGATGGGTGGTGGTGGAGTGGTGGTGGTGATGAGTGGTGGTGGAGTGGTGAGTGGTGGAGGTGGTGGAGTGGTGGTGGTGGTGGTGGTGGTTGAGTGGTGTTGGTGGTGGGTGGTGGGGCTGGTGGGTGGTGGGGTGGTGTTAGAGTAGTGGTGCATGGTGGTTCTGTTTTTGTTTTTTGTTTCCAAAAACATAGGTAACAGAAATTTCTGTTACCTTGATTTTCAAAAATTTTACTACTAATTTTTAAAAACAAAAAACAGAAATGTTTTGCGTAAATATTTCCAAATTTTTGTTTTTAAAAACAGAAAAGAGGAAAAGGAAGTGCAACCAAACGGCCTAAAATGTTTTACTTTAATTCTCAAACTACTCATTGCCTTTGATTTAATGTTTTACTTTAATTCCTAAACTAACCCTTGCTCATCTAATTATTTAGAATCAAAGTCAATCGCGATTGAACTCAGAGAGAGTTCAATTGCACCCACGGGTCAACACGTGTCCCTTTTAACTCCTATTAATTGTGGTTAACTTCTTCCCCTCGCTCGCACATGCATCACACGTGCCACTAACGAGTTCAATCACACCCACAAGTTAACACGTGTCCCTTTTAACTCTTATTAACTCCTTCCCCTCGCTCTCACATGCATCGCATGTGCCACCCGCTAGTTTAAATAAGGCAAATGCTAGCGGCTGCACAAACCCATCGCATGTGCCACCCACTAGTTTAAATATGGCAAATGCTAGCGGCTGCACAAACCCAACCTGTACCCAAGCCTTAGCCAGCATTAGCTTCCTAGGGTTAATCTATTCCTGTTAGACTGGTACCTTGTGCCTTTTTTTAGCAATAAACTTTGTGATGGAATCTCCCGATAAAGGTTAAAAGCATATTTTTTGATATATAAATATAAAATAAAAAAGAGATGTAACTTTATCCCTAAGCTTGAATACAATAATTTGAAGATTGGACGAAAAAAAATGAAAAACGCCAATTTTTTGGCATTTATGTTAAGCTTGAGATAAATCTAAACAAAAAACGTATCACCAATTGGTGACTCGAGGAAGAAAAACAAAAAGGACATCAAAATGACCGATCACCATTCAAACACGAAAAAATATAGAAGACGAAGCTAACTCATCTGTATCTACTCCCAATGAGCACCAATTGAAAACCATCTTAATAATGTCCAAAATAGTATGTTTTATAGTGACTGCCCAATTCTCAAACACCCTGTTATTTTTTTATTCCCACACTAACAAATGACTCACATGAGAGTCATCTAAATTCCTCTCTAAACATTGTTACAAAGATTAAAAATTCTTTTTCAGAGATGTACCGGTCTCAACCGAAACCTATATGTACGAGTTTCAGGACGATACATATAATTTTTTTCTTTTTAAAAAATTATATAAAAAATCAAATGAGTTAAAGGAACCAAATATAAAATCATAGGAAGTGACACAAAGACAAAGTAGTAAACACAATTACAATTGCACGATAAATAAAAACATAGATAACTAATAAATGATCTGTATCACTCGTTTCCTATCAGTACAAATATAGTACATGGAGCTACCGAAACACATACGTATCGCTTGCTTCGTATCGGTTTCAACGATTTTTATTTCTGTGCATTGTCAGCATCTCTCAAAATTCAACATGAAGCTAGGAGTGAAACCCAGAGGAGAAGACTCAAGACACTCCTGAGCAAGCTAAAAAATGACTAAATTTCGTTAACTATAGGACAATGGATAAAAAGGGGAATAGGGTTAAGGCTGCAAGGAGCTTATCAAATATGGATCTTCCTTGAACCCTATGTACAAAGGAAGATCAAGAGCTTCCTCTGCAATTTTCCTGTCCTCGTGAATCTTCGCTATTAGGCTCTCAAGGGTTGGGAAATTGGCCTGTTACATTAGAAGCCAAAGAAAATGTCAGTAATAATAGATGGCAAAGGATTGGGATAAGCATGAAAAAATTGCAGGGAGAATAAAGGTTCGTTCTATGCTACCTCTGGTCGTATATAGCCAACAATAACAAGACATAACTTCTCGTCATAGAAATCCTCATCAAAGTCATGAAGCAGCCACGGCTCCTACAATTATGAACATAATTTAGGAAATAGAATAAACTATTAGAGGCAATGATTAAAATAACAGTTTTGACTTGCGTAACGGGATCCTGCCAAAACCGTTACATAATGGCTGTTACAGTTCAGATTTTTTTACCTGCCATTTTTAGTTTTTTACTATAAAGTATAAACAACATTCATTTATAGCAAAAAATATTATTTTATATGAAAAGCATCCTATTAAAGGCCATTTTTAGTAAAAAGAGACAGTCATTTAATAAAAGAGACTATTTTGTAATCGTTTTGAATAAAAATGGCACATATGTTGACGGTCGTTTATACTAAAAATTAAAGTTTTTATTATTCGTTACACAAATTTTAGATTTCGGTTAATGTTTCATTTAGGTACCTGCCGAAACTGATATGTATACGTATCGATTTCGACGATTTTTATTTCTATGCTGAGAGGCAATCATTTATGTCCAGTTAGCACTCACCATAGTCTTCTCGATGTTATCGAAGTATGGGTTCCAACCAATGCTCATCACCATCTTGTAAACACCACGCATAGATAATCCAGCCCAACCAAAATATACCCCTGAGGGATGTTCCGAAAGGATGATGGAATAACCCTCTGTGGATATATTAGCTGAAAGAAATAATAAGTGAAAACTTATCAATCCCAGTCAGAACTCAATGGAGCATAAGCGAATTATACCCAACAAAAGTGGGCCCTCACAGTTACCATATGAACACCAAACCACCAGTTACTTAGTGGGCCCTCACAGTTACCATATGAACAACAAACCACCAGTTACTTAAGTGAACTAAAAGTCCAGAAACTACAAAGCAGATGCCAACTTAAGCAAGCTACAAATAAAGAAACTATGAACTACCATATCAAACATATTCACAGATCAAGCAAATAAGTTTTCGGCACTTACACACCTGTAGGTATTCCAAGTACCTTTGAGCCACGACCAAATCCCTTGATGACAGGACCTCCAATATACCAAGGTTCAATTGGTAAAGTACCCTTTATCCCTGCAATTATAAACCAATAGCTTTGATGACAATGATCGATATAAAAAAAGAATCTTAGTTAGATATCATGAACACAGAGATAGTGAAGGTTTCATGGGAATACAATCATTAAATGGTGGCAGGCCCCACTTTTCAGGTCGCAGATCGAGTAGAGAGTTGATCACCTCATCTGCTGAAGTGTAAAGATGTGCTTGTTTTGGAAGGGATGGTACAGCAACCACTTCCATTCCAGCAGCTTTGCCAGCCGTAACACCAGGTCTGGTATTGTTCAAAGCCATAATGAGGAGTAGAGATGATAATAGGAAGTACATATACAAACCATACATTTGGAATGAAGTCATTGAAGGGTTTTTTTGTTTCTATTTATATGTAGAAAGGAGTAGAGTGATGGGGGTTTTCTAAGTGAAACATACCAAAAAAATACAACAAAATTTTTTTTTTGGAAGGAGAAATACACATGCCAAAAATACAATAAACTTAACAATCTGTCATGGGTACATACACATGCAGTTAGAGAAAAGGAAATGAAAATATTATAAGCTATACCAACCTTATCTTAGTACAGATTCTTCTCTTAACAAAAATTAGTTGCAACCCAATTCTTTCAAGCATACACCATATCCACATTATAACAGCTAGCAGATGGTATTCATACAACAGGAATAATGTTGGTTTATGTGGATATAAGCATACCTGGTTATTCCATTACAATATGCATACCCAGTATCCTACGCCACTATGTTAATATACCATTTTCAGTAACAGATTTGAAATGTGGTCAACCAACTTAGTTTTTTTTTTTTTTTCATATTCACAAGTATCTCATAAGCCAGACATGGCTCAGTGGAATTACATGAAGCCACCAAGTTATGTTTGAACCTTGGATTTTATTAAAAATATGGCAAACTCCTTTGTACTTCTTCTACTTTTCATCTACTATTTTAGGGTTTTCTAAATTGGGAGTGTTGTATTTTTTCCACATTCTAAATCCATGAGCTACTAAAAGAATTATCAACATCTATTTCAGTGGACTGAGCCTTTTTTTTTCCTTTTTTGCGACAATGTAAAATTACTTAGTGTTTTGATTGGGGAAAGTTCTTTTTCACCCTTTGAATACTTTCTTGTCTATTTTGATATAATTGAGGCTGCTATGCCCTTTCAGTATTTAGGATTTATGTATATTATATGTCGTCAATTGCCATCATCATCATCAATGCCTTATCCTAAATACTTGAGGTTAGCAACATCAATCTTGTTCCCCCATTCCATTTATTGTAAGTTATTTCTCAAGTAGTGTGTTATCAAATCTTTACTCATTATCTCCAATTCTCCATCCACACCATTGTTGGCCCTCCGGTCCTTTTAGAGCCTTCAACTTGCACCAATTTTCATTCATTCTAATTGAAGCCGTTATTAGTCTGTGTTGAATGTGTCCAAACCATATCAATCGACTCTACCTTATTTTAAAACTTATTACAGTCACTTCGAGATTATCTTGAATGTATTAATTTGTGATCTCACTAACTCCTCCGTGCTTCATTGCCAGTCCCAAGCCCAGATAGAGAAGGGTTGCGTTAGGTCAATAGTCGGCGTAAAAAAAACCCAGTCAAATTCAATGATATATTATAGGCGACTATGCTAGTGCTAATATACTTGTTCCTAAACTCTTGTTAACACCTTTCACATGAGAGTGCTTGACTGGCATCAATTTCTGGAGGTTTCGCTGCATGGAAATTAAATCCAATCTTTGCAGGCCAGTCTCAAATCAGCTCATGTTCGATTTAATTCTTATCTATATATTTATTTTTTGGACTGTATCAGGAACATATAACTTCTCATCAAGGATTGAAATTTCACGGTTTGGGTCAACCCCAACGACATTGAAACTGGGTTTATTTCGAAAATCAGATTTCGGCCAAAATTTCGGGTTAAATTTCGGATTTCGAAGATTTTGGAATTTCGGCTGAAATCTGATTTTTTATTTTTAAATAGGTTTTTTTTAATTGTTTTTTTATTAAAATTCCAAAATATTTCGAAATTTTTACTGAAATTTTATATATTATTTTTAAAAATAAAATAATAATATTTATATAAATATATAAAATTTTAATAAAATATTATTTTTTAACATATATATATTAATAAAATATATAATTAATAAAATACTAATATTTAGGATTTCAAAATTTCGCCAAAATCCCGCGATTTTTGGGATTTCGGTTCGGGTTGGCTGGCCGAAATCATCGCAAATTTCGAAATTAAAAACCTTGCTTCTCATGTCCATTGATTAATTCATTGTTTAGTAAGTTTTAATTTCGTACGACAAGACATACCAAGTTTGTTTATTCGAGCTATTTAATTATATTTTCTTATTGTCTTTTTTGTTTTTGATAAGGATATAGTATAATACATTACGCCAAAAGAAGAGATAAAATGGATAAAGGGCAGAAAAGTCCTGTACAACAAAATATCTCTATATATACCACCTCTTGCAAACAAGTCAGTAAGCTAATTCCTAGGGCTGTAAAAGTCCGTAAGTGCACCATATGAATGAGGAGCTGTTGGTGATTGGGGTTAATGGATTAAAATATACCTTTTCAAACTATATATTAGGAATTTGGTAATGGTCAGACCTCCAACAATATGTATAATACCCCAGTAACTGATGGTTGAAATTGGTTGTTTATCAAAAAGACTACTGGAAGGGATAAATAACTCTCTTTAGCATAGACATCAACCTGGCCGAGGTGTCGATTGGGATTAATTTGACAAAACTCTGAATGACCATACCAGAATCGACAATCAAAGACAGTTGACTCAAAATTCATACAAATTCTTATTAAACAGAGAGGAGCGCTTTTATTTTTACTAATAAAAATGCATAACAGCTACTCTTTCAAAAGAGAAATGTGTATGTACTCAATAGTTTAACCCAATGTTTTAAAACCCGAAAACTCGGCTCGACTCAAAACCTTGCCGAGTAGAGTCAACTCGGGCAAAACTCGTCCAAGTAATGACACCAAAAACTCGGACATATATAATATTTTTCTAATGCAATATATATGGTGTAAATTCAAAATTAATGATAAAACATGCTTAAAATGAGATAAATAACTCAATATATACTAAACACTCTCATTTTGTTTTGTATTTATACTAAGGGTGGGTGGGGTGTGTTAAAAAAAAGAAAAAAACATAATTTAGTCACTCAGGTAGGCCGTTTTACTCAATTTTTTTATTATAACAAAAAAAATACATAACTCGGACAAGTCGGGGCGAGTTACTCGGTTTTCAGTGTCATAGGAAACTCGCTTTTATCACGTCCCATCTAGTAATCAAAGGGAGTTGTATGTGTGAAGTAATGTCGTAGACCACAATCTATAGCCTAGGGTGTAGACTCTAAGGAAGTATCGTCGTTTTAGAACCTAAGGCACCTACTTTTCCACAAAAATCTCATGTAAGATAAAATCAAAGGTATAGCTACCCATAAATAACATAATGGTAATGAAGAGACTCTATCTCATTTCTCGCATCCTGTTTCTTAAGGTTTTTTTAAGTCTCGCTTCTCGCTTTCACTTTGTTTCACGTTTTCGCTTCTCGCTCTGGTAACTATGGGTTCAATGGATCTTTCTCCTATGCTTCAGGGACTACATTACCAAATGGACCTTGAGAGATATGGGAGAGTCCTTGGGAGTGGCGTGGAGGTTGATTCCAGGAGTGGTTTAGTTGGTGCCTATGGGAAGAATGGAGTAGTAGGGTTTTTTTACGACAGATACAAGCTAGTCGAGTACATGGTTTCTCATATCTCTAAGGTCATTTCATTTTGATGTTATATCAGGGGGGATTGAGAAGAACTGCTGTCTAAGTTTGGCTTTGATTAGGGGATGCTTGTATGTTCATTGAATATTCTTCCTTTAGTTTTGGATTTCCTTTTATAACTGGTTCACTCCTTGGTGAACCCCCTTGTGTGTACTCTTCTTTTCTATTCAATATATTTACCTATTTACCAATCAAAAGTAAAAACATATATATGTTGCATGTCATATTATGCAGGGTAGAATGGCTGCTTCAAGGTTTGAGGAGCATCAGGCCATCCGCTTCCAACACACATTTCCTTCGAAGAGTGAAAGTTTTACATAAAAGTAGACAATTTGGGTCCGAAAAGACAGATATGCATAAGAAGTATTTCAGTTAGAAAATTAGGAAAAAATTATCCCATAAGAATTTTGATCAGGATGCTTGTATAAGACGACAAATTCAGTTATGAACTTTAAATCACTTACAGCGAAGCTTCAACAACTAGGCAGCTGGAAGGTTCCACATTCAACCCTTTAGCCGCTTCAAGAAATCTTAAGCAACAAAAAATCAAGAAGTTAGAATTACAGGAACACTTACATTCATGTATAATATAAATAGACATGAAATACTCAATGAGCAAATCAAAGCAAACACTACATTGTTGCATCTCACATTTCAGGAGACGGCTTCCCCATTCTCACTTCGTCACCACCGATGATGACAGAAAAGGATTCTTTCCAGCCTATAAAAGGAAAAAATAGAAATACAAAATATCTTATAAGCTCAATGATGAAAAACATAAACAATAACGCCTTTGATGCATGTCCCACCTAAGATCACCAGTCACTACGAGCCTATTTCTATGAGGGTCCAAAAACAATGCTTATGCGGTTTCTAAATAAGCATACCCTGGTGGCAAGCTATTTTGGATTCTATGCTTGCTCGTGGAGAGTTTGAAGCCAATGCCATTTGCACACCATGACTATTCAAATGTTTGATTAAGCGAGTGGCACCTGGAAGAGCATTAATATTGCACCACCTGCAATAACAAATGTAGTAATCCATGTTAGTGAGTTACACACATATTAACCACATTACAAGTTCTAATACTTAGATAGACCAACAGTTGAAACAGAGTATATAGACAATATTCAGAGTTAGTCATTATGTATAAGGTGATCATGATGTAGGCACATTAGAGAGAGGTTATGAAGTCATAGGATGATTGTAGACAGTTCACAACAGAGTTAGCAAGTAGGCAGCTAACACAAAAGTTGTCATTCAGATTTTTTTTTTTCTCTTTTCTTTTACTTGTCAAGTGGTAAGCAAAAAAAAAGGCTTTTTAAATGGTATAAGATATTGAAGAAAAAAAAATTGTGACACTTTTTCTCCCCTTCATGAGAATTATTTTTTTATCTTATTCTCCATGTTTTACATTTATAGCTAAAAACATGAATAATAGAACCATAAATTAGTTACTAATTAGAAAGAAGCACCATCAACCATCCATCAAATATCAGATGGAAGCTTTTGTAAGTGACGAGACACTGATCGCTTTTGCAGGTTGATTGAATGTCCTAGATTTTGACAATTGACACTGTATAAGTTAGCACTTGAAAGGAAAAAGTAGGCCAAATTTAGATTAAGTATTCATGCCAAAAATGCAGTTGGACAACTTTCCTTCTCCATCTATTTTCATGCATCTCTTGGTCATTGTTTCTGTTTTACAGACAACTATGATTTTCAACACTAAACTTTTGACTTTTGAGAGGCCCTTACACATTCCAAGATAAAAGGAAGTGTAAGGAATAATTACTGATCAGAGAACAATGGGGAACTTTCTGAAATAAATTCATCTATTGAGCAGGGAAGGCCGTAATCTTCAACAATAGCAGCTGCAGCTTCCAAATGTGTCTTCCCTACTATTCTATGAGCTCCTCTCCCATCCCATTGCTTTCCGTACTTAACCAAAAACACCCTTAAGACTTCACTCACAATGCCATCTGTCATCAAAATGGAAGTACATTACAACTGAAAAACGAAAAGAAAAAAAAAATGTAATAAGCTATATCACCAAAGGAAACTATGGCATAGAAAGCACATTACTGTTTATCTTGTAAAGTAACTAATGACAAACAAAAATTGCATTTGAAATAAGAGCATGTGAAGAAGGAATCCTCTCTGTGTGAGTTGTAAAAGTGGCACACAAGCATAGAGGTTGAAACCCTTCATTTATTGGGTCCCACATTTTAAATCGCCTATGGTAGCATTTCGCATGTTTTCGGATTCTCAGAAAGAAGATATGGTGGAAGGATCAACTGTCTAAATAAAAGGTCAATACATATGAATGGTAGACGTCTTTAAACTAAAGCTAGAAGATCTTCTTCATAGATTCATTGAATGGTAAGTCCTAATCCCCCTGCTTGTGCTCCACATTGTATGGCATAGCAATGGGCATATGTTTTTTTTTTTAGCAACCTAGTCTTAACAGAAGTATTCACACGAAAGAAATGGTAAATAAAAAGATACAATAAAGCAGTAACTCACCTGTGTTAAGAAGTGTACCGTCCAAATCCAGGATGACACACGACACCAACTTATTTAAAGTCTTGTCCATTGTTATTCTAATGACTTTAAGGAACTCTCAAGCAGATATATTGCTTCCAGTCAATGTCTGAGAAATAAACAGATATCAGTTAATGTTTTGGTTAATAGTTTAAATTGTTTGAGGAAGCTAACGAAAGAAAGCGAGTTCAACGAAAACAAGCGCATGTTATACTGATTCCCAGTCCCACATATTTAATATAACCCGAAATATCAAAGTTTAGCTCAAATATTTAATTTACTACCTTAGAATTATAGCATCTCAATTTATAGTTCATATACTTAAAATCCAGAGGAATCTAAATAGCCCGAACACTATGATTGGTGATAATTCTGTATAATACTTGTCAAGACCAGATAAATGTATTCAAATCACATGATGCCTCAATTTCATTTTGTAGATGAAATGATGTAGTTTATAAATCCATGTTACCCAATAGAAACATCCCTGTATGAGATAGCATAAAATCAAATTATATAAATTGCAAGATATAATCCGTCTTCCTCAATTCATTCTTCTTATCATTCATATTAATTGTATATGCTACCGTATTTGGAGGAAAAAGGTCAGATGAGTCTACACTTAATCTGTGGAAGTTGGACCTACCCTAATGAGCTGACTTTAGCTACGACTTGTCGCCCAACTGGGTTCAAATCACATAAATATGCTTTAGTAAATTTGACTACGGTATCAACTATCAACCAGACTGAATTATTGACCAAGCCTTCAAACAACACCAATCCGTCTTGATTTGCTTCAGCCGTTTTCTTACTTTTGTTCTACATGGTTTCTTCTTTATGTTTCCCATCAAAACCACGATAACATTTTAAGGTTCATCTGCCCTTAAAGATTGAAAGTACACTATCTTATAGAATCAGCTCTTGCAAATACAAAGAATATGATAATCCCATAAACTTTTATTAGAAAGAAAGAAGAGTTACAAAAAGAAAGAATAAATTATGAAGGTATACTCAACCCACTTACAAGACATCCCTATGAACACCGCTCATTGCCAAGTCATCCACCATATGTTTACTTGGTTAGCCATTAATGGCACAAAAAACGAGATGTTTAAAGAAAGAGACAAGTCATTTTCTTTTTCACAATACAAGATAATCTCCAAGAACCCTTCTTTTCTGTAGGCCAATAAATAGCATTATATGAGTCACCTTCTAATACAACTTTACTCGAATTAAGATTTAACTTTTAAAACTCTTGGCAAACTTTGGATGAGTGCCAAAGCCTTAGATTTATTAGAGAACTGACAAAGAGATCTGCTCTTTTCCCTTTATAATATTATGACAGCTTCTAAAAGGCAAGTAACACAACATCGTCAATCGTAACCTAGGCGGGCACTCAACAACTCCTATCTAATTTGAAGAGAACAAACAAATTTTGTCACCTAGGCATCGCCTAGGGAAACCCCTATTGCCTAGGCATCGCCTGGACGCTTTAACTGCACTGCTTGAAAGCCCTCAGAGAATTTTACACACACGGAAATCATAATCTTCTTCTCTTTTTGGCAACTTAGGGTTATCAAACCAAAGTCATCAGAATCAAAGGCATAACAAGATTCAATATAGTCTTTCCTCGCTTGACTATCCAATTCTTTCAGGTTAATGACAGCCTCAACTAGAGAGGAAAGGTTCTCCAGAGAATAGTAATCATGTAACCCATGTACTTGAACTGTATGAGATTTGGAGTAAATACCTTGAGCTTTCACTCAAAAAAAAAAGTTATATGTAGTCAAACTCTCAAGTATTTGAGAAGAAATATTAAGCCTCTTTTTTTATTGGTAAATGTCAATATATTAATATATCAAAAGAGATACAAGCAATTTATAGAGGGGTAAACTGATAAGAACTAGCAGAAAGGAAACTAAAGACAAAAGATAACCTACAACAGGTAATGAGGTAACTTCTCACACTAAAATATCACCCACTTCTACCCCTAATTGACTAATTGAACACCATTCCAGTATTCCACAATCAAGCGCCGAATACAAGCTATAATCCGAGAACTGGAAGAGGAGGATCAAAGACACAATTTCAAATGGACCACGAAATAGCTTGAGACAAAATAATCCATATTGCATTCTTGGAACCCACTGGTGTCATCAATTGCCAACCCGATAAGAAACTCAGAAAGGAGAATGGAAAGACTCAGTCCATAACTAACCAGATAAGAAGAAACTCCAAATCGCAAAGACAACCAAACAGTGCGAGAGCAAATGATGTACTATCACTTCCTCAAATAGGCATAAGAAACATCGACTTGCCATACTCCACCGTTTTTTTTGATCGGTAAACAAGCAAATATATATAAGAAAAGGGGCAAACCAACAAAACATCGTAAGGTTCGCCAAAAGTAAACCAAGAGGCAAAAAGAATGAGAAAGCAGAAAGTGAGAACCGCAGCTGAAACAAAAAGCTACATGGTAAAAGCTTCCCCCCAGGGGTACTCCATCCTCTATTCTTTAAGTGATCAAACATGAGAATCTTATTTAGAGCTATGGATCAAAGGAAGAAAGATATCTATGATATTTTCTAATTGCCCGTTGAAATCAATCAGACAACATCTTTCCATGTTCGAATCTTCAAGCATGGGACAACAAGTAAAGAGTTCTAGTATCACTTCTAGGTACCAAAATCCAACTTTTTCAAGATGTAGTGTTATAAGCAAGGTTGTTAAATCGTACTCGAATCTTAAAATCATTTTAGGACTGCTTTGATTCAAATCGTAAATCATAAGATTCAATCCGATTTTTAAAAAGTTGTTTAAAAAATGCTTGAACAAATTAGATAAAATGAAATAATCCATATCCAAAAGATTTCATTCATATCTATTGATAAAAGCAAGTAATGAACATTTCATTGAATACATTATACAAAACACAAATGAACTCCATAAAATGAAACAAAACCCTCAATATCATTAAAGATAAATCAACAAAAGTAATCTCATATTATCATATTGTATGAGATCAAGTATCAAAAGACTTGTATAATCAAAAAGACTAACAAAAGAAACTATCAAGTGTTCCAAGAGTCAAACTCCTCAACTCCATCATCTTTCTTCCTCCTTTCTTCTATCTTCTGTTCCTTTTTTTCCAATTTCACAATAACAAAAAGACAATCCTAATAAGGGTTTTAGCATGTCTAAAACAAGATTTTTTTCCTTTTTTCTATCTTCTTCAAAGACATAAAGTATCTTTAGAAAATTGAACGAATAAGAAACATAAAAAAAAAAAAAAACACTTTTAAGTATCGGTCCGTAACAAGGGTTTCATGCTCAAATTATAGGAATCGTATGAATAGTACAATTTGAATCGCAAATTGTAATTTGAATCGCAAATCGAATGAGATTAGCCTAATTAAGATTTTCATTTGCGGTTTGAATCGTTTTACCTGGGATTCGATTCAAATCCTACGATTTGAATAACAAATTGCAATGATTTAACAATCATGGTTATGAGCCGATTAAAGCCCCATTGTAGAGGGTAATCTGGGAAAGGAGTATTTTGAATTCAATTTCAACATTGTCTAAGATTCATTGGTGAAAAAGCTGATGAGCAGTAGATAACGTCTACTCCCAAAGTCGAGATCGAGCTCCTGGACCTTGCACCTAAGAGCATAATCAACCCTGCGCTGATACGCTTCACATGGATTCAATCAGGCCCGAAGGAGAACCGGAGTTTCTTTATACTTTTCCGGTGACGAAGAACAAGCGAACGATTAACAAACTCAACATAAGCTTCCCTCTGATTCCGTAGCCGACGTCGCAGGGCAATTCTCCGAATTTTTCCATAGTCCTCCTTAGGTAGCCCTTTCACCAAGCTCCCTTTTTACACTAAGTTGGTGGCAATCATGTAATTTATGTAGAAAAAAAGTGTATTAGAAAATGTTCTTTGTCTCTCTCAATTACAAAAATGCTATTGCATGTCATAGTGTAAAAAGGGGAAAGGGGAGTTTCGCTTCAACCCCACAAGGCAGAGCTCCTGCTCAAAATTAATCTCAATATTTACCATATATTTCAGTTCATAATTTGCTAACAAAAATTATTCACTATAGCAATATCTATAACCTGTATAAAAGCTGGAGTTAATTGATTGTAGTACAATAACTATCAAATTCCCCCTCTAAACCTCTACAAACTTATTCTAAAATTGCTCTCCATTGATCAAAGCTAAGTTTTACTCTCTTTCCTCAACCTTACTCCACACATCTCCCTTTTCTATTACTTCTAAATGTTTGACGCAAAAAATCTCCTCTTTGTACTTTCTTTTTCTTTTATATTGTATTTTCAAGTTGGAGTTAGTAGTTTGTCGTACAGTGACTAATCAAAAGAACCCTCCTTCTAAACCTCTACGAACTTGATTACAAAACCATCCTCAACACATTGTTGTTGAGTGCCACTGTATTTTTTCTACCTTAATCCCACGTGCATTTTTTTTTACAACTTTCGTGCATGTCGGTTCAACTAGTATAATTAATACCAAGTCAGCAGAGGTTAATTAGCTAATTAACCTAGAGATACTTGTAGTTCCACATGGAAGTGGAGGAGAGCAGCAACTAATACATGCCTCCACTTGTTGTACCTTTGGTGGTTGATTCAAAATTAATTAAATAAAAGAATTAAATATTAATTTTACTATAGCCATTAATGGCTTTAATGGTAGGAAACGTTTTAAAAGTTAATGGTAGGAAACGTTTTAAAAGTTTATTATCATAATTATTAGTCACTAATGTGACAATTTTAGAATTCCAAAAAACCTATTTAGTTTTCTATATATATACTATGTAATGTCCCCTCAATTGGTAAGAGAGAAGATTAGAAATGGGCTTTCTCAATGTTTTCTTATGTTTGAGAATTTTTTTATTTGAGAGATTGCTGGGTAAGAAACAGAGTAAGGTGTGCGACTATAGGTTATGCACGCCTATAGTCAGGGTTAGATTTGTGTGGAGTTGTTGTATCCTAGAGGCATCGTGTCTGTCAACCCAGTGCATTTGTGGGGGGCGCGAAATGTCTTAAAGAAAGCGACGTGATCCGCGCCTCACTTCACACAAACTACCAATGTTCTAACAGTTTTACAAGTGCAGGAATTTCTGGAATAAAAGTTGTTATTTTGTTCGAGTTCTTCAAAGACTGCAATTTGTGTTGGATAGCGATTCCAGGTAATTTACCCCTATGGGAACAACACCACTTTCCCCTCATGAACGTGTATGACTGAGAGAAGGTGATCATGATCATGCCCTTGCACCCGTCCATGGGGTAATCATCGCATTTCGTTGATGTTCAATCCATAGAGAATCTTTGTGTGAGACCTAATTAGATCTCATATGAGAGATCCTTTAATTCATCTCTCAGTTAAGTCCAAAGATTACTATTGATTATTTTTAGAAAAAGTTTTTAATAAATTAAAAGTGACTTTGAAGGTTTAAGTATGAGATTATTTCGAATGAGGTGAAAGATTCAAAGATTTTTCATCGTGAAAAAGAAAGAGAAATTGTTATTTATTTCTACAATTGCTTTCACATTATGGTCTTTATTTCTTTCAAAAGTTCATAAATTTCATATTTCATATTGTTTATAAAAATGGCAGACTTTCAATAATATTAGTCAAGAGAATTGAAGCAACAAAAGAGAAATTTAAAGTAAATTTTACATAAATACATTGAATGGATAATGTGAGTACTTTGACACTAGCACTTAACAAATTTTCGCAAGAACTATTCATCAAATATCTTGATATATTTAAAATTCGCATGCTTGTTATACTGAATGTCGAGATTGACCTCACTAGGAGACACTAAACTCACCAATGAATGACTGGCCCATTATATACACCAAACAATACTCGAAAATTAAGGATTGTGAACATAATTTAGCCCAGATTCTAATTGGGAATTAGGCAAAGTATTCTTATTGAGTGGGCAATGAAGTTTCTAATCATTGAAGCTCGTATGATTTTCTAATTTCTGTGATACTAATTTCTTGATTTTTTTAAAGGAGAATATAAAATCCCGATTCTTTTTATTTAGTGGGCAAAAGAAATTATATAGCAGAACAGATAGATATGGGTAAACTACTAATATTATTTCCTTTATAAGTCAACACAAGCTCATGGTAGATGGAAACATAGATTCATGGGGATAACTGTTGAATACATAGTAATAAATCTATAGATAACTACTTCATGATCCATAACATCTCAAATATCAACTGATTAATATTTCTGCATTTGTAGAGGCTTTTTCATAATGAAGAATTTCCTCGGCAAGCCTTGACATAATCGGATAGGAAGTGATTTTCTTAGGTTTGTTGATGATCAATTTCTCTAAGACCATTGCATTCTTGAGGATATATTTCAGAAGCTCCATCTCATTCTTCAATCCTTTAAATCCGGTCATCTTTACAGACTTGAGGTGATATAACATGCAATTAAATGATGGCTCTTGTGATGCCCATTGGTACGGTTCGACACTAATGAAAAATTCTGATACTGCCATGTAGCCCTGAAAAATAAAATATGTTACTATTTTTGTAAGCAAAAATCAAGAGAAGTGGCTAACTAATTTGTAAACTCATATTAATGGCATAAGATAAACAATTGTGATACCCACACTGATGTGTTTGTCAAGACTAATTTCTATAACAAGAGTCTTCAAACGAGGAGATCTTTGAAATATGCTAGCTACACCCGGCAGCTCATAATCGCTTAACTCCGTCTTCAATGTCAAATTCCTGAGATTATAGAATGGAGTAGGTAAATATTTGGACGAGCTGGAAAAAACCTGTGGATAGGAAAAAGAGTAAGATGATAGATTGAGTATGAATTCAAGGAAACATAATATGATATTGAGAAACTCATACTATTTAGGCAGAATACGGTCACCTTTTGTCACTAAGAAAACTGAAAGAAACCTTAGAAATTAACCAAAGAAATGACCTACAGGGACGAAGGCCATAAACATGGCATGTGCAGCAAAATGGAACCAGCATTCAAGATGTCTACCTAGGAGATCTCATATGCCTAACATTGACCCAATTCGATGATACTAACACCTGATCTATTATACTCATTGTACCATCTTTGAGTGTCCAGAGAATGTAAATCATCAACTGGTTATGAAAATTCTATTGGGTCTCAGAAATTTCACGAAAAATATTGCATCCTACTACCTTGCTTATAGTTCTAGAGTATGCAAAATCAAGGAAGTCATACCTTAATAATGTAAGAGCAAATTGTCAAAACCTTGGCATTGTCAAGATCTCCTAGAATTTCACTGAGCAATTCACCGTAGAATTGGCAAAACCCAAAATCAAGATCCACTTCATGCAGATATGGCATTTTCTCTATTTCAAAGAATATCATATGTCCATAGTACTTGAACGTCCGGAGATTGGGGGTACACATATAGAGTCCTTCAAAAAGTGACTTACAATCATGTATTGTGAAGCTCTCAAGTCGCGAATGCCTAACATAGATCCTAAGATAACCCAAGCTATAACACCTCTCAAGGTGCAATATCTCCAAGACATAGCAACTAGTTATCATAGTCATGAGTATCTCCGAGCTTAATTCAACTCGTGTCAGAGATAGGGTCCTAAGCGACCCAAAATTTTCGAATGATGGCGGTTTGAAGGAGCAAAAGTTCAACTTCAACATGCTCAATGAATCATACGCAAAGAAGTAGTTGGGTAATTCATAATGTCGACACCCATTAGGAGAATCTTTTGTGATCCCTCCTCCCCATAAGTCTAGATCAAACTCTTTAACTCCTTTACTAATTGCAAAATCAATCCACTGATCGATATGAACGTTGTGATCACCATTGTAAGAAATTCGAAGGCGAAAAGAGGATATCGTATCGCCATTCCAACAAAGGAGAGTCTGGTGGACAAAATCTATGAGTCTCATTTTCCCCTCATTCTTTACGACCAATCTCCATCTTTTGGAGGGTATGTCGGTTGGTCGAGGACGATGAGTGATGAAGAGGTTCTCATCAAAATCTAAATGAGGGGTGCTAGCCCAAATATTTCTCCATCTGCTTGATAGGATCCCTGTGCTTACAGCATATTTAGTTGGCAAGGAAGAAACAATTGCAAGGAGAAGGGATTTGGGCAAGTCACTTATCCTATCAACATTCCCCTCCATTGCTTAGATGCTTTTGTGCTATTAAGATAGATGAACTGAGAGAGTGAGAGAGAACTAAGCAGAAGTGAGGAAGGTGGGGATAAAAAGGATAGAGATATGAATCTAATTTATAGAATCTAATTCATAGATTCTAATGGAGATTTCTCATTGTAACGGCTACTTTTGCTTTAAAATATATTTTCTATTTAATTATTTTGTCTCTTATTCTTTCATTTTTGTCATATAAATAGATTAATTAGTTGGCATAGTAATGGATCATTTGCCAAAAAAAGAACAAAAGAAAAAAAAATCAGATTCTCAAGTAACCCAAATAATTAAGTTTGTGATAAAATTCACATAAAACTAGGGCTGTCAACGGATCGGATTCGGACCGGATCTGCCTAGATCCGAATCTGATCCAAGATCCGTCGGATCATGAAGTAACCGATCCGAATCCGATCCGATTATATATCGCCCGAATCCGAATCCGAATCCGAATCCGAATCCGAATCCGAATCCGAATCCGAATCCGATTCCGAATCCGATCCGATCCGATCCGATCCGATCCGATCCGATCCGATCCAATCCGATCCGATCCGATCCGAGTAAGGTTATTTAAAAAAAAAAAAATCTATTTTAATAATAAAAAATCTAATAATACCTTAATTAATACTAATTAATGTTAATTTTTTTTAAAATTAATATTTTATACATAGAAAATCTAAATAATATATTTAAAATAATTAAAAATTATTATTATTATCGGATCGGATTTTAATCGGATCGGATCACCCTATATCCAGATCCGATCTGATTATAATCGGATTCCACCGATCCGATCCGAATCCGATCCGACGGATCACATATAAGGTCCAAAGTCCGGCTAATCGGATCGGATCCGGATCATGATCCGGTCCATTGACAGCCCTACATAAAACTAAAAAAATATTTAGAGATTTATTAGAAAAATTATTTGAAAATATACTTGGTCATTTCATTATATTTGTGAGTGCATACTCATTTATAATCTTAGCTAGGCCTAACCTCAACCACCTAATTACATGTGCTTCTTATGTAAAGTAATTGATCAAGAGGCAAATAAGGAAAAATACCAGGTTGGAAGGATTGGAGGCACTAAAATTGAAGAACATTTTCTTAAATTAGTGAAACCAATTATTCTATTATTAGTTAGAATAATAATTGTAGTAATCCTTATAAAAGATAGCACCTTTTTTGGCAAGTTAAAAGCATGGAGTGAGTACAGTGCTCAATTCATCAAAAATATTTTATCGTTAAATGAAAAATTGTCGTTAATTTACCTGAAATGAAGATTATACCTCAAGCATTATCTACACATACTATACTACTATTTTTTTTTTAATTGAGAATGTACATAAGTGTACTTAAGGGTGGATCCTTTCTTACATAGGAGCAGTACTATGTAAAATTTTGAGAGCTGAGGGATTCTGAGTTCTACTATATTCACTATGCATGATCTCCGACAATTGGATATGCGTAGGGAGGGGGAGGGGTTTCAAAGAACTACAGTCGCACTTATGGTATCCCATTCGATTCAACTTGGAATCTAATTATTCTCACTTCCATTAGTTTAACCTAGGGACGGCGTGGTTATCGCATTTATTTAATATAGTGATACTTATTTCTCATTAATTGTGATCGTCAAATGCAATTTAAGTGACAGATACTCTCAAGTATCACCTTAGATCATTTACAAAAGAAAGATAAAGTACAATTGTCATTAATGCCTTATCCTAAAATATTTGAGGTTGACAAGACGAAACCTATTCTGTCATTTTGTTCTTTTAAGGTAAAGTACAATAATATAATTAAAAATTGTCGATATATAAACTAATAACTCCTAATATTTGGAGAAAAACTTTCAACAAATATTCATTATTATCTATGATTATATATAACATATTTAGGGTAGTTCAGCTTGATACAAAATATTAGAATGTAATATATACAATTGTTTATCAGTACAAGGAGTATGCAAAATTTTACTTGGACATAATTACCCTTCACCATTTATATTGTGTTGTTTTTATTAATGAGGACTCTCTATTAGCAGAGAGAAGGACTCTATTAGAAAGTTCTTAGTTACCTATAGTTACTACACCCCTAATAAAATATACTAATTTGTTATAATTTAATTAATATATATACGGAGAGTAACGTCTAATAAAATTATATTTAAAATTAAAGTTTTTTTTTAAATTAAAAAAAATATTTTTGTATTAAAATAAAAAATTATACGTGCAAAGCACGTGCACCTTTACTAGTATATATATATAGAGAGAGAGAGAGACATCTATCTATGAACATAATATTTGTTGTTTGGTCTCCAAAATTTTTTATATTTAATACATTTTAGGTATAATTTTTTAAAAAGTAAATGCTATATAAATTTTGTATGTAGTGGCTCCCAAATTAAGATGTAATTCATGCCCATGTGGGAAGTTTGGCCCCTTTAAAAATTTGAAATTTTGTAATATTATAATATAAAATGTTAAAATATAATTAATTTTATTTATATAATGTCTCTCTCCAAAAGGGAGGGCCCTTGTTTGTTTGTTTGTTTTTTTTTAAAATATATATTATGGACCTTTATTAGAATGCATTATTAAGAAATTTTATGACCACGATGGACCCATTACTATAGAAAAAAAATTCTCGAGGGCTATGCCCCGAACCCATAGGGTCCATACCCCCAAACTCATTAATTTTCTTGATAAATATACTTTGGCCCCCCAAGAAAAAAATTCAGGCTCCATCCTCAGTCTCCACATTACAGGTCTCAGGTCTCCGTTCTCTCTTCATGTTGATGCCATGTTTCTTAGTACTCTCCGTAGACCGCACTACAAATGAATTATGCTTTCAATTTAACTATGCAACTAAGTCATCATCATTTTCAATACCTAATTCCAAATATTTTTGGTCGGCAACCAAAATTCTTTACGTTATTTTACTTTATTAAAAGTAATAACTTCGGTCAAATTATTGGCTCATACCATCTCCGCTAGTTTTATTTATGTCCTTCCCCTTCCCTCAAGCCTTCAACCTGTACTAGTTTACTCCTCACTCATTTGGTACCATGATATTGTTAGGCTACGTTAGTATCTATTCTTAGGCTAGTAGTTAGATACCTAGCATCTTAGCTTGACTTCTGGTAGGCATTAACAATAGCACACCCCATGTGACTCGATCCGGGCCTTTAGACTTTTAGACTTGTAGGATACACTGTCTGCCATCAGACCGAAGGGCAGGTGTGTCTGGGAGGCTTTGTGCTTTTAATCCTATTATTTTTCTTTCTTCAATGCTTATTTTCCAAGTATTGGGAGATGACACTATAAATCTAATCATTTTCAGTCTAATCTATTGAGAGTCTTGCCTTCAATGAGGGTTATCAAGATCTATTTTGACTCAGTTATTAATTTGGTGGGCCTGGTTTGGTTCGATTATAAATCGAGCTAGCATTGTCAAGCCAAACCCGCCTATTGAATGAAAGAGTAAGTTTAGGGTATTGAATAATATAATATTATATAATAGGGTTGGGTCAGACCACGCCTGGTTATGTGTAATGCAAAAGCTCAACGACCCTAAGGTCCAGCTAGGCCCAACAATGTAATCGAGCTGAGCCAGTCCATTGACACCTCCACCTTAAATAAGAGTGTGCATATCTTTATACTTTTTCCTCACTCTCACGCCTTCAACTTGAGTCAAATCACTATTTCTCATAGCATCTCTAATACTAAAGCTAAAGTTTCTCCATTTTTCTTCAAAATGGAGAGCTCTCTAAAAAAATTTCTCTACTTTATGAAGATGGAACTTCCACAACATTCCCTATTTCTTCTCACTCAAATTGAAAGCTCCTAGAAAACGTTTTCAACAGTCTTTATTTAAAATAATAATAATAATAAAGTGGATGACGAGTTAAAAACGCTCGCTACATTTGACGAGCAGAAACCGTTTTCCTAAAATGGCGACTATGCTTAGCAAGCCTGTTGAAGCATCGCAGAAGCCCTTCACAATCCCTAAACTGGCGAAGGGAGCGGCTAAGTGTTGGAGATGCTCTTAGTCAATCATTGAAGTACCATCTATATATTTTCCAACTTACTCATTTATGATTTCAAGCACACCATGCCTTCAAACCTATATGTCAATCCGCAGCACAGGTACACTTTTTATTCCCTTCGCTTGAAGGTGGAATTTTATTACATTAGATCAAACTGAGTATTTACAACGTACATCCTAGGCCGTAGGAATTAACCGTCCTTGTATGGCCTGAACCAAGCGAGAAGCATCACTCTCCAAAATAAAATGTTGTCATTGGTAGTGTTTGGCTTAATATCATTTCTAATCAAAGAGTCTTGGACTCTCTGCTAGACAAGAAGTGCTTGTTAGCCTTTAAAATGACGATCCCTGTGATTTTGATTGATTGCTAGCCACACTCTCTTCTTATGGGACAACAAGAATTTTTTTATGTTAGGTCATGTACCCAAAAGGGGCAATTATCCCCACCATGTTTTAGGGTCCATTTTATTGCGGGAAAGATTTTCAAAGCTCGATACTTTACAAGTTTGAAGACTTTTACAAGTCTCTTTTATACTTATCACGAGATTTCAAAAGTTGCAAAATGTGAGATTTAAAAAGCCTCACGAGACTTGAAGTCTCAGGTAGGAATTTTGATTTATTAAATATTGCACTGAAAAGCCAAAATAACAAAATAGACTTGAAAACTAGGCACTTAATATAACAATCCCAAACCCCACCTTGGACACAATGAGATTTTAGACCGTTACTTTACTTATCTCTACTTGATTTCAATAGTGATAAGACAAAACAAAATGATAATTATTCCAAAATAATAACTATAAAATTTTCCAACATAACCATCTCATCTTGTATATCAAGAATCCAACATAAACCCAATTCATAATCCGATCATCCATAACACTAAGTCTAGAGCAACATCAACTAAAATATAACCAGTTCATTACAATTCTTTCACATAATAAAAATGAAATCACAATTAATAGTAAGACAACTGGTCAAGGTCCCGAACTCCCTCGGTAAAGAGATCACCTCCATCATCTTCCTCTTGATAATCCACTTCAACCCAAATCGCTGCAATGAACTCCTATTTTAAACCTGACGACAATAACAGGTCGACTGGGTATTGAAAATACTCAACGGATATCTAATTTAACTGATAATAACAATAACGCATGTACATATTCAATATCCAATCCATGCTACATTTACGTAATCAATAGCAATGTCATATTACAATAACATAATCAGAATGTGGAAAGCATATGAACTTATCATGTCATCACCTTGACTTGTGTACTTGTGTGACACTTGAACATGTACTATGAATGTCATGCATGATTGTTTCCCATGAGATAGTATTTAGGTCTTTATATCATATCCATGAAGATGCATCAATGGTAAACATAAGCCCCCAGAGCTCTTGGTGATCCAAAGTCCACAATGATTATACAGAACTAGAACTTGAAATCTTATCCATGGAGAGCATCAACGATTACCGGAGCTCCATGTAATTTAATTTCCTTGAAATTCATGCATAGTGTCCTTATTCTTGTACTTGTAATTCATGTATAGTGTCTTTGTCGTTGTACTTGTAATTCATGCACAGTGTCCATGCAAGATCCATGTCATACTTGTGTACCCGTGAGACTTGTTAACTACCACACATGTGAACTTGTGCTTGAGTGTCATGATTAAAATTTGAACTCGATCGTTACTTAGATTCCGATCATCCGTGAAGAACCTCCGTTAGGGTACATCTACCTGGTTAGAAAATTCCCGATCTGGAAGACTTCTTCTAAGTTTTGGCCCACCCTAATGTTAATCACCATACAATATAAGTAAACATAATTTATCATGACATATCTCTATAAGCTAATTTAACAATTTCAATAACATCATTTCAACATTGAGCATTTCTAAGCATCTGAATTAACACATTTAATCCATTATTTATACACAATTGCCCTTCCTCCATTTGAACACTCCATCATTCATTCTCATCCATCCATAAACCATAACCATACCATCAAAACTCATCCATCATCATTTCTATTCATCCACACACCATATCCATATCCATACCATTTAACCCATTCATCATCATTTTCATTCATCCATATTCAATATAATAATGTCAATTGTAATAATACTACCACCATTTTCATTATCATGTTTAACAAAACTCTTAAGTAAATACAATAACCCATTTCTAGCTTTATGCAGAATAACCTTTCTATAATCATATTAGGAATTCAATAATATTTTATTAATCATGTTAAACCTTCAATAATCTTGTCTTGATGATGCTCAATTATACAATAAGACATAATAGAGTTAAGTTAGATGGGATATTGACCTTAGGGATCGTTCCCTTTAATCCAAATCGCTTGAGGAAAGCTTGAGGTTGATTTCTAAGCTTTCTTCTCCTCCTTTAAGCAATCTCCTCCTTCACCAAGCCAATCCCTCTTGAATCCCTTGGTTTTGTCCTAAATCTCTTCCAAATTAGGTTAGAAAACTCTTAGAACCTAAAACTCTCGAAGTATAAAGGCTATTTATAGTCTAGGGGTTTAGAACATTGATTTCCATAACTTTTTTTATAAATCTTGTTCGCGACTTGTGATCGATCGTAGCCCTCAGTGCGATCGATTACCGCATCTATTGAGATCAATCGTAAACAACACATAAATTTCCTAAATTTCTGGGTCCAGGGCAATCGATTGTAGGCCACCCTACGATTGATCACATGCTATGTTTTTCCACTTTTTATTCGCCTAAGCATTTTAAACATCCTACCCCCTTTTGTTATAATCAAACACACTTAGCAACACATTAATAACCATTATACCCCTATTAAAGAAGGTAATTACATGAAATAAATTCTGGGTCTCTACACTTAAAAGTGTTCAAACTTATAAAGTATCATCAAGCTTTGTAACTCTCATCAAAAGAACGGACCCTTAAAGATCAAGTGGTCAACGTTTACTATTGGATAACTCCCACCATGGAGTTCTTAGATCATTCAATCATATTGACTTTTGACTATGAAAACGCTTCTTTAATGCTCGAAGTGCACTTAGTAATGCATGCATTCCTTGTTCACCCCACCAGCGCATTTTAGTATCATGCCTATATTCGAGCTGAGCTTGGCTTGAAATTATGAGTTTGGCTTCAATTCGGCTTAATCTTGATTCAAGCTCGAATGTCCAGGCTTGAGCAAGCTTGATTGACTACAAACTCAACTTGATTCAAGCCGAGTTGAGCTAAGCTTGGGTTAGGTTGGCTCAAGCTTGATTCATGAGATTATTTTGTCTAAGTTTATCTGATTTCAATAAAAATATTTATCATTAAATTACATTTAGAAGAAATTATAGAAAATTAAGACTTTCATATAACAAGATAATATTTGGGGTAGTCCTTCAGTCTAGAGAGTAGAGTTATGTCAAGGTTTCTATTTCTGTTTTGTTATTATTCTATGATAAACTTATTTATTATAAGCTATATTAAAGATAGTTAAAAGCATTATCTTGAATAAATATAAATAATATGTATGAGATATTTCAAGGTGAGCCGAGCTAAGTCAAAGCGAGTCCTAAGTTGAGTAACGAATCAAATAGGGTCTAGATAGAGTTTGAATTATTTAAACTTTTGAGATTAAATAAAAGTTGAGGTGTGCTAGCCCTACTGCATTCCTTATTCTTAGCCAAAAACCAACACTTATTAAAGCAAAGAAAGATGTTGGTTTTTGATTGAAATCAAGGATATGTGTTGATTTTTAGCTGAGAGTAGTGCTAGCGCGTCTCATAAAAGCTTGACTTGAATTTTTCTTGGAGTCAAACTAAGTTGAGTTGACGAACCAACTTGGCTTGAGTACATGCCTACTTGAATTGCTCCTCGGTGTGTCATCTCTACAACCACAATTAACAATTGAGAAGTGGTAGATCAAATAGGAGATGGAAGTATGAGATAGATAGTGATGTACTTATTGTATATTTTTGAGTTAGTGTATAGTTACTCCCTAATCTTAACTGTAAATTTCTAACCACTAAGGATTAGGATTTGATTTAACTTATGAAAGGGAAAAAATTGGTAAAAACATGCATAAGGACAACTGCCAACATCAACGACACTGATCACATCAAGACTTGCGCCTTGATTAATTAATCAGACCTCAACGTCCATTTCGGGTCTGAGGCGAAAGACGTATCGGAATGCACACTCCCGACTCAGTCCACAGCTCGGAGACTCCGTGACCAAAAGCATCTTAGTCGTTGAGTTATTTACGTAACATAATGGATTAGCATGATCCCAGAGATCCTAAAACCAATTAAGGCAATCTCTTTCGCGAAGAGGAAACTCGATCTATCACCTCGCTGGCAGGATCTTGAGTGATTAGAAAGACTTCTATTCCAGGAAGAAGCAGAAAGGGAAAGGTAACTAGGGAACCTAATTTGTTTCCTATAAAAGCAGAAGTAGGTAATAGATGAAGATCCGTATTCTCCCGCACTCAAGCTTATTGAGTATCCATTCCTCTTAATACTAAACTGCTTCTTTTTTTCCACTCTATCCCTCTTTATCATCCCCACATTGACTTGATCGTCAGAGTGTATTTGTAGGTCATTCTGCCCATTTATTCTAGAGGATAAGAGATACAGTAGTTGTTCGGAAGCTTACAAGTGGTACCAAGGTCGAACAATATATATTTTTTCCTCCACAACTTATTTTGTCTTTTCTAATGTCACATCAATTGTAATCTTGACCCTTTAATAACTGAATTAAGGGTTAAGATTTGAGAGTATATTTGAGATTCTATATTGTTATGCCCAAAAGGCAAAAAAGAAACATTTTCAACTTATCATTATACAACTCTTTTTCTATTCTCTATTTTTTTTGAAATTTTTTTTTTTTAAGAGGAACCCCAAGCCCACCCTTTTGATAGACCGGTAAACCCCGAGCGCATGCAAGACCTCGCTTATCCCACATGAACCAGTAAGAACCATAGAACCTTGTGAGTGTGGCTCAAGGAGATGACGAGTCGAACAGGGATATCCGCTCTCTTGCTCTCTTTCCTTTTTAACGACAAAAGTTGCTAATCTTTACCATGGGGTTGACAAAACGTAACATACACCTGGGCTACTCTTTTTTTTTTGGTAACGACTCACGAGTCACTAGCATGGAAAAACGAAAAATGAAAATTGAAAACAAAATAAAATAAAAGTAATAATTGCTTTATCATGCCCGTGAACTTTGTTTTCCTTGCGACAACGATCGCAGCTAACCTGAAAAGGGCCCGATGGAATGGTAGATCTCTCTGCTACTTTCTAGTAGCAGCTCTTTGAGAACTAAACAGAGAGATGAATTCCAAAACCCTAATTCTACGTTGCAGGAATTCGACGCAGAACCTCATTTTCCACAGATCTCCAGCTCAATATTCAGATCCGTTTAGTGTCTTCATTCCTAGCTCTTCGGAGTTTCACTTGATAATCTCTCTCCTTGATCTGAAGTTTTCTTCGAGATTCGTTCAGTTGGTTTACGTTTTGAAGTTGTTCGATTTCTTTAAGTTCTTCGTTTTTGTTACTGGCTTATTTTGTTGTGCTCTGCTTCTGCTTTTAGATTTCCTTTTTCTTTTCACTGTTCTAATAAATTAGGGTTTTTGATTTCTGTATTGCATTTATTTGTACTCGATTGATAGTTTCTTGAAATTCGATTGGATATAATTGAGTTTCTAGTAGAAAAAATGAGGCGAAGGGCTGTGGATTTTCGACGGCCAGTAAAGAGGAGATTTTCGAAAGTTTTCTGGTTGACATTATGCGGTTTGGTGATTTTGCTCTTTATTGTGCTTTTCAGCAAACAGAAGCAACCAACATTCAGACCAGTAATGACTCAGGTAAAAAATATTTTTTTGCTTTTTTCTCTCAATTTTGATCGATTCTTAGTTCCTTGGTCTTCTCAGATTTGTATGAAATCGTTGGTCAAGTTGGCATGTTGCTTGAGGAAAATTATTATAGATCTGTATAGGGTTATATATGTCGTGGCATTGCTAATTAGAAGTATAGTTAGTGGTTTTAGGTCAGAAACAGTTACTTTCAACTGATCACAATTGTTAGTTACGAATCCTTTCTCTGGAAAAACTTTTCGGTAGGTGGGTAAGGGTTACTCATGCCAAAACATGTTTTAGCTGTGTAATTTTTATATTATTATCGTGGTAAAACTTGTAATGGTTCCGAATCCTGGAGAGCAGAATTAAACCAGATCCATCAAGTTTATCATTTCGGTGTCAGTTATTTGTTTCATAAAATAGTCCTTTGATTAACTTATTGGAGTTGCTTTTGAAAGATTGAAGTTGCATATTTGGAGCAAGGTTGTCAAAGTTGGATGGAAGTGTAGAGTCATAAGGGTGTAGATTTGAATTGATTCATGAATAGAATCCCAATCCATAGGAGGTGGAAAATAAAAAATAAATATCTTCCAAAAATTGAGAAAAAAATATAAGTCAACTAAGATATATAAATTGTCCTATATCTTCTATAATCCATCACCTCATAATATATTTTGGTGCATTTAATCATCAAATATTTACATATCACTGCTATAAACTTAGATATATCACATATGCAAACAAACCATCTAATTTAAGAGAAAATTATTCATTAACCGTTCAAGAGAGAGAGAGAGAGAGAGAGAGAGTTATTCATTGATATAGACTTCTCAATGATGTAAAAGAACTATCTTATCATCAACTCTATGATGTAAACAAGTTTCAACAAAGTGTAAAAAAATCATCTTATCAACTGAAAGTCCCAAATTCTTAAACAAACAAAAAGAGTTCCAACCAATCACAAGGTTGTTTCTAACTTTCTATAACTACTTCCGTCCCTATCGTCAGTTTGGTCATTCAAATCTCTTTCATTTTATTTTCTTTCTCCTTAGTAAGCTTTCTTATTTGAATTATTCCCTAGTGGTCACTAAATCTATTACATTTCTATGTCCTTTTATTTGTACATGTGTGTAAGGCACACCATTTTGAATTGTCCAGTGAGGCTATTTTATATGCCAGAAATAGTGTTGGTGTGGACACCCGAAGGGACTAGTCCTTGCCTCGAAGGGTTTGGGACATCCTCCATTACCAAAAATAAACAGCAGTAATTTAGAAAGTGTTAGAGGATATGCACAGCAATACCGATTCTAGGAGATAATGCTTATCTCTAAGGATTATCTTGACTCAAGGATTACATTGACTGAGTCTTTTGTATTTTGAATTTCTTTGCAACTGATCACGATTGTATCAGTAGTCTATAAATATTAAACTCATAATGCAATGAAGGTATTCAAAACCTTTCAACAGCAAATAGCTTTCTCATCTATTGTCGTATTCTTTCATACAATAAGAGCTTTGTAGCTTTATGACTCTTACATGAATAACTGCAATGATTCCAAATAATACAATAAGAGTATTGCACTTTTGCACGGACTTATGCAGTCCTCAGTATGGCCCCCCTAAATTGTGGAAAACAATACTAGCCATGTCGTTTATTTAGAGAAGCTAAGTAGTAATAACTACTAAATTGCTCCCAATTTCCTTAGAATCTTGACCGAGATGGAAGTGTTAAGCTACCAACGATATAGACAATATAGACCTAACTAGGCTACTCTATGACCCTATAGACCCGAAGCTATCTTCAAGGGTAATGGACCACCATCAATTCAATAAGCAATTCCAATAGAACTAGTTGTAGTCCCCTGGAATACCAGGAGCCAAATTGAGTGCCTGCAAAACAGATAATGATGTGGTCTTCCTGAGTGTCTTCATGTCTGGTAGGAATGAATTTGTACTACTTGTTAGTTGTTAGTTGTTAGGGAGCAGCCTCCACCTCAAGCACACTGGTCTTCTTAGCAGCTGAAATCCTGTATCCATTTTCAAAAGGTGTTTTGTCACAGCTAAAAACCCTGGAGGGAGGGATCTGACGTTAGAAGTTTTAAATCTAGAACGATCCAATTATCCAAAAAGGCAAGGAGACCCTATTAACTAGGCTTTGTTATGTACTTATATTTAAACTAATTGAAGAAATGGTTAACCTATTAAGATGTGTTTTTCTTCTAGATAGGAACTTTTTATATTGGTTTCCTCACATTGAAATAATGCATACCAAGATTAAACTGGTTTGTTTGTTTTCATTCTGTGTTGAGATTGTTGAACTCTTCTTTCTCCTTTCCTTATGTCCACTCAACCATTCTGCACAACGAAAATGAGATTGGAGTTCTTCGTAATGTTCTGCAGAGATCTTACGGGCAAAACAGAATTACAGAAGGCCTTAACATTACAGAAGAAATGTTGAGTCCTAACTCAATCACAAGGCAACTGGGCGATCAAATTTCTCTTGCAAAAGCTTTTGTTGTGATTGCGAAAGAAAACAACCCCCAATTCGCATGGGAACTAAGTGCCCAGATCCGCAACTCTCAAATCCTCCTCTCAAATGGTGCAATAAGACAAATTCCATTGACAGCCAGAGAATCAGAAACCGCAATCCGTGATATGGCTCTTTTGCTCTACCAGGCCCAGCAACTCCATTACGACAGTGCAACCATGATCATGAGACTGAAAGTCCATATCCAGTCTCTCGAAGAGCACGAAAAGTCTGTGAGCGAGAGGAGCTCAAAGTATGGGCAAATAGCTGCTGAGGAAGTCCCGAAAAGCTTATACTGCCTTGGTGTCAGGTTAACAGTAGAATGGTTCAAAAACTCGAATTTTCATGGGAAACTCGTAAAAGGAAAGTGGATTGCAGATAAACTCAAAGACAACAATCTCTATCATTTCTGTGTCTTCTCTGACAACATCCTTGCAACTTCAGTTGTGGTCAACTCAACTGCTTTGAACTCCAACAATCCAGATCTCGTCGTCTTCCACCTTGTAACCGATGAAGTCAACTATGCTCCAATGAAGGCCTGGTTCTCCATGAACAGTTTCCAAGGAGTGACAGTTGAAGTTCAAAAGATTGAAGATTTTAGGTGGCTCAATGCTTCTTATGCACCTGTCCTTAAGCAGCTCCAAGACTCTGAAACTCAAAACTATTACTTCTCTGGGAACAATGACGAAGGTAGAACACCAATAAAGTACCGCAATCCAAAATATCTATCTATGCTTAACCACCTCAGATTCTACATTCCAGAGGTTTTCCCTGAATTGAAGAAAGTAGTATTTCTTGATGATGATGTTGTAGTTCAGAAGGATCTGTCGCCTCTGTTCTCTATCAATCTGAATGGAAACGTGAATGGAGCTGTTGAGACGTGCATGGAGACATTCCACAGATACCACAAATACTTAAACTACTCTCACCCCCTCATACGCGCACATTTTGATCCTGACGCATGTGGGTGGGCATTTGGGATGAACATTTTCGATTTGGTTGAGTGGAGGAAAAGGAACGTGACCGGCATCTACCACTACTGGCAGGAAAGAAACATAGATCGGACATTGTGGAAGCTTGGGACGCTGCCACCTGGTCTGTTGACTTTCTATGGGTTGACCGAACCGTTGGATCTCAAGTGGCATGTATTGGGGTTGGGCTACACAAATGTTGATCCTCAGTTGATTGAGAAGGGGGCCGTGCTGCATTTTAATGGAAACTCAAAACCATGGTTGAAGATTGGAATGGAAAAATACAAGCCTCTGTGGGATAAATATGTTGACTATTCTCATCCTATGTTGCAACAGTGCAATGTCCATTGATTTTGGAATGACGGTTAGGTCTGTTCCACGACAAGGTGCTGCCTAACAGGACCAAACTTTTGTACTGGGCAATGCTGGTAAGATTTTCCAAGAACATCAAGCAAGGTAAGGGCCGGGACATGTGTATTTGTTGAATTTTCTCTTTTCCTATTGTAGTATCAGATCTTATTTAAGCTTTTTTTGTTTCAAATTTTATTTAGGATGAGCTGTAATTATAGTTCCATCAGTTGCAATTCATTATTATTTCCTTCAGTTGCACTTTTTGAACAGAGTTCATAGATGATATTTCGTTTAGTGCGGTAAGGAACTTTCATCTTCTTTTCTTCTCTTTTTTTTTTGGGAAAGAAAAAATAGTCACGCACACTGATATAAACAATTTTAGATTTGTTCGGTTCTTAAAAAAAATATGCAGTATAGTTGCAGGGAAGTTATGTAGAAGGTGGGAAGCTCATTTTCTAGACTCGCTTCCCACATCATGTCTCATTTAGTGGTTAAATGGGGTTATTTACATAGGAAGTGATTAGATAGACCCGAGTCTAAAGCCAGGATATAGATCTTGAGCAAGTATCGTTAGATGTGAAACCTAAGACACCTACTTTTCCACAAATATCTCAAGTAAAAGGGTATGGTTGATCATCCTAATATAATGGGACAGAGGTACCTATATCTCATTTATCACTTCCTATTTTCTAAGGATTTTTGTAGCATCGCTTTCCGCTTCTCTCTTTGGTAACTATGGCTGCAATACACAGATGAACTGCAATTCTCATATGGATCATCATGATCTCCCATAACTTAGAAGCTGCTGAACTGGGTTGATTCTTTTTTTTAAAGGAAGGAAAAATATTTTACTATGAACAAAAGGTAATACAAAAATCTGCGTGATGTATGAATTATGATCCTGTATGTCATCCATATTTACAAGCCAAACAGGTAGCAGAGATTTAGATGGCCGTGATTAGTTAACAAGTCAGCTGCTTGATTTGCCTCCCTGAAAATGTGCTTTTATAGTTTTATATCTCTGCTTACAAGTTCAATTCCTTGCATTGTTTCTATAACTTAAGAAATCAAAATTCATGATTAGCAGAGGCTGAACAGATCTATGAACCACAGTTACCAAACCGAGAAGCGAGACTCAAAAAGTTCTTAGAAAATGAGAAGTGAGAAATAGAGAGATGCCTCATTCCTATTATATTAGGATCATCAATCATACCTTAAATTTTATCTTACATGAGATATCTATAGAGAAGTAGGTATCATACAGCTTTAGGTTTCAATTCACTATACTTGCTTAAGATCTATGTCGTTGGCTTTAGACTCCTCAAGTCTATCCAATTACTTCTTAGATATATAGCTTCTTTTGACTACTAACTGAGACATGATGGAAACGAGCGGAAGCAAGTATGAGAAACGAGTTTGCACTTTGTACATAGCTTCCCTGCTATTATGCTCTGAACACTCTGTTGATGATTGCTCAAATGGTTATGGTCCCTCATTTACATCTAGTTTGATCTTTAGTAGATCTCTTAGGCGGGATTCATCAAATGATGGGTACTACCTCACTGGAAGCCCTCCCAATGTACATATCTTTAGTGATGATATTATAATTTTCTTTCTTTTTAGCAAATTGAAGAAGAGAACTAGTCAAGTGAGTGGCTCAGTTGGCAAAAGCCAGTAAAATTCGAATAATCACGAAGTCTATATTTTTTGTTATTTTTAGTATGGTGTTATGTTAGGCTCACCCCAACACTTGATGATTAAACCCCAATGCAAGAGGATAACTGAACAAAATATCTCTCTACAGTTCACATCCATGAGAATTAATGAATGGCCACAGAGATCGCCAAAATTGATCCAATAAGATTGGATGTAACCATCTAAGCTCACCATATCTGAATCATTTGACAATCTCAGTAGGCAACAAGTGACCAAACTCCAAAGCATATGTCACACATTCAGAAGAACTTATGGTTTTGCCATAAGTGATGGTTGGATCTAGGTGGAATATTCCAATCAAATGAAGCTGTACTTCTATCTACTGTTCCAAGAATACAACTAGGGGGTGTTATTATCGAGCCGAGTCGAGTAGTGGCGTGTTCAAGCTTGAGCTTGGCTTGTTTCATAAATAAACAAGCTCGTGCTGCTCACGAGCAGTTTGATTCATTGCAGTTGTCCAATAGCATACCTGCATACATTTGGTTTAGAACTGGTTTAAGTTAAAATTAAGGAATTTATAACGATTATATAACAAGAATGTCGTTGTAGTATAGTGGTAAGTATTCCCGCCTGTCACGCGGGTGACCCGGGTTCGATCCCCGGCAACGGCGAATTTTTTGCAACTCAAGCGTTCGGTCATTTCCTTTCTTATACATTCCAGTGAGTTTGCTGGTTCTTCCTTTCGTTGGTTTGTATTATAGCTCATTTTACAGTTCTACCTCTTTCTTTCTTTCCTTTTATTTTAGAGGTCTCCACGTGTCTCCTTTGACACCCCTTAACCGTGGGTAGGGTTCACCCACCATTTTTGGTTTTTTTTTTTTTAATATTAATTCTTTTTTTGAAAATTAAAAAACTGTTTTTAGAGTTTTTTTAATATTAAAAACAGTTTTTTAATTTTTTTTTAAAAAAAACCAAAAATGGGTGAGTGAACCTTACCCATGGTTAAGGGGTGTCAAACGAGACAGACAGACACGTGGTGACCTCTAGGGGTGATAACCAGATTTGCCAAATCCGGTGATAACCGGAGATGATTTGGCTCCTTATTGTACAGTATTATGGCGTCCCAAAGAGGATGATCCATTGGAAGGGGGAATGGCCAGACGAAATCCGTCTGGCTTCCGTCCCTCTGTTCAACATGTGCTCACTAGATCGCAGGTTAAACCATGTAACCTTGGTATTTAGAAAAATTTTTAACTAAAGAAGGTAAAAGTTCAGAACTTGGGTTAAAAAGATGAGTTAAAGGGGCTTTGTGAATGGGTCAGACCAAATCCGATCCCATTTGAAGGTTAAGGTCATTTGAGGAGAAGGCCAAACCTACATACGAAATTGTCAATTTGATTGTGATTTGAATGTGGGTCCCATCACTAGCCTGATATCAGTGGGCCATGCAATGCAAGTGTGTTTTCAGACACTTGATCAACATCCACCCCAACCATGATCATGATCATGATCAAGATCAAGATCAAACAGTCAGCTATCAAGTTCCATAAAGTGGAGGATATTGATAGTAATTTTTCCACTAAGTGGGGGACAAAAGATAAAATGTGGATAGATGGATGTGAGTAGGAGATGCTTAAAATCCTTTAAAGCCTTCTCATTGGTTGAATGTAACCTCAAAGCTTCCTCTTCTCACATTCCTGACCCCTCGTTTTGATTCACTCTCTACCACACATAACCTCTCTTAAACTTCTCTACACTCTCAGACCAGCTTTAAGACACCTACAGCAGAAACAGCTCAACCTTCCAAGACACCATAGCTATGGCAGCAACACTAATGGCAGGAACCACCAGCTCCAGCTCTGTTCTTAGACCAACCCCATTTCTGGGCCTAAACCGGGGATCCAATGCAAACCCTCTAAGAGATGTTGTTTCTATGGGAACTGGGAAATTCACAATGGTATTTTTTTTTGTTTTTTTGAGATTTGTGTTGATTGAGTGGTTCTAAGTTGTGGGTTTTTTTTTGGTTTGTAATTTGAATAGGGGAATGAATTATGGTATGGACCAGATAGGGTGAAGTACTTGGGACCCTTCTCTGCTCAGACCCCTTCTTACCTCACCGGAGAATTCCCCGGTGACTACGGATGGGATACCGCCGGATTATCTGCCGATCCTGAGGCCTTTGCCAAGAACAGGGCTCTTGAGGTAATTCAGTTTCTTCTCTTCTTGTTGGTGGCTCTACTTCTTCCTACTACTTGGTTAGATTTTTTTTTTGTAACGAGCTAGACCCCGCAACCCAAATGAACCGGTAAGCCCGAGGCCCATGAGAACTATGGAACCTTGTGTGGGTGGCACCAAGGGGATTGCAAGAGTTGAACTCAGGACCTCCGCTCCCTGAGGAAGTAATAGTCCCTTGCCAACTGAGCTACCCCTTGAGGTTTGCTTGGTTAGACCTATTGTCTAGTACTACATAAGCTGGGTTATATTTTGGTATTTTGGGTTTTAAAGTGGAGAGGCTGTAACAGAAACTGATCCAAACACTGACAATAACAATGGCAAGAAGCATGGAATTAGATACTTTTGCCCAGAAAAGATTATTATGATTGAAAAACAGAAAGGATTTCAGGAGATGGAATTGGATATAGGACTTTATAGATTGATTTCAACTTAAAATAGAAAAAAATGGAATTCAAAAGGCAAGAAAAAGAAAATATGTTTTTATCTCTCAGAGATATTTTAATAAAATTGGAACAATATAGAGAAAATTAGCAGGGGAAATTGGAAAATTGCTCAAATTGTTTAGGCTCACATCCGTCGCTGAAATGGTTGACATACTGCATCACAACCATGAGATTCAAGTCCTGCTTACCCACCCAAAAATGAGCAAAAGAAAAAGATCTTGAACAAAATTACTAGTAGTCCTTATAGGATCACAGTTTCTGTTATCTTAACCAGAAAATTAGCTAAAAATATGACCATAAAAAATAATCTGTTAGCATGGAATATAAGTTTTTTTTTTTTTTTACAAAGTTTCCAAAACAAAGCAAAGTTAAATCTCTCTGCAGTTCAGAGAATGATCTTTGTGAATATTATTACAAGTATGATAAAACTACAAGTTTTCAAGACAATCCAAATTTAATTCATCGTATGTCTTTCTGATTATGGTGATAGACTTTGTTGGTGAACAATGTTAGGTGATCCACGGCCGGTGGGCCATGCTCGGAGCATTAGGCTGCATCACACCAGAAGTTCTTGAGAAATGGGTGAAGGTGGATTTCAAGGAACCAGTATGGTTCAAAGCCGGAGCTCAGATCTTTTCGGAAGGCGGCCTCGACTACTTGGGCAACCCAAACCTTGTCCATGCCCAGAGCATTTTAGCAGTACTGGGATTCCAAGTCATACTAATGGGACTAGTCGAGGGTTTTCGCATCAATGGCCTTCCTGGAGTGGGAGAGGGAAATGACCTCTACCCTGGTGGCACTTACTTTGACCCTCTAGGCCTAGCTGATGACCCTGTCACATTTGCTGAGTTGAAGGTGAAAGAGATCAAGAATGGTAGGCTTGCCATGTTCTCCATGTTTGGATTCTTTGTTCAGGCCATTGTCACTGGAAAGGGTCCGCTCGAGAACCTCTTGGATCACCTCGACAACCCTGTCGCTAACAATGCTTGGGTCTATGCCACTAAGTTCGTGCCGGGGTCCTGAATTTATCTCATTTCTTCGATTCCATTTTATGAGAAATGAATTATAATGTGAAGTGTGTAGATTATCTTAGCAGGATTTGAAGAGGTGATTGAGTATATATTGTGATATTATTGGTGTTTATGCTAATCCTTTTCCCTCTTTTTTTTTTCTTCATAAACAGTTAATGTGTTATTAATTATTATATAGTAGGTATATCGATCGACAAGCTTAAGAGTCGAAAACCAGTATGGAGTTTGATGTGTTGCATACCCCCTGTTTACATAATACATAAGGAAAGCTCTCCTGTCAGGGTGAGAGCATAGTGATAAAACTCTCCATTTTTTAAAAATGTTTCGAATAATGCACGATTTTTTCGTCCAATTATTAAGTCACGACATTTTGAAAAAGTCTTGAATACAAACTCGTTATAAAATATATTATTTATAACTTTTTTGTAATTAGTTTCTTATTTATATTTTTCATATATTTCCTGACTTTTTCAAATTTTTGCCGAAATTTTCCTTTTATAAAGAATTCTTAAACTCTGGTAATAAGGTGATTTCCCCATCCCCGCCATTTCTATGCCATACAGTTTGAAGAAGAATCGTGTATTTGTTGCAGCCAGAAGACCTGGAAACCAAAATTCAACCCACATGCAGGGGCAGAGCCAGGGTTTTCTTGTAGGGGAGGCACACGGTAGTTAATTGAAAATGACAATAATTATTGATAGATTTGAGGAGAATTATTAGGTGGGTATGGAATTTGTTTACACCATAAATGGGCAGTCCAAATATATGGGCAAACAGGTCCAATGGGCTGCAAGTCAAGCCCACCACTCCAATTAAGGCCGCATCTCTAAAACAGTTTGAGCAGATCAATAACAGGGCCATATTCCCCGAGACAACAGATGGTCCAGCACAACCATACGCAGGATTTCGGGACAGAGATACTAGACACGTGGTGTTTCATGCTTAAAGGCATTCAAAAGGTGAAATATGGCCACACCATCAACCAACGAAGAAGGGGTGAATAAGGTAGTTATTCAAACTACCAGAGTGATCCCACGACCAGTTTGCTTCAAAAGAAAACTAGCACAACTCACGTGGGATGCACGTGGGTGAACAGTAATAATGAATGTAACATATTAGAGCTATGAGAACAAAATCATTAAAATGGGAAAAAAAAATCAGGAATACAATTTAGAAAACTTATAGCAATAATAATACTCAACATCTTATAATCTTTAAAATCACTCATAATTGATTGAAATGAGTTATGAAATAAAATTGAAGGAATATGCTTTAAAATGAGAAAACAAATATTAGGGGGCATAAAGAAGAGAAATTGATAAAAAATAAAATAAAAAATGAACTACATATAAAAACAATTAAATGCCTAAATACAAAGGAATGAACATTCTTGGATTACACGAATTATAAAATATTTAAACTTAAATTTTTTTTTTAAAAAAAACTTATTTTCTTTAGGGTGGGGATACAAAAGGAAAAAAGAAACAATGGATTAAAAACATTCCCTTCTAGACCATCTCTAATCATATTAAATAATAACAAATAAAGGAACATGATTCAAAATAGACCTTTCCTTGCAATGGCGAAGAAGCCAACGCAAACCACCAACCGAAGAAACTATATACTCACCCCTTCATAAAACAAAAATTCTAGAAGAAATATACAAATCTATATTAGAGGCCCTTAGAGAGGTCAAAGATGACCAGAAAACTTAATCTAATCTATGATATATTATATCAAAGGAGTCCACATCAAAGTCCAGGTTGCACAAAGAAAAGCATAATAGGAGCAAGTGACCATTTCATAAAAATAAAAATAAATTCTTGAAATGATATGGAATATCACAAACTCACTGGTAGAAAACTCAGATACGAAGCAGTTTAAATAAATATAAAAGTTGGATCGAAAGCTTACTAGAACTGCAGTAAATGCATTGCAAAGTTTTATGCTAGTGCTGAAGTTGAGTGACTCCCTCGTTGGCAATTGCAAGATGTAATTATTTGTAACTCCATCCATTCGTCAATGGTCTTGACATGGGCAATCTAATGTTGCAACCATTATGCACTAATCAATTAAAGAGACATGAACTGAAAAATATTTTACATAGATCTAGGAAAAAAACCTTCGAGCTACCTCCTCATGACATCTGAAAAAACAACATCCTAATAGATATTAAATATGAGGAGAAATTTGCCTACGGTCATGTATTAGGATGTCCAACTGCAAATTGTAACGCAAGTTAATAGTTAAGATTTAGAAATCAACAAAAAATGAAAAACACATTAAGGAGTTGCTAGAAATGTAACATAAATACATAATCGGTCACAAATAACTCAAAAATATAACTGCGAGTCTACATCGTGCAGGATGATTTGAATAATTTGAGCCATGATATATTATGATGCATTAAATATAAAGGGATCCAATGGACATGTATAGATTAGTTTCTTGAATGTACTCATTTATTGTTTTAAAAAAAAACCAATAAATGGAAGAAAGAATAAATGCGCCATTAATGTGTACCCCATTGATGAATGCTATCCAATCTCCAGAGCTCCAACAATGCCATCGATGTATCTCTATGTTCAGATTTAAAGCTCTACGTAGATGGATAGGGAAATGGCTGGATGGGGTTTGAGAGGAGTTAGTTTAAAAGGAGAGACATTGATGGGATAGGGAACTTACATGGCACACGGATGGGGTTTGAAGGAGTTGGTTTTTAATGAGAGAGAGGGAGAGATAGAGACGTGGATACATGAGAGGTTTTCTCTTGTCTCCAACTTCTTTCAAATACTCATATCAAGGAATCGTGGTTTTCAAAAGAAGTTGTAATTAGTTATTTTTGAAAATTACATTAACACCATTTATTAATTAACTCATGTAGGAATAAGGTATCATAATAGTGGGATTGCATGGTAATTATAAAAATATTCAATCAATTTTTTTACCCCTACCATTCTCATTATAATAGTAGAGATATCCTCATATCGAAGACACATGACTGCAATGAAGATCAACATTAAAATTGGGAGGGAACGGTTACATGTCTGATTGCACCACGTGACTCTAACACGCCCAACATAAACCAGATTTATAGCCAATAAGAATATTTTGGGTCTAGGGGTTTGGAGGTGTAACCCCCAATTTTATTTTTTTTTAATGACTAAGTTTTTGGGCCATTTCATCCATACATTCCATTCATATCTTACATGTATTAATGTTTTTTCTTGTTTACGAGACTACTGTCCCCTTGATTTATAATTATGTCATATTAAATAATTAAATAACCTAATATAAAAGATATATTTTTTTCAAAAGTTTAGGGAACATATGTCCCCTAGCCTCATGCAAGGGGCAAAGCCAGGATTCTCCTCCAGAGGGGTCTAAGAATGGGGGTTCGGGGTTGTCGTTCCTAAAATTTTTTTGGAGGGCCATCGGTTTTGTTTGTGTCCGTTTGTAAGGAATACACATATTTTTCTCAAAAGTTTAGGGGGGGCTAGAGCTCCCCATCCCCCCGGCTCCGCCCCTCTCCGTAGCAATGCCACGCTCCTATTACTGCTATATAGGAAAAAAATTACAAAATTTTAAGGGGGCTTCAGCTCCCTGGGCTCCATGTGGCTTGCCCTTGGCTTAATGGCTATGTCGTATTAAATAATATAATATATTTTTTTAAAGGGCAACTGTCCCTTGTCCATGATTATGCCCAATTAAACAATTAATCAACTTAGTATGAAATATACTTTTTTTAAAAAAATTTAAGGAGTTGGGATCATAGACAATTGCTATTAAACTTTTGACAGTTCGTTTCAATGGGGGGACGTGCCCCCATAGGCCCCCACCTGGCCCCACCCCTGCCCACATGGATGGCCCTAAACATCTAATCATGTGTGTGAAAATTTTACTCTATTATCCTAGGTAAAGAAATTACACGGTGTATAATACAGTGGTTCAAAGGTTATGTGATGCTCTCATTGATCTTGAGTTCGAACCCGCCCCCAATCTTTCTTGATGTGCATTGTTTGCGGGATATTGCATGCATCCTATTTTAAAGATAAATCGGGGTGTTCCCCACCCATTTGGATCGAGACTAATCCATAAGGATGCACGCAATATCCTGCAAACTACACATGTTAGAAAAGATTCGGGACAGACTCGAACTCAAGATCAATAGGAGCATCCTATTGCCTTTGAACCACTGCGCCACACATCGTGCAGATGATACATATGCTACTCGGTTTTTTTTTTCCTAGTGCAAGTCACGTGGGTGGAACCGTGTATGAAATTTTGCTCCCACTGATCCTCTTATGACACAACAACACATCTATCAAGTGTGAATAGGGGTGTTATCGAGTCAAGCTGAGTGGTGGGGTGTTCAAGGCTTCAAGCATATTTGCTAAGTAAACGAGATAGTCAAGCTTGCGCGGGGCTAGTTTATTAAGTAAGCAAGCTTGAACTTTAACAAAGGAACTCGAGCCGAGCTCAAGCCAGCTTGGTTCATTGAATATAGTTATTTATATTAGGTGAAAATTTTACTCTATACTCCTAGGTAAAGAAATTACGGTGTTAACTAAAATTTTAGTATAAGATTATAATTGTATAAAGGATATTCTTATCATATAAAATAGATTGAATACTATTAATCCTTACTAATATATAATAAATATACTTAATTTTAATATTTAAATGAAGTACATATATTTTAAATATTTGAATATGTTAAGTTTGTATATATAATCGAACTGAGCTTGTACTGAGTCGAGTGCCTCCGTTCTCGAGCTTGGCTCGTTATTAAATGAACTTGAAATCTAATTTGGGTTTGACGTGTTTACTAAATAAATAAGAGTCTTTAACAAGTTGAGCTCGAACTGTTTTGAGCAATAGATTTAATTAACCACCTTAAATGCGAATTTATTCAAAATCCGAATATGACATTACTCAAACAAAATCCAATTGTATGATATTACTCAAAAAAACACGTTGGTACAATGTTATTAACCTTGTCCCCCAACATCTCCAATGTGTGGGAAACAGCCATACTTCCACTTGGAGTGCCATACTGCACTGCCACAGTTTACCTGCAGAAGTGCAGAAACCTCGCTTACTCTTGTGCTCACAAGAGTATCCCTCTTGTGAGCACAAGATCAATTGATCTTGTGCTCGAGTAAACATTTTGCAACTTATCCTCTTTCTACGCGTGATTCCTCTCCTACTGTCAAACCGCCTGAACATTTAAATATGAGGTGGGCTAGCTACTCTCAGCCAAAAACCAATTCCTTAAAGCGAGGATATAAGTTTGTTTTTTTCATTCAAAGCAATGATAAGTGTTGATTTTTTGCTAGGGGTAGAATATATTTGAGAGCACAGCTACCACTGCTTTTTAACTAGTACATTCTCTCACCATTTTTAAATAGGATTTTGCTTCTAAGACTGACTAGGGCAGATAGCGTCCCATAGGGAATCAATTTTTGTTGAAACCCGTGCTTTTGTTTTAATCCCATAGCAAAATCCTTTTAGATAATAAAACAACGGAATTAATGTAGCACCCACAAGCAGAAACAAAATCCCATTAGTTTTATACTTGTATCATTAAGGTGAGTAGAAAATACACAAATACAAGGAGAAACTCAGGGATATCCGATCAAGAACCTTTTCTCCTCCTTTAATGACCGCTCCGGGTTAATAGGGTATAATTTGACTGGTCCTAATCTTATATTCACTACCAACCTCTAATAAGTCCACCCTAGCTAAGAATGGTAGGGCCTTCTCCTAAGTACTCCCACCATGCCCCTCTTTTTTAAGGGGTGTGTGTGGTTAAAGGCTTGAGTTGAGATTGTAGGGCTATGTGTGAGTGTTGTTATGTGTCTTTTTCTTAAAATCAACTTACCCATTGTGTTTTCCATGCACGATCGCCTGTTGATGATAGCTTTACTTTTCTCACTTTCTCTTCTTCCTCTCCATCAAACAACATATCACCATGAAGAAGATGAATCCAACAACCCTTTTAGAAATGAAAACAACAGAAGAAAGAATGATCAAAATGGAGTAGTTTTACTTATCCTATAAATATACAGAGACCCATTTGAAGAAAAAACCAAAAACCTGATCAAAGATGAACAGACCTGTTTTTGAGTTCATTGAAGAAGTAGAAAGACCTGAAGGCACAAAGCCATCTCAACGACATGGAGGCCAGGATGGAGAGTGTCAACCTCGATACATTCTTCGAGGGATGTCGAAAGTTTCAAGGAAGATATGAGAGGTGTCAAAAAGCTCTACAGGAGATTACATGAATCAAATGAAGAGAGCAAGACAATCCACAATGCCAAGACCATGAAAGATCTACGAGCATGAATGGACTCCAATGTTGAGTAGGTCATGAAAAGGGTCAAGATCATTAAGAGGAAGCTCGAAGCGCTTGAACGATCCAATGCTTCTCATTGGAACCTTCTTGGATGCGGACCCGAATCCTCTGCAGATCGCACACAGACGTCTGTGGTTAATGGGCTAGGGAAGAAGCTTAAGGATATGATGGATGACTTTCAGGGGCTAAGGAAAAAGATTACAGGTGAGTACAAGGAGATAGTGGAATGCAGGTACTTCACCATTACTGGAGAACAAGTGTCACACCCCAAAATCCCATGTTGGTCAATGAGACTTTGGATCTGTGAAACTACATGTACAATCTTATCTTAACAATCTAATAACAATTCTATAATCAATATAAATCATTTAAATTGTTGACCAACTTAAATAGAAATAATCTTATCATCTATTGTGATCTCAATTCTAAAACTTTAAGCCTACGAAATATCAATCTAATTATCTTATTACAACCCTTTTAAAATTGAAATAAATCACCAACTAATGGATCAATAATATGAATAACGTTCCAAATCGATCTTTTCCTCTTGATAATCACATTCAGGCTCCTAGAGATACTCTTTCTCAATCCAAGGTTCCAATGCGCAGATATCAAAACTTGCCGAAAATAACAATTCGGTTTAGCATTGAAAACGTTCGGTGTATATAAATTATAGATGACAATATCATATCATACAATCATGGTTATGCTTTACCATTAATAAACATATCTTACAATTCATGGTACGTAAACATGTAAACATAGCATAATTATCATTCATGGCATGTTCGGACTCGTAACTTGTGTAGACTTGTGAGACTTGTGAATGTTCATATAAGTTCTTGTAACCATCTATATCGATGCATGTAAGATGTTTTGACAACGCCTGTAACATGATAATTGAAAATTCTTGTAACTGGTATTCACCAATGCGTGTAACATGATATTCTTCAAGAGCAAGGGGGAGAGTGGACGATTAGAAAGTGGACCTAGCATTGCTCTCATTTTTATTACCAAAAGCATTCTTTGGACATAGTTACCCCTTAAGCTATGCATATAAAGCCAAACACTAATACGGCCAAAGACAAATACGAATGTTTAACAAAACCTTTTTTACAAATCTACTCTTGTATTTTAAAGTAATTATAATCCGACTATCGTGTTAACTCTTAACTGTGGACATGTGCCAAAACATTTTCAAGCAAGAACTCAACCTATACTTGGTTAAACTCAAAGTTCCAGAACCGACATCCAGAGATAGCTACGACCATCCCAAAATAAGGCTAAATCACTTTTGCACGTGGAGTTGGTTTATGGGTACGTGCATAGTTACCGAACACCCGTACTGTTATATATATTTTGGAGAATGTTCATATAAGCACCCAATTTTTACACCCCTTGTTAGCTATGGTTAAGTCACTTGACCATAGTTAATCCCCAGCCTGAGTCCCTTAGCCTTAGGTGAACCCTAGCAAACCCTAAGTTCTAAACCTTAGTTAACCCTACCTAAGCCTAGCCCTAGCCTAGCCCTAACTATAACCTAGCCTAACCCTAACCATAACCTAGCCTAACCCTAGGTGAACCCTAGCAAACCCTAAGTTCTAAACCTTAGTTATACCTAAGCCTAGCCCTAGCCTAGCCTAGCCCTAACTATAACCTAGCCTAACCCTAACCATAACCTAGCCTAACTCTAGGTAAACCCTAGCAAACCCTAGATCCTAAAACCTAGTGAGCCCTAGGCCCTTAGGGCTTAAACCCTAGGACCTCAAAGTCCAAAAAAACCTTTGGATCTCGACCTGGGCCCAGGCCCAAAACAATTCAAAATAACCCCATTAGTACGTGTGCACGCCTGGGCCAGGGCCCTGTGGACAAGGACCCCTTGGTGTCGGTAATAGGATTACCGACACCCGAAATTTCAAGTCTTTGGGCGTGTCGGTAATCGAATTATCGACATACCTGGGTTTTCATTTTTGCGTGCAACCACCTCCCTGCACAGCTCAGGCACACCCTGTGTAGCCCCTCTCCGGTTGCAGGAGGCCTCTCCAGGGCATGAGGACCCCCAACAACCCCTGTCCTAATCCCAAGAGTGTCCCTTGGGCCGTCCCCTATAAAAGCCGAACCCCCTCCATCTTCAAAACCATTCCAAAAGACCGAGATTCGAATCCCTGGCCAAAATTTGAAGCCTCCAGGCCTTCCCTCAGTCCTTAGGCCATCTCCGATAGATCCCCTTGAGGTCCCAGTAGCTTCCTAGCTCTTGTACAACTCCACCTCGCACCACCAGGCGCCACCACCTTGTGCGCAGCTCACCACCAGCCTCCACCACCTTTGGCATCAAGAGTAGCAGGGTAGGACTTCCCCTTACCCCATTTATTTTGCTTTTACAACATTGTGAGCCCCTGGTCCATTCCAGAGGATTTTTCTCCTCGGTTTTGCAGGTACAACCCAAATGGGGAAGGGCTCTCCCACCTTTCTAGGTGTGGGGAACCTCCTCGAGGGCAAATGAGCACCCCAGTGGTTTTCTGGGAGCTCCTCACATCATGAGGAGGTCCCTTGTTACATCCCAATAGCAGCCATGGAGCTGAATCATAAAAAAAAAGGAAAAATCAGGGTGTCGGTAAACTCAGTATTGACACCCCTTGCACCCTGCTGTTCGAGGCCTGTGGGCCCCACATGGTGGACTTTTGGGCCAAACTAAAATCAGGGTTTTGTTCCCCTGGGGACCTTCCCTACACTTTACTTGAAGACCATTTGGCTTGTAGGAGCCTCTAACTTGGGTTAAAATACTCATTTGTGCAAACTGCCTAGGGTGTTGTAATTCAAGTACCGACACCCATCATTTTATGTAAAGCACCAAACAGGCCACTTCACCAGATTACAGGACCCACATCAAGCAACCCCTGAGGCCCAAACCTGGTACATTGTCTTCCCCTCATCCTAGGCTTCAAAACGGTATGTTGTGGGCCCCACAACTCTCTGGCTAACCCGAGTTACAGGGGATCAAAAATGGTAAAAAAATCATCAAACTATCGGTAATTGGATTACCGACAGTGTGAATTTTGAGCTTTTTGGGCCCATACAATGGGCCCACACAGTGGGCCCACACCTCATGGGAGCCCTCCACATGACTTGCCTTGACCCCTGGGACCCAACCCAGGCTTGCCCTTACCTCCCTTGGCTTAACCACGATTTAAACTAACACCAGTTAAAACTTAACTGCGGTTAGTTGGCCTAACCACCTTGGAAAAATCCTAAAAAATTAGGAAAAATCTCAAATGGCATTTTAATACCAAACTTGAACTTGTAGAATGCCTCACCTTGGTTAATACGACTAACCATGGTTAAACCCATGTCTAAACCATGGTTAGTCCCGTTAACTTGAGAAATTGGGATAAAACCCCTAAAATCAACAAATCATCTTTAAAGGATCATAAAACTGAATTTGGACCTTAACCCTAAGCCTACCAGGCCGATCCAAGCCTACCGGGCTTAAACCTAGGCCTACCGGGCCGATCCAGGGCTTAATCCTAGGCTTACCGGGCCGATCCAAGCCTAAGACCTTATCCATTGAATGTGACCTATCCCTACTACATAAATAGGTGGCGACTCTAAACTTAAAATCAACCGACCATCGCCAGGGCATACACCCATTCCCTGTGGGCGGGACCGAAATCCTTGTTCACATTCATGTTATGTGTTAACTCGTATTACCAGATAATACTCGTTTAATATACAAATTACATATTAAACGAATACAATACTCGTATTTTTTCTATTCTTTTACCATGTTAAACGTATATTCTACATTAAATAATTGTTATGATTTTTATTTATTTATTTATAATTATTGATTATTTTAAATTTTCTCATTCTTTTGTCATGAGCCCATCAAAGGTAATTTGACTTGGATGTTAACTCTACCTTAGGGCCACGCTGGCTACAGTTAATGACTATAGGGCCCAAACCCAACCCGACCCCAAATAGCCTGGCCCCAAATACATGTCAAACAAATGTGGCTGAAGCCAAAGGAGGAGATCGAATTCTACAATCTAGTTTCAACTATTAAGTTGTACAATCAAATTACATAATTCTAAACTCTACGAAAATTAATTCATTGGTTTTAATTTCTAATTTTTGTTGCATGACATTTGAAATTGAAGTGTTTTGTTAGAGTGCCAAGTTCTCATGATTGAGTTTGTCGGTTTATGTGCACATTGTAGGACTATATGAGCTCTCTAGGGCTTGTTGGTTCATGCATATATGTGACTGTATGAGTTCTTTGCATAAAATGCATAGTGGATACCCATTTTTGCCTCCATTAACACTATGGATATAACCATCATGATTTTTATTTTAAATTTATATTTCACAAAAAAAATAAAAATGAATTGAGATGTTAGAGAAAATTGAAAATATATTATTGGAAGCCAACTATTATGCATCAGCTATTTGCTTCACTTGTAGAGGAAGAGAAAAACTAATTAGGCATAAGGGATGGTAACATCCGTAGGACAAGGAAGATGATGATACAAGCTCCAATAGTACTCATGGCAATGCAAGTCCACTTCCTTGAGCTCTTTTGATACTCCTTGGCTCACCACATGGCTCTCAATATCGTTCAGGTGTTGCCCTGAGCCTCCACCAGGGTAGCCATGCACGTCTAAGAACACCTGATGAAACTCAATCATGTTTTTCTTGTTCTCCTTAACAGAGTCATGGCGTTTTGGATTTTCAGATATAGTGTCTAGAATCTGACCACGCCCTTGACCCTGAATAGCCTTTTGTAGGAACATTTCACTCTCTCCGCTTGATATCAGATTCTCAATCATCTATTCATTTACTTGTTGTAGAGACCCAAAAACTTCTATGTCTTGATGTTTGTGCAAATTAAATAAAAACCTTGAATTATGTGTCAAAACATTGTATTTAATGTTATTCCATGTTAATATTGTTGTGTGACAATTGGCTAAGTGTTAGGATGAAGAAAAATAAGAAAATAGACCAAAACAAGGCAAATCGATCGACCACCTGCATAACCAATCGATCGATTGTGGCAAAAGTTGTATGGTGTTCTGGACAGAAGCATCACAACCAAACCAGTCGACCTAGTTTCGCCTAAAAAAATTCTAAATTCTAGAATTTCCGAGAATTAGAAGTTTCCTAGGACTCTTGGGCTTATAAATAGACTACTAACTCGTGTGTTTTAGGGTTATAAACATTCTAAGAGTTTTAGAAATCTCAGAGACAGTTTTGCAAATGATTTTGGAAGGGGTTTTGTCTAGAGAATGAGGAAAGCTTGGAAATCAAGTCCAAGGTCGTTCTCAAGCGAGGGATCGTAGAGGAACGATCTTGAGAGGTACTATATATTGTTCTAAGCTAATAATAGTTATAAGATAAGTATTTTAAGATATGAAATTATGTTTGCATGTTATCATATTTTGAAGATTATGTTAAGGGTAGGAATGTTACTATTTAATTTGAGATAATGAATGTTGATTCGATATGCTATTAGTTTTATGATTGTTAATTGGAAGATGATATTAATGATTTATGCTTGATACTATAATGATTCTAAATTTCATGCATATATGATTGAACTTGGAGGAAGGGATGATTTCCGAGGTTTTTACATGCGAATGAACATGGGAAAGGGATGTATGTTGAATGATGGTTGAATTTAAAAATTAATGGCTATGATCGATATTGTAATAAGGATCTTATGATTGTTTTGACATGATTATAATTATGAATATCTTTCATGTATGATAAAGTATCATTGTTTGATTTCACAAGTTATTTATATGTAATTATGCATGAATTAGTGATTGAATTTCGGATAGGTAAATACTTAGAGAATGATATTAACAACCTTGAATTCTCTAATCATCATTGTGTGGGCGGCATTGGTGGAGTTTTGATGGTATGATATCGGAATCTAAGGAATAACCTAGATAAAGATTGACCATGACACGCAAATACATGTTTCACCGCATGATAGATATCACAAGTACATGTTTCACTTGCATAAGCATTATCATGATTACATGCATTGACACATATCTCAAAAACACAAACAACGTCATGTTACGTACATCCTATTGAAGAATAGAGCAATGCTAGGTCCACTTTCCGATCATCCACTCTCCCCCTTTTTTTTTATACAAGAAGACAAAAATAGTATGACACTTTTTTGTAGGTCCCAGTACATTTATTTTGTCTTCTTGTTCAAAAATAGTAAAAACTACCGGAGAGTGGACAACCAGAAAGTGAACCTAACATTGCTCTAAAAATGAGAAGCATGTCTCCTTTTGAAAAATATGTCAAAAGCACGTGCTTTTCTTTTTCTTTTTGGTAATCAGCTATATCATTTATCTATCTATGTTAGGGTCAGGGGGCTAGGGGTTAGAACTCAAGGGTGGGCACGCGCCCGCTAGAATGCCTCCTTGGTTCAGGACGAAGCCAAGCCGATACATACGATAGGCTCAGGTGCGGAAAGACCCCCCATTTCATAGCGCCTGGGGAATGCAAGTTTGATCGAGGATTGGATTAGAGAGGAGAGGTGGAAGAAAAGGCTCGGGATGGATTTAGGAGTCTTTGTGTGAGCCCTTTGTTGCACCACGCTCATTTTCTTTCTATCAGAGGGGTTGACGTTCAGTGCCGTAGATCAGAAAAGGAATGAGAGATGAGAAGGTGGGTTGCGTATATAAGCCCCATTTGACGGTCTTTCTTTGGTTGAGTAGTCAACTACCTCTTTACCCAAGGATTGCGAATATGCTTGACTAAGATTCCAAGCAAGCTACCTGGGCCTAAAAGACTGCTTAAAACGAGGCCTCGACAGAGATGATGGATGGGAACTCCTACTCTGACTATAGTTGTGATCTCTAAGCGGGATTTTCAGTCATCTATCCCTTTTCTCACATTCACTTCCTTTCAAGTGACAGCCTAAGGACAAGGATGCTCTGAAGTGAGAGCAAATGTAGTAACAACAATACTTGCATGTTAAAAGCATATAGCTAGCGTGCCTTCCTTCCTTTGGTGTAAGGACCGGTCCTTCTCTGTTTCATATTTCTACTTTCCATCCAAAACTTAGAGGCTGATAGGTACTGTAACTGGTATTCCTGTGATCGGTTTAATGTGTATTTTCTTTTGCGATTCATATTCCGGATTGGGTTCATCCCTGTAGTAATCGGATGAACTGAGTTGTAAACATGAAAAAGTAAGAACTCAACAGGACCTTACCCCTCGAATCAGACAAACAAGGAGGGGTAAGGTTCCGTTGAGTTCTTACTTTTTCGGTGAGACTTTGATCTATTCTATAACATAAAAGTTGGAAATTAATCCAATCAACATAATCATAATATTCTATATCATAGTAAATTAAATAAATTAAATGACAAAACGGACCCCTTGCTTTGATGTTTCAAAAGACTTCATTCCTATTTTTTTTGATGTTTTTGAATAATTAACTCCGTTGATTACATCTCTTCCTCCATAGATGCAGCAACAAGAAGAAGCAAAAGGATTGAATAGAGAAACTCCTAAGCATTTGGTGCTCTCAGATGTGTCCCTATCAGTGGAACAGGTGACTCATTATTTCGATGAATCATTTCTTTAGACAGAAGAAGATTATGTAAACACTTACTCGAAATCTCACTTATCAAATTCCATTGTGGAAGACACCATTTTTTTTGAGGAATTGGCCATGATATATCTGATCCATTCATAATATCATGAAAAATGGATACCCATTTTTGTGGGCACTCAACGGCCACACCAGGGCTCGAACACGAGTCACTCAAAGGGAAGATACACTACCATGGGACAAACCCAAGTAATAGAAAATGCAAAGCATGTCCTTTGAGGTGAAGCACCCTAGTTACAAAGCATGTCCTTTGAGGTGAAGCCCTACTTATTGCTAGATTTCAAAAGGTGCAAAATGAGTTTTAATTCTCATGAGACTTGAAGTCTCATTTAAGAATTTTAATTTATTGAACATTGCACTCATCAAATAACAAATTAGACTTGCAAAATTAGGCCTCAAAACTTATAAAGTATCGAGTTTTATAACTCTCAGTAAAAGAATGAACCTTTAAAGATCAAGTGGTCAACGTTTACTGTTTGATATATAACTCCCACCATAAAGTTCTCTGAGTTGTAAATCGAACGGTTCAAATCACTCATCGACTTTTGACTACGAAAACACTTTTATAACGCTCATAATGCGCTGATCAGTAAAATCATGCATTTCCTTTTCTGCCCACTAGCGCGTTTTAGTATTATACCTATATTCGAATCGAGCTTGGCTTGAACATGATGAGTTCGGCTTCAATTCAGCTTAAGCTTGATTCAAGGTAGAACATCCACGCTTGAACTTGGCTTGAACAAGCATGATCACGAACTAGCTTGATTCAAGCTGAGCCATGCTAAGCTTTGGTTGGGTCGTTGGTTCAAGCTTTGATTCATGAGATTATTTTGTGTAATTTCATTTGATTGTAATAAAAATATTGACTGTTAAATTAAGTTTAGAAGAAACTATAAAAAAAATTTATACTTTCACAAAAATAATATTTGGGGTAGTTCTTCAGGCTAGAGAAAAGAGTTAGGTTAAGGTTTTTGTTTCAACATTTTTTTTTGTTATAATTCTACTATTAAAAATTCATTATAAGCTATATTAAAGATAGTTAAAAGTATTATCTTGCATAAATATAAATAATATATATAGAGAGAGAGAGATCGAGTTGCAGTTGTTTAAACATTCGAGATTTAATAAAAATTGAGGTGTACTAGTCCTATTGCATTCTTTATTCTCAGTCAAAAACTAATACCTATTAAAGTAAGGATAGACATTGGTTTTCATCGAAAGCAAGGACATGTGTTGATTTTTGGCTAAGTAGTGCTAGCGCAGCCAATAAAAGCTTGACTTGAATTTTGCTTTGAGCCAAGCAACCAACTTGGCTTGAGTGCATCCTTATTTAGATTTGCCCTACTGAGCATCATCTTTATAACTGATAACCCCAATTAACAATCGAGAAGCAATAAGAATTAGATTAAATAGGAGATGGAAGTATTTGATTGATAGTGATATACTTATTTTTATATTTTTTATCAGTCTATAGTTACTCCCCAATCTTAAACGTACTAAGTCTATTACGTAACCAAGGGTCAAGATTTAACTTAGCTTATTTTATCTTTTCTAATGTCATATGAGCTGAAATCTTGACCCTTTAATGACTAAATTAAGGGCTAAAATTTAAGAGTATATTTAGGAGTACCCGATAGACTAATTCTATATTTTTATGCCCTTTTCTTTTGAAAGGCAAAAAGAAACAAATTCAACTTACCATTATACAATTCTCTTTGCTTTTTAACGACCAAAGTTGCCAATCCTCACCATGGGTTGACGAAGCGTAACATACACCTGGCTACTCACGAGTCACGAGCATGGAAAAAAGAAAAAAAAAATTATTGCTTTATCATGCCCATGAACTTGTTTGACGATTGCAGCTAAGAATCCAAATCCTCTACTGTGATAACCGAATTTGGCAAATTCAGTTATCACCCCTGAGGTTGCCAAGTGTCCCTTTTGACACTTCTAAACTGTGGTTAAGATTCATCCACCCCTAGGGTTCACCCATCTATCCTTGATTTTGTTTAAAGAAAATAGTAAAACTTTGTTTATAGTAAAAAACTATTTTTAATATTAAAAATAAATAAATAAATATTTGTTTTAATATTAAATGATAAAAGAGGGTATCCTTAGCATTCCTCATAGAAGAAAATACAGAAATACAAGCAGAAATGCAAGGATATCCATTCGCGAGCGTTTTCTCCTCCTCCTTTAACGACCGTCCAAACAAACATCAACTTACCCATTTTTTTTCCCATGCACCATTGCTTCTTGAAGATAACTTTGCTTTTCTCACCTTTTCTTCTTCCTCCCCATCAAACAACAGATCACCGAAGATGAATCCCACAACTCTTTTAGAAACTAAAAGAGCAAAAGAAAGAAGAATCAAAGTAGAGTAACTTTTTACTTATCCTGCAAGTTATACACGAAGACCCATCTGAAGAAGAAGGCAAAAACCTGATCAAAGATGAACGACCTGTTTTCGAATTCGTTCAAGAAGTACACAGACCTGAAGGCCCAGACCCATCTCGACGACATGGAGGCTGGGATGGAGAGTGTAAACCTCGATACATTCTTCGAAGATGTCGAAAATGTCAAGGAAGACATGAGAGGTGTGGAGAAGCTTTACAAGAGATTACAGGAATCTAATGAAGAAAGCAAAACCATCCACAATGCCAAGACCATGAAGGAGCTTCGAGCAAGAATGGATTCCAATGTTGAACAGGTCTTGAAAAAGGTCAAGATCATCAAGAGGAATCTCGAGGCGCTTGAACGATCCAATGCTTCTCATCGGAATCTTCCTGGATGCGGACCCGGATCCTCTGCAGATCGCACTAGAACATCTGTGGTTAATGGACTAGGGAAGAAGCTTAAGGATATGATGGATGACTTTCAGGGGCTACGGGAAAAGATTACAGCCGAGTATAAGGAGACGGTGGAACGCAGGTACTTCACCATTACAGGAGAACAAGCAGATGAACACATGATTGAGAATTTGATATCAAGCGGAGAGAGCGAGACTTTCCTACAAAAGGCTATTCAGGATCAAGGTCGTGGTCAGATTCTGGACACCATTTTAGAAATTCAAGAACGTCATGATTCTGTTAAGGAGATTGAGAAGAACCTGATTGAGCTTCATCAGGTATTTTTAGACATGGCTGCCTTGGTGGAGGCTCAGGGACAGCAGCTGAATGATATTGAGAGCCACGTGGTGCATGCTAATTCGTTTGTTAGACGGGGAACAGATCAACTTCATGTAGCTAAGGAGTATCAGAAGAACTCAAGGAAGTGGACTTGTTATGCCATAATTCTTGGTGCTTGTATCATCATCTTCCTTGTTCTTCCCATTTTACCAGCTCTTATGCCTCATTTTTGGTAAAAATCTAAACAGGGAAGGTTTATCTTTGAAATTAGTGAAATGGGATTTCTTGATTTAAGTCGGATCTTTTTAGGAATTCAGATACGTTTGGTTTTCCTGACATTCATGTTCATCACAAGAAAGAAACTGAGATAACACAAATGTAAATTATAAAAAAAATGGGAGTTTTCATTCATATTTTTCTTCTTCGAAATAGACAGAGGAGCGATTCTAACAGTTTTCCTTTCCTGTACATCCAATTAACAGAAATGTAGACGCCATTTGTAGTTGTTGTCAAAGGCAATGGCACATTGCTGCAGAATTGATAGGTTTTTGGAGTATGATGAGGCAAGCAAGAAATATTATGAGTCAGGACTACAAGGGGTTTTTATCTCGACTGGTGATCTTCTCCAGTTGTAACCGGTTTTGGGAAAAACCGGTTACAACCCTGTGGTCACCACATGCCCTTTCTTACAACCCTTAACTATGGTTAAGATTCACCTATCCCTAGGGTTCACCCACCTCTCTTTGGTTTTTAGAAAAAATATTTTTTAAAAATTAACTCGGGGAGTTGGTAAATTTTAATCACAGTTAACATAAATTTTTATTTTTATTTTCTAAGAACCAAGAAGAGGTGGATGACCCTAAGAGGTGAGTGAATCTTAACCATAGTTAAGAGGTGTCAAATGAGACATGTGGCCACCTCAGGGGTGTAACCGGTTTTTGTAAAACCGGTTACAACTGAGAAGAATACGTCCCTTTTATCTCCCTTGCAGGGTTCGAGGGCGTAACCCCGAGAAAATTTTGAGGGCTAGGTTCATATTCATAGGCAATCTCGTCTGTACGGTTCATAAATATCATACCGTTGTTATTTCTACTATTTTAAGTTAGACTCAGTATTTATAGTTGTTTTAGGGTTAATGCAAAATCAGAAAGAGAAGAAATGGGATTCTCTTGTAGATAGAAAAGAAGGGGAAGGTTATTAAGTTTTAGAGGCGTGCTTTTCCTACTCTCGGTCAAACTTTACTCTCAGCCTCCACCAACCACCTATCTATTTTCAAATCAGTTATGGTGGTTAAAGCACTCTCTCTCATCAAGAATGGACAAGTGGTTAGTAGAGACTGAGAGTAGAGTTTGACTAAGATTAGGGCTAGCATTTCTCTAAGTTTTATTCTCTTGGATTCAGAAATAGTGAATCTGCGTGAACGTAGCCCACATTGGGTGTACCACGTATATCGTTGTGTTTTTGTTCTTTGATTTTATTATTCTGTTTTATTTTTGATTTTGCATCCCACCAAAAGGCGTTATTCACAAGAAGGATATGGTCAAAAAAATAGGGAAAGTAAGATTGCATCCAAATTCCAGAGAGTAGAAACGATATCAGAGCATGCGGGCACCCATTCATGGAAGGAAATTGCATCTCTCTGCTTTACTTTGTTTTCTTATTTTTCTGTTGGGTGATTAGAACCCAAAATCTAACAGTTGCAAGACAGAGCGGCTCGACCCGACCCGGGACTAGAATTTCTTCATGTAAGAGAAATGCAAGGCTTTCACCCAATTTCACAGAATGTGTAAACACTAGGATGATCCTGTAAGAGCATGTCTGATAGAGACATTTAGTTCTCATCACTGGGCCCAACTCCTCATATTTCACAAAACCCCACCAGAGCACTTTTTATAGACCTTGGTTTTTCATCATCGAACCTGCCTTCGCTCAATTGGGAATTTTAGCGCATATCTTGCAGATGAATCATGATTAATCTGCATCTCTCAAATGCATATTAAACATTGGGGCATGTTTGTTTGACGAGAAAGTGGTTGAAAGAAAATAAAAAAAACTTAAATTTTCTTGCAAAACATTTATGGAGGAAGTTTTTGAGAAAAGTTTGTCACTATTGAGAAAGTGCAAGAAAATGAATGTGTTTCTTGCACACCCAATCGTAAGAAAAGTGTAAGAAAACCCACTTTTCTTTTACTTTCCCTTACTTTCTTGTCATAAGAACCCACCCTTAAGCTGTTGAATAATATCCTCAACAAACATCCTTAACATTTGATGTTAAAGCTGTTGTAAGGTTTCTTCCCCTCGAAAGGCCACAACCATTCAAATATCTTAAGTATATCTTGATTAGATGACGATTACCATCCAATCTGCAGAACTTTACTGAATTTTTTCAACCATTTGCGATTTTACTGATCATCAAACAGACAGATATATCAGATATATAGGATCACCCAACTGGGTGAAATTTTGGCCTGCAAGATCTCTAGGAACACAACCTAGAAGTATACCCATGCATACCTCCCTGTCATGGGAATCAAACATCTCAGCAATAATTGGTTCCTAAAGATGCCCTGTTCTGATTAAAGTAAATATTTGGTTCTTCTCTCAAACTTACCTCCATGTCAGATAATGTTCAAAAGCCTAGGCATGTATATAACTTAATACCAAATTAACTTGGTTCCTCTTTTTTTTCATTAACTTGGTTCCCCCTTCTTTCTTTTTCTTTTTTCTGGTGTTCAACTGAAGAGGAAGCACCTTATGTTAAGCTTACTGTTGAAGGAGCAACCTGTCTTTGAAATTTGCTAAATTTGCTGGAAGGACTGAAGTTAATGAATGATTAAATATCCTGTCATCAGAAGTTGGCCACATTGCATTATGTTTGATACCAGCCCTACTTGCATCACGGTTGGTAAACCTTTCCGCAGTACTACTGCAATACATAAAACTAGCAGAATCATGACTTCTGTTTTCCTCACAATCAGAAGCAAATTGGCACTTCTTTATGTGGAGGATCATCAGTAATCACTTTTATCTGTTATCAAACTAAACGGACTATTAAGGTACAATCTGGGCGGGGATTAAAGTCGGTGCTGAGTTCAAACTATATTCCAGAACTGGTGGGTTTCAAAATAACTAATCCATCCTTTCAATCATTGAAATTGGTTTATGCTGATTTTGATGTCTAAATAAATGGGCAATGGTATGTAGGGCAACTACCTTATGCTTTTACTGAGGCAATACCCACACTTGAATTCATTTTAAGGTTTTTACCAGACTGCATATAAGAAACCCATCTTCAGACTGCATTTAAGAAACCCATCTTTCAACCAGTGGAGTCAAAGCGTCCAGGTAATGCCTAGGCGATAGGGGGGTGGGGGGGTTCCCTACACAAGGCAATACTCAGGAGACCAAAATTGACTTTTTTTTGTTTGATTTATATAAGATCTAGTAAGTGCCTGCCTAGATCATGATCTAGGCAATGGGGTCCTAGCTAAGCCTGACCTATGAGACATTTTAACTACACTGCTTTCAACTTGCTCCATTTCCCAAAAAAAAAGGCCGGAACAAGGGGATAACCTTCTTACAATGATATGTCAGAGAAATTTCATGAGAGGTCACTCATCTGTTGTTACTGAAGAAAGAAAGCAGCACAAGAAAGAGATACAAGGATCATATAAACCTTGCTTCAGAAAATGTTGTGAAAATCTTTAATCCACAATCACAAACTAAAAAAGAAAAGCCCAAGATTTAAGGCATGCTATGTGCGTAAAAAGGTTTTGCCACTCTACTGAGTAGATTGTCTGGCTTAAAGTTGCCTTCATGATAGGGTCTTAATCTCTTCCACATTTTAACATTGTCACGAGCCAGAAAGAAAAATCCAAATTCGTAAGTGGTTCTTGAGAGAATGGGGTATGCAAATTCAGTGAACTACAAGTAAAGTTTATTAGTTAATGGAAGATAACGAAATGGAAGCATGAATGTAGTTCAAATGGGTTGAAAACCATCAATATGTCAGCACTCAGCAGGAATACATGCGTAGAATAAGGAAATTCAATCAGTGAACCTCTAATAGCTGTATTGGCACAAAATGATTGGAAAACATAATTTCGCTCATAGAAAAGAAAAGAAAAGAACTGAGACTGGTTTAAGAATTTCATCCAAAACAATGCTTGGAGTGGCAGTAAGGTTGCAGGCTTCTTAATAAACTCAGAGCTCTTCGGCCTTTTTTACAGCTTGGGTATTTCATTCCCCAACTAACTATTCGACATTTTTTTGGTATTCTTCCTCTTATGCTTATCAAAGAATAGAAGTCTTATTCCGATAAAATTGCAGTTACTTATAAGAATAATTAACAAAAAAGATTGAGGCATGGGAAGCAGTGCATGCTGCTACAAGTAATCAACCTGACAGCCATGGTGTGCATCATTTTGAATTTAAAACCAGAGATTATATTGATGTAGCATTGTTGACCATTACCAATTTGACAAAGCAATTTATTTTTTAAGTACAATTGGTCTTCTAAATACTTTTGTCGCTAATTAAGGGGTGTGTGGACTCCCAAGTTGAGAAGGGGGCTGAATGACTGGGAAATTAATGATTATTGTCGTTTGTTGACCCATCTGGTTCTCATTCAGCCAAACAACCCTAGAGACTGTAGACTTAGGTCCAGGACAGCAAAGACTGCTTACAGTGAAATCTTTCCTCCGGTTTTCCTAGAGTGCCCCAGCTTCCCCTTTCCTCATCACTTTTTCCATCAAAGATAGCATTCTTCCTTCGAACATCATCCCAAGACTAAATTCTTACGATCGACCATCAAAAAAATAGAGGGTAGATAATGACAAACATATGCTCTCTTTTTCTGTTTCTTTTTTTTATAAAGTAATGACAAACATATGCTTTTTGTGTTTGTCTTAAGAGGAGATGATAGATCACCTTCTGGTTCTTTTAGCTATGTGAGATGGATTTGGTGAAATTTTTTAGCCCCTATTGGCACGGAGTGGGTATTTACTTTGCTTTCAGCACACCTTATCCAGCTGGGTCGTGCACAGCCTTGGGAGTGTTCAAGGGAGACATTTAGCATATGCTCCCGGGTACTATTTGTTGGAGCATTTGGAAGAAAAAAATAAAAAGGTTTTTTGAAAACAACCTCCTTTTAGAGAGAAAAATCTGGTTGAAAAGATTATACCTGGTGTTGTTCTGGTATTTCATTAGGAAGGAAGAAGAAAACTCATTCTTGTCAGCTCTGTACCATGCTGATGATGGGGTTTATTTTTTGTTTTGTGCTTTCAAGGTTGGGTTGGGTATCGTTGCGGGTCATTGGCATGTAGTAGGTTTTTGTTGGGTGTCTTGGCATGTAGTATGGTTTTGTGTGTGTGTGTCTTGGGCATGCCATTCTTGTTTTCATTTTCTTGACTGTTGCCTCATGTTCATTGATCGGTGAACATTTGTCTGCAAGTATTTCCTCTTTATTGTATTTTCTCTATTACCAATAAAAGACATAAACATAAAATTGTCTTTCATGATCGGCAGCAAAGATCAGTTTAGATATCCACAAGTTACTCAAGAAATGTATAACTAGTTATAAGAACAGTGAGCCATCACAAAGGTTCTTCCAGCAAATACAACACACTACATCAAAGTAAAACACAAAACAAATGTCTTCACTTATTTACAAACTTACCCAAATCACTCATGAACCAGCACTGGGCAACGCCGCCATGAAAGAGTTGTAAGAGGACTCAAGGTCAAAGTGAAGCTGTCTAGACTGCTGCTCCGTCAACTCGTCCGCAGCACCCATCTTTGCCAACCTCGCAATCCACTCTTTCATCTTCGTCCTCCCCTCAAATTCACTCGGCAATATACTAAGCTTATTGAGGGATGCCGAGAGATCAGAGAGCAATGGGTGGACCTGATCAACAGCAACCATATTCAGCTTCAACGAATCCATTGCTGTAATAAAGTTCTGCACGCACTCGGCCACAACGGCTGCCGATGTGGTAGATGATGCAACAGACGCTGCCCGATGCTCTATAGTGGCCGGGACACCAGATGTAACGAGGCGGTTGAGGGCAGCAGGGCAGTCCATTTTGTAGGTTTCTACAAAGCGTTCGACACTGGGGACGGTATCCTTGAGAGAGGAAGCTAATGTTCTAAATTGGGCAATAAGTTTCAGGCATTCGGGCTCGTACTGGGCAGAGGAAATGACGTCGCGAACATAGGCTTTCTCGAGCTTCTCTGTGGCCTTGATAATGGCATATAGGTCGGCGAAGTTTTCATACATTTCCCTCTCACGCTTGTCATTCCAGAGCTTCACTTCCATTATAGTAAGTTTATGTTTGATTTTGGGGATTTAATTAATCTGTGTTGCCTTCTGTTTAATCTTTTTGCTCCTTAGATGGAATGGAGAAGAGAACATGACACGCGCAAAGGGCACCTTGTTCACTGAAAAACAATCAAGGGAAAATGACAGTAAGCAAAATTATTGGTGAATTTCAGTATTTTTTTTTAAAATCTCTTTGCTTTTTCAAAGAAGAGAGTGATTGAAAGATTAGAAACGGAATAGATATTCAAAGTTCGGAATTTAAGAGAAGAATACAAGATGGAATTTTTGGTGAACAGAGAAGAAACTAGGAATCATAAACTCCACAAAAATCCTGGCTTGGCGATATCTGAATCGATTGAAATAGATAGAAAGACATACATAAATTCTCCTAATAAGAACAAACAAATCAGAATAGTGCAATCGGTAGAAAATAAAGAACAAAAAAAGGAATTTTAGGGTTGAGTTGGGGAACCAAAAGAGGGAAAACGAAACCCTAATTTCTGTATTGAAGTATTAAAATTTCTGAAAAATCCTACAGAAACCCTAAAGTGTTGAGAAATTTCTAAAAATCAAAACCTATCTCTCTATCTGAATTTTATAAATATACAAAATAAAAGGAAATCATAGAGGTAAATTAGAAAAGAAAAGAGAGAGAGCACTTACGAATGTTGAAACGAAGCTTTGGATATTCTGATGTTTTTTGCAATCAAGAAGAAAGCAGAAGATGTAGAGAGAGAGAGAGAGAGAGAGATTGCGTGTGGATGCACCCGAACCGCGTACGGTAGCAAGTAGCTACAAGTAGAAAGACCCAAAGGTCCCAAACCCTTCAACTACTATGTGGCGGCTCATCATCACAGTTCATGGGCCTCCACTTCTACACACCAATTCGTGGAAACATTATAGATCTTAACCATCGATCGGAATTAGATGTCCGAGTTCAAGAAAAGTAAAAGGTCGGCAGCTCCTCCTAGGTTCTCTCATGATTGGCCCTATAGTTTCGCTTTGTTGTAAAAAAAAATAAAAATACTTACCTTTTAAAAGTCTTTTTCTGAATGCGCCACTCACATATGATGGAGTTTACCCATGTGAATTTTTTTTCATTTTATTCAAATCATTTGAAATAAAGATATTTGTGTCCCCTCTATTCTTCCTTAACTATGGAGAGCTCATTTCGTTCCTTATCAATAGTGGAGCTCCTTTGTTGATGAAGAACAGTTCCCAAATTTTTTATTATCTATCGTTTCGACTAAAATTTCAATAAGAGAGTTTTATTTCTCTAAACTACTAATCACGACTATAAGAGAACGAAATTAATAGTGAAAAACACTCATTTTCGAGATCTTATGTATTTTTTTAAAAATTAGTTTAACCTAAAGAAAAATGAAAAATAATCATGACATTTACGATTTTAAAACTTAAATCTCATGTTAGATGGATTTACATGTATTTTCTTTATATTTTTAATGATTTACAGTGTGCGGCCGATACTCAATAAGTCGGGTCGATACTTCGTATCGATACTGGTTGTATTCCAAGGTTAAAGACGACTTGTATTGATATGAGTATTGAGCAAATGTATCGACTATGTGTATCAACTAGGAACGATATATATTGATATTAGTATCAATATTCATCGATATGTATAGATATGATTGAGCAGGTGTATTGACCACATGTATCAACTAGTATCGGTATGTATTGACCATACACGCAAAAAACCTCGTTAAAATCTTGAGTTTTATAGATTTTTTGTAATTTTTTCAAGAAAACTCCTATTAAGTTTGTACTAAAACACTCATTAAAAGAGAAAAAATGAGGAATTTTGCGAGATGGGAAGATGAGGAGAGTAGGAAGCTTTTGCAATCTCATGCACACATATGTAAAACCCTCATTTCCTCTTATTCTTCTTCTTCTTTAAAACTATTCGTTTAAGTGTTGATAGTAGTAAATGGGTGTTTTCAGACTTTTCATTATTATGAGAAAGTAGTCATAAGGGCATTATGAGAAAGGTTTTAAAAAGGTAGGTAATTTGAAAACAATTGCATACTATGGGGGTAATATAGGAAAAACTCATTCCCTCATCTAGGATCCTTGGGAAGAGGATCAAGTTAGCCCTTACGAACAACTTGATACACTATCTCCCTTTCCTTTGAGCAAAATGGAGTCTGATTCATAGTGATGATATCATTTATCGAAGAATGACTAGTTATCAAATGATAAAACAATCGGGATCAATTTACTTATGATTCTTAGTTGATATTCATAAAAGAATTTAATGAATTATGAGTTCAATAGATCTTGTTTAGTAGAAAGACGGATAGTTTTGCTCATTATCAGATAATCACTTATTCGCAAACATCGTGTGGAACTAATAGTTTTCATTTCTAATCTCATGAAAAATCATTTTCGCTCCAGTTAGCCCTATCTCAAAAGGATATTTTTCCCTAGTTACTCCTCAAATTTGGGTTGTTTCTCAAATACCCAAGTTTTAAAACCTTTCTTTTTTGCCTCTATATTGCCAAGGTATTCCCACATGTGATCTTTCTCTTTTTTGAACATTTTATCCAAACCATTTGATCAAAAGATATTTATGTCCCCTCTGTTCTTTATCAACAACTGAGTCCGCTCCGTTGTAGAAGAGTCCCCAACATTTTATTATCTATCATTTCGACTAGATCTCTGGCAAGAATGATTTGTTCCTATAAAGCAGTAACCATGATTGTGAGGGAACACCATTAACAGAAGAAAGACATCAATTCTTAAGCTTTTTGTACTTTGTTAAAAATAAATTAGTTAAAATCATTATCTGTATGATTAATCTAATGAAAAAATTTAGAAATTTTACATTTATGATTTTAAACCTTAAATTTCATGTTAAATGATTTTACATGTATTTTTTTTTTTAATGTTTTATAGTGTACAGTCGATACTCAAAAAGATTGGATCGATATAGGTTGGATACTTCCTATCGATGTTATGTTCCAAGGTTGAAAATGATATGTCAATACATTTGTCGATAATAATATCGACTTGTATCGATCTAGTATATCGACTGTAACAACATGGTGTATCAACTATGTGTATTGACCCATATCGAGCATGCATGCAAAAATGCCATTTGAAATCAGCATTTTGCATATTTTTCAATTTTTTTTTCAAGATCGCTCCTATTAAATTTGTCATAAAACACCAAAATACTAATCCATTATGCCCTAAATTATAGGGGCTTCAACTTAGTAAAGCCCGACCTTACCTCTTAAGGCTTAAAAATCGGTCCATGTTCAGGCCAATTTGGGCCGGCCGGGCTAGTCCGGCCCATTCACACCCCTAGTAAATAACAAGGCAAAGCCACTTACCCTAGTCAATAACAAGGTGGAGGACGCAATGTTGCAGTAGCCTTTTTTTTTTTTTGGGTTGAATGTTGCAGTAGCCATTACTCTCAAATTGATCAGGAAATGACATCAATGACGCATACCACTTAGCAGACCTCCACTAGCAATGAAAATGAATACGACCCATCACTAAATGCGGTGGTTAAAGAGGCTAATGGGCCATGCACAGATGCATGTTCAGACCTAGACAAAGAGATACGTTTCATTGGAGATTCCAGTTCCATGAATATTTCCAATATAATTTCATGTCTTATATGTAGTTGTGTCTGTTAATAATGACCTTAAAAGGGGTTGATTCGGTTCTTTGAATGATATTCACAAGCATATACGGATATATTTTTTTTTTGGATAAAGCTTTTGAGACCCTCTTAGGGCCCAGACCGGACAATGCTCTAAGAGCAAGGGATTTTAGATCATGTGAAATTGGCTCCACCTGAAATCATGTGCTCTTAGAGCATGATCTTGGTGGTCTCGGCCCTAAGAGGGTCATAGTAGCAAAGTCCTTTTTTTTTTTTTTAAAATGGGAATTGTTTAAAACTCTCGGCCTATTATCGAGAACTGGACCGTTGGATTTTCAATCTAATTGTGTCAAATATTAAGTGGGGCTATCATTTAAAGCTTGTGCAGGCATGGAGCCATTAGATTTTCAATCCACCGGTCCACATAGTAGATACCTAATATTGAGTTTTTTTAATCACTTTCCTTCTTATAATGATACTTTTTTTTTTTTTGTGTGTGATGGAAATTCTTAATAAAGTTAGACCGTCAGTAGTGGTTAGCATGGGTAGTGGAGCCCTTGCTTACTCATACCCGGGTGGGATTAGATCCTTAGACCTCCTCCATTGAAGGCCACACCCCTAACACTCACACAAGAGATGGGGGGTGTAGCAAAAAGGTAGCTCAAAGGTGACAACCATTGCCAGTAAATTTGAATTTGAACGAGAGAACATAAGTGAAACAAACTAGTAAATGTGCTATTTGACCAATTCTGTTGATTTTTTTTTTCATTTTAGAAAAGATTTAGTTTTGGGTAGAGAGCGTATTTGGCAATTGTTAGTCACAATCAATTACAAAGAAAAGAAACAATATAATTATGATCGGTTAAAAGAAGAAAAAAAAAATTATGATTATTATAGATATTAAATATAGTTATATACCCCTTGGGTGTGGCCTAGTGGCCAAATGGACGAACCGTAACCCTAGAGGTCTAGAGGTTGATACCTGATTCCCCTCACTTTCAATTGCATGGGTTGGGGGGGTGGCCAGCACGTGGGATGTAGTCTGAGTCAAAGACCCAGGATGCTTAGGTTTATTTTATATATATATATATATATATATATATATCAATATATTTATAAGTGTTATAAATACTTAAAATATTATTTTGCATTTATTAGATTTGTATTTTTTGGAGTCAAATCCTCTACGATGATAACCAGATTTGGCAAATCCGATTATCACCCCTAGAGGTCGCCACGTGTCTCCTTTGACACCCCTTAACCGTGGGTAAGGTTCCCCCACCCATAGGGTTCACCCACCCATCCTTGGTTTATTTTTTTAATTAAAAAACTGTTTTTAGAGTTTTTTTAATATTAAAAACAGTTTTTAAATTTTTTTTAAAAAAAATATTTAAAAAAAAAAAAAACCAAGGATGGGTGGGTGAACCTTACCCAGGGGTGTCAAAGGAGACACATGGCAATCTTTAGGGGTGATAACCGGATTTGCCAAATATGGTGATAACCGTAGATGATTTGGTTCCATTTTTTTTTCCACTAAAATAGAAAGATTATTAAAATTATGTCCTCAAAATGAACTGTCAAACGCGTATATGTCGTCTCTGTTCCTAAAATGTTCCCAAGAAACGATATCAAATGATAACCGTTTCCAAATTATGCCAAACGGCCCCTAACTAAACTCAGACAGCCACAAAATAGCTTATCTAGAAATTTCAGTCATCTTACTCAATCAAACCCATCAATCTTAGCCAGACTTGCCAAACAAGAATCTTCTCATGGTTGAAGCTTAAAGTTCTTGATGCCGGCATCCATTTTATTCGGTACATTACGTATACCAGCAACATGAAGATGTGATCTGTTTGGCCATATGTGAAGTGAGAGGATCAAAGAGATGCTGATAATCGAAATAAGTGTAACAATCAATAACAACTAGTCTATGTGACTTGACTGAGAGGATCAAGGAAGACTGCTTACTTTATTTTGATTCTTGTCTAAACTTCAAACCTGCAGTGGCTCGCGGATAAGCCAAATACCAAAAGGTAAAAGAAGAGTGCTAGCCTAGGGGCAACAAATCAAATTTTTTTTCCAGACGCAGAGTTGATGCAATACTTAGTGTTGCTACTTTATAACTGGGAAATATGTTTGGCACATGTTGCCATCATATTATGTCTTTGAAAGATTGAGACTAGGGCTAGCATTTTTGAAAGAAAAATTAGACTGACAGGAGGATCTTAATCTTTCATTCTAATTTTTAGAGATGGATAAGGGATCATACCATCCTGGGTATGCAGGGGTGGAGTGAGGGGCCAAGGGGAGCAAGTGACCCTATGAACCTTTTTTTAAAAAAAAATTTATGGTATGTTACATAAATTTTTAACAAGGCAATGCCCAAGGATAAGGGAGACATGAACTTGGTCCTAAACGCATAATAATATTTCATACTGCATAATATTCTTCACAAATCCATCATCAATTAATAACATTATAATTAAACTTTAAAATACTAATTCTCTTACTTTGGGATGATGAGTACACATTGGTAGTTTATAAATATTACATACACGCCCAAATTCCCTTTGCCCCCCTTTCCTTTCACAAGAAAGTGACGGTTTAAAAAAAAAAAACCCCCACTTTACTCGTGGATGAGAAATTCGAGTTTTCATAAGAAAACAATTCATGACCAATGTTACTTTTCTTACACTTTCATTGATATCTTCTCACAACCAAAAACTGGATTCATTTGCTAAAAGAGAAAATGATAGATTTAAATAGATTAAAAAAATAATCTAAGATACAAGTAATCACGAATTATATCACTTGTAACTTCAACATTGACAATTCAAGAAGTTACATTTTTCATGCACTCTTTCATTTAACTTTCTTGCAAACAACACATCCGCGTAATAAGGAAATAACACTCTTACAAAATGGAATGATTTTCTTTTAACATCGTGTTCTTTTTGCAAGAATTAGAGGCAAAATTGATAATTCCGGGAAATTTACCGTTTTGATGTTTTTCTTTTGTTTAGAGTTCTCATAATTTCAATTACCAGTTTTTAATTCTCACCCTAAAAGAGTGATTCCAATTTTCATGCATGTGAAAAACAAAATGAATAAACTTCAATAATTAAGATAACCATTTAGGGCTCCCCGAACGTCATGTTGTCTTTTATAATCTCTTTTTTATTTTCTTTACTCTTGTACCATGATGCTTACTCAAAGGTAACTATTGATCCCAAAATCTCGAACTGATAGAAAGGGCACAATCTAAGTATTTATAGCCTAAATCGTAACATCCCCGTCTAAAAATATCCCGTATGAAGATATTGCACATAGCACAGACACGGTTGAAACACTCGGAGTAAAAAATATTTCATCTACCTATACATGTGGTCTTTCCCTTATGTAAATGATGACTTGTACCAAGAAAATATAAAAACTTATAATAATTCTCCTTAATTTAATCATTTACAGAACTTTACTGTAAATTACTGATAACATCTGTACATAGAAATTCACATTAAAATAACCAGAAAAGTCAAGCAGACTTAGTAACTGAATCACTAATGTTCTAAAGGAAGAAAAAAAAAAATAAGCTATATGTTTTCATAAAAAAAATTTCACTACCCATAATGGGTTCCACGACTAACCATCTCCTGGAATTGATTCAAAGACTCTTGTCTCTGCAACCTCATTTCTTCATTGAATTTCTTTATGAACGATTCAACTCGCCTGTTCAGCTCGTCTTGACTCAGTGAGGGATCCTTACGAAGCTTTCCTGGGCTGGGCGACAGCGATAAGCGTGGTGGGACCCTGTTGTTGCTATGGTCCTTGTACGTCTCTGATTTCTTCACCATCTGATGTGATTGCTCTTGTGGGACCCTGTTGTTGTGGCGACCGTGCGTCTCCCACGTGTCCGACTTCTTCAGGTGCCTAGCCAATGGCATCGCTCGACCCTCCGTTATCGTTTTCCATGTACTTTCCAGTGTGTCGTTTCGTTTCGGCTTCGCTATCCCCAAGGACTTTCCAGCTAAAAAAATTTTATTAAAGAAAATGACATCAAAATTATGCAATGACTATTCTGCCCTTCTGTTTCTCACTTTTACCCAAAAAGGAGAAACACTGTAATAAATAATAATCACTTTCTCGAGCAGACAACTTTCTCTCGGGCGAAAAGTCTATATAAAAGAGATAGGGGTATTTCGGACTTTTCAAATAATTTTCTGACCTTTTCCAGAAATACATAGAAAACTCATACGCAAGGTATCGACGGAATATTATTCCGGCGAAATTCCGTCGTCGTATCAGAGTTGCAGCTGAAATTATCGGAAAATAAACGCGATATATTGATTTTCTCATAAGTGATAATGACGAGAAAAACAAACAGATATGAGAACAAGAAGCCGGCCTATATAATCGGATCTCAATCGTCGCCGGACTACTGGCGACACCGCCGGAGGAATTTACGATTCAATTAAAGTCAACAGATAATCTAGAAAGTTTTAAAACACTTTTGCTAACATGCGCAACATTTAATCTAAAAAATCTTGAAAACATGTTTGCTAACATGCGCCCGGAGACTTCGGCGCACACTAGACTTCTCCCAAAATCTTACTTTCACGCTTGTGTTATACTATACTGTACTTTAGAGAGAGAGAGAGAGATATGTACCTTCAGGACTGGCTTTAACAAATCGCCGGTGACCGAACCTGACGGAAACCAGTGGTTTCTCAGTCGGAAACGAATTCTCCGTCGGAAAATCAACAGGCCTTCTCTTTGGCGGCATCCAAGCTGACCTCGAGATAACAAAATCATCATCCTCATCCTCCTGATCTGAAGCATTCATCATCGACTTCACCTCAAACACCCTAGCTTCCATCTCTCCACACTCCACCGGATTCTTCAAAACGCCGTCGTCGTACCTCGTCGTAACAGCAAGTTCAGTCCGTGCATCAATTGGAATCTTCACCAGGGGTACCGTCTCCGTCAGTTCATCGACCTTCTGCTGGAACTTCGAAGACATAACGATGGTGATGATGATTCCATTAATGACAACATACAGGTAAGGAGGTCTGAGACACGTTAGAACAAAGCTCCAGATCAGAGGAACTTCAGAGACTGCAAACTCTAGCACCACCGGAACAGAGAGCTTCAGAATCACAGCCATGGATAAAACACCAATCGAAATAAATAATACTTTAAGAGAGAGAATCCAGTTTGTTGAGCTCCGAGAGAGGATCGCCATTTTTTCCGATGAAATGAGATCGAAATCCGTCGAGTTCTTACCTTTTTTTTTTCCCGGTAGGGGGATGTGGGAGTAAAGCAAGGTGGTATATATAAGCAGTGGTGGACCCGTTTCGTGATGAAATTTAGACCGTCGGATGTAGAAAAGGTTTGTTAGATGGTTAAGTGAAGGAAGTGTGGGTTTCCTTACTCGTGTCCCCAAGGAGCCCATCCTGCCGCTTTAAGTATATCCGTGTAGTGGCCCACAAGAATATCGTTTCCACGTATGCAAAAGAAAAAGTGATAATTTAAAGGCACCTATTCCTCTCCAGTTGTAACCGGAGGTGGCCACATGTCCCTTTTGAGACCTCTTAACTATGGTTAAGATTCACTCACCTCATAAAGTTCACCCACCTATCCTTGGTTTTTTAAAAAAAAATTAAAAAAATTTGTTAACCGTAGTTAAAGTTTACCAACTCCTAAGGTTAATTTATTTTAAATATTTTTTCTAAAAACCAAATATAGGTGGGTGAATCCTAAGGGTAGATGAATCTTAACCACAATTAAGAGGTGCATAAAGGGTCATTTGGTGACCATAGGGGAGTAATCGGTTTTGTCAAAAACCGGTTACAACTGGAGAAGATCACCAATCTAATTTAAACCTTTTTTTTTTTTTAATGATTTAGCTACTTTAGTATGATTAAATCATTCCTACAACCTCGCTAAAATAATTCAAAAGTTATTTTAATGAGCTAAAGTATTTGAAAAAAAAAAATTTTTAAAGGCTTACAAAGGATCTCCACCGGTCTCTTCAAAATAACCTTTTATATTTGATGATCCAAAATACTAAAAAAATGCTTTAAAAGTCTCCACCAGCCTCTTCAATATAACCATTCCTAATAGCCTCATCATATTTTACTCACCAAAATAACCAAAACTTACATTTTCCTATTTTGGCTATCCATTTTTCTAAAACACTCCAAATAACCTCATTAAAATAACTAAAACTCACATTATTTTATTATTTGTATAAAAATAGTATGGAAAGGAAAATCTTTATTGTGTGAGACCACAGTAAAGGAAGGGAGTGTACAGTACTCACCAAAACTGAAATAGTTATTTTGAAGAATTTTGAAGAGGCCGGTGGATACCATTTTAAAGCATTTTTTTTTAGTACTTTGACTCACCAAAATAACTTTTTGGTGAAACTGCTAGGAAGTTAGCTTGGGATTTGAGCTTTTGTGACTAATCATCCGGGAGATTGGATCTCAAGATCTCTCTCAACACTGAGACCACACCCCACTATTGCACAAGAGGGAGGGTGTTAAACCTATTTAACCTTTAGAATTAATAGTTACATTACCAAAACATAAAAAAATGGTGGGGTATGTCCTCTCTCAACATATGAATTATCAGCGGTGGGGTATGACCTCTCTCAACATATGAATCATGTGGTGGAGTATGACCTCTCTCAACATAGGGATCTCGGGATCAAATCTCCCTATTGATGAGTTTTAAGAGCTCCAATCGTCAGGCTAACCACTAAACCCCGTACCAACATTGGTAAATATTATCAAAACATAAAAAAAAATAAACTTTAATAGTTAATGAATTTTAACCATAGTTAAGGAATATTAAAATGGACACGTATAGACATGTTGGATGCAACTGTCCTAGGAGTTCGGTTACAACTAACAAAATTTTGAGTCTTTAAATATAAATCAGGTATGAGTTTAGGTTAGTTTTTATTTTTTTTATTTTTGTATCCGAGTATAGCTTTGTTAGCCTCCTAACTCAGCTGCAAATGACAAGAACACTTAAAAAATAATATTTCTTTTGCTTTTTAAAATTATAGTTATGTTCTTGTAAATGACAATCAAACTGTTTTGGGAAAAAAAAAAAAACAGCCTAATCCAAGTGACAATTTTTTTATTTTTTTTTTGCACAGACTAATTCAAGTGGCCTTTGTTGGATTTATTTTAAATTTGTGATACAAATTCTACTGTCTTTTAAAAATTTAATGTTATAATAGTTTTTCTATTTTAAATGATTTTTAATTTTGTGTAACTGATTTCATTAGTGGTTTTTGATATAGGTTATTAATGTTCATTATCATCATAAGGAGAAATCTCAATTATAAAAGGGGTCTCACCTGTAAGGTTTCTTGTAGAAAAGGTTTCATTTCTAAGGTTTCTTGTAGAGAAAATAGTAAAGTATTTTCAATCTTCTATCTTGTTTTTGAGTTAAGTTTTCTTTTGAGTTAAGTGTCATATTAGAAGTTCATTAGTGAGTCTAATTGGAGAGTGTACGCTATTAGACCGTGACGGTTAAATTATGGAGATCGGCTGTCATAACTCATTTGCATCAAGGGAGATATTCCAAGAATGACGAAATTGGTCTTAAGGATAACAATTTTAGTATCGTGCCTCGGTCAAAATTCTAATCAATAATTAGTTTCTTTATTTCTTGTATTTTCTGAATTTTGTTAAATTGATATTGACAAATGTTTTTGTCTTATATACATTCTTTAAGTTTCATTTTCATATTTGTTAGCATGTTTAATAATCTCTAATTTTATACAACAGTATTTTCATTGCGTTGTGTTTGCCCTCAATTCGATCAGAGGATCAAAATGATTATGAAATGTGAATAGCAAACTTATGGCATAATCTGCTTTGATTATTGAGAATCATGCTTGTATGACCTTTCATGATCAACAAACTTGAATAGTAAATCTTATGATTCTTGCTGCAAAATAAATAGCATATGTACTCTTGACCACTAAACCAATTTCTAATTGGACTTACATCTGTCTTTAATTGTGACAACTTTTTTTAAAAAAAAAAATTTTAAGAGAAATAAGTAGAAGAATAAAAAAAAAAAATGAGTGTACATCTACAATTGATTTTCCTAAAAAATAATCAAAGAGGGAGGTTAGAAACCTACTTGATTCAAGGAGTAAGTTTTATAATGCCTTATTGTTTGAAGTTTTAGGGGTATGGCTTTAAGTCTTTCTTTGATGTAATTGACGTTTTAATAAACTACGAGGGAGCCTAACCCCATCCCTCATAGGGTGATTTAAAAAAAACTGATTCAATGACTTAATTTTACTAAATGCTATGACAATTGGAATGAATTTAGGAAACTCGATAGATATGCTTTTCATTTTTTCTACAACATCATTTAATATGTCGTCAAAGTTAGTGATTGATGAATTGAAATCTAGCTTATCACATCACTAGGACTTCGTTCTTTTAGTGAAACTTTTAAAGTTCAGAACTTTCATTGTTTCATGCTTAATTTTACTTGATGTCTAGAACTATATTATTTCATAAAGTGCAAAAGTTTTACAAATATGGAACTTTCAAGTTCCACCAAAATTTTTAGATTTTTTAACTTCTGAAGATGCAGAACTAAAAATTAAATTGAACTAGATAATTTGAGATACCATAAACTAAAAGGGTTAGAAACCCTCTCCCCTCTTCATAGACTCTTGCCTTTTGTTCCAAAATATTAAAGTTCTGGACTTTTAAAGTTTCACCAAAAGAATGGAGCTTAGTGGAAATTTCATTCCCTGGACTTAATCTATGACCAACCTCATGAGAAGGAGTTGTGATCATATCCAATTACGCCGAACTCCATGAGAGGAGCATATACCATCAAAACAAAAGCAAAAGAAGACACCATGGGCTATTCCCAATGGTTGTGCATCTCCATTTGTGGAGGGTGATTCGGGTTCAAGCCTTGGTGTGGTCGTTGAGTGCCCACCATAAGTACTAACCTCTAACCTAGATAAACGATTAGGCCTTACCGGAAAAAAAAAAAAAAAGCAAAAGAAAACTATAGATAAATTGAAGAATTGTAAGCATACTCACATTTTCATACTATCATCCCTTATGAATAATAAAACAAAGGCTAATGCTTTGTCCACTTTCCTTGTTTTATACAAGAAAGTCCAACCAAAAAAAAAAAATTATATACAAGAAGGTAAAAAAAATGTTGAAGTTATTTTTTTAGGAGCCCACCATTTTTTGTTAAAAAAGAAGGGTAAATTAGATGAGAAGAAAGTAGACCTAGCATTATCTTAAAACAAATTAGAAAATAATCCTCTCATCGCGAGATGCCGCGACGAGGGATTTTTTTTGCCATGTGTCTCTTTTAAAAAAATCATTTTAAGTGTGGTTAAGATTCACTAACACTTAGAATTTATAATTTTATCCTTAGTATTTAGCAAAAATCATAATTAAAAATATTTATAATAGTTAAAAAAATGTAACTTTAATTAAAAAGGACAATTAGCCAGAGAAATGGGGCCGAGACGCTACCCCTTGCGACACCACGCAAGGAGCGAACTATTGCTCAAACAAATGACCTTGTGGGGCCATAAATGACTTCTACAGCAAAGAAAAAAGAAAGTTTTATGGGAAGTGATTTAAAACTCTCTCGATAGTAGGTAATATCGGGAGTTGGACCGTTGGATTGGAAATTCAACGACTTTAAGCATTACATGCTTTAAATGGTGGGGTCACTTAATGCTTGACACCGTTGGATCTTCAATCCAATCCAAGGGTCCAGCTCTCTATACTACCTACTACCTCAGAGTTTTAAATCACCTTCCTTGTTTTATTATCAAAAAGCATGAGTATGTTAATTTTTTGAATTATGAGAATAGATATGTTTTTTTGGGGGTTGTCTGAGAGGCTGAGAGTAGATCATATGCTTGATAACCATTATTATTCAATCTATGCTTGGGACATTATTGTTATTTCTAAGGGATTTCTTTCCATGCAGAGCTCTGCATGTGCGGAGCTCCCCTTTTACACTGCTCAGGGGCAAATGTGTAATAATTACACATTTGCCCCTGAACAGTGTAAAAGGGGAGCTCCGCATCATATTTAAACTGTATTTCTAATACTAATCTTTCATTTCATGATTTTAGTTTTCTTTTCCTAAAGAATTTTAGTTGTTATTTTTAATCACTTTCCTTTCCTTTCCTAAAAGAGGGGTTAGTTGGAAGTAGCCTCTCTAGAGAATCTAAACATGCATAAGCCCTACAAGTTTAATACAGCATAATGGGGTTGGACAAAGTGTCAGAATATTAGAATTTTTAAAATGAGCCACATTTCTCAACGGTCTTATTATTGACCGTTACATGCGGAGGCTGTAGCAGGATCCCAAATCGCCGGCCCCATGGGTGCGGAGGCTTGGGGCTTTCTCACATGCCCAGCAGCCAAGTGGGTGCACCCTTAGCCGACCATCCTTTGAGAAAGGTATTAAAAAGGGGGTTTTCTCTTCTAAAGCCAACTTGTAAAGAAAGTGTGAAAGCTTTAGTTTCTTGTCAAAGCCACATGAGACTTCTACGTCTCACGTGAAGACCCGGGCGAGTCATGCGGTATGGACCCAGCTCATATCATGGCCCTTCTAGTTCAAAAGGGCCGCCCAAGCCCGTAAGCCCGTGGTGGGCATCAATATTCCCAATGCAATTACTTTTCAAAGGGTGCATGGAAAAGTAAATTATAAGATGTTTGGCTACAATTTAAAAAGAAAAAAAATGCTGGGTAATTTTGTGCAGAGGAATGCTACCCCATACTCTCGGTCACTGTTATCAAAATTGGACCGGACCAGCCGGTCGAAACGGGAATCGGTCCCTTCGTCGGTTCCCAAAATCGGAACTCTTTAAGATAATATCGGGGAAAAATGAAAAAAATTATTATTTTTTTATACAAAAAGTACACGGTCAAACCGGGAACCTACCACTCTGCCGGTTTGATGCCCGGTCCGGTTATGAAAATAGTGCTCTCAGTCAACCTCTACTCTCAACCTCCATCAATCACATGTCCACTTTGCAATGATTAAAGCACTCTCTCTCTCTCTCTCTTACAAAATGGAAAGTGGTTGATGAAAACTGAGAGTAGGAGTTGACTGAGAGTAGGGCTAACACTCCTCTTTTGTCAATGGAAGAACAATTCTCAAATTGAGTGCTAACCTCATTAGCAAATTTTAAACCTCTCAATGGCAATGCAACACCTAATGTTGCTGCCCCTTTAACATGTCAAGAAAATAATTTATTTCCTACAAAAAAGTTGTACTCAATCGGTTCTAAAGGTAGCAAAGAAAAGTAGCTACTCGTGATGCAACTATGGTAAGAGTTTGGAAGTTTGTGTATGGACTAGCATTTCGTCTCTTCTCGTGTTTTTGGATCAGACTAGTGCAGTGAGTGTAGGCACAATCACATGATTAGGTCTCCAAGCCTAAGTTAGGCGAAACACTCTAATTGCGACACAACATTTGAATTAGTCAATTGATAGCGATTGGCAGTCCCAATAAAAATAAGATTACTAGGAATAAAATTATGCAACCTCTTCTAAACGTTAACTAACGAGGCGGTTTTGTACATAAAACACGTATTAACGTAGTTTAAGATCATGATCCCCCAAAGTCAAATGAGCTGAGATAATCAACTCATATGGCCCATATAGTTCATGTCGTATGATAGTAACAAACTCGATCGAGCAGTTTGAAATTATGTTACAACTTCAGCAAGATCTATCAATTAATGCTCCCTCGGATAGCCAGAACCGACCAGTCATTATAGATAAGACTATGTCATATGCCATAGTTCTGCAATTTATGGGTCACATATGTAACAAAAATGAAGGTGGATGAACACGACTGGAGTTAGACATTAAAACGTCTTGATTAATTATGACCTAAACCATAACTAAAATCAACCCATATTATGCCCAAAGATAAATGAATAGAAGTTTGATTATTCCTTTTGGTTGGAGAAAGTTTGATAATTCTTTTTTGTCCTCGCACTTGCTAGTCCTATTCTCAAGCATTTTTTACTCTCAACCAAAAATCAACACCTACTAAAGCAAGAAAAAATAGTTGATTTTGGCTTAAAGTAAGGACATATGTTGATTTTTGGCTCAGAGTATGAAATGCTTGAGAGTAGGGTAGCACGTCTCTTTTGTCCAACCAATGGTAAGAAAGTAGTAGTTTTGGCTTGAAATTGGAAGGAAAGGATTAAAAAAAAGGCTTGGCAATCGTTCCCACAATATTATACACATTTTAATTATTCAAACAAGCTCCCTTTAACTATCATCATTCTTGCTTAACCTTATAGAGGAGGTCTTAGGATCAAGTCTATGAAAGAGATAACTCCCAATATAGATCATGTGGCAGTCGGGCCCAATAGTACATGTCATGATATGTGAAAAAGTAGATGTGTCTATAGCTCCTCTCGCCTTTTTAGCCTGCTTTGTGTTGCTAGGAAATGGCTAAGCCTTTTTTGAGAGGAGGTAGCCCTGAAAACTGAACTAGAACCCCGTTCCCTCTATGTCCATTCAATCTGAATCTTGATGCGTGAATGCACTGTCAAACCAGGAATGCCATCAATGATCTCTTCCTCTCCCTTTGGTCGAGCTAGCTATCGCTTCCTTACTGTATCTATTCTAAAGGGGGAGCGAAAACCCTCTTGTTTTTTTTTTTATCATTCCCTCGGATTAGGACAGACTAGCACCCACGTGCACCATCTTCTTGTTGTTGTTGTTCCTATTTCAAAGTGGAATGAGAAGAATCTAATGAGAAGAGAGCGAGAAGGAGAAGTCCCAGTTGATTGATCCCTTGGGTCAGCTCGACCATCTTGTCTTGTGTGAAGAGTCCTTGCAGTGGAAGTGCTGCTTCTCATTTGGTACCTTGCCTTGAACAAGCCAATCAACCTCAATCATAGGGAGTGAACTAGGCGCAGGCATTTCTGTTGCTACCAACTTCTTTGTTTGTAGTCTAGTAGATCTACATGTTCTAGTGGATCAAAAGTAGGTTTGTGATCAGCAACGGAAATAGGTCTGGTGAAGAGTTCTCCGAGCCAGGATCAAACTCAGATTTTGAGGATGCAAAAAAAAGGTTTCTATTCGATGAAGTCAAATTTGCAATTAAGACTATTATCACTTGCATTCTGCATTGTCATAAGTTGTATCTCTAGTCCTAATTGTTTAGGATAAAGCTTCTGATACCCCCCTTAGGGTCGAGACCACTGAGACCATGCTCTAAGAGCATGAGATTTCAGGTGGGGCCTACCATGTGAAATGGGCCCCACCTGAAATCCAATGCTCTAAGAGCATGGTCTCAGCCCTAATGGGGTCTCAGTAGCAAAGTCCAATTGTTTATGCAATGAATAATCTAAAGTTAGAAAAATGGGGCATTGTGGTAAAGGCCTAAGTAACCAAAGCATAGAGTAGGTGCAGGAGCAAGAGTGCGAGAGCATCAAATTTCAATTTAGGATAAGGTTGGGAGCGCCGATATCTATACATAAAATATATATTGATGTTCTTGAAAATTACTTGTAGATTTAAATATATATTTTTTAGTTTTTTAAACTTGAAGAGAAAATTGATTACCAAAAAAAAAAAACTATAAGAGAAAATTGATCAAATTATTCATAATTCAAAATTTTCATCACATCAAACAAGATGACTATTGAATTATTAAACGTATCATTCTAAATTCAATTACAAAATCACTAATAATTAACAAATCTTATATGAATCTAATACTACCCTACAAAGAAAAATGACAAAATACACTTCATTTCACATGAAAAATTAGGATAAAAATAAAACTTTACACAAAAATCACACCTTTAAGTGAGAGGGAGATGAGAGCGGGGTTTACAAAAGTTGAAATCGAGCTCCTGAGGTGAAAGCGAGGTTTGAGAGCGGGAGCAGGTTAGGAGGTTTGGGTTACTAAGGTAAAGGCGTTTGTGTGTGCATATGAATGGAAGATCAAAGAAAACTATAAACAAAGAAAGGAAACCTTATATATATATATATATATATATATATATATATATGTATATGTATATGTATGTATATATATATTTTTTTGCTTAAGATATCATTTACCTACATTAGTAAGTTAGTGGTTGGTTTGGGGATTGGAGCTCTTCCAGACTCATCACTCGAGGGGATTGGATCCCATACCTCCCTCAACAGTGAGGTCACACCCCACCACTGGCCCAAGAGGTGAAAATACCTCAATGGTCATCTTCTCCTGTTAAGGATTCTGCTCTTGGGGTCAGTAGGAATATAAGTTCTTTTTTTGCCGGGATGATTTGGGAGTGATTTTCTACCTCCCTATAGGAAAAGGCTGTTAAATAAGGAGCTTTTGAGGCGAGCCCTTCTGCTCAGTGTGAAACCATAATAAGAGATGGGTTTTGCACCCTCTCCATATCTTAACAGGTGTGGCATTAAAACCATCGAGGTACACTTCGTTAGATCAATTCAATAATTGAAGAGCATTAATGCACACCCCTCAGGATGAGGAGCGACTATTGCTCCTTGCCCTCACAAAGTCCTGTTTTTACTGTCTTTGAACTATGATTAATAAGTTTGAATCTAATAATTAAAAAAATTGATTTATTCAAAAAACCAATGATAAATGCTTTAAACTTAAGGGTTAATGAATCTTGAGCATAAATAAAATGAGTTAAAATGCAACACGTGACGAGGAAAAAGGGCCCGCGTCGCCCCAAGCGGCGGATCATTTTTGCCATAAATGAAATAAAAAATTATATCTTGTTAACCGACACACCATATATTAGCTCACCCACAATTAACTCTCTTTTTTTTTTCTTTTTTTTTTTTTGTATCCCACACTACACTACACCTATTGGCTAGTGCCCACTTACAGCAACACACGCTTCAGTATGATACGTGGCTATTTTTGATTTGTTAAATTTTGATGAAGTAAAGGTTAGGGACAAGATAATACTTAGTAGTTACGATAAGAGAGAGACTAGGATGATAGTTATATTTGAAGTCAAAGTCTAAGTCAAAGTCAGCTCCTCAGCACCGTCCAATGCACAGATGAGTGCAACGTGTCAGTGGTGTATGGAGGCATCTTCTTATCCGGATGTTCCTTCTAGGTTGGGTTTCCTTTACGTCCAACGGTCTTTCTTTATTTTTTCCGTTTTTCTTTTAAAAGTGAGAGATCTCTAAGCCGAAATTGGTACGAAATTTCTAAGATCTTTGATCATCGTGGTCCATATTTAGACCTGCGCTGTTACTCACAGGCTCACTTGGTGGAAGGGGGGTGGGGCCCTCCTATACTTATGGTGTTCCACCGACGTGCTTGAAATAATAAATTTTCGCTCTTTTTAGTTCGGTGGAAAGAGTAATAGTTGCCAAATGTATGGTACGTCGGATTCGGGCCGGATTTATATATCTAAATCCGTCCAATTAAAAATCCAAGAGATTCGAATCAAAGATCCGTCGAAAATTAATAAATCCAAATTCAATTATATATTCAAGATTCAAATTTCAATAGATAAATATTAATATATTTTAATTAAAAATAATAATGAGTAATACTATAATACGTTTATAAAATTGTATTAATACTATTCTTATTATATAATACATTGAAGGCACATGCATGCATGTGAGTGTACGGTACTAATAGATGTAAAATAGTAAATAAAATGGTAAGATTGAAAAATATGAACTAAATGAATATTAAAGTCAACACATCAAATAAACTTTATATATAATCTAATAAAACAAATAATAAATGTATTCTAGCGTAAAATAAAGCAAACATACAAATATGGGTATTTAAATACATTATATTAGCACTTGAAAATGACAAAAGGAATATTAGAAGAGTTTCAATTAAAAGAATAGCAATAACAGTTACAATTCAATTAAGAGAAAGGGAGTAATGTCACAATGAACAAAATTTTATGTAAGAGAGGTGAGCAAAGAAGACCATATGAAATTATTCCAAAACAATAACATACAAAAAAAGATTATCCATCACGAAACATATTAGAGAATCATATGAAAAATGTGATTCTTGAAACATGCAAAACCTTGAAGATATATCATTTAATTTTTTCGAATTTGCAATGTTTTAACAAACTCATGAATAGCTAATTTATAAAGCAAAGCTTAAAAAAAAAAATCGCAGATCAAGAGTAGAAAGCAAAGCCTCAAAAAAATCTTACTAAATCCTATAGACTAAATGAAAATATCTTTTTGTTATTTTTTATCCCATAAGTTCAGAGGAAGGCTACAGGCCCCATTGGGCCTCATGTGGCTTTGCCCTTGGACATATGCATGTCCTAAAATTCATCTACTGCCTGTTATAACTGTATCAATTAGAGAATCATAATAATATGATCACATAATTCCTGTCACTTGAAGCATAAGAATTGTAAGCCACAAAATCCAAAAGATCATTACGGGTGGATGATCAACCATCCAATTCAATAAATTTTTAGATACAGGAGCTAGAAATTGAGATTGAATCACAGCCAATTGTGATTGAATTTAGGGAGAGTTCAATCGCACCCACAAGTCAACACATGTCCCTTTTAACCCTAATCAATTGTGGTTAAGTTTCACTAACCCCTAGAATTCAATAATATAACTTTGGTTTTTTGAAAAAATATTTAACTCTAATTAAAAAAAATTTAAGAGGTAAAAAAACGGAAGACTACCAAAAGGAAAATAATCACCTCCTCGGTGGGTTACGCAAGGAGGGATATCTCGGGCCTCCACTTTTCTTGCCACGTGTCCCCATTTTAACTCCCTTCAATTGTGGTTAAGTTTCACTCACTCCCATCTACCCTGTTAATCGGTGTGTTTGGTTGCAAACTTAAAACTGCCAACAAAAATTTATCCCAGATGAAAGCCAAGTTCTCCCCCAAAGGGAAAGATCTCCGGAAACTACTTAGAAGATAGATACTGAGAGCTACGTGAAGCCCATTATTTAGTTTTAGATTTTATGAGTTAGGTAGCTATTAGTCCACGTGGACTCCGTTATTATTATTTTTTTTTTGGGCACTGTGGACTCCGTTATTTAGTTCGTCTATAATATCAATCAGCATCCCTTATCTAAGAGATACCAACCAAGTACAAGGATGGCTATGATACCTAACTCCTTCGAGGCTGGCCGGCCCGAGTCCGTCTTGGCCCGATTAATAAACAGACCAGCCCAGCCCAGCCTAAGTATTAATCAGACCAAATCAGGCTAGCCCGCCTAAAAAATCATGTGTAAAATCATGCTTATAAGCAAAATAGGCCTAATCGGGCCAGGTTAGTCAGGCCAAAACTGGTTAGAAGCCTACCGAAACGGATTCGCAAGCTTTAGATTCCAAGCCCAACCCAATTAATAATTCAACCGGGCTGGCAAGCCGGGTTGGTACCCTACAAAGAGGCACTTAGTTAGCCGGGTTGGCACCTTACAAAGAGGCACTTAGTTAGTGTGTATTGTGTAATACATAAAACAGTTCTAGCACAGGATCATCAATATGAGAAGACATGAAAATGCACTAGTGTTGATGTAGCCTAATTACCATGAATATGAGGCATGGTAGCGGCCTACTCGCCGGTCATAGGCCGTTTGGCTGGAACCAAGAACACAGGTATCAGTGCATCACTATTTTCCCAATTGGCACGATCTGATTTTTCAGTACCAAATTAACCTAACCTTAATATAGATTCTCTCTCTTAAGTTTCCAAATTAAGTGTACTTCAGCACAAAGTTACCAATCTCTGACTTGGATCTATAGACATGGGAATTGCTATAAAAGCATCCCTAATGCATCAATACTCTGAAAAACATGAAAATATCAACTCTCATCCTCTAAAGAGATGCTCAGAAGAAAAAACATTTAAAGCAATTTGAACCCATCTTTATTACTCCAGTACTCCTACTCATACAAATGAAGCCACCACCCAAATAAAAAACTGAAACTTCCTCTACAAATAGCTTACAACCCCAAACAGGAGAAACCCCACCAACTGCTATATTTCATTCAATTTACTATTCTGGTATGAGAAGACAAAGCCAACATCTGCTTCCCCACAATGAGAACCATCACTTAGGGTTTTGAAACATCCCTTGTGTTAATGAAGAGAAATCGTAATCTTTTCCAGATCGTGTAGGTGTGGTCGAATAAACTGAGGATGCCGAGGGAGCTTTACTCACTCCGGTGGTAGTCACACCATTGATTGGAGCAACTGGCCCCTTAGTATACATGCTGCAACCGAGAATGATGACAATGTTTATTATGAAAATTTAAGGTGCATATAAGATTCGACAATGTGCATCCAACACATATTAGCCATTCAATGATGATTGAAATTAACTTCTTAGAAAATATGCATGCATTTAGGGTATGTTTGGTTGCTGAGAAAATATAGAAAAGACAAAAAGAAATTTTTGAAATTCTAATATAATTCTTAGTTGGGGTTTGTCCAATTTTCTTTTCTCCTCCTCTCTTTTCACATATTTACTCGGCAACCAAACATAGGGTTAGGGATTTGGTGGATAAACCCAATTAATATCCCATACCCTGAACTCATTGAAATTCATAGAGAGCGTACCTAGGTATTGGATAAGGAACCGAGTTTCCTGCCGGTTGTGTTGGTTGGATGTGTCCCACCTGGCACCAGAGGAAGGAGCAAAATAGCATAAATAATCATTTGAGGCATTCAGATCCAACAGCACTTTAAGAAAGCTTTTAAGAACTCTACCTGCAAATGTTTCTGCACCTCATTCTGTCCAGCAACTGTCATCAACATTCCAGGGACTTGATAGCCAACATTTGTCCAGTTTTGAGCAGGTAAGTGGGTGCCGTTGGAGCTAGGTTGCTGTGTATTTCCTGGAAATTTTGGGTCCCCAGTGCTGGACTTAACTGCAGCAGCCATGAGAAGGGACTGTTGCTGTGCCAGCATTGCAAGTTGCTGTTGATGGAGAGAAAATGGCGATACCATCTTGGTCTGCATGACATCCGCACTATAAGGTAAGACAGAAAAAAAAAACTTCTTTCCCCAGTAATTAACAAAAATACACTGATTCTTGTTATTGCTAATAAGTTACAAGTACATTCTAATATTTGGTTCATGTAATAATATTTTCCACTGCTCACACAATTTTGAAGTCAGTCTTTCAAGTCTCAAGTTCAAATGAACATTAAAGGGGGTGAAAAATATAGAAGAAAACTTGAAGCTTGGATAAAGGGAAACCAGTGGCTCCGGTAGAATATTTTATTAAAAAAACTTAAAAATGTTAAGACTGTCAGAGTCTATACCCAGTATTAGGGTAATCTCAAGTTTACCAGAGAGTTACGTTGCCATGATACTAAATTACTAATAACAATGGAAATATTCAGTAATCAGCAAATTGTGTTGCAAGTTGGTTCCTCAGTTTAGGACCCATCAATATTCAATATATGGTTTTTGAAAATCAATTAAATGATACCGCAGCAAATACCTTCTCAAAGAGGCTCAAAATGTCGGTTTTTGCATCTTTCTGGGGCTTTTCGGAAACCTGAGGAGGCGGGACCAATGGTGAATCTTTAAAGAGATCCTCAATTCCAGTTAGGGACTGGTTCTTCTTTTCAACTGGCTTTGTTGGATCAACTTTCTCTATTGTTGATGCTGGCTTCTGCAGCTGCACGTTAAGGTTCAAGTCAATGGCAGCAATGGAGTCTAATTGCAATAATCACAACAAAACCAAAAAGTGGTTGCTGGGAAATATTGGCATACAATAAGCATTAAAGTAGCAATAAATAATAGGATGGCACCATTAGCTAAAGAAACATACACTGGAACCCAGCCCATGCATTATCATCAGCGAATGATGTCTCTGAGCCATTTTCGTTTGGACCCTCCATGGAGAGCATGTTGAAAAGATCAGTAGCATAATCAACTTTGGGGGGTGAGACAACTGTGGTAGCATTCGCTGTTTGCGTTGCTGATTCGGCCAGGGGCGTGACTGGTTCTGGTTTCTGCACGACCTGTTGTGGTTTTGATTCAGAAGTCACCTGTTCATCAAGTAAGATAAGTCAGGTATCAGGATCTTGAAATCCCATATCCCAATCCCTTTTAAGGATGTTAAAAAGTGTAACCAGTGCAAAACAAATACAAAAATGAGTGTGACATCCTATAAAGCCAGTAGGAAAACCAAATCTTACCAATTTGAATATGAAATGAGTTTAGGGCCTTAAGCAATCAAGATGGGGCATTAACAATCTGAACCACTATCACTCACATAAGTTGCTACAGTCTATTAACCCCTCCTCTCTCATAAACCCTATGTTTGTAGGTAATGCCATTGATGCCCGTCAACTCATAAAGAAACATTCATGAAATTGCATAATAAAGTATTTTTTTTTGTAGCAAATATCATGTTAATCAAAAACAAGGGAGACAGCCCCATCTACAGAAAAAACCCCATATATAAAAGTACCAAACAGAATTTAAGCAGATGTCAAAAGAAACTCTTTTGATGTATAAGATATACAAAAAGGTTATCCTTAAGTTCTGCCATTAATTATGGCAAGTCAATTAAACAAAAAGGCTATCTTTGAGAACTGAAAACCAAAATATGGACAAGGCTTTGACAGCCTGATGGCTGACATCAGAGACTTAGATCGTGTTCTTGATGGACAATGTGGAGGGAAATCTGCCGTCAGATTGAGAGCGGGGGGATTCGAGGGTACGATTAGTCCATAAGATGGTGTGACCCATCATAGGTGGTCAGCCCCTTATTAGTTACCTTAGTTTAATTACTTTTGTTTTAGTTTATTAGTATTTGAGATTGTTTAATTATTTAGAGCTTGTAAGAATGATATTTTAGTAATTAGTTGAAATTAGGGTTTTTATTCTTTTCGTATAAATACACCCTTTGGGAATTGAGAAATTACAGAATTTTTATGAATGAAATATGAGAGCTTTTTTGCTTTTGGAATCTCCTGTGAAAGGATGGTGTGAAGCCAGATCAATCCTTAGTGTGAAGTCAGGTTATCCTCTTCTTTCTTCTCTTTGTTTATCTTTTTATTTTTTGTTTTCTTGTTTCCCTTGTAAAACCCTAATTCCCAAAACCGTAGAATCTTTTTTCTTTGCTGCCCTTAATTTCCCAGCCCTTTGACTGCCGCCAGCCCCAATAGTCATCCCTTCACTGCCGCTTGTTGCCCCAGCCCTGCCGCAAGCTCCAGCCACTATACCAGGCCTCTCCCAATTCTACTGCACCTGTCCCAACTCGTCCCTTGCTATTACAGCCCCCTGTTATTTCTCATTCCAGTAACAGGCTTACAGTGTATTCCTGTCCTCCCTTTGACTACAAAAAACTTTCTACAGTCCCCCCTCTCTCTCCCCCCCCGGGGTGCCCAACAGCTTCCCATTGCAGCCTTAGTTACCCCTACACTTCTACCCTTGCTATAGCACCCCCATATCCTTTTCCAATTGCAATTACAGCGGCATACCCTTTTCCAATTGCAATTACAGCTATTACTATCTTTCATTCTTTCTAAAACCCTAGGACAGCCATACACTAACCCTAATACCATTCTAAACCCTAAAACAGCCCCTTTTAAAACCTTAACCCTAATTTTACAATAAACATTAGCTTGCTGCTGGTTTCTTTCTTTTAGGTTATACAATTCAATTTATATTGAAACCCTAATTTACAGGCATGTAACATCCCCAATAACAATTGAGCCTAAACTTGCTTGAAATCTTCAATTGAGTAAGAAAACTACATTGATAATTAACTGAAATCCCAAAGCTAGTGGAAGTTCTCACTTCCATTACAATCACCCAATTCAGTTTGGGAAATCTATTACTGCGGGATTGTGATTTGACCAATTGACCTAGGACATTAGCAGTTCCCTTTGAATTTCTCATTATAAAATTGTGGAAACTAGAAAGTTTTTGATTTTTATTATTGTTGCAATTAATTATCTGATCTCACAATCATGCCATCCTAGGTTAGTTGCATGGTCCTGCATCACAGACTTTCTCCTCCACCATTTTGACAGTGAGTATTTGTAAGCGGGATTGTGATTTGACCGAGACATTAGTAGTTCCCTTTGAATTTCTCACTATAACTGTGGAATCTAGATAGTTTATGATATTTATTATTGTTGCAGTTAATTTTCTGATCTCACAATCTTGTCATCCTAGGTTAGTTGCATGGTCCTGCATCACAATCATAGATTTTCCTCTCCACCTTTTAACAGTAAGTATTCCTCCTTGAAGATGTGACTATTTTGTTTCTCGATGAACTCCAAAGAACAGAACTAGCCTCCATAGAAAGCGTATAATGCCAAATACAACTGACCATCCTTGGGTATGCTCGAGCAAGCTTCTAGTACCCGTTTAAAACCCGTTTAAACTTTTAGAGGGGGTCGCCGTTTTAAACTCCGTTTTAACGTGTTTGCCGTTTTAACTTTAAAATACTTTTAAACCGTTTTAAACTCGACTCCGTTTTTACCGTTTAAAACTTTTTTAACCAAAAAAAAAAGTTTAAACGTGTTTTAAGAGTTACAGACGATTTTAGGGCAAAACGTCAATACCCCGTCTCCGCTCTGGTCTCAAGTCTCAGCTCTCTCGTCTCTTACTCGACTGCTATCCGATGGAACCTCTCTCCGGCAATGATATCTCTCTCTTTCTCTCTCTCCTCTCTCTCTCTCTTTCTCTTCTCTCTTGGTTATTCCCTTCAATTCTATTTACCTCCTTAGCTAGACTAGAAGAGACTAGCTTCAATTCTCCCACGAGTCCCCATTTTTCATACGCAGAATTCTTTTAACGCGTAAACCATCTTTGATGCTTTGGGAGCTTCATGTCTAGGGGTATATGAGTTAATCAGTTTAATACATATTGGGGAGGAGTATTCCCCTTATTCTTTGCATATGTGGTTTAATTCTTGGTGGTTGCCTTTTTTTGCAACTGTGTAAGCTTAAATTATGAGTTAAATGATTAGTAGTTAGTATTATGTTTATTATATATATATTAAAATTATAATATATATATATATATTTATTTATTATTTTTAACTCCCCGTACTTTTCCCGTGTTTTCCGTTTAAAACCCGTACTTTCCGAACGTATCATTGCCGTTTAATATCCGTACCCATACTGGTGACTATGTGCTCGAGCAAGCTCTAGTAGTACCACTGAACTCAAAGGAGGAAAAAGACAATGTCGAATCTTCCTAGTGTGCTCACGACAAAAGGAGTTCATGTAGAATTTCTAGAAATTCGTGACAAAACACTATTACCCCATATTCTTTGTGTAGGACCCAATTGAGGCTGTACAAAGGAAGAATGCTACTCTGGAAAGAGGAGAAGAATGATAAAACTGAGAAAGAGCCTCTGCATTCCAACATCCAAACCCAGATGTCATCCGAACTTTCCAACAAAGAGTGCTTCCGCTTCTCAACAGTTCAACATAGCGCCTTTACGCATTGCCATGTCGTAAAGACCTGGCATGAGAAAGATAACGAGGTGTCCCTGTACAATCGTTCGAAAATCTGATCCTCTGCTCTCTCACAATCTAGACTTTTATAGCTTTAATGAAGTCCTTGTATACTTCAGTAATGCTTATCCAAAAAATATCAAATAGCTAGTAACCTAATATTAACTTCATCACTATTGCAACCCTATTTCTACAACCACATTTGGATCCTTGGGAGGCAATGACTCTCCTCCAAAGGCTTTCATATCTTCAAAGCCACTTGAGAAGAACAGCTTTATTCACCAAGTGAAGAAGTACATTAAGAAAGGGGAATGAATCAGCAATCTAAGAGAACTGCCTCTAGCTAATGTCTCAGCATCCTTATTAGTGCTTCTAATTACACTTCTGCAAAAAACTCTCATAACATCAAATCCACAATCCAATCAAATGTATTAACAACTTACAAAGAGCGAAAAAAAAAAAAAAAAGGAGTGAGTATCCAAGAAATAACACAAAAAGGATAATTACTTTGAACAATCTTGATTCAATTATATGTCTAAAGGACCTAAACAAAACACCATCAAATTCATGGAACCTCTAAACACAGCCATTTCATTATAGATAAATTTGTCAAAAACTTACTCGACGACTCCCACTCACTCTGTTGTTCCCCTTTTGTTTTGATGTTCACATTGATCAAGACTAATGGATTCCTTCTAAGTTCACCTTAGAAATTCATTTTAATGTTCTTTCCTAGTACGTAGATTCTTCCAGGATGCATATCAGGATACTACGAAAGAAATAAGCAAATACATGCAGCTTTGACTGAGTGAGCACCAACAATCATGGTTATCTAGGGCGACTTGGGGCGACAGACCTCATGGATGCCTAAGGCAGTTGCCTGATGAACTCTTTGTAGCAGAAATCCCCCAAATCTTAGATATGTAAATGTTGTATTTTCTTGAATTAAAGGGTCCTGCAATTCGTATAAATTGCACAATCTTCACTATCAAGATGCACTTTGATAGAACCATCATTGGAGATGGTTCTAGGAATAATAAACGAGGATTTCAAGTGTTGGGAATATAAAAAAACAAACGGTCTACAATGACTGTCGAAGGGTCGGAGAGGGACTGAGGGATAAAAAAAAGTTTACAATGACAGCCAAACAACAGAGAGTGGGGAGGGAGAAACAAGAAAAGTGTGAGACTTAATAAAAAGATATAAAGTAGCCTAACAGTCAATTGTGACTGTTGAACAAGGGAGGGGAAGAGAGAGAGAGAGAGAGAGAGAGAAGGGGTAGAAAAAAAGGCCATAGCTCTTTTTCTCCTTTCTTCCTTCTTCTCGGCTATTCCCAATACAAGTAATAAAAAAGCATACAATAAATAAAATACATATAATTATGAGGGGTCTACACTTAGTTATATTATAACAACCCTTTGATAGGAGTTTTTGATAGATTTGGTGTCTGGGGCATTTAATGATCTTTTTTTGTTATTAGGCCGTTTGAGCTCAATTGTGCGTCTGGTCGCCTAAACAACTGCCTTCAACACAATGCAAAAAACAGAGGGGGCGTGTATGGTTCACTCACCCACAAACAGATGAGAGAAAGAGTGACAAATTGGTCCACCCATTAAACGAGAGAAATGAGTGACAAATTGGTCCAACCATTGAACGAGAGAAATGACAGATTAGCATAAAAAAAACATACTTGACACATATGGTCTCTTCTTTCTTATTCTTCTATTTGCAAACCTTTTTATTTTGTTCGATATACAAACCCTGATATATTATATGGTAAAAGACACGAGAAGTATATTAAAAAAATGTCTTTTGTTGACCAAACTGCTATCTTTAAATAAAATGAATTTTTTATACCCTAAAGTAATAAAATCACATATGTTAGATTTTTAATAATGGCTGCTTAGGCGGGAAGTCGCTTGAGCCCAGTTGAGAGTGCCTGGTTGCCTAGGCGACTGCCTAAGACAACACCTTTAACAGCCATGCCACCACTGTTTGGAGGCCGTTTTGCGGATTCGCAAGGTGCAAAGTGAGTGTGTCCAGACTCTGAAAGTATGAAACTCAAAAATGCAGAATGTGCACAACAAAAATAGCAGCAACTTTGTTTTGAGGTGTGTCCAAACTGCCCCTACTTCAGTATACTGTATATATAGTTTCCTTGGGACTTTATGGTTGGTCTTTACTCTCTAATATGTGTTAGATTATTCTACAAGCTTGTAGCAGACACCTAACAACAACCTGCACTAATGAAGATGTGGCAAGTGCACCATCTCCTTCCATATTGTAATATTCAAGTTTCTCTTTTCTAATTATAATTAGATAAACTCTCGTTACTTGTATTAACAAAATTGTCCCCAAAACTATTATTTTCTGAAGATACAGATGCTATAGTAACAAACTCTCTAGTTGCTTATTGTGCGGAGTGGATAAGGCTTTGATGATGAAGTGGACCAAGGGAATGATGTGACACATCATGCTGTCCATTTCTGTATATATATATATATAGGAATTATTATTTTTTATTCAATTGATATTTTTTATTCTTTTGATAAATAACAAGAAAAAAACAAAAACAAATAACGCAATGGATAAGGAAATCCAGACAGAAGCTGCATAGAAACAAAAGAAGAAAAACAGAAAATTTAGGGGTTGTAAAGTAGATATAAAACTAACGAAGATGTTAAATTTACCTTCTCAGATTCTTTAGGAGGTGCAGGAATACTATTTTTTGTAGCAGGAACGTTGTTTTTAGTAGTAGGTTGGTGAAGGTTCTTCCTCTCTTCTGAGGTATGTTCTAAATTATTGGTGTATCCATGCCCGCCCCTATCCCCAAGTCTCTGCCTAGATACAGAAACCTTTTCTTCCTGCACCCTTGAAGGTGATTTAGGTTTTCCAGCCTTTTGAATCCATCTCTTCTCTTCATATCTGACAGATAAATATTAATTACTATAAACAATCGGATTTTTCTTAATTTGGTAACCAGGTAAACAACAAAACTTAAAAGCAGTGGACTTGTATTAGCAGAGTTGGTACTAGTCGATAGCGATCGTTTAAAGGGAACATACTTTGCACGAATGAAATTCTCAATTCCAACTCTGTCATAATTTGGGGGTAACTCTGCTTCCCAGTTGCTATTTGACTTCTCATTTCCCATTGCTGCATAGAACCCAAAGCCAAATGATACAAAGCAGGCTATTTCTCATTGGACAGCAAGTTTGGAGTCGTTTAAAATGAGTGAAAGCCTCAGAAATAATAGAAATGCTTACATTGAATAAATGCAACCTGCTCTGGAAGCCATGTGTCAAGTGTAGCAGACCTCACCTGCAGTAAACTGAGCCCATGAGTTTAAATAACCGAAGACTCAACAGAGACCAGTCCATATTTTGGGGTTAATCTTCCAAGTCAGTATGTCGAGTTCCATCCAAAACTGTGGCACTCAATACTGTAAAAGCTTTTCCATATGTGGCAGAATTATCATACATCAACTGAAGCAAGCATGCATTCATGCACATGCATTTATGCCACCCATTCAATAGCAATGATATTAACACATATATCACTGAACTTACACATTATAACATGTGTCTAACAACAATTGGTAAGAAATTATGGTTAAAATCATCCATATTATGCTTACCATTAGCTGTTGTAAGAATTAAGCAACTGTAACAACAAATACTTTATGTGTAAGATTTAAAGTGTGTAAATACTTCATATGTAAGATTTAGAAAGAGCGTAACTTATTAAGATGAATAAAACAAAGATCTTAAAGAAAAAGAAAGGATAAAAATACATCTTCAAAAGCACATGTAATCAATAAACATGTACAAAGTTACTTTCTAATTCTCATAATTCAGCTTATAATCTTTCCAACAAGGATGAGTAGCAGGCTCAATCCTTATTGGCTCAATAAGAGTAGCAGGCTCAATCATTATAACTAATAGTCTAGTTATATAGTTTCTAAATTTGTCTAAAGTCCTTGAGCTTTATATAGTATTTATGACCAAGTTGTGGTATATGTATTTTATATTAATGTATCAGATCCGTTACTCTATCTTCAAGATCCGCTACTCTATCTTACTATTTCAAGTTTATGCTATTGTAAACTCATGTTCGTATTATACTTCCTCTATCTTGTACTTACTTCCCATCTATTTTAATATATCTCTCTGATTATCAGTCAAATAAAAATATTGATTTATCATAAAATCATCAGACTTGGATGTTTATGAGATCTAGTTTTTTATGTGCAATATGTCTTGTAATTATGTGAATGGTTGTAGTGTTGTACACTTGTACTGATATTAGGTTTACTTATTTTTTAAAAACAAAGCATGCATTAATAACGAACATTAGAATGTAATTGTTTATATTATACCACTATTCTTGTCTAACATTTTGTAATTATCAATGCTAATTGTTAGGATGTCAACGGGAGGAAGGAGATATAACATCTAGTGGTAGCACGGGGCAACATACCAGGGTAGCAAGCAGAAGTCAATATGTAATTACTGCATGAAGGTAACACAAGTTACACAACAGCGAGGTGATCCGCCTAAGGCAGCACCTATCGGGTGTTACCGAGATGTGGTAAATTGCATGAACGCTTCGCATTAGATCAGGCAGGAACATCTAGATGCCAAAAGGCATCGTGATGTTGTAGTGACATCGTTTGTTGCTGCTGGGACATCGAGGGGTAAGAGGAGAATCTAAAGATCTTTTACTTCTAGAGAAGAAAAATCCTGAAGATGCTAACTTCCTATGAGGTTGAGCATGGACCGATACATATCCTGTTTGGAGCTACCTGATACACTGATACGTTAAAAAAAAACTCCCCCATATCGGGCCTATATGGGACCAATACATGCCCGATATGCCTCCTATGGGAGATTTTTCAATTTAATTTTTTCTCCTTCCATTTACACAAGGATCCACACATCAAATCCGATACACACAAGTTATTTACATAAAATATTAATTAAGGAAATAGTTTTAAATTAATTTGACTTTCAGTTACGTAAGATATTAATATGTAAATAAGGTTATCCTCTCATTTGAATTCAATAAATATTATCCTAGATCCAAATTCTTGAAGAATAAAAAGTTAACTTTTCAGTTCAAGAACAAAATCCTTGTTTCAGCACCTTTTAAAAATTTGGTCAAAATTTCACCTTTGAAATGATAAGGTATTTCTCAAATATTAAAATTTCATAAATTTTATTATATCCAAAATTACAAAAACCCAAAAGTCTAACAAAAAAAGTCTCATATTTTAGCCTTAAAATATTTTCATCTACATGATCAAAAATTCAACTAACAGTGTAACAGCCTAGTATAAAAAGACTTACATTAAGCTTAAAATTTATAATTGTAATTCAATACATTCTTATTTAACTCATTGAATGTAAGATTCTAATATCTAATTTTTTTCCTTGTACTTAACTAAGTGACTAAGGTTCGTATTTTCATAACCTTTTATCAGCACGCAAGCATTTTTTAACTTATAAAATTTTTAACTCTCATATTTATGGTTATAAACATAGTTGGAAGTCTTCATTTATTTGTTTTTAATTTTTATTTGCATTAAAAGAAGTTTTATGCAAGGTATCCAAGTTTTTCCTTGCATATCCAAGCGTTTCTTAGTATATCTTGGTTTTTTCCACTGTATCCATATGATACGTCGATACATATCCTATTTTGGACTTACTGATACGGCACCCGACGCTGCTATTTTGAACCATTTATATGAGAATGGTTGATTTAAAATTTTTTGAAGTTTCAACGAAAAAATCCACGTTTTTCTAATTTTTTTCGTAATTTTTTTAATTAGTAAATTATTGAAAGAAAAATCCCATAATGCAATGCAAAATTTTAATAATTTGGACTAAATTTTGTTTTTCCAAAACTATGAAACTAATTGCGAAATTTAATTTCAAAAATTTTAATGTTAAGAAATAAACCAAACACTTAAATAAGTACAGGTGGAATGGCCAAACTATCCCTAGGATGAGTGAACAACTACTATGCAAATTTTATGAAAGTCGGGTATACCTCATACGATTTTTTCTTCCTTTGGATGGTAGAGCTTGATAACATTCAAACTTTTTTTTTATAGGTATACGATTCTAATTATCGATCACCCAATGAGCAAAAACTGGATGTTTGCTAAAAGATGTCACTTGAATATGGAGGACAGAGAATTGGTTGACCACCTTCTTTACTGCAGCACGAGAAAATTTAGGTCTACTATGCCTAACCTCTATCATAAGTTGGGTCTTTCCCGTCTCTATATGGGGCTAGCTCATTCCGTGTTGGATCACTGAGATTGTTTATTGGGTTGGTTCTCGAACGGGATGGAAAGTAGAAATCTAATCATTTGGCATATGATTCTGGAAGCTATTTGTTGGCTTATTTGGAAGGGAAATAAGTGTAGGGTGTATGAAAGTTCCATTTGGTCAGATCCAAAAGTACTGATAGATTCGATTCCTAAATACATGGAAGAACATGCAAACATATGTTAAAATCCTACCAGAAAACAACTGGTCTATAGAAACATGAACATGTACCAACTACAAGCACTTTACAACAAGTCCATTATTATTCTCTTACTATTTTTTAGGTAGAGGTAGAAAAGATAGGTGCAGCCACATAAAAACTGTTACAGGAACTCTCTCTAAGATTCACTGCTGATAGCTCCTTCCATCTGAGGAATTTACCAAATGTGCTCCTCCAACTTGGCTAACACATATTGACCAAAGACTAGGAGTGAGAACCTCAATACAAATTCGAAGCCTCATGCTAGAAATATCAAAAGAGTACATCTATTAGGCCTTGGACTAGACATTGTATAAATTATTTAGACTCAGTTGTGATATTTCAACAGAACTGGGGGCTACATCCTTAATACAAAGCATAGTTACCAGAGCGAGAAGCGAAAGCGAGATGCAAAGAGAGAGCGAGAAGCGGGAAGCGAGCCTACTTAGAAAATGGGAAGCAAGAAATGAGATATAGGCTTCTCATTCCTATTATATTATTATATGTAGTTATACCCATAGTTTTAAAACTCGCCGAGTCGACTCGGCTCGGCCAAGTTTCAAGTCGAGTTTCAACAAAAACTCGGTTTTGACAGAAACTCGCCCCGACTCGCTCCCGACTCACCCGAGTTTTTGCACTTTTTTTTAAAAAACTAAAAATCGAGTAAACTGCCTATCCGATTGACTAAATTATGTTTTTTTTCTTTTTGTTAACACGCCTCACTCACTTTTAAGTATAAATACAAAACAAAAATGGGATGTTTAGTATATATTGAATTATATATCTAATTTTAGGCATGGTTTATCATTAATTTTGAATCTATACCATATATATTATTAGAAAATATATTATATATGTCCGAGTTTTAGGTGTCATTACTCGGACGAGTTTTGCTCGAGTTTCCGAGTTGACTCTACTCAGCAAGTTTCCGAGTCGAGTCGAGTTTTCGGGTTTTAAAACACTGGTTATACCTTTGATTTTATCTTACATGTGATTTTTTGTGGAAAAGTAGGTGCCTTAGGTTCCAAACTAACGATACTTGCTTAGAGTGTAACGACCCGGAATTTTAATAGAATAAAATTATACGTTTATGGATCCTTAACTGAGGTTGATTAGTTAAGTATTTGTTAAATTTGTGGAAAATCAGGTTTGAAGGCGAGGAGCTTCACCTTTGGCGTTGATCTTTTTCCCGAACGTGTTGGCAGTGTCCGTTTTGCCCCTAGACGTCTCGAAAAGCGCGAAAGAAGTAAAATCCCTCTCCATCCCTTCTCTTTTCCCTTATTTAAGCTACTTTATTTATGTGGAATAGTTTGGTGATATTATGTGTGGATGGAAAAAGGTCGGAGACCTTATGAATGATGTATGGATAGGATGGATGAGAGTGAAAATGGACCAGAGAGATGGAGCCCTCGGTTTCGGGCTGTTTCTAGCTCAGAATTTAGGCTCAGTGTGATTTGCGATAGATCGCAGGGGAAGTGTGATCGACTGCAGGAAGTTATGACAGCCTGACTGGGCTTCTATATGTATGATATGATGTGATTTTGACATTGTAAGGCAATGGTAGGGTCCATTGGCCTGCTTAAGTTCCTTATCGGAACTACTCTTGTATGATGTGATGTTTGTTTTAAAGCAATGGTAGGTCCATTGGCCTAGTTAAGTTCCCTATCGGAATGAATCTGATATGATGTGATGTTTTAAAGGCAATGGTAGGTCCATTGGCCTGGTTAAGTTCCCTATCGGAACGAATCTGATATGATGTGATGTTTTTAAGGCATTGGTAGGGTCCATTGGCCTGGTAAAAGTCCCACCTCGGGACAACCTTTGTGAATGATGTGCTGTTGTTGGGACATGGTAAGGTGATGGAATGGTCCATCGGCCGGGTAATGTTCCACACCGGAACGGTATACCATCGGACTTGGTCCACGGGCGTGAGGCCCAACTGGTTCAATTATTCAAGCAAGGCTTGAATAATTGGGGATTTCCTATGGTTAGAGAACCTAATCTACGTGAACTGCTGTCTGTGGTCCCTCTTTGGCTAGGTTCGGAGAGGCGGTATCTATTATGAGCCCGGGTTCCTCCGTGACTGATAGTCGGGAGAGTTAGGACGGCATTGGGCCATGGGCTCAAGGTTGGATTGGGGTCTATGGACCCAGGGATGTATTGAGTTTACGAACTCAATGATGTTACCTTGAGGGGGCATTGACCTGTGTCGGCAGGTATGCACCCAACAGAGGCTGTGATGATATATGATGGTAGCTGTCAGAGGTGTTGTGCCTGACAGAGGTTAATGTCAGATGTGTTTTGCCTATCAAGATTTGATGTCAGATGTGTTTTGTCTGACAGGATTTGAGGTCAGATGTGTTTTGTCTGACAGGATTTGAGGTCAGATGTGTTTTGCCTGACAGGATTTGAGGTCAGATGTGTTTTGTCTGACAGGATTTGATGCCGATGTGTTTTGTCTGACAGGATTTGATGTCAGAGGTGTTGTGCCTGACAGGATTTGATGTCAGATGTGGTTCCTGGTTATTTAGATGGGTGTTCCTGGCATGTCAGATGTGTTATTCCTGGCAGGTCGATGTGTTCCTGGTAATCAGATGTGTTTCCTGACAAGGGTATCATGTCAAAGGTGTTATGCCTGACAGAGTGAATATGTCAGATGTGTACCTGATAGACAGATGTTTCCTGATGGTCAGGTGTTCCTGGTAGTCAGGTGTTTCCTGTTAGTCAGAGGTGCGTCCCTGGCTTGTCAGATGAGTTTCATTTTCCTGACAAGTTGGATGGGTTTCCTGGCTATCAGATGTGTATCCTGGCGATCAGATGTGTATCCTGGCGATCAGATGTGTTTCCTAACAAATGTGGTTGTGTGTGTCGGTGTTCCCATAGAGGAAAAATATAAAGTAAGTGTCAGAGGTGTGGATCCTGACAGAGTGTGATATGTCAGAGGTGTTGTTCCTGACAGAGTGTGATCGTGTCAGAAGTATTGTTCCTGGCAGTTATCGGGTGAAGACCCGGGTTATGTGTAGAATATGATGATTTAAGGATTAATTGGGTTGACATACCCAATGATTGGTTATAATCGGGAGAAGTCCCGATTGATTGATAATTGAGTCTGTGGACTCATGGATAGAGGTTGTACACGGGCGAAGGCCCAGTCAATCGAGTCTGTGGACTCAAGGATAAAGCGTAAGCGGTTATCTGAAACGATAACCTGGTTTCGTGGACAATGACTTGATGAATTTGACAACTTGGAGGTTGGGAACCTCGAATAGGGGTGAGATAGCTCTGAGTGACCTCGGGTCACGAATTACGATATTATTATAAATATAAGAATTGTACTGTACTAATATATCATTATTGATGAATGTTAATATGTGGAAAATAGTTTAGATGAACTGTGGATTTTGCTGGGCTTTATAGCTCACTCCTTCATCTTATGTCTTCAGATTCTGGAGCGATTCGTATATTGGCAAGACAGCTCCGCTTGATAGAGTCTGGAGAGTTTTCCGGCGCAGTTGCGTCGCCAAAGTAAGGACTACCGATAGCCAGGTGAGGTTAACGCATTTTTTGCTTATGATGGGTTATTGTGATGACCAGTTGTTATTGCTGATTGTAAGCTCATAAGAAAAGTTCAAAATTCCGCATTTTCGTGGGTAAGTCTTCCGCATAACTGTGGTTCTGACGAACGGGCACGCGTCTCGGAACTTTTGATTCCTTAGGCGCGGGTTTGGGCGTCACATAGAGTCTACACCTTAGGCTATAAACGGTGGTCTACCCTATCACTTCACACATACAACTATCATTGACTACTATATGAGACGTGATGGAAGCGAGCTTCCTAGAAAACGATTCTATTTGAGGAAGTGAGCTTCCTAGGAAGTGAATATATCTGAGGAAGCGAGTCTGGGAAACGAGCTTCCCAACCTGTACATAGTTTCCTTGCAACTATGGTACAGAGGTTAAAGCTTCAGCAATTACTTAAATTGTTTAAATGCAACCCGGTCTGAAATTTATGTATTGGTTAAGTCACTTAGTTTGGCCAAGCTCCATGCCACAATAAACTAAAATTACTTTCAGAACTCGTCAGTTTTCTTCACACCAGTGTAAATTGAAATTACAAGAAAGCAGGGGTGTTCATAACCTATAACACAAACTGAAGCCCCTGTTTGTAAGTGAACACACATTAAAGAATTCTCAGCTTCCAATACTCTTCCCAGGGACATTTTTTTCTGGTAGATAAGCTATTTGCTAATGGTTTTTTTCTTCCTGTTTAATCAGTACTCGCTAATGGGATTTTTACCCGAGCCTTGTTGGTCAAGGGTTCCAATCCCATAGCTTTCCAAGCACTGTGTTTTTTTATAGGTGCTTTCCATAGACTGTTTTTCTTTGTTTGCTTCTTTTTTCAAAAAGAAAAATGTTTCTCCTTTATTGATATTTCATCTTTTCATTTGTTTTATTATTTATTTTTCATTTTTTCAGGTTATTTTCTATTCTTTTCAGAAAAAAAAATCATGCAACTCAATACTCTCCAAGATGACTCTTTCTAGCAAAAAGCATTTCTCAGATTGATTCCAAGTTTTTGAAAATATGAAGTAGAACAAACAAGCTTGATCACACGAAAATGAAACAATACTATTGCAGTCAGATAATCTGGGGCACCAAATTAAGCAATGTTTATGGATAACACCCCATAATCCGGTTGAGGAAGTTCATTGATCTCCAAAATGGGGGTACTCATGAAGCTTTTGATGTCAGAAAAGAAAGAATTTAACTTTGATTTTGCTGATTAAGAAATTGACTGAATGAGAAATTTCTTTTGTATAGGGATTAACGACTAGTTAGTTGCTTTCATGCCAAATACATGGGAACTGGAAGTAGATAACACTGCTTCCCCAACTGACCCAACCAACTACACTTCTCTGTACATTATATGCAATTCTATTCTGCTCCATATGCAAAGAATACAACTAAGAAACAAAATTCCACCTTTGATATGTGTACTCCAAGACTTCTGTGGATCCCAGAACACTGCATGCATATGAAGATTCCCAGATTCACGCTAGCCCACCTTGGACCTCTGCATAGCAAACAAGTCATTATTAGCAACCCATATTAATAGATATCAATAATGACCGAAGATATGTTCTGGAATTCCATCATCTTTTAAAAAGATACGTTGTTGAGCCTATTTCTTTCAGTAATCTTAGCAATCTCAATATGGATGTTGTTTCTTCTGGTACAAATACATGATCCAGGTTTCTCCTAGATACCTACTTGCTTTTGCAGTCGGCGCATTCCCTGTTCTCTGGCAATTTAAGAAGCCCCTCCAGTATCTACAAATATACACACCAGACAACATAAAATTTAATGGAACAACAAAGCCAATACAAAGTTTGGATCAAAGCATTCAGTAAGGGGACAGTCTAGTAGGCACTGAATTATATTTAAAAAAATTAAACAAATAAAAAAACACTGAAAGATGGAGAACTTGTGCAAAAGGAAAGCCCACGAACTACTTTGAAGTTTGAACCATACCCACCAGCATGAGCCAACAGCATGAATACAGCATTAATGCACCTTTTACACTTATTTGCATGCATCAGATGACAGTTGTCACAAGCTGTCAGCTGCAGCCTGCATGCATAAAGGCCACTCTAATGTAATGGGGTCAAACCCATATCCCTACCTGCCTAGGTTAAGTTTTAAACTTTCAGCCAATTCATACCCAGTTTAGATGTCATAATACGAGTCCACTGAGTAAGGAATTGCCCAAATATATATCCATACAAATTTGGCAGCAACTCAGGTGGGTCGGGATCAAGCTGCATCCATTTTGCATCAACTGATTTGTACATCAAAACAGGGATTTATTTTGAACTCCTAGCTAACAGGCTCTATTGGAAGCTGCCCAAGTTAGTAGGCCACCAAGAGCAGAAAACCTGATTAGCCTAAAATACAGGTTTCAGGTTATGTCACTGTTTCAACCGAAAATCGAAACCATTACCTACCGCCAATACTGATACGTATCGGAATATATTTATAAAAAACATAGTTTGTTATATTTAAAAAAACAAATTAAATGTACCAGGCAATACCGATATGTATCGGCGGACTCTTGCCAATACGTATTGAACGATATTTATAATCATAGTTTTTTTATAAGAGAGCACTGAACAAGTCCAACGAAACCAATACTTACCAGCCAAGTCTTACCAGAACATATCGAATTCAGACGAGTCAAATTCACCCCTTATTTTAAACATATCAGTACTAATAACATATAGGTCTCTGCCAAAACAGATAAATATTGGTTTCAACGATTTTTATTTCCATGCTCTAGCATGTATCATAAAATGATTATTTCCCTCTTAAGGTCTTAAGTTGTGAGAAGTAATAACAACATTTTTTCCCACGCAAGGAGTAAAGAGTCAAGGTGGGAAAATTCACACTGATAGACCAAATAAAACATTCTTTTTTTCCTCGGACACAAAATATCCCATTTTGAGAATTTTCATTTATAAATTTCCTACAAATAAGGACAGTTTTTTTAGCCAACATAGAGTTGAATGAAAAGAATAACATAGTCATGTTAAAAATTAGAATTAAAAAAACACAATTTGTACAAGATAAGATACAAAGGACACAAGATATCGATAAGCTACATCAATCAGACTAGTCAAGGCACCACCTATTTGATGGTACATGGCCCAAGGAAACAGATTGACAGAATGATCTTAATCTTTCAATCTAGAGTTAAAACTTAAACAGCTGAAATGTAAGGTTAATGGCTTCGAAAAAGGTTTAAGCATCACCATCGTAGATGTGAGAAGTAGTGATGCAAGACAATGCAATAAACCTAGGATGATATGATTGAGAGATCAGAGTTTGAAATTGTAGCATTAATAAGACCTATAAACAATCAAAATTCACACTTTTACTCAAAAGAAAATCAAATAAGAATTACTAAACAACCTAGGTTAATCACAATCCCGCAATAAAGGATTTCCCAAACTGAATTGGGTGATCGTAATGGAAGTGGGAACTTCCACTAGCTTAAGGATTTAGGTCAACAAGCAATGTGATTTCCCTGTCAATTGAGGTTTCAAAGAAAAATATTTAGACTCAACAATGGTTATAGGGTGAAACATGCATGTGAATTGGGGTTTTAAATAATATGGAATGAGATCAAAACAAACCAGCAGCAAAAACTCTTAAGAATATTAACAATTAGGAATAGGGTGTATAAAAGGTAGTTGTTGTTTAGGTTAGAATTGACTTAGGGTTTGGGACTAATTTAGGGTTGAGGGTTTTGTGGTTTAGGGTTTAGAGACAATGGGGATTATGGGAATGCAATAGGGATGGAGTAGGACTGCTGTAACAATGATATGGGAAGGCTGTTGGGGAGCTACAACAGTCACAAGGGCTGTAATAGCAAGGAACAGGGCTGGAACAGATACAACGAGTTGGGAGAGGGCTGGTATGGTGGTTGGAGCTTGTGACAGGGCTGGGGGGAAGGCTGGACAGCAATGGAATTGCTGTAGGAAGGCTGTAGAGTGAAGTGACAGCAAGGGGAATGGGATCTTGGATTAGGTCTCTTGGATTAGGTTTCTTGGATTAGGGTCTTGGAATAAAACTAGAAAATAAAGAACAAGAACAAGAAAGAAGAGAGAAAGATAGAGAAGATCACCTTGGAATCACTCCAAGATTGGCATCATACCATTCCCATCACAGGAGATTCTAAAAGCTAAAAAGCTTTCATATTTCATTCATAAAAATTATGTATTTTAGAAAAGAGTGTTTACAACTATTTATAGAGGCTCTTAAAACCTCCTACGAAATCTAGGCCATTAAACTAATCGATGACCAAGATTAAAACATAATAAAACCTAGTAACATGTAATAAGACTAAAGTACCCTCAATTACTTAAACTAACATTATAACTCACTAGCACCACACATAAGACCCAATTTAGGCCTTATAAAAGCCCAAATTAAACTCATAACATAAAGAGACATGCTGAATTCTTCCCATGTGCACATATTTTCAATGTGGGGTCTTCATGATGAATCTTATGTGCACATGAGGCCTTCAACACTCCAAATCATCCATCAAAAGTTTGAATCAACCTCATGTACATTCATCCATCCACAAGGAAACATGTGTAGGGGCTCTCGTCCTCTGCTCGTACACTCGCACACTAGATGCTCTGATGTCCGCATCAAGTAGATATGATTCTTCAGGTATACCTCATCCAATAAGTATTCCAATGATTCAAAAAACAAAATTGTTTAGTTGGTGTGGTGGGGCATGTGTACCAAATGCAAGAGAAGGTGATTGACAACATGGATGAGTAGATGGGTAAAGTGAATTACGTAGGTTGTCTAAAACAAATGCCCGGCCATTCAACTACAGTTGCTATTGTGGAGAGAGAGAGAGAATCAAATGCAATTCAGTAAACGGTAGGGGAGCATGTAGAAGGAAGGAGAAAAGGAAGACTTGAGGAGTGATTATAGACCTCTACTACAACTCTGCCTAAATAGCCCCTTCACGAATAACCTTCTTTTGTAGAAGATAATTATTTATATAGGCATACAATTTGCCTAGAATATTCAATATTGTCAGCGCTAGGAGGCTTGAATTGCTATTTGTATATATTAATATTATGTATAATTAATATATATATATATATATGTAATTTTTATCGCCTCGGTATCGGTTAGGTAGTGCATCGCCTAGCCAGACCTAATCGCCTAGACGCCTATTAAATATTATCTATTTAGCAGCTAAGATACAAGTAGATGCTAAAAATACCCCAAAATTTCTTAAAACACATGTGAATTGGCAAAGACATTAGGAGAACCACGACCAAAACAAGAAAAACAAATTAGCAATTTGGCACAATATTCAGTAATTAAAAATTTAATAAAGATACAAAAAAAACCATCTACTTTAAAGAATATCCATTTGTCCCAGAAGATGGCACCCGATCCTAGGTTTAATTATCTTTATCAAACAACTAGTTTTCAATTGAACTTTCCAGGAAAAAGTACAATTTTTAAAAATCAATCAATCAATCAAAAAAGGAAACAAATTAAGATAAGAACCAATTTTCAATTGAACTATCCAAGCCCAAAAACAAAACTTTCAGAGATAAGAGAGAGGAAGAAATTAAGATTGACATAAAGAGAGGAGGTTAAACACCACTACTTTTAAGAATCGTGCAACATAACCAGCATTCGTTGAAACAAAGATGCATCCAATCAAGTCTAGTTCTAGGATCACATTTCAAAAACCAATCCATCGCTTGAACAAACATAAAACAAGAACGAATTTTCCCCCAAATCCAAACTGTCCTCAACCAAAGAGAAATCCCTTATCAAGGATCTGGAAAACCTAGAACTAAACATAACAATTAAAAAAAAAAAAGGAAATTTCAATCAAATTATGGAATCGATCCTACGGTAATCGAAATTCATTCAATCAATAGAATTCTCACAAGAATTTCTTAGGGTTCTAAAATTACAGATCAATCACATACAAATTCAAATAAATTAAGAATAAATAACTCAAATTTATAGATAACAGAATGATCGGCGAAAATCAAGAGCTTGAAAAGGGACCTTTCTGTGCTTTGCATTAAGCTCTTTAGAGACGTTGGCCTTCTCGTTCATGATGCCCGTTGCTGCTGCCCGTACTGCCCGATATTCTAACGAATTTCACCAGAGAGAGAGAGAGAAAGGCAAAAGAAGGAAGGCAAGGCTCTCTCTTCTTCTCACCCTCTCTTTCAGAATCTAAAGAACGTAGATAGGAAGGAAAAACCAATGGCTTCTTCTTTTGACTTTTTTTTTTCTTATTTTACTTCTTCGAGCTTGCGTGTACACACGCGTGAAATGGAGTCTTTCACGATTGAATTTAGGGAGAGTTCAGTCACTCCCACAATCAACACGTGTCCCTTTAACCCTTATTAACCATAGTTAAGATTCTCTAACCTTAGTCTTCAATAATCTAACCTTAATTTTTAAAAAATATTTAACTCCAATTAAGAATTTTTAACTCTTAAAGTTTTTTTTTTTTCCAATAATTAAAGTTAGATTATTGAACAGGGTTATAAGGGTTAAAGGGGACACGTATTCACCTGCTATTGGAACCCAACTTTCCTGAATTCAATGGCGATTGGCTGTGATTCGATCTCGTCTTTCACTCTTCGTCGTGGAGTTCGCCACTGGCATGTGTGAATGGATTGCGTTTCCATGATAAACGTTTGCTTTTGTCGACTTTGAAAATGTTTTCTCAATATACGTTTCTATGAAGTCATTTCTGAAAATAATTTATTTGGCCGGTACCTAAAATTATTGAATGAATTATCATTTTTGTTTTTGTTTCTGGAGTTGGTCCGCGATATTCAAATGGGGGCTGTTTGGCTATTCTTTGAAAACTCGTTTGGCAAATCTCAATCATAATTGACTATGAAAGAAAGAATAATAAAATATGTTTTGTCCGGATGAAAAGAAAAAAGAAACAATGACATTAAATATAGTAAATTCATCAAGTGTCATGAAATACTTAAAATTCCATTAAAAAAAAAAAAACTTAAAATTTTATATATACACTAGCAGATACCCGTTCGATGCACGGGGTGCACAAAAAAAATTAAGAGAAAAAATAATTTTAAAAAAAAACCTTATTAAAATAACTTTTAATTATTAGTAAAACCATTAATAGAGGTTTTGGTACTCCCCCCTCATTGTAATTCATCTTGGGACTTGATAGAGAGATAAGAATGGAGAGAGAATGAGGGCGAGTTAAGAGAGGGTATTTATAACTCCCATCAAGTGATGATGTGGCATCACAAATCTTAAAATGAAGATCAAAGAGGGATGCCACATAGGCATCCTAATTTCTTTAGTATATAGTATAGATAGATTTACAAGTATTATGCAATACTTAAAATTTTATTATATCCCGTCTATTGGGTTCATTTTTATGATAATCTCGTATGTTTAAAGTGCTTTTTAAAATCTTTTGTTAAAACCTTCCTTACGGATCTGTAACTATAAGATTTTGATGAGTTTTTAAACACATTTACATCACTGGATAAGAAAAATTGTTCCTAAGAAATAATGTCAAATGACACTCAAAGGCTAAGGGTGAAGCATTCTTCATTGCAAAAGCTCAAAAGAAGTCATTTTTGACATGTTTCTTTAGTAGAGCATCACATGCTAATCCGGGATGAACCCAAAACCCTTTCAGATTTCTCAAATTGATCTTGTTTAGCAAAAATGGGAAAATCAAATAACAAAGGTTTGTGTTTGGTTAGGTTTAATCATTGAAATTTATTATATTTTTTAGGGTAGAGGGAGAGAGAGGTTATATATACTGATTAAGAAGGAATAAAATGAGGTATTGTACAGCTCATAAGTCCATCTTTAGTCGGTGATGAATAAGGCACTCTAAATGGGAATCTCTCCACTCAAATAGTGGGGAGGCAAAAGGCTAGGTTGGCTATATGAGCATCGACATGATTGGACTTATACTTGTCATTGGACTTTCTTCTCCAAAAAATCTTATCTGATATCTTTGAGCATGACGACTTCATTAAGTATGTTTATATGAGTCCCCGTTGATCTACACAGGCCCACAATTTTATTTTATTTAGTTATGTTAAATTTACTATTATGAGAGGCATGCGTAGATGATTTTTTTGAAATTCCCAAACTACCCTCATATAAAAACAAATCGTTGCTTTAATGTTTTAACCAATGTTTTACTTTAATTCCCAAACTACCGTTTGCCTTTGATTTAATGTTCTACTTTAATTTTCAAACTAAACCTTGCTCATTTATCTATTTACAATCACAGCCAATTGCGATTGAACTCGGAGAGAGTTCAATCACACCCACAGGCTAACACGTTTCCCTTTAACTCCTATTAACTATGGTTAACTCCTTGCCCTCGGTCTCACATGCATTGGACGTGCCATTAGCGAGTTGAATCGCACTCGCGGGTTAACACGTGTCCCTTTTAAATCTTATTAGTTGTGGTTAACTCCTTCCCCTCGCTCTCATGTGCATTGCACGTGCCATCCACTAGTAGTATTATAAAAATATAAAAAACATATTTTTACTATCTATATATATTGTCCCCCCAAAATAACTTTGCGTTTGTTGATTATATGGGAAGTTTAGTCCCTTTAAGAATTTGTAAATTTATATTATATAATATAAAAAAAATAAAAATATAATTAAATTTACTTAGAACAATAGTTGATTTTATTTGGAGCAGTGATTAGCAGACTGTGCATTCAGTCGAATGCCGGTTCACGTGCCCCTTTTAACACTCTTTTTTAACTATGGTTAAATTTAATTTTTTTAAAACCAAGGTTGGATGGATGAATCCTAGGGGTGAATAAATCTTAACCATAGTTGATGGGTGTTAACAAGGGGGAGTAAACCAATGAGAATCAGCATTTAGCTATTGAATGTGCAGTCCAACCTTGGCCGATCGATTAGTGAGCACTGTTTTGAATGATTTTTAATCCACGAAAACTCCTTATTTTGGACCTGTTTTAGAGATTTCTAAAGCCTAATTAGTAAGGTTTCTCTCTCTCTATAAATAGGAAAGTAATATCATCATAGGGGAGTTCAGAATTTTGGGATTTTGAATAAGAAGGCTCTAGAGATCTGTGAAAGTTGAATGATGGGTTTTTTCATTGAAAGCGATGTTCTTCGCCCTCATCATGAACTAATCTTTTTTTTAGGGTTTAGATGAAACTCTAGCCAAGTAATTGTATCTCATATATTTTATTTAGGTTTTCTCTATTTTGTAAACAATGATTACATAATGAGAGTTATTTTTCAACAAATTTATTAGTGTTTATATTCGATGTCAATATGATTTTATCCTTGTTTTAAGTTTTATTGTATTGAGATTGAGATCATTCACCCCGTCTTTTTGTGATTGTTGGTGTGAATCTTTACTATTATAATGGGAGAGGCAGGCGTAGTCTGAATTTTCTGAAATTCCTAAACTACCCTTATATAAAACAAAACTTTAATTTAATGTTTTACTTTAATTCCCAAGCTACCCTCATCTATCTATTTAAAGAATAGAATCACAGTCAATCACGATTGAACTCGGGGAGAGTTCAATCGCACCCGCGGGTTAACACGTGTCCCTTTTAACTCCTATTAACTATGGTCAACTCCTTCCTCTCGCTCTCTCGTGCATCGCAAGTGCCACCCCCTAGTTTTATATAATGACATTACTGTCGAAGAATTTAATTATAAGATATTTTATGTCTAGGGAAGATGAGTGATTTCACAACTCTAGTTTAATGTGTATCACTCATGCTAACCGAATATAAGATATACCTAGGGTTTGATCCCTTAAATTATTCTTGATTCGATGAGTTTTAGACTTGTAATCACTTTCATCCCTATTGTTTACACATGAAAGACGAATGAATGCATGTAGGTTCAATTACGAGGTTAGTGGTGGATTCAAACACCTTAGATCTTCTCTTATTGATATCACAAAAATTCTTAGTTTTAGTTCATTAAAATAGAAATCATTAGTTCAAATTATGTTTTTAGTTTAAAAACAATCAAATCAAATCACTTTGTTACCCATTGATTTAGAAATATTCTTGAGAAAAATGCAACGAAAGCAGTGTAATCTTCTATGATTCGACACTTCATATTAGTCACTATTTTAAGGAATTGTAATTATTACGATGTTTATTTAATTGACGATCAGTCCCCCAAAGAAAATTTTATAGCTCTACCCTTGGATCTGCAGAAATGTTAGACGTAAATAAGATACTAGATGGATTCATCAACAATGCATGGTGGCAATGCCACTAAAACTCTTCCATGCCTTTTATTTTATACAATTATCCTTGCTCCCCTTGCTCCGATAATGATATAATCATATCATTGTGGCGTTGATGCCAATTTTTTGTCCATAAGTTGACCAATATATTATTTTGTATTGTAATTGATACGCAATTGGACTCGCTCAGGGATGTCATCATGTTTAAGCTAAAGCTCATATTAGATAGAGATCTACCAACTTTAATCTAATACATGGTTGGGCAAGCTTCAGTCCAAAATAATACAGGTGCCTAGATAGACAGTGGGCCCATTTGGACTCCTTTTTTGTTGACCACTACAACTCCATTTCTATCATCCATTTTTTTTTTTGCATTTGAGATTTACGAATTTTCCTAGAGTTCAGTTAGAGTTGGATAGGGGAGAAATGCTTACACCATTGGTTGTGTGTTGTAGTACACCATAACTTTGATTCGAGGTCAAGTCCTAAGATGGTGTGATGGCTAAAATATCCACATGTTTCACTAACCTGGAACATATATTAACCATGTTAACTGGGGTTGCAACCTAACGGTATGTCTTGAACCAAAAAAAAAAATGTTAGACTTTAACACAAAATCTTATGGTCGCACAATGCAACATGTAAACCATCTGAGCTATGGGCTCGAGCCATGTTATCGCTATAACTAGAGCTTATATTAGTATCAGCATGTCAAATTAGACATGAATCATTCACCATGCTCGATTATATTGACCACTCATTTGATGCTAAATGAACATACCAATGCCTCTCTTAGGTAGCGTTCCAGAATGCTTAATAATAACTAAGATCTATAGGTTAAAAATATATAGCTGCTAGGCATGTAATTAAATTGATAATTGTCAGTTAAAACTGTTTGGTATTACAAATTTGAATCTAAAATAAGATCAAATGGAGTAATAGTTTCTAATCTGACCTTTCAACTAGCCCAGAAATGTCACTTTTACAATTGGCACTCACGATTTTGAACCAAAGTAACACATAGTAGGTACTAATTTGCAGATAATTATACACTTAATCATCATCCAGGCATATCAACTATAAAGGAAAAAATTATTGAGTTGAATTGAGATAGAACTCATATGCAATGATAGATTGGAGGGACCATAGACAATGATTCCTAAAATGCATAGGGCATTGACATTCTAACTAACACAATATATGATATCTACATAGGAATATGATTATAAGTTGTACCTACCATCCAAAAAGATATCTACTATCACCAAATGTGCTAAGCACAATCCTTGATATTTCATTATAGTCCTTGGGGGACCAAACATATACTACACGGCATTCTATTATATATAACTCTTTTTTTCTTTTCTTTTTTTGGTTGGGTTCAAATATATAGCTGGGTTTCATCATTTGGAGAAAAATGTTTTTTTAAGAGAGAAATTTTGAAGATCCATAGAAATGCCTAAACATTACGATTTTGTTTAAAAGTTCCTACCATAAGGATGAAAGAAATACCACATGGCAAATTCTTACTAAACTCAAATGTATTAAAAGAAGTCAGAAAGGATACATTCGATTTTAGTACGAATTTGCTTAAAAAGATTCATAACATAGACATGACAAATATATTTATCAAATTACATAGTATTATTGGAATCTATTGATGGTAAAAGTCATTTGATTTGAACATTGAAAGGGGTCCAAAATCTTTGACCTGATTACATATAACAGCTGCCATAAAAGGCATCTCTTTACAAAAGATGGATTATGGCTACTTAAAACATAAGAATGGAAGCTGGAAACATTTATGTGAAATCCAAATCTGGCTTAAGGGATCTATCATAAGTCATTGGTACATCCACAATTGCCTCTTCTAAATGATCGGATTGACTATCAAAATTCAAAATCTTGATCATCTTGGTAAGAGAATAACATGAACATACAAAAAAAATTTGCAAATGTATTTTTTATTTATTTTTATAATTTTAATGATTGGACCGACTATCATAATTCACAATCTTGATCACCTTGATAAGAAAATAACACGAACACACAAAAAAAATTGCAAACTTATTTTTTTTTAAAAATTGTTCATTTATGCATAGGCTTGTTATTCGATGAGAGAAGAAAATTAAAGGATAAAATTAAAGAAGATTATTTAAATTTTTTGGTAAAACATATGATTTGACAAGCGGTTGACTCTCTGATGGAAAGGAATAAGAAAGAAAGTGAGAATATGTAAGACTTTGCAGCAATAGATGTGAAGACTGAATAAAAAACAATAGTGGGCTGTTTTTTTTTTGTTTTTTTGGTGATTAAAACTCTTAGTAGAGTCAGACTGTCACTAGGTAGTTTGCTTGGGCAGTGAAGCTCTTGCTTACTCGTACCCGGGTGGGATTAGATCACTATACCTCCTCCATTGAAGGCCACATCTCTACCACTCACGCAAGAGGCGGGGGTACAATAGTGGGCTGTTACTTCAATTATTGTTAATTACAAATAAAAAATAATAATGACATATTGGAATATGGCAAAATTTGACATGATCACTGCACCCATTTGAAATTTGCAGCATGAGGCTGCAAAGTATGATGCTGCTAAGTCTGGTTTGTGAACATAATTGTTTAAATAATTGAGCTTTTTGCGAGCTTGAGATTTGGCTCGTTAAGAGCTCAACGAGCTAAACTCAAGCTACATTATCGAATTTGATTGCTTAACGAATTGAGCTCAAACATGTATGTGTTTGACTCGTTTAAATATAATAATGTAAGCCCACAAAACATATATATATTGGATATACTATAATAAGCTAAATTATTTAAGCTCGGCTTGAGTTCAACTCGACCTAAATAAATAAGAACAGTTGAATTGAGCTTGAGCTTGGGATATTTTTCATAAGCCGAGCTAAATGAAGACAATCAAGATCGAGACAAAATGGAGCCAAGCATAATCACCTTTTAACCCTTGGTTGATTGTTAAGAAAATATATAAAAATAGGAAAAAATAATTAATTAATTAATTCAATTCTTACTTACATTTTCTCAGCTTCCTCGACAAAGCAGAGCCACGACACCCCATTAAAACACCGGGCTCAGCTTGATATCATCTCTGTTCATGAGATAACATGGTGTTCAAGTTGGACAATTGCGCCAAATAGAGTTCTGGTCTTCAAGGCCAGTTGTCTTAATCTAACAACATAAGACCGTGTTATTTTTTCGAGTTTTTGAGGCGGTTTTTTAAGGGCGGCTTGGATGCACTATTATTTTCTTTTTTTCCTGTTTTTAAAAACTAGAAATCACTACTTTAAAAAAAATTTTAATCAGTAAACACATTTGGCATTACTCCCTTTACTTATTTAAAAAAAAGAAAAACATAAAAACACCTTTTGTTATCACATAATAACATATAAAAAAAAAGATTTAATGAGAAATTCATTCATTTTTAAACCCTTAAGGTCCCACTCATTAGTCTACTTAAGGGTTTATAATGGAAAAATCATAAAACACGTGGTGATGGTGGTTAATTATGGTGGCCGAGAGTTGCTGCTCGAGGAGGAGCACTCGTGTTTTCTACTTTTATTTTTATTTCTAAACGCTTACAAAATATGTTTCATGCAAAAATTTCAAATATTTATTTTAAAAAACAAAAAATAGAAAATAAAAATTCAACCAAACAGGTTGGATATTTGATTCATTTATTTGTCTTTTGCTAAAATTCCCGGAACATCAAACACCACGGAACTTAAAGTCCCAGCATAACTTGAACTTGAATGTTCCAACCAATATGCCGAGCATTTCCCGTCATTTACACAACCGCCAAAAAAAAACCTGTGAAACAGTTGTATACTTGTGTCATAACGAACCCTAATTTCCACTTTCCCTGCAAGCAGAAGATAGAAATAGAACGAAGTTCGACATCTTTTTCAGGTATTCTCTTATTACAGGTAAGAAACAATCTCATTTTTCTTTGATTTCTCCAATAGATATTAGTTATTAGAGGAATTATAAGATATACAAAGTAAGATGTTTTGTTTTCCGATTTAACTCTTTAGGGAAATCAGAGAAAAATCTAATTATAATGGAAAATTCGACCAGGAAGCGACTGAATATGCAAAATGAGGTAAATTTCCTCAGATTTCAAACTCTATTATATGATTGAAAATTAGTCTTATCTGATTGTTTTCTTGCACAGTTGAATTCTACTGCACAATGGCATGTTTCTAGTTTTGTGTTTTCCATTATTTTGAAAAAAAATAAACGTAAATTTTAGAGCTTGCTAGACAAGATGAATGCATTACCCTTCTGTTGAGGGAAAATCTCAATAAATTTTAGTTAGGGCAAAAAGCTTGATAAGTTGGTAAAATCATTGGGACTGGGTTCAAAACAGTCCTTACCTGCTAACACATTAACCATCATGGTTGCCTGTAAAAAAAAAAAAAAAAAGTAAAAAAGGAAAAGAAAGAATTATATGCAATCACGAAATTTGTGTAATGTGTGTGGAATCTGTATTTTTAATGTCTTGTTCATGATTTTTTTGGCCTAGGTTCTCAAGTGGTTGAAGGAATTCTCTGAAAAGCTGCAAAAGAGAGCTAACGATACTACTAAGGAAGTACACGCATTGCTTGACCAAACTGAAATTGTGGAACAAGATATGAAGAACACTCTCAATTCATTCAAAAATCTCACCTATACGCGTTATACAGAAAATGTAAGTGCACACGTAGTTGTAGATTATGATCAGAAATCAACATGGGATTGTACCGTGCTTAGTGTAAATGTGTAATGCATAATCTTATTTGGGAAGAACTATCTTTTTCGGATGCAGAGGATATCTGAAGAAGATGAAACGTCTCATCACATGAACAAAGACACCAAAAAATTGGCTCAAGGAGGCATTCCTGCTCAGAGTTATGAAGCAGACATTTTGCCGAGATACAAAGAGGCTATATCTCTTGGCCTGAGTTCTTATCGGGATCACATGCAGAAAACAAACAGAACTTCTTCGGCAGGCTCTTTATTAAAAGTGAGCTTCCATATTTAGTATAATTTACCAGTTGTAGCCTTGTTTTCTTCTGTGCTGGTCTTCTTCTTTAGACTACAGGTTGATTATGCTTTTCTTCAAATACTTGACGCTACTCAAGTCTCGAGTAAGTGTTTTCCTGATATATATGATTCTATAGTTAACTGTAACAAAGGATGGCATTCATGGATTTATTTTCTCTTCCAAATGACATTATGGCTTACCACATTATTGCTATTATTAGGTGAAAAAATGAAAATGTCGTGGCTGGGTTTGATTCCAAGCATCTATAGGAGAAAAAGCAACAGCTCCAAACATTAAATCGTTCTCCAACCATGGGATTCAATCATATCTTGAGGCCTCACTTCAATTACTTGGCCAGGAAAAAAAAATGACATGCTTTATAGCTCAGATGGCCCATAATTAACTTTTCACTTGTATGACTTGGCCAGCAAAATAAATAACAAGCTTTATAAGTCAGATGTCCATAACTAATTTTGGTTTAAGTTTTGTTTTCCAATGATCCTCATCCACCCATTATTGATACTGAACCAAGTATATTATCTAAACATCACTTTTCAAAATGTTCTTAATTCTCATCAAAACTTCATACATGATACATCTTAATTATGGTCTTGCCACTACCTATTTTGATGTCCAGAGAACACATTGTCATCTCAATGAATCATATAATATATGCATCTCTCTCTCTCTCTCTATACACACACACAAACACACACACACACACACACATATCTCTATTTCTATGAAATCATTTCACTTCATCACTTCGTTTTAGAGCTTCTACGATCATCCAACCCCGCTCTAACTTCTTGTGTTTCGAGAATGTGTGCTGACAGCCAGACACAATAATGGATTTGACGATTGCTGACATACTATCTGTTATTGCCGCAGATGAGTTTTTTTCAGGCATGGGATGTACAATCACTCATTCTTGATCCACATATACTTTGTTATAGATATAGGGTGTCTTCTTTTGAAATGAATAAACGAGCCATCCCTTTCCCTGTATTGGCACCAACGGAGAATTATTAGCACCACTGCCTGTAACCGGATTATTGGAATGTAATATATATATATATATATGTGTGTGTGTGTGTGTATAATTTTCCCCTGTTTTAGATTTCCTGAAATTTCATTGGATATTTCCACAAAATTTATAATTTCCCCCAATTTTCCCAAAGATGCAACATATTGTGCTAAATCTAAAGTTTCATGCAACATTTTCCATTCCCTAGCATGCAAAATTTCCCGCAGAACTGAAATTTAGAACTTTGCTCGTGCTAGCATTTATATAGTATAAACATATCCCATGTATTGTTGCCATATGGAATTGTTTGTGATAACTGATCTCATGTTTCTCATTTGAAAATCTGAGAAGAGATTGTTTGGCTCTATTCTGGTGAGAATATTTGCTTGGCACTATCTAAGTGTATTTGTTGAATCTAGAATGATGGGGCCTTTGTTAGATGAAGTTTGTAATCTTTTGTATTGTCTGTTTCTTTTATACATGCTTGTTGGAAGACTGGGTTAGCACATGGTCCGCTCCCGCATATAGTTGGCTCAGAAGAATATATCCATGACAATAGCTGTGGTTTAGCAGGTAGTGGTAACTCTTTTTTCCTTGTAATATGTCTATCTTTACACACACACACACATGTATTGAGTATTCATTTTGTTATATAGATTAATTTTTTTTTTTAATTAAGAGGTTTTACTTAACATGGACCTTTTGGGCTCTTTGTTTTTCTTCACATGCAGAGGATACAATATTTGAGGGAGAATCATTTGATTTTAACCATGTACTAGAACCAAAAGGAGTATCTTCTAATACAGGAAGGCTTGGGTCCAATACAATGTTCAGTCCAGATTTGTTTGAGGGGGAACAAGGAACATCTGAGAAGGCAAGTTGACAGGTCACACTTTTGTTAATTCCTCTATTTTTGGAGCATATTTCGCTCCATGTATTTACTTAATGTTCCCTTACATCAATGTCGAGGACCATTACCATATGCTTAAGTTTTTCCCTTTTTGTTTTAGTCTCGATTACTACTTAAATGGTCATATTTGGATAATCAAACAAATAGAGTAGTTGATTACACAATAAATCTTAGTGCATTACAGCTTATAAAGTTTATGGGCCATCGACCATCCGTGGTTGTACTCTTGGAATAACTGCCATTCCTATGGTGTGGTAAGATCAGAGCACCTTCTTACATATTTTTTGGTTTTATGTAAGAAGCAGACCACCTTGTTGAGCTGATAACAAATTAACAATTAACATGTCACTATATCAGTGATTTGTGAATAATTTGAACTCTCAATGCATTTTTGGTTGTGTATAATCATACGTTGCAAATGTCAACTTACCTGTAGTATGTTTCTTTAATACTCTTAGGATTCTGGTTTCTTGTTTCCTTTTTTCGTTCTTATTGATTATTTATAGTAGTTGATAAACTTCATTTAGTGACGGATAGAACAATTTTAATTTTTCCAAACTATTGCTTGCATTTTGTGTAGGTTTTTCCTTTTGCAATTTTTACTATCTGGATATTGATCCTAAAAATGGATCTTGTATTTTATTTTTCAAATAGATATTCAACATTTCTTTTATTGCAGACAAAAGGATTTCTTTCTGACAACTTATCTTTTGAAACCCAGTACGAGGCACGGGCGTGAATAAAAAAATAAATCTCTACACCCTCTCTCTCTATCCCTCTTATCACAATCCCCTAAAATCCCTCCCATGGATTAATAAATCTCTACATTGTCTCTCTTAATCCCTCTTATGTCTATCCCCTAAAATCCCTCAAATGGATCAATAGTTCAATACGTCTCTACATTTTCTCTTTCTATCCCTCTTATCACAATCCCTTAAAATCCCTCCAATAGATCAATACGTCTCCACACACACACACTCTCTCTGTATCCCTTGTATCACAATGTCCTAAAATCACTCTCCTTTTTAAAGGTGGCACAAGAGCACTTCTAGAATTCTAGGAATTGGAGTTTGGAGATCAAAGAAGAGAGTCTTGTTTCTTTACATTATAGTGTATACACACACACACACACACACACACACACACATATATATAGATGTATTGTCTCTCTTAAAGTATTGCATTTTTGTGTTTCAAATCCTATCTAATATTCCCATGGCCCTGGACCCAGGCATGGGATTGGGGTTAGCACCCGCTAATTGAAATGTAGCGGGGATTTTTTCCATGTAAATATTACATAGTTTTATATTTTGGGTAGAATTTCTACACCCTGTGTCCTTTTTTTTTCCATGTTAAAAATCATAGTTTTTTTTAAAATCTTTTTCCTGGTTGAACTAGGAATAGAGCTTGCTACTTCAATCGGTTTGGGATTCTATATAAATCCTATGTTGCAGGCTTATTGGATGACCTGTATTTGCAATCTTCGTATAGCGGAAGCTCTCTGATCATTTTCGTCTATGGACGTAGTCACTTATGTGATGAACTACAAAAATCTTGTGTTATATGTTTTGTTCTTTCTTTGCTTACTTCTCTCTTTTATTTTTATTTTTTTTATCACATCATCATCGACTCTAGGATCGCATTTCTGTGCAACATTTTTGGATTAATCTTAAATGCTGATAATTTTTCACCTATGACTGAAGAAATGGCCGAGCAAATTGTTCTTTGTGTTTTTCTTTGTTTGGGTTCTTTCGCTATCTTGTAGTTTGGGTTGTGCAACTTTAACAGTGTACTTCATGGAAATTTTTGTTGCATTAGTTTGCAGATGATCCCTCTTACAATGTTAAGAAATTTAGATTTTTATGTAATTATATCCCAATCTTGCAAGTAAGTTTTTTTTGTCTTCTCTATCTCCATATATTCGTATTCTCTTACGAGTAAACTTGTTATCTACAAACAAATTTGACATATAAGTCTCTTATGTCTCTTTCTGTGAATTTGTGATATTTCCTATTTTTGTTTCATGACAGTTCAAGTATTATTTCGGAAATGCTTGTTTGATAAAAAAATTACAAGTTTTAGGGTTCAGGTTAGTCTTTTGCACTCTGATGTCGATGCTTGTTTACAGGTGGGAAATGAACCACTGGTATCTGCTGCATCCGACTTCAAAGCAATGCTTGAGGCGGCACTTCTCAGCCCTTATAAATTCTGTATGCTTCAGAAGTCGTTTTATTATTTATATGTATGATATAAATTTCTTGCCTTGCAAACTGATAACATTTAAAAGATGTATGCAAACTGAAGACATTTAAAAGCTGTAAACAGCAGGTAGTTCAATTATGTTGTGTATAACAGATATCTTCTGTTCTTGTTTTTGTAACGATCATCTACTAGAAAAAATATTCAATTTGTTTCGGATGAGAAAATCATCCACTGGTTTTCTTCCAAATGAGAAACTTGACATCCGATCAAAAAAAAAGGGAGAAAAAAAGAAGAAGAAGAGAAAGTCGAGATACCTCTTACATATATTATTGGTTTGATATTTAATTTGTTTGTCGTAATGTCACAAGTAACACTTTTTTTTTATAAAAAAGTTCTGAAACATTGAGACGGATTTTGTTGTGTACAGTTTACCATTACAACCTTGGATGCCATAATCTGGACCAGCAAATAAAGCAAGAAGAAAAATATCTTCTTTGCATTGCTTTATCTTAATTCTTTGAGGCTGACAACACGAATCCTGTTCCGCTATTCCAGTCTATCACGATCCATGTCTTCGGTTAAAGTATGTGTATTGAAGATTTTCTCACCATCTCAATTCACTTCCTTTTCGATCTTCACTTTGCCCTTTCAGAGTCTTCAACTAGCACTCACCTCACTCCTCATTGGTGCCATCATTGATCTTTTAAACATGTCTAAACTGTCTAATAGATTCTCTCTTATGTTATTACATATTAGAGCTACTCCCAAATGCTTCGGAATGCGTTCATTTTTTTTAATCTTTAATTTCCTAATTTTTCCATACATCCATCTTAACAACTTCATCTTGACTATACTCATCCTATAAAAATGTCGAATAACAAATCTTCATTCAACTTCTCCATCGAACTCCCAAACCCATTCTTCCCAGCACATATTCAAGAAACTCCCAATTAACATGATCGTAGGCCTTTTCTATGTCAATTTTGCATAGGATACTTAGGCAACCTTGATGGCATTCACACATTCATTTTCAATTAAAACTCCATCCAGTATCTGTCTGCACCCACAAATGCACCTTGAGGAAGGAAAATAATGGAACATATCACATACTTGAGTTTGGCTGCCATAAATTTTGTCAAGATTTTATAAACACTCCCCAACAGACTGATTGGACGGAAAATTTGAGAATTAGTTCTATTAATGACTCGATCTAGCTTAACATTCTCATGAAATTCCTTGGGCACCTTGACGAAGTCCAGTCCCACAATCTTCCAACATCTGTAGAATTTGATAGAGAAACCATCCAGATCCAGAGCCTTATCACCTACCATGCTTTGAATGATTCCAAGGATATCCTCCTCCAACTGTCACTCTAACCTATCTCGTTGGTCTTCTGATATCATGTCAAAGAAGACCCCATCCAATTTTGGCCTAAAGAATTGCCTTTCTTTATACAATTTCTCATAGACTGGCACCTTCACAACTCTGATTTCTTCCTCCGATCCAACCAGGAGGGACAATTATCCATCTTACATTCCAAACAGCCAGCTAGCTCACCATTATTGTGAGCTTCCCCAACTTCAAACGCCTCACTTTTGCAGAATTTATTCTTATCCCCGAACCACTTTAAAGCATGTCAGATTGCATCCAGGTTCTCTCAGTTATTCCTAAGTATTTCAAAATAGAGAGTCATTGAATTCAGATTGGGAAATATGCATGGAATTTACCATTCCGTCAATAATCACTTGATATACCAAAATGTCACACAACCTTCATTTTCTTTCTTCATTATTGCACCTTGTAAATTCTCTTTTATTCTTTTATCTTTTTTAAAGTCTCTTTAATAATAAAAAATAAAAATGAACAGCTGTTTAGTTAATTTTACGACTACGACATGAACATTTTATAGTTTATTACTTTATTAAACTCAAAACTTAAAAGAGAAGAGAGTTCCATAGATAACCAAAAAGCACGGTGTCTCATACTGTGAATGAGGTTACATACATTCTATTATTTCTCAAAAAATGAGAAATCTCCCTTCAAGCATCTAATCTCTGCTAGACTTGCATCTAATCTCTGCTAGACTTGCATCTATCTTCTAAGATAATTAGAACTTAATAACCACCCCATCGAGGAGCTCTTCTTTTTTTCCCAAGATGAAATTGGAATGCATTGTTTCTGATGATGTGGTCAATCCCAGATGTTCTTAAGGCTGACTTCACAATGTGATCATTATTATATTTACTTTTTTGTATATATACAGATGCCTTGCCAGATTGTGATATTGCTACCTTTTGCTATACAGATGATGAGGAAAGTTCACCGCTATCTGATGCCGTCCATGCTTATAGTAACAACACCGATCAAATTTGTGCAGATCTGGTTGGTTTTCTGAACCCTCCAATGAGATTACAACCATGGCATCTTTTTGACATTGGTTTCCTTGCATTGCTGAAAATGTGACATTTGGTGAAACCAACTCCACTTTAAATGAATGAAAAAACTTATATTTCTGGATGTCATCTCTCAGAATCTGTGAGAGCAGTTAATAACTTTATATGTTCCGTTAACTTAATAAGGATATAAACATTGGCATAATAGGCGTATTTTTTATGATACCTCTCTACCGGTCGGGCGAGTGACCAAGCGGGTTTGTAGGCTACTTGGGACTGGGTTTCGATCAGGGGGGCAACCAAAGGGTGGGAGGTGATAGATTTCCCCCCCTAGAGGGCTTTGTCTCCTGTGTTTATGGTTCCATGCATATAGTTTCCTATGCGTAGATCTTGTAGTCTCTTATCTTTTGTTTGGTTCACTCTTTGTGAATCTCTCTATCTTGTTCTTTTTCCTATGATAATATATATGATGTTGATTACCTATCAAAAAAAAAAAACAGTAAGAGTAACTATACATAAACATGATTAATGCACAAAACAGTTAATTTACATGTCTAACACCACCTCTTAACCTCAACATGCAGAACGAGATGGTGCGAGGTGTTTCTCAGGAAGAGAGTACCGCTGAGTTTCCATCTGAGACTTTGTGAAGTTGGCAAGACTAATCCTGTGATCCAGCTTCTTGATCAGATTTTAGGGGCTCTTCTTGGTCACAACGTTATTGACATCTCAGCTATATGGATGGCAGCCCCTGTGATTTTTCAGAAAAAAAGAAGAAGACCAAATAGTTTTTTTTTTTTAATTCATTGTGATTCAAAAATCTGCAGAACAAAAAACCATGAATATCTGCAGATTTCTATTTGGAAAACAAAAGCACTGAATGTGTAAGAACACAATGAAAATAAGTTAGATGCATATAACATATTGACTCATATACCATTGTATGTGAATGTTGCAACAAAAAAAACGAAAGACAAAAAGAGAATCCTAAAGTCTAAGGAAGATGTAGAGAGGGATGGGGTGTTTTGTGATGCTTTTCTGATATAAGTGATGCATTACTTATTTTCCTTCTTCCCAATGTTGATAATCCCTGGTGGATCTATTTTTTTTGTATTCCGCTTTTCTGAAATGAAATTTCTCCTTTATCAATAATAAAGAAAAAGAGAACCGTAAATGTGCACCTTAAACCGTAAATGTGCACCTTAAACAGTCATTAATTTGACATATTTGAAAGACATTGTGTTTGTTATGTTTTCTGTAATTTGTGTGTATTTGGTTTTTTTTTTATAAAGGAGGAGTAAATGCACTGGAATGTTTTGCAAGTGATGTGAATATATTCCTTCCTTTGATATTCCCTGAATGGCAGCCTTTTCCCATGCTTTGTCTTACTTAGTTACTCTGTGGATAATTTAGAGTCATGGATCTGCAAAGCGAATCGTACAGCACCCATCAGAGACTTTTGGATGCATTATATAAAAAAAGTTGGATCTCACCCTTATTACTTCACTACATTTCAATATTGGTCCTACCTATTGGTCCTACCTACAACTTTTATTATCAGTAGTATATATATTACATCATTTTTATGTCAGAAACTTAATACTTTTGATGATGTTATTTCTATTTTTTTTTTGGTGTTATTATTATGTTTTGCATCAATTTTCTAGTTCTTCCAACCTGGAAAATGTGCATCTAGTATTAAGGTATTAGGTATCTGTACTGATGTTTAAATCCTTTTTCAAACAACTCGTTGAGGAAGACAATACAGATGCTGCACATCCAATAAACATAGTTGCCAATATGAATGCATTGTAACATCCTGAGGTGACCAATCACAATAAATGAACAAATAAACTAAACCAATAAAAATAAAAACCAAAGAAAGAAAACAAATGTTACGGTGCATTTAGAACCAAAAGCCTCCAGGATTCACAGCTCTGCTGACTAGGGAACATCGACCAATACTTGGGAATGAATACTCTGACCGTATAGCACTATAGCCTCCTCTCCTGGTACTAGATAGAATGCATGCCACCTGCGGACGGTTTGAACCTCTTCAACGTGCAGTCTACTCCGATAAGGCATAATAGTGTGCCTGCAACTGATATTCAAATGCCTTATTACCTACATTGCGAAGCAATTTGTTTAATTTGAGGATTCTAAGTCAGGGAGCTGGCGTGCCCTCAGAAATGGCAACCTGCTTATTTCTCCAGTAGACTGTAAGCTCTACATCTCCATGTCTAGACTCTAGACTTGTCCATTGCATATGACTACTCTAAATGAGTCCCACCGTGAATCCAAACAGTACAGTGAATTCTGGCTCACTAATGTCATATCCCTTCTCATAATTGTGTCATTTGTGTTCTGAATAAGACATACTTTTTCTGTTACCTTGATTATCAAAAATTTTGTTACTAATTTTTGAAAACAGAAAGCAAAAACATGTTTACCAAACATGTTTTGTGTAAAAATTTTCAAATTTTTATTTTTAGATACAGAAAACGGAAGTGCAACCACATGAGGCCTAAGGAATCCGCTTTCGAATCAGCATATCTAAGAGTATGTAAAACAGATCAAAATTGACCATAATATGTCTAATGTGGTCGATTATGTCCCGTACCCCCAAATACCGCAAGACCTTCCCTGATGCCCAAGACAAAACATTGAATAAATCTTCTCCGATCTCAAGGAGACTTGAGACGAGCTCTTGGTAAAATTTCAGCACTTCCAGTATTGCCAGCTTTCTGCCTTGTTGAACTATATTGGGCGAAAATATGTCCTATGTTTCAAGTCTCCACTATTTCTTGAACTCATCCATTTAATCCATTATTTACTATCTTCTTACCTCTTAGTAAATTTGTAATGTAGTATCCATGATTAGTACCTTGATGTAAGAACTGGGTTTTATGAACTTGTGGTTGAGACAATCTTTCTTATATTTCAAGCTCTGAGTTTCAGTTTCCAGGTTAACATTATGGTGTCCTGATTTTCTGGAATGTTCTTATTTTCACATATTTGTGTGGATAATAGATATCTTTCCAGAGGATCATGTAGTATCTACAGCATTGACACTGTTGAAGTTGCTACTTCTGAACACTGTATTGGTATTATGAGTACCAGTCTGCCCCTCACCACAGGAGCATTCCAGAATAAGTTACTACTTCTTCGGGAATGTTCTTATATTCCCATATTTGTGTGGATAATAGGCATCTTTCCAAAGGATCATATAATATCTAGAGCATTGACACTGTTGAAGTTGCTACTTCTGAACACCCTATTGGTTTTATAAGTACCAGTCTGCCCATTACCCAGGGAATTTAGGAATTAGATGCTTAACCCTGTTCTGCATTTATTTCTGGGAGCCTTTTTGGACCGGAGAGGAACCTTCAGCCATTCAGGAAAGTCATGAAGCTTTTTCAACTAAAGACGAAATGTTCAGACATGCCGGTGCTGAAACTTTTCTAGGTATTAATGAGAGAGGAATGGTAGTACATAATCCCACATTCGAAGCTGGTGATTCTATTGGAAACGACTTTGCTTCTCTGCATGCACATTTTCTACAGATCATATGAACCATTACCTCATTATCTTCTCTAGTTGGCAGTGAGGTAGACACTAGTGAAGCTGACTTTTAGATCTGATGGATTGTTTTCTTGTTCATGAGAAAGGAAAGTCAGGGGGATGACTTACACAGGAAGTTCTTCGTTACCAAGTGTAAGATCCATGGGACTTAAAAATAGGCTAAATAGCCAAGCCAGTCATAAATGATATGCCAAGAAGAGAGCCCACATTCTCCACAATATTATCTGTTTCTTATGAACTGGAGAACCTGTTTACCCCCTCTACTTCAAGTAATTCCATGAAGAATAGTAGTAGTGATTCCTCCCTTCAAGAAAATATTGTTGCAAAAGAAAGCTGCAATAGTACAGAACTGCTACAGAAACAATCAAATGTTGAAAGGGATCCATCTACTACAGCACTTGGGAATGGGTCTGCAGTAGTTGATGAGATTTGAGAATGTTTTGCTATACAAAAACCATTGATGGAGGAGAACCTTCTCTTTATATTGAATGAAATGACAGTCTCTAATCGCAACTGTAACGAAAATCCAATTCCACAGAATATTCATCCGTCATATCTTACTATTTCCTTTAAAAACATTATTATGTCTTGTATGTTCATTTTGTTGAGATTCCAAGATTATAAAAACATCTTTTAACGTCTTCTATTAGAGTGATTGGAAAGCTGGATCCAATAGATCAGCTTAAGGGCAGCAATGCCCTTGATCTGACCAAAGAGTAGAGATGGTACTTAGGCTACAGATAGATGGAGGCAAATGGGGTGAGTGAAGAGAATAGGTCAGCAGTTCATGAAGAAATGAAGAGGGTGAACCGACTCCCAGCAAACAGCACCTACACAACTCATCGCTTGCAGGTTCTCAACAAAGTATTGCAACTTATGTCCATTCAGGTGAGAAAGCTTTCTAATCGTACTTTCAATGTAAACCCGATATCAATATTGTTCATATAGTAGTTAATGCTTTTGTGATTGTTTTCAAACTTTTGTTACTATGTCTATCGATATCATATGGACTTGAATATGGGACTAACTTGGAGGATGTGGTCAAATGAAGTTCAGCACATGAGAAAGCGGATAGCTAACACATTATAAAATGATTTTCAAACTAGTACTGTGAGAAACTTGTTCTGTAGAAGACAAATGTTGGAGATGGAGATCAGTTGTTAATGTAATTCTGGTGAACAATTTCATAGTAAATAAATTTTATTATTATTATTTTTTAAATAACGAAATAGAGTACGAATTTCTCTTTTACAAGATAAGTGAAGATGCTCTCTATGTACAATGCATGCCTATTCAGAACTTGCTTTTCCAGTGAATTGGCTGAGTAAATTGGTACTATCGAGTATCGATGTACTAAAATTAATCCCCGCAACACCATCATTGCATAATCCCTTATTTGAGTAAATTAATAAATACGAGTCTAAGAATTGCATGATGCACTTGCTGATGTAAGACATTCAATCAGTGCCGCAAACCTGCAGGAAATGTAACAAAAGATGGGCTCTATTGATATAAGAGCATTAAATCAATGGCACAAACTTGCAGGAATGTAACACAAGCTATCTGTGTTTAGGTCACCTATTTACCTCGGTGCCTACAAATGCCCTAGCCCTAGGGTGACCTGCTCTGGAAATAGCCTCATACCAATAATAAGCTTTAGCAGTCTTGTGTTTGTAGGAGTAAATCTGACTTGGTGGAGCTATGAGTTTTTCTACAAAATCTCCTATCTGGTTTCCTAATCAGTTCATGTGCTACTCATCTACTTCTGCCAAATTCTTGTTAGTTTTCTATATTGGCAATTTATGTATTTAACTTCCTCTTTGGACATAAACTACAGTGCCATTTTTTTTTTCAGTCCAACCTTCCCCACTTTCCAAATGCATCCAACTTGATTCACTAATCAGGGAACCCAGAATAAAAAACCATTGGACAAGCTGGGTGAGGTACATATTTTCTCCGATTGATTCTATGGACTTTTTTCTATCATGTTTGGATTCTTTGAAGTTTTATGTAAAACAAAACTTGATGCCTTCTACTTCATCTCTCTCATCCCCCTTTGTTAAAATGTCAGAGGACCATGTCACAGAATGAGGAGTCGGAGCTGCTTTTGGCTGGGCTATCTCTGTGAACAACAAATCCAACTTTGCCAGACACTGGTCAGTTTTAGATGAAATTATCTTGCGGAACAGCATTAGGCTTGTAGCTTTCTCATATTATTGACTTATTGTAACTGCCAAATTTGCTTACATTCTTCATTACATCCGGCTTGAAATATAGGATCCTATGGTAAGTTTAAAGGCTTCACCATAGTTCTTCTAACTATTTATCTTTAACTTGAAGCGCAATGGTCCAGTGCAGTATATGATAAAGTTGTTTAGAAATTAAGTTTTGTTCTATACATTGTATTCCTGTTTAAGCTTTTAATGCTAAATTTAGTTATTAAGGATTATAAAATTCTTCTCTTCCACTTCATATTTCTTTCAATTACATCTTCTAATTTGTGGATTCAATTCAGAATGTCAAAATGTGGCTCCCATGTTGAACCTTAAGAACAAGCATGGACCAAAACATTGTACTTTTATGTTTGAAAATGGGAATATATCTGCTATGCTGACATCTGATACCTATGAATACACCTGACCTTTCCTCTGTAGCTCTGGTTTGCAAATGAAAGTATATCTGAACATTTGGGTTTGTCGATGGACAGTTTCTCTCTATGGTTAAAGGGCTGATCTATCGTACTTTCTAACTAGAACTCTTGCGGGACAAGTATTATAGTTGCATCTGAAAAATTCATAGTTGCATCTGAAAAACTCTTTTATTTGAACTTCTTTGATTCCTCTCTTCATTACTTGGCTTGTGCAGTTCTTTGAGGACAATTAGTGACAGGCAGCTCTGGTTTGGATGCTCAATGAGTTGATGTTTGGGCGATCTTAAACACTTCACACCAGCCCAATCCTCCAATTCAAAGATCAAAATCACCATTTAATTTTGGCAGATGGTTTCAGTAAAATCACTCTTACAATCCTTTGCATGATTACCTGTGCATTCCTTACCTGCGCATCAAATGTATCTTTTTTCCTATGGTCCGCAGCTCTGGATAAAATTCTTACTACTGATTACATTAAGAGTAGAGAGTGAAGTATGACAAATTGCTGCTACTTATGTCTGATTAAGTAAGAGACAATAGATTATTTGATCATGCACGGTTGGGATGTCTTTGAGATTTGGGCTTTCTTCTTGTTTCGGTAATGTGTGGACTGAGTCTTCCTACTTCCCTTCTTGAGCTTCTTATCGGGTTGACAATTGTTCACATTGGTGGGGCCAAGGAAGTAATCTGAACTACGCTATCTAGAACTATTTCTTGGGGGAGGTTGGAAAGAGAGGAATAAACGCATCTTTGATAACTCTTTTTCTCCAACCCTCGTATTTTAGCTCGTTTTCGGCGCTTGCTTGTGGAATGGTCTTCCATTAGCCACTTAAGAGGGAAAGTGAGATATTTTGTTGCGAGGATATCCATTCCTATTATCTTTTATTCGTCATGTTTACTTTATGTATTTACTTGTTAGATCCCTTCAGTTTACCCATATGTAAACTGCTGTTTTATCACTTGCTATATTAAGGTAATTGCTACTTACTGGGAAAAAAATCACGTCGGCGTCATGACAAAAAGTTGAACATCTTTGCTTTTGTTCATTAGTTGGCTTTTGTAGTTGTTGGAGGTAATTAGTTTGATGTTTTGGATGTAAGTTCCAGCAGTTTTGCTTATTTGCTCGAGTTTCGTGTAGGGGTGTTCAAGCTTGACTCGTTAAGTAACAAGGGTCTTCGAGCTCAGCTCTAGCTTGACTCGACTTTTACTACTCTTGGTTAAGCCTGGCTCATGAACAAAACTATTAGCTTGAGCTTGGCTTGTTTACTTGGACGAACCAAGCTTGAACTCGAGTTTGTTCATTGTGTTTGCTATGTTTTATATTTTTAAGATTAAAGGTTTAGATTCTTTTAGATAAGACCAGATCAAAACTTAAAACATTTTGTGCATTATATTAGATACTAAACATATTTATATGTACATAATAAATATTAAATTCAACAATTATCTTAACGTACTTAAGTACATATAATAGATATTTAATTAAGTATTTATATATTATAATATTAAATGAGTGGGGGCATTTAACAAACCGGATACATGTATGTTTGAACTTGGTTCCTTTATTAGATAAACAAGCTCAAACGAGTTCTTAGCGAGTTGTGCGCAAGCAGCTTAGTTTGGTATCCATTCTTATTTCGACGAAGTTATAGAAAGAACTTTGTTATTACTCAAAGGTGGGCCCATCCATTTGTATTTGTAGTGGAACCATTTCATCATTTCTTCCATGGATCCAAAAAAAAAATCATTTCTTCAATGGACCATCATCAATAACTGGAAAAACAATAAGTCATAGATCGAACGGACATAACTAGCCATTGATCCATCTGGTTATTGGACCCCACAAGCTAAACGGTTCTGATTGATGAATCTCAAGTTTCAAAATGTATGTTTGTACTCCATACACAAATGAAAACCAAATCTGGGAGATACAGTGCATATATGTATTGTATACATCCTCAATCCAATGGTGAAACTGAGTCTGATGGCAATTTTTTATATAATGTCTCGGATATTACTACTAATTAAAACTGAACCTGGGAGGTTCATGTGGCATCTTGGGAGGGTTTTTAGGGAATTATATCATTAAGCAGTGACATTTCCGTCCGAATAAAGAGAAGGCTAAAACAGTCATTTGACATGTAAAACTAAGGGTGATTTCGGAATCCCAGCATTTCGTTCTATTCTATATTCTCTTCTCATCCCTCTCTTGCCCTGGCATAATTTCGGACTCTCTCATCTTCATCTTCTTGTGTTGTCTCGAAAATCCTCGCAAAGCTCCGTAGGATGGCGGCATGGGCGGCGGCGGCTCGTCAAGTCACGTCTCTAACTCGGCTTTCCACTCCAACATCGGCGGCTCACGCCGCTAAGCTAGTTCAGCGGCGCGGTCTTGCAGGTGGTGGAGGTAATCTCCTCCTTCTTCCCTCAATTTTAAATCTGAAAATATTTATTTATTTATTTATTTTCCTTTACTTGAATCCAGATCTCATTCATAGAGATCGGATACTGTTATTTTTCTTTATTTTTTTTCATTTTAATTCTGGTGTATGTAATGTTCCATCGAGAAATTTGTATGATGAATCTTCTATAAGGGTCTATGATGGATTAAATTTGATGGAGATATTAACAAGAAATTTGAATGAATTTTCCTTAATAAAGGAATACAATTTTTCATGTTAGGTGTCGTCTAGACGGATTGGATTCAATACCTAAGTAGAAAAAAATGTGGTTCCTTGGTAACCCAGTTGCCCAAACTGTTAGTAGTGAATATTTTCTCTGTAGATCATGAAAGAGATTGATTGATTAGCTACTTAAGCTCCCAGCGATTTGTTTTGTTTTTTTTTCCTTTCAAAAAGGTGCAAATAATTCGCTACCCTTTTGTTGATTAATTTGCCAATTATTCATGAATTATTAAAAAATAAGACTTTTCGAAGAAGTAGAGCATATTTAGGCAATGAACCACGAATTATTATTATTTTTTTCCTGATTTTTCTGAAATTTACCTTTTTTTTTCTGGGCCAAACTCAGACTTGGTGACTATGGTACCATCCAATGCCTTATGGGTGTCCTGTACTATTTGTTTCTTTGATTGTTTTTTAAATAGTCAACATTTATTTTCTCTCTACTTCTTTTCTCTTCCTTTTGTACTTCCTTTTTTTATGGACCTCGCACATGTTTAAATAATCCTTTTCAAAACCTTTCTCTCTGCAAGGATTGTCTATTGTCTTATTGCAGATGATTTATGGGTTAGATCAATCTTTTGGTTTCTAAACATTCTCTACCTTCATGAGTCATGAACTTTTTTTTTTCTCTGTTGCAGATCATCATGGGCCCCCAAGGATTAACGTTTGGCAAGACCCCATGAGTCCATCTAAATGGAAAGAGGAGCATGTGAGTCTTCTTTTCGTGTTTAAAAAGATGAATCATTATCGTATACAGCTAGTGACTTTTTTTTTCGTCATCGAGATCATTAGAGAAATAAATAAATGTTTATCGTATAGTTTTCATGAAGCTGAAGTGATTTTCTTTTTTTACATGACCAATCTCTCTCTCTCTCTCTCTCTCTCTCTCTCTCTCTCTATATATATATATATATATATACTAGTAAAAATGTACGTGCATTGCACGTAAATTTTGTTAATTTAATTTTTTTTTAAAATTAATTATTTCAAATCATGACTAACTTACAAAAAGAAAAATTTAAAGTCATGACTAACTAAAGCTCCACTTAAAGCATATATGTTTTCATTACGATCGCATGTAATCTGGTCATAAAGCTCTAGTAATGTTGCACGTAATTCTTCCTCGATAATTGATGGACTTATGACATTAATCAATAGATACAAATTTTTTTTTTTTTACTTCTAATACATTATCAAGGAACAATAGAAAATGAAGAAATTTAGTCATAACAATGGGCATTCTCCAATTAATCTGGATCCAAATCCAGTTTCATTTTTTTTTTATGAATTCCACTCATTGCCATAATCCTATTAAATCAAGAAAAGAAGAAATGTTTTGCTAACACAAAACACTTATTTTACAAAAACAGATTTTTCATAATAAAGCACTATTAAGGACCAATACATTGCAGCCTGGTTGAATGATTAATAAATAATTTATGATAAAAAATACAGTTGAAATACCAACAATGTATATGGTTCGGGCCATCAAGAATTTATCATTTTCATCATTTAGACGTTTCTAAGATAAGATATAGTGTAACAAAACACTTATAATCATGTACTCAAATAAATTAAGAGGTAACAATGACTCGAGTTCGATTCCTGACTCCCCTCACTAACGGTTGCATGGGGTGAGGGTATTCCCTATGTAGCCCGTGGGATTAGTCAGGCTCAGGATATCCACGGTTATCAAAAAAAGAAATTAAAAAATAAATAAATTAGGAGGTAACAACGAGATATTTGTTACCTGTTATAGGACTTTTTTTTTTTTGTTTTTTTTTGTTTTTGTTTTGTAGGCAGCTAAATCATTTATCTATCTATGTCAGGTGTTAGGAGGGTCAAGGGTTAGAACTCAAGGGTGGGCCATAGTTCAAAAACCCGAAAGTTCAAAAACCCGAAAACTCGACTTGACTCGAAAGTTAGCTGGGTCGAGTAACTTGGGGAACTCGAAAAAAACTCGACTCGGTCCAACTCGGAAAATATATGTAATAACTTGGAAAACATGGGTTAAAAGAACTCAAAGTACGTTGGTTTTACAGCTTCAAGCCTATAAACTAGGTTTAATAGTACCCATAGTAGGTTGTTTTTGTAGAACCAAAAAAAATATGATGCAAAAATAGTGTGACGTTCGAGTTTAGGTTAAAAAAATGATAAAAATACCCGTATGTGACTCGACCTAGTCCGGTGAGTCGAAAAACTCAGCTTGACTCGACCGAGTCACCTGATTAACTCGGCAAATAGTGCCTCCTTCGAGTTTTGAGGCGACTCGACTCGAAATTCAATCGAGTCGAGTAACTCGGCCGAGTTACACGAGTGACTCGTCGAGTTTTCGAACTATGGGGTGGGCACTCAACGGCCACACCAGAACTCGAACACGAGTCACTCTTCCCAAAGGGAGATACACTACGACTGGGACAAACCCAGGCGTGTGTATATAGGACATGTTTCAATTGGGTCAAAGCATCCAAATCTACTCTTGCTACCATGACTTCATCTAATGCCATAATGATTGTTTCAAAAGTTCTTTAAGAATTTTTAATCCCTCTTCTAGAAAAAAAAAGTCAAATATAAGTATTAGCACAACCTCCTGGTTAAGATGAGAAAATCAACAAAATGAACCGATGTTGTACTGTATTATTTTTAACTCAAACGATTGAGATTATTGATCGACTCCAGAGGAAGCTCCACTATGATCGTCACACATAGACAGCATGAACATATTCAACCAAAACATCATCAGATCAAAACAAATCATATTAATCTTTACAAACCAAAACTTACTTTAATCTCTAGCAAAGAACATGAAAACCACAAGATTGCAAAGAAGGAATAGACTTCATTATCAAGATGACAGTGTATGAGAAATTAATACTAACATAACGCTCCAATAATTCGATGGCATTATCAGGGTCTATGCAATCTTCTAAGTTATACAATTGGAAAACATTTACAAGAGATAGGAATATAGGATAGAACTAAGATAGAGTCCATATAGGACTACATCACTTCATAGATCACGTAGGAAACAATGATAGGAATATAGGATAGAACTAAGATAGAGTCCATATAGGACTCCATCACTTCATAGATCACGTAGGAAATAGGGATAGAAATATAGGATAAACTAAGATAGAGTCCATATATGACTCCATCACTTCATAGATCACGTATGACTATATTCTCTATCAATCTGATCATGAGTAGGAGAGTCTTTGTAGGAGTGCTATAGGTGAGTTACAAACTAACTATATCTCTTTTTAATTTAAAAAAAAAAATCTATTTAAAGCTTTGTATACCCTAAGTTATTTATAAATTAAAGGGTATTTTGGTCAACATAAAGTTTAGTATACTCCTTGTACTTTTATTAGTAGAATGATATATATATATATATAACATTTATTTCCTAGTGGTACATCACTACATTATCTCTCCAGTTTCAGTATATACTAGATGCTATATATATATATACAAGCTCAATATCATAGTGAACTACGTGCCAACTCAAATTTTAGATTGAAGGTATTTTTTGAAATATTGAAGATTTTAGGTTTTTTGGATTTTTAAAAATATAAGTGATGAAATATCGTTGATTTCTCATCAAAATAGTTTTTGATCCATGGATTTTGAATTTAATCAATAAATCTGCTCATTTTGGGTTGATTGCAATCAATTTTTAGTAATTTAAATAATTAAATTGAAAAGATAATGAAAATGTGCATACCTTTAAACATATTGACAAATTCGGGGTTCAGGAATAATTCGGCAAGGGTCAAGTTCAGAAAAGTTTGGAAAATATTTGGGAAAAATTCGAAAGAATAAAAAATAAATTAATAATTATAAAAATATACGGAACAACTTTATTATAAAATATACAAAATAGGTAGTTTTTTTTTTGTGCCAAATTTGGGAATAATTCGGAGAATTCTGGAATGATTCCGGAAGTTCACAAATAATTCAGGAATCTATAAATTCGCAAATAATTCGGCAACCCCAAAATCTGTGAAATTTTGTAAAAAATGACGTTATTTGTTACAAGGCCTTTAGAAATTTAGGAAAACCCTTTCAATCCGTAATCAAACTCTTAGATCTTTGTTTTTGGATATAAAAATGACACCATAGTTGTTTTGGGCTTAGAAATTAATTAGCGAAGAAAATTGTTGAAAGAGTAGGTTTTAGGGATGTTTACAAATATCCAAATGGTAAAATAACTTGTTTTATAACTGTGTCGAGAGCATCGGTACAATATCAGTGAGTATCGATCCGATACGCACCGATATTTTACAGTTTGCAATACCCAGGACTTCTATGTTTTCCCCGTACCAAAGTACTAGATCATGCAAATTCTGGTACGTATCAGGCGGATATGCCCAATATGTACTGATATTTAAAAACATGCTGACAAATAGTGAGTGCAATTTGTTGCTTCTAAATGAAGGCTAAACATGATGTTGATAGGGATCGTGAGAAGATTTGATAGCACATGCTTTAACCGAAGGGCGAAGCTATGGCTTGTGATAGACTAGAATGGCTGAACCTTATTCGTGTTTCCATCCCAGATAGTTGGGATATGACTTTGATGGAGATGCATATTAATTACCTCTGAATTTTAGCACCGACTCCAAAACATTCATTCTACACTTCGGAGGAGGGATTTGTCCAACCTATGAGATCTTGCATATCCATGGAAGTTTTCAATTTTCTTTGATCAATTTGAAGATGATCACTTTTAAGTAAGGTGATGGGATGCTTTTAATGAAGTTCCTCCTAATCATGGAGTGGGGTCCAATAGGTGAATGTCACCAAGAGAACCCATTTTTTACTGCTATGGTAGCTTTTCAATTCATTGGAATATACAAGTATAGCATTCCACAAGTAGAATATTAATTAAGTAAATTCATGGACACCTATGAATGCATTTTCATATGGTAGTAGGGTACTATTGTTAAAGTCGCTCTTCTTCCTTCACTAGATGATGGAATCATGGAAGTCCACCTATTTATGTCATGAACATATACTCATATACTCTGGGAGGCACAAATCAATCCGAGAGATTAAGTGCGGTTGCCTTCAATGTGTAGTGGAGGATTCTGCATTGGACTACTACCAGTCTACCATGAACTTTAATTAGTTTTTATTTTGGAAAATAATGAAAGATAATATAGTAACGTAGAATATATGGAGAATATGATATTGCATATCTAATCATATACGCCGCATCTTGCAAACCCTCACTCTAGATATCCATCCAAAATTAAAATCCTATTAGAGGATACTTGGCCTCCATAAAGTCAAATATTGGATAGGATCTTAGGATGAGCCCACAATTTTATTTCATATTAACTCTCCTATAACGAGAAATTATATTTGGTGTTTGGACCAGAGAGACAATGTGATAGTACAAGACCACATGTTGTAAATTTATAATAGAATCTCAGTTTCTCCAGGTACACTTTGTGCATGCACATGGACCCTACCATAATCAATGGACTACTTAATGGAATGTATGTAATCTGAAACTATTGCATAGCCTTACATGTTCAAATCAATCCAATCACCAACTTTCAGAACTCAAAAATCATAGAGCAATAGTTTAACGAAAATATTGCTTATAGAGTTGGGAATTGGGATCACACTTTCAATATGATTTCTTGCCAGGCAATACAAGAGGCAAGGATCAAACATGCGCACCACATGTTTGGTGTGGTACCTGCGATTCTCATAGTATAATGTTCTTAGGGCAATCACATGGGAACATTTCATTTTCTGAGTGGATCCTACAATTTATGCTCAATTGTTACAAAATACGATTATGATAGAATCTTGAATTATATTTATGTGTGTTTGTGCATATATATATATTTGTAGTATGGGATTTTAAAGTTTTCAATCTCAGTGTGAAGGTTGTTAGGTTTCAATTTTGTAATCCAAGTTCATGACCTAATCATCCTAACATTGATGTCACATACCAGAGTCAATCTTATCCATTTATAGAGAAATCACTGTGTTGGGTCTTGGGGCCTAGTCAGGGGCTCAATTATACGGCGTTTATAGCTCCATCCATGGATTTGCTGGTTCTATACCATCATTTTTGTGCACTATCAGATATCTGTTATTTTTTTTTCTCAAAGGAAGTACGCTTCGATACGTGATTATTCTTTCTATTATGTGTCCAATTGACTGTCGTTAGCTTTAGGCTATGCTGGCAATTTTTTTTAAAAACTAAATAGTAATATTGAGCCTAATAGTTGATACATGCTTGTAGAGTTTTCCTAACCCTTTATAATAAGCTATAAATCTTAAGAGATTAATATTTTCTTTCATCATATAAATTGGTAAATATTTTCCTAACCCTTTATAAATTTAAATTGGTAAATATGTATGTGCATGTATGAGGAATATGTGAAATGGCACAATAGGTACACACACACACACACACACACACACACTTTTAATTCAAGTCAAAATAGTTTGATGCTCTATAATATATTGAACCTTTTTCTTTGGTTAACAAAGGATGTTCTGTAATATATTGAACTGTGTAGGCCAATACGCCACGGAACTTAGGAAGCACCAATAATATATCGGAGTATTGGTATACCCCAGTTGCTCATCAGCAAAAAAAGAAAAAGAAAAGAAGAATATTTGGCGGACATTTAAAATAAAAAAAACCATATAGTTAGTAATTGTTTTTGGTGGAAACTTTGTACCATGATTAATTCTACGATGTTAGATTTCCATGAGAAAGATTCTTCACGTTCAACAAATTAGAATTGTTCCAGTCTACTTTGACCTTTGTTTGTTTTGTGATGGTTCCTCTTAATATATGAGGTTGGCGGTTGATTTTCGGCTAAACTGTCTAAATTTTTTGACTTATATTCAATTGTTGCGGGAGGTTGACTGATGACACCATTGTTATGATTTCATGTAACTCCTTAAGATGAGATATAGACCTTGGCTAAAGTTTAATATACTATTAATTACTTGTTTGATTTTGTTTTTAAACCCCCCCTGGTGGGGGTCCTATATCAGTTTTGTATTATAGGGCCTTGTGACATCTTCCAAATTCTTTATTTACTGATCTTAGCACTGCTTCGATCATTTCACTTCCTTTGCATCTAATTTATGAGACTATCAATATACTTTTTGAGGTCTTTTATGATGACTGGGAGGTATATCCCGGAAACTGTTACAACCTTTTAAATGTGTGGTTCTTATCTATTCTTTGCAGTTTGTGATTGTCTCTCTATCTGGATGGGGGTTACTTTTCTATGGGGGTTACAAATTGTTTAGTGGAGGCAAGAAAGAGAAGAAGGAAGAGGTACTTGTTATGCCTTCAAAAGGTTCACATGTTTTATTCCCCATTTCTTAGTATGACATTGCTTCTGCATTAGATATTGAGAACATCACCACTGTGGGTGTTGGATCGAGGGTTGGTGGTTCAATTTTGTTCATTACCTCCCTTATTCACACCCTCATCTAACTCACTAATATTCACAACAATGAACACATATTTCATATTAATGAACTTGATGAAACAAATGTTGGTCATATATATATATTGATCGGCAATCCGTGAGATTTTCATCTCATACGGCTTCTCCCTTATGGGCATAATGATAATAATCCATGGAATCAAAAAAAGATTGCATTGCATCGGTTGATCTCTCTCATGAAGTGATGAAACCTAATGAATTTGCTTGTCCTGAAAATGTCCCATTTTAAGTCCCCGATCTAGAGCCTGATAGAGCCAACAAACAAAACAATTATAGGAAATTCTAAACAAAATGGAATGTTCTTATTCGAACCGCCTCGTGATCTTCAACTAATTAGATTTGATACATTGCTATTAGTAACGTTGGTGAATTAGGTGAAGGTTCGGAAAGAGAGGGATTCGAACCCTCAGTAAACAAAAGCCTACATAGCAGTTCCAATGCTGCGCCTTGAACCACTCGGTCATCTCTCCTACATAATGATTCTGACCCAAAAACCAAATTGCGGGAACGAAAAATACAGTTAAAAACTAAAAAATATGAAAGTAACTACTAGGAGTTTACAACTTACAAGCGCGCAATCTTGAAAAATACAGTAAAAATATGAAAGTAACTAAGGATTAGCAAATACACTGGCACTAAATACAATACTCACACTAGAAGATCACCTATATCCACTCCCTCTCGCATAATAGATCACCATTATAAGATGAGGTGTGTAATACGCGCACAAACACGAGATAGGGAAGAGGAGTCTTCAAACATTCTCATGTTCCTTACCAATAAAAAATATTCTCTTGTTCCTTTCGTTCCAAATTATCCACGAAATGGCTTTTCGAAGAACAGACCAAATTGCCTCCCGAGTATTGTCGAAGCTCAATAGTCACCAACAAGATAAGAAGTTCTAAGAGGAGGAAGGGAAATTCACTTATAATTGGGAAAGAAAGTGTCCTAGATATCAAACGCAACCAGGCAATGCAAAAGCAACTGATAAACTGACTCTTCCGCTTGGAGGCATAAAAAAAATCGATTAGCCATCCTCCATTCTCTTCTTTTCAAAGGTCATATGTGAGAATTTTATTCAGAGCAGCAGTCCCAAGAAAGAAAGATACCTGATGGAATGTCAGGGTTCCACAGTCTTTAGATCAAATTGACCATTAGTTATATTTAGAATCCTGATTTTCATATTGGGCCTTTCATTTTTCTTGTCAATGATGCACCAACTGATTGTGTACTAGATGCTCTTCCCTATACGTTGATTTGGACCTTTGGATCACTGAATCCTCCTGGATGGTCAAAGCCAGATATTCATACGCATCCAACAGGGCCAATAGTTCAGGTTGTTTTACTGGATGATGTTTTGCTATGACCTTCCAGTTGAGTTGTCTGGAATCTGGATCAATGCATAGGTGTGGCGCATCTAGGAACCATATTATCCTTTTACCATGCACAGTCACATGCACACATACACACGAACACTTTTATCTTGTATAATGTTGACGACAACAGCGATGATGATGTTGTCTTGGACCTGAAGATCACTACCAGTATTCCAGGGTGTGTGCCTTACAGTGGTTTACGTTCTATGGATAACCTAATGTATGGACTATCCTAGTTTACAATATCTAATAGAGCTTAAACACAGATGGCTAAAAAGTTGTAGGTAAAACCTGTAGGCTCCACTCAAGTGATCAGGAATGTCCTATCGATGCAGTTAAGGAGTTTTGACCAATCCAATACCAGGAATGGCCAACATCCAGTCTTACTTTTTGACCTGTTCATCACACATTGAGGAGATTGCCAGATTTCTTGTTTTACAGACTCTGACATGTGTTCTCTTGCAGATAGTAGCAGAAGCATCGCACTAAATTGGTTGGAAGCTTGGTAGCTGGTTCTGTCATCCCTGAATGTACCTGGAAATAAAGTGTTTGTTAGAACTCCACAATCTCTGGGGAGAGGGTAATTTTATTTGTTATGAGACAATCCAGTTTTGGGCCTTTTTATTTGTGACTTTTCGTCGATGATGGGTACTAAATGCGGAGCCCTTTTCTTTTGCTTATCCTCAGAATTGTCATTTGGTTACACTGATGCATCAACTACAGATTTTATGTTCTAATAATGGGTCCCTGTTAGCTGTTTGTGATCTGGATGCCCTAATGATTTTTCAAGGTCTACCCTTGTTGATCCTGTATTCAGAAGAAAGGCATGATGAATGACTTAAGGTTTTGGTGGAGTGCTGGCTTAAACCAACCAACCAACCAATAAGTAATTCAGACATTTTTTTGGGGGGAATTTTTTTTTTTTTTTCGGTTCTTAAGCATGTGTCATGAGAGACAAGTTTACCTGATTTATCCGAAGCCAGTAATGGCTTCGCCTCTTCGGATTACCTTTGGTGGATGCCCGAGGTCCCACCTTGGGCATCCACGTATCAATAGACATGTAGCAATAAAAAGGGGGATAAGTAATTTCATTTTCTCCCCATGATTTTGATTTCTCCCCACTTGATATCTCTAACCTTTTTATCACCACATGTCCATTGTTGTGTGGATGCCCGAGGTGGGACCTTGGGCGTCAACCAGAGGTAATCTGAAGCCAGTAGAGAAATTCAGATGCAGCAATTCAGCAATTAAAGACTCAATTGTCTGTTGTCAGAGTTCGTCACCATCATTTTCTTCTTCTAGTCCACCTTTCCATATTTATCTCTTCTCCATCTTATGATCTCCAATCCTGCATTCTGCAGATGAGTTCAGGAATTGGGTTTCATGGATGTTTGAAATACCGGGAATCACAGAGAAGGGGAGGATGCATATTGTAGCTCAATAGCTGGGGGGAACCATGAGATGCCCCGGAGTTATTATTTGGCTGCAGAAACTGCTGTTTGTTTTCTTGTTGGCGTTAGGATTAAAAGTCGGGCTGAGTCGAGTCAACGAGCTAGCTTGGCTTGAGTGCAGCCCTAATGTTGAGCCTCCCCCTTTCCTCTCATCGCTCCAGTCACCATTAGACAACTCTGGTAGCCGCCATTTTTCTTTGAGAGAATGGTCTGCAATTCGGCCTCCCATTTATAAACTTAACCAAGTGCAATCATGATCACTTCTCCATTACTGATGCTAAAATAAATTTTCCGACGCTTGGACATCCCTATGTATATACACAGTAATACAGTGTTTTAAAATTTTCGATTAACTTAAAAAGTATTATGACTTAAACAATAATAATCATTTATTAAAAAAATCACGAGTTTCGTGAATTAAGTACGATTTATTTATAATTTGTTAAACATTTTTAAATAAATATTTAATATATAATATAAAATACATTTATTTATATATTTTTATAATTAATAATTTTATTTTATAATTTTTTTGTATCTTGGCATATTTTAAATTTATTTTCAAAATTTAGAACTTTATCAAATTTTTAATGAGATATTCCTTACACAAATAATTCTCGAAGTCCCACTTGATGACTAGTCTATCAACTTCTTCCTCATTACACGTCATGAAACATTACTTTTAAACCATTTGTTGTAAACCATTTGCAGGAACAGTTGGAAAACTTGGGTCACCATTGATTTTCTTCATCAAAATGAAAAAAGCTAAAAAGAAGAAAAATTAACATTTTCCATTTTCAAAGCTCACTCGTTATCACCCTGAAGTTAGGATAATGTGGGTCATTTTTTTTTTTATAGTAAACATGGGTATTCTGGTCAGACTAGTTTCACGTGATGTATAGGTAAACCCCCAACTCTTACGAGACCTCTGGATTTTGTCCTTCGACCACTATGAAACCCCTGAGGGTAAGGATAATGTGTCATAACTCATAATAAAAGCCACAAAAGTCATTCTTCTTGTTTGGTTTGAAAGGATTATGCATTGGTTACCACAGAAAAACTGTATCCAGTATCATTAATCCTGACCGTCCAAAACAAATCTTTTCCAATGCCATGAAGACGATCCTAACCGTCCATTACTATCCTTCATTTGGAAAGAATCCAAACCGTCCAAATTCATTAGACGGTTAGGATCGTCCATTGATAGACTATACAATTCCTGTATGAGAAGGAAACCTCCAGAACCGGGTTTTTTTTTGGTATAGGGCCGTTTCTTCATCTTGTTCTCACACGCAGACCAGGTGAGCTCTAGCTTTCTTTACTCGCAATCTCTCTTCAAATTCTCCATTAAACAATGGAATCTAAATCTGCAAATAGCAAAAACATCGAAGACATCTTCGATTCTTCTTTGAATTTAGAAGAAACCCATTTTCAGGAGGGTTTTAAAGATGGATTTGATGACGGTTTGGTCTCCGGAAAGCAAGAAGGAAGAGAAGTGGGTTTAAAACTAGGGTTCGAGGTGGGTGAGGAACTAGGGTTTTATAGGGGCTGTATCGATGTATGGAATTCCGCAATTAGAGTCGATTCTAGTTGTTTTTCGTCTAGGGTTCAGAAGAGCATTAACCAACTGGAAGAATTGATTGAAAAGTACCCCATTTTGGATCCGGAGAACGAGAGTGTTCAGGAAATAATGGTTGCTTTTAGGTTGAAATTTAGGGCTATTTCGTCTACCTTGTCGATTAAACTGGAGTACAATGGGTACCCGAAGTCATCTGAGGTTAAGGGCATTGAATTTTGAGGCAGATGATCTGTTCATGGTACATGTGCCAATTTCGTCTCTCTCTCTCTCCCCTTTTTTTTTTTTTTTTAAATTTTACCTAGTTTGAAATTTTGAGGGAGATGATCTGTTCATGGTATCTGTACCAATTTGGTCTCTAAATTTTTTTTATAAAAATTTTAACTTGGTTTGAAATTTTGGAGCTTACCCTTCATTATAGATGGATTTCTTATGTTGGATATTGAGATTGCTGTAGTTTTGAATTGGTGCAGTAATTTCCATTTGTTCTTAGCTACTATGGGTTGTGGGGGCATGGTTACTATTGTTCGTTTATATCATGAACTATGTTTCTATGAATTCTCAAACTTATTTTTGAACCATTGAAAAGAAAGGAAGGGCATGTAAATGTGGCTAGTTGCTCATGATAGATCGGGAAAGAATTGAATCAAAATTGTTATTTCCTTACCAGAATAACATATCTGTCGAATTTTGTGGAGTTCTAGCAATGGTTTGAACTTTGAAGATTCTTTTACGAACGTGTTTCATATTGTGCTTGAATGTATATATAATTATTTATGCTTGCAACAGTTTTGTCTGATTGAAACAATTAAATACACGGTTGATGTCAGATGAAGTAGATGGACATTTAGTTTACAATTAAACTACTAAAAAACACAAAAGGCTCTCCAATTCAATATCCTATCTCTGCTTAATTAACTACCAACATGGATGTTGTTGTTGTCTCGAATGATCCCCCCCCCCCTCTCTCTATATATATATATATATGATCTTAGTTTATTCATTTAGTGGCTGGTTCTCTGTTAATTGAAGGCTTTGTTTGTTAAATGAATTCTCATGTAATTAGAGATTCTTTTGTTGCTCTGTTTTGTGTTACATGCGTGAATGAAAGATACTGAAAACTTCAATTTCACATTTATAACCCTGTTCATATTATAGTTGTAAAACCTAGGAAAATGCTGGTTGTGGTTGATGAGTTTTGCATTATTAAGTGAGTTTGGCCGAGTCAACAGTGACTCAGCCAAGTAGTGGCAATTTATCTTGCCAACATTAGTGTTATATATATCTTAAAATCATTAGTTATGTGTAGGGATATTATTATTATTTTTGACTAAAATTCCCTAATCATGTGTCACCAAGTTGTGTCCAGGACAATTTTTATAGCCAGGGGAATCGGTTCGGTGTCTTTGTGTTTGCAATCTTTTTCCATATCAATTTATGGGGTAATTGCTGTGTGATTTTAACTCCCTTTTGGCTATCTTTGAGCCTGAATTTGCCTTTGCATCCATCAACTTTACTTGCAAGTATGCCATATCTCTTTTTCAGGAAGGCTGTGGCTTGAAAACTCCAGTTTTATCATCAGCTTGGTTGAGTGGGTAGGGGAGTAAGGGGTCCAAGAGAAATTGTGGCCATAAAGTTCTTTTGGTGTCATTTTTATTATCTATTATCTATCTCTTTGGTGCAGTTAGTGGGGAAAAGTGGGGAACAAAAAAGAAAACATGTTAAAGTTGATGCTTGCTTGTTGCAAGGTCTACATATCTGAAAGCCGAAATGGGGCTGCACTGGAGTCGATTGAGAGAGCCGCTAAGCTATTCCCCGAAACTGCTATTATCAACAAGTTCCAAGATGAGGCTTATAACAGAGTTGGTTACACCCTTGTCTCCAAGTTGGTTCCACAGCCGTCACAAGACTCTTGTCACTTGAGAAGAGCCGTGCTTGCCATGGTTAAAGCGGCCTTTGAAGCCATTGACCTTGAGTCTCACTGTGGAAGTCATCCTCGACTTGGAGTTGTCGACCACATTTGTTTTCATCCCTTAGCTCAAACATCTCTGAACCAAGTGGCTGGAACTGCAAAGTCTGTGGCGGCTGATATTGGCTCCGCTCTTCAAGGTTTGTGTCCTTTGAACTGCACAAATTGTAGATAGAAACAGAATTAGCTGGAATTCCTTTAAAGGAGATAAGAGAAATGGACAAATTATTTGGTTAACGTACCTCTAATTGTCTGACTATTAGGGTCATCCTTGAGTAATTTGGATGTGACCCATCCAAGAGAGAGAATGCAGTTGGAGAGCCAACAGACCATAATGATTTGGCAGTGCATATGTTATGTTTTTCATGGCTTTTCTCTTTCCTAAATGCTTACCATTATAAGGGAATTAATAAGAAGTCACTTTTATGCGGGAATTCTCAATGTTAAACTAAAAAAAATCTCTGGCATCGGACTTATTCTGCAAAAATTATTTAATATTATGATATATATATATATATATATATATATATATATATATATATATATATATATATATATATATATATATATTTTTTTTTTTTTTTTTTTTAAGTTTTCTATTGCCTTGATAGTGATCTTTAACATATAATTCTGCAGTCCCCACCTTTCTATACGGGACAGCTCATGAAGAGGGGAGGACACTTGACTCAATCAGAAGAGAATTGGGTTATTTCAAGCCTAATTCCAGTTGCAACCAGTGGGCTGGGGGTACCAAATATGAGTTTTTGCCACTGAAGCCAGACGAGGGTCCTGCTCAAGCAGCTCGGGCAAAAGGTGTTGTGGTTGTTGGAGCAACCCCGTGGGTTGATAACTACAACGTACCGGTCTTCTCTTCGGATATTGCTGCTGTTCGTAGAATTTCTAGACGGGTTAGTAGCCGTGGAGGAGGGCTCCCATCAGTGCAAGCCATGGCGCTTGCCCACGGTGAAGAGATGATTGAGGTGGCTTGTAATTTGTTAGAGCCAAGTAGATCTGGGGCTGGTCAAGTTCAGCTTGAAGTGGAGCGGCTTGCAGGAGAAGAGGGTATGACTGTAGGGAAGGGTTATTTTACTGATTTTTCACAGGAAAATATAATTGAAAGTTACTTGAAATTGGGTTCAGTTATGTAAGAAGTAAAAAATATGACAAACTAGTGAAGAAATTCTTTTACTAAGAAAGAGTATTATCATCTTATGGAAAAATTTTGGTCATGATCCTGTAATTTGGGTATTTTTTCTAAGTGAATAAATTTGGGTGTTACAATGCGTTAGGTATATAAATGTTAGAAGTTGCAGGTTTAATTCTACTTCTACAATTCTTCTCATGTTTTTTTGGGAATTCTTGTGCACCTACTAAAGGCACCCCTTGAAGCCATTTGAGATGCAAAAAGTTTTACATCACCAAACTGTGAATTTGGTCTGGAATATCAGAAAGCTCACAACTTGCTTCTCCTCCTTTGAAGTGAAGGAGATCCTTAAAATTCAAACTAGTATTAATTGGTATTGTCGATTTCAAAGTCTGGCATCCCTCTCCTTCGGGGAAATTCACCTTGAAATTGGCCTACCATCTTTCCCCTCCAATTCACCCTCGCCAGCCTAATACGGGTAGCTCCTCCTCTTCTATCTATTCTCTCCCTATTTGGAAGCAAATTTGGTCTCTTCATGGCCCTCCAAAGGTCCTCAATTTCTTATGGAGATGTGCCCGCGATGCTTTGGCTGTCAAAACCAACCTGGTCCAGAAGAGAATTCCAATTGATCCTACTTGTTCTCTCTATGATTCTGCCCTCGAGAGTATTTTCCATCTGTTCTTAGATTGTCCTTTGGCTAGAGCTGCTTGGTTTGGGTGCCCTCTCTCGCTGTGCATTGATACTAACCTCATTCCCTCCTTCCTTAGTTGGCTTAGTCAAATCCTCAATCCTCCTCCTCTGACCCACGGCGATCCTGATCCTAAGCTCCTAGCCACCTCCATCCTTTGGCATATCTGGCTTGCTAGGAATGATCTCATATTCAAGAAGCTTAGGGCTGATCCCACCACCATAATCCGGAAAGCGTCCAGCTGGGCTGAAGATGTTTCCTCCTCCACTTCTACTGCTCCCTCCCCCCTCCCCCCTCCATCCCCCCCTGCTGGTCCTGCCTCGTGGTCCCCTCCTCCCCCGGGATGGGTAAAAATAAACTGTGATGGTGCAACTAATGAGGCTCACAACAAAACCTGTGCAGCTGTGGTGGTTAACAATTGGTTGGGTAACAAGATTTCTAGCTCTACCAAGATTATTCACGGTTGTAATGCAGATACTATGGAAGCTGTGGCCATTCGTTCTGGCGTGCTGCTTGCTAAGGCGAAGGGCTGGAACAAGATATGCTTGGAATCAGATTCTTTGTCTTTGGTTAATTTCATTCCGGGCAAAAGCTCCTCTATCCCCGCCTGTGCTCTCCCAGTCATGCAGGACGTTCTTTTGATTCTATCAACCTTCAATGATAGCAATACCTCTCACGTTCGCCGTGATGGCAATGGGGAGGCTCACCGCCTAGCAAGGCTCTCGCTCCGAGCATCCATATCTGGGATGGGAGTTTATCGGCGTCCTCCGTCAAGTTTTGTTAGGCTCCAAGGTGGGTTCCCATTCAACCCGGGAACCATGTCAGGGATTTAATTTCCATTTCTGTTGGGTTTGGCCATGTTGTCCCCTCTGTTGTTTTGGTTCTTGTTAATTTCTCTTCAATAAAAAAATTAAAAAAAAAAGAACTAATCTATAATAATAATGGGTAAACATTCTACCCATAAAACTTACTATATATATATAAATATATATTAAAGACTTACACATCATGACTCAAGGACAAACATTATTTTACACCTAGCATAAAGACATATCTTTTAGTAATTAGCGCTTCTATATCTTGCACGTGAGGTGAGATGTTAGGACTTTTAAGATACGTGAGGAGTAAGCCTTGAAGACATACCTTTTAGTAATTAGCACTTCTATATCTTACAGGTGAGGTGAGGTGAGATGTTAGGACTTTAAGATGTGTGAGGAGTAAATATAAGAAGGGAAAACAAATACTGAAATTTAGATTTACTTTTTGGTTCATATACATATTGAATATGATGTTTAATCATCAATTCATTATTCATGCATTATTCATGCGGTGGATTTGAAATTTTAATTAAAAAAATGCAAAGAAGTTATGAACTACATTGTACTTTGTAGGCCAGTGGCTCCAATTTTTGTAATGTTTATTAAAAAAATTAGTATGAATTAAACTCAAAAGATTTTAAAATAAGTTAAACAAGATTATTTGAGTATTAGTTGAAATTAACATAATCATAATTTTTAATGTCTTACCTGAAATAGATAGTATAACACATTTTTAAAAAAATAGAGACTTAAGTTTTAATTATGTAGTTAGAACCCTAATTTTAGTTAATGTGTAAGATGTATGTCATAAACATAAAACAAACCTTAAAGCGTAAAACATGTTCCTCATGTGAACCTTACATTTTGAGGAGTGGACCTCATGACATTTTCCTTAAGCCTCGCCTCGAGGTGAGTTTTGAGACATATGCCTTGCACACCTTTTAAAACAGTGAGTTACGCACGAAAGGCCTCTTTAATGTTCTTTATGATAAGATTTTTCATCAATAACCTCCTTGCAACATTCTTCTTGATGGAGCAAACAAAAATCATTTGTTTTTTTCTTACAATTTTTAAAATTTTAGATTCTATAGTGGTGAGAACATCTCCATAAATAAGAATAAAGCTGTTGGGTGAATAATCCCAAACGGGATGGGATTTGGTCTTGCTCTAGCAAGACTAAAACCATCTTGTTCTTGGTGGGCTTTAGACATGTGGCGATAAAAAGGGGAGAAGATATCAAAGGGAGAGAAGTCAAAAAACAAGAGAGAAAATGAAATGATTTCTCCCTTTTTATTGCCACATGTCCGACGTTGTACATAGGCAAGATGGTTTTGGTCTTGCTAGAGCAAGGCCAAATCCGATCCCATCTCAAACTGACTGGATCGAACTGAAACAGCGATAATACAAGTACAAAAATGATGGATAAGGTTATCTTATGTACCTGCTAAAGGTTCTTATCTTCGTGTTTTTTAATTTTTTTATTATATAAATAGTTGAATTATATTAAGCTTGCATAAGAAAATAAATAACAGAACAGCCTTGAGGACCCTGCCCACTCAACCATTACAACTAAGTTCCTTAAAAAATGGTGGCAAATGCTGTAGACTTTTGTCCCTGGATAAGGTGGACAGCTCATTTTGGAAAGTTAGGTGCAATTACATAACTAGAAGATTTATAAAAGTAATTAGCACAAGGGGTTGACAGAAAACTATTGGGCCTATAGCCCACATTTGTCCCACTAACTCATCAACCCTAGCTCTGTAAAATTGGTGGGCCACCTCTTGCAGTTACAATTAGGTAACCCAGCCAGATCATTTTTACCTTTTGTTAAGTGGAATGCACTAATTGCATGAGTTGTACAACTAAATTTCACATATTACTTAATGGGTTTCTGCCACGTGGCACCTTTATAACCTTTAGTTTTCAAAAGACTGATATGGATAAATGTCATCTTGCCAGACTTCCTTGTGGCAAGAGCAGTGGTTGGGTTCACAAGCTCACCTACCTCTAAGCATTTGAAGTTTCTACCTACTCTCCTGAAAATCTGTGGGCATTCTAGTAGCATTTGTAGAAAAAAATATTGAAAAAGAAAAAAAACACTTTATGCAAATTTAAGCGTTTAATCTCTCTTGCTTTCTCTATAAAGATGAGGATAAGTTGTGGAAGCTTACTTGCACGGCTTTCCTGAAAGTACAAAGAGATCAAACAATGGATTCAATAAAAAAACAAACAAAAAAAAGAGATCAAACAAAGGTCTGCTTATGCTACCATATGTATTATATTCTATCTATTCACAAAGAGGGACATCTATTTCTATTGAAGCTTAACCAAATATTAGACTCAATGGGCCCACATCTCTTAATGGGCTAAAACAACAGGTCCACTGATTGAACGGTCAAGATGGATGAATAAGTGTGCCAGATGTACGACATTGGCTGAATGCAGCAGGAATGTGTGCTGTTAGTTTCAGCTTAACATTTATGCTTTTTACAAGGATTCCTTTCCTTATTTATAATTAAGCAATGACATGTTTAAGTTGTGGCGCCTTTGTTAATGTGTGGGGTTTTTCCAATGCCCTTGATTATAACAAAATGACTTATATCTGCTGTCCTTACTCTCAGTTCTCATCAAAAAGATCACAGAAGGAGAGGAATGGAGTTCAACTCAAGCTGCAAGGTACGGTCTTACCAACATCTCTACATTATGATTATGTATTTTCTTTAATAAATAAAATGATATAGGAATTTTCAAAAGAAAGAAAGAAAAAGCACAAAAAAAAGTGAGATTGTTTTAGTCATGCTGAAGCAAATCTAGCTTGAGGAAGAACATGTTTATCAGATGTTCATGGTCTAGTTAGATTATCAATACTTTGTTCAGGCAAATTTTTCTTGTTCTTTCTTTAAAAAAAAGCATATATGTTTTCAATGTCTTATGATCTCTCTCTCTCCCTCATACCTAACATTTCTCTGTACATGGGCTAGACTGGTTCCACTGATTGACATGCTGCATTGCCACAACAAGGTTGTGTATTCAAATCCAGCTTAATTACCCACCAATATTTCAAATTAATATAAAAAATTGCTGGTTATTCTTTATATTTGATTTAAAAAATCATAGTAATAACAAATTGTTATTTCTTTTATTTTCATTTTATTATCTTCTTAGGAAAGATTTCCTGATAAAATATCCTTGGTGGAATCTACAAGGAGAAATTCATATGGAACTCTAGATGAACTTTGAAATTATAGTTATGGAGATATATATACAAGCTAGCTTTCCCAAGTGGATAATCTTGGAGGGATGAATGGCAACTACTTAATTTCTTGTGCATCATTTGTGGGTTGAGATGTTTCATTTAAGATCATGTTTGGATAAGAGTAAGACTTACACTACATATGCTTTTAGTTGAAGCTGATAAAGGAACAACCACTTCTTTTTAAAGTGTCAGTTTCATAGATACGTAATAACAACCAGCCAGTAGATTTGGATTCTGACTGGTAGGAGCTATAATACCTAACTCTATGGTTCATGTGGTACACATGATGGGCCTACTAAAAGATTAGGAGATCACAACAATCTAATCACAATTTCTTTGAATGACTCACAATAATCAAAGGTAATTAATGATCTGTACAATGAGTCAATTTTTGGCTCAGGAGATTGTCTAGTTGGGACTAGTGGTGGTAATTTCTAGAAACCAAATCGTTGTGTTTTTTCCTGAGTTCTTTTATTTCTGTATTTGATGGCCAGGATCTCTTGTACAGCTGTTAAATCCTTACAGCCAATTTGATCATAGTCTTTACATACTCATGGCCACGGGGAATATAGTCGATTTGCTTCCTAATTTGTAACCTAATCCGTCAAATCGCCTGAACAACGTTGACATTTTCATGGGTTAGGTTTTGAAGTTTTTGACCCTTGGTTGAGTTCAGTTGGGTTTTCTCAATTTTTCTAATATGGTGTGCTTTCTAGATCCATCGGATTGTAATACCTAATTTATTAAATAAGTTAATGATTATATACTATTAGGCGGTCGGGTTAGGGTTGAGGGGTTCCTTTGGATGTGTTTGAGTTGGTCTTTTCAACCTATTTATAAATGGCTCGGGTTCCAGTTGGGGTCCACTTGCTGAGTGGATGACTCATACCCAGTAGAACCCGACCTGTTTATAAACGGGTTTGAAAAGGACAAACTCAGAGCCAGATCACTAAGGAGCCCTCAACACAGACCCACACATTTATCCTCTGTAAATTCTATTATAAACATGGTAGGGATTATCTGTTTCTCTTTGTAAAAAGAAAAAAAAAAAAACGTTACTCAACCTTCTTGGTCTTTTTCTGGAGAGCTTTAACGTGTAGATAACAAAGAGAAAAGAAACAAAAACTATTTGGGTAATTAATTAATTAAGAAGTTGCAGAATTTTGTTTCCATCTGATTCATTTCTCTAAATACCATTTAACATCATCTTCCCCTCTATTCCTTGCACATGGAAAAGAAGAAGAGTACCATTGAGCAATCTATGCTACTGTGTTGTAAGCTCTACATTTCTGAATCACGAAACAATGCTGCTCTTGACTCGATCGTACGCGCCGCTAGGCTCAACCCGGAATCTGTGATCGTGAACAAGTTCGAGGATCGCGCTTACAACCGTGCTCGTTACACGCTTGTATCCTATGTTGCTCATGATAGCACAGGAAGTGCTATCTATAGCCCCTTGCAACAAACTGTGCTGGCCATGGTTGAAGCAGCTTATGAAGCCATAAACCTAGAGTTGCACTCAGGGGCACACCCCCGGCTAGGTGTAGTCGATCATATCAGTTTCCATCCTTTGGCTCGGGCATCGTTGGAGGAAGCGGCATGGCTCGCTAAATCAGTGGCATCCGATATCGGCAACAGGCTCCAAGGTCCTTTAATTAGATTATACTATCTCTTATGCTTAGTGATATCTGATGTAGCAATTGATCAAATAATGTACATTTTCTATTCTATTTCAAACAATTCATGAATGAAATCTTTGATACATTACAGTGCCAGTATATCTGTATGAAGCAGCACACCCAACTGGGAAGGCCCTTGACACTATCCGGCGCGAGCTCGGCTATTTCCGACCAAATTTCATGGGCAATCAATGGGCAGGCTGGGCACTGCCTGAAACACTCCCGGAGAAGCCCGATGAGGGGCCGGCATTGGTGTCTCGAGCAAGAGGCATCGCTATGATCGGTGCAAGTCCATGGGTTGCAACATATAACGTGCCGATCATGTCTACCAATGTCTCGGCGGCACGAAGGATTGCTCGAATGGTGAGTGCTCGAGGAGGCGGGCTCCCAACGGTACAAACATTGGGTCTTGTTCATGGAGAGGACTCAACCGAGATTGCATGTATGCTCTTGGAGCCTAACCGGATCGGAGCAGATCGGGTCCAGAACCGAATTGAGCTTCTTGCTGCACAAGAAGGATTGGACACAGAGAAGGGCTATTTCACTGATTTTTGTTCACCCGAGATGATTGTCGAAAAATATGTGAAATTAGTATCTGCTGATTCAGAAGAAAAAAGACTGAATTAAGCATGTGTATCATCAATAAGTTAGGAACATTGTGGTTCATGATCCTTAAGGAGATCAAATGTTCTGGGCTGGACTCCATAGGAATTAATTTCCGGGATCCACTGGGTGTCTATTATAACATGACTGGTGATCTTCTCCAGTTGTAACCGGTTTTGCCAAAACCGGTTACGCCCCTGAGTTGGCCACATGTCTCATTTGACACCTCTTAACTATGGTTAAGATTCACTCACCCCTTAGGTTCATCTACCTATTCTTGGTTTTTAGAAAAAAATAATAAAAATTTATGTTAACTGTGGTTAAAATTTACCAACTCCTGGGGTTAATTTTTAAAAAATATTTTTTCTAAAAACCAAAGAGAGGAGGGTGAACCCTAGGGGTAGGTGAATCTTAACCACAGTTAAGGGGTGTAAGAAAGGACATGTGGTGACCACTGGAAAATAACATGTCGCCTTGTATTTTTTCTAATAACATGTCTGCCTTGTACTGACTGCACGGGAAAATCATGCTCCCATATTTACATGGCAGACCCTTCTTAGGTTAGTAGTTAGATTCCTAGCATGTTAGCTTGGCCGGAGGTGGGCATTAACAACAGCCACACCCTTCGGGACTCGATCCCAGCCCTAATAATTGAAGGCTTTACGAGGTTAAGATCCTCAAGACCGGGTTTCCAAATTTTATATCTGGTTTGGATTCGAATCCTAGAGCTGGGAGCTGGATCAGAGTCAAAATCAGATATTGGCCTTGGATTCAATTGTATCCCAGCTATATGAATTATGATATAGAAAATTGATTAATCTGTCACCCAATAATATTTGACAATTTTGGCATCGGATCTAGGAATACTCTTTAACACTGCTTACACTAATCTATTGTACAATTCCTATCAGTTTAAAACTAACTGAATTCCAATCAAGCAACACCCCCATCATCGACACCTACGGAGTTCTCACGATCGATGGTGTTGAATTCCAATCAAGCAACTACAAATGCAACTGCTACTTTAGAGGATAGCGGAAATTTTATAATGAGAGAAGTGAATTCCAATCGGGTATTGTGGCAAAGCTTCGATTATCCTACAAACAGTACCCTTCTCCCTGGGATGAAACTAGGTGTGAATTTAAAGACAGGGCATAGATGGTCACTTGTTTCATGGTTAAGCAGTGTGGTACCTGCTAATTTATTTATTTTTTCCCTTTTTGATCCTTATTTGTTATTCTTTTTAATTCTCTCTGTTCGCAATGTCTATCTGTTAATATATGCTTTAGTTTGGTTTCCAAGTATCAGTTCTGTAATCAAACTTTTTTTTTAATGTTGCTCAACTATTCTGCAAATAACAATCACTAAACTGATGATTCAATCTCTGTTCGCAATGTCTATCTGTTAATTGTTGCATTAATTGACAGATTACCCATAGAACTACCTTGATTCAAATTTCAAAATTCGACCTAACAAGAGTCACTTTCTCCCATGGTGAAAACAAGCCTTATTCCATGATATTTATAATCTATGTTCAAGAGGGTTTGATCATGTTAACCTCACCCATACATATATACCCAATCATGTTGTACAAATCGCCTTGGTTTTTACCAAGGTACAAATATAAGCAAAACACAATGTTTTATTATGACTAGCCGAGTAGGAGGGAACAAACATCAAGTGGCGGTACTGGTACTGGTGCTTGCAGATGGGAAGCCACCTACAAAAGTACAAAGGAAAATCAAAACTTACCAAGTGGGAGGAGACCTAACAATGAAGTTCCATGCGGAAAAGAAAATAGAAAATGAAGCCAAGGTACATATTATCACAGCATGTAAGGTAGGGAACTAGTGAAAAACATGCATGTTTCTATATCAGTAGCTTTGAAAAAGGGTTGAAGGAGGGTTTTCGTATTGGGATCGGCCCATTCTAGTGAATCCCACCACAATTTTTCTCCTTTGATTTCCCTGAGAGATGGTGATTGTTCATCTCCCAAACACAACGAAAGTGTCGTCAATTTTTCGCAATTCAATACGTCGATGCTGCGTAGAGAATCACAAACCACTAGCAACACCCCACTACAAATGGTCTCCAAGTTCCTTAGACTTTGCAATTCCAACCTTTGTAACCTTGAGAGAATTAATATGGCATTATCACTTGTTTCACCCATCTCATGATTTTCATCTTCTGCTATTATTTCCTTGATTCCTATACAATTGCTGACCTTAATCTCTTGAAGGTTTTCCAAGTGCTGCAACTGGCCGCGAAAGAATAGACTCTTCAAAGTAGGACAAGTATCTACATCCAAGACCTTCAGTTTTGCAAGAGTGCCAGTTGTTTGTATTCCCTTGCGCAGTCCCATTAAGTAGTACATATTATGAAGCCTCAAACTCTCTAAGCTGGGAAAGCGGTCCTTTCGAGCGACCATGAAGTATTTCATCTGATGGCACCATGTTATCGCACATTTTTTCAAGTTGGTCAAATTTGAGAAGCACTTGTATAGCTTACTGATATTGTCGCATTGATAGATATACAATTCCAGCGTATCGACTGGAAGCAAGACTGGGATTGTATTTGTGCCTCCATTGATGAGATCGTATCCAGAGATTACTACGCTGTTCTTCCTTCCATGTGAGTGAAAGTCTCTGAAGTCCCCTACATAAAGTTTGAAACTCTTCACCTGATCCGAGTGCCCAGACATGACATATCTATTGAAGGCTTTCATGTCCCAGAAGTTGATTTGAAGATTTGCTATAGAACTTGTGAGTTCCTCTACGCGTGCTCCACCCTCAATTGCCCAAGAGGATTCCGCTCCCCAAACAAAGTCACAATTGTCCATCAAGAGATCTTCTAAAATGGTGAATTTAGATAACAATCCACCAGGAAACAATTGCAAATTGGTATGCGAGAGATCGAGGCGCTTGAGGTAAACTAGCATTTCCATCCCTTTTGGCAACTCTTTGATTGGAGTATAAGAAAGGTCCAAAACTTGTAGTGCCGTAAGCTTTGTGAAGCAAGGCAAAGATCTCAAGTTCCAACAACTGTGTAATAGTAGTGCTCTTAAGCTCTCCAAATAAGAAAGCGACTCCGGCAAGAATTTGATACCAGTATAAGAAAGATCCACAACCTTTAAGTTGTGCATGTGATTGAAGAAAGAATGTGAGATATTCTCTGAGAATGAATTGTATTGTAATAACAAGGAAGAGAGCTTGGGGCATCTAGGTTGACCCAGAAGAACCTTCACATCATTTCTCATCAATGATACCATCTCAACATCTTCTCTCCATTCACTTTCGTGCAGAGTTTTTCTCAATCCAACCCCAGCTTTGATGATGCACCGAGGGCTCATTCTTGTGATGCCGATCACCATGTCTCTAATCAAATCGTGCATTTTTTCATATTTGACTCTACCATCTTGATTTATGGTCTGTAACATGCAAGCATCTTTTAGTTCATTTAAAACAAATTTTCCCTTCCGCATGGTATCTCCTCTCCTCCCATCACTAGTACCCAACAGACCCTCTCCCATCCAGTACTCTATCAACTCTTCAATTTCGATTTGATGATCTTCTGGATACAATGCACAATATATAAAACATAATCGAGTCTTATCGTTCCTTAATCTGTTATAACTAAATCTCAAACGTGCAAAGACCCTATCTTCCATGCCTTCTATATCCCCAGTTGAGTTTCTCAACTCGTCTAATGCATTATACCAGTCCGTAGCGTCATATACATTTCTCAAGGCTAGTCCGACTGTGACGATCGCAAGTGGTAGACCATCACATTCTCTTGCCACATTTCTCGCAGTGGATTCTATGTCCAAGGAAAGCAATCTGTCATCACCAACCTTTTCCTTGAACAGATCCCAAGCTTCTTCCTCAGAAAGCACCTTCACTTCTATATCTCTCTGTGTCTCCATACCTCGACACACCACTAGTGAACGAGTAGTTAATACTAACTTGCAGCCATTCTCCCTAGTGGGGTTCGGAATGCCAATAGCTTCAATAGGAAATGGTTGCCACATATCATCTAAGATGAGCAGAAGCCTTTTCCTACGCTCTAAGGCTTCCAATAATTTCGTCGCGCGACTCGTCTCATCATCATCATTGGAGAGATTAAGGGCCAGTGCATTTGCAATATCATTTTGTAATTTGCTATTGTTAGACTCTTTTGAAACAGTTACAAAAATAATATTGTCAAAGTGCAAGGTCCCTTGTTCTAAGAGTAGGTTATTGATATAGGTCATGATGGTAGTCTTGCCGACTCCTCCCATTCCAAAGATACCAATCCTTGCAACATCATCGTTCATCAAGCACTCTAGAATCTCGTCAATAGCTCTTCTTTTCGAAGTGTTGTTTAATATTGTTGTTGCGGGCAATCTCCTTCCTCTTTTAAGTGGAAAATAAGCTAATGAATGATTTGAAAATTCGCCTATCTTTAGAAGCTCTCTCACCTCCTTAATCTTCTCTTCAATACGCTTTCCCCTCTTTATTCTTGAACAATAGTTTGGGAAACACCCATTTAGGCATTTTGTTTCATCTGCAATTTCCTCCACTATACAACTCACTGAGTCCTTGATTTCCTGAACATTTCGTAGCCACAATACTACCTCAGTGGTGGGCTCCTTTCCTTTTTTCACCTTGGCATGCTCCAGTTTTTTATTTATAATTTCCTCCCTGGCTGTTAACCTTTCCATTGTTCGTGTCAGTCTCTGCACTTTTACTTGAGGCCTTTCTAGATAATTGAATCGGGCAAGCTTTTCATCAAAACAGGTTTGTGCACATAGACAGCTCATGACACTGATGGTTAGTCCAGCGACTTCCATGGCCACTATCCAACACGAGAATACAGATGAAGTAGAGAAGCCCGCCCTGGCAATATTAAACCTAGTAAAATGATTCCATGGATAGAAATATGGAAAAAAAAAAAAATTTAACTCAAATACAGAAAATACAATAACTAGGAAAAAATTTAGAGAAATAAATCAAACATGGGCATATAAGAACCTGGTTTCTCGATTATCCACTCTTATAGACCACGATCTGTGAGAAAATGGACCCAGGCACAGAATCAGGAAAGGCCTTGAAGAGATATTAGGTGGCTGTTAATAGTATTTACACACAGAAAGAGATGTAGAGCGATAGTAATAACGAAGTAGAGGCCAAATGTAATTGACTTGATTTCCATTGATAGACGAAATCAGTTCTTGCTTGATAATCCATCGGAATATCGAAGCATTATGGGCGCTCTTCAATACCTCACCATCACCCGTCCTGATCTTGCATATTGTGTCAATTTTGTCTGCCATATGCACTCTCCAATCATTACTCATATGAAGGCCGTTAAAAGAATCATTCGCTATCTGAAAGCTACAATTGATTATGGTCTTCTCATCTCTTCCGTGATAGATATTAATTTACATGGATATTCGGATGCAGATTGGGCTGGATGCCCCGACACAAGACGATCTATTTCTGGGTTTGCAATGTTCATTGGATCCAATTGTATATCGTGGGGCGCTAAGAAGCAACCGACAGTGTCCAGGTCTTCTGCTGAGGCCAAATATCGATCCCTTGCTACTGCCGCTACTGAACTCCCATGACTTGGCTACTTACTCACAGATATTGGTGTCTTACTACCGTCTCCGTCTACTCTTTATTGTGATAATCAGAGTGCCACTAAAATGGCATCTAATCCGGTATTTCATGCTCGCATAAAACATATAGAGTTTGACTATCACTTTGCTCGAGAGAAGGTTCAGGCGGGATTCATTAAAGTCGTATTTGTTCCCTTTACAGAACAAATCGCTGACGTATTCACCAAGAGTCTGATGGTCCACTCAGTGGAGTTCCTCCAATCCAAGCTTTGCGTGCAACATGCCTCCACGCTCAACTTGCGGGGGGCTGTTAAGAGACAGCTTGCGGGGGCTGTTAAGAGATAGATCTTGTATCCTATTCTATCTCACGGTTCTATCTTCTATAGAATTTTTATCCTTATCTATCTCACGGTTCTATCTTCTATAGGATTATTATCATTATCTTCTTGATGCTTATCATAAAGCTCTTGTAACTCATCTATATAAATGAAACATACACATTGTGTTTCTTGTTGAGAACACCTTAATTCATTCATCCTTTCAACCTTAGCATTTCAAATTACTACATTAAAAGATGTAATTCAGACTGTTACTCAAAACCTAAAAATTCATACGGTTAAAGATGTTGGATATCTTACAAAAGGGACTTAATCTTCACCAGTTGCCAAAACCGGTTACACCCCTGAGGTGGCCACATGTCCCTTTTGACACATTTTAATTGTGGTTAAGATTCACTCACCTATCATTGGTTTTTAGAAAAAATAATAAAATAATTTATTAACCATGGTTAAAATTCATTACCTCCTGGGGTTAAATTTCTTTTAAAAACCAAAGATAGGTGGGTGAACCCTAGGAGTGAGTGAATCTTAACCACAGTTAAAAGGTGTAAAAAGGTACACGTGGCCACCTCGGGGGTGTAACAGATTGTATTTATTGAGTAAATATGGGTTCGATCAAAATTTGTTTCTCCCGAGTACCAAAAGCGAGCATGACGTCGCTATGAACATAAAGTCCCAAGGTATCGAACCCCAGAAAGAGACTCACCCAACTTACATGGGATTTGATAGTTTCTTTATGGTCTAACATTCTTGCCAATACATTATTTCATTCTGTTTTCTGGAGTGTAAGCTCTCATGATAAATAGAGCTCCATGAGGAAATGCTCTGTCATGAGGGTAACTAGTTTTGGCAAAATTTACAACTGGAGAAGATTACGATTCTTTACGAAATCTTATTAGTATATTAATCTCTTTGTATATAAAGATACGAGAGAGATGTGAGGCAGTGCATTACAACCCTTCATGCACTTGCACATTTATAAACCTTTTTGGAAGGCCACCACAAAGGTGATGACATGTGGCCATAGGTGATAGTTTGAAGGTAGCGGTTATAACTAGAATTCTCTTCTTAAGCCCAACGGTCAAGAAAGTTTAAAGGAATATGAAAATAATGAAAACACCTCCAACGGTTCATAAGGAGTAGTTGTGCCTGGTAGAAGAGATAGAAGAGACACAAATCTCTTCTAAAGAGACACTTGAAACTTTACTATCAATTGGAGACCCTAAGAAGGGTTGAGATCTGTAACCCCCTAGTTTCAGAAAATACACTTGACCTGACCCATAATCCATGGATCACCCATTGCTTCGAACTCGATGAGTTAGATTCTTTATTAAAATTAATATTCTTAACTCATTCATTAGTTAAAATTACACATTTTATTATCATAAATTGCAAAATATATATATCAACTAATCTATAATAAGATGTGTAACAATAATAATCAGATTACGGTCATAGAAAATCCAATTAAATATTACTACCAAAATGAAAGGCTGATAAGGCCTAATTAAGTTTACAATCATCATTCCCATTCAACATAACAATTAAAATAAAATAAATAAATTTCTATCATTAGTTCAACTTCTCACCACGTCCAGTTGCTCAATTTAAAACAAAAATTAATAGTGAGCTTTACAAGCTCAATAGAAAATCAACCCACATCAAATATCATAATAGTGATGATAAATATTAAATAAAAAAAGCATTCCCTTCAAAATAATGTAATGCAAGAATTTCTATGAGAATAAACCAAATCATTTTAACTATACACTTACACCTATAACAAAGACTTTCTTTCATTCGAATTTGTGTATCAATGTGACTCGATTTTCTCACCAATTGTGTCTAACTCTCATAATACCCATAGCGGGGTCTTCTCGAGTATATTTGGGGCATTTCACCCTAGGGAACCGAGCCCTTCTTGCTTACTTTAGGGGGTTTTCTCCAAGGGATCTCTAGGACATGCCCATATAAACATATTACAAAAAATAGGACTGCTCATTCTCATTATTCTTTTTTAGATCTCAAGTATAAACACTTCAAATGTATTAATTATTATTTCTTTAGAAAATTGAATCAATGAGATTTGCTAGAAAAATATTTAACATTTCAAAACTCATGATTTTTCACAAAAATAAATAATTTCAGACCTAAGTAATGATGCTGAAAACAGTAAACTGAGAAATAGTTATGGGTCCAAGAACTATTATAAACTAATTTTAAATCCAATTGCAGTAGAATCAAAGAGGTTTTAAAGCTAACTCTCTCTCTCTCTCTCTCTCTCTCTCTCTCTCTCACACACACACACACACATATATATATGAAGAAAATTTTTGAGAATTTATTGAATATCCATTTATACTTAAAATATTTAATCTAATAGGGTTATAGTACTACAAGTTCTGAAATCTAGAATCGAATACGTCTCACAAATAAATGTATATTAAATTGAAGATTACTCGGAATTGTATGAAACCAATGAATTTTTAAAGAAGATAGATTAAGACATTTATTGAAATTTTTTAAAGATTTTTCCAAAGAAAAGCTTTATAGAAAAATTAATTAAAACTCCGTTGAGAGAATTTGGTAGTACAATTTACAGTACAACCGTCCAAAATACATGATTAATTAAAATACAAAATTATCAGGAAAAAAAATCTAAAACAATTACAAGAGTAATATTAATGAATTATGATTTGTTTCCAATTAGCCAAAGTATAATTAAATTGTATATAGGAAGTTACACATATTTATCTTAATCATATACTATTTTTGGCAGATTCTATAAAAATCAATAATATCCACAAAAATAATGTATAATTTAAAATTTTTAAAAAGAGCATTATGAAAAATTCTAAGATTTATATGAGTTTCAAACTATTTAATTTTATCACATTTATTTATTTATTTTAATCAGATATACATTATTATCTAAGATTTAGGTTAGGTTCCTACCTCGTTTTCGCCATTCGAAGTCTTTGATCTTGATTCTTTAATGATATTCTTTTCACTCTTCTTGATTGCTTCCTTGTGCTTTTGAATAATGAACATGAATGGTTTCTTAGGTTTAGGGCTTTAGAGAAAGTTTGAAAACACAAGAAAAATGCTATGTATTCACTTCTTCAATTCTCTCAACCTCCATTTAATCTCTCCCCACTTTTGGATCCTTTTAAATTTAAACGACCACTCAAAACTTAAGAGTGTATGGGCTTGGCCCAACCAAGCCTCTACTAAGAGTTTTCTTTCTTTAGCCCCACAAGAGGGAGTAAGCCTAACAATTTCAAAACCCAAAAAGTTTAAAATAAAAATTGGGTTATTACAAGATCATCCAGAAAATCAAATTTAATATTTCAGAAATTGCCTGTAAAGATTATTAATATTGTCTGTTGTCATCTTTCCCTCTTATACATCAAATAATCAACTATTGCTGAAGAGATTGAGGTTGATCTTGCACGTCAGTGCAAGACATAGATCAGCAACAACAATTTGTTGGGCTTCATTGTATCCTCACGAAGGCTATTCATTACAAACTAAATTGCAGACCAGTAGTGGGTGAATAACATCTTAAAGAAAACGGATTTTTAACGCGCATTGAAGCATCTCATAATTGTTTCCATTCTCTATTTGTCTTATCAACTATATAGCTTTGGTATACTAGTTCTAACAAAAGACTCATTACCTATCAGTTTTGGAAGTGAAAAAATCCGCAATCTGCATCAAAACGTTGCATTTGGCTCTCATTGAGTACACACTAGTGTATCCAATTTCCTAAGAAGGATTTCTATCAAGCTAGGCAAGCTTGTAGGGATAGGTCACAAATTCATCTTGTTCTGTTGAATTGATGTAAGACGAAGGAAGAATAATGCTAGATTATAATAAAGGGAATACGAAATTTAAAGAGAAATGAAATAAAATGAAAGAAAGAAAGAAGAGAAGTAGAGTCTCACTACTTCTACGGAATACCTAGGATTGGAGTCTCACCAATTTAGGCGTCCGAAGATGGAATCACACCACCAATGCAAGGAGTCACACCTTACTTAAAGAAGAACTTTCATTCACTTCAATTCTGCTATGCTTACATTGCTATAGGGTTTTCTATTTATATGCATTTATAGAACATTTTACATAAAAGCTAAGACATTAAGGTTCTAGGACCAACTAAGACTCTTGGACTTTCTAGACCCTTAGACTTTTTAGAATATTCTAAATGACTCTTGACTATCTAGATAATATTAAAGACTCTTAGACTTGATTTTCTAGAAAGTTCTTGACATTTTAGAAATTCCTTAATAATTTTTTTGACTTTCTAGAGTATTCTATCAACTTCCAAAAAGAGTGTTGCTCTTTCTAGAAGACCCCTTTAATGCATGACTGGATTTTCAGATTTATGGGCCCATTTTATGGAGTTTATGGATTGTCATGAGTTTTCTTGGGCCTACGGTTGTACACTTTGAAGTCCACGGGCTTGTCTTCATCATGAATCCCGGAGATAGTTCAACCATATCCTTTGCATGTAAGATGCTCTAACTATCTTCAAGAAAGAACACAATAAAGTGTTTCTTACCTTAGCAATTCATAGATTTTACTACAAATAGTAGTCATTGTTTCAAGAAGTTTTCAATAAAAAATAAAAGATAATATAAATGCTAGCCCCTACGCAGAGCTCTATAATGGAGAATGGAAGTGAGGGATGATGGCAGCTTAGCACCCATCTTCCTTGTTTATCTTAATATCCTCCCCTCCTTGATAGCTCCCATATTCTCTTACAGGAAGAACCATGCCCCTAGCGACCAGGTCTAATATAATCCATTCTGTTATTTCCTACCCATTGACTTGTCTCCTAGAACCCGTGGAGTGGGGAGCTCGAGTAGGTTACTTTGAGTGACAAAGCCAGGCTCTGAAAGACCTTCTTGGCCGGTGTTAACGAATTCGGGAGAAGGTCAATGATGGACAATAGACAAAGGAAAGAGGATATAGAAAAACTTCAAACAGATTTACAGTTTGTCGCTTTTGACCACTTGGCTACTCTCCCCTTTCCAGGCCGAGGCATCGAAAAACATATGTCTGGTAGAAATAAGAGAGATTTTCATTGATAAGGGCCTCCATGTCAATCAAACATTTTCTGAAAGAAGGAGGGGGTAAATATAGCACACGTAAGAATGCACTAGGTAGAAAGAAGAGAAAGAACCTCTGCCTCTGAATTGTGGGTCAGCACCATACAAATAACACACCATATATTAATGAAATTCAATCAAAAAGAAATAATGAAAAAACCAACCTTAGCTTGATGACAAGGAGATGCTGGAAAAAGATGTAAGCTTTCTCAATATAAAAATGGCGCTGAAATGACACGTTCAAGCAAAACCATAATCAAGAATCAAACAGAGAGCAAAGCATAGTTCTTTGAGGGATGTTTGAGATCATTTGCTGGAAATTCTAGTTGCCCTAAACTTGGATAACTATAGTTGAATCTTATTGATTTAAATTTTCCTTTTGAGAGCCTAGATAGTAGACTTGGGACTCTTCATAAGTCTCTAATTAGTCTTCCAAACCCTTTCTTTATTTTCTTTCAGCAAACCGACTTTTCACCGGAAATAGGGGCGCCAATTTCTGACCCGGCCAGTCCGCTTTCAATTTCTTTTTCATGGACTCTTGATTCTCTCCGGTTGTAATAAACTCTGCGGAGTCCGATTACGCCACTGACGCTGTTAGGAGTCTCTTTAGACATTCTTTTAATTGGGTTAAAATCCACCCACCTTAGGGTTCACCACCCATGTTTTTTTCTTTTTTAAATAATATAAATAAATTTAACCTAGGTTAAAATTCACTAACTTCTATGGTTAATTTTTATAATATTTTTTCTAAAAACAAAGGAGAGTTGGGTTAACCCTAGGGGTAGAAAAATCTTAACCATGATTAAGGAGTGTCAAAAGAGACATGTGGCAGCCTCAGTGGCATAACCGGGCTCCCCCGAGTCCGGTTACAAGTAGTGATGATTACGAGTCTTCTTCATCACACCGACAGAAAATCCAAAGTGGGATGGGTCCAGATTTTTGTCGTATGCAGAGACATCATTCAATTTAACGAGTTTTCCCGGCCTCGGATTGTCTCTGGCGAAGCCAGAAACTCCTCGGGTTCCATACATTGCGCGACAGTTGACAAAAAAAAATAAAAAAATAGGGAGAAGACATTTCATTTTCTCCCCATGATTTTGACTTCTCCCCATTTGATATCTCTCTCCCTTATTATCATCTTCGTATTCCCCATGTTTGGGGGAATCATGGGGAAGACGAAGTTGAGTCTATCATCTTCGTATTCCCTAAACACTATTATTTGAAAAAATGATTATTTGACAATTAATTTTACAAAATCAATTTTATCAGAATTGATTTTTGGCTAATAAAATTCAATCCAAACGCCACCTTAATCAATTTAAGACACGTAATTAACTAGGAATGCAATCAATTAGGAAAGTTAATATCTAAAATATACTTAACATATTAGGACATTTATTAAATGTGAACACTTAACCAATTGGGGGTAGTTGATCAAAAGGTTACATCATAATTATATACTAAATAATTAATTAACTAACTATTTACATTATATTAGAAACCTTAAATTAAAATACTTCACATATATTATTTGGAACGTGTGCAAACCCACAACCCGCCACATGTCCTTTTTTCTTTTTAATCATGATTAAGTTGACTAAGTTGATGTTAATATATATATATTTTTCTAAAAACCAAGGTCAAAGGGATGAACCCTAGGGGTGAGTGATTATTAACAACAGTTAATGAGTGTTAACTAACCCGAGGTTATTTTTCTAAGAACCAAGGTTAGATGGATGAAACCTAAGAATGAGTAAATCTTAACCACAATTAATGAGTGTTAACTAACTCAAGGTTATTTTTCTAAAAACCAAGGTTAAATGGATGAACCCTAGGGGTGAGTGAATTTAATCACAGTTCATGAATATTAAAAGGGACATGTGGCATCTTGTGGAAGCTTGGACGGAACACACCTGCGCAAACAATCATTCTCCATAAATCAATACCATTTTCCCATTCTAAAATTCTAAAATTCAACTCCCAACCCTAAATCCCCAAACTAACCATATATTAAATCCCCCTTCCTCCCCGCAAAATGAGAACGCTACCACATCCTCTTATCATAGGCATCCCTTAGAGCATCTCCAACACACTAAAACTTCACTTTCTCTATTTTTTTTCTTTAAAATGGAGAGCTCCTTAAAAACTTTCTTCAGTTTTTGATGGGGCAAGTGCAACTCCAATGCCACTCTTCATTTCTTTCCCATGTCTTACCTAACCTCTCATCTTGACTTCTCAAAGGCTTTCAACGGTTGTTTATTAAAAAAAAAAATACTAAAAAATATATGGCGAGCCTTTTGGAGTTCCATTTTCTGCTTCAGACTCCCTATTCTGGCGAAGGTAGCCCTCACCAAAATAGGGAGCCTCTCCTCTCTTAAAACCGAATTTTCCGCTCTTTAGACCCAACTTTTCTTCTGCTGCTGTGACAAAGGCTGCCCATCTCATTAGTATTTTTACTAACATCAACAAAAGAGCCTTACACGCCTAAATTGCCTATTTTGTATCGTATTAACAAATCATACTCCATTTTTTAGTCCATGTTGTGTGTAAACTGGCACACAGATCTTGTGTACCCCCAACAATAGTCTGCTACGTACACAATTTATACTTAGATCTTTACAGACACTAATTGTGCAGTGAGACGAAATCACCCAGTATCGTGCTCGGGGCTCGCGAGATCAATGTTTGGACTTGCACAAATAAAAAGGACTTAGAAACAAGATGCGTTTGAAAACATTGGTGGGATGATTGACCTTGTGCCAGCTTGGCACTGCCACAAATAGCTGTAATTTTGCAGAGATCGGATCACAGCCAATCGCGACTGAACTCGGAGAGAGTTCAATCTTACCCACAAGTCAACATGTGTCCCTTTTAATCCATATTAACTAAGATTAATATTCCTTAATCCTTAGGGTACAAAATTCTAACCCTAGGGTACATTTGTTTTTGAAAAAAAAATTCTAAAAACTAAGGTTAGATTGTTGAAGCATAAGGGTCAGTGAGAAAAAAAAAAATGACAACTGTTGAAATGCAGTTGCAATTGAGCTCTCCCCGAGTTTCAATAGTGATTGGTTCTGATCTGATCCCAGTTTCTTAGTTTTGCAGATGTTGCAAATTACGAGGTACTTACCAATTATTGTCTAAGAAAAATAATCTCAGCAACAGGCAAGGGGATTTAACGCCCCCCCCCCCCCCCTTGTGCCATGTGTCCCCTCTTTTACTCCTAATTGTGGTTAAGATTCACTAATCCTTAGGATTAAAACATCTAACCTTGATTTTTAGACAAAATTTATCCACATTTGTTAAAACTTGTTAATAATAGTTCAAAGGGGCTTTGTTCGGGCGGTGAGGCGACTATGCCCCTCATCGCCGAGAGGAGAATATTACTCATTGTCTAAATGCATGATTCCTCAAAATAAAGTTACTGAAAATTGAAAACCAGAACCATGTTTTCAGCTGCATCGGTCATGAGTTCAGTAGTATAGGACGAAATGAAGATGTGGATGAGATCTTTACTTGGTCTGAATTTAAGGGTCTCCCAACAGAGTCGCTTTACTGGCATGGATTTCACCTATTTGCTGTTTCTAGAGACAACAAAGGGATGCTTTTGGATTCTCTATCCAAATCGTGCTCAAACACCTCAGCTCTCACACCTCGCCTCCATGTGTTCCAGTGGTAGGAAGTGTATTCCCAAAGGGGTGGGCTCAATTTTCGAGGTGTGTTGATTGAAAGGCTCATAATGGTTACTAACATAGTAATCCTAGTAAATGATGACCTAAAAGAAAAAACAGCTCTCGCATAAAGAATCATCTTTTCTTTCTTCTAGTTGAACATTTCTCGCTTACATTGGAGGAGAATGAACATGGGCGGTTGACCATATGGGTACCCAAACCCTTTCTCTTAGAGCTAGAATCAAGGTTCTTTCTCCAGACCTCAGGGAAAAACATTAAAATAAAAAAAAAAAGGCTCAAATGGTATTATCCCTCCTTCAGCCAAATAAAAGGGGCGATCTCGTAGTTCTTGGTCTATGAAGGTACGGATGATTTTATGGAAACCGTCAAACTTCACTGAACCCAATGCCTACGTTGCATTTGCAGGTAACAGAATAATTGAATAAACATTGAATAAGACTTACGAGTGAGGTTAGCAAAGTGAGCTAACCAAGCGAGCAAGCAGTGCAAGTGTATAACTCCACGCACGTGCTGAGCGGAATAGTACGCATATGTACGTGTGCAAGTAATTCCGAAGCAGTGCACGTGTATAACCAAGCTTAGGCGTATTTTAGACAAAAGATCAAATTATAAGTTAACGGGCGGGGGTTAAATTTGTGAGTCATCTCATCCATTTGTGTTCGTTTGTAAAAGACTTTTTAGAAATAAAAAAGTTAAGGGGCAATTGATCCCTTGCCCATGACTATGCCATCTTAAATTAAAAATAATATAGTATAAAACTTGGGGGGTTTTTTTTTAGAACGGGCAGCTACCCCTTGCCCCATACCTATGCCCTCATAAATTAAATAATTTAAGTATAAACCTAGTTTTTCTTTTTCCACAAAAGTCCAGGGGCTGTCACCCCGACCTGGCTCTGCATCAGCTTCTATCTATGCGTTTGAGTTTGCTTTTTTACCCTAATTTATTTAATAGTTGAAAAGTGATTAAAATATTTACCTTCTCAACAATCTCGTTTGGATAACAAGTGAATTAATCAGTTTTATAAAATCATTATCATTTTAACCAGTACTATCTTTAAAAGTTCAAACCTGATTATTTATTTAGCAATTTATTTTTGGTAGTTATATGTCCAATGACTATATTACAAAGATTCATGGCCGAAATAATCAAAAGCCCAAATGAACCTTAGTTCGAATGGATATAAAGCTAGTCAGTCTTAACAAATATAACAAATAGAGTTAAAATACTCTCATATAAAAAATAAATCTTCACTAAAGAGGAAATATCCAAAGTACTTTTCAACCCTCTTTCTAATGTCACATGTACAGAAAAAAATTATTAGATCTAGACTCTCTTTTAGAGTGCACCTTTGCTCAAATCCTGGATCATCTAAATGAACAGAAAGGAAACAAGACATCACAATTCAGAGTTCTATAAATACACTCATGGGTAGAAGGTTTGTATGAGTTTTAGAAACATATGAACGACTAATGCATTAGCTTGAGTCAAGGATCACCTTAAGCATTTTTACAAGAAGAATGGGAGTCTTTTTCCTTGGCTAGAGATTTGAAAGACAGCCCAAGTACTGCATAGTGATTGAAAGGAGCAAATCAGTAAACTATGATAGGAGCAGTGGATCCTGTACCTATCAACCAATTTTTTTTTTAAGGAAACCATCAATAGACTCCAAACTCTGCCAGTGGCCACGCTTTGTGTTGCATTTAGATTCCAAGCCCGGATGGAGGAGCCAATGTAGACTTTGCAAAATCCTACTATATGAATCATTAATTGGTTGTTTCCAAGCATATGATGGGGTGTTACTGGGAAGCAAAACACTAAAGACTGGTTGCAATAGCAAGGGTTGGCAAAGAGATTCCCTAGAAGCTATAAGAGAGTTTGCATAATACAATAAAGTGGTGTAATACGATGAGAAGAGATACACTGTATCTCACCTCAAAGTAGATTTGAATTTGAAATTTGAAATTTGAAAGAGATTAGGATCAATTACTTTGATTTGATTAAGATTAGATTTGATAGAGTTTATATCTTGAGAAGATGTAACATTTATATAAACCCCACTTGGGTCTCTACGTGGTCATCCAAGAATTATTAATATATCGTTGTTATCATGGTATCAGAGCAGGAAGATTGGACCTTAGTTTAATTTTTTTTTTCTATCATGTTTTTTTTCCAGCGGGCGGCAGTATCGCCCGTTCAGCCTAAACTTGTTTTTTTTTTTTTAGTTCCAAAGCTATAGAAATCACCAAACTCTAGTTGAAATATCTCTATCATTGATACCTTCGAGTTATTTTTGTCTTCGAACAACTAGTTTCTCTTTATGTGTTATTGGAAAAGATTATGACGATATACTCTAGTGAACCATCAGCTTCGACAAACTCTAAGATGAGCGAGATGCAACAGTGATGGATTTTATAGACAAACGGTGACCACCAATATGTACGATTGGATGTTCTAGCAACTTATTAAACAAAGCTCAAATGATCACAGGCTACTTTTTTGTAATAATTGCACGATCCTTCTTCAAAAGACTAGGCAATTGCAAGAGGATATTAGAGATAGCTTAGAGAATATAATAAAGTAGTGTAATACAGTGAGATGGGATATGTTGTATCTCACCTCAAAGTAGATTTGAATTTGAAATTTGAGATAGATTAGAATAAATTATTTTGATTTAAATAGGATTAGATTTGATAGAATTTCTATCTTGAGATTATGTAACATCTATAAAAACCCCACTTAGGTCTCTATATAATCAACCAAGAATTATTAATATATCTTTGTTACCATGGTATCAGTGTAGGAAGATTGGACCTTAGTTTGAATTTTTTTTTCAATCTTGTATTTTCCAACGGGCGGCAGTGTCCCCCGTTTGGCCTAAACTTTTTTTTTTCTTTTTTTGGTTCCAAAGTTATAGGAATCACCAAACTCTAGTTGAAATCTCTTTATCATTGATACCTCCGAGTTATTTTTTTCCCGAACAACTAGCTTCTCTTTATGTTCTATTGGATGAGATTGTAGTGGACCACTGGCTCCGACATACTCTAAAATGAGCGGGATGCAATAGTGATGGACTTCACAGCCAAACAGTGACCACCAATATGCATGATTGGATGTTCCAGTGATTTATCAACAAAGCTCAAATGATCATGAGCTACTTTTTTTTGTAATAATTGCACGATCCTTCTTCAAAGGACCATGTAATGGAGGGAGGATATTAGAGATAGTCATGGTATAAAATATCGGTACATATTGGTCTGTATCGCCCGATAAATACTCGTTTTGGCAATAACTGGCATGTTGGAACACTATAATTTAAAAAATCTAGTGTATCGTGAGCATATCAGTCATATCGGTCCTGATACGGGCGGATACTGACCGATACAGATAGTTTTTGGACAATGTTTAAAAAAATTGGGTACCGACCGATACTGTTCATATATCAGACCGATACGGACCAATATGGACCTTAAAACCGTCTTTTTTTCATTTTGAGGTGTTTCAAAACACCTCCAACCCATACTCTCTCCCAAATTTCATTTATAATCAAATTTTAAGCCTAAAACAATAACTTCATTGAAAAATGAAGATCTCAACATTTAATTTTGGATTTGAAAGGTTTTTCCCAAAATTTTGAAGGTATATAGAAACTCTTAATGTTTTTCATATTACTTCTTTAAATTCATAAAAATAGCTTATAATCAGCTCAAAATTAGTAGATGAGTTGGCCACAGTGACAAAATTCATCATGTCTGGAGCACCTCAAATGTATCACTCTACTCAATTCCTGATCCCACAATGACAGATATGTTATTGAGTTTCTATCATGTATGTAATTTAATTTATGAATGTAAGTCTATACTTTTTTATACATTTTATTAAATGTAAGGATTTAATATCTAGATTGTATTTCTTATATTTGGTTAAGTAACTATAATTTGTATCTTCATACATACATATCAACGCACAATCGCGCAAGCCTTTTTTAACTTATAAATTTTTTAATTCTCATTTGTATGGTTATAAATGTAGTTGAAGACCTTCATTTAGTTTGTTTTTAACTTATAATTGCATTAAAAGAGATTATATGCAATTTACCCAAGTTTTTCCTTGCGTATCCAAGCTTTTTTTAGCATATCCTGTTTTTTTTCACCGTATCCAACCGAAATGTCAATGCGTATCCTATTTTGGATTTTCTGATACGGCGACCAATACCGATATTTAGAACCATGGAGATAGTGTAGGGAATACAATAAAGTGGTGTAATATGGTGAGATTTGAATTTGAAATTTGAAAGAGATTAGGATCAATTACTTTGATTTGATTAGGATTAAATTTGATAAAGTTTCTATCTGGAGATGATGTAACATCTATATAAACCCCACTTTGGTTCTCTACGTAATCATCCAAGAATTATTAATATATCTTTGTTATCAGAAACGACATGATGCAACGGCTCTTGATTACAACTAAAAGTGGGAGAATGATTTTCACACTAAACTGAACAAGTGCAAGTGAAGGAGATAGTCCAACAAACTAGGATTCATCTCATTATTAGGAATGTGGAAACCCTGACAAGAAATAGGTGGTTGGATAATGCAATTTTTTAAAAGAAATGTATAGGGTGTATAGGTAAAGAAATTGACAGGTACAAACTTTGGTAGGTGGTAGGGTGATAATAGGAATAAAGTAGCAATATCGGTCGATAAAAGCGCAAGTGTAATATAGTAAGTATAAATAGAGTAAGCGGTATGTTATTGTCAATCAAAGTAGTTTTACGTGAGGGGTTATTAAAATTATTAGTGCTTATGCACCTCAAGTATAATAAGAAAAAAGCATTAAGAAACAATTTTAGAAGCAGATAGACGACTTAATTCAAGAAAGTCCCCAGTCCATTGACGACTCAGGCAAGTAGCTCGGTTATTGTCTCCTTTAATGCCTCTCTATGCAAAAGAAAATGAAATGCGATGCGGAAATGATATTTATTGTTTCAACCACAGATGGTCATGTAGGAAAAGAAGTTGAGGATTTGCTAGGATGCATCGAGAGTGAGGATTAGGGTATAGAAATGAGACGAAAGATTTCATTCTTGAGTTTGCAATGCATACGAGCTGGCAATAGAAAATGCATAACCTAAAATGGGGTAAGCATTTAGTAACTTTCAAGAGTGAATCAAACTAGAGATACGTTGACTGTTTGACCTTTTCTACTCTAAAGAAAGGAGGTGTCGACATAAAAAAGATTGTAAGGTCATCCTAGGCATAGTTACCAAGTCAGGGTTCGGAAATAATTTTTCTAAGAAAAAGTTCAAAAAAATTACCAAAATTTGGAAATAAATTGGGATAATGTCGAGTGAGAAATGAAAAAATATAAAATAATATTACTAATTATGAAAGGTATAAATAAATATATTTCATATATTAGATATTTATTCGGGAGTTTGTTAAAAAATCGTGACAAAATCGCAAAATTCAGGATTTTTTGAAAAAGTCGCTATTTTCCCAAAACTCGCAAATACTTCGTAAATTAATTGTTCGACGAAAAAATCGGGTATTATTTAGAATTTTTTGAAAAAATTGGAGAACTTGGTAACTATGATCCCATGAGCTTGTTTTCCACGCAACATAGGTTGGTGGTTATTGGGATCGCACATCAGGTTTGGTCAACCTTAGTCCCGCCCAAAGTAACAAAGTACTCCTGTTTTTTCAAAAAATCCTGAGTAATACCCAATTTTTTCATCAAATATTAATTATGTCGTATATTTCACGAATTATTCACGACTTTTGAAAAAGTCTAGAATAAATATCTAATAAATGAAAAATATTTGTTTATAATTTTCCTAATTAATAATCTTATTTTTTATATTTTTCATATCTTACATACATTTTTCCCATTTTTTCAAAATTTCCCTAGACAAATAATTCTTGAACCCTGACTTGGCAACTATAGTCTTGCCTAGATAAGCCTATGTTAAGGGAAGATCGGGTCATGGTTTTAACAAGTTGGGTTGCGACAGTTTTGGGAGTAAGATTGAGTGCAAATAGGGTTTGGGTCAACTTGAGAACCAAAGCCCAGACCTGAACTAGCTTGACTGTTTGAGCCTCTGCAACTTTCGTGTGATCATCAACTTGAATGCAGCTTCTATTAGGGCCAGAAACGGATCAGATTCAGACAAGATCTGTCTAGATTCGAAACCATTTCGATCAAAAACTTGACACATCCAAATCCGATCCGAGATCCGTCAGATTCTGAATTGTCCAATTCGAATTCAAATCTAATTATTTATTCAAGATTCGAATATGATCCAATTAATATAAATATATTTAAATATTAAATATTTTGATTAGAAAATTAGAAAAAAAATTGTGGACAATACAATAATATATTTATAAAGTATTTCTTATTTATTATTATCGAATGAGATTTTAATCGGATCAGATAGCTAAAGATCCCAATCCAATCCAATTATAATCGCATTCAAGATCTCAAATCCTTATCCGATCTGATTTGATGGATCTATAATAGGATTAGGATCCCATCTAATCGAATCCGATCCATTGACAGCTAGGGGTGGTAATTGGGCAGAGTTCGAGCTTCAAAGCCTATGTAAATGTGTTGGGTTTCAGGCCATGCCTATTTAAGAACCACTAAAATTCAAGCCCATACCCAGCCCATTGCCACCCCTACTGACAGTCCTAGCTTTGACCCCAAACTTCATCTTTGTCTATCCAAAATCCAAACCCATAAAGTTGAAAAAGAAAACCAGATAACCACTCTAAAGTCCAAGCCCAATGAGAAATCATTTTTAGAACAAAAACCACTCTGAAATATTTTTTATTACTATTTTGGATACTTTTAGGAGGAACTCTCTTTCTTCTCTACCCCCTCTATCCTTCTTATACAAGCTTGCATTGGAGGAGCTCTTTCTTATTATTGTTGGATCAACTTTTTGTCCCACACCTAGTGGCCATAGAAACATAAGCCCACACCTAGTGGCCATAGAAGTATAAGCAACACCAATGTGAGTATAATTTCCAAAAAAAAATTATTTCACTATCAAAAATCTTCTTCTACCCTATTTTATTTTGATTTATTTTCGGAGGAAGGAGAATAGATGTGAAGTTTAGGGCTGTTGAATAATGAATTTCATAATTTTGAGTGTTATGGTTTGATTTATCAATCTAGGACTTTAGGGTTAAAATTAACTTCAGGCTTAAGTAGATTAATCACTTTAACTAGATCAGAAATCAGAATCGCCTCAAACTTCATATCTGGACCTAATTTCAACTAGAGAATATATCTACCAAGCTTATTTTTGATTGGGTGTGCTTGCCCAACTTACTTCCTCTTCCTATTCCCCATCCCTGCGTCGGTAGCAAAAAAAAGTGGAAAGCATCCAAAAGAACTTCCACTGAAACGAGAAAATGGTAAACCGTAAAAACCACCTTGGCAACTGGGAAACAGTCTACCTCCCAATCGAGATTGGTGGCGTAAACATCCGCCCCTTATCTATGTCTAACAAGGCCCTACAGGGGAAATGGCTACAGAGATTTGGCTCCAAACGTGAAAGCCTCTAGAGGAAGGTAACCTTGTCCAAATTTGGGTGAGTTTCTAATTAAGAGGGTAACCTCAACCAAGTTTGGGTCAGTTTCTAATTAAGACCCCCCTGCAGTCAATGCCCCCCATGGCACAGATCTGTGGAAAGGCATTATGAAAGGAAGAGACTTTTTTTCTAATAACATCAGCTTTCGAGAGGTAGAGGCGATGAGGTAAGATTCTGGATGGACAAATGGTGTGGACCCACCACCCTCTACGATGATTTCAGTTTGATCTAATCCTTAGCATCCGATAAATCGCTTTAGTTGAATCCTGCATCGAGTACCCCCCGAACAACAAAGTCTGGTGCCCTAGCATGAGTTGTAACCTCAATGATTGGGAGCGCCAAAACCTCCTTGTCAGAAACCACCATGTCCTCACTTTCCCCACCCTCAAGGATGTCTGTCTGTGGTCTAGAGACAACAAAGGTCAGTTCTCAATGAGACCCCTTACATGCTTTACTTCCTATCATCGGCCACTCTTTCCCCTCTAAATCGATATGGAAGGCAGGTCTGCCTCCCAGAGTATTATTTTTCCTTTAGTCCGTAACCTTGAACAAAATATTAACATGTAATGACCTTATGAATAGAGGGTGGCAAATAGCTAATGGTTGTTTTATGTGCTTAGCCGCCGAGGAGACTATTGAACACCTCCTGTTATATTGCCTTTTTACCCACAAGGTTTGGAGCTATTTCCTCTCCCGTCTGAGAATCAACTGGGTCTTCCCCCGCTCCTTCTGGTTCTAAGACTTCCTATCCTATAAGTTTTTTGTGCATAGGGGGGAAGAGGGTTACGAAGGGGGTCCACTGCTTCTTGCATCGATAACTTGGTCTCTTTGGAAAGAACGAAATTCAAAGATCTTTGAGAACTCCCCTTCTTCTCTTGCAAGAACTTGCCTAAGAGCTAGTCAACTTCTGAAGCATTGGTGCTCCATCCAGGAGAATTTTGACTTAGCATGGTCAAACTTTTTATTGCAATAATGTCTTTATTGTCTTGCTATTAAATCTTAGCTACTCTCTTGGACCTAGGTTCACTCACTTGTGACCCGAATAGAGTTCATACCTACTTGAACTCAAAAAAAAAAAATAGTTAGGCTGAGTTTGTGCCAAATGGCTCGGGCTGAGCTTGAGCCCATGTTAGGGTTTTAGTCTTTTGCAGATACATCAGGCTAGGTGATGTAGGACAGAGGAAGAATGATGATGAATCTTAATAAAAAAGAAAGAGAGAAGTGAAATAAGGAGAAATGAGATAAGAGAAGTAGAGTCTCACTACTTCTATGGATGACCTACGGTTGGAATCTCACCAACTTAGGCAACCAAGGATGGAATCACACCACCAATATAAGGAATCACATATTAGTAAGAAGAACTTGTTCATTCACTTCAAATCTAAGTCTCTACATTGCCATATGACCTCTATTTATAGGCATTTATAGAACATTCTACATAAAGGCTAAGACATTAAATGCCTTAAAGTTTCTAGGACCTTCTAAGACTCTTGGACTTTAAGACTTTTGGACTTTCTAGAGAAGTCCCTTGGACTTCTAGACTTTCTATAATATTCTTTTATCTAAACAAAGATTCTCTAGAAGAATGATTAATGACAAAATTTCTAGAAGAATCATTGGACTTATTTGTCGGCCTCATGGTCAATCATGGGCTTTCTTGGGCCTACGGTAATATACTTTAAGGCCCCATGGGCTTATCTTCATCAATTGGGCCAACATTGTATTCATTACTCTTTTTCCTCTTGTTGTAAACTTTAAGGGGTTGATCTCCATCAACTCCCCCCGTCTTGAAAAAGCTCGGCTCTGTCGAGATAGAGGATTGGTACATCTCGTAAGGATCTGGTTAATCTTTTGGAAGTCCATTCCCGTAATCCATGTGCTTTCTAAAAGCAGTTTACCTCTTTGACTTGATCTTTGCATGATGGTAGCCAGAGTAGATGGTTAAAATCGTCCACATTAAAGATAGGGCTTATACACAGCTCTGGAGGGAGTTCTAATAAATAAGCATTCTTGCCCAACCGCTTCAAGTCTTGGAATGGTCCTGCTTTCTTGGAATGAAGTTTTTGATAGGTACCTGAAGGAAACCTCTCTGGCCGAAGGCAAACCATAACCAAATCGCCCTCCTTGAATTGTGCAAACCTCATTTGTGTATCTGCATTCTCTTTATAACCTTCGTTATTGGCCGTAATCCTCTTTCTTACTTCTTCATGTATTTCCCGGATATGTTGGGCAAAAGAATCACCGTCTTCGCTAATTCGAGAAGTAATAAGCAAGGGCACAAGATCTATGGGTTGTCTGGGCTTTAAACCATAGGCAATTTCGAAGGGAGAATGACCCGTTGTACGATTGATGGAGCTATTAAAGGCAAACTCTGCTTGTGGTAAGATATTGTCCCAATTTGCTACATGGTCACCTACTAAGCATCGCAATAGATCACCAAGGCTACGGTTAATGACTTCCGTTTGGCCATCAGTTTGGGGGTGGAATGCGCTTGAATATTTCAGCCAAGTACCCAACTTGGCCCATAATGTCTTCCAAAAGTAACTCATGAACTTTACATCACGGTCAGAAACAATAGACTTGGGAAGACCATGCAACTGAACCACCTTTCAAAAAAATAAGCCAGCCACGTAAGAAGCGTCAGAAGCCTTCTTGAAAGGTATAAAGTGAGCCATCTTGGAAAATCGATCAACCACCACATAGATAGAATCAAATCCTCTTTGCGTTCTTGGTAGGCCAAGCACAAAATCCATGCTTATGTCTTCCCATGGCTTGTCCGGAGTTGGTAGTGGAGTATACAAACCTGAATTCTTCTTTGATCCTTTTCCCAATTGGCAAGCCCGACATTGTTTAATAACTTTCCACACATCCTTCTTCAAACTAGGCCAAAAGAATCAATCCTCAACCAATGCAATGGTCTTGTCACGGCCAAAGTGTCCACCCAAACCTCTTCCATGTAGCTCCCATATCACATGATCTCGTAAGGAAGTCTGTGGCAAACATAGATGAGTCTTGTAGAACAAGTATCCATCCAATATTTGAAAATCAACATGTTGGTCTCCTAAACCGTCACGGAGTGTAGTGTAGATAGTACCAAAGTCCATATCATTATCTTAGCAACGCTTCAGTTCTTCAAACCCAATAGTAGTGGCAGACATGTTTACCAAGAGTAAAGCTTTTCTACTAAGTGTAACGGCTACTTTATTGTCAACTCCAGCTCGGTGCTTCAAGTGGAAAGTGTATTCTTGGAGGTAACTGTTCCATTTTGCATGTTGAGAACTAAGCTTCTTCTGTGAATTGTGGTACCTCAATGCCTCGAGATCGGAGTACAAGACAAACTCCCGATGAATGAGGTAGTGTCACCAATGCTTGAGAGCTTGTACTATGGCGTAGAACTCAACATCATAAGTTGAGTACCTTTTCTTGGCGTTGTTGAGCTTTCCACTAAAATAGGCCACAGGATGCCCTTCTTGGCTAAGGACAGCTCCTATACCCACATGTGAAGCGTCACATGCAACCTCGAAGATTTTCCCAAAATCTGGCAATTGTAAAACTAGAGCTTTCACCATCTTGTTTTTTATTTCTTCGAATGCATTACTTGCTGCCTTGGTCCAAGTAAACTGCCAGACTTCACACACTCCGTGATAAGCGCCATGATGGTGCTGAAATTTCGAATGAAACGCCGATAGAAAGTAGCTAATCCATGAAAATTTCGTACTTCATGGATATTAGAAAGTGCTAGCCAATCAACAATAGCCCTTATCTTTTATGGGTCCGCTTCTACTCCTTTTGAAGGAACAACAAAACCCAAAAATACAACATTGGGACTCATAAAAGTACATTTTTTCAAATTGATGTAGAGCTTTTCAGCCCTAAGAACTTGCATCACCTGCCTTAAGTGTCCTCCATGGTCCTCATAAGATCGGCTATAAATAAGAATATCATCAAAATATACTATGACAAATTTTCCAATGAAAAGACGTAGTACCTGTGTCATGATCCGCATGAATGTGCTAGGTGCGTTGGTTAGTCCAAAGGGCATGACTAACCCACTCATATAATCCGTCCTTGGTCTTGAATGCCGTTTTCCACTCATCTCCAAGGCGAATATGTATTTGATGGTATCCACTTCTCAAGTCGATCTTTGAGAAAATCACTACTCCAGCCATCATGTCTAACATATCGTCAAGTCTTGGTATAGGAAACCAATACTTGACAGTTATCTTATTGATAGCTCTACTATCCATGCACATGCGTCATGTCTCGTCCTTCTTAGAAGTGAGCAGAGCGGGAACTCCATAAGGGCTTAAGCTTTCCCAAATGAACTCCTTTGTAAGTAATTCATCAACTTGCCTTTTAAGCTCGGCGTGCTCTGTTGGATTCATGCGATAAGAGGATAAATTAAGCAAAGTCGCACCTGAAACAAGATCGATAGCGTGTTGTATATCACGCATGGGGGGAAGCTCATTGAGCAACTCTTCAGGTACTAGGTCTGCAAAATCAGCAAGAATGCCCTTGACTTCTGATGGGTATTCCTTCTCTTCTTCCTTTGATTGGGGCACTTCTCGTGTCACTAAAGCAAAGACTATAGCACTATCCTTGCTTTCCTCCATGAACTCGTGCATAGTGAGAACATTTGTTGGTTGTTCTACCTCTGATTGCTTAATAAATGGAAGATCTTTCATAGGTAGAAGAACTTTCTTGCGCCCATTGTGCATCAGAGTATAGGTATTCTCATATCCATCATGTTGTACCTTACGATAAAAAAGCCAAGGTCTCCCAAGCAAAATATAGCCAACTTTCATAGGTAAAATATCACACCAAACTGATTCTTCAAAGTTCTTACTAATCAAGAAAATAACTAAGCAACAATGATTTACCAGAATGGAAGTATCATTTACCCATGCTACTTGATATGGCCGTGCGTGCTTCTCCTTTTTTAGCCTAAGCTTCTCCACAAGCTCTAGAGATGTCACGTTCAAACTGCTACCTCCATCAATAATCATGGTGCAAAGTCTTCCCTTGCGTGAAACCCTGATGTGAAAGATGTTGGTACGCCGCTAATCTTCCTCTTCTTCGGATTTTGGTGTAGTTAATAATATTCGCATCACAAGACTAAGACCCTCATGCATGCCTCCACAGTAATCGGCTTCATCTTCCAGTTGCTCTTCCTCCTGATCTTTTTCTAGTTCAGCTTTCAGTTCCTCTACACAAAAGTGCAATCTCTTGTTTGGGCACACGATGGCAAAGTGGCCATGACCTCCCCATTTATAACACAATCGAGTCTTACCGGACTGTTTTGTACCATCTCTAATCGGTGCCTTACCCTTGGTAATATCCCGATTACTACTATCGAATACCCGTTGGTTGCTGCCCCCTCGGTTATAAGCGTTGGAGTCATTGACACGTAGAGTGTTACTGGCTAGTCGATTGTTAGAAGACCCCACATTTTGACTTACCGGACGCCTTGATGATTGAAACTTTTCTTCAATTGTAAGTGCAAGCTGATATGCTTCATCTAACGTCCAAGTGCGCGTAGCTACCAACTGAGCTTCACTTTCTCGAACTCGGTTCCGAATAGTCAATTCTTGAAACTCCTCCGTGTACTCTTCCACCGACTTAGAACCTTGTTTTAGCTGGAACATCTTGGAGTATAAAGTTTGCTCATAATCAACTGGTAAGTAGTGTTCCCTCATCTTTATCTTCATCTCGTTCCACGTATCAATGGGTGGTTGATTAGATCTATAGAGTTGAACTTCAACACTATACCACCATAATCGTGCTAGCCCTTTCAATTTTGCTTTAAAAAAGCGGACCTTCTTTACTTCGGGCATGGAATACCAATCGAAATAATCATCCATAGACATGAGTCAATCAAGAAAAGCCGTTAGATTAAGTTTTCCATAAAAATCAGTAACTTCAAGGTGTACCTTCTTGGTCACATCATCTATTGCTCTGTAATTTCCACACCTCTCCATGCCTTGGTTCATGTCGTCACCCATGTCTCTCTTTTGATGTCCCATTGGATGAGTTCTTCGTGTTTCATGGGTGGCGAATTGTGGCGAGCGTATAGCTGAATGTTGAGACCCATAGGCATCATCACCTTCAGTATCTTGATTCGTATTTCCATGATGCCTTTGTAGAAATGTCATTATTTCATCCAACCGAGTATTGAGCTTATCTATTGTTTCTTATTGTGACTTTTGGATGGCTGACAACTCCCCTAGTTGAGTTGGAGTTGCTCCAATACCTTCTGAATGATTTCTAGAGCTCATGGTAGCGTAGTTCTCGTACGATGTACTGCTCCTCAAACGATGTATATGTTGATATGCTGCCAAACTTCGGCTTTGATACCAAAATTGATGTAGGAAAGAGGAAGAATAATGTTGAATCTTAATAAAAAAGAAAGAGAGAAGTGAAATAAGGAGAAATGAGATAAGAGAAGTAGAGTCTCACTACTTCTATGGATGACCTACGGTTGGAATCTCACCAACTTAGGCAACCAAGGATGGAATCACACCACCAATATAAGGAATCACACATTAGTAAAAAGAACTTGTTCATTCACTTCAAATCTAAGTCTCTACATTGTCATACGACCTCTATTTATAGGCATTTATAAAACATTCTACATAAATGCTAAGACATTAAATGCCTTAAAGTTTCTAGGACCTTCTAAGACTCTTGGACTTTAAGACTTTTTGACTTTATAGAGAAGTCCCTTGGACTTCTAGACTCTAGACTTTTTAGAATATTCTTTTATCTAAACAAAGATTCTCTAGAAGAATGATTAATGACAAAATTTTCAGCAAGGATATAGACTTTCTAGAAGAATCATTGGACTTATTTGTGGGCCTCATGGTCAATCATGAGATTTCTTGGGCCTACGGTAATATACTTTGAGGCCCATGGGCTTATCTTCATCAAGTGGGCCCACATAGTATTCATTACTCTTTTTCCTCTTGTTGTAAACTTTAAGGGGCTGATCCCCATCACTAGGCCTGAACTGACCTTGGCCTAGCTCAACCCTACTGCAACTCTAGTGGTTATGGATGTTTGCATTAAGGGATGGAGAGAATAAATGAAACAAAAATGGCCCAAGAGTATTTGTTATAACTTATGGAATTGTATTTACATATATGAGCGAATGAAATGTACACAAGAGAGGAAATAAAAACTTCCCAAAGAAATACAATAATACATTAAAAAGAATTACAAATCATCGAAACAAAGGAGTTCCATCTACTTATAAAGTCATTGCTTGCACAATTGTACAATCTGTATACTCCTTCAACACCGACGACAATTGAAATAGCATCCACCCAAAGTCACAAAATCTTTAAAAGAGGCCAATTTACACCTTCACAATTTCTTTTGTTTTGTTCTTTCCAAAGGCCCCAGCATATAGCAAGCATGCAGTCTCCAAATATTTTTGTTCCCGCCCCTAAAGGGATCACTTGGCCAGCTAGAAAAGGCATCCCTCACATCTCTCAAGAAAGAACAAGACAGACCAAACAAGTACATGTAGAAGCTTCAAAACCTCCACGGAAAAGAGCAGTGGATGATAATGTGACTCCTGTTCTCCCCCTCACATCTAAACGTGGAGCATCTAGCTTAAAACAGGACTCCTGTTCTCCCCCTCACATCTAAACGTGGAGCATCTAGCTTAAAACAGGAAAAGGGCCAATTGTATCAAAGTGTGGCCCATGAATAAATTGGCGAAACATAGAACGAAAAAAATGTTGCTTTGAAAATGGAATTTAGAAGTAAAACTATATATATGTAGGATGAAGTGGCCAATTGCATTAAAGGAAATCACGAATAGAAACTTGGTAGTAAAGTAATGAGGTTTAAAAGAACGTTGGGGAAAAAAGTTCGTACTTGTAGAACCCCGAATTTATTATTTCTTAATAACTGTGATCTTTATTAAATGCTATGGAAACATGTGTTTAAATTTTTAATGTATTTAAGCCTATAAATTTAATGCGAAAAGCAGTGATTTGAAAACCCAAATAAAACACTAAATTTAAGTCGTTTTTGAGGTTTAATTGCTTAAAAAGAATGATGGGCAAAAAGTAGCAAAAGAGTTTAAAAAAAAAAAAAAATCGGCACCATGGCCGATCGATCGCCCACCGACAGCGATCGATCGCCCCTGGAGGCGACTGATCGCCAAAAACGCCATTTGGGCTTCTTTTTACGCGTTTTTCCTACTTGTGGAATCCCTAGGGCTCCCAACACTATAAATACCCCTTATACTCGTGGGTTGAGGGTTTCTAAAACTTTTTAGACCTAAAAGAGAGTGAGAGAAGGATTTTTGAGAGATCCAAGAGGGGAGATTAAAGGTTTTTCAAGGAGAAATGGTGAAAAAGCTTAGATCCGCTCCATTTGCAAGCACTCGATCGTAGGGAAGCGATCGTAAAAGGTAAATATGACTTCCTTCCTATCAATATAAGGATTTTTGATATAAATATGATGAACGTGATAGATCTAAAGCAAGAACAATAAGAGTAAACATGTTTGTGATGTTTCAATCTATTATGGAAAATAAATATGATGATCTTATGATATTTACACCAAGATTTTCTTATGGAAAATATATGTGATGACTTTGTGATGTTTTAAATCATGTTTTCTCTTGGAAAATTTATATTTGATGTTAGGAAATTTTAAATCATGATTTTCTTAGGGAAAGTATATATGATGTATAGAAAATGATCTAAGTGGTGATTTCCTTGTGAAAACTAGTATGTGAGAGATGTTCTTCATGATTTTAATTTTATATCAACAAGGGAAAAATGAATGATTTTTGTAGCGTATGGATGATGAAATGGATGAAGGGGATGATGTTTGTAACTGATGAAACTATTATAAGTTTGTTTTGAGATTATGATGTGTTGTGAAAATTAGGGTTCTGTGAGATTTATTTAATTATAATTGTGTATTGAAAATTTAGACATGATAAATAAAATTGTCCCTTATTTTATTTGATAAATCTATGTTTTATATTGATCATTTACGAGAACTCCTACATGTTTAAATGTATGCATGATTTGCAATCATTATTATTTCACTCACACTGATTCACGAAATTTAAATATGAATAAGCATGAGAATATACAAGATGACAAGTATTATGCAAGTACACAAGGACACAAGTATTATGCATGATTAAGTTTTGCATTGACCGAGTACCCACAGGCCTATGATCAAGGCAAGACCAGTCGTATACACCGGCGAATGTGTAGACAAGCCGTATACACCAGATAATGTGTAGACAAGCCGTATGCACCGGATAATGTGTATATTGTGTGGTACCTCAGAAAATAGGGTATATGTTAGTCTCTACCCAATATATGGGGTAGAGTTATATTAAGTTATTGCATTATATGTTGTTGGCTAAATTCATGAACAATAAAATAAGTAAGATAAACAAGAGAAATAAACACAAGCAATCATGTGTAAGAATCGAAATTGAATTATGCTTCTGCACTCTAAATTGTTATATGTTTACATTATATGTGAATCTTAAATCATGTTCATATTAAATATCGTTATATTGTTAGATAGGATTTTATATATACGCTAGGTAACTTTTTACTCAGCCGATGTTTGTTGTTGTCGGCAGGTTCTAGTTTTGGTATCTGTACTCCAGGACCTTTGGAAAAGGAAGAATACGAGGAGGAACAGGAAGAGCCAGCAGGTGATTACCCTGATGGGGAATGGAATTGGGATTGCTGGACATACACTGGACATTAGATTACTAGTATTTTGGATTTTGAAGTTTAGACATTGTAATAGATTTAATTATAGATTTATGGTTTGTTTGAATTTATGATTGGAGATTCATAGAGGATGATTTTAACTAATTATGATGTCTCAGCATTTATTTCAGATACTAGACTTGATTAGTATTTATTTGAAGAGAAAATTTTTAGGTTCATGTTTTAGAATTGCCTTAAATGTTTTATGACAGGAAGTTATGGAATTAATGATTAAGTCACGTGCCAAAGTCTCACATTAAGTTAGGTGAGATTTTGGGGCGCGACAGTACTATAAAACTTGACAAGACACAACAAACTAGGAAAACATTGAAAGATACATAAATGATATAAAAGACTAAAAAGTAATCATTGGGAATGAAACATAAAGCATCAAATGACCTACACTATAAACTAGAGAATCTTGGTGAATGATGAAGAGATTAAGAAATAGAGAATTGAGAGAAAGAGAGAAAGAGAGAGAGGAAAATTCACATAAGGGGGGCTTTGGACTATGTAGAGATGTTAACTCCAGGGACATTGAATTGGGGTATTGAACTAAAAGAATCTGCGGCCCTGATAAAAATAAGAAAGGCTGAGGAACAAATAATTCGTATTAAAGTGCAAAATGTATAAGATAAACTAGCTTGTCCTAACTAAGTTGTTTAATAAGATTTTGAAGACTTTTTATATGCATGGAGAAGAAACTATGTCGTATCTATACACAAAACAAAGGAAATGTCCAAAGTTGCCCAGATTATTACGAGATATTATGATTCATGCTGTCAAATGATAGAGATGGATGAAACAAGGACTGAGACAAGTAATTAGGGTATCAATAAACCAGTTTCAATTGGCATCAGATTGAATTCATGAAAGTGAAGTGTACAATTAACGCTTTCTTCTCACTTAAACAATTGATAGAGAAGTTGTGGGAGAAGAGGAAAACCCTCCGTATGATTTTTCTTAATTTAAAAGGCATGTGATAAAGTCCTTGGAAATTCAATTTAGTGGGCAGTAGAGAATCCAGAAATTTTAAGCATACATATTTATCATTAAGGACATATATGAAGGAGTGGTAACTAGCATGAGAACAATGTGTTGTGACACTTTATATCAAGGGTCAACTATGAGTATGTATTTATGCATTGGTTACAGATGAATCAAAGGCACATTTTCATGAATGAGGAGGTTCCTTGGTATAATTAAATGTATACAATGTGCATTAATTAATGATACAAAAGAAAGGTAAATGAAGAAGTAGAGAAAAGGAGGATCGCCTTAAGGTTTAAGGATCTAAAAATAAGTCCAACCATGACAAAATTCGGAATGCCACTTAGTAACAACTAACAACACAAGGGTAAGGCAATAACAAGATAGATGGCCAAGAGATTTTCAAAGAAACCATTTCTTGTATCTTGACTGGATATTTATAAGGAGGGAGAACTTGAGGAAGATATTGCTTGAAAAACTAATCTAGGGTAACTAAGGTGGAGATACACTTCCGGAATGTTATGTAAGTGTTGGCTAGAAATATGGTTGTCGGGCATGTCAGTGCCACGTGGCGCAATCGCAAACATAAACATTTAGACCCTGGGCCTTGAGTTGGACAGAGTAACCAAGAGTGCGTTCACTTCAGCCGTCTTGTCAGCCACCGCCGGATAAATTGATCGGGCGATATAGAGAGGAGGAGTTCATCCTTCTAAGATGAGTTCTATAATGTCTTCGATGCTCGAAGGGTTTTCCAAATTTAAAGACAAGGTAGAGTGTGACAATGTGATAGGAGTGTTGAATGTGCAACAAACAGAGATGGCAAAGATGGCTAAACAGTAATAGATAACTAAATTTGAGTGGAAGTAATTGCAGCGATTCTAAATTTCATAATATAATTAGTAAGGGTATTTTAGTAATTTACTAGTCTAGGGGTATTTTGGTAAATATCTTTGTGAAGCATTTGGTTGTTAGTAATTGTTTAGTGTAGAATAATTAAAAGAGAATAATACACTAAAGGTTTAACTATAGCTTGGAGCCAAACACCTTTAGTGGGGGTAATTGGCTAAAAGCACATATAAAGGATTGGAGTATAAATAGGATAAGATAGACCTAATTGCTCACTTTTGAAAACCTAATCTAAGAGAGAGAGCTTTGGGAAGAAGGGAGAAGAGGAGGCTAGGGTTTGGGAGTTTGGTGCAAAGGCTTGAAGTGTGAGATACAAGACTCAAGGTTCGGATTTCTCACCAAGGGAAGGTCGAGCTCGTGAAGCAAACCCATTTTGGGGTTTTTCCTCTTCCTATTATTACCTTTAATATCTTGTCATATCTGCCATGACATTTAACTGCCTTGCATGCTTGTATAAACTATTTAAATGCTTTGACCTTACATTTCTCAGTTAGATTCGATTTGCTATAGTGGTACAGGACACCATAGCAATGTAATGGGGAGGAAATAACTAACTTACCTTGGAAGTTAGATCGGTCTTGCTATAAGCGGTATGGGATGCTGTAGCGATGAAGATATAACATAATTATTACAGTTTAGATAAGAATGACTTGACCTTGGGTGAACAACTTACGATTCCATCAGTATCCGTGAGGCGTTGTTGAGGGCCGCCAACAGATGAACAAGTGTGTGATCTCATCAGAATCCGTGAAGTGTTGCTAGATGCCACCAACAGGGGAATAGGTGTCATCTAGAAGTTGTTGATATATGTAATATTAAGGGTATAGTTGTAAAAGGGTATATATGTAATGTTCTCTTAATACAAGATGCTAGTAGTGCTTTATTTCCCTCACTAAACAATTTACCATAATCTCTCTTCTTCCTCTCTTCTCTATTTTCTCTTCTCTAAACCCTAAATCCTCCAAACCCTTTCTCCAACTTGGTATCAGAGCTACATCAAGAAAGATGATCATCGTTTAAAGCCGTAACAACAACAAAATGAAGAATGAGCTAGCTGCCATGTTTTTAGCCATACGGTTAAAGATAGCCATATGACCTAGTGTCACGGTCAACTTTTCGATTTTGTAGAACAACCATGCAGTGCCTCGATCATCCAATGATCTCAGCCAACCTTACTCTATCCATACTCCAAGCTGACCCAACGTCTCGTGCTACGATGCTACGACAAGGTACAAACCGTTATTGAGTCTCATCCACTAAGCTAGCCCACGCGTTACTTCATCGTGTCGCGCCCGACACTCATCCAACACATAAGGTTTCTGTGTCACCGAGGTCCCGTCTCGCGCATCTTGCATGCCACTGAGGTTCCCCGATCAAGTTGAACATCCAACATGACCCAATACTCTCGAACACGACTATCGGTCATCCCCACACATCACGGATAGCTTAGGAGCATCACTGCCCTGTTCATCAAGCATTGAGGGCATGATGCCCACAACGTGACCCTCGGTCCATGATTGAGTATCCCAATCATACTACACATCACTCCTAGACGACCATGATACAGAACGCGAGCTTAAGGCTGAACTAGGTTGGAACCACTTGCCTGGAGGCTCCGTGTAGTGCTAGGATGTCCATCTCTTTTGCACCGTCCTTGGATGCTCCAACAACCATCCAAGGAGACTCCAAGACTCCTTTTAGGATCCTAAAGCCCGCCCCCAACTCCTTTGGAATTGTTCATTAGGTGGCCCCAGATGTGCCACAAGGGAAGGTAGAGTTACACCCTTCTCCTCAAGGTGGATGCTAAGCCTTTAGCCCATTTCTAAAAGGAAACATCCTATGTGTTGGTGGAGTGATACTGGCCTCTTTCGGAGCAATACATTGAATCTCCACAAACCGCTTGTACCATTGAACTCATATCAATTTTCTCTTTGAATGAAGGTACCATCGGCTCTACTTCCAACATGTTATATGAGCCCCACAACACTCACCCACATGTGTCCGATCAAACGCCAAGCTCAAGCTACTCCTCACAAATCTTCATGTGCTCTTCACCCAAACCGCAGTACCTCATACACAACATCAAGGTGCTCCATCCACATTATTTAAAAAATTAAAAGGACGAGGATACCCTTCTCTGATAGTTCAAGCATAATTGGGACATGATCCAACATGGCCCTGGCTAGTGTAGAGGATCACACATCCGATAACTTCTCTTACCACCGGTTACAAACTAGAAACTGATCCAGCTTGGTACAAATTGCAGGTTCTTGAAAACTAGACTAAGTGAACTGAGCTCCTTTCAAATGGCAGTCCAAGAAATTATTACGTGAGAGAGGATTCAAATGGCTGCATGTTATGGGTAAAGGGGCCCTCATTAGACCTTTTTACCAAGGGGAGTGGGCAAAGTTGGAGTCCCTCTAATGCACCATGGGAGATTCCAACGACCAACTACATCAACGAGTTTTTTCCAAATATGTAACTGATATACATATGTAGACCACTCATACACCCCAATAAATATCCATTGGAAATCGTCCACTAAGGACTTACAATGAATTGAGAGGGAGAATGCTCCCTCACACTCTGACACCTCTAGATCGTTCGCATCCCACACAATGAGGATCCCTCCAGCCGCTCCATAGACCAAAACCGCCTGCCATAGGTGGGGACCAATGCCCCATAATTTCTCCACAATAGAATGAGACATTTTTTGAGCCTTGGTTTATTTTAAGCAAAGGATGGAGGGTTCGAAAGTTCGGATTAATTCTCTGACAGCCCTACGTTTGTGGGCCAATCCAAGGTCGTGAATATTTCAACCAATAATTTGATTTGACATCATTAACAAACCAAACTATCCCTAACCTTCCTACCAAAACCACAAACCTTCCCCCGAGGTTGGAAGAATTGGACCATAGTTACCAAAAAACCCATTTCAAACCCGTATAATACTTTTAGAGAGGGTCGCCGTTTAAAACCGCGTACTTTTGTCGTGTTACGTGTTTCACGTGTATCGACGTATAAGATCTGTTTGATACACGAATTATGTATTAAACGCGTATAATACGCATGTTTTTGTCGTACTTTTACCGTGTAAATCATATTCCCTATTAAATGATTGTTATTAATTAATATAATGTTTTTATTTATTTATAATTATTAATTATTTTCTAATTTTCTCGTACTTTTACCGTGTTTTTGCTGTATAACACCCGTACTTCTCGAACGGATCATTGTCGTATTATACCCGTACCCATATTTGGTAACTATGAATTGGACAAATGAAGATAGACGCTGGAGTTTGTTCGTCAGCCTCTAATTGCTCCGCCATACTCACCTGGGGAAGCACTACCCAGTCCTTTACCATTTTGAGATTCCAAGGAGCAAAACAGAACTTTAACCTCATCTTCGTGGCCCTCGTAAGCTAAGCCAAAAATTTTACCAAAAGCTTCAATTTTATCTGACCCAACCAAATATCTAGCCTGGATCTCTGCTATATACTTTTTTTATATATGTAATCCAGTCGTGATATAAATAGAAGCATGCAAACAGTACAACAAACAAAAGCATATCAAAGGTTCATACAGAATATGAACCAGAGACTAAGTAGCAAGGAAAGAAGAAAAACACAAATCATGATAATCAAAAGCCCTAACTATGAAGATAAAAATAAAAACGCTATTGAAGCCTATCTAGCCTCCCCTCATCGTCGAAATCCTTTTTTTATGTCACACCAAGCTAAGAGTAATTGTCTAGCTTTCTCGTTTACTCTACCCTCAGTAGAACCAATACCATCGAACACTCGTCTGTTCCTTTTTTTTTCAAAGAGACCACCCTATGGCTCCCAAATCACCGAAACTGGACCCTCCAAAGTAATCGAAAACCAATCTGATAAGGAACTCCGAAGGGAGTCAGGAAAGATTTAGACGATACCCAATTGGTGAAAGAATTAATCACAAATGGCATAAGCAAAAGGACAATGAAGAAGGAGATGATCCACTGACTCCTCCGCCTCGAGGCACATAAAACAACGATTCGCCATCCTCCATTCTCTATCTGCTAGATACTCCACCGGATGCTACCTCCCACCCTCTCTCAGAAGGAGATCACGTAAAGTCTCTGACCCTGACAAATGGGACAACCTATTCTTAGGGAGAAACTCAACCACCCTATGACTAACTAGACCCGCATGACTTCCTATTTCCCCATCAGGCTAAAGGTTAGAGAATTCTATGGACTTAGGATTAGAGATAAACTCACAAAAAATGGCAATTCCTCAATTTCTCTACAACCAACTCCATCCTCCTCAACAATGGGTATGGTGGCGATAGCAGGGCTAGAGGGATGGTGTGAACCTTGCACCGGAGAACGGATCATCCGTTCTGCACTACCCTCAGCAGTTAAGGCCAAAAATGGAGAATATGATGGTATGTCCCCTTCTACTCCTTCGCCCTCAAGTCTCTTGACACCGGATCTTGGCATTGCTTCTGCAAAACAAGCTGGAGGAGACATTCCCAAACCGGAGGGTTGCTCTACTTCAATAGCTTCAATGTGAGCAGCTTCAACCACTGCTTGCCCGTCAATCACGCAATTATCCACATTAGAGCAAAATGACAGAACACGATTTGTGTTGTCAACCCCAAGTATTTGGGATAAGGTATTGGTGATGATGATATTGATATATCAACGTACTAACATTTTTATGAATGCTGTATTCTTATATTTCATGTAAATGAACATGCTAATTATAAGACTTTATTTAATTTTTTATTAGCTTATCTTTGCATCAAAAGAACTTTTAGTTAAGTGTCAATGTATCTATGTGTATCTTAGCACATTCACAATACATATATTAATTTTGACTTACCGATACGCCCACTAATACCAATATTTTGAAACATGCTCCTACCACATGTAATTATAGGGTAAATGATGGATAATAGTTCCATATCAATAAGGAAAAAAGAAAACATTCAAGGTTCAGGCATTGCAGTTTTTCAAATTTATTTTTTTTCTCAAGAATTATTTGAAAAAAAATTCATGAACTCAAAAATCTTATTGATGTCACCCATTAATTCATCATTGTCAGAACTAACCAAAGTGATGAGACCAGAAAATATCAAGAACCCGATATCTTAATTAATACAAAACCATTGTTAAGTATATCAATGAATAATTTGGATGACAAAAAACAATGAGACATGAATATAGGCAAAACAGAGAATGAGAGTATGCATATTCTATCGAAAACAGAGTAGTGCCCAAAATAGCAATTAAACTATAGAAAGAATATATATATATATATATATATATATATAACACAGGCACATGTGGGACACATATGTTCAATGACCTCCCAAAAAAAAACCACAAAAACTAAAGTTCTACCCAAATGTTTGGCCAGATTCTCCAAAACCACCATATTTATGATCAACGTAGCTTCCATAATGATACTTGCGAGTTTTACGATACCATATTACAGAGTAATTGATTCTTTCCTATGTAAATTTCTATTCTTACAAGTCTTTAGCTCGTTGTGTTCACGTCTCTTTATCTTGTGAGTAGAATTTCATAAAACTAGGCTCGTCTCTATGGTTGTAAATGGGGAAAAGAAAGGCGGATGGTTCAAAACGAATCATAACCTGTAAAATACAGCTGCTTCAAATTAGAGATATACAACATGTAGTGGTTTAAGGGAACCCAGAGTTTTATGCATTCTGTTCTATATAAGATTGTAAGCGGGAAAAGTGAAAAACCTGACGGTTCAACAGAATTATAACCTATGCAGTATAGCTGTTTTATTTTAGAGATAATCATGGAGTGGTTTTCCAACCAAGAACCAGAACCAGAACCAAACCAATATAAGCATGCAAAAATTTAAACTTTGTCCATTATTCTGTGACTATGTCATAGGCTAAGTCAAAAGAAAATCATTAAGCTGTGAGGAAGAGGTATCTTAGTTCCTAAGGAAATGTTATTTTACAAATATTATAGTGAACAAATATAAAAATGCATATTGAAAAGCAGAAAATGTCAAAAAACAATTAAATTCTAAAATGGTCCCTCTAGAGGCATATAAGTGCAATACATAATCAGACATTACCAAGCTTACCTGTGGAAGTCGAACTACTCTTGAGATTCTTTTGTTGATGTTTTGTTGCCCCAATGCAGCAGACTACCAATTCTACATGACACATGATCTAGATAGCTTGACCTACTTAAACATCCTAACCAGTATGGACAACAGATAGCAGCAGTCAGCAAATTGATTTATGGTTGAAGCATCAAGTTGGTCACTGTCAGATTGAAAAAATTTCCAGAAGTAAACAAAATGAATGGGCTACACCAGGCAAAGTCCAAGAAATTTACTTCTTGGGCAGTTGAATAAACCTCCTCGGCTAGATCATATACAACAGGGAGCGGGTAAGGAGCAAAAGGCATACCAACCATGTAGCATCCCTTTAATGAAGCATATATCTACCTCTGAAAAACACATGCTCACTCATGAGGCACCTGAAAACTAACGCATTGGGATGACATGTCTAGGTAGCATTTTGTTGTCCAGCAGCCGTGCGGGCCCTGCCCCGGCTTCTCCGTGCACTCGCAATGCCAATAGTCAAGGAGTTACCTAAGCTTCCTAAACCACTAGGTCCCATTAGCTTCAAGCCAAGATTTCTACATAAAAATGACAATTTACTTTCATCCCCTCCAGTCACCAGTTGTAGATCATGTGCCTGTTCTCGAGATAACACGGTGTACAGCTGCAATGGTAGGTTTAAGGACTGTTGGCAGCTCTTCTCTAATCCTTTTCCACAACTGCGTTTGCTGCTGAAATCATTCCTGGACTTCCCAAAACCAACTCTCATAAGCCCCATAGATTTTGGTTCTTCCGTCGAAGAATCAAATATAAATGAGAAATTCCCAAATGCTAGATCAGGATTCTTGAATAAATCTATGAGCACATCATTGCTTGGTCCCATATTCTTTTGCAAGGACTTCCTACAATTATTTTGCCAAATCCTTGTGGCACGGAGAATGCATGAAGCTTCTCTCAATCCACTCAAGAAGGCACCATGCATGCTGGCTGGAAACTTCCTATTTGTGGCCTCACCAGCAAAGAACAGCCGGCCTCCCACATTTTCCGCAAGAATATCATAATCACTGCCAGATGATCCAACTCTAACATGGGAATATGAACCATGACATAGGGGATCACTGCCCCATCTTGTGCATATTGTTTGGATCGGATTAGGCACATCAATGCCCTTTGGACTATATATACCTGTAAAAATAGACCCAAAAAAATATCATACTAAAATGTAAATTAAAATGGCACCTTTCTGAAGGGAGAAAGAGAAAGGGCACAATAAAGTGCATTAGTATTTTGTCACCTTTCATCTAAGGAGATAGTACCTCTGAGGATGCTTAGAACACGATGAAGCAAAGTGGATGGATCTGTGCATTCAAAAGTAAGCGCAGCTTCTCCTGCTACGAGCGCAATAAGAACAGGACCTCCAGAAACTGTATGGTAGCTGTAGAACAAAAAGAATTCTCCACGTGTACGGCTATCTCTGTTGAGACAACCAAATGTGTCTATGTCTTCCCCCCAAAAGACATGAGGGAAAACCATGGCGACTTTATTCAGCAACCCAAAACCCAACCTATCAATAGCTGCAATCTTCCTTTCAGGTAATTCTGGTTCGAATCTGATGGTCCTATTCTTCAAGACCCCAAGAGGCACAGTGCAAAGGACCATATCTGCTCGAAACACTTGGTCTCCCGTAACCACCTCTACACCTTCATTTCCGTACCTGATAGTGAGAACAGTCTTTCCATAGAATATAGGAACTTCTTCACACAATGCTTTAATCAATCTCCAATTACCTCCAGCAAGGAGGCAGTGATCGCCACCCATTTCGTAAGGATCATCCTGATCCCAATAGGCAGCCGAAAGGTTTGAAAGACATCCAGCATTTGCATACTCCAAATTTGCAAGATGCCAATCAAGAAATTGCCTTTCTTCAGTACCACGGGCCACAGCGTACAACTGTCTGAGCGTCTCCACCACTGAGCCCAGAGAAATGTCATTTGCAAATCCACCCATTATCTGTCTCAATTGGGTTGCTTTGTCAAGCAACTTATTGAAGATGACTTCAACCTTGGAATCGATTTCCTCGTCAACAGGTGCCCCATCTGGCTTGTATAAAGGGCATTTATCTCTGACCTTGTGAAGTGGAATAGATAGTTGCCTGGCAAGAACTCCAAGTGGATTGGCGTGAATACCTGTAATAACACTGCCGCCAAGGTCTACAGCTGCAAACTTACCCTTCCAGTGCATCTTCTGAGTATAAACTCTCCCCCCGGACCTGTTTCTGCCTTCTAGAACAACCACCTTGAAACCAAACGATAAGAGCTGTCTTGCCGCTGCTAATCCAGAAAGCCCAGAACCAACAATTATCACAGAACCTTCAGTTGCCTCCTCCAGAATATGCGATGTGATTGAAGGTGAAACCCCAAAGTTAATATATCCATGAGATAAAAGAAAATCATACGCCGAACAGATAAGAAGTTCATACTCACTACTAACAGTTTCCTTGATTTGTCCTTTTGAAAGCCATGTTCGCACATTATCCCTCCACCTTGCTAGTATATGATTTCTCACGACAATATAATCGTTTTGCTCTTTCCCACCCAACTTACTCACAACCCCAGCTTTAATTTCCTCTTCGAGCAATGCATCAATTGGGAACCCTAGAGATAGAGCTATCATGGCCTCAGTTTCAGTTTCTTTCTCCATATCCTCCTTCGTTCTATTACGTTTCTTAAGCGTACCACCCAAATGCTTTTCTATGAGCTCATCCATCAGGTTCTCATCGTAATTTCGTGATCCTACTGTCGTTCTTGATGAGCGCTTACAAACACTACCACCATTAGAAACTTGAGTTTCCATTCTCTTAATTATCTCAAATTCTCTCACTAGACATACACAAAACCAGAATTTTTCACCAAGTCAACTCAAAGTCAAAGATATTGTGCAAGCCCTATTCTCTCCAAAACTCACGAATTATCGAATATGATTCTAATAAATTGAATATTTCAGTCTATAAAACTCCAAAAACAATCCATCTTGCAAATATCCTCATCATATACTTGACCATCTTTTTCTCCTGCGAGTCATTTACAACAATCCTAGTAACAGGATCTTTGATTTTCATGGCTTGAGTTCAAAAACACCAAAAAAACAGATTGCCGAGTTCATATTTATCCATCTTTTTCCTCCAAACCAGTTTTTACTCGAGTTTTCATCACTGAAACTGAAATTTACAACAAATGTAAATTTGGATCTGAACCCGTATTTTGAGTTATTAATTGAGATTTGATTATAATATCGTCTCTAAAACTACATCAAAGCGCCATGCAGGAGTGGATCTACCTTTTCACTCGGAGTTCAATCGCAGGTTTGGGATTTATGAAGCGGTTGCCTGGAATTAGGGTTTCCTCGCGCGACCTTCAAAACCACGGCGACTGGTTTTTCTCAGTTAATTATAAAACAGATTGGAGGGAATTGCAAAGAGATGCCTTTTCAAGTGATTTAGATTTTAGAAAGAACAGTGATTAGCGTACCCCCTCGGTACTTTATATACCATACCACCGTGTACCTTTTAACACTCCTTTAACCTTGATTAAACTTGACCAAATTAAAATTAAGATTTTTTTCTCCTAAAAACTAAGGTTGGGAGGATTGCTAGCTTAACCTTAGGGTGAGTGAATCTTAATTACAGTTAGTAGTGAGGGTTAAAAAGGGCATGAGATTGTCTCTAGCAGATGTCATAAACAATGGTCTCAGGCTTCCATACTTCATCCCACATGTGGCGAAAAAATGAGGAAAAGTCATTTTCATTTTCTCCAATGTTTTACTTCTACCCACTTTTGATATCTCACCCTTTTTATCGCCACATGTGCGATGAAGAGTGGAAGCTCAAGACCATTTTCTGACATCTGATAGAGATAATCCCATGCCGTTAAAAAAGTGGGGCATGGACCAATGTGTACTGGCCATCTCATCTTGAGAATAGGCCCATAACACATTACTACTTATTCGGATAAAATTTGCTTAACAAATAAGCTTAAAGACGTTTGCATTAGATTTTTTTTTTACATTATTTATTTTTAAAAAGAGTTTGACAACTTTGTAATATCAATAATTTAAACTTATAAAATTATCCTTTTAGTTTTAAAAGTTACTTATTCTTTGGCTAAATAAAATTTGGAATATTGTTTTAGATTAAGGTTTATGATACCAGACAACCTAAAATGAATAATCACCAATTCAGTTAAGCTAAGCGCACTCAAATTCTACCTCTCTCTTTTAGGGTTGGCAAAGGCTCAAGCATACACCCCACCCTCTTGCGCCATTGGTTGGGGTGTGGCCTCCAGATGTGGGAGGTCAGGGGATCGAATCCCCTCGAGTATGAGTTGCAAGAACCCTCCTGCCCAATGTTAACCCCTAACAGCCTAACCCATTCAAGGTTACTAACGTAGCTACATGATAACTCCAGCAAAAAAAAAAAGGCTCAAGCATACTTTTTTTTTTTTGGTTTAAAAAAATGGGGCTCTGGAGTGTCGTCACGGCCCCCTAGGCATTGGCCTCGGGTTGACGAGTTGGCGTTGAGATTTAAGCCTGCCCATAGCAGGCATCTATCACCCGAGTACTAATGGCCCCCACGTTCAGTCTCACATTGCTAGGTTTCAAGACGTGCGGCCAGAGGGCAAGCCTGCAAGGAAAGGCCAATGCCAACACACCCCCCACAGGGCTGAATTCGAGACACCTAGTGTGGCATGGAACGCAGGAAGCCACTAAACCACCCCCTTGGGTGGATACTCAAGCATACCTTAGTCCATTGCAGGACTATACAAACCCAAATAAATTTTAAGAACTAGGGCTTTCAAATTCTATTGCATAACCTATGTATGCGTAAAAATTAGCAATATGTGTTTGAGTGGCCCTACTCTAAGAATTTTATGCTCATACGGGTGAAGTCACACATGTTGCTTTAAGTGGTCTATATTGCAACATGTTAAAACAAACTTTAAAAAGAATAGAAAGTTGTTTTTTTTTTTAATTGGGTTATTGTTTTTATGGTGGAATGGTTAAACACACACTCACATAGGTGAACACATACGCATGGTTAACATGAGGCTAATTGACCCAACCTTTCTTACCAAAAGGCTCTATCTCTTGATGAGAGGAAGGAACCTTATATGGACTCAAGGTTAGTAAAGGTTATTTTTGCATTAAGTCAAAAGAAAATAAATTTGTGTTATATTCTGTATACAAATAAGATCAGAATTTACCAATCACCAATTCGTAGGTAGCAGTAGACCAACATATAAGAATTCCAGAAAACTACAATAGAAAATCTATAGATCACCATCAAATCATTAGTAACGAAGATTGAAGCATGTGTTTTGACACATGTCCTTAAGGTGAAATTCACCCCTACAAGTTCTCCTCAACCTGTGATGCTCGTAGGATAACGACGGGCATCCCCATGATACAACGATCTATTCCAGAGATAAGAGAGCACTCTCATTTCTTTGGTCACAACGAACTCAACTGTATCAATTAAACTTGGAAAATCACAATAAGAAAATCTTTTAGAGAGAACTCATGAAAATTGTTTGTTGTTGTGTTTTGTTTACAGTAATATATACACTTATATAAAATTTCGAAAATCCAAAAGTAAGCTTTTCACATCTGAAATTGAAATAGGAAATTAAATCTCTTAATACCATTTTGAATAGTATGATTTAATATTGTAACTGAAAAAAATGGTACCTACAAAAGTGTGCGAAAATTCTTTCCATGTCAAAGCATGACAACTATTTATGCTTCTTGTACTACCTTGAATCGTTTATATTTGATCAGATTATCCATTTATGCTTGTCTCATTCTATTGGTACTAAGCTTGAAAGGTATCAATTTTTTCATTTCCACGTCCAAAGATTCCAAAATAATTAGGACAAGACTTATAAAAAAAAATCAGATTTTAAGCTTTGTTTGTGAATATATTATTTTCACACATTCATGAACCACCTAGATGTTTAACAGGTATGCTCACCTCTTTACTTAAAGGCACTTCACCTAAAAGGGTTTGTATTTTTATTAGCTAAAAAGTCGAGCTTTTGGCACATTGATCAAATAGGACATGTCTTGCATTTTTATTATCGGTAAGGGCATGTTTTTGACATATTTACCCTTTAGGTATGCATATAAAACCAAACACTATTAAGGGTAATATTAAATACAGTCTCTTTAGTAACACTTTTCAAATCATGCAACTGTCGTATATTTCGTTCAAGGCTACGGAACAATAATTAACCCTTAAATAAGATAGTTGAATGACTATTTTTTTCTTTGTTTTTTTTTTGGTAGTGAACTTTTTTTTAGCTAAGCTATTTTTTTTTATCACATATGTTGAAATTTTCTTAAAGTTTGAAAACTTTATCCCTTTCAATAATTTAATTTAAAATTTGAAAGATATAATTTTAGTTTTAAAAGTTATTTTTATTCTCCAGTTGACAAAATAAGCGTTTGATTATTAATTAAATTTAGGTTTATGAATACAATACGATCTAAATAGACTTTTTAGTTACAAATAAATTTCAACTTAAGCATACCCAAACTCTACCTATCTCTTTTTTAGGGTTGACAAAGACTCAAGCTGAATCATCTTAGTCCATTGTAACACTACTATGTGCCAAATGAATTTATTAGCTACGGCCCTGGACTAGGGCATGCAAACATTACTACCATACGTATGTATGTTATAAAAACTTGCAATATGCACTCAAGAAATGGTACCAAAACTTTAAGAATTTCATACTCACATAGGTAAAGTGACCCCTATTATTGTTGTTAATTGTTACTTTTACAACAAGATAAAATAACAATTTTAAGCAAATGACAAAGTTGTTCCTTTTAACTAGCTAGTTGCAAAAATAACTAGTTAAAACAACAATATCTGAGCTGAGAATATGAAAATTATTTGATTTATGAGATGAGGAATGCTAGCCCGCAATTAAACTCTCATTGGCGAACAGACACATGCTACTGGTTCCTTTTGTAACATGTTAAAAAGACAAAAAAAATCGTTACCTTAATCAGTTACAGAAGTAATCAATTAAAGAAATAATGTGTGACATCTTCAATAGCGTGAGTAACAATATATTTTTTGAATTTAGTGACTAGTGTTAGCCTTTATGCATTTCTCATATATGTTTACGTCTAGTATATGATTACATACATGATACATGCCACATAATTGGGTCAAGAAAAGCCATGTCGACTTTAAACGAATTGGGACAATAAGGTTGTTGGCATTTTCAGTGGTCCAAGTCAAGTAAAAAAACAAAAAAACAAAAAAACGAGTTTTGATTAGAGTACTGCTTGTGGTTTGTTTTCAATTTTCCCAAAAAAATATCTTACCGTGTGGTCCATTTTCCTAAAAAAAATCTTATTCACAGAAAACTTCTAACAATAATTTAGGATCACCTCATAGTGACAGGTGACCCGAGGGTTTAGTCTACGAATTTTTTTTAACAATTCATTGATTTTTTTTGAAAAAGATGTCGTACTCTCAATCAAAAATCAATACCTGTTAAATTAATGAAAAATATTGGTTTTTGACTGAAATTAAGGACATGTATTAGTTTTTGGCTAAAAGTAAGGAATGCTTGAGAATACGGGTAACTAGTCTCTTTTTAAAATAGAGAAATAGAGAGAAAAATGCTTAACTTACATCCCATTTCCACCGAGTAATGAAATGTTGGTCTTCATTTGTCCACGCCTCCTCTTTTAACACTCGTTAATTATAATTAAGATTCACTCACTCTTAGGATGTGTTTGTTTAGCGAGAAAATGTTGAAAAGTAAAAGGAAAGTGAATTTTCTTGCACGTTTCTTATGCTCGGTGTGCAAGAAACACACTTTATTTTCTTGCAGTTTCTCAACAGGTACAAGCTTTCTCTCAAAAGTTTTCTTTATTTTATGATGGTTTATTTGAAAGTAAATTTAGTTGTTTAAAAAAAAAATATATATATTTCACCCACTTTCTAGCCAGACGAATACACCTAGGGTTCATTTATTTAACATTGATTTTTATAAAATGAATACAAAATATTAACTTTATTTTGATTAAGCTTTACCACAATTAATGGGATGGGATGAAATAAGAAGACATTTGACCTTGCAGTCAAAATGTGGGGTGTGCTAACCATTAGGGTGTGCTAACCATTACTCAAAACATGAAAAATGGAAAATGGACCCTCGACCCCATTTTATCATCCATCAACTGTGGTTAGGATTCACTCACCCCCTATGGTTAAGCAATCTAATCATGATTTTTTTTAATTATAAGAAAAACAAAGCTATTAATTTTAATTTAATTAAGCTTAATCATGATTAAAAAGGTATTAAAAGGGACACGGGGACACTGCGGTCAGCTACTCAACAGAAATAACAGTTTACTCCTGTCTCTCTCGAATTATTATCAGCCTTCATTTAAGGTTAGACTTTTGGAGTACTCACTAGGTTGGTTGTTTAGGTTGAGTCCATTCTGTGGCGATTCACACTTCTACCACTGGAGCGTCAAGGCAGGTGAGGTCTCGAAATCTTTGTCTTCTTCCACCCAAAAAAATACAGAGAAAAAAGAAAAGAAAAAAAGAGTGCAATCATTTGACGCGTCCCTGTAATTCTCTGGTTACTTGCCATGTCGAAGCATGAGACAATCATATCCGCTTGTGCTACCTCGAAAGCTTTACCATATACTTTCTCAGTTTATCGTGTCTGTTCGTCTCGTTCTCTCGATACCAAGCTCGAAAGGTATCATTATTTCATCTCCTCGGCCAAAGAATCTCCAAAATCAAAGCTTTGGAAACATCGTGTGGATAATCTCGAAGGTACATTTCTGCATTTTAACGGGGTCCCCTCTCTTTTGTTCGATGAGGACAAATAAGACCAATACTCCATAGCTTTCACATGAGGCTATTGCAGTTTTTATATTATTTAACAAAATTATTATATACTTGCTTGGATTGATATAAGGTGTTGTTTGATTCGGTGGGTCGTTTGTTTGGATATATATATATATATATATATATATATATATATATATATATATATATATATATATATATATATATCGTATCATTGCCATTAATCTCAAAATCTTTTTGAATTGGTATCGGTATTTGATTTGGGGTTCGTAATTTATTTGAACCTCTGGTTCCATGGAGTAGTTTCATTTTTTCTCTTAAATTCTAGTACTTTTTGTTAATGTTGTAGAAGTTGGAACTCTTGTGGTTTCGATTATTTTTTAGCATTTTGAGTGTTACATCTGATTCGGGGGTTTGGAGGTTATTTAGAATCTCTGCTTCTATGGAGTAGTTTTAGTTTTTTTTTGGCTTAAATTGTAGTACTCTTGGCCTTCCTCGAGTTGTTAATACCGTAGAAGTTGGAACTCTTATGGTTTTGATTCATTTTTGGCATTTTGAGTGTTACTTCTGATATGGGGTTTGGAAGTTATTTGAATCCCTGCTTCCATGGGGTACAGTTTTTTTTCCTTAAATTATCGATCTATTGGTCTTCCTCGAGTTGTTAATGTCGTAGAAGTTGGAACTCTTGTGGGTTTGTTTCATTTTTGGCATTTTGACTTGGGGTTTCGAAGTTATTTGAATCCCTGCTTCCATGGAGTAGTTTCAATTTTTTTTTTGTGCTTACATTCTAGTTTTGTTGGCCTTCCTCCAGTTGATAATGTTGTAGAAGTTGGAACTCTTGTGGTTTTGATTCGTTTTTGACATTTTGACTGTTACTTCTGATTTGGGTTTGAAGTTACTTGAATGATTGAATTGCTGCTTCCATGGAGTAGTTTCAGTTATTTTTTTTTGGGGGGATTAAATTACAGTACTTGGCCTTCCTCGAGTTGTTAATGTTGTAGAAGTTTGAACTCTTGTGGTTTTGATTCTTTTTTGGCATTTTGAGTGTTACTTCTGATTTGGGGTTTGGAAGTTATTTGAATCTCTGCTTCCATGGAGTAGTTTCAGTTTTGTTTTTTGTGTGCTTTAATTCTATTACTCTTGGCCTTCCTTGAGTTGTTAATGTTGTAGAAGTTGGAACTCTTGTGGTTTTGATTCGTTTTTGGCTTTTGAGTGTTACTTCTGGTCTATTCTCGAAAAAATGCTTCCATTTTAATATTTCTTCTGTTTTTGTAATTCTGGGCAGCATTGGCTTAGCTGATTTGAATTATGGGAAGCAAGGATTCGTTAATAGTCACCGTCCTTGCTATTTTAGTCTTTAAAGACTACCTATGCGAAAGTGGACTTGCGGCTACAGTTACATATGATCACAGAGCTCTGGTTATTGATGGACAGAGGCGAGTTTTGCTTTCAGGCTCTATCCACTATCCTCGAAGCACACCCGAGGTGATCTCATTTTTTATCAATTAAATTGTGATGTTGTTTCAACAGCTTCTGTCGCAATGAACATTATTCTTTACAGTAATTATAGTGTAGTTTGGTTTGTGGTTGTGAAACAATGCCAGGTGTGGCCGGAACTTATCAGAAAATCTAAGGAAGGGGGATTGGACGTGATAGAGACTTACATTTTCTGGAACTACCATGAGCCTGTTAGAGGAGAGGTTTACATCTAACCCTATTTTTTCTCGGAAATTTGTTTTAATTAATATATTCTATTATTTCTTGAATTGTATGTTGTCTTTGGAATTTATGCAGTACTACTTTGAAGGCAGATTTGACTTGGTGAGGTTCGTGAAGGTTGTTCAGGAAGCAGGCCTTTATGTGCATCTGAGGATTGGCCCGTATGCTTGTGCTGAATGGAATTACGGGTTTGTTTCTTTTCTCTGTTCTTCTGATGCAGCACAGAAATCTTATTGATTTGTTTCCTGCTTCCATTTCCTGCCCTCTTGTAATATAATTACTTTGATAATATCCTAAAGGGATATTTTTGCCAACCATAGTTTGTCTTTAGACTCTACACATTATACCATACATGCTTGACAACTGTACAGACGAAAACTATGTGCTAGCTGTTTTAAAATCAAGGCTACTAAGGTTTTTATGTGGAAAACATATGGTTTAAGGCTATTTTATCATAGAGATTTGCTCCAATGTTACAGATTTTGAACAGAAATTTCAGTTCTATGATGTATTTATGATACTTAAACTTGTATATATATTTTATATTTCTTATAACAGGGGATTTCCTACTTGGTTGCACTTCATTCCTGGGGTACAGTTTCGGACATCCAATGCAATTTTTAAGGTACCTTTTCATCTCGGAGATGATTATGTTTATCTGATGGAGATTCTATCTTTCTTTACAATAGTTATGTTTTGAATGAAATCTTCTATATAAGAATGCATAACTTGCATAGTTGTTGTTTATTCTTCCACATGGTATTTGAAATATATGGTCTTGTCTGTACAGGAAGAAATGAAGCGTTTTCTTGCAAAGATTGTAACCATCATGAAGGAGGAAAAGCTCTTTGCTACACAAGGTGGGCCTATCATTCTTGCACAGGTGATTACTTCATATACTAGTAGGCAAACCTTGATATGGTGACTCAATTTTCAAAGTTTGAAACACAATTTGTTTGAAGCTTTTACTTAGCATATGAAGGATGGCCTTTTAGTTACTTGCGACAGATTTTGCCAACTTATAATTAACTGTTGTGTCATTACCTGGTGATAATATAGTGCAGTTTGTGAAACTTTGGCAGCATGGTTTATTTTAGTGCTACTTCAGTTTTAACATAATCAATTCATTGTTCAAAAAAATAAATGGATATTTTGTTGATGCATGCACTTGAGATAGTGACAACAGTTAGGAAACCAGTCGGCAATTAATGGTGCACTTGCTGGGACATAGTCTGACTTTTGATCTTGAATCTTAATTAAGCTGTATCATGAAGCATTCCTATACACTGCCATTACTTTATTGTTCACAAAAAGTTAATTTTTTAAGATTTGAAATTTTATTTGTTCAGAAAAAGATAATTTCTAGACCACAGGCAATAACTTTGATTTCCTTAAAATTTGCATAGCTCGATTTATTAAACCAAAGCAATGACATGACTAAGAATTTCTCAACTTTCAACAGCAATGCAAAAGTCTCATAATCTTAATTTTTGCGAGCCGATGATCATAAAATAAGAAATTCACAAAATACAACACGCATCTGATCAGCCCGATTTAGAGCTGACAATGTAAAAACAATGGAAGATTTCATATCTCGGCTTCAATTTGGTTGGAAGTGTTGCTGTAAATTTGTAGGATTAGTTACTTATTGGTGCCTGGTGGTAGATAATTCATTTCATTATTCATTAGGATGTTTTACCCTAGTCTTTAGGATGTTTTACCCTAGTCTTTAAGATGTTTTACCCTCTTTACACTAAATAGTTTTCCTAACCCCTAACTGGGAGGTAAATTGAATTAGTAAGACACCATTGGAAACTTCATGTAGGACGGTTGTTTTTGCCTTGTGGTCTACTTTTTTTTTTTGTAATTTAGAGTTTGAACTTCGTCATGGTATTGAAACTCTTCTGAAATTCTGGTCTGCAGACTGAGCTTAGTCAAAATTCATTCGCTAAAGGAAGGTCAATGGAGTTAATAATAAAAGTACTTGGATCATATTACTAAAGCTTGATCTGTAGAACTGGTTTAGCAATCGTATGATTGATCATTGACTGAAGAATGGGGATTATGCTTTAGCCTGTTATGGAAGGCTCATCCTATGGTGACTTTTTTACAATTTTTAGAACAAGGTTTAGGTGTTGAATACCTAAAGATGAGAAACCAACATATTTAAACTTGGGATTGTTTTGTGGTTCTACAGATCTGCTATTACATATGGATTCTATTATGAAAATTTTAAGCCGCACTGTTCTTTTCAATTTTTATGACGATCTGGGTAGCAAGTAGCTTATAGGATGTTCTACATTTTACATGATCATTGTATTGAGATCCTCGACTTGTAACAAGATCCTGCGACACCTCCAAATTTGCAAACTAGTAATTCCCTTTGATATTCTCACATGTTAAACATTGTTTTATTGACTTATTTGATCTGTCATCTAGTCAACTCTATTTTTACACATATTGCTTCCTAGGTTTTTCACATGTGAAACAGTTAGAAATTTAATTCACTATTGAACTTTTATTTGCATGCACAGTAGCTATATCCTAGATCCTATGGTTTTCATTTGGGAAGCTCTGATTATCTTCATTGGTTTTACATAGCAATTTTGGGTTGTAACAGGTTGAGAATGAATACGGGAATGTTGAATGGGCATATGGGGTTGGTGGAGAGTTATATGTAAAATGGGCTGCGGAAACAGCTGTTAGTCTTAATACTACTGTTCCTTGGGTAATGTGCCAACAAGAAGATGCACCTGATCCAATTGTAAGTGTTTATCATATAAGTGAATTAATACCTTTTCTCTAGCATTATTTCTGAACTGTGAATTTAGATTGCAGTGTGATATTTGAAACATTACACAAGAGGTACCATGATCCATCCTTTCTCTACTATTTATCCAGCTTTTCACATTCTTAGAGTCATCTTCAAAGATAAAATAAGGGCAATCAAAAGATCCATATAAGATGATCTCTTGTTTGAGTGATAAACCTCAACATGGTTAGAACTAAACTCTCCTGCCTGCCTTGAGGTCTACATCGTACTACCACCATTGTTCTTGATGACCCCACAAATACTTGTCACCCCAAATTGCCTAATAACTACCATCAAAATTGAGCTTGAGAGAGCCCCTAGGCATAGGACTGTAAACGGATGGGATTTGGATCAGATCCTGCCATATCCAAACTTGTATCAATTAGAATTTTGGTGGATCCGGATTCAATCCGAGATCCGCCAGGCTATGAATTCTTCAATTTGAATTAGCATTCTGTAATTTATATTAGATTCGAATCTGGTCCGCAGCATCTATTTTAATTGGCAGACATTCATAAAAAGGCATTTCATAGTCCTTACCTTAGATTCATGAATAAAGCTTTTTTATAAAACCCTAACCTTGATATTCAAATCCGATTCGAATCTGGTCCGAAGCATCTCTTAATTGGTGGAAATTCACAAAAAGCATTTTATAAAATCCTTACCTCAGATTCATGAATAAAGCTTTTAATAAAACGCTAGCCTTGATATTGCAATTAAGTTCTTTCTTCACTGACATTCAGCAAAGGAACCAGAGTTGGTGGAGATCTCTATCTTCACGCTAGAGGTGTTTATTTTCAAGAGGGAGAAGATGAGGAAAGAGGAAGATGAGAGATTGAGGACGAGATAGGTGACAAAGAGTCAGAGGCGCTAGATATCTCTATCTTCATGCTGAAGGTGTTTATCTACAGCCCGTAGAAGACGTGGAAAGAAGTAGATGAGTGATTATGGACAAGATCGGGTAGGGTCTTTTTACAGTAGAAAGAGCAAGAGGAGAGATTGAGAATAGATAAGTTAGGGTTTGGTTGTAAAATTAAATTTTGTCTTAAAAAATAAAAATTAAAAATCCATTATATATACTTGAACAAATTTAGATTAGTTCAGATCATCAGTATTTCAACTCTGTATCCAATCTGATGAATCTACAATTTGATCACAATTTGCTATAATCAGACCGGATTCAGATCCATTGACAAACCTACCCCAAGAGGACTCCAAGTCATGAGAGAAATCAACTGATGGGTGAAGGACTGAGCACCCGAAGGTCTATCGGTAATAATGTTATATACACTTCACACCTTTGAAAGAAGGTGATGTAAAAACCCATGAAGCTACATTATATTTAATTCTATCAATCCTAAAGGAAATGCTGGAGACCTTGCTTATAGAGATTCTCTTATTTATTACCCTCCAAATCGACCACAAGGCCGCATAGATTCTATTATTTATTTCCCCCAAATTGACCAAAGTGCCACAAATCTAAAACTGCTACATCACTTTTTAAAACCAACATAATTCAAAATAGATGTTTTTGTTGGTACATTGGATCTAGTGTTAATAATAGATGAAGGTAAAGAAGAAGGTTCACCAATTTGTAAACTAAAATCAAAAGGCAGCTACATTGGAAGTAAACACTCAAAAGAAAAACTTACACTACCCATGATCAAAGACAGTGGACAACCCTAGCTCATCAAATTCATTTCTAATCAAACTCTAGGAGGACAACATATCTGATATGCATAATCTGATTTCTCAACTTGGAGTCTGGGACAGAGGTAATGTCAAACACCCGTCTGTTCCTTTCCTTCCAAGAACCCCAACTGATGGCTCCTGTGAGTAACCTTCACACCACTCTCAGAGCGAATTCAAAATAAATCTTATGACACACTAGTAAATACTTATGGACCAAGATCTAAGATCTTTGTTGAGTTAGTGCCAACTTGGCTGAGCCATCCTGGTTTCCATGGTGTAATGGAAGCGGCATATGAGCGACTCGGCCGGGCCAGCACAAACTTCATACTAATTTAATACCAGCTTGGTTGAGCCTGTATCAAGCCGTATTGATTTTGATGTTAAGCTGAGTTGCACAAGAAAGCTGAGATTGTATCGAGTCGTCTTCCTCTAGCATTTAGCACTAGTACTTGCACACTGTTCCTCAATGCTACTAGCATCTGAAATTCATTACATTGGCACCCACATAATCTTACACCTTCTCAAGGTTTAGGAAAATAAGTACTTGGGTGTTTCTGTTTTTAGTGGAAAGGAAAGAATTATAGCTTTTCTTTTCTAAAGTAATTAGACATCAAGGTCTTTAACATTATTATGCTTAAATGTATTTATTTGAAGGGTTTCAGTATTTTGTGAAATCAAGAGTTGTATATTGATAATGCAGATAAACACATGCAATGGGTTCTATTGCGATGAGTTTACTCCAAATTCCCCTTCAAAACCCAAGATGTGGACAGAGAACTATAGCGGATGGTAACAATTTATAGTTAATCAGACTGCATAAAAAAATACATCGGGGGCAACTCTAGTTTGTCGGCCATTGACTAAATATATAGCTCAACAGCCTTTTGAATGTTACAGGTTCCTTGCGTTTGGCAATCCAATTCCTTTTCGGCCTGTCGAGGACCTTGCCTTTTCTGTTGCACGCTTTTTTGAAACAGGTGGCACTTTTCAAAACTATTACATGGTAAATTTACTTAGTACTCTTTTTCTATTCTATCTAATTTGATCAATATACATGTAAGCATCATCTCCATGATTTAGTTAAAACTATTATCCCGTTGCAGTATTTTGGAGGGACTAACTTTGGCCGGACAGCTGGAGGTCCTTTGATTGCATCCAGCTATGATTATGATGCTCCAATTGACGAATATGGTAAATTTGTAGCATCTATTTATTAAATGTCACTAGTAACAGTGTTTTAGAAGGCGTGTGAGGCTTACCCCTTAAGGCCCGCCTCTAGGCAAGGCTTAAGGAAAATGCCTTGAGGCTCAAATCCCATGAGGCTCATGCCTCATTTATTCTTTAATTTTTTTTAAAAATAGGGTTCTATTCATAGAAATGAGAACTACAATCAATTTTTTTCTTTTTCTTCTTTCATTTTAACAAAAAATTGTTTTAACTAACGTTTCATTTATTATGTTAACTCTATCTAGGTATTCAAAACCCAAAGAGTCCCTATTTTAAATTAAGGATTTGGCTAGTAGTCGTAAAGGGATTTGGAGTCATTGGCTTACAATGTTGTTCTCATGATTTCTTTGTGACTGTTTGTTGGAATAAAAAATCTGCCATATAAATTGATTACTGGACATCATTTGTTTGTCACTATGTAAATGAAAAAAAAAGGTGGATCTAAATTGTAACATTTACCACTCGTTCTTAAATATTTTTTCAGTATGATGGTTAAATCATTTTCTGAATCTTTTTGCATTTATTTTCTCATTTTTAATTAATTTTTCATTTGAAAGTGAGGGAGCGTAAGGCTTATGGCTCACGTATACGGAGGTCCTAACGCCTTGTCGTCTCACCTCTTCACTTTTTAGAACCTTGACTAATCTTATGGTGATTTCAGTTTTTCATGCTGGTTATTTATGTCATATCCCTTGCAATGGACTGTATGCATGACCTTGATTTATAGAACCCACTCTCATCAATCAACCGTTTCAATCATGAGGGAAGAATGACAGTTTATTTTCCTTTTCGACCTGTCGATTACCTTTCTTTTTCTAGTCGTTTGTTAAAATATAAAATTACAGCTTAACATAACCCTAATCACTTAAGTAGACTACACATCCACTAAATTACCTATATACAACACATGTTATTTTTTCTTAGCTTCTTTTTATAATTTTACCTAAAGGTTATTCCCATAGGAGGAGCTTTTGTGAAAAACTGTCTCTCCTTGAATGCCACATGTACTTGATGAAGTTACAATCTTCTTGAATGTAGAGCTCATGGAAGACTGGATTAAAGGAGATATGAATTTCTGTGTAGTTAATTGAGTATTGCAATGAAGTGCCATATGTAGACTTACCTTGGATTCTAACTTCTCATCAATATTATCAGCTGCAACTTACAATAGATTTCATATTCAACTATCACTTTCCTTTTGGTAAAGTAGCAAGTTTCTGTTTTTTCTTGTTTTATTTTATTTTACTTTTTGTTCCTATGAGAGCCTTCTTTTTCTCAATCATTGTCTGATGCCTTCTACTAGAAGGAACATTGTATATTTGTATCAATGTGACAATGGAAATAGGGTGATCAACAGGGTGTAAGGTCAAGGACGTCCTCTTTTTGGAGTCCTCATAGGTTAGAAATATTGCAAATTTCTTATGATAGAAACTTCCTATATGAAACATAGAGGGTTTTTTTTTGCTTCCGCTATCATTTACCTACGTTAGTACATTACATATTTTTCTGCACAGTTGTATCAGCTTGATACAAATAAAATTTCAATTGTACATGCATTTTTTGAGCAAAGTCATAGGTGAGACCTTTTTCATATTCTACACAAACACATGAAGCAAGAACAAAAAAATACCAAAATTTGATAAATCTTGCTATAATTAAGGTTCATAATACCAGTCAACAACATAACCTTAGTCATAGATCTTAAATTTGTGATAGTTTTTCGATTCATTATTTTTTATGTTAAGTTTGGAGAATCTTATATGAACTTCTAAATTGCATAGCTTCATTTTATCTGTTCAAATGCTACTTCTCAATTTGATCCATAACATCTCGATGATGAACGTCTGTTTGATTGACCAAATCCCAAAATTTAAAGGAAGTGGTTGATTCTAACCACCCAGTAAGTTACCTAATTTGAATGGTTATTAGAATCACAAAAACGTAAGAAAAATAATTTATTATTAGGATGATTAGGATCAACTGATTGGTATTATTTTGGTGCCATGGATCTTTAAAAGTGGTAAAGCCTAAATTTAATGGCTCGGACTGGTGGGATGTCTACTTATTCAACAGATAAAGCTAACAATACAATTTGACAGTTTATTTGACTAGTGTAATTCCACCTCTTCTTTTGTTTTACAACAGATGCACTTGTCATTTGTTGGAACAATTTCATGCTCAATATTTAGCAAGGAATCAATTAATTGTTTGGTAACTTCACTTTGGAATTTTTTTGAAGACCATCTTCATTATCTTTCATCTTATGGGAAATATTTTAAGCAGGTTTTATTAGACAGCCAAAATGGGGCCACCTACGTGATTTGCACAAGGCAATAAAGCAGTGCGAAGGATACTTGGTCAACTCAGATCCAACTTACGAGCGACTTGGTGTGAATTTAGAGGTAAACAAAATCACCCATATCGTAACAAGTCCATCAAGAGAAAAAATTTCTATTAGATTTCATCTCGACTGCTGACTGAAATTTATAATGTGAGCTCAAAATCTGCACTGTTGAAATGAAAGTGGACATAATGCCAGGGGTGGAGTCACATGTTGCCTGGGGGCTGAAGCCCCCCAAGGGCGAGAGGGGCACTAGCCCCCAATCTTTTGAGGATAAAAAAAGTAAATTTACATTATACTACATAATTTTAGAGGGCATAGGCATGGGGCGGGGAGTTGCCCCCCTGAACTTTTGAAAAAAAGCTAAGTTTTATACTATATTAATTAATTTAAGCAGGCATGACCATGGGAAAGGGGAGCTGCTGCCCCCTAACTTTAAAAAAAAAAAAATTTATAAATGGACACGATCAAACGAGATGGACCACGGACTTGGCTAAAATAAAAAATAAAAAAAATCTGGGAGCTATGCCCCTAACCCCCCCACCCCTTGGACCAAGAATATTTCGTACCTGCTTAATCATTCCTGACAACCGCATCAATAGTAATTACTAATTACTAATAGTGTTAGTCCCATGGTTAAAAACTCGCTGAAATAGTTACGTAATGCCTGTTACGTAACGGTTTCGGTTGCCTCTGATACCCGATACCGAACCTTTATCCAATTATTCCGAAAAGAATACGTAACGTCCGAAACCGTTACGTAATGAGCGTTACGCCGGATACATAAACGGTTTCGGGCGTAGGACTTGTTTGTGATTTTAAGGTTTAAAGGGGTTCCGAAAACCCCTAAACTCACTCGTTCAACCAAATAGAAATGATGATGATGAAAATGATGAGCCAACCCGTAATTCTATGTGGCTTTAGCACTTAGCAGATGTGTATGTGTCTGCCTATCTGGAGTCTGGATTGGATTATGTGTATGTTTCAACCCTCGACCCATCTAATTTCATTATTTCTACATTTTGAGCTTCATAGTGGCTTTAGAAGTATCTTTTTACTCGTTTATTGCATTTTTTAATATATTTTTTTCTATTTATTGGGATTTATTGGATTTTTTTAAGCAAAAAAAAAATAATGCCGTCACGTAACGGTTTCGGCCGTGTCCGATACCGTGTCTGAAACCATTTTTTTAAACCATGGTTAGCCCTCCTACAAGAAAATCCTGGCTCCACCCCTGCATACTGCATGAATAAGAGAATTTTTTGCATGAGATTAATGGAAATAATATACTAGGAAATCAAGTCCTACAGTATGGCTTTTAATAGAATGGAATGGCGGAATAGGATTCGTGTTGCCGACCCCAAATATTTGGGATAATGTTTTGATGAAATCAAGTCCTACATTAGAGCTCGTTGAAAAATCACTTAAGCCAAAAATCCTCCTATGATACATTATATACCTAAAGGAGTGACCACAGAAAATGCCAAAAGATTATGTGGAATTTTACCCCAAAATCTACACTTCACATAATTTTCTTTCAAACTATTTGGTTTTCATGTTTTGGGAATTTAGTCACATTCAAACCTAATGACTTCAGTTCAGAATGGGAAACACTAACCATGTCAAATCACTACTGACTCTATCCTTGTCATGCTGCATATAATTCAGCAATCAAATCTAGAGATGCATGCATTTGTTTTACCATCAAATTTGTCTGCATGCAATACATTTTAGACAAATGAGAATGATGGACCTGGGAAATAGATTATTCTCCTTAGACACTAGGTCTTGTCATCCATGATTCCGGCTCAAAAAATTAAGGAATATGATGGCCAGACTTTGTGTAAGTATGGGACATGACATCATATAGGCTAAGTTTGGTGTATTGGGATGAAAATTCGCTTCTTGTGACAGTCCTATCTTATGTCTTAGCATGTTTCTAGTTTGGTTGTCTATTCTTTGTTTTTTGATTGAACAGATATTTCACTGTTTTCTAATCAAACACCATCAAGGCCTTGAATACATAGTCACTTTTATTAAGGAAAATATATGGACTATGATTCCCTTCAGTACTAGGGTCTTGATCATTAGTTGCTCTAAGCTTCTACTTATTTCTTTTCTTTTGATGTTCTAAAGATTTTTTTTTTCGCATGACAGGCACATATCTACTACAAAAATACCCAGGAATGTGCAGCCTTTCTTGCTAATATTGACAAAAGTTTAGATGCAAATGTCACATTTAATGGGAATTCATACAATCTTCCTGCTTGGTCTGTAAGCATTCTGCCAGACTGCAAGAATGTCATTTTTAATACAGCAAAGGTATGATTCTAATTTCTAATTGTATAATAATGTCTTAGATATGATTTTAGCATCCACTGAGCTCATATATATATTTTGATTGGTAAATAAAGGTCAATTAAGATAGATAAAAAGAAGGGTACAAAGGAGATTCATTGATCGATGAATAAGATAGAAAAAAACTTGTGTAAAAAAGTAAAACAAGCAACTCTACCCAAGGCTGAAAAAAAGGAGACAAACCAACCCATCCCTATCCAAAAAATCCGAACTTGTCTGCTGAGCTCATATTAGAACGTTTTATAATAAGTAACGGGAGATTTTAAATTATAACTAGGGAACAAGTATTAGGAAGAGAGTTCACCATAAAAAAATAGTTTTAATCTACATGATTGTCTGCTTACATTATCCGCTAAATAATCACCATATCTTTTTTTTAATCGATAAAAATAATCAGCATATCTAAATTAACCAACTTTTGGTTGTGATCAATTGTATTAACTAGCCTTAACGATCTCATTTTAAAGCCTTATATTGTCAACAAGTTATTTATATCCAAGGTTTATGATTTGAAACTTGTAACTCAGTAGAAACATAGCAAGAAAAAATGCATAATCTTGGTCCAGAAAGCACTCCATCAAATCATTAGCTGGATGCATGTTAACAGGGAACAACAACTGAAAAAAATTCAATGACTTCATTTTCATATTTCCTCTGATCCAATAATCCTTGTTTTATCATTATAGAGCTTGGAGACTATAAGACTATAAGTTCTCATCTTAAGTGATGAATAAAAGCCATCTAAGGTTGCAATGAGGATCTATACCATGGTTTCAAATCTTGGCCAGAACAGGGTCGTTTTGGTCCGTCTCTTGGTCGAGTTGCATCAACTTATATATAAGTTTAACAGCACATTGGTCGACATAATCCTGTCTAGACTCTAGATTTGTTTTTTTAGCCTTGACCATGTCAGGTACCAAGACCAAGCAAGTTCTAAGACCACGAAATAATATACTACATGAGGAATAAAGGGAAGTGCATAACTGCTCCTGATTGATCTACACTAGAAAGAGTACTGTAGAAGAAACCATGAGTCTGCAAAGTGAGGCCAAGCAATAAGACTTTATGGAGAAGGTTCACAGGGCATGTTTTAAAGGGAGATGAAGGGACGTCCACCCAACTTAAGGACGAACATTATGGAAGGCAACACACACATGCACACGCACACACACTCACACATATATATATAACTTTGCAAAAGCTGCGCTTTGTGCTCCGTTGCCAGTCCCAAGTTGGGGCGAATTGACCTCTTCCTAACCTTACCAAGTGGAAGAAAGTTACATACGTAATATCTACAACCTTTGGCATCATTCTCTATCAAACAAGAGAGATGATCAAAAACTCAAATCATTCTCAATTTTGCATGATTTGGATAGATGGTTAACCAGTTGATTGGCATCTCTCTAATGATGTTCAACAGTCCAAATTCTGAACATCACGAGCTTCAAATTATCGAAAACACCAACTGTCTAGCTCTCATGCTATGCTTCTATGGCTGTCATTCTGTCAAGAGCATCAATAAATACTCAAACAATGCAATTTAACCACAATTTTTTGAAGGTTCATTTGATCGGCATTACTAACATATTTGTACATCTTGAAGCCTTGAGTCTCTGACATGCATACACATACATGTGATTGGCCAATATATCCTCATATTGAAGATCTGATAATTGTGACTATATATAATATATAGTAGAAATAGAATCTACACACATAATAATAACATATCTCAACAAAATCCCTCAAGCTGTGCATAGATATCTATTATGCTTAGCTTGCTAAGAACCGATTTTAAGGTTCTCTCAACACCTTTAGTGAGAATATCAGCAAGTTGATTTTTGGATGTAATAAATAATAAACACAAATTCTGATAAATAGCTTACTTTCTGATGAAGTATCTGTCGATCTTCATGTGCTTAATACAAAAATGTTGAACTGGATTCTAAGCAATGTTAATGGTTGCCTTATTGTCATAGAACAACTTCATGGAAGCATCTATCTTAATTCCCAAATCACGTAGTAAGATTTTTAACCATAACAATTCAACCACCCCATGGGCCATTTCCTTATACTCGGCTTCTGCACTGACTTGTCCACCATACTTTGTTTCTTACTTCTTGAAGTTTAAGATTATTTCTAAAAAAGGTACAATACCCTGTCGTAGATCTTTTATCAGCAACATTTCTAGCCCAGTCAATATCAATGTAAGTTTCAAGACTGAAATGTCCATGATTAGCAAAAGTACACATTTTCATAGAGTGGTCTTCAAATAATGCAATATCTTTTCAACAACTTCATAATAAGGGATCCGTGGTTCATGGCTTCATGCATGAATTGACTCACTATACTAACAACATATGCAATACCTGACCTAGTGAGGGAGAGATAAATAAGACAACGAACTAATCTTTGATACATTTCTTTATCTTCAAGTAATTTTCCATCACTGATTCACTGGAGCTCAACTTAAGACTTGACTCAATCGAAGTATTTGTAGGTTGAGCACCTAGTTTCTTTGTATCCTTAAGTTAGTCTAAGATATACTTTCTTTGTGATATAAAGATGTCATTCTTAGAGCGAGCCACCTTTATACCAAGAAAATACTTGAGACTTCTTAGGTCCTTAATTTTAAACTCCCGTGTTAGAAATTTTTTCAGCTTTCCGATTTCTATCGAATCATTACTTGTCGCATCATCAACATAGGCAAGTAGAATTGTGATTAGTTGCCCATGACATCTTATAAAGAGAGTGTGATTCACACGACTCTGTGAGTGATCCATCCTCATCACGACCTGGCTAAATTTCTCAAACCAAGCTCGGGATGACTGTTTCAGACCATAGATCGACTTCCTTAATTTGTAGACTTTACTCTCATTGTTGGAAAGCTTGAACCGTGGTGAAGGAGACATGAAAATTGTGTCAAGTATACACTTCCTGTAACTTTCTTCCACTTGGTAAGGTTCCTTAATTTCAGACATTTTCCTCTGAACCAAACTCTTTAGTTGTGTGTGTTCCTTAACTTTCTTCCACTTGGTAAGGTTCCTTACCCACTGAGACTTTACTCTCATTCTGTCAAGTATACACTTCCTCCCGCAAATATCCATGAAAATAATCTTCACATCCAACTGATGTAAATGCCACTCAAATATAGTTGCCAATAACATAGTTACTAAGTTGGGGTTCGAGAATTATTCGTCTAGGGAAAAGTTTGGAAAAAATTGGCAAAATATCGGGTAAGAAATGAAAAAAATATAAGCTTACTAATTATGAAAATTAGAAACAAATATATTTCATATATTCAGGACTTTTTTAAAAAGTCGTAAATAATTCGTCTTTAATTTGCGAAATTCGTGACCTTTAAAAAAGTCGCTATTTTTTTTCAAAACTCGCGAATACTTCGTGAATTAATCGTTCGATGAAAAAGTCGGGTATTATTCGGGACTTTTTTTAAAAATCAAGGAACTTGGTAACTATGACCAATAATAATAGAACTCAGATAGTGACATAGTGTTCATCTTTGCAACCAAAACAAACATTTTCCTATTGAATCCCATGTGTCTGTGTGTATCCCTTAGCAACTAACCTCACCTTGTATCTTTCAATCGACCCATCGACCTTTTGTTTCATAGTGAACACACACTTGCAACCAACTGGCTCATTTCCTTTGGGTAAATTCACATTTTCCATGTACCATTCTTGATTAAGGCCCTCATCTCTTTCATCATAGCCTCACCCCATTTAAGATCAGAGACTGCGTCCTAGAATCTGGAAGGTAAAGATACAAAAGAAATAAATGACCAAAAGGTAGAATAGGCAGGGGACAAAGATGCATAAGAGACATAATTAGATATAGGACAATACACTGATGTTTCCCTTTGTGTAATACAATGTGAGAAGTATCAATTATCATCATTTGTAAGAACATACACCAAATGGGAATTAAGATTACTTGAATAAGAACTAGAGCTTGGTTCAGAGGAATTTGAATGGGTAGTTGGTTTTATCTCAGTGGTCCCTTATCCCTTCATGCGTCTGGTGTAAACTTGTAATTTCTTCTCAGTAGTAGTATTAGTAGGAGCTATTAGCTAAGAGCTATCCTTGAACAATAGAATGAAGATGAATATCATTGATAGGCTGAGGAAGTGGAATTGAAGAATGCTACATCTCTTCCAACTCACTTTGTTCTCCCCAAAGAGAGGTAAGGGGATGAGGAAAGAAGGGTTTCAACTAAAAATTTGACATTCAAGGTAACAAACTATTTTCATGACACTTGATCAAAACACTTGTATCCCTTTTGAGTGGAGGAATACCCTAAGGGAATACCTCAAATGGATTTGAGATCCAATTTAGTCCTATTTGGACACAAGACATGAATAAAACACACACAACTAAAGAGTCAAGGAGGAACAATGAAAGGGGACTGATCTGGACAAATAATAGCATGTAGAGACTTCAACTTCAGTACTCGAGACGACATACAATTGATAAGGTAGTCTGTTGTAAGAACTGCTTCTGCCCATAACTTTGTCGGTACATTCATTCTTGTGAGGAGACTTCGAACCACTTCCATGGGGTTACAATTTTTCTCTCACACACCCTATTTTGTTGAGGAGTATATAGACATGTGCTTTGATGTATCATACCATAATTTTCCAAGTATGTTTGCACTTTGCAGTTTACCTTCAAAGTATTCTCTTGCATTATCAGATCAGAAGACCTTGATTTACTTTTCAAAATGGGTTAATATCATCTTATGAAACCTTTTGATGATACTTGGATCTCCATCATGGGTTTTCAGCAAGTAGAGACAAGTATACTGAGAGAATCATCCACAAATCACAAATGTAATAAAATACCGACAACTATGTATAGACATTGTAGGAGTAGATCCCCAAACATCAAAATGAACAAGTTGAAATGGAAAATTATTATTTTTCATTCTTTGAGAAAAAGTGGTTCTACAATGCTTAGACAACTCACACACTTCACATTGTAGACAATGATCTGACATAGGTCAAAAAAGTTAGAAAAAACTAACTTTAAAGACTAAAATGATAAATGACCTAGATGACTGTGCCACAATTTGATTTGGGCATTTTTATTACTCCTAATAAGACTACTACTAGATTGCAATACTGAAGGAGAACCAATTACATCCAGGAGGTAAAGACCATCTTCTTCACGACTATTTCCAATTGTTTTCTTAATCACCAAGGCCTCGAAAATACACTAGGTAGGAAAAAAGTTAACAACAATTAAGATTTTTAGTAATACTACTGATGGATAACAAATTTGTCTATAAATTTGGAACATGAAGAACAAATGAAAGATATAAGTTAGTAGAGAGTTTGACACCTCTCTTCCCAGAGATGGAGGGTAGGGATCTATTGGCAATGCTTACCTTATCTCTTCTAGACGATAAAGTATAGGTGAAGAAAAATTGGGGACAAACTAGTCATATGATCAAATGTACCTGAATTGATAATCGAAGCTAGACTAGATGAAGAATGACTTATGCAATTAGCAGATGCATGAATTCCTGATTGTGCAAATGATATGGAGGCAAAAAGACCTTCAAACTGGTTCAAAATGGGCTTTATCTCCACTCATGCTTCACTAGATCAGCGATGGATTTGATTGCATTTATTATACTCATGTCATTTCTCTTTTGACCTTTCTCTTTCTTGCATTATAACTCTTATGTGTTGGCTTTCATGTTTTTGGTGTGGTGTTTTCAGTTGTGCTACTTTGACATATGTTTTTGGTGTTGAAACCTTCACTGTTGATCACCATTGAAGGTTGTTTCACAAAGAAGTCTTGGTGATCTTTCATATGCACACCCAACCACTATGAGAGAGAGCTTACTAGGACCATCTGCATGGGGTTGGTATAAAGAAAAAGTGGGTATTTGGAGTGACAACTCGTTCACGGGATCTAGTTTATTGGAGCAGATAAACACAACAAAGGATACAAGTGACTATTTGTGGTATACAACAAGGTAAAGTTCACTGAATCTTGCTTCTTATTATTAGTTGATTGTCTGTCAGCTTAGACTAAATTGTTTTAAAAGTAACTTAAAAAGGTAAGAACTATAAATCACATGATGCTGATGCACCTAATCATGTTGTCAAACTCAAAAAACATCTGCTGTGGTTTGAACCATACATATGTTAGAACTAGGATTTTTTTATCATACCAAACCAAAATATATTCAACCAATCAAAAGGAGTACAAAGAAAAATGTAAAAACCTCACTAACAGGGAGGCTAAATGGAAATCAATAGAGCAAGCAAATAAATGGAAAGAGGGACTTAAAGAGGGGATGGCTCACACCACAGAATGTCCCTTCCAGACCCATCCTTAGCTAACTCATCAGCTATGTTGATCGCAGATCTAATAATCCAAGAAAATGCTTATTTCCTTAGGAGGATTCACAACTTCCCGAGTGCTATGAACATAGTGTCAGGGCCACTGACACAAAACAGGATGACCAAAAGGCCTCGCGAAAACAAGACCTTGTCTTAATTGAAAGTAGAGATGTTTCTAGGGTTTGAGTTAGAGAAAAGAGAACAAGAGGAGGAGGAGGAGAGTGTCTCACACCTCCTCTAGTTCATTTTTATTAAAACTTGCTTACGATGGAAATATATGCCCTTACAGAATATATGCCCTTACAAAGATATAACATATATGATGGGCCCTTAATAATAAAATATGACATACATTCCTTAGACAACAGTCTCCTCAAGTTGGTGAATAGATATCTATCATTCCCAACTTGCTTAAGATCCCTGGTAACATAGTTTTATTTAACCAATTGGTGAGAAGATTAGCTTACTGTTTTTCAAGTGTCACATAAGGAGTACAAATCTGTTCAGACCTTAACTTCTTTCTGATGAAATGATGATCTACTTTTAACATGTTTTGTGCTATCATGTTGAATAGGGTTATGTACAATGCTTATGGGTTATGGTAGCCTTGTTATCACAAAAGATTCATAGGAAATTGCACCTTAAAACCCATTTCCCGTAGTACTATCTGAATTCAGAGAAGCTTGCTAACACCATGAGCCATTTATCTATACTCAGCCTCTACACTAGATCTGGAAACCATAGGTTGCTTTTTACTCCTCCAAGTCACTAACAAAAAAGGTACAATAACATGAGGTTGATCTACGATTTGAAGTAACTCGCCCAGTCTACTTCAGTAAATGCTTAAATATTCAGATATCCATGATTAGAAAATTACAACCCTCTCCCTGGTAAAGACTTGAGATACCTCAGAACTCTATAGGCAGCCTCAAAGTTTGTAGACTTTGGTGAGTGCCTAAACTGGCTGATAACACTCACTACATAAGCAATGTTTGGCTAGGTAAACAGAGATAAATCAACATGCCCACTAATTGTTGGAATCATCCCGCATCAATCAAAGGATCATCATTTTGATTATTCAGCCAATGATAATTTTCAATAGGAGTATCTACAGGTTTTGCTCCCAGTTTTCCTGTTTCCTTAAGTAGGTCTAGAACATATTTTGTTGAGAGAGAGAAAAAAAAGCCCTTATTAAATCGCACAACCTCGATGTTAAGATAGTACCTTACGAAGCAAAGGTCTTTGATCTCAAACTATTGTTCTCCAGGTATTCCTTAAGATGCTGAATTTCTTCCTTGATCATCACAAATTACAACTATTTCATCTACCTACACAATAAGAATAGTAGTGCTACTTTGAGTACGTTAACAAACATATGCGTTCAACCTTACACTGTTGACTACATAGCCCACTCTCTTTATAGAATCATTGTATCTATCAAACCATTCCTTTGTTGATTGTTTCAACCCGTATAGTGTCCTCTTAGATTGCACATTTCCCTTGACTACCAGTGAAATGAAACATCATCACATAAACCTCTTCTTGCAGATCTCCGTGGAGAAACGTATTCTTAACATCCAGTTAGTGTAGAGGACTAGAGATTTGCGGCCACTGGCGAAATGACTATATAGTTTATCTTGTCTACTGCAACAAAATCTATTAATAATCTACCCCATAAGCAGGCGTATACCTCTTTGCTACCAATCTCGCCCTAAACTTATCCATTGACTCATCTACCTTGTGTTTTACTGCATATACCTATTTGCATCCAACGGCCACTTTCCTTTAGGAAGATTGACTAACTCAAATGTGTCATTTTTTTGCCAAAGCCTTCATCTCCTCAAACATTGCCTTCTTCCACTTGGGATAAGATAAAGCATCTGATACACAGGATGACAACGACACTATGAAAATAGAGGCTACAAAGAAACGATAAGACGAAGATAGATACCGGTAGGAAATGAAATTAGATAGTGGATGTTGAGTACAAGTACACTTTCTTTTACAAATTGGAATTGGAAGATTAGAATCATCAATGGGCTGAATATTACTGGACGACAACTCAGGTGATAAAGAAATATCCGAATTAAGAATGTTACTAAAATCCGAGATGATTTGAAGTGGTGGCTCGGTTGTCTCATGTTCTGTTTTTTCCTCCTTGTGTAAACTCTCAACTCCTTCTCCTTCATACCCACACCTTTTGGTACATGACTAATAGCACTAGTAGCATAAACAAATGAGGGAGGAACAGAAACCGACACAGGAAGAGGAATATCTCACTCTTCATAACTATAACTCTCCCCCTGAAGGGAGGTCCCTAAAAAAGAAGGAACATATTCAAAGAAAGTGACACCCATAGATACAATTATCTTCATTGACTCAGGATGATAGCAGCTGTAACCTTTTTGAGAAGATGGATATTCAAGGAGGATGCACTTAAGGGCCTTTGGATCAAGTTTAGTCTGATCCGATCAATGAATGTGAACAAAACATACAAAATAAAAAACTTTGGGAGGAGTAGGAAAAAGGGATCGATTTATGACAAATGGATTTTAACTGTAGTTTTGAAGTTCAATTCTCTAGAAGAATTCTTGTTGATGAGGTAGAATGCCGTAGGAACTGCTTCAGACCAGATGGTTTTTGAAACTTTTATACTAAGGAGAAGAGCACGAGAAGCTTCAAAAAAATGAATATATATTTTTTTTCCTTCGATAACCCCATTTTATTGGCAAGTGCTTATACATGTAGTTTGGTATTCTATCCCGTGATCTGTTAAATACTCCTTTAATCCATGAAACTTGTATTTCCCACCATTGTCAGAACAAATAATTTTTATAGATTTTTCAAAATGAGTGCAAACCATATTATGAAACACTTTGAAAAGTGAATACACCTCATCCTTTGACTTCATGAGATATACCCAAGTACTTTTAGAGCAATCATCAATAAAGGAAACAAAATAGCAATAACCAAATAAAGCAGTAGGAGCAGGACTCCATACATTAGAATGAACATTCTCCCGAGAAGCAACAATTACTGCGAGCATACATAGAATATTGAAAGGAACATAAACTTTATCACTACTTAAAGGATAAGAACTACGACAATGTTCAAAAAATTCACAAACTTCACACTGAAGAAGGTGAAAAATAAATTGGGAAACTAGTGTTTCATAGACAAAAAAGATAAATGGCTTAAACGATAATACTAGCGCATCAGCTAGTCCTTATTAACACTACTAATACTACTAGTGGTGTGAGTAACAGAGACGACTGTTGAAGCATCCTCAAGAAGATATAATCCTCTAGCCTTTCGACAACTGCTAATTATCTTCGAACTCAGGTCCTGAAAAACACATTGAATAAGGAAGAAAGTGACATTACAAATAACAAATTAGTTGAACGATGGGAACATGAAGAACTTAGGAAATGAACAAGTTAGGAAGGGCATTAACATTTAATTTACCAGAGATAGATGAAAGAGACCCATCAACAATCCTACCATTCTCTCTACTTGAACAAACATTAAACGAGAAAAACAGAGATGAGAGATACCTGTCATGTCGTTTGAAGGACTAGAATCAATGATCCATGTCAGAGTAAAGTATTGAAAGTGGCATGGAAGGAAAATGCATGAGTACCTGTGTGAGCAAGAGCAGATAATGAATGGCTCTCCAACTGTAACATCATATGACGAAGGCTCTCCAATTGTTTTGAGATAGTCACAATCTTCTTGGAGGAAGAGACTACCGGTATATATGTATCATGATTCTGCAGTAGATAAGACTGAGGAGTATCTCTGTGTTGTGGTACTGCTGTACTGGTAGATGGAACAATATGTACCGCTGATGTACGTGGCTAACTAACCTTGCTGGACGACCAACCAAATCCCAACATGTTTTCTTTATATACATGGATCTCTCACAGTGAGTACACTTCAGCATATATTTGCCTTCAAATATATTTTTAGAACATTTCTTTCCTCCCCCTCTATTACCTCTTTGAGGAGCAATGGATGAGGCAAGACTAGAACGATCAGAAGGTGGAACATTATATTATTGAGAAGTATTTCTCCTACTCTCCTCACTCTATACATATGTATAAACCTGACTCAGAGATGGTAACACGTTCTCACTAAGAATCTGAACTCACACCATTTTAAATCCTTATCTAAAGTAGCCAAAAGCTCCAATGCCCGTGTCCTCTCAACTTTCTCCTTATATTCAACTGCATCAACTTGACAGATAGGCTTAAAACTATAATAGTGATCCAATTCTTCCCATATACTCCGTAGAGAAGCAAAATAGTTCGTCAAAGTCTTCTCCCACTGTTGATGGTGGGCAAAAATCCTGAGTCCCTGACTAAACTGATAAACCCTTGCAAAATTCTGAACTTGGGAGTATGTTCGAGCAGTAGCAACCCAAATTTCTTTAGTTATTAGGAAAATAAATCTCCTACTAATATCATACCGCATAGAATGTATGAGTCATGACATTACTGTCAGATTATCAGACTCCCACTTTTCATGTATAGGATCTAATATTTCAGGCTTCACTATTCTACCATTGATGTACCCAAGTTTACCTCTGCCTCCAATGAACATCCTTGTTGATTGAGAACACTCTAAATAATTAGATCCATTGAATTTTGCTGCTGTAATTTGTAAGTTTGGATTTTCACCTTGTGAGTTCATGACGTTAAAACAACCGCTATTGGAAGAACTCCCATCAGATCTACTGCTGGCTGCCATTTTTGAACTTCCACACACTTTCAAACTGAGAAATTCAGCCAAGATACTTACTAGGGTCACTCATACACCTTCTATGCTGATTTTCACTATTACTGTGGAAAAACAGGTCTACACAAATCAAATAACCAAAACAAGCACTTTTGGGATGAAAAAAAATCACAACCCACTCAATTCTCATCCAAATTAAATTAGATCACCTCAATTTTTGTCCAAATATTAAAACACATCAATTCAGAACAATCAATCCCATAAAAAAGCTTCATAGAAGCCCTACCATCAGATCAATTAAAATCTAGAGTCTTCTTGAATAAGATTTTAGGGCTTTTAAACACTCCAAGTAGCCTAAAAAATCTATGGAAAATACTATAGAACAAGGGGATAAACACTGTTATGATCCATTCGATAAATACTTAGATTGCGCCCTTGCCATCAGTCCGGGCTTTTGATATCAGTGGTTGCGTTTTAGTACGCATCAATTGGTATCAGAGCCCAACACCATGTCTCGGGTTTGAGTTACTAAAAGTGCTGCCTGGAGAGGATTCTTGGATTGGTGTGGGTACACCCTTCGCATCAACCCCGCCCCAGAGTGAAAGCCTCTGTGGTTGTCGATTGCGGAAGTGTGGTGGTATGGTATGATCCAAGTGATAAATAGTAGACTGTGCCCTTCCCATCAGTCCGGGCTTTTGGGATCAGTGGTTGCGTTTGGGTATGCATCAAATACCTTTGAAATAATACCGAAACCATAGTGTAGCCAAGAGGAGTGGCCGTACAGCCATATGGTCAGATGACTTTACCCCTTGACTATTTGGCTTGATTTTTTTTCTTTACTCCCTTTTGATCTGGGAAGATGAGAAAAGGGGGGAACGTGAATCACTCATGCCCCTCTCTAGTTCCTTTGCATTAAAACTTTTAAATATGGACAAAAATGCCCCTATGGAGACATATCACATGTAATGGGCCCATAAAAATAAAATAAGACATAGATGCCTTAGACAACAGTCTTAAGGCCATTGCAGGGTTCGAGGTTGTCGTATCCGTCAGCCCGGAAATCTGATCTTTAGAACTAGGCTTTCAAAAGATGCGTTTTGTGCAGATCCCTTAATTTCTATCAGCACATGTTTTAAGTGTTGAAGATGGGATTGTAAATTCTCATGTGCCTCTTCTCCTAAAGTCCGTGCTTTTGGTGGGAATAATGAATACCTTAAATTTTTATTAATGACTCTTTTTCTTCTTTTTCCCCTTATGATATTTGTTTGACATCCTCATACCGTGGTTACGATTTTGACAGTATTAATGTGAATGAGAAACTTACTCCTGGCCAAGTGAAGGAAGCCTTTTTACTTATTGAGAGTTTGGGACATGCAGCTCTTGTTTTTGTAAATAAGAGACCTGTAGGTACGTTTTGAACCAGTTATGTTGGAATGAGGTTTATTTCCTCATAATTTTTTCCTTTCTTTTCTGCCTTTACTATTAATATGGGTTATTGCCTTATTGAACACTAAAACTTCATTGCATAGTCAAACTAGGTTATTCATTTTTGTTTGATTTGTGAAACTTACTGGACAAGTCGTCTATGGAGTGGAGCTTATAACTCAACTGGTTGGCATTTTTGTAACACAATTATGAGGTTGCGGGTTTCAGTTACAGCTTTACCACTGAGAAATAATATGTGTGAGTCCTTGTTGAGTTAATTTAGGAAAGTGTCACCTGTGTTTGAGATATGATCGGTTGACAGGTTCATTGTTTAGTGGGGTTATATGACTGAGTTCCCTTAAAATTCACATTGAGATCAAAGGGAAGCTATAGAAAATATCGTCAATATTCGTTGAATATGGATGTTCCATTGCCTTTTTGGATGTAATTTATTTTTCCTTTTATCATATTCTTTGTAGGCGAAAGAAAATTTATTTAGACAAAGGTTATCAAGGAACCATCTGCTTTTTTCTTAACCTTGGAAAATCCTTTTTATCAGCCTGGCATTGTACCTTTTTCAAAGAAACTTTTGCTTTAGTCTTAACCTTGTAAATCCAATGCCTTATCCCAAAATACTTGGGGGTATCAACACAAATCATATTCTGCCATTCCACTCTACTAAAGGCCATAACTTTGCTTAATTCTTTAGGATTTGGCAGGGGTTTTACATGACTGCTGACCTGAAAAAACCCTCCTTTATCCTGGCTTGGGACTGGCATTGTAGTGCAAAAAGCGGCACTAAGGCTTACACCTTAAGGCTCGCCTCGAGGTGAGGCTCAAGGAAAATGCCCCTGGTTCAAACTTGAGGCTTAAATTATTATGGCTTACGCCACAAAGTGTGAGGCTCACATTAGCTACACGCCTCACACCCTAAGGTTCACTTTGCGTCTAAGGTGTGCTCCTCATACATTAACCAAAAAGTAGGGTTCTGGCCACATAACCTAGACTTTTTTTCCCCGTTTCTTTTTTTTCATGAACTCTTTGCAACTGTATGTTGGAATCCATAATCCAGCACATGATTGATGTATATATCATTACTTTTTATGTTTTTGTAATTTTCTCATTTTTAATTTACCTACAAAATGAGGGATCATGAGGCTTAAGTCTCACGCCTCAAGGCTTATGGGTGAGCATTCCTTTTAAAACACTGCTAGAAATCAGGTACAAGTATGCCCAGGAGTTGAAAACTTTGCTGCTTTAGCCTGTGCCCAATGTGAAATCCCAAATTCCTCACGGTCAGACTTCATGAAAACTATCAATAAATGCTACTGAATTAATGTCGTCTGAAGAAAATGTGATGAAAGAAAGAAGATGAAGCTGATTAAGGAACTCGGCAGACCCACTCAGGATTGTGATGGATAGGGGCAGGAGTAGGAAAATCGACAGTTATAATCTAGGATCTATCATCAATTGCATCAGAATCAGTAGTGACTAGTAACCTAGTCAGGAACTATGAGGGATGCATAGCAGTAGTGGGATCAACCGAGCAACGGCGTCATTTTCGAAATAGAATAAATATGTTATGATGTCAGTTGAAAAATAAGGAAGACAGAATGTTTCACCTTTCGACCCATAGACTAGTGGGAGCAACCATTCGCTGCCTGTGACTTCCCTGTCCAACCTGTCTCAACGACACATTTTTCGAAATAGAAAGTATGTTATGATGTCAGTTGAAAAATAAGGAAGACAGAATGTTTTACCTTTCTATAAGTGATAGGAAACAAGTATGTTGGTGATCAATGGTATGACTTCCAATAAATATATACAGAAAGCTACCCTTTCATTGGAAATTCTAGCGGTTGTTGGATCCTATCCTGGTGACTTTTGACATGATTTTGTTATATAGAGCATTAATTATCAGCTAAAGATATTAATAACAATCTGAAATATTTGTTAAAGAACCAGGAAATTTACATAGATAGATAAGAGTGGTATGTTCCTGGCAGATCACTAATATCTTTAATGACATTCTGTGTACATGATTCTATTTGGATATTAGGCATATCATATACACAGATAAGCACATTCAGATTATTCTATTGCCTGGTTTTTTTAATTGTGGATTGACTCAATATTTAGTTTTGGGGGACATCTTTCCCATAGTTAGTGAGTGTGTTAGTTTGATATTTCTCTAGTAACAACTCTACATGACAAGTGGCAAACTACTTTTTTGAAAAGGAAAGAAATTAAAGATATACATAAAGGAGAAAGATTTACAAGTGGGTGTACACACAACCCTGCAAAGTGCAAACTACTGTTCCTTCTCATTTAGGATTTAGTGAATCTATCATAGTTTATGAGAGTATGTACTTGGTTAGTTAGTTCATTAATTAATCAGCCGGATTTCTGAATTTTTCTTTTTGTATTTCTCCTTTTATCTATTGTAAGCAAAACTCTTCACATACTCATATGGTATATTTCTGAAAAACAACTCTGCATAACACTTCTCATCTATTGCGTGAGTTTTACATCTGTCAAAATTGTTACTTTTAGTATTATTACATGAATAGCAGTTGCAACAAGCAAAGAACTTGTCAACCAGTTCCGGTATTTCTGCTTGCTGTAGCTTTTCATGTCCTATTCTATCTGGAAACTGTTGCAGGATTTGGATACGGTAATCACGAGGATGCAAGCTTCACACTCAGCAAGAAAGTCACGCTTAATGAAGGAAATAATACTCTGGACATGTTGAGTATGATAATAGGTCTACAGGTAACATATTTCCTTTAGCTCCCAATAATGACATGGCTGTATGAGTATTGCTTGCTAACAGATCAGCCTCATATTTAAAACATTGACTATCTGCCGTAAATATATAAAGCATTCACATTTTTAAATCCATATTCTGCTGTTTTAGTTTGCTTGTTCTGTAGTTTTGGTCTTCTGTCTATGAAAGTAGAAGTTATATTACAGGAACATATAGGTGTTTTTAGATGTCTCTTGGCATTGTGTCAGGTCAAATTTTTGATTTTACGGAACAACCGTGCGGCGCCTCGATCATCCCATGATCTCGGCCAGCCTTACACCATTACACTATCCGTCCACTGAACGGACCCAACGTCTCGTGCTACAATACTACGACAAGGTACAACCCACTACCGAGTCCCCTCCGCTCAGCTGGCTTACGCATTACTTCATCGTGTTGCACCCGACACTCGTCTAACACATAAGGTTCCCGTGTCACCGAGGTTCCATCTCGCACATCTCTCATGATGCTAAGGTTCCTCGATCAAGCCGAACATCCAATATGGTCTGATACTCTCGAACACGACTATCGGTCATCGCCACGCATCGCGGACAGCTTAGGAGCATCACTGCCCCGTTTACCGAGCATTGAGGGAATAACGCCCACAACACGAGCCTCGATCCTTTGACCAAGTATCCCAACCATACCTTGCATACCTCCTAGACGACCATGATGCATACCGTATGCTTAAAGGCTTCGCTAGGGTAAAACCTCTTGCTCGAAGGCTCTTGCGCAGTGCTAGGATATCCGTCTCCTTTGCACCGTCCTTGGATGCTCTAACAACCATCCAAGGAGACTCCAAAATCCCCTTTAGGATCCTAGAGCCCGCCCCCAACTCCTTTGGGGTTGCTCATTAGGTGGCTCCATATGTGCCACAAGGGTAGGTAGAGCTACGCCCTTCTCCTTAAGGTGGATGATAAACCTTTCACTAGAAGGAAACATCACCATTGTTGGTGGAGTCATACTAGTCTTTTACGGAACAGTACATTGAATATCCCGTCAGTTCCATTGAACTCATATTAACTTTCTCTTCGAATGAAGGTATTATTGGCACTACTTCCAACATACCATGTGGACTCTACAACACTCGCCCACATCTGTCCGACCAAGCACCAAACTTAAGCTTCACTCCATAACTCTTCGTTTGCACTTCACCCAAACCATAGTATCTCGTACACAACATCAAGACACCTCCGTGTCTCTTCACTTCGGTACCTCAACACGAAGGCACCAACCTTGCACCACACTGCGCTATCGCTTGCATAGTGCATTGCCTATCTCCTAGACACCGCATTGGCATCCCTTGCTCATGCTCAGGCCATCCCGGCCCATTATCACGGTCATGGCAGTACTTAACAACTTTGACCATGACAATTGGCTCTTTCTATCATGTAGCATGACATGATTGCATGAATATCTGAAAGAAACAGGTTATGTGGAACACATAGGGAGTGGTGCCTAGGCATATGTTGTTGGTGCCACGTGGAACACATTTCCATGAGAAGGCCTCATAAACTTTCAACCCAACCCTTGGTGAACACACATCTTAAAAATCTTGCTAGTCAGTAATTTCTAGCCATTCTGTAACCTGTTCGAGCATTTGTCACCATGGGATTGGCCCTAGTTTTGGACGAGGCCATAGAGCCCATGGAGGAAAAGCACTGGCTCCAGGTATATGGTGAAAAAGTGCTCAAATCCAGTTGGATCACTATGCATTGGTTCCAGGGGTACTTAGTGCTCAATCCAGTGGTTAGGATCGCTATGCAATACACATTTTTATTGCTTTTATGATTATATGCATCATATACATCTATAGATATCATTTTGCCTTTTCCAGCATTTACTGTTTGTTATACCTAAAGGGAGTAGGTGGTTAGTTCCTACATGTCTGAAGTCGATGTTTCCAGAAAAGACCTAATTTTCTATCAGCAAGGACCTCAGGCTTTTGGTATATTAACTCCACTGCAGAATGATTTGCACCACTATTATCTTGAATGCATACCTATGTTAATGTTGAATAAGATACAGAGCAGATGTGGATATGATACCTGTATGGTATTTTGTTCTCTTTCATCTTGAAAATTGGAGAAATATGGAACAAATAGGCTTATCATGAATATAAAAATTCATAATAAACACAACACCCGTGCATGCACATTTTGGCAAGATAACCACCCAATGTTTTCTTGTTGGAACTAAGATACCTGTGTTATTACACAATAAAAAGGACAATACTTTTCAGACTATAGAATAGTTTTGTATATATACTAATACCTAACACCTGTCCGATATAGGCATATGGATCAAGACGAGCTACGATGCAGTTTAATCTTGGCACGGTAGTAAAGGGTCACCATTCGCCTTGTATTCAGTGAATGATAATTAGTCATGCAGCTCATGTCACCCATATAAAACATAACGAAAATAATCTTTTAATGTTTTGTTTAGAATATTATTGTACTCTCTTTGTAGTCAAGTTTATTATAGCTTTTCCTTATCTTTTTCTATATACTTTTCCAGAACTATGGACCATGGTTTGACATTGCTGGAGCAGGAATTTTCTCAGTCATTCTTAGTGACTTGATGAATAACACAGAAGATGTTTCTTCCAGAGAATGGACCTATCAGGTTTTAGTCTCTGCTTTGATCAAATGAGCTTGCTATCAAATAAAAATGTATATAACAACTCCGAAATATTTCTTTCTTCATAATTGAACTTGATAATTAAAATCAACAAATTTACTTAATTTGGCATATTCCTTGCTTATATAGGAAACAGATGATTTCAAACCTAACAGTTTGTCTTGTATATGGCAACAATTTTTTTTTTTTGGAATGAAAAGTGGACATGGTTCCAGACTTTACTGTGATTGATTATTGGCTAGTTAATTACAATGTTGAACCGTCACGAATGCACATAGGAAATAATGCATGTGCACATATACAAATAAAAAAGATTAAAATTCTGAAATTAGTTCAAAAGATCAGAAAAATCATGAAACTTGGGAATAGTTTTCAAAACATGAAAAGAATGTGTATGCTACTTACAGAAGTAAAGAGAAGACTAAGACTGCATTTGATTGCATTTCTGAAAATATTTCTGGGCTTAAAATTGTTTTTCAAGCACAAAAACAAGCTAAAACCTGTTTGGTTGCCAAAAGAAAAAAGCATTTATGAATTATTTTTAAGTCCAATCTTTTCCTTTTTCTTTTATTTGTTTTCAGGGGTTTGGAGGGATACACCCCAAATATGTGGCCCCTAAAAATGTTTTCTAGCATACAACATACAAACCGGTTGATTTTTTCTAAAACAACTATTTAGAAGCATTTCACTGAGAAACGTTTTCAGTCCCCCCCACCACACACACACACACACAAAAAGAAGAAGTTTCCCATAGAAACTTATCGTAACGATGTATTGGCTAAATATTGGTTAGTTAGTGTGCTATCGGTTAGTGTACTGTGTACATGAAAATCAATGTCCTGGAGTTTAGGACCTTAAAAATCGGGAAATTGGTTAACGATTTGAACTTGTCATGCCAAGACTACATCCCATCTCTTAATGAATTTTATTTTAACAATACCACGAGAAGCATTTATGTTAGCCTATTGCACTTATGTAACGGATTTGTATGATACTGGGTGGGAAAGCATGGTTGAACTGGTGTTCGCATTAGAGGGATATACCTCTTTTCTTTCATTTTCATAATGAGGATTTCCATTTGCACATTCTCATTCTCTCAACATATTATTTATTTACCTGTGTTTACTTATTTTTCAGATAGGACTAGAAGGTGAATATTTGGGACTTGATACAATAAGTCTAGCAAATAGTTCATTGTGGACTTTGGGGAGTGACATTCCAATTAATCAGAGTCTGATATGGTACAAGGTATGTCACAAGATTTAAAGTTCATGGTCCTGTAAATAGAAACTCTATTTGTTATTAGTTCATACATAATGAGATCCATTATCCATCCTATTATATATCACTGCAAATGTCAACAAATTGTGACATTGAAGGTTTTATGTTTTTCTGGCCAATTCAATTTTTATCAAACCTATGCAACTTAGACATGGATTCATTTACTGCTAGCCATCATCTATGCTAGGTGTTAGCATTCAATTGAGCAACACTATGAAATAGGCTCTCCAACCTCTTTGTATAATATATTATGTAATTAGGAATATATATTTGTTATGCTGACAATATATGACAAACTATGAATCAATGAATATACCTGTCATCATCATCATCATCATCATCACTGCTTTGGGGTTGGCAACAAGAATCCTGTTCCGCCATTCCGTTCTACTCAAAGCCAATGGTTATAACTGTCTAACTTCTATATAATTAGTGTGCAGATAACAGTAGGGAATATAAGAGAAGTTAAAAACCTATGATGTGTTAATATCTGTTCCAATGAGTCTCTGAAGTATCTCAAATCCAGTTTAGGACTATACAGCCTTTCTTTTCCTTTTTCTCCTCACAAAATGAAGTATTCGTGGTATATTGATATTGGAATAGGCTAATTGACTAGTGTTTGGAAGAGTGTAGTTGGCATTAACTTTTTTTATGGATATATTTTGTGCAAGTATAAAGATATATACTTAACTGGGGGAACCCCTAAAATTCTTTATGTATAAAATGTTTCTAGCTTATTTAAGCACAAAGTAATTGATGCCATTAGTCAAAAGAGGTTTTAATTCTTTATAGCTTAGAAGTAGGGGTAATTTTAGTTCTTTTATTTTCATTATTATTAATTTTGTTGTAATACCAATGTTATTATTGGAATTGTTCATACCAGACCTGACTCCTGAGTGAATTGAAGTTAAGGGTGGAGGAGACAGAAGCCCCGGTTCCCAATTTTCCATATTCCTGTCCTCTTGGTTCTTCCTGTATGCCTTAAATCTTCGACTAAAACACCCATATCGACTTCTAACAGTCTCATCTATAGATCACAGACAGACCTCATCACAGTGATTAGACCAAATACTTGCATGTTAGGTCTTGAGATAGCAAGGCCTGTTGCAATTGCAGCAGAATACCTTCGACAATCAAGACGAGAACTTTTGGCCTTTAAGGTTTTCTAGAATGTAATATTTGCTTGAGCAGGTATTTTGACAATCATCTACAATTTGATATGGATTTTGAAACCATAAGGGGATTGGAACACCATGAGTCACGAGTAGAATCTTTCACAGTATTTGTTAAAATAATGATGTGAAACCTATTTAAAAATCATGGAAAGAATAAGATATTTCAAAATCCAATTTAAACACTCTATTATTCTGCATAAAATGCTTGGTAATTAATAACTTAATAGCGCTTCTTATTTTGTGAAGCATATAGAACAATCACAAATTGGAACGCAATTTAGGCTTTGTACATCACTCGCAATCCCATTTCATCTCTTTTCAATACGTAAAATAGTATCATCTATATGAAACTTCACTCCAAATTACTTTTTAGCAAACCATATGATTTTGTACTACATGAATCATGTGATGTGAATTGTATCAGAAAATTTCAGGTTTGGGCCCCAATGATCCCACTTGTTCACAAACACTTTACTCTTACCTGCATATGAAGAGATTACCCTCTCTAAGTAGGGCATGTTTTGGTCTGATGTTCATTTTCTCATCCTCAGACAACATTCATTGCTCCCGAAGGGACAGGTCCCTTGGCTTTAAATCTTTCTAGCATGGGGAAGGGTCAAGCATGGGTTAATGGACAGGGTATAGGGCGGTATTGGTCTGCTTATCTCGCTCCATCAGCCGGATGCACTGAGAATTGTGATTATAGAGGATCCTACGATGCATCTAAATGTCTGAAGAACTGTGGTCAACCTGCTCAAACGCTGTAAGATATATTTTGTTTCTCTATTGTTTCACAATTATACTACTGTTCATAATGTTTATTCTTGATACTCTTTTTTTAGATTTTTCTTTTTATTTTTTGGTAATTTTGGTTTGAACAAATAACATTAGCTTTAGTTTTATTACAACTTAGAGACATTATTCACTATTATCCACCAAATTGCCAGCTGACTTTCTAAAATTCTATTCGAGTAAATCTTCAGTTACTGATTTGTCACTCTCTAGTTAGGGATTCTTGTGCATTTTATTTAATTTACCTGTACAATGCACCTTTAGCAGTTGCTTTCATGGCCTAACTACTGTTTAATTTTAAATTTTCACTAAAGATTTTACTAGTTCTATATATCTAATATTTTACTTTGCCTAAAACAACATATTAATCTAATTGAGAAATATATACATCTCTTAAGTTACTTGTTTTCTTTGATAGCAACTCTATGTATGTGCTGTTATATACTAAAGAAATTTTTAGCAACTTCTCACACTAAACTGTTTTTGGTGGATAAGCTGGACTCAAACAGGCGATCTCATGGTCACCAGGCAGTATATCTGCCAATTGAGCTATGGACTCAAGAATCAAGATTATAGGACTTCTCACACTATTTTCTGTAGTAGTTCCTTGGTTTATTTATTTATTTTGTATTTTCTGATTCACATTCATATGAATATTGTGAGAATGTACTATTGATAAAAAGTATTATTCTAAGAAGCAATAATTGTTGGTATCATTATTGACTATTGTTTTATGGATTGCTCGTTCGTATTGTATGAGTAAAAATAAAGGGATTAAGTCACGTTTCAGGTATCATATCCCACGCACTTGGGTACATTCCGGTGACAATCTACTGGTCCTCCATGAAGAGCTAGGTGGTGACCCTTCAAAGATCTCTGTGTCAACTCGAATAGGCCAAGAGGTTTGTGCACATGTATCAGAGTCCGATCCTCCACCAGTTGATGCTTGGACACCAAATTTGGAGGTCATGTCTCTGAATCCTGAAGTTCGACTGAGCTGTGAACAAGGATGGAAGATCACTTCGATTAACTTTGCAAGCTTTGGAACTCCTGAAGGACAATGTGGAAAATTCAGTCAAGGGATTTGCCATGGAGAAAATGTTCTCTCAGTTGTTCAGCAGGTAACAAAGATCTTTCCTTACTCATCTATAGTGTGAGAAGAAAAAAAGAGAAAAAAATAAAATAAAAAGACTACTTATATACACAATATCTCATATCAGATGAGATACTGAGTCACCTCACTGTGAATTCATGAAGAACAGATTGTAAACTGATCATGAAGAGTAGTTGCAAAGACGAAGAGTATTTCTTCATACAAAATACATAAGACCTTTTGTCACCAACTTGGTGATAGCCTACATAAGAAGTTAGATACATCTTCTTCATCTAAGTTCTCACACTCAGAGCTACATAATACATATCACCTTCATGTTACATACTCAAGAACATTTTACTACTATTCTATATATTCTTCATAATATATAAGTAAAGTACAACAATGCACTTCATTGTGATGTATTGACCCGGATACATTGACCATGAAAAGAATGCAAGATCAATTGTTAGGATTATCCAATCAGCTAGATTTCTATGTAAAGAAAAATTTGCTGCAGAGCCTTTGATTGGATAGTCCAAATGAACAAACATGTGCGCTATGGGAATAGTAAAGACAGAGAACTTTCTTTGTAATACTGCTTTTCATCATCTTATTCCTTTGTTTAATGGCCTAGTTTCTTTTTTTCAATTCATTTTTTTCTAATGGACTAGATATTTTTGACTTCAAAGTTCATAGTAACTTAGACTTGCATTATTAGAGGGAAACTCTTACATCCACGGTTACAAGGATAGTCAAAGGTCCTCATTTTATACAATCTGTAAAATTGGGACAACCATACACAGGAAATTGCAACTTCTCATGCACTTAAACATAGGAGCATATGTAGATGATGATCTTCGTGGATGATTGTTCCTATTACCACCCACTTATTGCTTTGACTGATCTTATATGACAAATGCTTAGGAGAAAAAGTTAGATGGTTTTAATTGGATGGAATAACTTCTAATTCCAGAAGATCCAGTTGGAAAATCATTGGTGGGTTCTACCCCCCTGCATGTACACCACTTATGCCTTGATTTTTCAAAGACATAACCTTATATGATCAGCAATGTTGCATGCTAGCCATACATGTGCGCCAAACACTAAGTTATTGAAAAAGACTGATGGGGTTTGACCTTTAAGTTAGGCCTAAGACAAGTTTGTTGGACATCAAGTAACAAATGGACTAATCCTTAGGTCCCAACATCCAGCTAATTTGATTGACTGTAATGAAATAGAGAATTTTTTTTTTTACTTTTTTGTATCCAGATTTGGGAGCTTTACTTTTTCCTGATTTTGTATCGAGGTTATTTCTTACAATGTTTTGGCTGGAAATACAGGCTTGCATTGGCCAAGAGGGTTGTTCACTTCCTGTCTCTGCTGCTAATTTTGGGGATCCTTGCCCTGGCGTACTGAAAAGCCTTGCAATTGAAGCTCTTTGCAGTGATTGAAATTCCTGTTCAAGCGACTGCCAAGTTATATCAAAATCAGAAATGCCAAGTTCTTGCTAATAACTTACTGTTTGTTGCATGTAGAAAAATTCATGTAACATTGGGATGTTATTATCTTTTGCTCAAATGGGCTCATTAAACCAAGCTCTTAATAAATTATACAGGCACTTCTACCTCATCATTTTTGTCTGGTCTTTTTTTGGGTTTTTTTTTTTTTTTTTTTTTGGGGGGTAGGGGTGGGTTACATGGATAAAAGTTCCACATTTTAATATAAACATTGGCTGATTATTGAATATAGAGGAACCAGATGTTCATAGAAAAAAAAAAAAAAAAATTAAGCTCATTACATTCATTATCAGAATTTTCATCTTCACTAACAATCTTTCTAATTGAATAAGTAAAATAGCAAATCAAAGGGATGGATTTTACAAACGCCCAACTGAATTTATTTTGTTAATTTTGCCAATGCTTGTGACGTTATCCCCCTTACAGTTTCAAATATAAAGTAGGCAAACTCTCTTGATGAAATATATCTCTTTTTTTGTTCAACAATTTATGTATTTTCATTTAATTTGCTTACACATCAAACTTTGTTAATTGTATCGGTTTCAATCAAACAAAACAATGTTTTAAGAACACAAACTTTACGGAAAACATCACATAATCTAATCCTTCAAAACCCAACCAGAATTAGAGATCTTAGATTACATAATGAATCACTAGAATTCAAGATTAGACATCTATAAGAACTCCCCTTCGTGTAGCATCTCTAAGTGCCTAGGAAAGTTATGTCCTTTCGGTTTGAATATGGAACTGCTCTTTATGGCCAAACTACATTTACCACTTCTGAGTTCTGACCCAACAAAGGAAAATGAACTTAATCTCATTGCCATCTTAACTAGTGAAACTCAAAGCCCACTCTGAGAAAATTCCTTCCTGGATACATCAACAAATTGGCATGATTTTCAATGTAGAAGGAAATACTGAAGTAGTTCAACAAAAACCAGCAAGTGGTGGAGTATATACACAATGCTCTGACCATCAAGGCTGCTATTAGTCCCCATATGGAGCTAGGAAAGGGTAAATTACAAGACCCACTATATCTGCATGGAAAATAATCACCTCCTCCGTCGGTGATGCGAGGAGGAGCGTCTCGGCTCCCATTTTCTTGCCATGTGTCCCCCTTCTAACCCCATTTCTGTGGTTAGGATTCATCCACCCTTAGGGTTCACCCATCTACCCTTGGTTTTTAGAAAAAAAAATAAAAAAAATTTAACTAAAGGCTTAAAAAAAACTAACCCGAGTTAATTAGAGTTGAAGGGTCAGCTATGTGAGAGCGAGGAGCAATATTTCGCTCCTCGTCAGTGGAGGGAACTATTGCTCTTTCCTAATATGGTTGCAGTTAATTTTGTGAGCCTCTGCTGCTTTAGACAAGTGTAAGAACTTGTAGGGTGGAGCCACATGGGGCCGGGGAGTTGAAGCCCCCCCTCAACTTAAAAAAAATAAAACTATGTATAATAGCAACAGGGTCGTAGCCTAGGAGAGAGGGGGGCTCTAGCCCGCCAAGAAAAAAAGAAGTAAATTTATACTTATATTATTTAATTTAAGAGGGCATAGTCATGGGGCAAAGGGCAGTTCTCCCCTAAAAGAAACTAAGTTTATACTATATTATAGATGGTATAGCCATGGGCAAGGAGAGCAGTTGAAAAAAAAAATCTTGAATATAGAGAGCTACTCAACCCAATAAGCGAGATTAATGAGTACCCATTCCACTGCATATACAGTGTTACCTTTCAAAACCAATTCTCTTGATGGACCAAATTTCTACCATTTTGAGGAGGATATTGGTTTTGAAAGTCAAGGTATACTCGAGCCTCTTTCTTTGCTCTCCACAGTCCTCTTAAAGATGGTAGATTATGATAAGAGAAGTCCATAATTCTTGGTACAACATACATTGATATTTCCCCTTTCAAATCCATCTCATCACCAATTATGGAATTTGAGAGGTTATCAGTTGTCTTTAGCATATGACCTAAGTTGGAATTGGAGGGGAATTATTCAGCTAGGTAAATATTAGGAGAAAATGGTAAATTGAGGAAATTCAGAAAATAATGGGGAAAATGTTGAGTAAGATGTAAGAATAAAATAAAATAAAATAGAAAATGTTACTAGTTATGAAAAATTATAGAGAAATACATTTCATATATTAGACATATACTAGCAACTTTTTCAAAAATTCGTAAATAATTGGCATCTAATATGTAGATATTTTCAATAAATTGTGAATATTTCAAACATTAATCATTTGACAGAAATGGCGAAAATTATTCAGAATTTTTAAAAAAATTCAGAAAACTTTGTTTTTATAGTCTTTAGGAACAAACAAACATGGTGGATGACCACAAGGGCAACTAGTGACCATTCATTCTTTTGAAACTAAAAAAAATATTTTGTCCAAATTGTTTGAAGGATCGATTATGCAGATTTTGATGGAAATCTGGAAATGTGAGCAGTTTACAAACGTAGATAATCGCCTTTATTCTTCATGCTAATGAAACAGCTTAAATAACTAAAGCTTCCATATATATCTCCAACATTTTTTTTTGATCAAGTTTGTGCTGAATGTATAATCTAACAAAACGCCATCTTAATGACGTGGCTAATATTAGTTCCAGGATGGCGGGATCTAACAGGGATTGTTAGAGAATGATCTCTTTCAGTCACTACATGCAAACTTCCGTTCAAAATGGTAGAACCTTAAATTGTTTCTCTAGGACAACCATCAGGAATTGCTTATTTGGTGCCATGAAAATAAGGTCTTTTAACAGTTTCATATATTGAGAAAGCCAAATTAAACAGAAGGGTCAAGCCCTTTGAGACACAAGACTAGGATATAAGGCTCATAACGCCGAGAACACGAGTTCGATACTAAACAAAATCCAGTAAACTGAATTCATATATCATTCTTCAGTAGATAATTTTCCAGGCACTTGATCAAAAACAATGTGGAGTTTGTTGTCTTCGAAGGCAAGCTAGTATCTTCTGTTTCTATATCATACGCCACCGTGATGTCGATTAGAGTCTCTTTCTCTCCAATTTCCGTTAGTTGAAGACATGTTTGATATGAAGCAAAACCAAGATCCAGGTGACCCCCTTCTATTACTTGCAGGGCTATCAGATGCTTAGACTCATCAAATTCTGCAATCTTTTCCTTTTGGTACGTCATGTGTGATATATCTGACATATTTCACAATAATTTTTCTTAGTAATATCGTTCTCATCCTCTTTCTCTTTTTTTGAAAGAAAAAAAAAAAAACATGTTACAGCTTTATGTGGGCCCACCATTTTTTTTGTTGTCTTTTTGTTCAACATAAGGGTAAAAATGAATGAGAAGGAAAGTGGACTAGCATAACTTGTAGTGCATTGTTTCATCTTTGTTATCACTATTCTTCTCCTTATCCCTATTATTTGGGGGCGGCCACACCAAGCTTGATTGACATGCTGGTCTATGAAGAGCTATATCTTCAGTTTAAGCATGCGTTATCAAATCTTTTCACATTTTTAATAATTTTATTAAAGGATAGGAAACAATACCCATTTTCTACTCGCTTTTCTAAGCGACTAAATTGTTATTTCTATGGAAGACGGGCATTTGGTTAGCATGAATAAACAGTTTTGAATTAGCAATTACGGAAGAAAATTGCTTTAGAGTTAACCAGTTGGGAACAGTTTTTAGAATGAAAACAATTTCGCCGACATCAATTTAGCAAGAGTTTTTCTGGGTTTTGAAGAAAATATGTAAAGATGTAACCATGTACAATCTACATGTGTGCAAATTTATAGATTATCTTGCCTTTTCCATGTGTGTAAACTAAATCAGTTGCAGAAATGTTTATATTTTAATAGCTTTTCCACATAAATGTCTATAACAAATAATTGATTACTCTCTCTCTCCTCTTGTAGCTTACAATCATCTGATTGTGCTGATTTTTACCCAAGACATTTCCTTATTGAACCCACTAATTGGGGGGTCTCAAAAACTATTATGTGAAGTTATATATACTAGAAAGAACCCTCATGTAAATACATTTATAAGAAAGTTAAATATGCATAGACTTACCAGACCCAAAATTGAAGAGCATGATAGTACCAAGGCCCCCATCTCCTTCAAGTACTTCCACTTCTCTCACTAAATTTGGAACTATTTTTGGTAAAATAAGCTTCATATCCTTCGCCAAAACCCTCCATAGGACTTCAACCCCAACTCCAACCTTAGCTTGGGCCTTTGCTTCCTTTCTCATGCTTCTTGAGTGCAAACCCTTCACAGAAGGTGTGAAGGATGAGCCATAGTATGTAGTTAAAGGAAGAATGTTACAAAATACCCGGAGAAAGCAAGAAATGCATATATATATAAATATATTTTATTGAAACAGAAGCATCTTTCTTGGAAGGGTCAACAATGGGAAGAACAATACCTTTTGTTGTTTCTAAGATAGAAAGAATCAAAAGTTCTCATTTTTTTTTGGGTGCAACAAATTCTCATTTAAGCTTGTAGTGAGCAGTCCTTTTAGAAAGATGACATGTTACATACTTTTTTTGAATCTAACCGTTAAATGTTAAGTTGGGTCCGTTGGAGACACATGTCAAAACAATCAGTCCAAATCAGACTTGTTTAAACCATTTGATTAGACCCTAGTTTGCAGTATTAACCCCTTAGGGTTCACTAGACCCTACCTAGGATATAGGAATGACTAATTTCCTTTCTTTGATCGGACGATCTATAAATGTCCGCTCGAACTAATTTTTTGTCACATATCTCTTGAGCAGCCTGTCTTGACATCCCAACGGTCAGATTCTGAAAAACATTAACAAATGTCACATTATTAGTGACCGCTCATTACAAGCTTCACTGAACATGAATCATTAGAATGCTACTCATATATATATAAAACTCTACAAATTTGTCATAAACCTTTAGGGCTATAAACGAATAGTGGTGTATCTGAATTCAATTTTATTTTTTCTTATCTGATTATCCAAATACATATATGATGGATAGTGAAATATAGTATTCATATTAGACTACAATTAAAGTATTTGTTTACTTAAATAAATATTTAAAAAAGGAAAAAAAAATGGTATAAAGCAGATTGCACTTGATTTCTAGAATGCGAGGATAAGAATTGCTCACCCAAACTTCCCACAATTGTAAATTTGTATTAGAATAATCATTGTTATATATCATCGGAAATCTAACGAATAGTTGTGTATCTGAATTCGATTCAATTTCCTCAGTGCTGGATAGAAAATTCTAATATTTGTGTTTAGAAATGGAAAAAAAGAAAAAAAAAATAGATAAGAGCTTGTGAGGTAGTAGAAATTGACAGCCCCTCCTCATGGAAAGATGGTTTGGTGTGCTCCTGTTAAAGGAGAGGTCTTGTGATCAATAAATTTCAAATTTGAAAGTCATTAGACGTGACAATTGGGCTCACTTATTCACCTGCTACTACCTATTATTAGTAGAGTTGACAGTATAACTCACCTACTAACACTGACAACTAATGCTCACTTATTCACCTGCTACTAGCCATTAATTATTAGACTTGACAGTATAACTCACCTAATAACACCGACAACTAATGCAAATACATGCTATAGTAGGGCACCCAAAAAAAATGAAAGAAAATGAAGATTCCCTTACCCTATGTTTGGTTGCCGAGAAAATAAGTAAAAAACATGGAAAAGAAAAGAAAATTAAATAAAACATAACTAAAAATTGTATTAAAAATCCAAAATTTTCTTTTCTTTTCTATATTTTCACTTATTTTCAAGGCAACCAAACATAGCATTAACTTAAATATACCCAGAAAGAGTATTTTTGCCAATAAAAATGTCCTCGCTGTTGGGATTTTTTATAACCACTTGTGCGACACGCAAAAAAAGATTCCAACGAAGGTTGACAAGAGACAATGAAGTTTCTAGCCGTTCGCATAAACTAGCAGGATAGTTGTTATCCTCCATTAATTATTATCCACCAGTGGAGGTGTGGTAGTGGTCATCCTTTGATGATATCCTCTCAAGGATGCTGTTAGGTAGTGAAAGTTTGGATCTCTAGATGAGTTGAGTTGGCTCATCAAACCAGTTGAGTGTATTGAAGGAACTTGAGCTATTATGACAAAGAACTTTTATTAATCATTTATAGTTTTTCCTTTCACAAGAAGGGCCAGTACTGCCCATCCTTTGAAGGGGAGAGCTAATGGTCAATCATCCTCACGACACATGTGTCAATCTTTACAATCGGTTAAAACAACAATCACTTTTGTAAGCACCCAATATGTTCCTTTTAGGATTGTAAAAGTAATTGGTAAAAACAAATACGCATTATAAGTAATTACGTCTAGCATTCCCCATAGTGGAATCTATTATATGGATGTTTTTGGAACAATAAAATGGAAAAGACAGTGGTGCGTCACTAACGATGGGGTTTTGTAGACAATGGTTTCACAAACATGGATACCTGCCATACTCGATCCCAGAAGGGTTGGATATTGAAATTTTTGTTTTTGACTAAGACTTAGGATCTTCTCTAGTTAGTGTTGGCGAAGAGACCACCACAAAGTTGGACACGTACCTCCATATATACACGCCATAAACTTTGAGCACGTGTCTTATAACTCTGTATATGCAACAGGGGTATGTGGTGCTTCATTTGGTAGTGCTGGCAGTCTCCCCGCCAACTCCAATTAGAGAAGACACCAAGTCTTTGAAAAATTGAGCATAGAAACTTCATAAAATTGATCCATGCCCTAATAAGGGGTGTAATGGGCTTGATTTATATGTGGTTAGAAGAGGGACACATCGAGGAGGTGATTAATTTCCTATTGTAAATGGATAAAGCTTTTGAGACCCCCTTAGGGCCGAGACCGTGCTCTAAGAGCATGGGATTTCAGGCGGGGGCCTTCCATTTTAAATTGGCCCCACCTGAAATCCCATGCTCTTAGAGCACAGTCTCGATAGTCTCGCCCTAAGGGGTCTCAGTTGCAGAGTCTATTATATATAGCAAGCATATTGCCTTTTGGTTTAAGAATTTATAAGCAGCTCATAAAATATATAATATATTTATGATGAAATAGTAATCGAGAAGATTGTATAATACTTACTAATATAATAGGACTTTGCTACTGAGACCCCATTAGGCTGAGACCACCAAGACCATGCTCTAAGAGCATGGGAATTCAGGTGGGGCCCATTTCACATGGTAGGCCCCACCTGAAATTCGGTGCTCTTAGAGCACGGTCTCATGGTCTCGATCCTAAGGGGGTCTCAGAATCTTTATCCAATATAATGTAGTTCTAATAGTTGTTGCCAAACATCCTCAAGTGTTTGTTTATTGTATATTTATCAGGGGGCTCAGGATCCTCTCGGGTTCAACTCGAGAGAATCTCTCGAGTTGGAACCCCTAGAGGTCGCCACGTGTCTCCTTTGACACCCCTTAACCATGGGTAAGGTTCACCCACCCCTAGGGTTCACTCACCCATCCTTGGGTTTTTTTTTTAAATTAATTATTATTTTTTAAATTAAAAAAATATTCAAGTTCAATGAACAGAATAGACTTTGGTGTCCAGGAGGGTAATGGCTTAGTTTATGTTTAAGGGATTCTGTGATAAAATTAAAGAACAGCAGAAAAACCGAGAGTTTTAACAAATTTTCAGAAAATAATACCAACATAATTATTTTCAATTCTCACGGATCACAACTAAACTGCAATGGCCTCGGAGCTGCTTGTTTTGATCCCTGCTTCATCGGTGGTTATGGCAATATTGTCTTCTACTTCCATGGCAAGAGAAGTAAACTGAATTCATATATCATTCTTCAATAGATAATTTTCCAGGCACTTGACAAAAAACAATGTTGGCTTCATTTTCTCTGAAGGCAAGCTAGTCTCTTCTGTTTCTATATCATACACCACCGTGATTTCCATTAGTGTCTCTTTCTCTCCGATTTCAGATAGTTGAAAAGATGTTTGATATGAAGCAAAACCAAGATCCAGCTTACCCCCTTCTATTACTTGCAGAGCTATCAGATGCTTAGACTCATCAAATTCTGCAATCTTTTCCTTTTGGTACGTCATGTTTGGTATTTCTGTCATATATTTCACTAATTTTCGTTAGTAATATATATCAGTATGTTAAATGGAACTTGTAATGCATTGTTTCAACTTTGTTATCACTTTCTTCTCTTTATCAGGGTATTATCCGAGTCGGCCACACCAATCCTGTTCCGGCATTCTAGTCTATGAAGAGCTATAACTGGGGTTGAAGCATGTGTTATCAAATCCTTTCACATTATTGTAATTTTATTAAAGAATAAAAGGTTAGGGAACAATATAATAAACTGTTTTGCATTAGTGTAAGAAAATAACTTTAAAGTTAATTGGTTGGGAACAGTTTTCTGTGTGTTAATTGGTTGCATTATCACACCTTTCTCTGTGTTAATTAATAATCAGTTTGAGTTGCAGAAGTGTTTATATTTTAAGCGCCTTTTGGCTTAAGTGTTTATAGTGTGAATAATCTAAACCCCTTAAATTTAATTCGATGGTTAAAATATCCATAACAAGGGTGTGTTTGCATTGATTATTTTGGCCATAAACGTTTATAATATAATTGTTGGAATACAACTACTAAAAAAATAATTGCATGAATCATAAACATGTCTGAATTGTTTAAGATAGTACTATTAAAAATGGTAGTGATTTTATAAATTGATTAAATCAATTGTTATCCAAATAGGTTTATTGGAAAACTAAATAGTTTAATCACTTTTTCAACGATTAAATTAAAAAAAATCAAACCCAAGTACACCCAGATAACTATTTTTTAAAAGGTAAATCAATCAAGGATTACAAATACGATTTCGGGGGGTGTATCGTTCCCAACCGAAACCTATATGTATCGGTTTCAATATCAGCTTCAGACGATACATATAATATTTTCTTTATTATAAAAATCAAAAAAATTAAATGAGTTATAGGAACCAAATATAAAGTCATGGGAAGTAACTCAAAGACAAAGTATCAAACACAATTACAATTACAAAATTAATGAAAACATAAGTAACTAATAAACGATATGTATCGCTTGTTTCATATCAGTATAAATATCGTATAGGAGCTACCGAAACCTATACATATCGCCTATTTCGTATTGGTTTTGACGATTTTTATTTTCATGATTTCAATTCCACAAATCCAAATGTATCCTTGTGGTCGATTTGGATTTCAGGATTTGCCCATAACTGTTTTTTAATTAATAGATATTCTATTGCCTATGCATTGAAATTCTCATGATGTTCCAATTCCTGCAATCCAAATCGGCCCCAAGGATGCATTTGGATTTGTGGAATTGAAATACCTTCCAAATTTCAACTCTCTCTCTCTCCTTACTTGCTGCAATGATCTGACCCAGGATGATTTTTGGCCTAAGACATTTCCTCCTTGATGCCACTAATTGGTGGGTTCCAAAAACTATTATCTGAAGTTATATTAGGCAAAAAGGGATTTTCCCTCTTTCCATCCTCCCACCCAAATGTCAATACCTTTATAAAAAGGTTATAGGATGCATAGACTTACCAGAACCAAAATTGAAGAGCAAGGTAGTACCAAGGCCACCATCTCCTTCAACAATTACTTCTGTCACAAAATTTGGAATTATTTTTGGTACAATAAGACTCAAATCCTTGGCCAAAGCTCTCCATAGGATTTCAATCCCAACTCCAACTTTAGCTTGGGCCTTTGCTTCCTTTCTCATGCTTCTTGAGGGCAAACCCTTCAAAGTAGGTGTGAAGGGTGAGCCATAGTAGTTAAAGGAAGGATGTTATAAAACACTAAGACGGAGAAAACAAGAAATGCATAAACAATCATTTTTTTTTATTGAATCAAAAGCATCTTTCTTTAACAATGAGAAAATGACAACACCTTTTGTTGTTTCTAAGGTAGAAAGAATCAAAAGTTTCTCATTTTTTTGGGCAAAATTCTCATTTTAATACCTTCCAAAATAGTACCTACCAAAAATACAAAAAGTCCTTGTAACAAATTTGTTAGAACCTAACAATCCGTATTTTTTTTTAAAGTCACTCAAAAGGAGTGGGGGGTTTGGCGTATTTGATTATGATGGATAGTGAAATGTAGTAGTCGGATTAAACTGCAATTAAAATATTTGAATCCGGATATTTTTTTAGTTCTTTGATTCCTTTAATAAAAAGTTTTAAAAAGAAAAGAAAAAACGGTATAGAACATAGTGCACTTGATTACCTAGAACATGAGGACAAGAAGGAATCGGATTGAAGAGATGTATAATTACTACTTTCGTGCACCTGAACTTTCGACGAGTAAAACTTGTGCATGGTTGTCAGGATCGTCATTATTATATAACATTAGAAAGCTAACGCCGAGGTATAAAACTTTTAAAAGATTAACGAGAGTCAGTTGGATCCCGGGATCATTGCAAAGGGAGGCCATTTTAAGGATAAAATTTCACTTTGAAATTATAAATTACTATTTTTAAAAAAAAATAAATTACTATTTTTAGTTTTGATTTTGGTTATGAGAATCTATTTGGGTTGGGAACTCTTAATTAAAAGTTATGTGAGTGTTTTAGTGAGGTTCTAGTTTTTCTTATTTTTGAAAACTTTACTATTTGGGTAAAGTTCACTTTAGAAATAGTCGAATCGAATTAGGAGTCTAGTCCTTAAATGTTATGGTTCTTAGGAATCATGTCAGTTTTATGAATAATAGAATTTCATTCAATTTTTTAAAATGCACCAAAAAACCTAATATATATATATAGTCGATCATGTAAGTAAAGCCTAAAATTCAAAAACTGTATTAAAAATAAGAACTGAATATTTCTTAGAATTATGTATCAACAAGGCTGTTTTAATCTTATGAACTTTATATATATATATATATATATATACACACACACATACAAATATGATATGATTGTAAACTAATAGTAAAAGTTCTATTCGAATTCACTCCATCAAATACCTATTCGAATAACTATTCAAATAAACAGATTCAATAATATCCGTATCTATTGGCAGCCCTAGAAATCTAGTATAATATACGCCATAATAGTGTATATTTGAAGGGGAGCTAGCCCTACTTGCTCCCAAGCATACTGCTTGGGGGTAGGTTGGGCTTGCACTCCCTTACTTAGATAGAAAATGCCATTTATTGTGTTTAGAAGTGAGAAAAAAAAATTGAATAGTAGAGCTTGTGACGTAGTAAAAATTGACACCTCTCCTCCGGGAAAGATGGTTTGGTGTGCTCCAGTTAAAGGAGATGTCTTGTGATCAATCTAGAGGGGACTCCCTCACGCTCACTTATTTATCATCAGACTCGACAGTAGAACTCACTTACTCACCAACTAACACCGACATCTAATAGAAAAATGCATGCCATAATAGGGCACCCACAAAATTAAAGAAAACCAAGATTCCCTTAACTAAACCCAAAAAGAGTTTTTTTTTCCCAGTAAATTTGTCCTCACTATTGTTCAGTACTAGTGGGATTTTTTTATAGCCCCCTGAGTAACAAGCAAAAGAGATTCTTTTGTGGTACTTATCCTCAATTGTTATACATAAACTATAGTTTTATCAATGATTCCTAGTTATTATCTGCCAATTGAGGCTGACATAACCACGCGCAAGACACAAGTTTCTACCAGTTCCCATAAACTAGCAGGATAGTTGTTATCCTTGATTATTATTATCCACTGGTGGAGGATGCTAATGGTACTCATCATATATATCCTCTCAAGGATGCTGCTGGTAGGTAGTGCAAGTGTGGATCACCATTTGAGTTGAGTTGGCTCGGCGAGTTGGGTCACCAAACCAGTTGAGTTTATTGAAGGAACTTGAGCTATGATGAAGATACTTAATCTTAGTCATAGACAGTTTTTCCTTTCACAAGAAGGTCGAGGGTGATTTGGTTGACTACTCCCCCACTGTTGGAAAGGGATAGCTATTGGCCATCCTTTTACAATTCAAATCGTCCTCATGACATGTGCACCGGCGGAGACAGGATTTTCTTGTAGGGGCAAGCACTGGTCGATTGATAAAGTTTAATAATTGTTGATTGGTTAGTGGAAAATGATTAGGTGGGGTATAGATATTTTGGGTGCAGGAGGTTCATGGGCCATATTTATAGTCATGTTATGACATATAATAAGGTTAATGTAAAATTTCAGTAAAAGAGAGAGACAACATTTTCTTGTAGAAAATGAGGAGAATTGTTCCTCAAAGATATGTAATTTATACTATAATAATTTTTTTTTCAAAATTTGGGGACAGTCCTCCTTGCCCCATGGCTATATGGCCAGTTAAATAACGAGTATAATTTTATTTTCCAAAAGTTTAGGGGGATAGCTACCCCTTGCTCTGCTCTTGACACATGTATTATCATTTGCTGGTAATGCAATTGATTTAAGTAACAACTACTTTACTTTAGTTAATACTCAGTATGTTGTAAAAATAGTCCATAAAAACAAATACGCATCACATTCTATGACTGATTTGCATTGTAAGAAATTACCGCTAGCATTCCCCACTGTGGAATCTATTGTATGAATGTTTTTAGAACAATAAAATGGAAAAGACAATGGTGTGTCACAAATGATGGACTTGTAAACCATGATTCTTCACAAACGATGCCATACTTGATCCTAGCCAAGCTGTTTATTGAAATTTTTGTATTAAAAAAATCTAGCACCTTCGAACCCACAAAATTGATCCATGCACTGATAATGGGTGTAATGGGCCAAGCTTAAGCTTACATTTCTGTTATTTTTAAATCGGTCCAACCCATTTACAAGTTTTGTGACCCGAATTCAGCCCAATTGACACTCCTAATACTTTACATAGCAGTCGCCAGGTGAGATGATATTTTGAGCAAGAGCTTTGCTACCATTGGATTAATCCAATGGTAAAGATTGCGTCTTAGAATAATCAATGTTATTGAAAATAGCAAGCATATTGCTATTTTATCCTCCGTGTAAAATTTTTAAGAGTTTAACAATTTATGAGCAGCGCATAAAATAAATATTCAGGACGAAGATGAGTGCTAGTTCTACTCTCATGCCTTTCCTACTATTCTCAGCCTCCACCAACCAATAATATATTTAGGACGAAGATGAGTGCTAGCTTTACTCTCATGTCTGTCCTACTACTCTCAGCCTCTACCAACCACCTGTTCCTTTAAAAAAAACAATGGTTAAAACACATTCTTACTAAAAAAGGGACAGGTGGTTAGTGGTAAGGTTTGAAATCCCCGTTTTCGTCCAACCATATGGTAAGGTCAATGTTAAGTCAATCTAATCTAATGACAACCTTTTAGGGAGAGGCACTCTCTACTACAACATATATACTTAATAGAGTACCAACTAAAGCAACAGGTCTAACCCCTTATGAACTATGGACAGGTAGAAAACCAGACCTAACTCATTTAAAAATTTGGGGAGTCTGTCAGACAACCGTGCAACCATCTCAGTAAGTGAAGGTTGATTGAGAACGATCCTCTAGCAATGTAGGGATTTTTAATCGCAGTGAAAAAATCGATCTCTTGGATCCGATCAATAAAATGAGATACGAAGGTAGAGCAATAGCCTTTCAGGATATGATCTAAGCAGAGACATGTTTTCTTCTCATATGAGATTTCTAATAACAATGGGTATGTGGTTTACACTTGATCGAACCTCAAGCTTCACTAGAATGACAGTTTCTCTTTAGAGACAATATTCTTTATATCATGGGAATTGAATGTTTCTTTCTTGATGATATTTATCCCCCTTCACAAAGGGCCTTTATAACTCATCAAAGAAAAGAGTCGTTAGACTCTCAATTATTTATCTCATAAATCATCCCATAAATCATGTCATTAGAATCTGGATCAATGGTCCAGATTCAACCACATATACCATGTCTCCCTCAGATCAAGTAACGGCTTTAACAACTCTTTGGAGTCTTAATGGCTTGGTCAAAATAGCTGTTGGACCTTTGACTAAGATCCAATGGTCACCTTTTGCCAAGATACCCAATCTGGCTTAGAGGTGATCCAACGCTCTATATCTCACAATATCAATCATGATCCATATGCACATGAATGCATCAAGATTAAAATAAGATAGATACCATATAATACATTTAAAAACATAGTCATACATGTGCGGTGATTTGATGTGCATGAGTGTGAATATGCATGACGAGATTCACTTGAGGATTTTATTCATCAACCATAACCGTACGATCGAGGAATTATAGTCACCCGATCTCAATATCCAACACAACCCCTCGATATTAATATAGTAAGGATTTTGGAAAATGCGATTTTGATAGAGGTTTCGGAAATTTCCGGTCAAATTTCGGAATTTCAATGAAATTTCAAAAATTTGGCAAAATTTCAAAATTTTAATTTTAAATAGAATTATTGTATTAAAATTCTAAGAAATTATGAAATATTTCGATATTTTTAACGAAATTTCAAAATTTTATATAATTATTTTTACAATAAAATAATAATATTTATATAAATAGAGCAATGCTACGTTCACTTTCCGGTTGTCCACTCTCCGATTGTTTTTCCTAATTTTAAACAATCGGAAAGTGGACAATCGGAAAGTAGACTTATAATTTCTCATATAAATATATTAAGTTTTAATAAAATATTATTTTTTAACATATAAATATTTAATAAAATCTTAATAAATGGAAATTCCACAGAGATAACCAAAATTTTTGCAATTTTGGGTTCGGGTTGGAGGATCAAAATCGTCGATAATTATGGGATTTCAAACCTTGGTTAGTGGAGATTGAGAGCATAGTGACAAAGTCGGGGTTCGGGAATAATTCGGCAGACGTTAAGTTCGGAAAAATTAGGAAGAAATGGGGAAAATTTTGGAACAAATAAAGAATAAATTAATAAATATAAAAATATACCGAACAATTTGATTAAAAATATATAAAATAAGTAATTTTTTTTGCCAAATTTGAGAAAATTATTTGAGATTAATTATGAAAATTCGGGAATAATCTAGAAAATTCGTGAATAATTTGCCAATAATTTGGGAATCCAATAATTCGCGAATAATTCTGCAAGACAAAAATGCGCGAATAATTCATGATTTAAAAAAAAAAAAAAAACGAAATTTTTTATTACAGAGGTTGAGAGTAGGAGAGGCCTGAGAGTGGGGCTAGCATTCCTCATAGGATGAAATAGTGGATTAGTAATCCAGAAGACTATATTATCTCCTAATATAATATATTTCTTGTTGGGATTTGAACTACGTGTTTAATCCCTAAACCCTTTGGATCTTAGAAACTATAAATCACACAACAAATAAAAAGAGATTGCAGAGAATAAAATAGAGACAAAACACAAAGATATACGAGGTTCGACAACGTGCCTACGTCCTCGAGAGCCACACCAATTCACTATATTAAAGATACAGAGTACTTACAGTTTTTCTTCTTTAAGAATTACCGCCACTTCTCACATCCAACCCTAAAGAATATGCACACTGCTATAAGTCTAGGATTAAAACTATAAGGCCGAAAATACCCCTCCAGAAACGTTAAATTTCATTTTCGCCGCAATCTGGGCCGGACGGCCCAGATGGCAAGGCGCACTTCGTGCGTCGCAAGGGAGCTTTGCCCCCCTGCCACCCCCCAGGCAATCTGCTGGAGGTTGTCTACATTCCCAACATTTCTAATAGTTGTTACTTACCATGGAGTTCCTGCAAGGAAATCCGCAGAAAAGATTCAAGTTCAATGAACAGAACAGACTTTAGTGACCCAGGAGAGGGGTAATGACTTGGATTTTGTTTGAAGGATTCTGTAATAAACTAGATCAGGAGAAAAACACAGAGCTTTAACAAATTTTTATAAAAAAATACTAACAAAAGTATTTTCAATTCTCACAGATCGCCGAACTGCAATGGCCTCGGAGCTGCTTGTTTTGATCCCCGCTTCATTGGTGGTGACGAAGCAAAAGAACATTGTCTACTTACATAGTCACCAAGTCGTAGTTTGGCAATTTTGCAAAAATTCGGAGAACTTTGATACTATGCCTACTTATACCAGAAGGCCATATCTCTGAATGGAAGTCCCTAGAGAACATCAAGCAAGAACAGTGTCACTGTTACTATTCCAGAAATTGCAGAGATTTCCATCAATCTTGTGCCAGTGAAAGAGGACAAAGTTCACAATTACCATATTACCTTCCGATTATTGTTTCACCCACTTGGAAGTACAGTTCGGATTCTTTGGTCTCTCCCCAGAAGTTGAAGGCATTCTTGGCTGGACTTACAGGCCTGATTTCAAGAATCCAGCTACGCCAGGCGTGGCAATGCTAGTAATTGGTGGCGAAGATAAGTAGAGGTCCTCATCACTTCTCTCAGATTGTGTGATCTCTCCGGACGGAGTTTTTAGAGAGAGAGCTCATTAGTGATGGAATATGGCACACTAGACTGTACTCGAGGGACAACTTTTGGAAACAGAATAGTTTGCAGGAAATGAGTACTAAGAGACTCAGAATAATTGAAGGGGATGCGTTTTCAGCTGTGCTCTAAGTAATGCAATTCAAATCTCACAAGATAGTTTCTCTAATATAAACACTTCCATTATTGGTATACCCCAAAACTACATGGATGATATCTTGTTCTGCATCTTCTTACAACTTCTAAACAGAAGATAGATTTGTGAGAAAAGCCATGACAGTCTATATCTGCTTGTGATGTATATAATACTCCCTTCCTTGATACCACTGAGGAATTCAAATCCTATAAGGACTGTTTAGTTGAAGTACAGCATACTAAACTAGAATACCTGAAAGAATGTTCTAAAGAAAATATTATAGATATCGACATGGCAAGAAGTTGTTGCTACAAAGATCATAAGCAATGGTTTGTTTTCTATTAATCATCTTGTGATCAGAAAATTAAAAGTTCATACAATGGATATCTAGTAAATTGTGAGATACCATGGAACTGTAAGCCAGCTTAGTTGAAATCAAGAAAAAATGGAATCCTTAATTTTGGCTCAATTTCCGAATGGATTCTCCACTCCCGCCAATCAATTATATTACAAACTCAAAACACATTTCATATAAGTAAAACAAAAAATGTGATAAACAAGAAGAAACAGATAAGAAGGATCTTTCAGACGAATCAAACGAAATAACCAGTATTCCCATTCAGCAATTCGATAGGGGCCAGGAGGGCCAGATCCTGTTCGGGACATCTAGTGGCCGACATGGGAAATCTGTGCAGTCTTTATTCTCATCTTCCGCGAGGATTTACTAGCTGAGAGAAGACAGTGCTCGTGGTATTGTCAACAGCATCATCTGTCCCCAAGTTCACCCCATTAGTCATATTCACGCTGTGATCAAACGCCTCAGGTGGTGTAAATGGGATAGCCGGGATATGGTTTGTGCTATTATCTTCTGTTTCGGCTAGTGCAGATGAGGTCTCCTCAAGCTGTAGAGCATACTCAAGATTCCACAAGACATCTCCCATTGTTGGCCTATCAACTCCATGCTCTGCCAGACACTTCTCAGCTGTCTCGCCGAACTTCCTGAGCGATACTGGATTCAATTTCCCCACCAGAGTTGGGTCCATGATCTGATCCAACATGCCTTTCTTCTGCCAGCTCATTGCCCAATCCGCTATATTAACCTGCTCCCGCGGGAGTACCGGATTGAGAGCTGGTCTACCGCAGAGAACTTCCATTAGAACCACCCCAAATGAGTACACGTCTGACTTCTCGGTGAGTTGTTGCCTTCTAAAGTATTCAGGGTCAAGGTATCCAAAACTACCCTTAACAGCTGTGCTCACATGGGTTTGATCCAGAGAAGAAGGACCTGCCTTTGAGAGGCCGAAGTCAGCTACTTTGGCTTCAAAGTTCTCGTCCAAGAGAATGTTTGTGGTCTTCACGTCTCGATGAATTATGCTTTGGGCTGCCCCTGTGTGGAGATAATGCAGTCCCTTTGCAGCCCCAATGAAAATCTCTAACCTTTGCTTCCATGAGAGAGATGGGAGGTCTGTCCCATAAAGATGGCTCCTGAGGGGCCCATTTGCCATATATTCATAAACCAGGATCATCTCTGACCTTTCATCACAGTAACCAATCAGAGAAACGAGGTGGCGATGACGGAGCTTGGATAACATTTCAATCTCAGTTCGGAACTCGGCAAGGCCTTGCTCAGATCTTGGGTTCCCTCTTTTAACAGCAACTATGGTCCCATCTTCAAGTGTCCCTTTGTAAACACGACCGAACCCGCCTACCCCGAGAAGCAAGTTCTCATCAAATTCATTAGTTGCATCCATTATCTCTTGGAACATGAAGAGCCGGCCATGGTTGGAGGAATCTAATGAGATGCAACTTGCAGTTCCACTCTTCTGAGAAGTTGTGGAGACTTTGGTCATAGTTTGAGAGTTTCCATTTAGGGCAAATGGTAGCCATAGATGGTTCTGAGTAGCTTTCGACCTAGGGGCAAATATGCAGCAAGAACACAAACCTACCAACACTGCAGCCAAAATTCCCACAGCCAAACCGATGATAATCCCCACCTTGCTCTTTGATGAATGGGAATGGTACTTGGGAAGAAGGCCGTGGATGGAAGACAAGCCATCAAAGCTTCTAGCATCGTTACTGATCTTCATGATCTCCAACCCATTCATGATTGCATTAGAGTTGTCGGCCATTGTATCTGGACCAACACTAACTGTCAAAATACCAGACTCGGTCGATGAATTGGAGACAAAATCTCTGTAAAAAGGTATGCCCAAACCACCGATTATGGCATAGAGATCCAGACTTGGGTAAGCCATATCAGAATTGATGTAAACATTGAACACGAGGCTGTTCGGAGCCCTGCTCACAATATCACAGAAATGCATCCGAACAAAATACATGAATTTTGGATCCACAGGGAAGACCCAAGTCATATTGAAGTTCCAATTGACTACATTTGGATCCCCCATGCTCTCTAAAGTGGCATAAACCCAATTTGGAGCTGTTTCAGGTGTGACAGGAACATGATATTTTACAGTCTCAGGGTTAACTGATGCATTCACAGCGGAGCTATTTATGTGGAGGTATTTCCCATCATTCTCCCATGTTCTTCCAAGAGAATCATTCTGAGGGGTGAGCAAAGGACCTCCCATATTTAACCGGTAAACGGTCTCAAGAGCAAGATCAGAAAGCCTTTTAAAAAGGGGTGGCGAGGATAAAGCCTGTGCCTGGTCAGGGAGCAATTCATCTGGGATAGATATAACTTCAATTCCATTCACAAACGTGACTGAGTTGTTGGAAGGAATGAACTTGATGATCAAACAATTGGAGTTCACATTGATCGCATACTCCTTAAACAGATACGATCCGTTATAATTCTTGAAAGTGAAATTGTTCAAGAGAACAAAAGCTTCTGCAACTACAGTGATTGAGGCAGATTTCAGGTTGTGGCCTGGATCAGGAAGAGGATAAAAATGGAGGCGGACCCAGTGACGACCCTTTCGTTTGATTCCAAATTTGTAAGAAGCTGGAGTGGAAAAGACTCGGAGAGACTGGTAGATTGGAGATGGGACACTGGAATTAGAGCTAGAAACAATGGCATCTCCCCAACTTTTTAATAAAAATGAAGATTTCTTCGAATCGGGAACAAACGTTCGACCTTGGAAGGTGACATTTTGTGAAGAACCACAGGCAATCAAGTAGTTATCGACAGGACTAAATGCAGCATTCGAGCCATGAACTATAAACCCAATGAAGACAATAGCAAGAACCAGTTGAACACACTTCACTAGCTTCATCTTCACCATTTCCGGTAACCCAAATCCTCATTACCCAAAAAACTGAAACTTCTCAAGTCTAAAAACCCAATTCCCCAATCCAAATTCCTCGCAGCCCCAGTCGATTTCCAACACACCAGAACATAAACTACCCAAGTTGAAACCAAGTCCCCAAAACCCAAATTCCAAAGAATTAAGAACACCTACAAACCAACACAATCTAAGGACTCAAATTTACAAAACCCAAGTCCTCAAAACCCCAAATTCTCAGAACCCAGCTTCTTAAGAACCCATGTTTAAAATCCCATATCTCCAAAACCCAGATTTCTCAAACTCAGTTCCCTGCCCAGAGAGCTTCTAATAGACAGAACAGAGATATAGGATAAATCTGACTTAACTAAAATGCAAAAAAAATTGACAAATGATAAAATGAAATTGACAAATTTTCAAACAGACCAAAACATTTTTTGTTTTTGGGTTGCAGTAATCTTACCTCTCTGGGAGAACTACATGCATTTGGTCTGCTATTGAGTGATAAGGGTTTGATCACAGACAAAACCCAGTTAAGATCATATGAAATGCCACCATGAGAGCCATACCTTGAAGCTTTTCTGCAACCCAAACAGTTCTTTCCAGCCTGTAGATTAGGCTCTCATTTACAGAGGAGCAGAGGACCCACAGAAAGAAAAAAAAAAAGTATTAAATAGTGAACTTAAATAACCTCCATTAGAGCAGCTGGCAGTGCAGATATTCTAGTTTGCTTTAGATACTCGTATTTTAGAAAAAGAATGAATTAAATAAGAGAAAACGTCATGTAAGCTCTGCAACTGAGCTATTTTTTCAAGTTTTATAAAGAGATATGCAAAGGTTGGAAGTAATGGTTGCACTGCTGGGGCCAACGGTTCCTGGGACCTCCTTTCACGCGGTTTCGAGAGACGAAGAACATGGAGTAAACGGCGTTAAGAGACGGAGATTATCGCAAATGCTGTAGCTGTCGTTCTTTGACTGCCGTTTGTACTGTCTTTGTTTTCCGCTTGTTTCCGTTTGATGTTAACGTTACTGTGGGAACATATCCCTGGATTGACGAAAACACCCTTGGGCTACATATTTACATTTGAGTTTTTTTATAGCATTATTTAAAACAAATCAATTTTACCCATTAAAAAAAAAGTCTCCGATTCTCGGCAGCAGATGTCGGACTATGTGCAGCATGCGACAAAACAAAGAAGAAATGTTATTTCATTTTCTCCTATGATTTCAATTTCTCCACACATTATACGATATGTGATGATAAAGTGATGAGAAAAAGAAAGGGAAATATCAAATAAGAAAAAGTCAAAATCATGAGAGAAAATGAAATGACTTCTCCCTTTTATGCCACATGTCACACATTGTGGGATAATTCAAGACCACTTTTCTGGCATCTCTCAAAGAGAATCTAAGAGACTGAGACCAAAAAAAGGCACAACATATTAAAAGAAAAAAAAAATCTCCTCGTACAAGGAGGGTAGTGAGGCATCTCAGGTCTCACCCCTTAGAACTTGTCAAGTGTCCCCTTTTAACTTCATTTAGTTATGGTTAAGCTCCGTAACCTTGAACTAAAACATCTATCCTTTGTTGAGGAATACTAGCCCTACTCTTAATCAACTCTTACTCTCAACTTTTTTCTTTTGGGTAACTCGGGGTGTCCCCCAACCCCCCAACCCTTCGTGTTAGGACTAATCTCCGAGGGTGCAATGTGAGCCAGCAACCCGCCACACCAGGTAAGTCTAGGTAAATCCGTGTAAGGTTGGCCCCAAAAGGGTAGTGAGAAGTCGAACCAGGACCTTCCGCTTCATAAAACGTAAGTCCTGAGAACCCATGTTCCTTTTTTTAGTGAGAGTGTTTTAACCTTGCATAATGGACATGTGGTTGGTGAAAGCTGAAAGTAAAGTTAGCAACTCCGCATCCTTGGTTTTAAGAAAAAATTTGAATTTTTTTTAACCACATGAGTTAAATTTCTTAACCAAATTTCAATAATAGTTAAAGAGGACTTTGTGAGTGCGATAACGTCATTCCCACCTTGTACGAGGAGGGGATTGCACATGGAGGGTATTATTCCTCTATTAAAAAATAGAGGAGTGCTAGCTCCAGCCATATTTACTCCAAAATTTTCCATAAACGCAAGATGGGGCTAACACGTGGAGATCTTTTATTATTTTAATTGTTTAAAATGTAAAAGTCAAAACTTGTTAAACATTTGTAGCTCTCTAGTTGTGTCGTTTGGAAGATTTGTGACTGAGGCTAGCAAAATCCTCAAAAATATCATATGAGTTCAAAATGAACAACAAAAGTGACTTTAATCTGGTTCATATATGTTTAGAATAAGAGCAATATTGTCATTTTCTAATCATGTTAAGTAGGATTATTTGCGATCATGCCATTTGCACTCGATTCAATAATTTTACAATATTTTGAATTTGAGCAATAAGATTTGATAATTTTAAATATTTTGTACCTGAGTAGTAATATTTTTTTAAATTTGGAACATTCCAAGATAACTATCCTATATTTCCCAGATATTCCAAACTACCGCAACTCTGCAAAGTATAGGGGTACTTTTGACATTTAACAACTATCCTTGTGAGCGGTTTGCCAAATTGGAATGCAGAATCTATCTTGCATGTATAGAGGGTCTAGCCTCCCTAGAACCGGCAGAGTGGGCAAGTTCCCTGTTCCACCGGTTCGATTGATTCGGTTCGACTGTGTCTTTTATTGTAAAATATCTTTTTTTTAAAAAAAAATTTCCCATTTTTTTGTTGATTCTACCGGTTTTTAACCCTGGTTTCTTGGTTAAACGAATTGAATTTGGCCAGTTCTACTGGTTTTTAATTTAATCCAATTTTAGGAGTTTTCATAACCGGAACGGGTGACCTGGCCGGTTCCCGATTTTACCGGTTCAACTGGCCAGTCTAGTCCGATTTTAATAACACTATATTGAACTCACACACCATGGGTTAGCCCAGTAATAGTATATCCACCCGCTGACAAATACTAATAATACTGACACTTAGATTGTACTTCAAAAAAAAACTATCGAGACACAACATTAGGGGGACTTTTCCACCAACATTTTAACTCAATCAGATGTTATGACGTGGAGTCTTCATGTTTTTCATGCATGGTTGCCCTCTTAAAATTAAACAATATAGTATAAATTTAGGTTTTTTTTTTTTTTCAAAAGTTAGGGCTCCGGCCCCTTATGTCCATGATCATACGGCGGGTGAATTTGTTCGCTTCTATTGAAGAATGTTATAGATTGAATTACTGATCAATCTTAAGTGGGTGACCTAAGATGAATTGCAAGCCCAGACACCTTACACATTCAAACTACGACGGGTGCATATGCTTTTGTAGACTACTCTTGTGATCTACTGGACATTTTCTTTGTGGGATGTTTAAAAATACAAGAAAAAATGATGGGTGTTATAGCTATTATTTAATTTGATACTCATTCCTTTCTTAGTCTTTAAGCAATAGGATTAAGTTAATTGAAATCATGTCTTTTAACTTGCTTTTAATAGTTTTCTTCGATTAATTTTGATAGCAATCATTTATTTGTCTTTCAGTGTTAGGGTCCCTGTGAGTCCCTGTGATGGAGAAGCTCATAAGTTAGATAATAGCAAATAGCTCTTATCCTGCATTTCTGGGGTGGGCACTTAGCCCAATCCGTTCCAATCTTACAAGTAAGGATGTCAATGGATAGCTAGTGGCTGCACTCAAGATAAACTAGCTCGACTCGGCTTGTTTGAGCCATGTTCAAGCTGATATTTCAGGATCGAACGAATTAAGTTAAGCTTTTATTTGAGCTCGAATGCATAAAAAGCCAAGTTCAAGCCAGACCTTGTTTGATTCAGCTCGACCTGAAGCTTTATTCGTTTAGGGCTCGGTTCTGCTCGATATATATATATATATATCTTACTCTTTAGGCCGAATGACTACTCTCAAATCTTATTTTCATATAAGTATGCATTAATTTTATGTGATTTCATGTATTATAATATATTAATAAATACTTTAATTAAAATCATGTAAAATTAAATAAATTAATTCCGTAAATCAAGCTTGAACCAACCCAAACTCGTCTTTGCTTAAATAAAGTTCGAGCTCAATCAAGCTTGTTCAAACCAAGCACAATCCTAATAATTCGAGCTTGAATCAAGCTTAAGTCAAGCTCAGGCCAAGCTCGAACATGTTCAAGCCAAGCTCAAACGTGGCCAAGCTTAGCTCGAGTACACCCCTATGGATAGAGATATTATTCGTATTCAAATTCGTTTGCTTGGATATCTATTCGGTAGGTATTTAGTAAAACAAATTCGCAAAGTAATTTTACTATTAATTTAGAATTAGATACAAATTTAGATATTGATATATATGATTCAAAATATCTTTTTTTTTGTTTAAAGATTTAATCTAAACACACACACACGACTAGACCTAAAGTAACCGCTAGGGTGCCATAAGGGTAAATCTAAACAATTAATTACTCCAAAATGGTCTGACTAATGGAGGGTTTGGGGTCCCTTAACAAGGGATAATAACACCAAGAAGCTAAGAAGAAATCATTTTTTGAGTTTTTTTTTTGTTAAAGAGATAATCTAAACACACACATGATCAAACCTAAAGTAACTATTAGGATGCCATAAGGGTAAACCCACACACCAATAATATTTGAAGGACTTCATATATACATAATATAATATTATTTTATAAGACTAAAATACCTTTATTAATATGTTGTTTTTAATATAAATAACATATTACATTGTTATTTAGCATAATTCTAAAACATTAAATGTTTTTTTTTTATAAATTTAAATAAGGAAAAAATAGTATACCTTTATTAATATGTTGTTTTTAATACAAATAACGCATTTTATTGTTATATAATATAATTATACGACATTAAATGTTTTTCATATAATTAAGGATAAAATAATAATTTTGACATTTTAAAATAAAATTATATTTTTGTATTTTTCTTTTAAGTTTTTTACTAAAATAAATAAATAATTCGAATTTTTTCAAATTTAGGATTTCCCTGAAAGGGTTGAACGATGTATGTGGATACTTTCTTTTGCTTTCTTTTTTCTTTTTCTCTTTCCAAAGCGGGTGGTTCAAGGCCTTCTAATCTAATAGAAGCATCCCTGCTCCACATAAGACTTAACTTAATTTTTTTTTTTTTTCTAAAAATCAAGGTTACATGGTTGAACTCTAAGGATTAGTAAGTCTTTACTACAATTAAAGGGTGTTAGAAGGGACACATGTTGACTTGTGGGATGAAGGCTAGACTGATTTTCCTTTCCCCCAAATTAGGATCTAATTCTTACTCATGTAGGAAGTTTCGCCCTTTTGAAAAAAATTATATTTATAATATAAAATAAAAATATAATTTATTTATTTATATAATGACTTTCTGCCTTTTTTTTCTTTGTATATTGAACTTTTCTTATTGGAATGGAGCATCAACGAATTTTCAGACTAGGATAGACCAATTACTAAAAACAATAAACATAAATAAAACGGGTTACCTACCGAGCCCTCAAGCCCATTACCGTAAGGACGGGTTCGGGTCGTGGAGGAAATATATGTAGTTGGGCAACCTTGGAGCATTCCTAGCAGCCTTTTGGTTTTGATGAGCCAGATAACAAAAAAGTGCTAAATAACACCCCCTACAGCCTCACCAATTTGACGTTTTCGATTTGGTGAGTATACAGTGACTCACCACACCAAAGTTAAATATCTCTTTTTCCCTCCTTTGTGGGCCCACACAAATATAATAAAAGTTTCTCTCTCCTCTTTTTTTATTTTATTGTGGAAGTGACACAAATGATAAAATAATGAGAGTTTTGGCTTTTTTGGTGAGGCTGTTCCGAGTGTTTTAAAAAAATGGCTCACCAAGATGACTTTTTGTGAGTTTTGGCTATTTTGGTGAGTAAAATTTGGTAAGAGCATTCTTAGCGGCCTCACCAAAATGACTTGTCAGATAGCTAAAAAGTGATAAATAACATCCCAACAACCTCATCAATTTGACGTTTTCGGTTTGGTGAGTGTACGTATTCATCAACTTTTGTGAGTCACTGTACACTCACCAAAATTAAATCTCTCTCTTTTCCTCCTTTGTGGGCCCATACAAATAAAATAAAGGTTTCTTCCTTCTTTTCTTTTTTTTAATTGTGGAAGTGACACAAATGATAAATAATAAGAGTTTTGGCTATTTTGATGAGGATTGCTCTTGCTGATTAGTTGTTTTAACCGGGTTTTCATTAGGTGTACTTTTTTTTTTTTTTTCTTTGAAGGGAAATCCAATAGGGGTAGTTGAGGCATAGTAAATATGAAAATCACCGCCATTGATCCACGGATCGTAACGTGAATATTAACAGCGTTTAGCCGATGACGACCGTAAGGTAAGGTGTGAATAAATTGTATTTCCCGTTGAAATTAGCTGTGAATATGAGTGGTAATTTTCGAGACGATTGACCTCGAGGCAGAATCTTGGAATGACGACCGTTAAATGTGACGTTGATAATGTCCGTCAAAATTAACTTTTTTTCCAGAGACGGCGACAACGAATCACATGGCAGCGAACACCAACGTCTCCGTCAAATTCTATTTTTGTGTACAGTATTGAGTTTATATTTTCGGGATTTATAAAAGTCGGAGTCTCGTACCAGCTGTTACAATAAAAAAACGAAGCTTGACTTTGCGGCTTTGAAGCAGGTAGAAGAGACGTCGAGAGTTCGATTCACACCGCTCTTTACGCTTTTCCGTGAATACTGCCGCACGGCGCGTCCTGATTTTTTAAAGAAACTTCACTCGTGTCGCTTTAAGTCAACTAAATGTGATGGTTCGGTTAGAATTTTTCATATTGCCAAATATACCCTTTTACGCGACAAAATTTTCCCATGAAGGTCACCAACCTACCAACATCAAAGAAAGGAGACTTGAAAATCCTTAAGGTTATAACCGGACTCCGGTCAACACAAAAAGCCTTTTTAAGTGCTTAGTTAACAATTTTAGTTAATATGTTTTTTTCCTAATACCTAAGGTTAAATGGTTGAATCTTAGGGGTTAATGAATCCTACTCACAATTAATGGTATTAAAAAGGACACGTGTTAACTTGTCTGTTATAATAGGACTTCAAGAAGTCGGGTTATTACCGTACAGATTTCCAAGTCAAGAAAGGATTACTAAAAAAAGTGACTAAAGTGTTTGCTAGGGTACCTGACTCTCACTAACCACTGCCTCTCAGCCAAGTCCCACTTGTTATATTATCATTATTCTTTTTACAAAACTGGAGGTTCTTCTTTAAGCAAGCAGATTACTTTTTTGATAGATGGGAAGTGATTTAAAACTCTCGATGGTAGATGGTATCGAGAGCTAGACCGTTGGATTCAAATCTAATGGTGTCAAGTATTAAGTAGGCCATCATTTAAAGCATGTGTAGACATGACATAATTGGATGTTAAATCCAACCGTCCAATTATCGATAGTAAGTCCAATTCGAGAGTTTTTAATCACTTTCCTTAATAAATTGACGTCTACTAAATTTTGATTTTCAAAAGTTTGAAATTAGAAAAAATAAAAAAAAACATGTATAATTCGTGTAACTTTTGACTTCTTGTGAAAGTTAAAAGTCAATAAAAGTAAAAAAAAAATGGCTTCCTCAAAAAGCTATCCCAAGATTACTTCCACAGGAAGTTGATGGACGAAGGGTGGAACGAGCTCTCTCTCTCCTATTAAAATAACAAAAGTTACTTCATACAAATATAAAACCAAACACAAATTTTGAATTATAATTGAAAAAAATATATTACACCCCTGAGGTTTGATGAAAATACACAGACTCCCTCAAGTTTCAAAAAATACATTAGGTATCCTTACTTTTCAAAGTGTTGACACTTACACCCCTTCCATCAGTTGACCATTAGTCAACTGATGAAATGATGATGTCATGGGATGAACTACCAAAAATACCCTTTAAAGTTGTCATTTTCCATTTTCTCATATACGAAATTATCCCTTCATTTAAATGAAATCAAATCCTCTAGGGTGACCATGTGTTCTTTTTGACACCCCTTGAGGTGGCCACGTGTCCTTCTTGACGCCCCTTGAGGTAGCCACGTGTCCTTTTTGACACCCCTTAAATAGGGTTAGATTCACCCACCCCTATGGTTCACCCGTCCATCCTTGGTTTTTTTTTTTTTTTAAATATTAATTCTTTTTTAAAATTTTAATAATTGTTTTTAAGACTTTTTTAATATTAAAATATTTTTAAAAATAATTAATATTTAGAAAAAAAAACCAAGGATAGGCGGGTGAACCCTAGGGGTCGGTGAATCTAACCCTATTTAAGGGGTGTCAAAAAAGACACGTGGCTACCTCAGGGTGTTAGAAAGGACACTTGGCCACCTCAAGGTTCACCTGCCAATCCTTGTTGTTTTTAAAAAATATTAATTCTTTTTAAAAATATTTTAATATTAAAAGGCCTTAAAAACTGTTTTTAAATTTTTAAAAAAGAATTAATATAAAAAAAACTAAGGATGGGTGAGTGAACCCCAGGGGTGGGTGAATCTTAACCACAATTAAGGGGTGTCAAAAAGGGACACGTGGCTACTTCAAGGGGCGTCAAAAAGGACACGTGGCCACCCTTAGGGTTCACCCACCCATCCTTGGCTTTTTTTTCTTCTAAATATTAATTATTTTTAAAAATATTTTAATATTAAAAAAGTCTTAAAAACAATTATTAAATTTTAAAAAAGAATTAATATTTAGAAAAAAAAAAACCAAGGATGGGCGGACAGGAGGGTGAACCATAGGGGTGGGTGAATCTAACCCCATTTAAGGGGTGTCAAAAAGGACATGTGGCCATCTCAAGGGGTGTCAAAAAGGACACATGGTCACCTTAGAAGATTTGATTTTATTTAAAAATGAAGGGACAATTTCATATATGAGAAATGGAAAATGACAATTTTAGAGGGTATTTTTGGTAGTTCATACAATTTTATCCCATGACATCATCATTCTGTCAGTTGACTAATGGTTGACTGATGGAAGGGATATAAGTGTCAATATTTTGAAAAGTAAGGGTAGTAATGTATTTTCTGAAACCTGAGGGTGGTCTATGTGCATTTTCGCCAAACCTTAAGGGGTGTAAATGTATTTTCTCCATTATAATTTTAAGAAGTGACTTTTTACTTATGCAAATCAAACTTTATTTTTTCTTCAGATTAACTTTTGTAACCTTCTTTGAAAGTCAATTTTTTTGAAAGTTCTCTTGGGAAGTTCTTCTCCTCTCTTCTCAAATAAGTTTATACAAACAGGCTTGGGGCCATTTGGATACACTTCCATTTTTCTGTTTTTATTTTTATTTTTTAAAAATTAGAAACGACTTTTTGTTTTCAATTTTTTGAAGTAGGGAACATGTTTGGTATTAGTAACTGTTACTTATTTTTTAAAAAGAAAAACAAAAAAATGCATTTGGTAAATATGATTAAATAATTTCAATACATGGTGGTGGTAGTGGTGAGTGGTGGCGGTGGGTGTAGTGTGGTGGTGATGGTGGCGGTGGCGGTGGTGTGTGGTGGTGGTGGTGGTAGTGATGGTGGTGGTGGTGTGGTAGTGGTTGTATTGTGGTGGTGGTGGGTGGTGGTGTAATGGTAGTGGTGGTGGTGGCGGTGGTGGTGGGTGGTGAGTAATGGTGGTGTGGTGGTTGGTGGTAGTATTATGGTGGTGGTGGATGGTGGTGGTGGTGGGTGGCAGTGGCGGTGGAGGTAGATGGTGTGGTGGGTGGTTGTGAGTAGTAGTGGTGGTGGTGTGGTGGTTGTATTGTGGTTGTGGTGGTGGTGGATGGTGGTGGTGGTGGTGGTGGAGGTGGTGGTGGGTGGTGAGTAGTGGTGGTGGATGGTGGTAGTATTATGGTGGTGGTGGGTGGCGGTGGAGGTGGATGTGGGTGGTGGGTGGTGGTGATGCTGGTATTATTGTGGTGGTGTGATGGTTATTGTAGGTGGTGGTGTTGATGGTGGGTCCATGTTTTCCATTTTTGTTTTTTGTTTTCAAAAACGGAAATAGCAGAAAATTTTTGTTATCTTAATTTTCAAAAATTTTGTTACTAATTTTTAAAAACAGAAAGCGAAAACATTATCAAACATGTTTTATGTAAAAATTTTCAAAATTTTATTTTTAAAAACAAAAAAAGAAAACGGAAGTGCAACCAAATGAGACCTTAATTTTTTTAACTCAAAATGATGTCTTATGAATTAAATAAAAGAATTTTAAAAATAATTAAGAATAAACACATAAAAATTTACATAAAAAAATGTAAACACTACCAAAACTTTACTAAACAATAATAAAATGTATTTAAATATGAGGCAAAAAGTTGTTTCAAGAGCCTTGAGTGGAGCTCTTTTTTTTTAGTGTAAATTCAGTAACAATTTTATAATTATTAAGAGAGAAGTGTTTACAAATTGCCGATGTACCTCTCAATAATTATAGCATTGACAATTTGTAAACACTTTTCTCTTAATAATTATTAGATTGTCACCAACTATAAATTAAAATGAGGAGCTCCAGCTCTTGGCTCTTGAAGTAGTTCTGTGTCATATTAATACTAGTGTAATAAATTATACAATGTTTCTTCTCAGACCAATTTTATATAGCTTGAATATCTAACAACTGAAAAATTAAGAAACACATGTTTATCTAAAATTCCCAACTTCTTTCTCTCCCCAAAAGTGTATACTTGTGTAACCCACTCAACAGGGGTAGACCCTTAACATAGGAAACCATTACAATTACTATCACAGTTACTTTCATTTTTTTTAGGTAACTCGTGTCGGGTACAAATCGCCGAGGGTGCGACAGGAGCCAATTTCTTTCCTTTTTGGTTATTGTTGCCACACAAAATGTGTTGTATGAAGATTTTACTTCTCCACAACCATCCTATCCTCAAGTCCATTATGCAGTCATGTTTTTATTTTTATTTTTTTGGTAACGAGGGTGTACACCGCGCCTCTTGGAGTCCCTCGGGTACTTGCAACACCCCCCAAGCTACACGCACTAGGAAAGATGAGATAAATTCTTGAGTGTGGCCAACAAAGGGAAGGAATTTGTACTCAGGACCTCCCCTTCTGAGGCGTTTTACTGGCTAGTAGCCCAATCCCCTAGTGGTTACCATTATGTATCCTGCTTATCCATGCTTATCCATGGTATTTATAGTATTAATAGTCTATGAGGAGGAGTGGAGCCGGGGGCTCTAGCACCCTCAAATTTTTGAGAAAATTATTTTCATTAATGGACACAAACAAACACAATGGCCCATGACTCATGAACTTAACCTTAAAAAATAAAAATAAAATCAAGGGTTACGCCCCCAAGCCTCCATTGTTAGCCCCCTCTTAAGAGAATCTGGGCTCCGCCCCTGCCATGGTAGACAATTTGCCATCAGCCATAAGAGTTGAAAGATTTCTACTGGTGAGAGCCTTTTTTTTTTATATATAATAAATTAAACCAGGATCACTTGGCAACGACGAACAAACGGTGTATTGTGTGTGTGTGTTTTTTGAGAGGGAAATAAGAAGAAATATTTTGTAAAAATAAATAAATTAAGAAGGTCCAAATGGTCCACCTAGAAGGGTAATTTCGTCAAGGCCAAGTACTTTTTTTTTTTTTGAGCTTTATCAAAATATTCGTACGTAAAAGCTGGTGAAGAGAATGTGTAGGGTTGAATAAGGACAAAAAATGTGCGGGTGATTTGAGTGAGTGCGAATGCCATGTTCTCACATGGGTGACGTCATTGCACCGTTACTTCGATTGGTTGGATGTGGAATAACAGCGCCTCCAGATTGTTCTGGTACTCCTCTATTTTGGCTCTCTTCTCCAACATTCCAAATACAAATCAATGAATGAGAACTGCCTCCTTATAGATGCGCTAAACGCGGACGTTAGAGCCTCATTCCGATTTCTAAGGCTCTGTTTGTCTCCACGTTTAATGTTATCATTCGTTAAAACACGCGGTTTTTTACCCGTGGTTCTTAGGCCTTTCCCCAAGTGGGAGGTCCTGAAGTCCATTTCTCACTCTCCCTTTGGGGCCAGCCCCACACGGTTTACCATGACTTTCCTGCTGTGACAGGTTGCGGACTCACATCACACCCTTGGGATTAGTCCTGACCCAAAGGGTTGAGGACACCCCTACTTCCCTAAAAAAAAAAAAAAACACAGATTTTACACACCACACATTGGACTATAGTTTAATGACATGGTCCTGTGTATCTTTTAACATTCCTTTAATTATGGTTAAGTTTTAGAAGATTAAAGAATATTTTAATTTTTCTTCTTTGAAAAACCAAGGTCAGATTGCTTAAGCCTAGGAGTAAGTGAATTTTAAATACAATTATTGTGTGGTAAAAAAAGGGGCACGGACCAATGAGGACTATGCATTAGACTACATAGTCTAATCGGCAATAAGTTAAGTACTTCCCTTTTTTTTTTTCGAAATGTTAATTTTGACTATTTAATTGAATTAAGTTATTCTTTTGTAGAGATTGAATCACATACGAGATCGAATCACTGGCAATGACGATTAAACAAGGGGAGAGTTCAATCACACCCACAAGTCAACACATGTCCTTGTTAACTCCTATTAACTGTGGTTAGGATTCACTAATTCAGGTTCAATAATCTAACCCTGGTTTTAAAAATATATATTTTAAAAAATATTTAACTCTTAGGGTTAATTTTTTTTCTAAAACTGAATGTTAGATTTTTGAACCCTAATAGATAGTGAATCTTAACCACAGTTAATAGGAGTTAACAGGGCCATGTGTTCGACCTATGGGTGCGAATGAACTCTCCCCAAGTATAAACTCTCCCTAAGTTCAATCATGAGTGGTTGTGACTGCCATTCCATCTCCTCTGGTACTATTTGGCCAGGGGAAACTAAATTTTCATTAAAAACTTTATATTTTCAAATGAAATTTTCTAATATTAACATGTGTACATAAATATTTTTTTTTTGTAGTCGAATACGATTAGGCCGCAACCCCATTAATTAGCTATGGTTAATAAGTTAAAAAGTCAAGCATTCAGTTTAGAAGCACGAGACATAAACACTGCCACTAGCACAAGCCAACCAGTGTCATATTTATAGGGAAATGCTTAACTTACTGTTGCATTAGATTATGTAGTCTAATGTGAAGTCCTCATTGGTCCATGCCTCTCTTTTTACCACACATCAATTGTAGTTAAGATTTATTCACTTTTAAGGTTAAGCAATCTAACCTTGGTTTTTATAAACAAAAATATTAAATTTAATTTTCTTAAGCTTAACCATAGTTAAAGGAGTATTAAAAGGGACACGTGGCCATGACATTAGACTACATAGTCTAATGCGTGGTGTGCTAATCACTCTTATCTAACTACTAAACTATTTAGTAGTTTAAATATGTTGGTAGAAGTTTATAAAGGTATTAGTATTCTAATTTGGTATCTCATCATAATAATAGATAAATATTTAATTAAATTTGTAATTTAATAACAAAATATTATTTATTTTTAAGCAAAACCCTAATTTTGTTAAAAATATATAAAAATTGGGTACTGTTTCTATAAATATTGATATTTGTTAATAAAATTTAATTTTAAAAACTGTTAACAAATAAATCAACAATCCTTCGGCCAAAATAATAGGGAAATCAATTTCAAAGGAGGGGACTGAGGGCGAAATTTCACCAAAATTAAAAACCCTTAAAGAGTATATATCCCGGGGTGACTTGGTTTGAGGGTGAGGCTAAGGTGGAGCTTAGTAACACTAATATAAACTGGTAGAGCTTATTTAAAAGTTGAGCTTAGTTGGGATTTAAATTGTTAAGTTCAAGATTAATTGGATGTCTAAATCTCTTTGAAGTAGAGGTTTTACAAAAAAAGTAATTAAGAGACATGAGCTAATTTTTTCTCCAGAGATAAAAACTCTACTTCAAAAAGATGTAGACATCCAATTAACATTTTTAACTTAACTATCTAAAGTCTAAATAAGCTCTACCTATTTAGATTAGTAATACCAAATGGCACCTAACCTTCGATAAATACACAAAAAAAGGAAAAAAACTCTTTCTTTTTCTGGAGTCCCCCACACAAAATGAAGAAGACTGGGCAATGTAAGTCACATATATTATCTTCCAATGATCATCAAATTGATCCCTTTCTCCCCCACGCCAGTGTTTTGAATCTGTTCTAGGGCCTCAGCTGAATGAGTAATGTGGCCAAGTGCTGAGTCCGACAAGAAGTTTTTCATGGCTTCGCCTTCCACATCCTTCAGAATATAACTGATCGGAAAATGTTTGAAAGTATAAACAGGTAGCTGCAGATAGCATAAATGTGTTATCTGTGGTGCATCTTCGGATGAAAATAAAACTAAGTTTACCATGAGATTGCCTATATGAAGATCTTGATATTAAGCAATATTCTGCGAGATGATCATAGGTCCGTAAATAGTGTACATACAGTATGATAACCATTATGCAGGGAGGTGGAATCCACCATTCAATCCATTAGAATCATTGTAGCATATGGACACAGAAGAGTAGTTAGTCACCAACCAGGCTGATCAATTGGAATACAATATCTGTTCAGTGTGTGCCCCATAGTAAATGGTGGATGCCTTTTCCATTGATTTATGCCTCATGCACAGCTTTCACCAACCAATGATTTGCATGACCAGTACCGACTCCGAAAGAAGGTCAAAACCGAGTTGACTCAGAACAATCAGGCTCAGATGGATCAATTTCACTGACATGTTTAATGACATAACTCCATGATTTTGAATCAACACTACCATTAAGAAACTTCCGCCCCATTTTGAAGAGCAATAGTTCCCTCTACCTCTCACAAAGCCCCTTCAATGGCCCATAAACTCTGGCTAAATTCTTTTAATTGTTTTTCTTCTAAAAACCAAGAATAGATGGGTGAACGAGAGTGAACCCCAAGGGTGAATGAATCTTAACCACAGTTAAAAGACTTAATAGGGGACACGTGGCAGAAAAGGGGCCCGAGACGCCGTACCGAGGATGTGATTATTTCCCCATTTTGAATAGCACTAATCCCCATTCTGTAACTTGCCTGATTCTTTTGTAGGCCATTATTAGCTCAGATTATCAAAGGGCAGTGATTAGCACACCTCGCATTAGACTATGTGGTCTAATGCCATGGCCACCTTTTAACACTCTTTTAACTATGTTAAGCTTAAGAAAATTAAAATAACTATTTTTATTTTTTTTGTTTTTTAAAAATCAAGGTTAGATTGCTTAACTCAAGGAGTGAGTGAATCTGGTAAAAATGGGGTCATGGACTAATGAAGACTGCATATTAGACTACATAATCTAATGCGGCAGTAAGTTAACTATTTCCCATTATCAAAAAGCAAATTATTTACATTCTACCAAAAATAATTGATATAATTTCCATTTAAGAACATATTTGCCTAGCATTCTTGGAATTTATATGTTGACATAAAATGAAGGAATGGAAGCAATGTGTTTTTCATCTACTCAAATCAACAAAAATATCACGCCTAACACAGCATAGTAGGAATGTGATCTGAGCTACAGAATGCAGAACTTAATCACTAAAATAGAAAATCTGTATGCAACCATTTTTCATGACACTAACCTGGAACATGAGTTTCGACACTAGAGGTTCACGCATTCATCCACTTACAGGACAAAACATCAACTTTTACTAACCTTTACCTACTAAACACCTATAAAATCACACCAATGACCAAACATAGCACAGTAGGAATGTGATCTAAGCTGCAAAATGCAGAACTTAACAACTAAAATGGAAAATCTGTATGCAACCATTTATTCATGACACTAACCTGGAACAGTTTCGACACCAGAGGTCCAGACTTTCAGCCACTTACAGGACAAAAGATCAACTTTTACTAACCTCTACTTGCTAAATAGCTCCACAAATTCAACTACCTTTATTAGAAAACATCCTTCCCTAAAAACCTAATAAATTTGGACTTCTCTGTTCACTTTTTCTTTTAGTAAATTAAGCACAAGCAACCACCCCCTCCCTCAAAAACACACAGATAAAATAAATTAAATAAACTGATCAGGTGGAAATGGTTACGATAGAAAACCCATGATTTTCATTTCATAGCACTTAAGTCTGAAAGTACAATTTTATCAATAGGCCACTGAAAAAATCTACTTCCATTACAGCTCCAGCTCCAGCTCCTGCTCCCATAAGAAAGTAGGCCAAGCGGCATTACATCACGGCAGAAAAAGAAGATATCACATTTTAGATATAAATGAATAGTTCATACTTTACAAAGGCCAAGCAGTTTCAAAATGCCTGCAGCTTCAACTCATAGGCATTTGTAATTTACTTAATAATTTACATATATAAAGAGCAAGAAAAACACAGAAGTAACTCTACCTGCATTGGCGCCGACCTCTCCCTCTTGCAAAAAATAGCCACCACCATCCAACACACTTGCACCTATTACGAACAAGGATGACCAACCGCACGATGACAAGGTTGCACTTGTTATGGGCAAGGATGACCGACTGCACAATGACAAGGCACTTGCACCTATTACGGGAAAGAGTGGTCAACCACACAATGAAACCTACCAGCACACCTAGCATGCTATTTTACCCCGTAGTATATATTCTTGCAAGGTCCCGAGAGAGGGCTTAATGAAATGGGTAATTTTCATAAGAGTAAGGGTAGGGTGGGAAGTCCCCACCGACTTACCCATCTCTTAGGTTATTTAAACACAGGTGCACGAAGCTTTCTAGGGGGCTGCCTATAAAGCCAAAGGCCAAAGGGAGAGAGAGACACAGGGGAGGATGCGTGAACTAGAGAAAGAGAAAAGAAGAAGAAGAAGAAAAAGGGGGACTTGGGGGCTTGACCAATCGATCCGTGAACCTCGATCCCCGAAAGGTTGTCCAAACGATTGCTCTACCCAATGAACTGATGTTCATCAAGATCAACGCCACCCTAGTAGATCTCCGCCATCCGATTGCCTATGCCACATCACTCGATAGGTACCCCTACACACTCTTGTTTTTTAATGTTTATCTACTTGATGATATATCAATACCACATGACCACCTGCACAGTCACGTATTTGATCATTTGCTCAAGTACACTCTTGTATGAGTACACTCACCTCTCAACTTTCCCAATACACTCTTGTACGAGTACACTCACCTCCTGACTGCTCGAGTATACTCTTGTATGAGTACGCTAACTCTCGACTTGCTAGAATACACTCTTGTACAAGTATACTCACCTCCCGACTTGCCCCAGTACACTCACCTCCCGACTTGCCCGAGTACACTCTTGTACGAGTACACTCACTTACGACTTGCCCGAGTACACTCTTGTACGAGTACACTCACTCCCGACTTACCCGAGTACACTCTTGTACGAGTACACTTACCTTCTAGCTTGCCCGAGTATACTCTTATACAAGTACACTCACCTCTCAATCTGCTCGAGTACACTCCTGGACGCCTGGCTTGCCCGAGTACACTCTTGGATGAATGCACTCCTGAATTAACACCCACATGATGTACTCGACATGTACACTTGCACGATGCTTTCACCTATACACATGCACAATGCTTTCACCTGTACACATGCACAATCTAGGAAACACGGGTATAGCGATACTTAGATATGACGATACAAAACAGGTACGACAATATGGCAGAAATTATGAAAAACAGCTAAGTTTTACCTTAGAGTGCCGTATCCGATACGATGATACAGGTACGATGATACGGGTATGTTTCCATTTTCAAAGTATCTGTGCTTCCTAGTGCACAATGCTTTCACCTGTATACCTCTATAGTGTGTTCGGTGTCTGGCCCTGGTCATGTTTGACCTCCGTCCTGGTCATGTCCTGCCTCCGCCCTCTATGGCTATTTTCGACCTCTGCCCTCTATGACTATTTTCGACCTCCGCTCTGGTAATACTTGACCTCCACCCTTTGGAACATGTTCGACCTCTGCCCTAGTCATGCTCGACCTCCGCCCTAGTCATGCTCGACCACCGCCATCTGTGGTCATGTTCGACCACCGCCCTGGTCATGTTCAACCTTCGCCCTCTATGGTCATGTTCGACCTTCGCCCTAGTCATGCTCAACCTCCGCCCTGGTGATACTCGACCTTTGCCCTCTGTGGTCATGTTCGACCTGCCTTGGCCATCTACCCGCTATTCCTAACTGGAAAGACCTCTGACATCCGACTATCCTCTGTCAACCGATCGACAGTTACATGGTAAGTATCTCTATACGCTCTCATATGTCTATATGCTGACTTGCCCGTCGTAGTGTCTTGATAGGTTGGACAACCGCCCACCTTGTGAGGATGAACCCGAGCTAAACCGATGACGGACCCGAGTTGAACATCAACTCCTTCAAAGAGCGTGTCATATGACAAGGGTACGGATGTCGCATGCCTATTGACGAGTGTACATGACCTGAGCTATGCAGCCCGTGACATGTACCATTAGCCCGGAAATTTCCCTTTATCTAGACCTACCAAGTCTTCAAGCAATTATCCATTGCCTCCAAGTTCCGCAAAAAATTTATCAGGATAACCAACATAGGAGCTCTCAGAAGCTCCAATCAAACTAACCTTCTTAATTTCCTCCTCAATGGGAGAACCTATATTCCCTAAATTTTTAGAAACCCTTCCTTCCACCATTCTCGTATCAAACCTATCTACATATGGGTTGCACTCTCCACCCGCCTTTAACTTAGAACAAATATTGACTTGCTAACTGGGGTTGCGGCCTAACAGTGTGTCACATACCCAAAAAAAAAGTTTGAGATAAGCTTTTCATTGATTGTTCCCATGTTAATTTTGTAGATACATATATACTACTAACTCAACCCAGGATCTATTCTAACTACTTCCACTATCACAGGCTCATAACTCCCCTACGAATAACCACCCACTCTTCCATGCAATAATGACTCCTATTATCATTCTTAAGACTTCTCATACCCACTAGGAAAATGCTAGTAAGACCGCAAAGGGCTAAGACCACACCCAGACCGTGCATGTGATGCATGGATCTCAAAATTTCAAAAACGGATTTAATGAAATTTTGAGATCCGTCTCAGTGTGGTCTCGGCCCTTTGCGGTCTCAGTAGCAAAGTCCTACCCACTAATAGCCTCAAGTAAATAACTTACAATTAATAACTCTATCCCAACCCTAATTGACCACCTAAGCACTCGTCAAGGTCTCATGAACCGTATAGACCCTCATGCATGGATGCACGTTACAACCGGTTTCTATACGGGCTTCTTTAACCGGTAATTCAACATGTTCCTCAAAAAATCCAACCTTTTTTGAATCATGCTCAATTGAGCATGTGGTTTCTTCCACCATTTCCTCCTTAATTTCATCAATGGAAGAACCCAAATTCTCTTATTTTTCAGAAACCCTCCTTCCACTATTCTCGTATCAAACCCGTCTATATATGGGTTTTTTCCTTTGGTTTCTCTACTCTACTGGCTTCTTCAACCTGCAATGTTCCAAAAAAAATCCAACCTTTTCGAATCATGCTCAATTGGGCATGGGGTTTCTTCCACCATTTCCTCAATGGAAAAACTCATATTCCCTAATTTTTTGGAAGCCCCTCCTTCCACCATTGTCGTATCAAATCCGTCTATAGATGGGTTTTTTCCACTGGTCTCTACGGGCTTCAACAACCCGCAATTCAACACGTTCCTCAGAAAATCCAACCTTTTTCGAATCATGCTCATTTGGGCATGGGGTTTCTTCAACTGGCATTTTGACGGGATAGGTTTCCTTAATCCAATCTTCTAAAGATGCTCTCTTTGCATTAAATGGTTTTAACTTAAAACATTTATCAAGGACAAAAGTTTTACGGTAAAAGGTGAATTTTTGCTCAATTTTTTTATGTTTTGTTAAGGCGAAAATTTTTTTCATAAAAATTTTAAATAAAAAAATCTAGTTAAATTAAAATTAAAAAACTATGAATAAAACTGTTTTTGTAATTTTAAAATATTTTTAAAAAGTTTGAAATTTTACAGGAAAATGACTTACAAGATTTTGAAATGTAAGTCATTTTCCGAAAAATAGTTCATTTTCCATAAAACTTTTTACTTACAAAAAAGTTTTACGTACAAACAAATACTTATAATTGGAATTTCTACAAAAAAAAAGAGCATAGTCGAAATCAAGAAAAGGGTCGACAAGGGATTAGAAGGAATCGTGGAATTCGGGAAGAAAATGGTCTTTATTAAAGGGATCAAACCGTGTCATCTCCACACAAATGGAAACAATGCGTTGGTCCTCAGAGATGAAAAAGAGTTGTGGGAAACGAGATTTGATATCGGAGAAGTAGAACTTCATAGTTGCAAAGAGATGGGTAGATTAAGGGGCCGTATGGCATCAATTCTGGCGATTCTCTCATTTTGAAAAATAATTAATTCTTATAAGTTTTGATTTTTATAATCAATTTTGTATTGTGATGAATTTGGTAACTGTCAGTCAAAATCAATTATAATACGTTTGTAATGATGTAATGAAATGATGAATGATGAATGCTTGGTTTATAAGTGAAATATATAAAATGAGATGATATTTGTATCTTTGACATATTTGAAAATGGTGTATGGAGTGATAAATAGAAAAATATATGTTTGATATGAAATCATTAAAATTGGTATCATGTAATGTTTGTTCATGCTTTTTAATGATGTCAGGAGGAGAAATATGTAAATAGAATGATAATTGACCAAGCTCAATGAAATAAATATAAATTGAATGATAATTGTAAAAACGAATTAAATTGATTTAAAATTGAAATTACAAATGACATATTAATTTGGTATCAATTACTTATAATGACTTATTTAAATAATGATATCATAAACTTATGAATGATTTATCTAAACTATATGCAAATGAATTCATATATTAAAATTATTAATGCATATGTTTAGGGGGAGCTACTTCAAAAATTATATTTAATTTATTTACTGAGGGGGAGCTTGTTCTCATTCAATTCCATTATTATGTCATCATCAAAAATGAGGAAATTGTTAACCTATAAGTTTTCAACCTAAGGTAACCTCATTGATTTTAATGATAAAACAATAATGTAATGATATTTGTGTTACTAATGTTTTGATTGAGTTTATGTGAAAATCAGTCTATCAAAAGCATTAGCAAACCATTCATGACAAAAACATGAAAATTACATCATCCATGAAGGAGATTCATCATCAAGTCAAAGCAAGTCATTTGATCATATTAAAGATGTTAAAAATTATTATAAGACATGAAGATGAAGATTAAAGAAGAAGAAGGATGATCATAAAGATGAAATCAAAATCCAATGTCAAAATTGAAGGACAATGAAGACTCTCTTCAATGAAGGTTTTATATTTATAGATTGAGAGTATTTAGGACTTATGTAAAAACTCCTCAAAGTATTGAAAGTTGAATTGCTCAAAACTTAGATTGACCATAAGATCCTTTAGACCTTAATAGGATATCATTCTAAGGACTTAGAACATGATTTCAGATTATAATAACCTTAAAGATAAGATAATTAACCAAGAAAATCATGTTCATCATATAGGTCAATTAAAGAGGAGATTTCAGAGAAAAATCAGTAATCTCGTCGTCGAAATTACAGGGGCACTGGAATTTTGGCGACAAATTTGGCTTCTGAGCCACTATTTTTTTTTTGGCTCTATATCGGCGACAAAATTGTGGAGATCCTCCGATCTCGTCAACGATATCTTACGGGAAACAGAAAATGTCTGTAACGACTAGTTTTAAATGGCTAATTTTACATTCAATGCAACTCCAATGACCATAAAACTTCTTGAGTTATAAAATAGAATGATTTATAATCTAAATCAAAAACTTCTATCAATCCAATCATTCTATCATTCACTCAAAAACTTAGATTTTCAAATCTATTGAGTAAAACCTAGAATCTCAAAAGAGTCCATATTGAGCTATTCAATTCCATTCATTGAGAGACTCTTAGAGAGTTTAAAAGTGATCATCCAGCTCGTGTAAATAAGCAAATAGTGATTGTAAATCGCTTTTTATAAAGTGTAATTGAAATCAAGAATCAATGGATTCTTGTCCTTGAAGCGATGAGCTTTGTAAGGTCTAATCTTCACCCATAAGAAGATCGTGCGATTAGTAAATCGTGGTGAATCCTTGAGCGGGGAAGCTTAAGGCGGGGATATAGCTGGGATTGCTGAACCTCGAGAATAACATCTTGTGTTTTCTTTTCTCTAACTCTTCTCCTCTACTTTCTGTTTTGTATTGTTTGTAGAATTGCTTAGTTTTCTTTCTCTTTTAATTTGTTAAATTGAAATTTCGCTTAAGAGATTAAGAAGAAATTTTGAATTTGCTATAGACCATATTCTCCCCTCTCTAGGGTCCAATCTTTGGGCAATACCATACACATTCAAATCATTCTACATACAAAAATAGCTTAAATAGGGAAAAATAGAAGAAATGGAAAGAAATTTTATCTCCCACACATAAAACGGAGCTCTGGATGGCAAAATAGACATCGTCATTGCGTCCGGGACGTTAAAGAACCTTAGGGTAGACCTTCTCTCTCTACCCTATACTTTCTCTCTCTACCCTCTCTCTAATCTCTATCTACATGTAAATCGAGGCTCTAGGTGGTGATACGGACATCGCCAATGCGTCCAGAACATCGAATAACCCCAAGGTAGACCTTCTCTTCTTTCTCTCTCTACTTTTTCTCTCTAACTTTCTCTCTCTAAAATCCCATGCATTGGAGTTCTCTGGAATTCCGAAAGAGCACAGAGCACAAATGGGGGGAAAATCCCCTCCTTATATAGGCATTGTAAGTGATGAGGTGACTACGCCATGTCATGTGGCAGTTGACTTCTTTGATCGATTTGACCGATTTTCCCATTTTTTAATGCATACGGCCTCCATAACACCACGAAACAACGTGCGATGGTGACGAAACAACAGATGACCGAACGAGGGGTAGTCCAACACCCACTGTTCGAATTTCAAGAAAAAATATTGAGTTTTGACTGGAAACACTAAGTCTGGAAGAAATTGCAAAACCCATAAATTTCATGGTTTTGGATACTAAACACACCGCGGTTTCGCAATTTGAGTTGCAATAAAGCCAAGACGACAGACAGTCGTCCAGCCGGCCGACCAACATGCAGTGTGCAAGTTTCGAAGATTTCTATTGGGACAATCGGTAAATATTGCGTACCGACTGAATTTCAAAACCCGCGGTTTTCCTGGTTTTTTTATGTATAGGCCCTCGCGGTTTCGCGAATCAATGCATGATAGATCTGGCATGACAAGTAATCGCCCAGATAGCCGACCGACATGTTGTCTGTGATTTCCAGAGAAAAATGCTGAATTTTACAAGTGACAACACAATCTTGAACAAAAACCCAATTCCCACAAATTTATCAGACACTTATCTAGTGATAATTAATTTTAGTAAAATTCATCTCAATTAAGGATCAATAAACCCCCAAAAATTATTATATTAAAATTGTGGGTCGTTACACTTTGGTTGCTGCGTGCCAATATTTAATAAAGTAAGATTAGGATTGCAATGTTGGTCATATTTATGGAGAATCCAACTTTAGTGCTTGCCAATTTTATTGGGTCCCATGGGTTGGGTTTGAGGGTGCATGATTCCCCTCCTATTGGGTTGATTTCTTCACTTTTTCTTATGTTTATGGGGATGCTAGGCCTAGGAATGTCCTAGTTTACAACCCGCCCCTTTTGTGAGTAGACCATACAATTTTGATCTGGAAAGGACCAGCCCAAATCCGATCTCCTACAAAAAAATCCGACTCACCCACTTAATCATAAATATTAAAGTCCCCTTCGTACTATATTTATAAACACCTAACATTTGTAAAGTACTCCATAAAAAAAAAAAGTAATTTCTCTCACAATCTCAAATGTGAAGAGACTTGAGATCCTCTCAAGTTATTAGCAGTCTCTTTTTACAGCCCCAAGATGACATATGTCCTTTTTTTCATTAACGTTGATACTCACAATAATAACATAGCAAGAATAGATGTCATGTCCACAGTTATAAGCGATTTATCTGAGACCGGTTACAACCTGAGAGAATCCTAAGTCATTTGAAAATTGGCATTCAAGAATAGGGATGAAAGGGCCATAAAAGCATGAGTACCTACACACAGAACATTGAGTAAATGGGGAACTATGAGCAGCTGTAATCTAATGGGACTCTCTAAATTTCTTCCTAGAAGAGGGAAATTCCCAAAATGAATGCAAAAGCTTTGCTTTTTGCTTTTTCACATGTATAGCATTCATTGCTTAGTGGAAGGAGACTCTCTAACATAAGCATGTGAGCAATCTGACCGACACCCGCCTAACCATAACCATATTCATGAGCCTCGGTCTCTCTAGAATTTCTCTTTCTCTTTTGGTATGTCGTATGTTAAGAAATTACACAGGATTTTTAGCAAGACCCCTTTTTCGAAAAAATAGGAAAATCAGTTTATTTTTTCAGCTTTCATGTGTGTAAATCATTCAAGCGAGTGAGAGAGCTTGTGAGAAAGTCCAAAATACCCTTGAGAATACTTGATATTCTCTAACCCTTTCAAACGAATACACTCCATAGCTATTCAAAGTCTAAAGAAGAAGAAGAAGAGGAGAAGGATGAGTCTCCTCACTCGAAAATGATTAACTCATTCCAACTTAGATTCGATCTTTCCACATACCATCTTGTGTTCTGGTCTGATTTTCGAGCTTGGATACGGGTTGGGAAAGACCCAACCACATATGTGACAAATGTGAACTTTTATGGTTCTCATGTCTTGCAAAACAAGAAACCCATTAAAAATCTTATATACTGAAAAAGAAGAACATGAAGAACTGAAAGAACCCCAACAAAAAGTAGATTCAAAATCAAGAAAAATAGGCAAAATCCATGAAGAAAATCAAATAAGGTGGATGAGTCTTACTATGATCTCGACTATCAAGAAATCTCGCCAAAAAAAAACATAAAACGAAAAAAAAACAAATATCGAAAAAAAAAATGCTAAATCAAGATTTTTTTTACTAAATCGAATTTTTTTTTCTCTAAATCGAAATTTTTTTACTAAATCGAAATTTTTTTTACTAAATCAAATTTTTTTTACTAAATCAAAATTTTTTTTTCTCTAAATTGAATTTTTTTTTTTTACTAAATTGAATTTTTTTTTACTAAATCGAAAATAATTTTCTCTAATCAAATTTTTTTTTACCGAATCTACTTTTTGTTGGGATTCTTTCAATTCTTCATGTTCTTCTTTTTCTGTATATAAGATTTTTAATGGGTTTCTTGTTTTGCAGGACATGAGAACCATGGAATTCACCTTTGTCACATGTGTGGTTGGGCCTTTCCCAACCTGTATCCAAGCTCGAAAATCAGACTAGCACACAAGAGGGTATGTGGAAAGATCGAATCTGAGTGAGAATGAGTTAATCATTTTCAAGTGAGGAGGCTCCTCCTCCTCTTCTTTAAACTCTGAATAGCTGTGGAGTGTATTCGTTCGAAAGGGTTAGAGAATGTCAAGTGTTCTCAGGAGTATTTTGGACTTTCTCACGAGCTCTCTCACACGCTTGAGTGATTCACACGCATGAAAGCTGAAAAAAAAAATAACTCTTTTAAAAGTAAGCTGGTTTTCATACTTTTTCAAAAAAGGGTCTTAAAAGGGTAAAAAACCCAAATGACACACCCCAACAATTATTTTAGATAGACTTAAATGAACAACCATATATATATATATGTCCTTTGTATTTTTCATTTATAGAGGTGGAGGATAACATACACATGATATGGATGGTGTCTTTCTACTGCCCATATTGTTCAAAAGTCAACTACTAGAACTAGTAATTCTTTCGATATTCAAGATGGGGTTGTTTGACTTGGACTTTTTTTAAAATAAAAGTAAGACCGTTTGTTTTGAGTATTTCGAGTTCAATGATCAATCTCTATCATGGAATGAAGAGAAATAAAAAAATAAAGTTTTTTTTCTCCATTTTTGTAATTTATTGTGGATTCAAGTTCAACGGTATAACTTACAAAAATTGGCTTGTCAAGTACTCTCCCCAGTAGGTGCCAACTTTTTTTTTTTGGTAAAACAGTAGGTGCCAACTAGTTAGTTTAATTGGTAAAGTCCCTTAATTTAGTACTAGAGACCTGGATCAAATCTCACCTACATTAGGGTAGGGGAGGTTATGGGAGAGGGAGGCTTACCCCCTCATTGTGTAGCCCATAGGTCCATGTGGCCTTCAATGAACCAAAAAAAAGGTACTCTCCTCATAAATAGATTTCAAAGGAAAATGCCAAACTTACTAAATGACTGTCCTCATTGGTTAAGATTCACTCACCCCTAAGGTTAAGCAATCCAAAATTGGTTTTTACAAGGAAAAAAACAAAAATCTTAACTTTAATTTTGTTAAGCTTAGCCCGGATTAAAATTAAAAGAGTGTTAAAAGAGACATGGGGACACGACGGTCAGATGCATAGTTGACTGTGTGGTCTGCTAATCACTACTCTCTATAAACTATCAATGTGGATGCAATACTTGTATTGCTTTTTTTCTTTAAGGAAAGTTGGGGTTAGATAGACCCTGACTAGATATATCAAAGAAAAACCCCGAAAGGTAATTATAATCTCAAATACAGTTTTCGAGATTTGTCATCGCTCAAAATAAAAAGAAACCCTGGTGGGATGCCAGAAAGGGAAAAATGCATTGATGTACTTGGCCTACAGGAGGACACCAAGAACAATACTTATCCACCGAGGTTTGAAAAACAGATACCTTTCTTTCGCGTTTAAAAATTCTAATAATCTTTTCTAGCTAGAGGTAATAAATTGAAGCATTTATGAGAGAATATAGATGAGTATTGCAATATGGTGAATGAGATATATTGCATCATCCAAATGTATCTCATCGTAATATTAGATTAACATTAATCAATGCTCACTTTTTTAACTTGTTGCACCATACATTTTCCTTATGTGACTCCTTGAACAGGTTAAAGAAATTTTTTTTTAAGAGGGATGCTAATTCCAATAACAAAATTAATTACTTTAAAAAAAAAAATTTATAACCATTAGTGCATTGCTAGCTATTCCTTCAAAAGGTTTTAAAAAACAAAATTTTAGAGGATAAATTAAATGTTTGTTTTATATTGATTATCATGATAACAAGAAAAAAAGCAATAATTCTCTCATCGGCACGATGAGCGAACTATTGCTCCTTGCCCTCTCAAAGCTCTATCCTTGAATTATGGTTCAAAAGTATTAACCCGTGGTTTAAAAAAAGTAATTTGTTAAGCTTAGATGCTTTAATCTTAAGGACTAGTGATTTTCAATCTTAATTAAAGGGAAGTTAAATAGGGACATGTGACGAGAAAACAGGGGTTCGGACACCTTCCTTTACTCCACTAGCCAGGAGGTGATCATTGTTTTCTTCAGAAAAACAATAGTGACACTTTTTACCTTGAGGGCTTGGAAACTTGAAAGTTTTTAGCTAAATTTTTTTTCTTTAATTAACAAAAGGAAACATTATTTTTTCCTTTCAACCGTGTCCAGAGATGAACGGTCGTGACAACAACTGTCAAACCATTTCCTTATTATAATAGGGTAGCAACTACGTTTTGCAACCACTCGTGAAAATATCTTACTTAATGCGTCCTTCACTCGTTTGGGGCTAGCCTAGGAATACTTTGAAAATTACCGTATCGCCGTCCCCGTGCTTCCTAGGGGCTAACAGTTATCTTCGCGAATTGGTTTACATTACACCCTCGAGGAGTGCCAGCGGGACACACAATTAATGTGAATGTCATTAAAACAAAAAAAATATTCTAAATGTTTGAAAAAATATCTTTCTGCAGCAGCATTTTTGGTACCAAAGATACTCTAATAATTTTTTTTTTCAAATATAAAAAAAAATTACGAAATGATGATTCTTTTTATTTTTTCAAGCTAAAAATCCCGCAAATTGCAAATGTTGGAGCAGAATACCTTTTTATATTTAGTATTAATTTATTTTCATGCATCGCTTCTCTCTCAGAAAATTAAAAAAAAAATCAATAATTTCAATAAAACCATGAAATTAGTAATATATATGTACAAGAGGGGAATCGAACTTGGCATTAACAGGACAAATTAGTAGGGAAGGAAGTTACAAAAACAAAAGAAAAAGAATGGAATCGGAACACATCTCCTATACTTATCGGTAAGATTTAAGAATAGATCCACAGAATGTACACATTATAGCTCTCCAAGATCTCCAGTAGAACGGAACGTAACAGAATCTCGTAGCGGTTTTCATATCGGCGACGCTGGCCCCACCACCGCACCTGGAGCATATCCCCGCCGCCGGTTTGCTGCTCCTCACCTTCCGCTTCTGATCAACTAGAAAACAGAAGAAAACCATAGCGTTTCGGTGTCGTATCGGTCTTCTGTGTTTTTGTCGAAACGTTTCGGGCTCCAGCTTTTGTAGTTGCAGGCTAGTTAAGAAGAGTGGTTGCGTTGTAGTTATATCATGGGGAGGGGGTTAAAGATCGAGCGGTTTGTATTGTCATCTTGTTCGTAAACTGTAGGATGATTGACACGTGGAAGATTATTGGTTAGGAAGTAGCTCGATATCTTTTCATGTTTATTACGCGGGAAATCTGTTTCAGGTCTCATGAAGACCGTGTGGCTGCCTGCCACGTGGTAATACAGTTGGATAAATAACCATGGCTTATTTATTGGAAATCTCATCCACAATGGTTACATGATTAAGAGCGATTTATGGACGAGGATGCTTCTTCTTTTTTGGTTTTTTTGTTCCAGATATCATTTACCTACGGCTAGTGGTAAGTAGTTAGCAGGGGCGGAGTCCTAGGGGCACGTGCCCATCCTAAACTTTTGACCTTCCTAAGCTTTTGATAAAAAAAGATTTTGTATGTATTGCATACGGCATAGCATGGGTATGAAGGTGGATGGAGATCCAATCACAGCCAATTTAGCAATTGAACTTGGGGAGAGTTCAATCGCACCCACATGCCAACACCAACACATGTCCCTTTTAACCCTTATTAATTATGGTTAAGATTTACTAACCTTTGAAGTTCAATAATATAAATTTAGTTTTTAAGAAATATTAACCTTAAGGGTTAAAAATTCTTAACTAGAGTTTAATATTATTTTTTGAAGTTAAGGTTATATTATTGAACCCCAAGGGCTAGCTAGTAAATTTTAATCACAATTAATAAGGGTTAAAATGGACACATGTTGGTCTGTGGGTGTGATTGAACCCTCCCTGAGTTCAATCGTGATTGTTTGTGATTCGATCTCAGGTGGGCGCTCCCCAGCTTTTGAATATTTTTTTTAAAATATAATTTATTAAGGATTTATTTTAAAAACCTCTACTGTTATAACCGGACTCCTTGGAATCGATTACAACCCACATGTAACATATGTCCCTTTTAATACTTCTTGATTGTGATTAAGATTCACTAACCCTTATGGTTCAACCACTTGACCATGGTTTTTAGAAGAAAAAAAATTAACTTTAAATGTTAAAGTTGTTAACTAGCATTAAAAGACTTTTGTGTTGTAATCAAACTCCAAGGAGTTTGGTTATAACCTTGAAGGATTAGTTAAGGAAACTGTCCCATTGAATTTTCAAAAAAAATATCTTCTAAAAATTTTGTGTAAATATTTAATAGGGGACATAACCATAGGACAAGAGGACAACTGCTCCCATAAACAAGGAGAAACAATACATGTAGGATATGTACAAAATATATGGATGAAATGACCCACAAACTTAGTCATCAAGAAAATAATTTCGGGGGCTCCGTCCCCTAACCCCCGGTCCCTTGAACCAAATATGCTCCCCCGCAGTAAATTCCTGGCTCTACCCCTAGTGGTTAGCTTGAGGATTGGAGCACTTGCAACTCATCGCTCGGGGGATTAGTTCCCAAGACTAGGGCTGTCGACGGAGTTGATTATTATCCAGATCCGATCCGTATCCAAATCTGTTTAGTCTGGTAATTATCCGGATAAATATCTAGCAGATTGGATTTGAATACCTAAATAACATATCCAATTATCTGGATAAATATCTAGCGGATCAGATTTGAATGCCTAAAGAACATATCCGATTATAATCAGAGCGGATACGGATAGTCCACTATCCGCTCCGCTTAAATATCCGATCGAATAAGAATATGCTGTGTATAATATATGCTATCTCCGCCCTTTATATATTTATAAACCTTTAACAAAATTTAAGGTAATATAGTAATACCTCCACCTAAATGAGGATAGAATCGTCGTAATTATACAGTACAATATAAATATACTAAAAGCCCTAATTCCTAACTCATCGTAACCTTGTTATGTTCTTCCTCTCTTTAGCCATTAGAACTTATGAACCCTCTCTCCTCTCGCTCGACTGCTCCTCTCGTCTCCTCTCCACCGATCTGCCATGGATTGCCCCATCAACAACAACGAGTTTTTGTTTTGCTCTCCTCGCATCCCTCTCTCTAAAACTCTAATTTTGTGATTTCATTCGAAGAAGAGGGATATTGGCAGGGTCGAGTGCTCCGTGAGGTTTATCATCCTGCAGGAGAGAGGTAAATACGGAGGACCTTGCCAAGCCAGAGAACCCTTATAAGAAGAAGTTGAAGTCATATAACAACTATGGAGGATTATCATGGAGCCACAAATCATACCCTCCAAAACCTTACTCGAGGATAATCTAGAAGGCTTCAAGAGCCATGTTTCTCGGCGTCCCAATTTAAGCCATAATTTTTTGTTTCTTTTATGATTTTCTCATTATCAATGATATTTCCGGGTTCAGTTCCAGTCAGGGTTTTTGTTTTGCAGAATTTGATTTTTTACTTTTTTATATTTTTTAATACATGTAATTTGCATACTATTGGTTTAAACGGATTTCGGATAATTCAAATATCCGAATTCGATTATAATAATCAGACGGATTCAGATATTTATCTGAATTCGACTATTTAAATGAATTTGAATTTGGTATCTTTAATTTAGTATTCGTTGGATATTGGAGCGGATATGGATAATAGTATTTTTTCTATCAAATCGAATCAGATATGGATATAGTACTATCCGCTTCAAATCTACTCCGTTAACAGCCCTACCCGAGAGCTCTCACTTGAGAGAGGCCACAATACTCCACCATTAGAGCAAGAGGTGGGGTGTATGGATGACGATGCTAGCTCCTTTCTTTTTAAAGCCATTCTTTTAGACTTAGGATATTCTCCAATTGGTGCAAGGGAGGAGACCGCCAACATCCAATGGGAAGACGCTACACACAGGGGCGGAGCCACAAAATTTTCTTTAGGGGGCCGTACGTAGTACTGTATTAAGAAAAGTTAAAAAAAAAATTGTAGAAAATGATTAGATGTGCATAATATATAATGGGACCTGGGGCGTAGCCCCTGAAAAATTTAGTAAGAGATCCATCATGCTCATAAAATTTGTTAATGTAGCATTCCAATAAAGGTCTAGTACACAAGAAAAACAAGGATACTTCCTAAAAATTTGATTAAAATCCTACTTACTTGCACTTAGGGTTCCGACTAGGTAACGAGATATAGTAAAATTTAACTAAGCCTAACCATGGTTAATCCAACCAACCTTAGTTTTTTTTGAAATATTAAATTTAATTTAACTAAGCTTAACCATAGTTTAAAATGATGTTAAAAAGGGCAGACATTTGGCTACATAGCTGAATGCACAGTCCGCTAATCATTGCTAAAAAACTAAAGAGTAAATCATTAAAATTGGAAGAATTGAACTCTATAAAATTATAATATACCCTTTTAAAAGGGATTGATTAAGATATTCAAAAGGACACAAGGGTCAACACATAAATATTATTTAATTAGATTATAAAATTCAAAAACTTGGGGCTAATATGTATAAAGCTAAGTTTAATTGTTTATCACAGATGGAACCAAGAGTTATTATTCTATCATAAACTCAATGCAAGTAATCATAAGTGATTAAATCGGTTCCAAACACTTATTATATAATCAATTATGAATGCAAAACCAAACGATGTGTTAAAAAATAATCGGTTCTAGCATTGTCTCGTCCCTTCATACATGTATATGAAGGTGTTCTACAGCCATTACAACTCTATTATCCTCTTAATCTCAAATGGAACAGAAAGAAGTCATCTAAAAATCCAAAATCCTCTATCTTAGCAAGTCGGAGCTCGCTTTTGGGAGCTCGGCAACTCCTCATTTCTCTTGATTCCTGTCAAATCTGTAACAACCCAAAAATTTTAATAAAATTTTGAGGTCATTGGTCTTTAATTAGGGTAATTTTACTGGGATTAATTAACCCTAGACAGGTGTTGATAGATTAGTGCGATTTAATTATGTGTCATTGTTGGATGTTAACCGGTAAAATCTAGTGTTTTTCTCCAGAATTCTCACACTGCGTGTCGGCCTACTACCTGAGCGACTGTCTGTCGCGTCGATCCCATCGCATGTCGACCAGCGAAACCGCGACGCATTTTGAACCCAAAATACAGGAGATCCGCGGGATTTATAAAAATAGTCAAAGGATTAAAAACCCTGCCACAATCCATGTGACGACCATACCCCGTCACATGGCATCGCCACCTCACCACTCTCCCCTCTATATAAAGACCACCCCCACCCTCATTCTCTCATTCTTCTTCTTCTCCAAGAGAGACACCTCCCCTCCTCTCACGGTTAGAGAGAGAGAGAGAGCGATTAGAGAGAGAGAGATAAAGTGAGAATTAAGAATAAAAAGACTTACCTTGGAGGCATCCCTCACTCACCTCATGCTCCCAGACCTCAACAAAAAGCCTTAAAGAGGATAAAAATTATGTGCTCACTTCCAACCATCTCAAAGGCTTTCAATTGGAGAAACATAAAGTGAGAATTAAGAATAAACCTACGACCTTGCAAAGGTGTAGGAAATTGCTCTTCTCTGACTCAGATGGGCGTGTGCTCAAGGCCAAGGCCCAACACCTTCAGCCTTATGTTGAGGCCATTAATTTGCTTGATTTCGTCTGCCTAGACGGTTGATTATTTTAAGGTCGTCTGGCTGAAAACGAAAAACTTAGCGCTTGTTGGGAGGCAACCCAATCTCATAGGTCTAGTCTAGGATCTTTCTTTCTTTCGTTTCGTTAATTCAAGTTTGGCATGGTACATCACCATCATTATTTAAAAAAAAAAAAAAAAGAATATCCCACTGTTGTTCTTGCTTGATGCTTTTTGTACTTCATTGATATATATTGACTGATTTAGCATCTATCTTGTGTATGAGTATTTCTTGTTTTGTACCAACCCTACTAGGTAATGTTTGTGCGAAAGTTTTTGAGGTGGTTTTTATACATTCTCGATCTATTTTCACCCCCCCCCCCCTTCGCCTTTCATACTTATAGATTGCATATCACCAATCAGGTATTATTGTGTTAATCCCTTTTGTACTTGAATTCTATTTTTTTTTACATTGAGGACAATGTAATCTTTAAGTTTGGGATTGAGAAATAATATTCATTCTTTCTATTATTTTTTTGAGTGATTGTGCAACCATACAATAGGGTACGACATGCAAAAATTAAAATTTGTAAGAGTGAACTGTTTCGAATTTGAAAAATTGTGATGCATATAGAATAATCCAAGTCTTATTAATAAGTTTAAATTTGAGAACACATGATCCCAAATAGACACAAATTTAACCATTGACTGAACTACTCAAGCTGAAAATAATTATGAAAGTCATAAATACACTTTGATTATATACACGAGCAATCTAACATATTGTCTAGTGGGGTTTGAAACTAAACTAATTAACCAGTGCTTTTGTTAATAGAAAAGAGATTGGATGACTTAGAAAATTTAACACCACCATTGGCTAAACTGAAAAAAAAAACTATGACAGAAAAATGGGTTACCTGACCAGGTTTTGCACTTAGTAACCGGACCTCTTGCCTCACTAAGCAGAGAGAGTTCGCGTCAAACTATGTGAGCTTTGGAATTGATAAAATAACCAAGTGTGACTAGTTTAAGTTCGAAGCTCATTTGACTCGAGTTAATAAACCCTTATAAGTGTCTTGACACCTGGTGCCCTAAAGCCTTCTGGTTTGTGAGTCACCGGTCAAACACTCGCTACACGGGTTATTTAGAATGTTTAATGGACTTAGATTCTGCACAGTCACACTTATACAAAAAGAAAAGATGAAAAGTGAGTGAAAACCTTGGGTTGTTTGTTTAAATTTATGGAAAGTTCAATAACAAGTGGGTCGACAGAATAATAGTTGAAAAGTTAGGTTGAGATCACATATTCAATTGTTAATTGACATTACACGTCAAAGAAAACTATGACCAATCTTTAAAATAAGCTGAATTATTCAAAATTGTGTGAGATTGTATGAAATTGAGAATGTGGAGAGTCGAGAATTTAAACTTGTTAATAATTTATGGATTATCTTGTATGTGCTGTGATTTTAAAATTTTGAAATATGTATCAATCACTATTTTGAAACTTGTTTGTTTTACTTGAGTATATTGCACAATTACAGGGTAGTACAGATATTTATGAGTGTCATCACTGTAAACCTTCATGAGACTTCACTTGTCCACTAGGGTCACCTAGAGGTTTAAATTGTTTATTGCATATGCAAAATGCAACTGGAGATCCCACAAAAGGAGATATAGATATAGTTTAGTTTAGTTTAATTTAATTTAGTTTTTATTTTATTTACATTGCTCGAGGATCAGCAATGTGTAAGTTTGGGGTTATGATCAGTGTTAATTGTTACACATTTAAGCAGTTCAAACTAAACTTGTTAGTTCCTTAGAGGTATATTTTAAACTATTTTACAGTACTTGGTTGTTTTTATCATTTCCAGGTTCATGTGAGGAAAAAAAGATAAAATAGAAGATTAGATGCTTCAAAGACTTGTAAGAATCTCATAAAAGAGAATAACAAAAGAAATAAGAATAAAAGAGAGAAAAATTGCATAAATCTACCTTTGACGGATCGATTGGCCAAAACCATTTTCTATCAATAAAGGGGTATTTTGGTCATTTTACTTCATCCAAAACTTATGAAACTTTTAGGGAAGATCCTAGATGACCTAAAGTAGATATATTTCAAATTTAAGGTCAATCCGATAAGAATTAAGCTCTCTAGAATTATTCAAAGTTTAGTGGCAAAACTGTAAATAGGGTGAAAGTATTGCATGAATAGTGTTGTGTGAATAGTGTTTTTAACAATTCTAAACATTTTCTAACTCTATTATTGCCTATATAATTAAGGGTTTGATCCTCATTCAAATTTAGAAGAGTCTAGAGAAGAGTTTGAACTCAATTAGGATTCCTAGATCCTTTATTTGCAAGGACTCTCTCTCTCTATAAATAGGAGAGTCATTTACCATAAGAAAACAGTGGAGAATTTTGGATTGGAAGAAAGAAGAAACTCTAGAGATCAGTGAAGCAAAAAAAATGAGTTCTTCGTGTTTATTTATGAATACGGCATGCTCCTCCCTCGCAATGAACTAACTCTCTATTTAAGGGTTTCGATGAAACCCTAGCCAAGTAGTTGTATCGTTCTTTTGTTTTTATTTAGATTTCTCAATCGTAAGACATTGATTGCATAATGAGAGAGTTATTTTATCAACCATATTTATTTATTATATTTAATTTCAATGAAATTTCTATCATTGTCTTAGGTGTTAGAAAATTAAAATTGAACTCGCTTGTGTTAATTTTCAGCGTATAAGTTTTATTAAATGATTTTAATGGTTTAAGAGATTAGATCCTAAGATATTTTATACTAAGGGAAGACGAGTTATTTTACTAACCTAGTTTAATGTGTATGACTCGTGTCAACCGAAAATAAGATATGCTTAGGATTTAATCTCTTGTATTTTTCTTGATCAGTTGAGAGGGGACTTGTCATCACTCTCACTATAATGTTTGCAAGTTGAGAGATCTGAATAGATTCATAGTAAGATCAGTTATGAAGCTAGTGGTGGATTCAAATGTCCTAGATCTTCTCTCCGAATGATTTCAAAAACCCAGTAGTTGATAATTTTATTAGAATCCATTAGTTTAAATATTGTTTTAGTTTAATCCATTTAAAATCAACATTTCTCATCCATTAATTTAGAATTAATCTCGATAAAAGGCAACAAAACCAGTGCAATCCTTAGAGGTTCGACAGCCTTACTAGTAACTATTTTACAAAATTATTACAATAAGGTATAATTAAATTGCGAAACGATTAGACTACCATGATGAATTTTTTATGGCTCTTGATTAATAATCTAGGGTATAATCTAATCGAGGATTTATAACTTTTTCACTCACATCGATAACGTACGCACAAACATGAAATAAATCACTACCACAATTAAGTAAGTATTACACAATTATGATTGCATGAATGAGTTTTGCAAACCCGAGTACCAACAATTTAAGATCAATGCATGAATGCCAAGTAAGTGAATCAAAAGTAAGTCTGCGTGCATCATAAGCCTGCGCGCATAGGAGAACGTGTTAAGTAAGCAGTAACTCGATAAAGAATGTATAATTAGTCTCTTCATATATATGATGAAGAGTTATTTTAAGTTATTGCACAATACATGTAAGTTGATGTATGTAAGTTATTGTCACTCACGGAAAAAGTAAGAAAAGAACAGTTAGCACAAGTAAGATTAGCCAAGAAAAGATATTTTTGCACTTTGATTTATGTATGTAGCTCGGATTGATGTATGCACGACTATTATGTTTAACCATGATAATTAGTTGTATTTAATGTTATGTCATTGTTAGTTAGGAGTTCATATTCGCTGAGCGTTTTCTTTGCTCAACCGAACTATTATTGTCGGTAAGTTTAGGATTCGATATTTGCGCTGCTGAACCTTCGATCAAAGAAGAATACATCGAAGAACCTAATGGTGATCATCCTGAAAAGGAGAGAGATTTAGATCGATGGCCCTATTACTGATTTCAGCTAGTTAGACTTTTAATTTCATGTTAAAGGGATTTGTAATTCAGATTTTATTGTTGATGATGTTTAGGTTAAATTGATCATTTGAGGATCATCATGGGTTCTCCGGATTATAGTTATTTCAGTTTTAAATTACGAATATTGGAAGTTGATGATTCTATTATTGTTAGTAAGGAAAGAAATTTTCAGGTTCATATTTTAGTATGTCTTATATGCTTCTAACAGGACAATATGTTGCAAGTTAAGTTAGTCACATGCCAAGGTCTCATTTAAGCTTAATGGGATTTTGGGGCGTGACACTTGTGCACACATATCTCGACCCATACTCACCTATCAATAGCAACAATCAACTCATATGAAAATATTTTAGAAGTATGGTGGAGAGATAGGATTTTCTTCTCTCTACGATCGACAAAGGGATGAAGAGTAGGGATTTATTTAAAGGAGAAGAATGAGTGGAAATGAAGAGGCACTTGAGAAAACAAATTTCTTTATTTTGGGAGGGAACGGATTGAGGGAAGAATCGTGAGGGTTGAGAGCTAGACTTTGTTTGGAGGAGACGAATGGGGAAGCTCCTTGCGGATTGTGGTTGAAATAGGGTTGAAGAGAAAAAAAAATTGGCTTGATAGAGAGACGTGAGGTGGGATGAGAGAGAAAGACGTCCCACCACCACCAGTAAATGATCGCCATGTGTCATTTATGGTAGATAGAGAGGCGTGAGTTATAGAAGTTAAGAATCACTAGAATTAGGAGATGAGAGATTCGTGAGAGAAAAAATGAATTTGGGAAGAGGTGACGGTGGGAGAGTTAACACATGTCTTTTAAGGCGTGTAAGTGCTAGCAAATCCCCAGGCCGCAAATGAAAAGTCCTTGGCAGTATCCCCAAGGTGTGTAAGTCTTGACAAATCCTCAAACCGCAATTGGAAAGTCCTTGGTTGTATCCCCAAGGAGTGTAAGTCTTGGCAGATCCTCAGGCCATGAATATAAAATCCTAGGCTTTTTCCCAAAGGCGTGTGAGTCCTGCCATCCCTAGGTCATGAATGGAAGTCCTTGGCAATATCCCCAAGGCAATTTATTTAAGTCCAGATTGATATTCAGAATGGAAAGTCCATGGGGCAATATCCCCAAGGCGATATATGAAAAGTCCTTAGTAGCATCCCCAAGGCGATATACAGAAATATCTTTGGTAAATCTCTTAAGTTGGTTAAGATGTTGAATTACATATATTTCTATACTATGGAAAATACCACCTTGAGAGTGTCACCTAAAGCAAACAAGGTTTTCTTATTCGAAATTAAATCATATTTGATGGATAAACTTTTGCAAGGTGTATGACTGCTTTGAGAGAGTTGTATTAGTATTGCTATTATACTATTATTATTAGCCAGGGGATGATTTAGGTTATTGTGGTTTGGTGGGTTAAGTGAGAATTTATAAGTAGTTAGATTGCCTTGAAGTCCTGACTACTAACCTGAAGAACACTCTCACTAAGGCGTGAGGTTATGATAACTTAGTTATAATTAGCGTGACAGATTCTTACTGGTTGTGAGCTCTAACTAACTTTGCTGAGCTGACAGATCTCATGATTTATTATAAATATGGGTGAGCTTTCGTCCTTTAAGACAAGAAGGACAAAGGGAGAAATACTTGGAGAAATTGAGGATCTGAAATTACCCAACCCACTCTCAGCCCAGTAGTTTGTCATTGTCAATGGTTTGTTCTTATGTTCTCCTTCCTCTCCTCTCAATCACATATCTAATTCTCCTCAATCTTCTCATCTTTCTTCTCACTTCTTAGTGAGGTGAAAAACTACTTAGTAGGCCCAATTTAGTAAAAGTAGGCTAGATCAACGATAAAAAGTCATCTGAAACTCATTCATCAACAACTACTATTAAATTTTAATGTGTTTAATAATTAGGGAAATGCTTTTGAGATTGCAAGAGGGCCAAGACCGTGCACAGATGCACGGGATTTCAGGTGGGGCCCACCATGTGAATGAGGACCCCACCTGAAATCCCTTGCATTCGTGCAAGGTCTCGGTGGTCTCGGCCCTTTCACGGTCTCAGTGGCAAAGTCCTAATAATTAATACAAAGATAAAAAAAATAGGACTTTGCTACTGAGACCCTCTTAGGGCCGAGACCATGCTCTAAGAGAGCAGAATTCCAGGTGAGGCCCATTTCACATGGTGGGCTCCACCTGAAATCCTGCTCTCTTAGAGCATGGTCTCGGCTCTAAGAGGGTCTCCGAAACTTTACCCTAAAAAATATCTCGATAAAGGTTAACAATTCATACACGGAGTCAACATGAACAAAACCCATAAACATTTTTTTTTTTAAATCCTTGTTTTAATAAAAAAAAACGGAGGGGGGCACGTGCCCCCCCTTGCCCCCCACCTGGCTCGTCTCCTGTGGCTCTTTGTATTTAAACTCTTAATCATAGCAGCCTAAAAAGGTGAAGAAGACACATGTCCCGAAAGCAGTGAAAATGAGAAAGTTAAAACTAACATTGTGCAATCCTCACCCACGATTGGTGTGCGTGGCGCACCATAAAATGGGCAGAGATGCACGCAACGTATCCTAGTGCGGTAGTGGCCCTTTCAACTCTCATCTCTATGCTTTTTATCCCTCCACTTCCAACCCCACTACTTAAACAGCCCTTCACTCTCTTCTCATCTCCTCTCACTCACAAACAACTCAAAACCAGACATGAATTGTATAAGTGGTGTTCTCTTCGTTATTTTGCTCGCCACCGCCTCTCTCTCTGCCGCTGATCGGCCGGATTCCGGCAGAGTTTTAGCGGCCGAGCTAAACACCTCCAAAGGAAAAGGAAAAGGAAAAGGCAATAGCAGCAACAACAACAACAACAACAAGGGTGGTTTCTTTGGCCCAGGAGGCGGCTTTGGAATACCGAGAGTCGGTAGCCATTGGGGTAACGGTATAATAGGCGGTGGTTATGGCGGCGGCTACGGAGGTCCCACTGGGGGTTACTCCTACAGTGGGATCATACGGCCGACGGTGGTGTGTCAGGAGAAGGGCCCTTGTTACAAGAAGGAGCTGACGTGTCCGGCTAAGTGCTTCACTTCTTACAGCCGCTCAGGCGAGAATTACGGTGGCGGTGGTGGTGGTGGTGGTTGCACCATGGACTGCGACAAAAAATGCATTGCTTACTGTTAGAAGTCCACTAGATGGTTGTTTGTCGGGTAGCCTGTAAATTAACCTGCTAGTGGTTTTTCTTCTTAGTATTAGTAGTAGTAGTAGTGGTAATAGACTTAAAACTAAACCATATGCATGGTTGTTTGTCGATAGCTGGCCTGTATATCTGGTAGTAGCAATAGACTAATATGTATGTTTTAGATCACATATGTGTAACTAGCAGAAGACCATTTACAGATGTGAATAAATAAAAAATAGAAATAAATCTTTACACACTCTCTTTATTTCTTTATCATAATCTTCTAAAATTTCTGTAATACACCTATGTATTCTCTCAATGTCATAAAATTCCTCCAAATGATCAACACGGCTCTACAATATTCTCTCTATCCATTTGATCAAAATCTTCTAAAATCTGTTCAATTGATAATACTGTCTTTACATTCTCTTTATATATCTCTAAAATCACTCTTCTTTAATTGATCACTATGTCTCTACATTTTTTTTCTCTATCCCTAAAATCAAAATTATTATTTTTTTTTTTGAAGTGTTATGTCAGCACTTATAAAATTTTAAGAATCGGAGTTTGTTGACAAAGAGGAGTCTTATTTTTTTATATTATAGTATAGAAGTAAGATTGGAGACTCGGGCGAGTGTAATTAGATGTGATTATGTTCTGATTTTTAGGAATGTTTTTCTGTGATTTTAGGAATGTTTTTTTTTATGTTATTTCCTCGATCTACATAGACTTCGGATCTCCTCTGATTGGTGCTGTCGATGAGACCACCTGCACCAATCCATAGGCGCAGCATACTCTATGCAGTTTATAAGCACACAAACCAATGTCTTGTTTGATGTGCAAGGGACAAGTAACAACTTTGGATTGGTTGCTAGGATCTCCTCACATACCAACAGGAGAAGATCTATTGTAATTTACATATAAATGATTTAAGGGTGGTGCTAGGTACCGGTGCACCCAACACACGAGTCCCTCTCTTTTGTGAAAGTTGGATCTCTCGTCTCCCTGGAACCAGAGTTCGAATGGGCAACAACTAGGGATGACAACATGACCCGCCCCGCCCTTATAGGGGCAGTTTTTTTTCAAATAAATAAGGGACGGGATGGGAACGTTATAAAAAATAAAGACCCGACTCGGTTTCGGGGCGGGGGCGATTTTAGTATACCCTGCTCCGGTGCCCCGCCCCGGAACCACTTTAATAAATATATATATATATATATATATATATATATATAAATAAAAGGCAGTAGGGGTGGGGCCGGGGTGAGGATTTTATAAGCGGGGCAGAGCTGGTTTCATCAAATATAATCCCCGGTCGGGGGTGGGGCGAGGTGGGGCGGCTTTATAATTGGGTCGGGGCCGGGGAGGTAGAAAACTGCCCCACCCCATTGTCATTCCTAGCAACAACACTCGCTATTGCGATGTTGTCAGATTGTGCTTCAAAAAAAATGTGGGGCCCACTTATTGTTGATGTGGGGTTTTTCGGATACAGCCGGACAGCAAGTGTTGTTGCCCATCCGAACTCCCCAAAACCATACCCCAATTGGTTGTTGGTGGCGCACTATCATGGGTCACACATGATCACCACCAATTGGTGTAGGGGGCGCACTATCACGAGACACATGATCGGTGTGCCAACTTGCACACAAATATGGACTCGGCGCACCCCCACCAATTGATTACTACTATATCATTTTAAAGATTGTTGACTAGACACCATTAAGCTAATCTCAACTGCTAATATGATGTAACCCTCCTCATATTTATGTTCCTTAAAAAATAAAAATAAAAAACTGTAATATTTTGAAGTTTGAAAATATTAAAAAAATGAAGAAAAAACTCTTATACATTATATAGGAGTTTTAAAAATATATATGGTCATTGATTTAATGAGTTTATGAAAGTAGTTAGCCATGGGATTTATGCTAGCACCACCAGTTGCAAACTTTCAAAGTCTCACTATGGTACATAACTTCCTCCTTGTAGAATTTATGCGCGCATTTAACATGTTGAAGGTAGTAATGCCAAGTACTGTGCCCACAGTAAGAATTTGAAAAAAAAATTGAATTATGCGACTAGGGCGCATGGAATTTTACAGGAAAGTCTTCGTTTTTGCTATTTAATGACACATACTTTCAAAGATACCAAAAAGTTCTTTATAACTATGAGTCAGTTTATAGGTACTAGGTAACGCCAAATATACTCTCAAATCCAAACCATCTATGACTAATAACCAAGGATTAAGATTTGGCTTGGGTTATTTTATATTTTTAATGTCACATCAGCTTTAATCGTGATCCTTTAATAATTGAATTAAAGGATTAGGATTTAGGAGTATGTATCCGTAGACTTAACAATAACCATCATTATAAGAATAATCACTTTTAGTGGCAGAAAATTCTCCTTCGCTAAAACTAGTTTTCCATAACTGAATATTATAGTAACGGAAAATCTAGCCGTCACCAATCTATCGGAAATAGTTGTATTGGTAAAGGTTATAGTGACGGAAAGCTATTTCCGTCGCTAAAGGTGAATTTTAAGCGATGATTATTTTCCATCACTAAAAATAAGAAATCTATTTCTAAAACTGCTTACTAAAAAGAACATTAGCAACATCAGTGACGGAAGTTTTTCCGTCGCTACAAGTTTTTAACTTTTAGAGACAGAAAATTTTTCATCGTTAAAACTGATTTTTTTATTTAAAAAATTGTAAAAACTTTTTTCTGTCGCTAAAACTGATGTTTTTAATTAAAAAATTGTAAAACTTTTATTGAAGGAAAATTTTCCATCGCTAAAACTTTTTTTAAAAAAAATTAAAATAATCTCATTTTAACTTTAACCTCCATTCACATCTATCTGTAATTCCATAAAAATACAATCATGCTACAACATAATGCTACTTTAAGTTAGTTTCTCTGATAGATTGAGGGATGAGAATTGTGAACTCTAATTGCAGCTAAAACATCAAATATAATACATACCCGTAGACTTAACTAGCATTCTTGAAGACTGGGTTACTTAAGGAACCAGTTAGCTACTTATGTGAAAGAGAATTAGTCTAGGTATACTCCTAAATCCTAACCATTTATCAAAGGGATAAGATTACAGCTCACGTGACATTAGAAAAGACAAAATAAGTCAACTCAAATCTTGGCCATTAGTGGTTGGTTATAAATGGTTAGGATTAGGGAGTATATTTGAGAGTACCATAGACCGACTCTGTGAAAGATGGGGTTTGTTTGGGAAACTCTCACCAACTGATGGAACCAAATAGCTACTATGTCACTAATATAGGTTGAGGGGTTTGGTTCCTTTGCCCTTCCCCCTTAGATATGATGATACTACACTTTCTACAGAGAGAGAGTACTGATAATAGTTTAGGAAGAAAATTATGTAGTTAGGAGCTCATAGCAGTGACTGGCGAGTATATAGTGACAAATTGACAAGACCTAATGATAATCTTATGTGCTTTAAGTAGCCGCTAAGGTGTCATAAGGGTAAGTCCAAGCAACCACTCCAAAATGGTCTGTCTTAATGAGGATTGAAGGCCCTTATACACCCTGCAAAGTCCACTTCCCAATCAATGCGAGAACCCGGGATACACCCTCACACACACGGTAACAAAGCCAAATTAGTTTTTTCTGGCTGTGTGTGTTTAGGGAGTGTGTGAGTTACGATATCATTTCAACCAAAATAAAATCTTATGTGCTTTGCTTTTATCCATTATTATTTGTCTAAAAATTATCTAGAAAACAGAAAGTTTATGTTAGTGGACTGTATGCGCATAGCGTGTTGACTAACAGCCATAATCATCAGTTGAACGACTAAACAATACTTGAATTTAGAGATGAAAAGTAGTGAGAAAAGTATATTAATTAGTTTACGTGTCACATTAATTTATGAACAGATCTATTCCGCACTAAGCAATCTTATCAAGGACTAGACCATATAACTTTATAAGAGCATTCCTAGCAGCCTCACCAAATTTCACTCACCAAAATAGCCAAAACCCACAAAAAGTGGTTTTGGTGAGCCACTTTTTTAAAACACTCCCAAGAGCCTCATCATTTTAACCAAAAAAAAAAGAGGAGAGAGACAATATTTTATCATTTGTGTGGGAAAATGAAAAAGGAAGAGAGAGAAAAATATTATTTTATTATTTGTGTGGGACCACAAAAAAGAAAGGGAGAGAGAGAAACCTTATTTTATTATTTGTGTGGGCCCAAGGGTGAGAAGATTTAACTTTGGTGAGTCTACAGTACTCACAAAACTTGTTGAGTACTGTAGACTCACCAAATGGATTTCTTCATTCTGTTGAGGCTGCTGGGAGTCATTTTAACACTTTTTTAGTCTTTTGGCTCACCAAAATAACCAAAAAGTTATTTTGGTGAGGCTGCTAGGAATGCTCTAAGTAGCTAGACAGGAAAATACTAGACTATGCCTTCCAAGTCATTGAGGCTCCATTATTTTGGTGGAACTTTTGAGAGTAACTCACGAATTTCAGAGGTCTCAACTTAATTAGAAGTTTCACGTGGAACTTAAAAAATTAAAAAATTTTTGGAACTTGAAAGTTCCATATTTGTAGAACTTTTAAACTCTATGACATAATATAATTCTAGACGTTAAGTAAAATTAGACATGAAACAATGAAAGTTCAACCAAAAAAACGGAGTCTAAAAGAATACGAAGGCTAGGGCCAAAAAGTATTGGACTTAAGAGTTGGGAACCCTTATCCGCTCTTATTGCAAGTAGCATACTCATTTGAGAGACCAGGGATCAAATCTATCTGCTCTGATCACAAGTAGCTTACTCCTCATTGGAGAAACCAGAGATCAAGTCCCTCTGCAATGAGGCAACAATCTTGTAAGTCCCCTCAAAACTAACCACTGACCCTGACCCAGTAATAGATGTTGCCTACCCTATACACACACAAACACAAAAACTTGAGGTTGAAGTAAACCTGAGGTGTGGAGATGAAAAGGAAAGGAATATGGAAGACTTTTGAGTGAAGAAAATGAAAAAGATGACGAATCAGATAAGATTAGGAATTAAGCGAAAGTAGGCTTGAGAGAATCCTCATAAATAGGAATAGGATGAGAGCTAATTAGAAAGGAGCATGTACAGAATATTTGGGTGCAACAATCTCAAATTGACCAACACTGTAAATATGCGACACTTTCTGCTGCCTACATCGACATACTTCAAACACTATGGGTTGCCTGATCATTGACCACACAATATCGATAATCTGATGTGCCTCTAGATGATCTCTTAACTGTCAGCACTAAAAAGGGGGTCCACTTTGGCTTCTCAATAGCACATTAACAACATGGTGGGGCTCCATTTTTCTCAACCGTTGAAACGATGCGCCAGATGATGATTCCTACAGTGATATAGCTACATAGTATCATTTAACGGCCCCCGTGATAATCATAGGGGTATAAAAAGGAGATCCAGTGGGGAAGAAACAGTGGAGTTGCTCATCTGTTATGACTGTTGGTAAGTCAACAGAATTTTGGTGGGAGCTAACCGTCACCAGGAAAACCCACCAAAAAAAATAACTTACCCATCTGAAATCAGGCCAAAATAGTATGACGACAGAGATTTCTGTAATCAAAATGCTTATTATTCCCTGTAACAGAAGTCAGAAAGTAAAGCCTTATTAAATGGCAACCAATACTCTTGTTTCTCTAATTCAAGTTCATTTACAAGACAAACAATAACCAGATTTCAAATTTTGATCATGGAAGATGCAAACAAGAACAGTGAAAAGGTTGGGGAATCTGAGTCCTCTATGTCACAAATTCTATGCAGAGAAGTCAGATAAGTTACACTCTCATGGAAGTAGTTACCTTATGGATTCCTTCAAAGAAACGATGTCAGACGGTCCTTCAGAGCTTCATGGGTTATGTTGCACCCGGAAGCCTAATGGCTGTGATGGGTCATTCTGGGTCGGGCAAATCCACCATGCTAGATGCACTTGCTGATCAAAACCCTGCACATGCCACTCTTCAGCTCTGTCCTCTTGAATGGCAGAACCTTCCCTTGTAAAATCAGTAAGCTAGTTCCTTCTCAAAGTTTCTGTGTCTGAGCTTTGAATGGATTCTTAGTTCATGGCTGAAGATCACCATTTACGGTTTTGATCACCTTATTACCAGTCATTTCTGATGCTCTTAATTACCTGCAAGCTCAGGCATATGAGGACTCAAGACAATGTTTTAATCAGTACTCTGATAAATGACCTCTAGGATAAATATATGGATACTTTGGGTCTACAGTCTACACTGCCCAATTATCATTTCAAGAGATTTTGCAGAATGAAGAAAAATAAATTTATAGGGTTACAAGGTTATTTACATGGGTATACCGCTGAAATTGCCAACATTTGTTCCCAAGCCATGAATTGGATGGGGATTTCGGGACCCTCCATTTAAGGGATCCTTCCACCAAAACCACCAATGATACACCACAAGCATAAAAAGGTCTTGATCATTTGGAAACAGCATTAAAATCTGAATTGAGATATAGTCCAATTCAGCACACCCACTGCACCAATCCTTCAAGAACCGATCTGCCTGGCCATAATCTTCTGTATCCTTAAAAACCCACACAACAGTGTTCATGGTGACTTCATTAGGGAGTAGTTCTTTGAGTCTCATGTGTCTTAAGCATAAAAGAGCTTCCCTTACCAGAACTGCTTCCCTGTATAGGCCCACAAGCATCCAGAAACTGGTTTGGTTAGGAAGACAATCTCTCAATATCTCAATCCACCATAGCCACAGCATATAGCAGCTGTCCATCCAATATTTGAAAGTCCCTGTGGCACAAAAAAAAAAAGAGAAAGGAAAAGAAAAGAAAAGGACAGTAATCATAAGATTGGGGTAGTTCATCCCATTTCTGGGCTCCTACCCAATGCCTCAAGTACAGCACTGTAGTGAAATACATTGAGCAGGTACTTTTTTGGGATTTCAACCATCATACAAGTCCCTTGTATTAGCACATTTAACAGTACAGATCTATTAGCTTGTGCAATGTTACGAACAAAATCATCACTACAAGAAATCTACTGATTAGAGACGGATTTTTTTCCCAAAGTGACTTCATCCCAGAAAGACTCATATGAGGCAATATTCTAGTGAGATATGAGGTTCACCAATACCTGTAAAAAAACAGAAAGGAAATGCAATGGAGCCCCATGTGCAAGAACGCAAACCGTCCGCCTTGTAGAGGGCTCTGAAACAAAGTTTAATAGAAAAAAATGGGAAAGAGAAATCTTTAGCCCAAGTTGATGGAACAACCTGAAGGAACTCTTAGAAGCCATGTCCAAATTATCCATGAATGCCGGATCTAAGGTAATGGGGTCCTCTATCCCTTTTTGTGATTGAGCTGAAGGTCTATCACTCACTAATCACTATTCACTATACAAGTGACACGGGAATTGTTCAACAACCATATAACCCCAAAATGCTAAAACCTCTTCAACCCAAATTATTGTATTGTGCCTTTTTGAATTTTAAAAAAACTACCACCAAATAAAGCTTCTAATTGAATCAAATAAAAACCAACCAACATAAAGAAGCCACAGCCTCTCCAATACAAATTTACAGCAGGTATGCTTCCAACATGTTTCTACCTAACTCTTCATGTCGTCTAGGTCTTCTTATGATAATACACTAATAAACAACATCAACAACAAAGCAACACTCAAACAAGCTATGGAACTTGTGTGACAAAAGCCCAGTTAAAGCATTTTGATTTCAAAATCCGCTCCTTTCTGATTGAGGAAACATCTAACCTCCATCCGTCATAATGTCAGTGTCATGCTTTGTTCCGGTAGTATCATGTCACAGTGCAGCCCTCATGGCTCCTCTTGCGGCATCACTCTTCATCTCGGCAGCTTTGCCACTACCTCGGAAATACATGTATACTTGCTGCACACCGGGAGCAAGGACAAAGATACAGTGTAGTAGAAAGAAACCATATTGTATGTGTGTGTGCAGCGTGCGCATGTTGCGGAGGGGAAATGGAGTAAGGAACTAGACCTGAATAACCCAGACACTGAGCAGTGATTCCACACAGAATAATCCGAATCCAATAAAGTAGAAGATCTGTAAGCAAAGAGGAAGTTGGTCAATAGGGTCAAGCCTTCTAGAAATACCAGCAATATTCTACAGATTTGAATCTTGCAATCGACCTAAAAATGGTCATCTGCATCAAATCGGTCGTATGGAAAGAAAGAAGACAGTTCCATTTCATCTCAACCATAGTAACAAAGTCGGGGTTCGTGGATAATTCGGTAGAGGTCTAGTTCGGAAAAAATTACGCAAAATTCGGGAAAGTCGGGAAAAAAAAGGAAACAATAGAAAAATAATATAAATAATTATAAAGAGAAAGTAACATGATACCAACCATAGTTACCAAGTCGGAGTTCGATAATTATTCATCTAGGGAAATTTTTGGAAAATGTTGACTATAAATTGGGAAAACAATGGGCAAGATGTGAAAAAATATTAAATAAGATTACCATGTGTAAAATTTTTAAACAAACATATTTTATATATTAGATATTTATTCGGGACTTTTTCAAAAAGTAGTGGATAATTCGTGTTTAATTCATAAAATTCGTGACTTTTTGAAAAAGTCGTGAATAATTCGGGCATTAATCGTTTGACAAAAAAGTCACGTACTATTCGAGAATTTTAAAAAAAATTGGAGAACTTAGTTACTATGATCTCAACCATTCTGTATTTATAAATTATTTGAAATGACTAAGATCTATAATAAAAGCAACAATCAATGAGCCAATGTCAAAAATCATAAATATAATTTTTTATTAATATTATTGTATTATTCTTATTATCATCATCACCATCATCATCATCATCATTCTTATTTAATTATTTAAAAAAAATGCAATGATATATACACACACAAGTACAAGGGTCTACTTTATTACAAATATTTTATTGGCATCCATCAATAGTATGCTGAACCAGTATGCTATGATACAAGCATCAAACTTACCCCAGCCAAAGCATTGTCGCCTAGAACATCTACTGCAGGGAGGATTCCTCTGTTCCACAGGACCACACCAGACAAGAATCATTAGCAGTGTACAAGAGAAAATGTTAATACTTACACGAGATGTTACTGAATGTACCTAACTTTATACCTAAATAGCATCCACTATAAATAAGAATTGCTTTTTCACACTCAGCCAAAGGAAAAACCTATGTGAAGCATGTTCAAGTGCAAGTCAATCCAACCCATTCCTAAATATTATTACAAGCTTTGAAGCATTTACCAGGTTGAAGATGAGAGCCCAAAGCATCAACTAGAGATTAGGCAGACTAGAAATTGAGAACCCAAAGCATCGACACTAGATATTAGTCAAAGATAAATATGATTTCCTATCCTTAAAGCCAGATTATATCAAAAAAAGGGAGAGGGGGAGGGGGGGCTTACGTGAGAGATTTCCCTTTAAAAATAATAGGAGGAGCAACCGCAGCAAAGATGCAGAAGCCAATGTGAAGCTGTAAGCAGAAAATAAGGGAACAGAAGTAAGGCATCTTCCAAGACACCTTAATAGAAAGCATATCGACGATAAGAAACCAGAAAAGAATTTACCAAGTAAAACAGGAAAAACCACCCAAACTTCAAAGCACTATCAGTCCTGTAAAAAGGAGTGTGATGGGATCATATAACACGATATCGTCAGGTACAACCTCATGTCAAATAGAACAAAAGATTAAAAATAAAACAAAGATATAAAAAATATGGCTGATCAGCATCCATAGGTAACCAAACTACGGACTTCAAACAACTACTTGGGAATTTTTCTTTTCTTTATCTTTGATTGATAAACAACTAGGCGTGCATGGCATAAAAGCAGTACTGAGGCTAGGGAGGATACTGCTCAATAGGTCTTACTAAGGAGATCTACATCCAAAATCAGTCCAATCTGATAATCATGATAATCGCATATTTGTACTGTTCTCAATATCTTCCCGACCATCCAAAAGAATGTTGCTGATCAAAATCGCTGCACTATTCCCATAAAAGGAGTACTGGGAGTTGGGAGGATACCACTCGATGGGTCTTACTAAGGAGATCCACATCCAAAATCAATCCAGCCTTATAAGCATGATCACATGTTTGCACTATTCCCAATATCTTCCCCGGCCATCCGAAAGAATTTTGACTTTCAAAATCGTTGCAATCATCCAAGCAGGTCGACTTTTAGCCAGAATATCTCATAGGCCATACAGATCAAATGTTTTAGTCTCTTACAAGTCCATCATGTTCACAGCTAGTCATTTCATAGACCTTATACATGGCGTACAAGCCTAAGAACACCAATTCTGCCTTATGGTGGACAATACAGGAAGAGGCAAGTCTAAAATAACCATAGAGAAGTAGTACCTCATAGCACGATAAAGAGGACGATACCACAACACATAGCCTCCTGGAACCCCTGATATGAAGTAGATAATAGCAAGGAACCATATTTTTACACCTACACCACAAGCAAGATCAAATCACACAACATATTAGAATATATGAGACTCGATAACAAATGATACAGGACATGCAAGATGGTATTATCACATATATTAGTTAAACATTACAAACCAACCTTCCCCTTTAATCCAGGCTGTGGTAACTGCTATGATATTCCACAGAAGACACAATGCCAACCCTGCACAATGTCAAAAGTTCAACACCGCAAGTCACTGTGAACCATCTCGACTGGTTTGTGCTGAAGCTTTTTTCGATACAGAAAGGTAACAAAATGATAAAGCTTAAACGATCAACAAGATCCACTTACCAACACAACGTCAAGTCAAGATGGCATGATTTCTGAAGGCGTAATAACAATGAAGAAATGACTTCTGATGGAAGTCATCTCTTGTCATTGTATCAAAATGTATTGAAAATATTATTAATAACAATATAATAAATAGATTCTCTTTAATTTAAACTATCTTACTCTTTCTTTCTCTATCATCGACTCTGCTCATGCCGGTGGCTCCTATCCTCCCTCTTTCTCTAGAACTCCCTTCAACAGGAAGAGCGATCTACTTCTCTACATGTGACCCCAGTAACAGAAAACACCTTTTTTTCAAAAATCCACGCATTTTTGGACTGCCAAACAATTCGCCGTTTAATTTGCAAATTTTTGGATTCCCGAATTATTCCGGACTATTCTCGAATTTTGCGAACTGAATTTTGCGAATAATTTGTTTTTAAACTACTTATTTCGTATATTTTTTAATCAAAATTTTTGGAATATTATTATTATTATTTAATTTTCCCGAATTTTTCCAAACTTAACCTTTGTCGAATTATTCTCAAACCCCGACTTTGTCACTATGCCCTAGACCCCAAACCATCTCTCTTTCTCCATCTCCCTGCCCATAAACTAATCTAAATTTGTGGAAAATACAAAAATTATTTTCTTTGTATTAAAAATATATTTTTCAAAATAAAAAAATTATTTTTCATTAACATTGATCGTCTAAGACATAATAAAGAGTATATATATATACATATACATATACACGTATGTATGACTAGGTACTTTTTACTTTTTGTATTTAAGTTAATAAAATAATGGATTTTTTGTATCCAGTTAAAATTTTAAATAAAAAAATTTAAACATCAATGTTTTTAATACTTAGTTATGCTTGTAGTTGTTTTGACTTTAGAATTGCGATATTTGGTATTTTAAATGCATATGAATGTCGTGTACTCACACTTACCAAATCATAGATAATCTTAATTTTTAGGGGGGGGGGGGGGGTGGAATTTTTTCTTATGTAGTTAAAATTTTAAAGCGAAAAAAAAATAAACATCAATGTTTTTACTACTTAGTTATATTTGTAATTTTTTTAGAACTGCAGTATTTGGTATTTTAAATGCATATGTATGTCGTGTATTTACATTTTTATCACATATTTTGTATAATTGGTTGTTATGGTAGTTGTAAGCCTTTGTCTAGTTTTTTGAGCTCATCCATACTACTATATAACACACTTAAGAGTGTTTCTATGAATGCCACCTATGTCTTCCTCTTGATGCCATGTAGGAGTTAGGACTCCTATTCATTTATGAGGCTACATCATCGAACTATCAATGGGTGGGACCCACAAATTTCTATCATGATCTTCATTTACCTCTTATCTTTCCTAAAATGTCTCCCTCATTATTTCTCTCTTTAAAGACAATGTTCCTTAGTATCCAAGCTCTCTTCTCCCTTATAAGTACCATCACGCCTCAACCGGTTGGTACCCGTTTTGAGGAGTGTTTGGGTGAAGCTTATATGGGTTTGAGAGTGTGTTGGTTGCATGTTCGTGTGTGTGTGAGTGAGTGTGTGTGTGTGTGTCTTCTTTCAGCTTGACTTTAGCTTCGCCTTGTGGTGTCGTTGAATGAACCAAAGAAAAAAAGACAATGTTCCTTGCACACCTTTGTCCTTCCCTCATTGATTGTGGCAGCTCTCCTATTAATCATAATTAATTAATATTATTATATTTCTATAATATAGAGATTGAGATAGGAATGAGCTACATATGTCTACAATTTCATATTAAATAAATTATTTTTAGTAAAATTTGGTATGAAAAGAATTTATGTTTTATCAAACAACCATATCATATCTTTTAAAAAAATTGCTATTTTTTTTCATTTTCCTGTGCATCGCACGGGTTGTTTGTTAGTCTTTCAAATAAAACAAGTTCTGTTTAAAGCAATCAAGTGTATTATGTGCATTTCAGCATATCTTATTTTTTCCAGTGTATCCATGCGTATATCTTAAATTTGACATCACACACAACTATTATAACAAAGCTTTCCGATTTTTTCAAAAAATCCTGAATAATACAGGACTTTTTCGTCAAACAATTAATTCACGAAGTATTCATGAATTTTGGAAAAATCGTGACTATTTCAAAAATTCGCAAATGAAACACGAATTTTAAAAAAAATTCACAAATAAATATTTAATATATGAAATATATTTGTTTATAATTTAGTAATCTTATTTTATATATTTTCATATCTTGCCCGACATTGCTTTGATTTATTTTTCGAATTTTCCAAATTTTGCCCATTTGTTTAAAAATTTTCCCTAGATGAATAATTCTCGAATTCCGACTTGGTAACTATGAGCACAGCAATACCAACATTTTGAACCATGGTTCCTGATTTTGTTGATAGGTTTGAAAGTTATGTCTCAAGGTACAAAACACTAATTTGGTTGAAGAAATTCAGACTAGAAGACTAATTGACCTCATAGAAAAATATAAGAAATAAATTTGATGAAAACAAAAACATTTAAATCACCACATCTCATCATCCATTATAGAAATGTAAATGTGGAAGCCCTGAGGTATCAAGTAGACATCACAAATTCAATGATAAGTACTTTTTATCCAAGTGCCTAGACTGATTCTCCTTGCCCTATAGAAATAGTAATTCCAATATCGATTTACCAGCATAGAAAATATCCAAGGAATTACATGCATATAAAGAATGCATGCATGTAGCATTCCAGCATTTTAAAGATATCCCAGTATGAAAACATCCATGAACTATGACCAAAATTAACATACCTAGAAATGTTGTAAATGCAACATACTGCAACTTTTGTAGATGGATTGGTATTTCGTTAGCAATATCCTGATGAATAAGAGGAAAAAATGGTGGCCAGTTTTTCTCTTCTATAACAATTCCAGCTGCCAAACAAAAGGGAGAACTCAAATTGTTGATTACACAGCAAAACCAAAAGCCAGGCCTAGTTGATAGGTATAAAAATATACAAACAATGAGAAGAACCTCGTGCTGCGGCATCTTCCTTTCGTTTTAGTTCCTGCACAACATCAAGAAATCTGATAAGATAATACTACAATGATAAATTACTTCAACAAGCACAAGAAGTTGCAAATTTACTAGTAGGGTCACAATATCCATATAACACACCGAAACTGAAATGAAGGTGATCAATATCTTCATACTATCCACAATAAAGAGGATGAAAAAAAATTATAGAAAGAAAATATAAGCATCTAAGTACATAGCTACTAAGAACTAAGTTTTAAACAAAACATGTAAAAGAAAATGTAAATACAAACATTTTAAATACAAAATGAATTTAAAATGGCAGGTAAGATTTAGATCCTAAATATTTTGTTAATCTATATAATCAATCCAACAAATTGATAAATATTATTCATATCCCAATTTCACGTGTAAGTTGTAACTAACGTCCACTTCTAGGAGTGTTAATGGGTTGGGTTTGGTCAAGGCTGAGCTCTACCCACAGCCATCCCTAGATATAAGTATCTACGCCAAACCTGGCCTGGGCCCATGATGGGCCAAACCAGGAAACTAGGTACTAGTGCTGGGCTTAGATATTATTGTGTAAAGACAAATCTCAAGCCTGAACCTTTAATTTATATGGCCTTAACCCAGGCCGGATTGCTGGGCTTAGATATTATTGTGTAAAGACAAATCTCAAGCCTGAACCATTAATTTATATAGCCTTAACCCAGGCCGGACTGCTGGGCCTGTAAATGCATATCAATCCCGGGCATCCCAACGGAGCTTCATATTGGAGCAACCACCTTATCATTAATTTCAGGTTTGCAATCAAATCTTCAAAGGATAAAACAATATAATTGTGATCAAAATCAGTTCTTCAAAAGATCTCAAGTTTCTATACCAGGCTTACCAGCATTAACTCTGAATTTTCAGTTTCCAGATAGAAATGTGCTTTTGTATCTAACCAGACTTCAGGACCACAATTAGTTCTATTTTTGTATCTAACCAAAACCTCACTCCATGGTTTCCACCTGGAAAATCCCATATGCTATATTTCGGCCAATCACTTGATACAGAAGATTGGTTTTGCTCGTTTTAGTTGTTTAATTAGTTTCCCAGAAGAATATCAGAAGTGGTAACCATTCCCTTTTGGTGTCAATATCAAGATGTTGTTTCATACATCTAATTTCCTCCATGAAGGAACTGAACCAAACCCAATGTGCCATAACCAAAACAGGCCTCACCAACTACTCTCTTGGCCAAAAAACACCCTAGCCATCTTCAAGGAAACCATATTGGAACTTGGAAGAACCCTTTCCCTGCAACATCATGACCAGAGATTACTCTCAAAATGCTCTCCTGGTTAAAGCCACCCATCTATAAAAACAAATGCACCACATAAACTTTGACTCTAATGTTTTTCACATGCCCATTTGGCAAATTAGTACTCCAACTCATTTCAATATATATATATATCATTCTACTAATAAAAGTACAAGGAGTATGCAAAACTTTACTTGGACGTAAATACCCTTTAACTTAATTTATTTAATACATAACTTATAATATAACCAAACTATAATTAATTCACTATTTAATACTATGTGGGACCCATTATTAAAAGAGAGTTGGTTTAGGACTCATATTAGGGAAGAATCCTAAAGGAAAGTTGGTTTAGGACTCTACCATATTTTAGGGAAGACAACCATGAATAGTATCTTCCTATAATCTCCACACCCCGATTGATCGACCCTTATGAGAAGGACCATAGAAATTCCGGATTGGAACTCGGGGAGCAACCAAGAAAAGAAGAAAACCATGAACTCCCATTGTTACAACACCTATGTGTATATGCAGTTTTTTTGTTTTGATGTTAAGGTAAGATTATTAACTTCTACTAAACTAGGGATAGTTGAAAAGTGAATGGAGGTTAAGTAAGAATAGGATGGGTTATTTTTGTTTTGTTATGGAGATTCTTAGAACTTGCAAAAGTTTGTTTTCATACTCTTCTCTTGAAATTACATATTGGTCAATTGTCGATGCAGAAGGAGGTAAGGTTTTTGTGTTTCAAATTTGGCTAATAGTTATCCTTTTGTTCAGTCTTATTGCTGTAATATTTCGGAAACTGAGTATTAATATTTGATTCGAACACAGGGTGAAATGGTGGATTATAGAGGTGTCCTGCATCATGATGGCTCTGTTCTCGTGTCTGTGTCCCTGGATCAATTGAAGGTAATTTTTGGCATCATGAATTCGATATTCTATTTGATTTTATTTCACTTATTCTATCGGATTGTGCCTGTTTCTGAGTGTTGTTCAATACCTTCAAACCTAATTAATCATATCTCTCTCCCTCCTCTGTAATAATGGTAATGAAAAGGGGAAAAACTATGATTAAAAACTGCAAAGAAATCTCTATTTTGCTATTTTCTTGGCAAAATGACTCTATTAGTAGAGAGTTATACTAATCTAAGGTGGGACCTATGAGACCCACTATAACGTATTAAATTTCTATTTTACTATTTTTATGGATAAGGACTCTCTATTTATATTTTTATATATTTTGAAATAAAAAGCAGCAATATTCTAACCATGGAAAATAATTATAATGTCAAAATATTTAATTTTAATATTATTGTATTTTATTAGTAGAAGATTATTACTCATGATTCCTTGCTTTTAATACATTTATAAGTGGGCCCAGTAAATAATTTTTTGTAATTTTAAATTAATATAAGAAATATTAATTTTAATTACTCAATTATATTTATATAAAATATAATATTATATTAAAAAAATTATTCAATATAAAGAGAGTAACATGACATCTAATGAAAATATATTTTAATTATATTTTAATAATGAAATAATTATACGTGCAAGGCGCATGCACTCTTACTAGTATATATTATATATATATATATATATATATATATATACATACAAGTTTGATCCTTCAGTTCTCAAACTCGATATTACAGTTAGAGATGAAGGATAATAAGCCAAATAAGAAGGAACGGTACAAGCATGCACACACACATGTTACACAAACAAAAAACAAAATATCCATTTTCAGTTGGATAAATAATTAAGTTTTATTTGTAATCAGTGCTGTCTTTTGATGTTCAAAATAGTACCGCTCTATCTAGGACTTTGGTATGATGATTGCAGTTTATATTTCTTGGCAATCCCAGAAAACCAAAATTTACAGAGTACCTTTAATAGCTATTAGGCCAAGTGTACATGGGAATACAAGTCTATTAATCAATCCAAAGTTTCCAATCACCCAACAAATGAGAGATTGCTTTTTCTATGGGGGATCGGAAGGCTCTGGTTCATTTGAAGGTAAAAACATAATAAGGGAAACTACCTAATTGGAGAGGGGGTTGTTCAAAAGGATCTTAAGGGGTTGCTATTGGTTGTTAGGCCTTGAGAAAGAGAAGAGTAGGCATTGGCTATTACATATTAGGGCTTGTTCATCACCTGAGAATTCAAACTCTTGAGAATTGCAAAATCTCAAAAAATTCACTACGGAGAGTTTCAATTCATGAGAATTAAGACTTTGGTTGTTAGAATGTGATAGGTAATTTGAGCGTAAAAAAAAACTTAGAATTCAAATTTTGTTGTTTAGTTGATACTGGGAATGTTTTGAGAGAATTGATGCTTATTTAAAAAATGACTGATTTTCTTTTGCACATGCATTCTTAAATTGCAGGTTGCCGAAGTTATGGCTTCTAATATAATGAAATGGCAGGGGTTTTAAGGAGTTGGGGGTTTCATGCCTCGCTTAATTTTCACATTCTGTGGATGTTGCAGGAGATTCAGATTTTGCTTTCTTTTTGTAATTGTCATGTTTTAGTCACGATTTAGTTTTTCAATTCACTATTGGTGAATATGCACTCGCTTTGTATTTCTCTCTCTTTCTAATGAAATTTTGATTACCGATCAAAAACTATATAGAACGAAATAGCGGAACAGGATTCGTGTCACCAACCTCCGAGTATTTGGGATAAGGCATTGACCATAATGATTTTTAATTTGCAAGTTGGTACGGCGGCAACTGATTAGGTTGGGTTTGATCAAATTTGGGTAGGATGACCCAAACTTGACCCATACATAAAATTGTTGGAAAGGCAAACCAATCCCAAACCAAAAAGGAACACTTCAACCATTAACCGCTCGTATTATCCCTATAAAATAATTAAAATACTAAATTAATAACATAATAAATTAAAGATTAATATTTATTAATTACAGAAGTATCTAAAGAACAATTAGTTACAATAACTTGTCGGGTCTAGGGAGCCCTAAACTGGACCCAACTATAAACATGTTAACAAACCCAAATTTGAACCCAACCCATTTACAAATGGGTTGAAAAGGAAAGCTAAACCCAACTCAATAAGGGATCCTTCAACCATAAACTGCCCATCTAACCACTTAAAATAAAATAATCAATCAATTACTTAAACTTCATTCTATAATAATATTTACATCTATGATTAATATTCTATTTATTAATTATAATAACTATATACTTGTAATTAATTAACTATATATAAAGGGAGCCCAAACAAAACCCCATTTTAAATTTAATCTAATCCATTTTTATTTTTAATGATTTTTCTATTTTTCTTCAAATTCTTATAAATTTCCCTTTTTTTAAGGATTTTTTAGTTTACATAATTATAACATCACAATTAATAGGATGGTCGAACCGATTGACATGGAACAACACCTTTTTATGGTCGATAACAGCCCAAGTTTAAAAATATTGCATATAAAGTGTCAAATTTAGAATTCCCGCATGAGTGTCGTCTCACAGGAATTCCAACTACTATGTGTTAAGGAATTGTAATTCATGCAAAACGTGAGAATACCCATACCGTGAATTTGAATTGTCGAGAATTGAGTCAAGCGAACACCAAAATTTTAGCGAATTTTCGAGAATCTTAATTCCCACTTTGAATTCCCGCATAACATACCCTTAAATACTCCAACACCAACACATTTCAATCGTCCTTGGGAATTTGACAAAGGAAGCACTGGCTATTCAAAACTCCAACCATTTCATTTTTCCTTGAGAATTTGACAAGGAGGCCTTGGCTACTAAAGACTCCAACCCACATTAGTTTTCATTGGGAATCAGACAGAGGATGCATTGTCTATTACTCTATTATACACTCAAAACATATTTCACTTTTCATTGACAATTTGTTACACTTCAATCTTTTTAGTGATTTGTGTTCTTCATTTTAGTCAATTTCTCATTCCAAGTTTGAATTTCAAACATTTTCATCCATTTTCTGTAACTATGGTTTCAAAAGTCCGGCTTCTATAAATTTTTTAATAGATTTTGATTCTCATCTCTATTTTACATATACTTCTCAATAAAAATTTCTGGCCTTTCAGATAATTTGTTAGCGTGTTGGTGGGATAGTCCTCCAAAAATGAAGAACACAATTTTTAACTGTGGTGGCATCTTCGAATCAGGAGCTTTGGTGGAATGACAATGGCAGGTGGAGGCAAGGAGGGGAAAGAAGAGTTGGTCTTCTTGGATTTTGATTGGGCAAATCAAAACCAACCAAGAAATTTGGGATTTTTCTAAGATAAAGATATTTTAATTCAGGAAAAATACACTAGTGAGTTTTCAAGAGTTATTATTCACCAATAAAGATGTTTTCCTGCATCAATCAATTGAAGAAAGCAGATTTCCTCAAAATGGATGTTTTCCTCTTTGAGAATGATACATTGAAACTAATTAGAATTTAGAAGACCGCAGTTAAGGAAGATTGGAAGCTTGAGATCCCCCTGAAAGTTCAAGTGTTCATTTGGTCATCGATATTGGAAAAGATCCTCACAACAAGTCATTTGAGGAATCAGGATATGATGATCCCCAATGGGTGCAATATCTGTAGGAAAATGAGGAAAGTGTAAACCATCTTCTCCATCACCCATAGGCTTGAGTCGTCCGGAATTTTTCATCTCCCTATTTGAAGTTGGGTGGTGATCCCCATGGAGGTGAGTGAGATCACTCGGGTAGCTAGAAGGTGTTTTCACAAGTAGGGGAAATATTTTGTGGAAGATGTTTCCTGTGGCGATTTTTTAGGGGCTTTGGAACGAAAGAAACAGCAGAATCTTTGAGGGATTAGACTCCTCTCTTCCAAAACTCTTCTTCAACATTGAGTAGAGTTTACGCCTTTGGTCTAGTCACCTTCCAAAGTTTGCTGGATTCTACAAACTTTTTGTATAGTTGGAGTCGTTTAGCATTATGTGGCTTCAGCAGTTTTTAATTTATCATAGAAGGAATATTTCTCATTCCTCTTTCACTTGTAAATTCTTATCTCATTAATACAATTCTTGTTATTCATCGAAAAAAAATGTAGAGAATTTGCTTGATGTGAGTGGGAAGAGGAATGGGGAAGCAAGGGAGATGCAGGAAGGAAGAGCATGAGGGAAAAAATGGGCGTAGAAGATTTTCAGACCCTCACTGTAACAAAGATCAGAAGAGGATGAGGCACGAGGTGGAGGATGGGTGCAGGAGAAGGTGAGGGAGGACAGGAGTGCAGAGGACAATGATGGAGTTTTTACCAACAAGAGTTGAGGGGTATATTCATCAATGGAATATTGTAAAGTCAAGGTGTTAAGAGGAGGTGATATTAATGTGGCCTAGTGGGCAATTTTTCCAGAAGAGCAAAACAAGCGCCAACACTTAAATTGCCCTTTGCAGGCACAAATTAAAAAGGGGCTGTCTCAGTCATTTTCCCTAAAATGTATTAGAAAGCCATGTTCAGAGGGGCTGGAAGCCACGATGCAACTTGACGAATATGTAATTCCAAAGGTAAGAGCATGTATTTCACTCATTTTGAGATAATACGAGCAGGTACCTGTTCCCTCTTTCTCAATTCAGCCTCCTTAGCTTGGAGTTCTTTCTCCTTCTTTTTTAAATCCTAAATTTAGACAAAAGATAGTTAGAAAAACTGATATTTATGCTTACATAGAATATATAATAACATGTATACACTGAGCTCTTCACCATCCTGAAAATTTGCAACTACCTTTGCTCTATCAAGAGGAATATCAATTGTTGCACCAGGATCGTAATTGAAATCTGCAGGATCAGGAGGAAGAGGTGAAAGCCTTGAGTTTGCGGCGGGAGGAACACTTCCAGGATTCTGGAAACCTCAGAAAGATAATAATATGGTTAAAGCATGAGCGAAAGCATAACATAAGCAAAAACAAAGAAACCAGGCAATTGTTCAACAAAAGCGCCTCACAGATGAATGATGATGGCATAAAAAAAGTATGAGAGAGCAAGTAAACATACCACTACAGACACAATCTAGCTTTAAAAGCATTCTTCTAGCAAAGAAGTTCATTAAACAAAGCAGCAAATTATATTTCGAGTAAGAAAAACTTAGGACTAAAAGTATAATGATATGAAAGAAAACATAGAAAAGAAACTGTACAAGGATGCAGGTTATGCTCAAATACTTGTATGCTAGTAAAGGACAGAAATGTCAACACGCTACATAAAAGTAATAACTTTTTTTGGCCCTCTCAACAGAAGTTTTGTTGATATATAAGAAAAAAATTTCCTAAAATTTTATTATATGTATCAAGTTCAATAAAAATTGTTTTAAGTGCAAAAATTTCTGAAAAAAGTGCTTAATAAATGGAACTAAGAGCTTACAAATTATTAGATACAATTGTAAATGTTCTCATTAAATTCTTAAAAGAAATAAATGGATAATATAACATAAGATTCAATTATGACTACGAAGTGCATAAAATTTAGTTAAATTGAACACTGAGCATACCTATGATCTGCACAAGTTATTAGTGGGACTCACAATCTTGAAAACGTGAATCAAGAATGAGAGTTACAGATCATAGTTAACAGGAGTTGGTACGCAGTACTTGTACCAGTAATGGAAATAATTTAGGTACATTTATTATTGGTACAATGTAAGGACATAGGTAAAACAAATGGTATAACAGAGGTTGGTACAACATAGATACAACATAGGTACGACAAAGATACAAAATAGATGACTTCACAATATTGGTATGACAGAAATGTATTAGTACGAAATAGGTATGATATTGGTACAAACCCTAATAACTCTTGTGTGTATATGTAATATATATATATGTGTGTGTGTGTGTGTGTGTGTGTGTGTGTGTGTGTGCGCGCATTTTAAACAAGTGTCATATTTATGCTTTTGAACTTTAAGTCAAAACAAAATTGATGAGATCATGGTAAAAACAACACATATAAGGCCCTCTTTGGTTGCACTTCCATTTTTTCTGTGTTTTCTGTTTTCTATTTTTAAAAACAAAATTTTGAAAACTTTTACACAAAACATGTCTGGTAAACATGTTTCTGTTTTTTGTTTTTAAAAATTAGCAACAAAATTTTTAAAAATCAAGGTAACAGAAAATTTCTATTACCTTTGTTTTTGGAAATAAAAAACAAAAACAAAAAGCATTGAGTGTTACCACCATCACCAAAACCACCACTATCACCACTCCACCACCACCACCAACCACCACTCCACCACCCACCACTCACCACCCCCACCACACCACCACCACCACCACACCACCACCACCACCTCCACCATCCACCACCCCCACCAATCCACCACCCACCACTACCACCCCCAAACCACTACCCACCACCACCAACACAAAACCACCACTCCACCACCCACCGCTCCCCTCCACCACCCACCACTCACCACCACCACCACCCAACAATCTACTACCCACCACCACCACCCACCACCACCCACCACCACAACTAACCTCCACCACCACCACCACTACCACAACCATGGATTGGAATTGTTTACTCATTATTATGTTCATCATATCATAACCAAACGTTTTTTTTGTTTCTCCTTTTTTAAAACAAGTAACATTTAGAAATGTCAAACATGTTTTCTATTTACAAATTTTGAAAATAGAAAGTCATTTCCAATTTTAAAAAACAGAAAAACGGAAGTGTATCCAAACGGCCCCTAAGCAATTTGCACATGAAGTTCTTTATTACTTTGTCTTCCAAAATTAGAAATTGAGTTTCTTTATTAGAAGAAACGAGTTAATATGTGTGTGTGTGTGTGTGTATTGAAAGTTGGTTTTCTTTTAAGAAAAAAAAGTTGAAACGCATTTATGGAAACATTTCATAAATGTTTCATTCCAGTCCCAGTACTAGTACGCATAGGAACTGGTGCAGAGGGGTAAACTAGGTTTCTTGGTGATAATGGTTTAGATACGAAACATGAAGAATCGAGATGACATTTTTATGATGGACAAAGCTGAAGAATTGCCATTATGCCAAGCATTTTAAGTCGTTCTAATTACTTCACAGCATTTTAGTCGCATCTCTTGAGAAGTTGCAAAGGGATTTCTCTGGAATAGAAAAGGTGATAGATTTAGGTACCATTTAGTAGCATGGAATAGTATATGTCGCCCAAAGAGTAGTGGGGATCTGAACCTGAAGCCGTTAGTTCAAGTGAATAAGGTTTTTTTAGATAAATGGGTTTGGAGTTTCGAGGAGAGTTTATGACAATCCGTCATAGTGGCCAAATATAGGGAGGATTCCTATTGGGTCCCGTGGGAGGTCAAGAGTTCTTACGGGGTAGGGTGGAAGTGTATCATGGTGTCACTAATTTAGTCCCCGATTGGTTGCACTTCCGTTTTCTGTTTTTAAAAACAAAATTTTGAAAATTTTACACAAAACATGTTTGGTAAATGATCAATGCTAGATGTTACACATATATGCACTTTAAACTGCACTTGTTAATCTATTAGAGTATTCTTTTTTAAACAGTTTTACGGTACTTGGTTGTCTTCATTGATTTCAAGTTCATGCAAGGAAAAGAAGGTTAAAAATAAAGATTTAAAGACTTCCAAAAATCTCAAAAGAGGTTCAACCATGTGAAAGACCACAAGAAGAAAAATCTGGAATATTCTGTAACCTGCGATAGATCGTAGGTGGTCTACGATCAATTGCACGTCAAGCTACGATAGATAAAAGGGCAACGATGGATCGCAAAGATGGTAGAGACCTACTGGAAAGTTTCTTCTGTGTGCGATCAATCGCAGCTGTTGCGCGATCGATCGCAAATCGGCTTTTTGCCTAGTAAACAGCATCCGGAATAGAGAATTTTGAGTCCTAATGGGTTTACAATAACCCTAATCCGAATTGACTCTCTCTCTATATAAATAGAAAACTCTTTGGTCCAAAAGGAGGGAGAGAATTTTGGATCTAAAAAAGAGAAGAAGCTTTGGAGATCAAGGAAGCCATTAAGATGAGTCTGTCGTTTTTGTCTATGAAGATGATGTGCTCCTCCCTCGCGATGAACTAACTTTCTGTTCTAAGGTTTCGATGAAACCCTAGCCAAGTAACTGTGTTCTTGTTTAGTCTTTATTTAGATTTCTTAATTATAAGACATTAATTGCATAATGAGAGGGTTGTTTTATGGACCGATTTTATTGTTAAAATTTGATTTCAATGGAATTTCTATCCTTGTCTTAGGTGTTAGGAAATTAAAATTAAACTCACTTATGTTAATTTTCGTTAGAATTTTAATATAGATTTTATGCAATAGTTTTAACATATTGAGAGATTAAATCCTAAGATATCTTATGCTAAGGGAAGACAAGTGATTACACAACTGTAGTTTAGTGTGTATCATTTGTGTTAACCAAAGGTACGATATGTCTAGGGCTTGATCCCCTATACCTTTCTTGATCAGTAGAGAGGGGACGTGTTGTCACTCTAACTGTAATGTTTGCAAATCAAGAGGTCTGAATAAATTCAGAATAGGAATATTTGTGAGGTTAGTGGTGGATTTGAACACCCTAGATCTTCTCTCAAAAGGATTTAAAAACTCAGTAGTTGATAATTAAATTAGAAATCACCATTAGTTTAAATAATTGTTTTAGTCTAATCCATTAAAAATCAACTCTCTAAATCATTAGTTTAAAACTAATCTTGATAAAAGGATACAAAACCAACGCAGTCCTCAGAGGTTCGATACCCTTACTAGTACTATTCTATGGAATTATTACTATAAGGAATAATTAAATTGTGTAAACGATTAGTAAACATGTTTCTATTTTTAGTTTTTAAAATTAGAAATAATTTTTTTGAAAATCTAGGTAACAGAAAATTTCTGTTACCTAAAATTAAAGGATGACTTTGGCAACATTTTCATCTTAGCCTTAGATAGGGACGCTCTAGAGAGAGACTATTTTGAGTTACAGGACGCGGGGGGTGGTGTGGTGTCCAAAGTTGAGGTGGGATTTGACTGATTAAGAAATCAGTGATTTAGGTCACTTTTTTTTGCATCTTGGGTCCGCCCCTTTGAGCCTTCAAAGCAAAGATGTTAGAATTTGGTCTAGAGGCCACAATGGTCGATTCTTTGTGAGATCATGGTTACAATCTCTTGGGTCAGCACCTTATGTATCATTTCCTTATAAACTTGTGTGGAATCCAAGTATTTCCTCCAAGGTATCTTTCATTTTATGGAATAAGTTTTTGAATATGATTCTTACTTGTGATCACTTAAAAAATAGAGGGTGGAGGATGGCTAACTGTTGTTTCTTGTGCCTTAAAGCAGAAGAGATGATGGTTTACTTGCTTTTGCATTGCCCTATTGTAGGTGCGATCTAGGGGTATTTTCTCTCCTGAGAAGGTGTGGATTTGATCTTCTCTTCTTCCTTTCAAAGCTTCTTATCCTATTGGTCTCTGGTAAGTGCAGATTAAGCGAAAAGTAATTTGGTCATTCCAACCTCGGGCCATATCGAGGTCGACATGGAAGGAGAAAAATAAGAGTCTTCGAGAATTCTCCCTCTTCTCCTTCTTGCATTCACTCACGAAATCGTTTATTGGTCTTAGAACGGGCTTCCATTCAACATGATGGGATGAATCTGGGAGCTAAGTTAGGTTGAGCTTTGGCTAATGGGTTATCACTCTTTCAACACAAGGGGATCTTTTTATGATTTTGTTTGCTTCTTTTGTGTTGAGTTTACGCTCTTGTAAACTCTTTTATTTTGTTTTGTCTACCTTTGTAGCTCTATTTTGATTAATATATCCTCATGATTATCGATCAAAAAATGTTCACAGAAAATGGGATCGAGGAAAAACAATTGAGGAAACATGTACTTCTAATGATAGATTGGAGCATCCATATGAGTTGCCTCTCCTTCTAAGTTGTCTTTTTATAGTATTAAAATTTGTACATCCTCGATTTAGTAGTTAGATTATATACAAAAGTAAAATAAATAGTGTTTCAAACATACCAAAAAAAGGCATTCTCCAATCTAAGCAGATATGTAGTCACATATATTAATTCAGTTTCCGCATTTCTTGACACGTAAGAAGACCAGAACATATTTAAAGTAAAAAATGAGCATACTGTCGTATAAAATGCACCCCCGCCATAGTTTGATTGCCTTGATGCTTTCCCCCTAACTGCTTGGTCCTGGCATTAAAAATATACAAAAGAAAAAGTTTCTTATCTCCCTAAAAATTTATACTAATAATTTTAGAACAGATATTAGAAGTGATATGTATAAAAAGAAATTGGTAATAATGAAAGATTTCTATAAAGAGCCTACATGAGGGTCACATTTTTTATGCCATACAATGAGGATGAAACACAGACGGAAACAAAACAAGAACAAGTTACCACATTCAGAAACACCACACACACACTCTCCAAGAGTATACCACCAAGATGATTGTTGTGCTCAATTATTAAAGGAGCATACCACTAGAATAGTTTCACCTTATGTCACTTAGACATGGACACTTTTTTTTTTTTTGGTAATGGTAATGACTTAAAAAACAACAACAAAAAGACAAAGTTAGGAGACTATCGCAACAGTCCCAGTTTGCTGTACAAATAATATCCTCAGTCTCCATCTTGAATGGCCTTCTTAGATAAGAGATGGGCTTCTACATTTCCTCGTTTACTCACATAGAGGAACTGAATATATTTAAATGCAGTGGCCAAATTTTGGTTGTCCAAAATGAGAAGCAAGAGCTCCCAGTCAACTGGATAGTTACAAGTCTATAAGCCCTTAGGCATCTGATTCGACTATTATAGATTCCATGCCGCTTCTCCTTGCCATCATCATCCATTGAAGTATTGTCAATGCTTCAGCTACCTGACTAGATGTTCCTTTGAACAGTTTGGAAAATGTCCAAATGATCCTACTTCCTGCCACTGTCATCTTGAACTAGCCCGCCTGTTCCTAGCGAAATATTGTGGTTGTCTACCGCGCCATCAATTCTTAGAAAGAATCGTTTGCCTGAAGGTTCTCTCCCTCCAGATAGAGTCTTCCCCACCCTGGATTCTGATGATGACTTGTGTCCCTGCCAGAGCTTTTATCCCTATGCTGCCATTGTCCATAAGCTACATTAGGATAATCATATAAGAGTTTATAACTGTCAATAAGAACCAGAACTGGGTTAAATTTTTTCTTTGAAAATATGGTATTATTTCTTTCTTTCCAAATTCCCCAACAGCAGATTGCCATGAAAGCCACTTTTAGAGAATTGTCTTGGAGCGTCCCTTGGTCCGCCTCCCACCAGAAGGAAATCCATTCGTCCATAGATCATTAGATCTACAATTAAGATGTTCTGTACTTAAAGCTAGATGAGACCCAAACCATATACAGTTAGTCCAGTCACATTTAACCAACAGGTGAAGTGGTGCCTCTTTCTTGCTAGTGCATAGGGACAAAGCTTGTCCTCACATACGTTTCTCCTCGATAACTCAAGTTTCACAATTAAAGCACCTTTCATGCATCACAAAATAAATTGGTAACGTTTGGAGGACATTTCATCCGCCAAATTTGCTTCCATAACCTGTATGATCCTAAATTCCACTTGTTAGGGCTAGGCACATTAGCAATATCATCTTCTACTAGGCAATGGTAGGCAGACTTCATTGAAAATCTGCCTCTTATGGTTTTTTTTTCTATATAATCCTATCCTCAACTGAGATTGAGGAATTTATATGCATAAAATCTTTTCACATATGTTGGAGGGAAAGAGGATTCTTATGACATCGGCCTTCCACTGTTTGTCGCTTGAAATAAGATCTTGCACATGTTAAAGGGTGTTTGGTCGGAAAAAACATTGAAGGTTTTCATTTGTAACGTCTGGGACCCAAGGGTCTGTCCAGACATTAATTTTCCTACCATCTCCAACAACCCGTAACATGCCTTGTTGGAGAACTTGGCGGGCTTTAAGAATGCTTTTCCAAGCCCACGACGTGTTGGATTTTGATAATAGCTATTCACATCCAAATTGGTTGGTTCACTGTCCTTTCCTCCAATACAACTCACTAGGCTTGTTTGGCTAGCATAGCAAGGTTCATCGTAGATAAACTTTTCAATCCTAATCCTCCTTGGAATTTTGCTTTACAAATCCAGTCCCACTTGATCCACTTTAGCGTCTTATTTTTGTTGTTACACCCACCAAAAATTCCGTTGTGCTTTATCAATTTCGTGACAAAGCCTCTTAGGCAATTGGATTCATGACTGAGTAGAATGGTATCGTTGAGGATCTAGCTTTGATCAGGATGGATTTACTATCTCAAGATAGGAGTCTATTCTTCCATCCTACTTTACATAAACTATCTCTTATCCCCACAAATAATTCGCACTTCGGCCTTCCAAAGTCAATGGAGAGCCTAAGTACTTTACAATTTTTGATGTTCTTTGGATTCTCACCACTCGAGCCATCACCCTTTCTAACTTGTGTGGCATATTCTTGCTAAAGGAGATACTAGACGTCTGAAAATTTATCATTTGACCGGAAGCTTGACAATATTCGTTGATAATTTGACAAATATTAACCCCGTCTTCCATGGACGCCCTAGAGAATATGTAGCACTCATCTGCAAAAGGAGATAAGTTACACTAGGACATCTTCGAGCCACTTGGACCCCTGTTATTTTCTTGTTTATTTCTACGTCCTGCAACATCGCTGAGAGACCTTCTACACATGAGATAAAGAGGTATGGAGAAAGGGGATCCCCCAGTCATAGGATCGTAGCCCTCTCTCTAGTTTAATGAGACCAAAAGGTTTGCCATTTATCAATATGGAGTATGGTATCATGGTCTTGAATCCACTTCTAGCTAAACCCCAACAACTTCGGGATATCAAACAAGTATCCCCATTTGATTTGATCATATGCCTTGTTCATATCAAGCTTTAAGCCAAAATATGTGTCCCTCCCCAATTTCTTCCTCTTCAAGAAGTGAAGTAATTCATGGGCTATGAAGATATTGTCATGAATTAACCTACTCGGGACAAAAGCACTTTGAAAAGGTGGAATCAGATCATTAAGGACCAATTTGAGTCTATTGGCTAGGGTCTTGGCAATGATCTTAAATATCACATTGCACATGATCACATTGCACATGCTAATAGGACGAAATTGTTGGACTTGTTCTGGGTTATTGGTATTAGGAAGAAGAACAATGCATGTATAGTTAATACTTTCTAATTGAAACCCCTTATTTAAAAAACAAAGAACAGCCTTAACTACATCCATCCCAATCAAATCCCAACAGAGATGATAAAACATACCTGGTAGCCCATCAGGCCCAGGAGCGTTAGTTGCTCCTATTTGGAACGTTGCCTGCGTCACTTCTTCTACATCGAAGTTCCTCAAAAGGCTCTTGTACAAGGTGTAATTGATGAGAGAAATCACCCTCCTGATTAGATGGGACTCGTTCTTTAAGCTAATCTTGTTGCTCTTCCTCTATCGACAGTCGTCCTTGTTTTCGCCGAATGTCGATTGGAGTGTTAACATCAACCTCATCCTGTTCAGAAAAGAGTTTACATTTCCCTTTGAGTCGGGTTAGGGTGTTGGGGTTTGGAGTCCCCATCTCCAATTCTAGCTCTAACTTTTCTACCTGGCACGTAGTACTATCAAAAGGAGCCTCCTCAATTCCAATTTTTGTTGTTGTATTGCATCCTAGCCCCAACATGTGTCCTTAAACATAACATCCCTATCACTTTTGATGTTCTGGTTTGGGTTCTCCCCCTCCACCCCATCTTCAGAATGATTGGGGCTATCTTTTTCATTTTTTAGGAGGTGGTTCCCCTCCACAGCACTGTAATTTTTCCTATTGGGTTTACCCTTGTAACAAAAAACGCCATTTTTTTCAAAAATTTGCGAATTTTTAGGTCGCCGAATTATTCGCTAATTTTTGAATTCGTGAATTTCCCGAACCCTGACTTTGTCATTATGGTTGGCACTCCCTGTGAACCATTAATCTCTCAGGGTCTCAAGACATCACATTGTCTCCTCCAGGTCCCAAAACTCGTTGCTCAACACAGTCATCTTCTGAGATGGATACGACATGCTCAATGTTTTCATTAAATGCAACCGCTTGTAACAAATAAGAGCTGATATGTCGAGCCAGATCGGTGTAGAACATTAACAACTCATTCTTTATATCTTTGATTCTTGAAACTAGTATACTTCTGAGATACATCAACTATCAAAAGCACGACTATCAAGTCACGACTTGCAAGTTACAGATTTTAGGTCCCACCTCTTACTTTGTCATTGTCGACTGATTGACCCCCTTCTCAGACACGTTGCTGCCAAACTCCCACTGGCATGGTTTAAAATCTAGCCGAAACCGATACGTATCGGTTTCGGTTGCACTCAATGCTCGAAACCGCACATTTACCCTTTTTTTCCTTTAAAAAATAAGACTCGGCCAAAACCATTACGTATCGGCCGATTCCTACGATATATACCGGTTTCGGCCGTAGGACTCACCAAATGATATATCTTTTTTTTAAAATACAATTGTTTATACTAAAAACGAGCATATATGTGTTGTTTATGTCGTTTTTAGGATAAACGACCATACAATATTTTTATATAAACAATGGTGGTTGTTTATAGTAAAAATGACCAAAAAAATTCAAAAAAAAAAAGAAAAAAGAATGCAGCGGACCGTATCACCCAAAACCGATAAGTATCGGTTTCGGTCGAGGCCATTACGGTCCCCGAAACCGAGTTTTTAACCCTTGCCCACTGGGGAAGCTTTTCCAACCAATTTTTTAACTTCTTCCATGGGGTGATTTGCGCTCTAATTAATGAACAATACATTGGGACTGATTGATCTTCTTGACCCCTCTTCAAAAATTTGTCACTTGGTTTAATCTCCATCACGAGTTCACTAGAGATCATGCAACTTCTGTACGTGTGACCAGCAACCCCACATCGTTCACAAATTTTGTGAACTTCTCATAACTAAATGTAATCCAAATCAGTTCTTCATCTTTCTGCTCAAGGTATATACCATCAGATAACATTTCTTGAACATCAATTTCGACTTTAAGTCTGATGAAGCCTTTTTCTTGCATGGTACTACTTCCCAGATCTACATCCATAACGTTCCCCGCCATTTATCCTATCTCTAAGAGTTAGAGGCAGCTTATGGACTTGTATCCATGTTGGGACCCATTGGAATTTAAATGTGTCGGTAGGATTGTTCACGTACCACCGTTGCAGAACAAGTGTATTTCCAGAGACCACCCAAGGGCTATTATTGAGGATTTTGTGTAACTCCTCTACTTTCTCAAAGTTAAAGAGGATGACATTTCTTATAACGGGGGAAACTCCATGACTCCTTTAACGGGCAATATACTCTTAATCATGTTCTGAAGCACACCACCAGGGATGTCTTTCTCATCGAAAATTTCTCAATCAGCACATATCGCCAATGCTTTTTGCTCCATTCAATCTCTTGATCACTTAATGTCAAAACTAGCCCTTTTCTCCATGGCAGTACTAGCTTCTCCTCTAAGAAGGCCAACCATACCTTAAATTTTTATCTTACATGAGATATTTGTGGAAAAGTATGTGCCTTAATTTTCAATCCAACGATACTTTCTCAAGATCTGTGGCCAAGGTTTTAGACTCAGGTCTATCCCATCACTTCCTATACATAGCCCTCCTTTGACCACTAAATGGGACATATGGAAGCAAGCTTCCTAGGAAGTGAGTCTGGGAAACAAGCTTCCCGAGAAGAGAGCATCCCACCTTGTACATAGTTTTCCTGCAATTATAATCAAATTCTCACTCATCTAATGAAATAAAAGTTGCTAATTTTAAAACAAATTCTAGGTAATGGAAATAAGTAATCAACCATCATAAAGTGTCTCATTACATCCTCCCTAGCCCAACTATCATCCTTCCATTTGGCAATATGAATTTCAACACATACAATGAAAGGACCCCCCCCCCCCCCAAAAAAAAAAAAATTCATTATATTTGTGACTCTCAATGGAACTTTTACCCTATCCTCACATCTCACCATCCGATAACGTAGAATGAGTGCAATTCCATTAAAAGAACACAGAAAATAAGTTAAATATGGATTTAGAAGACCACCAATAGCACCTGCACCTTTACTTTGTCAAAGAATTTAAAAATCCAAAATGTCATGCAAAAGCATTTGGGGTAGCCATCACCTCTTTATGAGAAGACAAAAGGCCACAGAAAGTTGCTAATACCAACTAACGCACCCATGGAGCCACATGTTGCTTGACAAATCATACTCTAATCAGTTCAAATTTTAAACAATATCGTCAACTCATTCACCAAATTGAAACAATGTCGCCAACTCATTAACCAAAGTAATTGTAAAAAGAAAAATCAGAATATATGCAATTTGTTTCCATGACTTTCCTTCCTAATTTAATTTTATTATTTATCAAATAATTGAAGGGCGAAAATTTCAGTTCCATGCAAATAGTCAGCAGAATTCAGAAGCACATCTTTCCTCATTTTGTAGATTGTTTATTTCTAGCAAAATAAGAGTTCATCCTGGATAAAAGAACGTATGAATTTCTCATAGATAAATGAAACGAAATCACTTGAGAACCATTTTAAAAACACTTTCCGTGAATTGTTTAAATACCGGAATCAGATTCAATTAATAGGAAGAGGAAATGTCAAGTCAAGAAGATGCTTCTGAAGTATCCACAAGATCCATCAATGCTAAGCAAACAAATGGATCCAGAGACAACCTTATAAATTACAGTTAACTAAACGTAAAAAACAAGAGTAGCTAAAAATGGAGAAGAAGATTGCTCGCAACCAGAAATATAACCTGCATTCATTAGTTCATTTAATTTCATCGAGATAATCAAACACAAAAACCAGATCTGAGAATCATGCAACCATACACCATAATCGACCATAAATCCACTTCTGCAGTTGCATCGAGCAAAAAACAAGGCAGATCAGCTAAGCATACACTAAAGAAACAACATAATCCATCGGAATTCCAAATTTATCTAACCCTACGATCTCTAATTTTACAATCTCTATTGAATTCCCTACAGCCATAGATTGAAAACAACTCAAATTCCAAAAAAAAAAGAAGGCATAAATGAAAACAAAAATCAAGAGCGGGAAGATCACCGCTTACAAACTCACCGCAAACGGATTCACTTCTTCTTCATCGAAAGGATTTCTATCGTAACGGTCGGCCATGAGACGAACCAAAACGAACGATCTGGAGATTCACAGAGCGAGAAAGCGTACGAAAGAAGCAATTCAAATACCAGATTTACCAAACGAGGGTCTGTTTTTGGCCACAGTATGCTTTTAGAATGGACAACTTTAGTAAGAAATTTGAGAGAAACCAACAGTTCGCGGGTTAAAGCGTTTATATCATCTAATGGCTTTTATTTACAGGATTGCCATTCGCCGGGCGGGGCTCCGGAAGAAACCAATTCAACCCGTCGCGAGTTAATGGCAGACTCGGCTCGGCTCGGCTCGGATCGGCTCGGGCATACTTTTCGGAGGAGTACTAGCCCTGGCCTCGGATTGTCTCTTAAGCCAGAAAGGGCTCTCCGGATTCCATACATTGTGCGACAGTTGGCATAAAATTGGGAAGAAGTCATTCCATTTGACTTCTCCCATTTGATATCTTTCTTCCTTATTCTCACACACTTATTCCTACCCCTATGTTTGGTTGTCGAGAAAATAAGTAAAAACATGGAAAAGAAAAGAAAATTAGACAAAACACAACTAAAAATTGTATTAAAAATCCAATTTTTTTTTTTCTTTTCCATGTTTTCATTAATTTTTTTCGGCAACCAAACATAGCATACATGTCTTATTATATGTGGAGAAGTCAAAATCCACCACTTGTCCCCTATTCTATGGAACCCCGAGACAGGCCCTTTCTCCCTTCGTCACTCTCAAGTATTTTCTACTCAGTCTCACTCAATCAATTTCTACCCTCAATCTCACTCTCCGTCAATAAGTGTCCCAAAAGGAATTAGTTAAAGCATTTTTTAACATTAAAACTCAGACTTCTTAAAAAGTTTGGGACACTTAATTTAGAAGAGAGTGCTAGGCCTACTTTTCGATCCAAACCTTACATTGTGTTTAAATAAATTTCTAGATTGACTTAACTTCTTTCTTTATGAAAGTTAGGAGTTGTAAAACTGTTCTTTTTTTTTTTTTTTTTTTTCTTTTTTACAGAAATCAAAAGTGTATAAAAATTAAAATTTTGATTTTTAAGGGAAGTTGACAGAGGCAACTTCTATTGAAAGTGAATGTTTCAACTTTTGAGGAAAGTCACCACACATTGGCTCATATTTTGCAAAGAATTGAGTTACCAAACAAGACCTTAGTTTGAGCTAACATTAACACTCTAACAACAAGGGGTTGTCATCGGATATGGATTATGCCTATCTGATTTATATCCGAATTCGCTTGAATAATTATAAGTATTTATATCCCACGAAGCGAATTGGAATAATAATTTTGCTATCTATTTATAATCAGATACAAATTTGGATATAATCATGCATATTTGATTCGATAAATATCAAATAGAATATATGATATATTACTATATATACATAATATATTATAAGATACTTTTTATATAATTTAATATATATTTAATTGTTATTTTTTATGTAGATGAAGATAAAATATTAATTCATAATTTTAAAATTAATTTCTATTTTTTGTCTTTTTTAAAATTCCTTTCTTTTAAAATATTTAAAAGTGATATGTGAATTTAGATATTAGCCAAAATCAAAATTTTAATTGGAGTCAAATACATAATGCTATTTTTCACTATTTTGACGGATATTTAATTGAATATGCAAAGTTGAATATGTAGATGGATACGAATCCAAATAGACCATTATCCGCTTTTGAATTCCCTCTAATTACATCTCTGGCTAACTATCCGGGTCAGGATGGGCCCAATTAAAACTCATCTAGATGTTGTTATATTTACGTATGCGTGTATGTTACATAGTGTATACATAAGGTACATTCCAATCCAAAATTATTTTCAAAGTATATATAGAGGTGTTTTGGCGAAGCAGCACAACGACAAGAGGAGGAAATACATTGGAGCAGAGTGAATTTCGTGGGAAAGAACACTAAAGATTATTTAAGATCACATCATTAGCATGGACGTATTCCATTGCAAATAAGTCTTTTAATTAAGGACGGATATTTTACCGTCGGTAAAAATATATCTAGCAGCAAAACATATCTGTATGTAAATAAAATTTTTATTAGCTACGGACATGATCTATCGTTAAATATATTTTATATTAGCGACGGTCAGTTCCTTCGCTAAATATGTTATTTAAAAAATTATTACAATAATTGAGAAAACAGTGTTTTAGGAACAGACAGGTAGCTTTGGATTAAAAACCATTGCTAAATTTTTTTTTTAGTGATGATTTTTCTATCCGTCCCTATGGAATACTTTTTTTGGTGTCACAACTTTCATGATTCATGAACATAAAAAAGATAACCATTAAAAAAAGTTGTTACACACGTACCAATATTTTACAATATTTTACATCAAACTTACAATTTATCCACACACAATAAAATGCATTATGTTCTACTTAAGATATCAAAATATATATTTATAAATTTCCTAACAATACACTGTAGGGTTGTGTATTTTTTGTGTTTATCTAAAAAGCTTAAGCTTCCCCTTTACCCATCATCCCACATCAATTAATGACTATAGGGCCTTCTCCATAAGTAGTCTCACCATGCCACTCTTTTTTCAGAGGTATATGTGATTAAAGGTTTGAGTTGAGATTGTAAGGTTGAGTGTACACATGTTGGTGTATGTTGTTTGTGTATTATCTAAAAAAAAACTTAAAACTTGTAATTTGGACATTATATTATTCTAATAAGAATTTGAATGAATACATATATTCCATAAAATGAAAAAACAAAAAAGTAAGCATTTCATTCAAGTTACAGCTGCTCACACTGACAAATTTAAACTACTGCTCACATTAACATGAACTTTTCAAAATGTGCTCCATGAGTAATATATCATAATTCATAACATTAAAAATGGCCATGATATTTACCTAACTTAAAGTCGTGCAATGAATGAATAAACTAAGATGTATTTACTCTTCTTTTTTCTCTTTTTTCTTTTTTCTTTTGTATTGGAAGAAATCCTTCACAACTCTCTCTCTTTACAAAAAAAAAAAAAAAAAAAGTTCCGAATAGCAACACTGTTTTAAGACTCGCTCTCTTTCTTTTTGAGCGGACTGAGTGTAGTTAGCATTTCCCAAACTGTAACTATTTTCCTTTCCTTTATCCTTTTTCTGTACAGCAAAAGGCAACGCCTAAGAAGCTCTGATAGATCCCTTTATTCCCTTCGCCGGAGTTTCTGGCCGTTTCCGAGCACTTCCACATTCAGCCTTTCTGGGCCGACCGACGCCTCTCTTCGCCACCGCCGACGAATCCACCTGAGACTCAGCATCACAAGCCTTCTTATCTTCTGGAGATGGAGTCACGGCGTTATATTTCTCAAAATCGGCTACTTTTCCGTTTAACTTGCCGTTACAGGGACGTACGCTTCTAGGCTTCACTAGAGTACGCAACATTGGATTATCTGCTTGGTTATCGCCGGAATCCTTGCCACATTGACGGAACGTTCTTACAATTAGGTCTCTGAGGGGAAGTGCAGATTTGTACTCGCGCGAGTGCTTAGGGTAAAAGACCAGAGCGTTGTCCGCGATTAGAACCAGATCTCGATAAAGTTCCTTGGACGAACTGATCGAACGGTCGACAATTCTTGACCTTATCGTATCGAAGTCCATGTGCCGCAGGATGGTTTTCTCGTATTTTGCTTTCTTCTGTTAATCCAAAACACACGAACAAAATCAAAATGGAAATCAATGGCTGTAATACAGGTTAATACGATGCATCTGCGGAGCACTGAATACAAAAATGATTACCTTGTTATTCAGCCGGGGTCGGAATACGGAAGCATTTTCGTGGTCCAAAATCGAATTGAAAATCCTCATCAGATGGAAATGACCGTTGGGATCGGCCACGTCAGCAGATCGGACGTTCGGTTCACGACCGGAGGTTGATTCTTTATCAAGAACGGCAGTCGAAGAAACCCACAAGCTGTTTTCTCCGGCGCAGGCTTCCTTGCAAAAATCCTTTCTCTTCCTTTTGCCTCTCCGATTGGTCAGACACCATGCATGGCCGCCACCAGTAGTTTCCGCCGGATTCTGGACGCTGGTCGTCGGAGTGGGAGATTCAGGCGAAGGAATCGTCCGAGTTGCCTTTGTGAAACTACCGGCGGAGAGGACATCCTTGGATGTGGCCTTGCCGGAGAAATCGAGTCCATCGGAGTTTCCGAGGGGTACTTCTGATTCCGTCCGACTGGAGTCGAAATCAACTTGACAGTCATCTCTTTTCTCCGCCTTGAGATTCTCAAGCTTTGACTCCAGAGATCTGGAAACACGATAGTTTCATAATGGAAAAGTAGAGTCTGCGGTCCTCTTAGTAGAGGACCGTAGTGTTCCCGTGTCCTTTTAACACTTCTAACTATGATTTACTTTAATTAAATTAAAATAAATTTTTTTATTTTTTATTTTTCTAAAAATCATTATTAGATTAATTCCCTAAGAGGTTAATCATACTTGATATATGGTGAAAAAAGGTCGTAGACGAATGAGATCAGCTTCTAAGCTGACCCAGGGTCCTCCAATCACATTAGCTGTCATTTATTATTATTATTATTTTATTTTTAACGGTAAGTAAAATGATATTGTGAAACAACACAGTGAAACATCATTGGTTTGTTAGAAAAAAAAATATTGAAATTTTCTCTGGTTAAAGAAATTTTTTTTTTCTAAAAATCAAAAGTAAGTAGGTGAACCCTATGGGTGGATGAATCTTAACCACAGTTAAAAGGTATTAATAAGGACATGTGGTGACCTCAAGGCCTTGGAATTCGATTACAATCGGAGAGATTTTTTTTTTTTTGAGGGCTCCATAGGGACAGAATCATTTACCTACGTCAGCAGAGTTAGCCGGTCAGTAGTCAGCTGAGGCATTGAAGCTCTTGCAACCCTTACCCTTGATGAGATTAGATCCCAGACCTCTACCCTTGGAAGGCCACAACCCTACCACGCACGCAAGAGGAACATGATAGAATTTGAAGTCGATTAAGTTTGGTTAGGTTTAGATTCTATAGTTCTACTATTATATTGCTTTCTTGCAAATTCATTGATAAAATCTCGGAGGCCCAAAAGTCAAACTTTAACGACGTAAAATTTTATTACTCAAATAATATATTTAATATGCACTCATTAAATTCATTAAATGATATTTAAGTTTTTTATATAAATTTTAAGACAACTATTTAATATATCCAATTATTAATTTCAAATTTTAAACGAGTTAGGCTGGGAGATTGGGGTTCTAGAATTCCTTATTAGGGTCAAGTCCGTCTTTACCTTTAAGCCAATTATAAATGTCAGGTCGGTCGTTGGCCTAGTCTATGTTGAGTAAGGCGGTAGCAGTTTTTTTTAAGAATGAGTCCACAGCTAAATCCGAATGAGAGATATCTCATTCCTCTGATCTCTGCCTCTTTTGGGTTCAAATGATTGTAGGCCTATTCAACCATAAATTGACCGGCAGGAATTTAAACAGGGCCATTCCCGCCGCCATTTTCCCGATATTTCAAGAAAGTAAACACGGAATAGAGAGATCCAATCACGATTGAGTTCGGAGAGAATTAAATCACAGCCACTTCTCAGCATGTGTTTTTGTTAGCCCTTATTAATTATGGTTGATTCCCTAGTCCTTAGAGTGTGTTCCTTTGACTTTAAGAGATTATAAAAACAGCGATTTTTCTTGTACAAATGTTTTTTTTACAAAAAAACCATTTTTTTTTTCTTTTACTTTCTTAATAATAGTGACAATTTTCTTCCAAATTTTTTAGCTTTTCTTTCTTTCTTTTCTTTGACTTGCTTTCTTTTAATAAGTACATCCTTAGGGTTCAACAATCTAATCTTAGTTACACATTAGGAATAACCCAATGGTGATGCATCCCCTCACTAGGAGGGAGGTCCAAGGTTCACACCCGTGGAAGAGAGGTGAGCGTGGTGTTTTCTTACCTTGAACAAATACTAACCCAAACCAACCACTAAAGAGCCAAAAAAAAAAAAAAACATAATCTAACCTTTTTTTTTAATATTATTAACCCTAAGGGTTAATAGTTCTTAATCGGAGTTCAGTATTTTTTTAAAAAAAATTTCTAAAAATTAAGGTTAAATTATTAAACTCTAAAGGTTAGGGAATCTAAAGATTTTAAACCACAATTTATTGGGATTAATAGGGGCACGTATAGACAGGTGGGTGCAATTGAACTCTCCCCGAGTTCAATCATGATTGGCTGTGATTCGATCCGTAAGAAAAGAAGCGTTTTTGCCATTTCGTTATTATTATTGTTCACTTTTGCCAAATAAATTAAAAAATAAAAGGTATTTATGTCATAGAGCAAAAATTAGAAGTTAAAAAGGTAACTGACCCGATTGAGTCTTTTGACTTCTCCAACTCACGCTTCAACTCGGCAACTCGTTGCTTACGGAGCTCTTCGAACCACGCACTAACGAGAAAAGAAAGGCAGAAATAAGGAACGATTTAAGGTCAATTTCGTAATCCAGCAGTCTACAATTTAAAGTTAATTTTGCGAATGATTGTATAACCTTGAGCTTACCAAATTGAATTACGATTAGTTTTATGAAAGAAAGAAACAAAAATAAGTTAACCTTTTCACAAAACTGTAATGTCAAAATATCCATTTGTTACCTTCCAAAAAAACTGTAATGTCAAAATATCATATCCATAAAATATCCTACTCTCTTACAAATCAATTAGCCACCCAAAAATCAACAAATATATATATATATATATATATATATATATATTAGCCACCCAAAATAAACATTAAAAAAAATCATACAAGAAGAATTATGAGCTCGGAGATGGATGGTTGTCCATTCCTTTCCATTGTAAAGTGACAAGTGGCAGTAAACTTTTCTTTTTCATTTTCTCTTTACCATTCTCAATTACCAACAATGGTAGCCAGCCAAGCTCTTTCACTCTTATAATTCCATTTGGGAAGCAACACCATGGTTTAAAATTTCGTTGAAATTTCGGTTTCCAACAACCCCACGGATATCGAAACTGGGTTTATTTCGGATATCAGATTTCGGCCGAAATTTCAAAAATTTTGAGTGAAATTTCGGATTTTGAAAATTTCGGAATTTCGGCCGAAATCTGAATTTTTATTTTTAAATAATTTTTTTAAAAAATTTTAATTAAAATTTCGAAATTTTTCGTGAAATTTCGAAAATTTTATATATTAATTTTAAAAATAAAATAATAATATATATAATTAATATTATATAAAAAAATAAAAATTTCAGAATATTTTGAAATTTTTGGACCCGAAATTTCGGAATATTTCGGCGAAATTTCGAATCAAATTTCGGAATAATATTTTATTATTGAATGAGATTTCGGTGAGATGTCGGCCGAAATTTTGAAATTTTAAACCTTGAGCAACACTTGTTTGCAAAAAAAAAAACAAAACAAAATACTTTCTTATAAAAATAGTTACTTTAATCATTGAAAAATAGCACTCCTCTTTGATATATGAGACACAGACTGGTCTAAGCCTAAGGAGAAAAAAGCCGGTATGAGTCTCTAAGTAAGATAGTTGAGAAAGAAGACAATTGGAATAAAATCCTCTATGGTTGTAATTAGGGTTTAAAAAAATTAATTTTTTTTAACGGGAAACGTGGGTGAATTTTAACTACAGTTAAGGGGCAACAAAAAGGACATGTGACAACCTTAGGGACGTCCCCTTGATTCCGGCTACAACCGTAGAGGATTCCATTCCTAAACAATCTGTTTCATATTTTAAATTTTAATATCAAATAAAAGCTTTTTCCAAATGAAAACAAACTACTCACGTGCAACCACAATAACGCTCCTGCAAGTCCTCGTATTTGGCTTGACAGATCTGTAATGGAGACGCTAATCAAGTCAATTTTTAATATAAAAAACTTACAAATAAATTGAGATGTGTATTAAGTAGGAGTGTAAAAGAGATGAGATGGGTGTTATCCAAGGTCAGCTCGTGACATATATATGCTCGCACATTATTGTTTTAGGCTCGTTTACCTCTAATTTTAACAAAAAAATTCAAAACAAAATCTTAAGAGTTGAACATTATCAACATATTCTCCATCCTAAAAATAATAAACTTAATAACTGAACATAATTATTTTCTTGAGTTTGAGGACAAAAACATGATATAGAGAATTTATAAATTCTGAGAGGGTGTAGTTATTTTTTAAGTTTACCTTAACAACAATTCATATTTAAGTTTCTTAACTTTAAAGTGAAAATTAATATTATTAGGGTATTATAAGTGGCATAGTAAAATTTATCAAGCTAAGTCGAGCAACTCGCTGCTTGTGTTCGGTTTAATTAACAAACGATCTCAATCATTTAGCTTAACTAAGTATAACGAGCTCAAATACTCAACTCAAGCTCGGCTCATTTCGAAATGAATTGAACCGACTCGCGAGCTGCTTGGCTCATTGAGTACAATTAAACCTTTTTTTTTACAGAGAATATTTGTTTTTGGGTACAAATAAAGGATGCGTTTTCGACTTCTCGTCATATTTTAGAAAAACACGGGGTTATTTGTATTTTAATATCCGTCTAACGAAGCCAATTTCCCAACAACATGAAGACCGAGACAAAACAACAAGACTCTGTATTTTCTTTTAGGGCGATTGACCATGCAATGCTCGGTAACGAACTTATTGATAATTTCGGGCGTATTTTGAAATTATTTCTCTGATTATACTTGAATGGCGCATTTGTAAATAATGTAAGGGATAAAAAAACTATTTAAACCTTAATTCTAAAAACATCATCCTTCTAGGGCAAGTGAATTTTAACCATAAAAGGAACACGTGTTGACCTGTGGGACGGGGCCATATGGAATAAGTGGAAGTTTAGATTTAAAATTTTGAAACATCATTACAAAAGTGTTTTTCTTTAGAATTAGTTTTGGGATACTCCCAAATCCTAACCATTTATCTTAATTATTAAACAGTTTGGATTAGGATTATCCCGTGGACGCACTCTTTGGGCCTAGCCAATTTAGGCCCTGCCACCAAGGGCTATGTTTGGGGCCTTGGCTTGCCTCTGGGGAAGCCAGAAAGGGCTATCTCGGGGTTCCATAGAATTGTTGACATGTGGTGGAGAAGTCAAAATCATGGAGCCCATGATTTTGACTTCTTCACTCATAAATGGACATGTGGCGATAAGTGTGTGAGAACAAGGGGGAGAGATATCAAATGGGGAGAAGTCAAAAATCATGGGGAGAAAATAAATGACTTCTCTCCATTTTTCTGCCAGCTGCCGCACAATGTATGGAACCCGAGAGCCCTTTTTGGCTTCGCCAGAGACAATCCGAGGCCTATGTTTGGATAGACCTCGGACCCATTGACAGCCTTAATGCCAATGCATCAATGCTTATGCCATTTGTTTCAGCTAATTTTTATTATCTTAAAGTCAAAACATAGATTAGAATTTAATATGTTTTGATTTTTAATAGTTTTTTGGTTGGGAGTGATAAAATAATGAGTCCTAATTTTTGTTCAATTTTAAAAAAAGATTTAGCCCAAGTAACAGCCAACAGGTGTCTTACGGCATACTTTAATATTTATAGTGAGTTAAAAAGTTTTAGCAATGTGTAATTTCAGCTGAGAAAAGAAGGGAGAAAAACAAGGGCCACCTTTAAATATATTAGGATATATAATTAACTTCAGGAAAGAAAAACATATAAATTCGGCGAGATATTCGAATATAGCGATAAAAACGGTGAGAAATTAACCTTAGCACTGAAAGTGCAGGGACAGAGAATTCTGGTTCGGAGCTCTGCAGCCACGGCGTCCCAGGCTCGGGTCCCGTGCCTGAGTACGGCACCCCCGAGGAGTAGCTCCTCCAATGTACCCCACTCCATTCTCATCATCTCCGTCACCGTCACCGTCACCGTCACCGTCACCGTCACCGTCACCGTCACCGTTATCCGATAACGGCTCCCAACTTTTATTCCCCCAGATAGAATAACCGTAGAATCGCTCTGTCTCTCTCTCTCTAAAAAGCCAAACCCGCCCGCCTCAAAGAAAACTACCCGGAAAACCACTAAAGATAACCGTGGGGCCGGAAAACCACTTTTGAGAGATTTACAGATAAAGGGGAAGGATAAAATTTGGAAGGCAGTGAGAGGGGAAAGATCGTTTCCGGTATTGTTTGATAAGAAACGTGAGAAGGGGTTGTGTTTGTCTTAGGGGTTTGTTTAAAGAAGCTAAAGTTAGAAAGGGAGAAGGAGAGAAGGTGTTAGAACTTTCAGACGTGTTCGATTTAGGGGTTGAAAAGGAAACAAAGAAAAGAAAAGAAGAGAGAGAAAAAGAGAGAGAGAGAGAGAGTAATGTGTTTCGTCTCGCCTTTCTCGTTCTCCTTTCACTCGCTTTATATTTATATTTAGAGTTAAGTACCGTTTCATCACTCCCTAAACCAAACTTATTACTTAAAAGGACATGATTTAAAAAGTATTACAACAGGATATGTATTCCAATATTATCTTTTGTTAACACTGGTTTTATTAGTCGGTCCGGTTTAGAAAGTTAATCAATCCGGTTTTTAACACTGGTTTTATTTTTATTTTTTAAAGAAGGGTTTTTTTTTTAATAACTTTTCAACTATTTGTAAAACACTCTTGTGTTTTGTGATTTCGTATTATGCCCGACTAACTTTCAAAACTTTTGCAAATTTACAATTCATTTCAAAAGTTAATTAACGAAGGTTAAATTTTTTTTATAAAATGATTTTTTTAACCTTTTATTTTATTTTATGAAGAATTGTAAAACTTTTCACAAGAGAAGTGCTTGGAACCTACTAACTGTGGTTAATAAGATTCATCACTCTTAGAACCATCCATTTAATCATGGTTTTTATGAAAAATATATAAACCTTAAGTTAATCATGCTTAACCACAATTAAAAGGAGTTCACAAGCCGTCACATATCATAATTTTCTCATTTAATTTTTTTTTTGCTTTCTTACCGTTTGAAATAAATGATAGCAACAATAGGTATTACACCCATAGTGAGTTTAGAAAATATTTGAAATGTGTGACTGACATCAGCACTCTTCTTATTTCTAACATAAAATTTCAAATCCCTATTTTTCCTTGTTACTTTTACGTCTAGATTTTAAAAGGAATCCTTGTAAATGTCTCTACAAAAGATCTCAACCCGTCTTTTAATTAATTAGTGTCAAGTTGATAAGCAATGAAAATATTCAGGAGCATATTGCCTAATAACAAATTTAATACATTAAGATGATGAATATATCAGTTTTTTTTAGTCTCTCATGTTGGAAAACAATCGGTTTAAGATAATCTGATCGTTAAATTTTTTGATGGATAAACTTATTCCCATCACACGACCTCATTGTTGCAGTACGTCAACTAATGGAGCCACAGGAGAAGATATTGGATCGTTTGATCATTTCATCGTTTTCAATTTATGAAATAATCTTTTTTTCCTTTTTTTGTTTTGTTTTGGTGCGGATGAAATAATCTGTTCATGGATGTCATTTTTTGGCCGTTGTAATAATTGAGGTAGAAGAGGTAATTAATTCATAAACATGGCTTATCATTCCTCAATGGACCGGACCTGGGCTTGCATTTTGTGATTTTTTAAAAGGTCATGCCTATTTCGTTTACAATAGGCTTTTGGCCCGAATTTGGCCAATTGATCCACCTAACCCTATGTTTGGTTGTCGAGAAAATAAGTGAAGAGGGAAGAAAAGAAAGTTTTTTTTTTTTTCGGAGGGTAAAAAAATTATATTAAAAATCTAAAAATTTTTTCTTCATGTTTTCACCTATTTTCTTAGTAACCAAACTTATAAGTGCTAGCCCCATACTTAAAATTCAAATATCCGTCAACAAGTTAATTAAACAAAAAATTTAGAGGTTTATAATTATCTCGACTCTCAAGATAATAGGGAAAAGTTACCAGAGTAAGAGCTTATTTCAAATCCTTACAACTTTTTTATTCTAAAAACAGGTTAATTTATTTTTTTTTATATCTGCACTTTTGAGAATTAAAGATAGATTATAATACATAAATATTGATAAGGGAAGATAAAGTTAAGGATTTCCCAGTCATTTGCCTTAACAAACAAGAAGAGTTGGTTACGTTTTTAAAGTATAGAGATATAACAAGATGGGCTTCTGACTTTTGAGACAGCTTGACATGTGGCGATAAAAGGGGAGAAGTCATTTCATTTTCTTCGCATGTTTCTGATTTCTCCCCACTTGATATCTCTCTCCCTTTTTATCGCCACATGATGGAAGGTGTGTGGATGCCCAAGCACCCACCTCGGGGGTCCACCAAAGATAATCTGAAGCTATTCTTGACGGACCGAAAGAGTTTCAATTTCCACGTGTATGCCAGCTCAGCCTTTCCCATTTGAAAAGTGTAGGTTAATCGCTCTTGACAGTGTGCCCCCTATGGATAGAAAATATGGCATAGGCGGATGCCTGAGCCCGAGGCGTGCGCTCAGGCGTCCACACCATGAGACATGTTGCGATAAAAAAGGGGAGAGATATCACATGGGGAGAAGTTAAAAACATGGGGAGAAAATGAAATGATTTCTCCCCCATTTTATCACCAAATGTCGGATGAAGTATGGACACACGAGCAGACGCCTCGGGCATCTGCCAAAGGTAATCCAATACCATAAAATATACTCCAAATCCCATTTTGTGTGTGCAAGTTAGCACGTGCCCGATCTTGGAGTACACAAATGAGGGCATCTTAATAAAAACTAATGTTATTAAAACCGGACGGACTAGTCTATTGAACCTGTAAAACTGGAACCGGCTAGGTTGTCAGCTCCGAAACCTCTCAAAATCGGATAGTATTAAGAACCGGCCAGATCCAACAGGTTCAACCAAGAAACCGAGGTTAAAAACCGGTAGAACTGATGAGGAAAAGAGGGAAAATGAGAAAACAAAATTATTAATAAAAGGGCATAGTCAAACTAGTGGAACTGAACCGGACAATTTATCGGTTTGAGGCCAGTCCGGTTTTGAAAAAACTTGTAAAAACAATCATATGAGACCAATTTGCCCCTTCTACTTTATTGGTGTATATTGGGTGGAGGCACACAAGATTTATGTGCCGACTTGCACACTGTAACAAAAACAAACTCCATTTTTTTTAATTATTCGTGAATAATTCACACATTTTTAGATTGTCAAATTATTGATGAATGATATGCAATTTTTTTGAATTATTCTCTCAAATTATATATTTTTTAATCAAATTATTTGGTATATTTATTTTTTTCTCAATTTTTTTTTAATTTTTCCAAACTTTGTCCACTTATTCCCAAACCCCCACTTTGTCCCTATGTTTGCCCACACAAAACGTACTCAGTAAGATTTGTTCTACTCCTTCAGCCTGTCCTAATGATCTTATAATTTTCTCTGCAGCCTGAATGAAACTTTAACATTTTGCAATTAAGGAGTCCAGATCCTGTCCAATTCTTGAGTTCAATCGCACTCACAAAGCCCCTCTAAGGCTCTATCTGCCTTTTAAACTGGTTATGAAGTGTTAACCATTAGGGTTAATGTTTTTCTAAAAGAGCAATAGTCCTCTCCTTAGGTGAGGAGCAGACTATTGCTCCTTGCCCTCACAGAGCACCTTTAACTGCCTTGAACTATGGTTAACAAGTTTTAACTCCTATGATAATTTTTTCAAAAAAAAAATTGTTTCTTCTAAAAATCAAGGTTAGATGCTTTAACCCTAAGAGTTAGTGAATCTTAACCACAGTTAAAGGGAGTTAAAAAAAGTGGGACATGTGGCAAGAAAAGAGGGAAAGACGCCTTCCTACACCACCAGCGAGGAGGTGACTATTTTCCTTTTCTAGAGAGTTGGTGAATCTTAGCCACAGTTAACAAAAGGGACACGTGTTGACCTGTGGGTGGGATTGAACTCGAGCTTGGATATGATCCCAACCCCCATAGAAGACAGTTCAACACAATGTCCATAAACAAAACAGTTATACAGAATTAAATTAATATTATTTGATTGAATATTACAGGTGCGGTATCTCAATACAAAATCCACACAAGGTTACATACAAATCAATGCCCACAGCAATACATGCAGCATGATTCTTCCAATTCAAAAGAATTGCAAATAGGAGTTGTCTACGCACCGTTCAACATTAGGCAGTAACAGCAGCAAGTGAAGCTGGTACTAATTTCAGCATCATCTTTAGAGACCTCTTAAGCTTCAGTGCTTGGTTACCAAAAGCAGGAGGCAGCAGCAAATTATAGAAAGCAGCATATCAAAATTGTGGAACTCCAAGGCGAGAACCTTGCCATCAAGTATAAGAAATAATACTTGAATCTGAGAAGGGCCCTGTTTTTTATGTACCCTCTTAAAAAGGGTAAAAAAAAAGGAGCTAATCTACCACTCTTTAAATAAAAAATGGGTTTGGATGGCATTGGGAAGTTATGATTCTTGAAGAACTAGATTCAATTCCTGGGCACATTTGGCAAGTAACCCACCCCTCCTGCAGCAATATCAGACATTAGGTAACTGTTAAATCCAAATTACAAAGTCCTTCATATAATCATATTCTAACATTTATATGGGAGCTTATGGCTAAAGAAATTGAAGTAGCTATTAAGCAATAATAAGAGTTTCCACTAAACTGAGTGGACCAAGACTACAGCCACGGATATTTAAAAAAAAACCCAAAAGAGAAACCAAAACCAAAATTAATAGTACAAGAAATTGAACACAAGAACTCAATCACTAATCAGCACTCTGAACACATGGATCATCTCAATTGATATGGCCAAAGATTGGAGGATGGTGGGACATATGTAGCCTCCTTGATGAATTATAAGACACTCTCTTACATCATTCTGAACTCCATATAAATCTTTTATTAGTTTGGCACAACATGCCGACAAGACACCAAAACAAGGTCTCCATTTTGATATGAAAAGACTGAAAATGTCATGTGAAAACTACTCCACTACGTAATTATTTCATAGTAGCCCTGAATAGCCACATCAAGAAATTCAAAACATAAAGAAATTGCATAGAAATAGTGACCATAACAAAAAATATATATATAAGTGAAAAACACGTCTTGGGCGTGAAATATCCAAAATGTGTCAACAAGTTTTTTTATTTTTTTTAAATGGAGTGTCCATGCCACATATGTTGACTCAACTGATGATCCATTAAGCTATCTCACAGGGTACTGAAAATTCCAAATGAACAACTTTAAAAGTAGTGGATAAACACTGAACCAGAGATTCATCCAGAATTCTTTAAAGTGGTTCAACAATATGAAAATAAATTTATGAAATAAATCATCCAATCAATTGTTGTTGCATTGAAACTATGTTGCGTGAGACTCTTCGACTTTGCAGGTGTGTTGTGTGTCAATATGTGTGGACGCGCGATACCAAAACATACCACAGGCATGCCTGTTGTTTCTTAGAACTACTACTAGCGATACATCTTTAAATTAGCAGAAAATTTTAGAATTATTATCTATTCATTATTCATTTGCTTCAATGAATGTCTTGTTTATACTGTTTGATGAGTTCTGGCTTTGTATAACATGATACTTTCTGAAAATAGTATTCATTTGGAAATTGATAACTGTTAAACAACTTCTTCTTTAGTACTTGACAAACTAATTATGTAACAGATTAATCCTTGTGGTTATTTGTTTAAAGCTTAATATGTTCTATTTGACTTTTGAATAGAGTATCTTCAATTACCCATTTTTGATTTATTTAGTGTTCCTTAGAATAATATATGTATTTTTATTTCATTTGTTCCCTTTTCAATTTCATATAGCATCCTTCATATAAAATTTCAAATATAATACCATTTTTTAAATTCCAAATTTAATATTCTCCGTTATCCTCAAATCCTAACTTTTGGGGGTGGCTGAATCCAACACCTTGCACCCATGTCAGATTCTGACCCTTGTGTTTGCGTTTGTGCAACTTAGCATTGAAGTGATGGCGGATATGGTGACAACAGGGTTCCAAAGAAAGTAAACCCAACATTCAATAATTTTGAGAGAATGGATTGTCATGGACACAAACTTGTGGAGTGTATGAATTGTCAGCCAACAATATTTTCAACATGGTAAGAGTTACATGGACATGGACTTTGACACTTGTTAGTGAGAGCCAACTTGATCAGTGAGCTAATTGACTATTCCTGGAGGAACCTCATGACTTTGTTCTAACACGGTTCTTTATAGTTTACAACTCAAGAAAAGCTTGCTTACCTAATAAGTGAAGGAAGAATTCGCTTGATCTTTTGCAACTGGATAAAGCACTGATTGCAGCATTCACGCCTGTGCTCATTTTTTCAATTATGGGTGAGTGAGCAATGTGATCAAATCTCAGACTCCTACAGCCAAACAAAAATCTAAAAATCCAAAAAGGTCCATAAGACATTAAAGAATTATACCTATGCTCCGCATGAAGATCAACACCAACAACTGGAGATGCTGAAATGGTTGAGTGGATTACTGGCCCGAAGACTGCGACAAGCTTCAGCAGCATTTCCAACGAAATACTTATGTGTCTACATTTTCAACACAAGAAAAAATATATACAACCACTTATATTTATTTCAACTCTGCTCACATATGATAATTGGGTACATGCCCAGCAGCCCCTTGATTTCTTTTTTCATTGCATCCTCTAGAGAGAATCAACTCAATTGATTTATTTCATTTTCAACATAAATTCCTATTTAAACATTTACCTATTTGGGTTGGGCTCCAGTCTGCAGGTCAAATGTTTGGCACTGAAACCATTAAGTTGCGGGTTCGATCTTATAGCTTACTCAACCAACAAAATAATAATAAGGGTGCTTCACCTAAAAGGGCATGCTTTGCATTTTTGTTACCTAAAAGGGCATGCCTTTGACAAATTTATCAAAAAGGCATGCTTTGCATTTTTATTACCTAAAAGAGTGTGCCTTTGTTATATTTACCCCTTAGCTATGCATATAAAACCCAAACACTAATAAGGGTAATATTGGAATACATGCCTTCGGTAAAACTTTTCAAACCATGCCCTTTTAAGTGATATTTTTTATTAGGGTGATGAAACAGTACTTATCTCTATAATTAAAAAAAATAAACAAATAAATAAATAAGAGAATTACCCAATCTACTCAGTTAAGATTCTAATTAAGCCCTTTGTCTTTCATCATGCATCCTGATAGACAGCCTGTTACGGTGTTACCTTCTACTAAACTATGTTCACCACAGAAAGTTAATTTTATTCTGATTCTGTTTTTCTTTATAGAATGTAGACGTGTAATATGATCACCAAAAACAAAGAAAGAAAGACGTGAAATTTGGTTTATTATAGTTCAGACTGTTCATCACGTGCTCTAAACTGGTGTGATTTAAGCAATTGGTCGGTCCTGCACCACGAAAGATGATCATGCACTAAGATGGTACTAAACCCCAAGTTATAGCATTCATATCACCAAAAACAAAGAAAGAAAGACATGAACTTGCTTTATTATAGTTCAGGCTGTTCAGCACGTGCTCTAAACTGGTGTGATTTAAGCAATTGGTCGGTCGTGCACCACAAAAGATGATTATGCACTAAGATGGTACTAAACCCCAAGTTCTAGCATTCATATCACCAAAGTACTGATGTTTTTAAACACAGAAAGTGGAATTCACGAAACAGTTACCTGTCTATCTTGCTATCCAGTAAGCCCATAAGCACAGGAAGTAAGCAAGAGAACAGATCCAAGGTAACAATCTCCATTTTCTCCATGAGAACGCCAATCACATCAGTTTGCACCTGCACCAGTAGGTGATCAATTAAGATTTGCTACCAAAGACAATTGGATGTGTCAAATGCAGATTAAGCAACAACACATCAATGCCATCAATAGAATACCTACAGAATGATCAGGCAACTTCCTCATGGCGCTGATAGCACCCTTAATGTCATTCTGCTCCCAAACATGCCACAGCACCTGCAAATCTGTATTAGAACTAACAGTCTCCACAACTTTGACACAAGGATACTACTAGATCAAATATTTCAGAAGCGATATTAAAAACCCAGATAACAGAGGGTTTAACAATATAAAATTACAAATACATATTTTCAATTATTTCTTTCCATCAGATACAATATTTTAGGTACTGAAATCTACACCAAAGGATTAAAAACGCAGTTTCGGGGACCGTATCAGTTTGGGTTTTTTTTTTTTCTTTTTAAATTCTAAAAATTCAAAATAAATTATAAAAAGAGAGTCTATAGGTAATAACATTCTTCTAAAATCAATATCAAGTAGAAAATATATTTTAAAAAAAGAAATATAACATAGTAGATGAGTCGAAAGTAGAAACATACTGCTAAAGCCACATAAAATTACGGGTTGGCTCATCATCATCTCTATTTGGATGAATGTAAGGTTGGTTGTAGAGATTTTCATAGTGTTAGGCTTGGGACATGTGAGAACACATGAATTTCTTCAAATCGATAATTCAAACCCCAAATCAAGTTTTCAATCACCAAAAATAAAAGAATTTCAAGTTTTAAGGCTTAGAATGGATAGAGAGGAAGATGGAAAGAAAAGAGGAGTGTTTTAGGGGTTTACGGTAACCCCTTTTATATAAAAATGTCAGCCGAGTCCTACGCCGACACCCAGGGGCAAAGCCAGGATTCTCTGGCAGAGGGGGCTAACAATGGGGGTTCGGGGGCATAGCCCTTGGATTTTTTTTTGAGTGCTAAGTTCATGGGTCATCGTGTCCGTTTGTAAGGAATATATCTTTCCTCGGAAATTTAGGGGGGGCTAGAGTTCCCCGGTTCCACCCCTCCCAGGCTACACCCATATTAGCCCTATATAGGATTTTTTTCCCCCCAAAATTTCGGGGGGGGGGGGGGCCTGCCAACACCCTTACGTATCGTCCTTACATATCATTGGACTCGGGCAATACGTAACAGTTTCCGCCGAGTCTTATTTTCCCTTAATAAAACCTGGAAAGGATAGGTTTCGGGTATAATTAAGAGAAAATAAGACTCGCGGAAACCTTATGTATTGCCCGAATCCTATGGTACGTAATGGTGTCGACGTAGGACTCGGCTAACAGCAACACGTATCGGTTTCGGCGTTTTTTTAAAACCATGAATTCTACACTAACATTCATATATAAATGTGCGGTAGTGTCAAAAGGTCAGATCCCAAGGTCACCGTGTTGAACACCTCATACCATATGCGGCTCCGACATGAATTTCCATGTCTAAGTTGCACAGCTTAAAGCTATAATACTAGCAACAATGAGGAAGCAAACTTAGATGATGAAGCAATCCTCCTGAAATCCATTGATTAAAACACACACACACACACACACACACACACACAAATGCATAAACCCTCTAAAGTTACCTGTAATTTCGTAAGGCGAGATCGCAGAGTACTTAAAAATATATCATGATTTTGCAACAGCGCTTCAGTAACATCCTCATTGTTTGCAGATAACAACTCCCTTCCAGAAGTTTGAGGTTGTCCATTCTGTTCATCATTGAACATCATGGTAAGTATCAACTGGATTCATTTCAACCAATGTGTCAACATATATGAATGCATATGCAGAAAATAGGCTAGCATGTGGTAGCCACAGCATTGTTTATCCCAATATACCCCAAGTACAAGTTCTACTTTGGTCACATAACAAATTGAGTAGTTCAAACAGAGTTGCATCAAACAATCAGAAGGGACTTATCATAAGAAAATGGCTGGAGAAATCAGGTCTTGATCTGTGATTGAAAAATATAAGTAAGCATTAGACCAGAGCACTAGACACTTATAAAATCAACTAATTATTCCAAGGACAATATATGACAACCCCCCCCCCCGAAAAAAGAAAAAGACATGAGAAGAGTACCATGGTAAACTATTGTAGTATTATATATAGGTGTGTCGATCGGGCTGAATTCAGGTTTCAAAGCCTCTTGTATGTGCCAGGCTTAGGCCTATTCAAAAATACCAAAATTCAAGCCCAAGCCCGGCCCATCGACACCCCTAAATTATATATACTAAAGTACTACTATAAGGTTTCCACCCTACACCTAACATATGCTGGAAGATCCAGACCATCCAATTGATGAGCCCCACCTAGAAGATTTATCCCAAATATCGATGAGATCATCCTAGCCATTCATAACATAGACCTTCTTTACATGCAGTTATTTGCTGATAGCCCAGAAGAAAGCAATTAATCAAATGGTTCAAGGCATTAGGTTGATTTTGGATCTAGGAGATCTCCTAAGGAAGAAGGGCCATGGATTGGATAATTCAGATCATGAGAATTAGCATGATGATGAGTACAATAGAGAGACCATATAGCATCATCAGAAGGGACTTATCATAAGAAAATGGCTGGAGAAATCAGGTCTTGATCTGTGATTGAAAAATATAAGTAAGCATTAGACCAGAGCACTAGACACTTATAAAATCAACTAATTATTCCAAGGACAATATATGACAACCCCCCCCCCCCCCGAAAAAAAAAAAAGACATGAGAAGAGTACCATGGTAAACTATTGTAGTATTATATATAGGTGTGTCGATCGGGCTGAATTCAGGTTTCAAAGCCTCTTGTATGTGCCAGGCTTAGGCCTATTCAAAAATAACAAAATTCAAGCCCAAGCCCGGCCCATCGACACCCCTAAATTATATATACTAAAGTACTACTATAAGGTTTCCATATGCTGGAAGATCCAGACCATCCAATTGATGAGCCCCACCTAGAAGATTTACCCCAAATATTGATGAGATCATCCTAGCCATTCATAACATAGACCTTCTTTACATGCAGTTATTTGCTGATAGCCCAGAAGAAAGCAATTAATCAAATGGTTCAAGGCATTAGGTTGATTTTGGATCTAGGAGATCTCCTAAGGAAGAAGGGCCATGGATTGGATAATTCAGATCATGAGAATTAGCATGATGATGAGTACAATAGAGAGACCATATAGCATCATCAGTAAAATGTTCTGTGGTGTTGTTATTCCGCTTATTTAACAATAGATAAAATAATGCAGGTTGACCAAAACACATCTAGCATTTCTACTAATCAGAACCTGGGAATTTTTTGATCCTTTCTTTAAAAAAAAAACCTACCAGCACAGGAGGTAGCATATCAGTTTTAGGTATCATGTCAGATGACACACTAGTTGTCAGAGCTTCATCATCATTAAATCTCTCTCTCCTTTCCCATCTCTCAACTAGAGAGCGTGTCCTTCCTGGTACAACTGCCAAATGGGAAAGCTAAAAGAATCAAGTTCCATACAGCATATTCTCGAATATCTACAAACTTAGCATTCCATAGGCAAACCTCCATTAACAAATTTTCCAGAGCTTATTCCTTTGCTGCAATTGAGTGCCTCTCCACCTGCAAGGGAAAAAGGTTAATTTCCCCTACAAGGAAATTATTTTAAAAAAATCTTTCTCAAACCATCAATTACGACAAACAAAAGCAGGCAATAATGGCTCCCAATATAATAATCCAAGGTTCAGCTCTTAAAAAGAAGGGTTCCATTTGGAGGGACAAATGAAAAATTACTGACAAAAATATAGATATAATCCAAGCCAGATGCTTGTATACTTCTGTGAAACATGTATAATCATGGTCCCGATATTTGTCAACTAACAAGAATTATAACGGAAATGGTAAAATTTGATAAAAAGGGAAAACTATTCACTCTTAAAAACAAAATTTTTAATACGTACGTTGGCAGCCATTTTGTCAAGTATTATTTGTAGATGGAAGAACTAGTAATTTATGACTCACAACAAAAGTAACATGCAAAAATAATGATGCTATGATAATAGAATAAAAACTTAACAGTTTTCATGGTTGGAGGGTGACCGCGGTGAGAGAATCTGTTCAAACTTTTCCGCAACACTCTTGATATTTGCATGTTTCTCCTCACAGGATTCTGTAGCTTCATCTTCTATTACAAACTTGGCATGGAAGTGTGTATCCTTCGAACTGTCTAGATCACTTATCTTGCTACTAAAAGATCCAGAATCAACTGCAATTGACAACCTCCCCATATCACATTTTCCATTTGATGTCCTTCTTGCATGAGTTGGCTTGACTAACACTCCAGGACCAGTCCTTTCAGTTGTGATAGATTCTTTTCTAGAGTTGGCTGTGTTTCTTCCATTTTGACTGTTTCTAGGTACAATAGGCACAGAATAAGGACTAGTGATTATTTGGCTATTCATCCTTGTGTGCATCACTGTTGCAGAATTTTTCTTCAGAGTTGGCGGATTACTGGTTTTAATAGAATCCAAAGGGAGTACAACCTTAGGAGCATTAACAGATCCAACTCTTTGTGGTGTGACATGATTGCTGTCAGTACCTTTACAGGGAACAAGAACAAGTAATTAGAGGAAATAAAAAGATTCTTATTGGGAAGAGAAACATGCATCAGACAACTACACATTAAATGTGTGCGTGTGCATCTGTAAGTGTGGGTGTGTGGAAATGAGTGGAAATGAGTGCATCAATCGAGTGATGAGGACTAGAAAACTGGCCTTGAACTTCGGTTGGTCCACAACATTTTGATCAAAAGAGGTTTAGAAATACACAAACATCAAAGAACTATGAAAATATAAAAGTAGGGATGCTCATGTCCCCCACGTCATTCCCTCAGCTTCTGCGAGACTGCAAACCAAGGAGAATTTCTTAGGTCAAAAAATCACTAGATGAGAGGATCCTAATTATCTGATCTAGAAAACTTTTTTCCAGACCAAACAACATATCAGATAGGATCAACGTCTAGTCATTTTTGGCATACAAGATCTCCAGTTAGGAGTTGTAGGACCCATTGAGTTCCAAACCCCTTGATGTGTGCCATGTCAACATCAATAAACAGGAATATTGACATGATCTTACATCAGCTCCACTCAGTTATGTGTCCCAAAAAAAAACTTACAATCCACATATATGTTTTTTATCTCTGTAGCCTCATAATCTGGTGGCATGGTGACCAAACCCGAAGTAGACTTTATACTGCTGCCTACTTTTTCTACAGAATGACTTTCCCGGAGATTAAATCTCTGCTCTGTACAGCCACTTGACCGCGGTATGGTGCCAACTCCATATGGCCCAATATGCTGACACAGAGAAGGCAGATATTACAAACATGAGTTATCTTTAACTTTAAAAAAAGAAAAAAAAAAAAAAAGTAAAATGATTTTGCATTAAAAGGTACCGAGATATCAGCAACCCAAATTCCAACAGAGTTTCGATGGTACGAACAACCCAAAAGTTTCCCCTCATGAATGCAGAGGTCACCGATTGTAGACCACCCCATATCAACAGCATCATGACATATTATAGGCTCCCACGAGAAAACCTACAGGTTAAGGGAACACAAAAATGAGGGACACTATCTTTCTTTCCAGATAATATTGCACAAAATTACATTATTGATGGTATTCATACCTTCAAACTATCATCCAATCCACAAAACAGTGTCCTTCCATCAGGGTGAAAAGCCATAGAGCATACTCCAGTAGTCTAGGAAAGAAGCAAAATATATATGTTAGGATAGAGAATGTCACTTAAATATATTCTTATGTATATAACCTGTTTTTGAAATTTAAAAAGAATATTATCTATATCATGTCTCTACTATTATAACAGAAGAATGAGGGATAGCGTTGGTTGATTTTCTTTTTACTAAAACACCCTAAAACTATGTTATCCTATCACTACATAAAAGCAGTTAGATAGGGGTATTAAAATAATTTTAAGTATAACTAACAAATAGGAAATCATGTTATCACACGTCTCTCTTTAACCACCTGACCACGTCTCTCTCCCTCCAAACTCTCTCTTTAACCACCCCAAGTTCCCCCTTTTCTCTCTCTCTAACCACCCCACCTCCTCCATTCCCATTCAAAGATATTCCATAATCCTTGGCATCTCTACTATTATAATGGGAGAATGAGGGATAGCAGTGGTTGATTTTCTTTTTACTAAAACTATGTTATCCTATCACTACATAAAGCAGTTAGATAAGGGTATTAAAATAATTTTTAAGTATAGCTAACAAATAAGAAATCATGTTATCACACGTCTCTCTTTAACCAACTGACCACGTCTCTCTCCCTCTAAACTCTCTCTTTAACCACCCCAAGTTTCCCCTTTTCTCTCTCTCTAACCACCCCACCTCCTCCATTCCATTCAAATCTACATTCAAAGATATTCCATAATCCTTGGCAAGAACAACAAAAAATCGTCAATTGACGTTGATCTCTCCATTCTCGGATGCGACATTGCCTACATTTTCTATGACTTCCAGCGTCGCCGCATCACTCTTTAAGTCATTGGCAAGAAATCCTTTCCTTCCCATGAAATTCCCATGTCAAGCTTGATTCCCAAGTCCTTCAGATCAGCGACAATAAATTTTATTTCCTTCTCCCTCTTTGAAGCACCCTCGGCTGTTCCTTAACATTTTGTTGCATTCATGGTCATTTGTGCATTTTCCAACACAATTGTTTGCTTCCAAGAAAGGATGAAAATCCAGTGTTTGTCTTGGAAGATGATGATGATGACGATTATGAGGATAGTGGGGTTGTGGGGGGGTCTAGTAAGAAGTTGCGTTGGTCTAGAGAGGTGCAGGAGTTGTTTGGGTATGGTGCGGTTGGAAATTGGAGATTCTCTGGACAATTGGTTCCTGCAAAGAAAAAGGCAGAGACAAGGTCCTATGCTCTCTAACAGGGAATCAAACAATCATCAACTTCTGGAGTTAGAAGAAAGGGGTGCAGTATCATCAAGTAGCTCCTATGCACTCTGATCTATCTTTGTGGTCCAGGAGATTGGATGCCTGTAAAAGACCTTCATTCGAAGGTTAGTTTAACCCATAGTTATCAGAGCAAGAAGCGAAAACGAGAAGCAAAGCGAAATCGAAAAGCGAAAAGTGAGACTCAAAAAAACCTTAGGAAACAGGAAACGAGAAATGAAATATAGGCTCCTCATTCCCATTATGTTATTATAAGTTAAATCTTTGATTTTATCTTACATAAGATTTTTGTGGAAAATTAGGTGCCTTAGGTTTCAAACCGACAATACTTTGCTTAGAGTCTACACCTTAGGCTATAGATTGTAGTCTACCCCATCACTTCACACATACAACTCCATTTGACTACTAAATGGGACGTGATGGAAGTGAGCTTCCTAGGAAGCGAGTCTAGGAAACGAGCTTCCCACCCTATACATAGCTTCCCTGCAACTATGGTTTAACCACAACCTATATTATGTTGATGCTTTTACTTGATTGCAGGCATGCAAGAGCTTGGCTTAAAGCTATTGCAATAACCTTTTAATGTTGAATTTGTTTACCGAAGGTGCATAACCCGTCTAGATTGAGTTGACTACATATAAGTGATCCAGCCATGCTAGTAAAAGAAAAAAGAGAGAACACAAACGCCAAAGGCCCAACAGCAACCTTGAGTAGAATATCAGGCAGAACTGTCCAATTTTCATCAAATGGTCCAAATTTCATTAGAGATATGGCGCACATTTGTGCAATTATGTAGTTTTTTTTTCTGTTCTCTTTTGGGATATCATTACCTATGTTGGGAGCATTAGGCCTTCAATTGTTAGCCCCATTGCACATTGCTTACTTGTAGCACACATTTATTTAAGGGTACCCCCCCCCCCCCCCCCGTTCCCCCCTTCCCCTTTCCCCTCTCTTACGTGCATCGCACGTATGGCCTACTAGTATTAATAAGAACCGAATAGCAGCATGTGAAAATAGAAGAGAAAAAATCATACAGCTTTTCCTATGCATGTGTTATTTGATTTGATTAGGTACCTCTTCCCAAGAAGGATTAGCACGTCACTTACATTTGTGGACCCCATATGCATTGCCTATGGTTTGGAATTTTATTTCTTTTAGAAGTTATTTTTATATATACTTTTTAATGTTTGTTTTGTAGTAGAATGTTCCCTTTTAGTAGGTTCCGAGAGGAAGTTGATTCCTAATAGATTACTTATACGGTTTTGAGTGGTAAAGCCTAGAAATAAGTAATGCATGGTGTCCATTAAAAATTTTCATGTGTTGTGCTTGAGATTTGAATAAAGAATTGCGCCTTTTCAAGATTCTCTTCTTCCAAGGTAGTACCAATTCCATCCCTTCTTGTAGGTGCTGATTCCATCAAGCCATGTGGTGCCAATTCTGGATGTTTATCCTCATCTCCTTCACCTCTTCTTATCCTTTTTTTTTTTCATCGTTTTCCAAATGCACGGCTTTACAAAGATGGCAGATTTTACTCCATGAAAAAACATGATGCATCTTTTGAGAAGTGGTTCGTCTGCATGGACTTCCTAAAATTGTCATCTCTTACTGTGATGTCAAGTTCTTGTGCTACTTCTAGAAAAGATTTTGGATGATGATAGGAACAAATTGATGCTCTGTACTTTTCACCCACAAACTGATGGTCAGATACAAGTGGTAAATGGCAGCCTAGAAAATATTTTTATGATGTCTTGCAAGTTGCAAGGGAAAGGACTGACAGTTGGAATTGGGTATTGCCACACGCAGAATTCGCTGACAACAGGTCTATAAACTGAACTAATGGCAGGTCATCATTTGAGATATCTTACGGAATCAACCGAAGTAACAGATTGACTTGATCCCTATGCCTACAACTATGCAAAGCATATCCTGGATATCTGCAAGGAAATTCGGAAAGCCATTGCAGCCAGAAGAGAGATCTATAATCAGCATGCATATGTGTAGTGGTGATAAGATGATTTCAAAGAATGAGATATGGTAGTGAACTAGTGATACATTTTCGGAAGGACGGATGTCGTCATAGAAACTTATCACGATTCACAAGTCGCATGAGAGAAAGGCATGACCATTCTGAGTGCTGAAGAGATGCAAAAATAATGCCTCGCACAGAGCTTCCTTCAAATGTTAACCTCAGCCCAATCTTTAATAATGCGCAGTTAACACAATACAATTTCAGAAACCCTAAAACAGCCCCATTCTAAAACTTTAAGTCCTAATTTTACAATGGCTATTAGCTTGCTGCTGGTTTCTATTTTTGTGATTCAATTCAACATTGTTTGAAACCCAAATCGCACATGCAAACTACAATTCGTAACCATTATTGAGCCTAAAGTAACTTTCTTGAAATCCTCAACTGACAAGGAAATCACATTGGTTATTGGCCTAGAATCTCTAAGCCAGTAGAAGTTCTTACTTCCATTACGATCATCCAAATCAATTTAGAGATTCAAAACTGCGGAATTGTTACTTGACCTAGGATCTTAATAATTCTATTTTGGGCTTTCTTGATTATAATTGTGCTGATCTAGATAATTTTTATGAAGTTCATTATTGCTGAAATTAATTTTCGCATGGTCCTGCATCAAAACACTTGATGACTAAGGCTTCTCTACTTGATGAGGTCACCAGATTTTCTTAGTAAAGTGGAAAGGGATCCATTACCAAACAGAACAATGATCAATGCAGAAGTTCTGCAGCAGCTGACCCGGATTTGTACAAGAAGTACATGAATTCTAACACATCAAAACTAAGTATTTTGCATCTGGGGATTATTGATTAGGCACCTTCTTCCATTCCAAGAAGTGTTGACTTGTCACTTTCTTTGGTGGCACCCCATGGATTCCCAATGGTTTAAGAATTTAATTGCTTTTAAAAGTTATTCTTCTATTTTTCTTTTTTATTAGCAAGTGAACATCATTTTGTACAATGTTACACTTTTTAGTAAGTAGGTTACTTTTAGGGTTGTAAGTGGAAAAGCATATAAATCTGTAATAGGAGGTTTCATCCTTGAAATTAGAATAAAGAATTTCTTTCTCTTAGAAGATTTTTCTTCTTCCTACTGAAAAAAATATATTATTCTTCATAGGATGTTGCTGATTTCATCCCTTCATGGTGATGCCAATTCCATCAAGCCATGTGGTCACTTTCACACATTTATCCTCTCACCTTCACCTCTTCTTAAGTTTATTTTTGAAAAAATTATCTGTAGATAAGAGATCTAAGAAAGATCCGAATGGTTCTCCCATAATTGTCCCACACCAATATTTTGGATAGAAAGTCTCAGTAAACAACCAACTTACTATCTGATGACTGATAGATATTGGCACGCCTAAGTGAGCAAACCAAAATGTCACATTAAATAAATGCATTTATTGTGAGTAATACATAAAATCTGGAGGCCATAAAACACCACTATTTGTAGCACGAATGATTCGTTATATCTGAAGAAAACTTGGCACAATTTCTCCATTACAAAAGGATGATAATTCTTCTTCTAATGAATATGTCCAAGAAGAAAATTTAATAGTTCTAAGAGTTTAATAATCAAGTAGCTTTCAAAAATGAAACACATAAACTCTTATACCTCAGATCCAGTAGATCCAATCAGTTCAAAGGTTTCTAGATCCCAGAATTTTACAGTTCTATCTGCAGAACCTGGAGAATAATTCACATGTTACTCCTTAGCACTTAAAAGAAAGTGGCTATGATATGCTAATCTCATATGTTGCAAATGAGGCATGGAATTATAAGAACAGTGCAAATGAAGAATCTTACAAATCAACAAAGGAAAGATATTAAGATTTTCTCAATATTACAGAATAACAGGCTAAAGATGGCAACCTAAAGGCCCACACCATTCTTATAATGAAAGCTGGCATGTTTGGTCACAACTTGCCCAGGTGATTGTGAATATTACACCAGGCACGTCGCCTTGTGGGAATTTGGGCCCCACCTTTTAAAAATCTGCCAACTGAAAACTTTTCATTTCCAGTCTGTTGTGCATGTTGCCAATTAGTGTATAGGAATCGGGCCTGACTTGTTAACACGTTGCTGGTTGATAACTTTCTAAAAGGAACCCCCAAATCCAAATAAGAATCCTCTCTCTGGCATGTGTGGACCATATTACCAATGCGAGAAGCAAAAACAAAAAGTGGAGCGAATGAGAGAATCAAGAAGCGAGACTCAAAAATCATTATGAACGACAAAGCGAGAAACGAGATATAGACACCATACTACCATTATATAATGTGAGCTGTCATACTTTAGACTTTGCCTTACATGAGATATGTGTAAAGAACATGATATTTGCTCGAGTTCTACACCCTAGGCTGTAGACTTGAGTCTCTCCCATCACAACCCACATACGTAGACCTCTTTAACCACTAAATGGGACATGACGGAAGCGAGCACTCCACCTTATTTACAGCTTCCCTGCAACTATGGTGTGGACCCAAGCATCATAAACCTCCTCGCTCTGGGTATCATACTTTAGCATATGTTTATATACAATTTAAAGGTTTATAAAAAAATGGTTGTCAAATGCAAAGGTGAGCATGGCTGGGTGACAAGGTGCCAACCAAAAATATCGCTAGACATTCACCTACCAACAATGTCCCTGGCTGAAAATCTCACTAGGCATCACCGGCAAGCCTAGGTGATTACCTTAATAACCCAGAAAGTGCTAGTTTCTGATTGTCTAAGCAGTATGCAACCTACCCTTAGGAAATGGACCTGGTTGCCTTTAACAACACACTAATGTGTGCATATGTACATATACATGTACATTCTCTCTCTCTCTCTCTTAATAGAATACAAAGGTTTACACAATATTGGACAGTTCATATGGATGACAATGGTTACACATGTTATGAGTCCTGGGTGCACAGAAGAAGCCTAAATTGTTGGTCCACATTCCTTTACCACTATCAAGTTGACAAGTTTGAATAAGCTTCTGTAGAACTACAAAGAGAAGCAAAGGATACATATTAAGTATGCATTCAAACCATTTGGAAGATATGTCCCTGTTTTACCAATCAAAAAAAAGAAAGAAGATATGTCCCTGTTCAAACACCAGCATCTCAGATAGAACAAGCAAACAGAATATAAGATATAAACAAGTAAACCAGCAGCAATCAGACTTTTGAAAACACAAATGTGCAGAGGTGTAAAGCACTCACTCACATAGGATTCACATACGCACCTGTGGCTAGAAGGAACTCGAGGGGATGAAAATCTATGCACCGAATTTGTCCTTCGTGGAATTTAAAATCATGCAGGAGCTTTCCAGCAGTTAGATCCCATACCTGTTCAGATACTTGCAGAGTTCAATGGCCAAAGACAAATAATGCTTAGGTGTAAGCTCTACTTTTAACAATGAGCCCCAGTATTACCTTCACAAGATTGTCAAATCCACCAGAAACAACCCAGCGACCATCAGGGGTGAATCTAATGGTACTAACTCCTCGAGTATGGCCCTTGTACGTGTGGCTGCATCCTTTCTTTCTAATGTCCCATATCTTTAGATTAGTATCCAAAGAACCAGACGCAAAGAATTCACCAAATGGATGGAACTCAACAGCAGTACAATTGGATCTATGTCCAGTAAGGGTACGAACAACTACACTTCAAAAACAATAACAACCCAATTAGAAATTTCCAAGAATGCTCCATTTCCAAATCATATTGTGGTAGCCCGCAAGTTTGAATTCACAAAATTATAGACTTGGATTTAAAAATCGAGCTGTTAGATTCTTGAATCGCGTCATACCACTGACTCGGTGAGTTGATTCAGATGATTCCGATATCAGATACATGCTTTGCACTTCACGTTTTATGATTCTAACTTTTCAAATATCTCAACTTACCGAGTCATGTAAGCAATTGTTACTAAGGTTTCAATCTATCCAGACTCAATGAGAGGAAACAATCAACTCACTCTTTGCCTCTTCCAAATTCCACAGCTTTATCACACCAGAAGAAGCTCCAGCACCCACCAAAACCTCCGATGAATCAAAAGTTACAGATTCAACTGGACTTGTGTGACCAGACAGGCTCTGCATATTTACACACACAAAAAAGTTTTTGACCACAAAGTGTGCCTCAGAAACTAACTGGTTTTACTGCATTGTTCTTTGCTTTTTTTCAAAAAAGATGCATTTTGACAATATGTTTGAATTCCTAAGTCCTAACAGCAATAGAATCTAAATTGCAATCAAACTTAATGACACGTAAAAGAGAAGTTCTTTGAACTGACCATTAAAGAATTCGCTTTCCCAATCCCCCACAGATTCACCTTGTGATCTTCTCCGCCAGTGACAAGAAGTCTGCACGACTTCTTTCCAATATTTAAACAGCTGACACTTGAAGCATGAGCCACAAATTCCTCTAAATCTCTTCGGTCAAGAAAATCAACGCATTTATATTAATCTACTAACCTAACAAGCTTCAGTTCGCGAAATCATAAAAAATATAATTCTTCAAAAAAAATTGAATCCAAACTAACTCATAAAAGAACGTCATTCGACGAAATCAAAGTAACAGTCATAGAAAATCTTTCGAGCTAATATCCAAGCTTAGTTATTCAAATTCGAATCATAGTAACAGGAAACCCTAAACCTAGATCAGAACTCTCAAGCCAAAGCTATCCAAGCTAAGCATATGAACTAAATCAAATCAAAGGATACGCAACTTATACCCGCGCTTCGCCATTGTAGGAAGAATCAAAATGAAAAACTCCCAAATCTTCTGAGAAAAACGAGATCGGAGAGCAAGAAGGCCTATGTAAGACGAAACCGAAACTCAAACAGAAGAAAGAACAGCTTTTAAAGTTTCAGAGCTTCTGCAGTGAAAGATAAGAATCCGATTCCGAGAGAATAGATGGAGGATTCAGAGATTCGCCATTAGAAAGCTCGGAAGATAGAAAAGCTCTTCAAGGCCATGGAATTCAGTTCAGAGAAATACTAGGCCCAGACGCAAACTTCCCAAACTCTAACTGCGGTTACGACATGTGTCCCTTGTGACCTTTTATAACCGGTTGTGGTTTTGTAAGTTATTGTTTTCCAAACGTGTTGAATGGGTAACAATGATAGGTTTTACAGCCAAGTAAGAAAATTTGAAATTTGCGTCTACGATAGCAGTCCTCTTCAGACAATGATCGAGACAATTCTATTCTGTTTTCCATTTTAACCAAAATACCCTGGGTATGATTTGGCTTGAACTTGAAGATAACTAAATTTATAATTCTACCATCATAATACCCATGTTAGTTAAAATTACCATAATACCCCATGTTAAACTTAGCTGTTTGACTATTTAATATTTATCTGACTTTGATTTGTTACTGATCTTAACCGATCAATTGATTCTGATTAGACCATCAGAATCAGTTTCATTGACCATTCAAAAACAAATAGTAGATCGTGTGGTTAGGATCAAAAGGAACTGTGGTGGTGCATTTGTTGTGGCAATCATGGTTTGTACCAAATATTTTTATTTTCTTACTTTTTAGTGAAATGGTTTGTACCAAATTATTGCTATTATTATTATTATTAGTTTTTTTTTTCGATTCCTTATTATTATTTGTTTTTACATTTTTACCATTTATCCGGTATTTTCATAACCGGACGGGGCAAGAGTGGTGGTTCAGTTGGACCGTGTACTTTATTATAAGCAATCATTTTTTTGCCTTTTTCCCATTTTTCCACTTTCTTGGCCGATTCTACCAATTTCCTGAGTGAACCGGTTAGATTTGATCGGTTCTACCGATTCTTAATACACACTAGTTTTGGGAGGTTTCAGAACCGATCGGTTCTGATTTTACCAGTTCAACAGGTTGGTCTAGTCCGATTTTAATAACACTACATTTATTTATTTAATAGTAATCATTACCAGTTAGTAAGGAAGAGTGAAATTCTTGCAAAACATCACCCTCAAGATTAGATGTGCCCTTTTGAAAGGAAAATAATTAACATATCTGAGGAAATCTATTTGCAGAGCTAAGGCTGGACCTCAATGGTCCACGCCCTTTCTTAAATATTCATCACATCGCCTACCATGGCTCATTTTGAAATGAGGATGGAGCCATCTATAAGCCCATTGGGCTGCAGCTCATCTATAGATGTTTGTCATTGAGTAGACTGGTTTAGTTTGAAAATTCAGGACAGAAAACTCTTCAAAGTCACTGTTGTTGAATTATTTTCTCTTTAAAAGAAGAAAATTATAAAAGAAAAATAAATACAAAAAGAAAAAAAAAATAGTATTGTTGTCCTTAATCACTGAACCTCTGGAATTAAATAGAACACTGAACTTTCAAAATATCTCTATAGCCTGTTTGGATAGAGAAATTGAGGGGTGGAAATTAGAATTGTAATTGAAATTTGGAGAATAAGAATTTTAATTTGGGCATTTGACCACTCTCAATTCCTAGAATTTTCAGTTCACATGAGAATTAAAACAAAGTCAATTCTCACATAGGAGGTGGATATTACAATTCTCGTATGTATATGAATTGACACAATTGGTTCGGATTATTGTAGTCAAAAGCGATTGTGCCCTCCTAGGTGACTTTCTAGAGCCCATCTAAGTGATGTACGTTGTACAAAACTCATGATGCATAGCTCTCTTGGTTCATCCCCATTCTATTTCTTTGCTACATTTATTTTTTTTGTATTGATTCCGATGAATCTAAAACAATTAAAAGATTGCTCTTACTCTTAATTGCTACATGAATAAGCGTTGTTGTCAATAACCATTGAAGTCTATGATCCTATTTGGTTGTCACTTTTTTGATAAGTGATTATCTGGTTATTTTTAAATATAGCATTTTGGTCTTTTGGGGAATAAAATATTTTGTGAAATTTCTCTCGCAAACTTAATGGATTTTGTAGGCCTTATTGAGTGCAAATTTGGTGCTTACAATAATTTTTACACAGTCGTAAAGCTATATAAGAGGTTATGCTCCACAATACTTGGCGAGATTATGGAATCACCCGATATTTCCAGAAACAGTTATTACATAAGTGCTTATGATGAGTTGAACCAAACACTAATTAGATTATTCCGTATTTGAATTACTTTAAAAAATAATAAATTAAATATTTTTAAAAAATTATGTATATTATTAAATAATTTTCAAAAAAGTGTTATCTAAATAAATTTATTTATATTTAATTAAGTGTTTTATAATTAAATCATTTTTAAAAATAAAATTAAATATAGTTTTTAGAATTTTATTGTAAATATTTATTTTAACTCAATTTGTGTTTTAGATAAAATGCTTAAAAATATTTCATGGATATATATTTTGATAATGAATTATCAAAATAAAAAATTATGATATTTTGTCATCAAAATATAAAATACTTTTTCATTAAGTATCTATTAAAATTTAGAATTGTTATTTATCGACAAAACATGTCAATCTATAAATTTTATAATATTTAAGGAAAGGAACTGCAACAGAGGAACAAGACTACCCTAGGAAGGAGCAATACAAGGGTGACTTACCGATTTGTAGCTAATCGCTTTGCTCTGGAAAGAGTGGCATATCAAGGAAAGAGGTTTTGAAGTGATGCTTCACTTGCTGGAGGATCGCTTCGCTTGTCGCATAAGGTTTGGTTGATAATCCAACATAGTCGGGACTCTCATACCTATTTGAAGGAAGGGATAAACTCCATAAATTATAAACTATAATATAATAAGAACTCCAATCCCCAATGCTAATCACTAACCCTTACCCTATGCTTGGTTGCTGAGAAAATAAGTAAAAACATGGAAAATAAAAGAAAATTAGACAAAATACAACTAACAATTGTATTAGAAATCTAAAATTTTAGTTTCTTTTCTAAGTTTTCACCTATTTTCTCGACAACCAAACATAGCATTAGGTAAATGATATCCTCCAACAAAAACTAAATAGAAATGATTAAGCATTTGAACCTGCTATTCGGCCAAACCCTTTATTTATAATTATCTATAAAAATAATTGTTTTTTTCATATATATAAACTAATCTATAAATTATCTTGTGAATTTTAAGCACCTAAATAGTAAACTTGAAATTCGTATCATATTTTCATAAATTTTTAACATTTCAACCAAATAGAAAATTCTTATACATAAGCTTTTTAATTTATAGATATTGCAACACACATGCATTAGAATTGCCATGAATTTCTGTGACCCAAACATACCCTAGACTTCATTATATGGACAAATTTGGAAGCTAATCAGTAATCGAAGACACCCTCGAAATTTTGTGTGAATTTCCCAAAGTATTCCAAAAGTGCCCCGAATGTGTAATTGTCATTGCCCGTTGGTGGTAATGGGTCATGTCAATCCACTCACCCAAGGCGTCGGATTGTCTTGTCTCTAGCGAAGCCAGAAAGGGCTCTCGGGGTTCCATACATTGTGCGACAACTGCCATAAAAATGGTGAGAAGTCATTTATTTTCTCCCCATGATTTTTGACTTCTCTCCATTTGATATCTCTTCCCCTTATTCTCTCACACTTATCGCCACATGTCTATTTATGAGTGGAGAAGTCAAAATCATGGGCCCCATGATTTTGACTTCTCCACCACTTGTCCTCTATTCTATGGAACCCCGAGACAAGCCCTTTCTGGCTTCGCCAGAGACAAGCCAAGGCCCTCACCCAAACCCAACAAAGTTTGGTTTACTAGGTCAATCTCCTATTATTGGTAAAAATCTCTTGGTGTCTACATCAGAGTTGGGGGGTTTATATGAGAGGGAGGTTACCTCTCAATGTGTAGCCCATAGGTCCATGTGGCCTCCAATGAACCTATATATATATATATATAGTTTTCTTCTTATAGCTATATATCTAATGGAAAATAATCACTTTCTCGCTAGTGAAGCGAAGGAGGCATCTTTGTCCCCCTTTTATCATCATGTCTCTTTTAATATTCTTTTAACTGTGATAAAGATTCATTCACCCTTAAGATTAAATATGTTTAACCTTAGTTTTCAAAATAAAATTTTTTAACCATAAGAGTTAAAACTTCTTCACCAGTGTTTAAGAGAATTAAAGGAGACTTTGTGAGTGGCAAGGAGCAATAGTTTCGCACCATGCACGAGGATATCCCATTTTAAAGTAAAGATGGTGGCAATCTTATAATTATTATGGAGATAATATTTTGGAAAATGCTAAACTTACTACCGCAATAGACTGTAGTTTAATGTGCAATCCCCATTGGTCCATGTATTCCTTTTTACCACACAACAACTCACAACAACTGTAGTTAAGATTCACTCATTCCTAAGGTTAAACAATTTAACTTTGGGTTTTAAAAAGAAAAAAAAACAAAAATTTTAATTTTAATTTTCTTAAGCTTAACCATAATTAAATGAATGTTAAAAAGGACACGTAGCCATGCCATTAGACTACATAGTCTAATGTGCGGTGTGCCAAGCACTATCTATTTTTTTTTTTTGCAAAACTGTCAATACCTACTGTCACCATCTACACATTAAACGCCTTAAAGGATAGCTCCGCCTCATATTTAAATTCATGAGAGTAATAATAGTTCAATCTTTTCTCAACAGAATTTTTGCCCTCTCTAATGTTTCAACCTCCGACAGTAATGTTCATATTTTTTGAACTTTTATATGTTTAGTCATGGTCTATAAGACTATCATCACTGCATTTATTGCTTGGTGTGGCTACAGGTGTGGGGCATGGGAATGAGTTTATGCTGTGGGACTTGCTTAACCCACACCCTTGGGCCTTGCTTGATTTTGACGTTGCTGGCTATGTATGCTTAGCATTGGCAATGGTTGAGTTTCGGTATAAATATCATTCTCACAATACTGTCGTGTACATGTGAAATACTACATGCATGGTGAATGGACTCGTTATTCGCAATGAGTCGAATCCCCATTCAGTAAGGCCATTTGTTCTTTACTGACTGACCAAATAAATGTACGATTGGATGACTCCTGTATAATTATGATGAGCGGGGTTAGCTCAATGGTAGTGTATCCCTCATTAGGAGAGAGGTTCCGGGATCAATCCTGAGAATGCGTTGCCACCCTTAACCAAATTTCCTATGCTAAACCTCGACTGACAAATACTAACAGTACTATTGACAATTGAATTGTACCAAAAACACACGATGGATTTAGCACAGTGATTGTGTATCTCCTCACTAAGACATAGTTTCTGAGATCAATCCCAAGTGGTGCATTACCACCCTTAGCCAAACTTTCAATGATAGGCCTTCACTAATAGATACTAACACTGCTAATACTTGAGTTGTACCAAAAATACATCGTGGGGTTAGCCTATATAAGGGAGTTTCCGGGATCAATCCTGAGGGGTGCATCGCCATCCTTAGCCAAGCTTTCAATGCTAGGCCTTCACTTACATGTACTAATACTACTGCCATTTGGATTTAACCAAAAAAAACAAAAAAATGTACTAAAAAAATGGTGAGGGTTTTTTTCATTAGTGGAACCCCAACATGTATATGCAGGTAAGACTTGGGATTCTCTAGTTATATGCAGGTAAGCCTTGGGAGGAGACCACCACCACTACTTTCTAAAAGCGTCACATACCCTTGTGCATGCCTCCTAACATGTTATACACGCAAACCAACGCCATAGTTGGCATACACAAGAGTATGCAGTGCTATGAAGTACTGGATGCTGGCAATCTCCTCACTATCACCAATCAGAGACCGTGTCACTAGGTAATGTCTAATTTTTTTTAAATTGTTGACCATGTTCATTTGAATCCAAGGCAAAGAAGGGTTTAGTGCTTGAATTGTACTAAGGGTATTTTGGTCTTTTGATGACAGAACATGTATTAGTCGGGTTGTACATTAGGTTAGGCTTTCCCGCACGACCCAACCCGAATTAGGGCAGGTTGGGCTAAGGTTCCATGAGTTTGGGCAGGGTTTGGGTAAACATTAATAAAGCCTTGTTAACCCACCTTGACCCAAAATTTAACCTCTTTCTTATACCTAAATTGTCCCACATAATGAAACCAGTAGTCAGTTAGTCAATCTTGCATCCAAAACCTAAGGGTTGAGTTTTGGATTTTATTTCTAGTTTTACTCTTTCTCTACCTCTTCGATTTTTATAGTTCGATCTACTCTCCCTACTTGGTTCTACAATTGGATTATACTCTCTCTATCTTTTTCTATTTTTTCAATTTTTATAAGTAAAGAAGGATTAATAGAATTACTAAGTTAGAGATTATCAAGCAAAATCTTTGCTCTTTCCATCTGTAGACCAAATTTTAGCTTTGATCTCTCATTTATATTCCATTATATGTTTTGAGGTATACATTGCATTACAAATATAGATTTGAATATTGAGTTGAGTTGACCTGAACTCAACCCAAACTTATAATATCGCGCGTACATGGGTTGAATTTGGGTTTCATATATTAAAATGAGTTTGGGTTTGGGCTGAGCTGGGCTAGGCATGTGAATAAATAAGATGGGCTGAACCAAAATAGGCTTTAGCCCAACCCACCCATTATACACCCCTAGTATTCAGTCTATTGACCGCTTGCAAAATATTGATAAGACAGAGCTAGTGAAACTAACATGCAAGGCGAAAAAACAAAAATAATCCGAGCTAGAGGCTTCCATTCCAAGAGGAATGACAGTGGAACTTGCATTTGAAGCTTAGTTTCAAACAATAATTTTTTTTGAAACTAAAGAAGAGGAAGGTTATGTCCCACTTTCCATCTCAACAATTTTTTTATTTTTTGAACAAAGAAGACAAAAAAATTTGGTCAATCACTCTTTTTGTGTTCTTAAAACATAGATGAGAATGAAAATGAACCTAGCATTATCCAAATGAAGAATTAATTATCATGGTCATCTTGCTTAGCTGACTGTTCAATTGAAATATTGCATGAGACAATAAAATACTTTTTATAGTATCGATTATAGAAATTGTTTATAAGCAAATAGTACTTGAAATAATCGGTCATATGAGTATCTAATTTTTTCCGATAAAAATTGTATTCGGCTGTACTGATCTTGCAATCCGCTAATCATTTTTCTTTTTCCTTTGCATTGGTAACAAAGAAGATATGAGTTACATTGGTAACGAAAAAAATATATGGGTGACAAATTCCTAGAATAATACGCAATCTTGTTCTCTCACGTAATTATTAATAGATCACCCAATTAGGGTTGCCAATGGTTAATTATTTACCTTGATAATCACACTTAGGAAGGTAATTGTAAGGATTTCTTTTTCGTTAGATAAATAGGTCAACAGGTAAGTGATGGGTAATACAATTTTTTCTCAAAATGTGGCTAATAAGTCTTACCCTCGACAATTACTTGAAGATAAATTAATAATTTTACATAATCAACAAATCTTTATTTAGTTATATTCTTGTAGTTTAAAATGATTGAATGGCATGAATAATTAATTTTATGACATTAAATTATTATTTTAAAATGACCGCTTCACCTAAATGGTCTTGCTTTTTTATTACAAGGGCATGTTTTTGATATATTTATTAAATAGGACATGTCTTTCATTTTTATCATCTAAAAGGGTATTTTTTGACATATTTATATTATGGGTATGCATATAAAGACCAAACGCTAATAAGGGTAATGTTGGAATACACACTCTTTCCGGTAAAACTTTTGAAACCATGCCCTAAACCATTATATTTTTGGTTTGGGCTGAGAAACTGTACTTAACTCTTTTAAGAATAAGTTATTTTGATGAGATGATGGTTTTATAAGAAGATGTATTTTTTTTTGTTCTTTGATAATTTTGTGGTTAAGTAAGATTAAGAATGATTTATATACCATGAGCTTGTTCAAGTGATAGTGTTATAAAAACAAATATTTAAAGGTTTTTTTTTCGTTTTGGATATCATTTACATACGTTTGTAGGGTTAGTAGTTAGTGTGGGAATTGGAGCTCTTGCAACTCATAACCAGGGGATTGGATCCTCAAACCTCCTTCACCTCCTTCAATAGAGAGGCCACACCCCACAACTGACACATGAGGCAGGATGAAACAAACTATCTAAAGCAGGGACATGAAATTGGTGGAAATTGGTGGAGGCTGAGAGTAGAGTAGGTTACTATTCCTCTTAATTTATTAAAAAAGTTTTACTAAATTATCCACTATTTATACAGTCACTCAATTACCAAATAGATTAATTTTATTATTTTAAAATAAAGTTAAAAATTTTGAGGTGACTATTCGGTAATTGAATATTTTTCTTTTTGTTCGATAATTGAATAAAACTTTACCCAGTCGGTAAACGAAAATTTGGCCTGCCCGTACAGGTCAAAAAAGGTAAAGGGAGCAAAAGTAAAAAATCATCCGACCCCTGGACCCCCAACCGGTCCCCGTTGACGGTCCGAATCCAAGAGAAAGACACGTGGTCCAATAATAGAGAGAGTAAATTAACAAACAAAGAGAGTGTTGTTAGCAATTATCCTAAGTATTATCATTGACTGGCTCTCTCTTTCCCTTCTGTATTCCATCAGATCCAACCACCGTCCTTCCTTGCTTCCTTCAACAAAACCTTCCCCAACCAGTCCCCGTCGTTCACCGGAGACCCCCAACTCCGGCGAAATGCATTGCCAAGAGAAACCCAGAATCCAAAGTCTCAGTTCCTACAGTTTCTGAATCCAGAATCCAAAGGCACAGCCAAATGGGTTGCTGCATGAGCACGGACAAGGATTCTCCTCAGAAACATCACCAGTTCCCGGAATCTAATAGCAAAGCTCCTCCTCCTTCATTCGAAGAGGAAACTGTGAAGGAAGTGCTCTCAGTCTCAGAGACTCCAACAGCAAAACCCGGTTTTAGGGAGATTGAAGAAGAGAAAAAGACCCCCGAACTGGTTTTTCAAGAGATCGAAGAAGAAACGACGACGACGTTACCGGATTTTCCGAAGATTGAAGAGGAACAACTAGAGAGGAAAGCTCCGGTTTTTATAGCTGAAGAGATCTCCGAAGTCTCAGAGATTTGTAGTTTGAGCGAGAGCGTTAGTGTCTCGACAACCGCGATTACAGATAGGAGAGAGGACGAAGAATGGAGTCGTGATGACGGCGAAGTTCGGCAGAGGGTGAACAGATCCCCGGCCAAAATCCCCAGGAAACGGTTATCTCCGGGGAAATTCACTGGAAGAACGGAGAGGGGTGGCAAATCTCCGGTCAAAAAATCCGAGCCTTCGCCGAGCAGGAGAAATGACAATGCCGTGAAGTCAGTTCACAGCAGGGAAGTGACTCAGGCGACCCGAAGACGTCTCTTGGGGACAAACGGACCCAAACGGGACTCCGGCGAGAGTTCCGGCCGGAGGTCCAGGTCCCCCGCGGCTCGTACGAACAACGTAGCACCAACTCGGTCGGGTCTGGGGCGGAGTCCGTCGGCCAGGAGGACCGGGCAGTCGCCTGGCCGGAACCCATACGTGGAGAACGGACGGAAACCAGAAGAAGAAGCCAAGGAGGAAAATTTTCCGGCGACGAGCGAATCCCTAGAAAACCCTCTAGTCTCCATGGAGTGCTTTATTTTTCTTTAATTTGTAGTTTTTAAGGTTTCTTATGTATTATCCTTGCTTCACAATCAATGAAAATAGGTTAGAAATCTATCAGGAATATTTTCGCCGGAGTTACTGTTTAACGGTGAGGTTATGGCCGGAAAAGTAACGGCTCTAACTCATAAGAACGGTGGTTGAATTTTGAGTGAAGTTTGCATTCCCAACGGCAACGACCAGAGAGGCACATGAACATCCAATCCATATCGTCCCTCTGTACTGTACGTACACAGTCAATCGCGATTGAACTCGGGGAGAGTTCAAACGTAGCCACAGGTTAACACGTGTCTTTTTTTAAAACCCCTGGTAACCATGATTAGGATTCATTAACCACCCTTACCCTTAGGGTTCAACCATCTAATCTTGGTTTTAGAAAAAAATTTAACCCTAGGTTTAAATAAAAAAAAAGGATTACTACTGTTCAACATTATTACCCAAAAAAAAAAAAAATTGTTCAATCCTAAGGTTAATGAATTTTAACCACGGTTAACAGGGGTTAAAAAGATCACGTGAGTGGATTGAACTCTCCTTGAGTTCAATGACGATTGGCATTGATCGGATCTCGTATGTATGGTATGGACCATTAAGGATATTTTAGTCTTTTTCCAAGAAGAGTAAGAATTTTGAATTTTGAGTCCAGTCAGGTCACAGGTGGTGTGGCGTGAAACCCGCTTTCTAGCCGTTTGGGGTTGATGTCAATCAGCGGTTTGGGTGCTTCTAGAAAAGCAACCCTTCAGAGCAAATGTCAATCTTTTTTCCCTGTTTGTTACTTTTGTTTGTTTCCATTGCAGACTCCAGAGTTCAAACAAAACAAAAATCTACGAGATGCATGGGAAGCTGTGTCGGAAAGTAAAACACGCAACTTCGCATGGGCTCCACTGGTTGTACAATTCGAATTCAGGAAAATTGAAAAAGAGAAAGCTTAACCACGTTTTGTCATTTAAGCTAAAGGAAAATAGTCACCTCCTCAGGCCGAGGAGGTGACTTACCGTCTCGTCCGCCCTTTTTGGGGCCATGTGTCTCAATTTTTTCTCGTATTAACTATGGTTAAGATTTAATTACCCTTAGGTTCACACATGTACCTTTAGTTTTTAGAAAAATTATTTTAAAAAAATTAACCACAAGAGGTGATTAGTTTTTTAACCATAGTTCCAAGTATTTGTGAAAGTGATGAGGAATAATCCTCTCCTGGATCGAGGAGGTGACTATTGCTCAACTTAAAACCCCTACTTTTTTTTTGTTGGGTACAGTTGTGATCGAACCCTGGTCAGTACCAAAACCCCTACTTCAAAGAGGGCAAAAGGGATTACCAAAAAAAAAAGGCAAAAGGGTGTGTGGGTGTGTGTTTTCCTTGTCTTCACTGCAGCTATCGCCTTCTGGTGTAGGTGCCTTGACCAACAAAAAAACAAAGGCAAAAGATTAGTACTGGTTAATGGACATGTGACGATTAAAAGGGAGATATCAAGTGGGGGGGGGGGGGGAGAAATCAAAATCATGGAAAGAAAATGAAATGATTTTTTCACTAAATTATTGTTAGGTGCCCCATCATTTGTGGATGCTCGAGTGTCGAGCTCGGGTATCTACCATATCTTTTTTATCTTAAAAAAAATATAGACATACAATTAACCTTCAACTAAACAATTTAAAGTCCAATTTAACACAATTTTCAAATAAGTTCTACCTATTTAGATTAGTGTTACCAAACACTAGCTTATTCTACTAAAACTCTTATTTAGTAATAAGAGTGTTTATAATATTTTAGTGATGTCTAAATATTTTAGCAATACGTAATTTTTACACCTATTCAATAAATAATCTAGAGTTACTTTTCTTAAAAAATAACTTATTTTACTTATGCAGACAACGTCAATTTTTGGATCATTCTATTATTATAAATAGTTTTTAATTTTTAGAGCTTAATTAGAAAATGTTTATTAGATAGGTTTTATCAAACGCCCAAGTCCATGTATAATTTGTTGATGTAAATGGTTTTCCGAAAGAAGTCACTACTAGCGAAGTGATTTAAAGCTCTCGATAGTAGAAACTAATGAGAGTTGAAATTGCGCCAAACATCAAGTGGAACCCACCATTTAATACATGTGTGCTTTAGCACTTTTAGATTTTCAATTAGAAGGCCCAACACTTAATAGTACCTATTATCGAGAGTTTTAAATCATTTTCCTAAAAGAAAAGAGATATAAATTACCTCCTTAATTTTTGGACCCTCGTCTCTACAATGAGGTTACCGAAAGGGTTATGAATTTAAAAGGAGATAATAAAAAAAAGGGTGCATATTATATGCATGAGGATTGTTCCCTATAGTCCCCTTAAGTGCACTGACATATTCACTAGTTCGTGGTAGAATGCTAGCTAGGGGCGTTTGCAACATAACCATTAAGTACTTATTTATTAGTTGATCAAAATTAAGGATTTATTTACAAATAAGTTCAGTTGATAAAAATTAGTAATAAGTAGTTATGATTAAAAAACAGAACTTATGAATAAGTAATTTTAGAGCTACTTTTCTTTTCCTTTTTTATAAAATCTTATTTACAAAAATCATTTATGTGCTTATAGTAGAGTTTCCAAATGCCATGTGTAAATGGATTCGCTTTTGCTAGTTATTCATGCAACCAATTAGGAGTGTATTCGAGTAAGCCGAGTAGTAAGGTGTTCAAACTCGGTCCCTTGAGTAACAAGGGCGATCAAGCTCAGTTCGAGCTTTACCATTCTTGTTTAAGTTTGGCTCTTGAACAAAATTGTTAGCTCAAGCTGGACTTGACTTCTTTATCTAAACAAAATAAGTTCAAGCGCATTTACTGCGTTTTGTTACCTTCTATATTTTTTAGATCAATGGTTCATTTTTTAATTTATTTTAGATCAATAGATCAAAACATATATATATATATATATAACCTTAGATATTTAACATACTTAAAAATATATAAAAAAATGGAAATTTTATCGTTTATTAAGACTAGTTAACTTATTAACTCCTCTAATCTTTTTATTCCTATGTCTTAAATATTATTATATTAAATAAATATCAGATTATTTTGATATTTTTATAGGGGATAATTCATTAAATAAGGGATATATAACATACTTAAAAATATATAACAAATGGAAATATTATCGTTTACTAAGATTAGTGAACTTATTAACTCTAGTCTTTTTATTCTTATGTATTAAATATCATTATATTAAATAAATATCAGAGTATTTTGATATTTTTATAGGGGACAATTCATTAAATAAGGAAGATAACAAATATAAAAAAAGTCAAATTGCATTTATTTTCTGCCACATCTAATGACTGATCTTTTATGAAAAAACTAAAGGGTAAATTACACTGACCTCCCCTAAGGTTTAGCGAAATTTTAAAAACCTCCCCTCTTGTTTCTAAAATTACATTGACCTTCATTATGCGTATATGCAGTCGGGGATGATTAGTAGGTTGGCTTTGACCTATGATCATTTGGGAAGAGAAACTCTGTTTGCTTTCACCTGGCTTTTATTTCCATTTTTACATCTTTGCAGCATATCAAGGTGTTACTCATAGAAATGGGTTGGATAGCTATTCCTCTTGCACTCGAATTGGTTGAGGCTTATTGTAAATATTGGGAACAAAATTATTGTTGGAAATGAGTAGTAGAGGGTATTGTTTAATGATTTGAGATGAATGTGTCTTCTCTTTCTGCAAATACCTTAATAAATCCATAAAGAACAACTGAAATGTGGAGATTTACTGTGGAAACTCCATGTATAATTCATTGATAAAAATGGTTTTCTGAAATGGTTTTCTGAAAGAAGTCACTACTAGCGGAAACCCAGTAAAAGAAAACGGATTCAAAGGATCACCCTAATGCACTGACATAATCACTAGTGAGTTGTTTGGCAACACAACTGTTAAGTACTTATTTATTTATTGGTCAAAATTAATATTTATTATAAAATGTAATACACCCCTAGGGTTAAGCAATCCAACCTTGGCATTTAGAAAAAGAAAACAAAAATCTTAGCTTTAACTTAGTTAAGCTTAACTAGAGTTAAAGGGATGTTAAAAGGGAATTGAGGACACGGCGGTATACTAGATAACATACCAACCAACCTGTACGCTAGTCACTGCTCTTATTTATTTATTGGTCAAAATAAATTATTTATTTATGTGGGAGAAATTTCACCTCTAATACCTCCAAAGACCCTCATTGCTTTTGATTGGTGGAAACACTCATCCTCCAAATATATTGGTCGTCTGACATAAGAAGACACTCGATAATTAAAGTTTACTGGTTGTGATTGTCATTCTAATTCTTTAATGGAATTAAACTTTTACATGCACGTTTGTCTACTTGGCAGAGATTATGGAGTATGTTTTCAACTTGAATTGGGTTGACAGTCTGTGTTTCCTATTTTGTAGGATAATATTGTGATCCTGCATGAAATCTTTGGGATTAGATATAATCCCCTCTTGTTTGTGAACTTTCTAAGATGGCTTTGGACGGTAGCTCGGTTAGTCTAACCGAGCGAATAGTTAGGTAGGGTGGAATGATCTTTTGAATGAGCTAATTGTTAGGTTGGGTGGTAGGATCCTCTGAACGAGCTTGTAGTCAGGTTGGATTGTAGGATCCTATGAATTAGGTCAGGTGGTAGGATTTTCTGAACAAGCTAGTGGTCAGGTCGAAGTTGTTACCTGTCTTATAGGTGTGCGAACTGATTTTTACCCTTACAACTTACACATAACTTTATTTGATAAAAATAAATGAGTAAAAGTAGTTAGCATAAAAAGTACTTATAAATAAGTAATTTCATAGCTATTTTTTTAAAAAAAATATTATTTAAGAAAGTCATTATGAAATTACAGTCATGCTGCAAAATGCCCCCTACATTTGGATTTGCTTTTGCTAATTATTAACGCAACCAATTAGGGGTGTAATCGAGTCAGGCCAAGTAGTAGGGTGTTCAGACTCAATTCGTTGAGTAACAAGGGTGATCAAGGTCAGTTTGAGCTTTACTATTCGTGTTGAAGTTCGACTTGTGAACAAAATTATTAACTCGAGCTCGTTTATCGTGCTTGTTACCTTCTATACATCCTTAGATCAAAGGTTCAGGCTCTTTTGTTTTAGATCAATGAATCAAAACAAAACTTATATATATATATATATATATACACACACACACACGAGAGGGGAACGGTAGACTTATGAAATAGAACATATATGTTCATACATGCAAACAAACCAACTTTTATATATTAAAAAAAAGGGCTCTTTACGAATTTGCTATTTTCTTAAAAATAATTTCCTTCTCCATCAGAGAGAGAGTTTCGTGGAGAGGAATCTCTCTCTCCCGTCATCAACCCCAACACCGGTACCATATTTTGTCTTACAAATTTATTTCTTGGAGATGGCACTTTCCACACTTTTCTTAACTACCTTCAGTCGACCCAAAGTCATCCAAACCTTCCAAAACCAACACAAAACAAGGCATAACCATCTTTGCACCAAAAGACCAAGCCTTCTCGTATCATAGAAAGCCTTCTTTCACTAATCTCATTGAAGAGCAACTTAAGTCATTCCTTCTTTTAAATGCTTTACCACATACTACATTCTAGCAGACTTCAAAAAACTCAGCCAATAAAGACCTGTTAGTTCAGTTGCCCGTGGACACTACATCGGTTTAGGATGGAACCATATCCTCTGTTATATTTGGTGTGTTCTTCCCTGTGGCCAGACTGTTTGAAGGTTGGGTTCTTTTGTAAGTGGTTAAGTCCGTATAAAGACAAAAGATCATAGCCTTTAAACACCCATGGCCACAGGGAAGAACACACCAAATATCACAAACGATTTGCTACCGTTTAGGATGGACGGTGAGCCGTAGAGGTTTTGCACTTGGTGTTAGAAATGTCATTGGAATCCATCGAAAAAGAAACTTGGGATCGGCAGCAGAGAGAAGAAGACGAGAAGAGGGAGGGGAAAAAGAAACAGGAGGGGAGAGAGAGAGAGGCCGACTCCTCTCCGTACAAACTCTCTCTGATGGAGAAGGAATTTGTTTTTAAAAATAGCAAATTCCTAAAATTTCATTTTTCATATAAAAGTTGGTTTAGTGATTGCTGTTGGATTTGAGGATCGAACAGATGTGTACGTGTGAGCATATCTGTTTTATTTCATATGTCTAACGATCCCCTCCTTATCTTTACTATATATAAAGAGGATTCCTCATGTTCGACCCTGATCTGCAACCTGAATGTGCTTCAACCCTACAGAAAAAGGCTAGCATGCTAGCACGCAACAACTAACACTTTGAAGCTAGTAAACTCCAGCATCAAAGCCCTTCTAAAATGCGAAACAAGTAAGAGACGAAAAAGAATACTCAAATCGAGAAATTTCCAATTGAACGAGATTCACTCACAAAACACAAACTATATATCGTTGACCAAAGTATAGTACCTAGTAGTGAAGTGCCCATCACAATGGAAAGCTTGATTGTGGTTATCTTTTTCCATCTCTCAAGTGTATACTTGTCCCTCCTGCTAGGGCCGAGGCTAGGCAAGTAGGCGTGTGCTATACGACACCAGTCAGCTAGCCGACCAGACTACTTGACATCGGGGATGAGGTAGAAGGCATAGTAGGTCATTCTCTTGTAGAAGTGAGGACATCAATCAACCGCCCTACCGGGCTAGTCATGTTGTGAAAGTAGCGGACCTGGCCTACCGACTGTAACCTTGATCCCTAGTTCCTACTTGGTCAATTCTTGGAAGGTCCCTATTAATGTAATGATTGAGCAATCAAAATGCGTTTGCCGCGGCTATGAGCAATTTTGTTTCTGATCCAGCTAAGATTCTTGCAAATGTGCTTGCTGCACTAAAGATTCAACCTGGAAATTGATCAAGTAATGCATCTTCCAATGCTCCTTCCAATTGGATTATGGACTCAGGAGCCACTAGGAGAGTAAGCCCCTCCTATGTGTCAAGTTGAAGAAAGGGGTCAAAAGGTTGCCTCATTCGTTTCGATTCGGGTTACAGGGAAGAAGAATAAGGTATGGAGATCTTTAGTTGCTATCTGGGTTCGAGAGGCATGGGGAACCCAGAGACCGTTTACTTGGAGCCAGAGGAGAGAGAAAGGACTAATTGAAGGTCCTAGAGCCGAAACCTTGACTATAACAGGAGGGTGTTCAAGCTCCATGCTCGATTCTCGAGATTCATGGGCTATCTCGCAAAGATCTTCGATCCGAACCTTCACATCTACTTTCTCTACAAGATCTAGAGGCATCTTCCATTCATATCGATTTGGGTTTTTCTGCACCTACTAGGTGGGGCATTGGTATAGCCGAAATTTGTCGAAGGGAACTGGACAGAAAAATCTCGGTTTGTTAGGTTGACCTACACATCTAAGAGTTTGCTTTTCAGTTTTAACACCTCCATATCATTCCTGATGCATAGGTATAAGGTCATTCACAATGTGGTTCATTTCCCTATAATACCGGATGATCATAATATCGTGTAAACTCAGCTCATAAATGTTTAGGTGGGTGAAGCAAGAATCAATATGATCTTGTTCCCCCATGTTCTTATGAATCTTAATAAGAGGCACACGACCTTCTCCCTCTCCAATGTCGAATTATGCGCCCCCTCCCCCTCGACATCAATGTGATGCGCTCTTGTTCAAAGTACATATAAAGAATACTCAATCTAAATGATGAGATACCCAACTAGGGTTTCATCATTATATCTACACAACCTATGGAATACCCTCTGAAGCATAGCCAAATGGTCTTCATGGGTTCCTATACTAAAGGACAAAAAGCCAAGCACCACATGTACTGAGCGAGGGGGGGGGGGGGTAAGGAGTATATATTTTGCTCCCCAGAGTAGGGGGTGTGAGCGATCGCAGCGAATTGACTGACCGTTTCTAGATCAATACTTAGATTCATACATGTTGTCCCTCCCCTTTAAGCTCCTCAGGTTGTTGAGATAGGTGAACTCATAAGTGAAAGGAATGGAGTAAGATCCATATCTTGACATCCAATTAACTGAGCTATGAGTTAATTGAGCTATGAGCTAGAGGAGAAAGAGGAGAAAAAAGAGATGTAAGAATGCTGGAGAATCTGAGTCGTTATCTACCTGACTTTAATGGAGCTGTAAGAGAGAAGTTTTTAGCCGGTAACGCTTTGATAGAGAAAGAAGTCGGAATCAGCTACACTCTACCGAAAGCCAAAATGTCAAAGTAAAGAGCAAAAGTGATTGGCGAAATGGAACTCAAAAGAACCAGGCACTAGGGTGATGAAGGAGATGCAAGAGAGATAGGGATGTGAGGCTCTAAAAGAGAGGAAGCAATCCCTAAGCCCAGAGGGCTGCTCCTAGTACGGTTCAGACCGGAAGTTTGCATCACTCTCGCTCCATTAGTAAGGCTATCGCCTTTCTTCAGTCACTCACTCCCTCGCTCATTTGTTACAACGTTAATTGAATCTTTTGTAATTCCAAAATCACCCTTTGCTTAATGATCCCTTGAAAACGTGATGAAATTTTACAAAATTTCAAAACTACCCTTTGCATAATTAGCCCTTGAAAACGTAGATGAAATTTTGCAAAATTTCCAAATTACACTTACATTGTGGAGAAAGAACCTATCTGTTATGTTGAAGCTATGCCATCAAATGATGCTACATTTTGGAAGGAAACAATAAATGATGAAATGCATTCTATATTGTCTAACAACACTTGGAATTTAGTGGATCTTCCTACTGGAAGCAAGACAATTGGATGCAGTTGGATTTTTAAGAAAAAGTTAAAACTTGATGGTAAAGTTGATAAGTTCAAAGCAAGGCTGGTTGCTAAGGGGTTTAGACAAATAATGAGTTTCGATTATTTCAAGACCTATGCCCCAATAGCAAGGATGACTACTATTCGATTGTTGATAGCTCTGGCTGCGATCAATTACTTGATCATCCACTAGATGGATGTCAACACCGCCTTTCTCAATGGTGATCTTGAGGAAGAGATATATATGGATCAGCCAGAAGGATTTGTCCTGCCAAAGAACCATAAGAAAATGTGTAAGTTGTTAAATTTCCTTTATGGTCTTAAACAAGCACCTAAGTAGTGACATGACAAATTTAGGAGGATTCTCCTCTCTGATGGCTATCAAATAAATGGTGGTGATATTTACCTGTACAACAAATTCAAAGAAAATTATTGAGTTATCATTTGTCTCTCTGTAGATGACATGCTGATTTTTGGAACATATTTAGAAAGTGTTATGAATACTAAAAGGTTTCTATCGTCGAATTTTGACATGAAAGATTTGGGCGAAGCAGATGTAATTCTGGGAATTAAGATCATCAGAAGCAACCAATGAATTTCTTTATCTCAGTCCAATTACATAGAGAAATTCCTCAGAAGATTTAATCAGTTTGATTGCTCCCTTGTCCCAACTCCAGTTGATTCCAACATTAAGTTAAGCAAAAATGAAGGCATAAGTGTATCTCAACTTGAATACTCTCAAATTATTGGCAGTCTCATGTATGCCATGCACTGCACAAGACCAGACATTGCTCAAACAACGGGCATTTTGTGCAGATACACTAGTAATCCATGGAATACACATTGGAGAGCGCTTATCAGAGTTCTTAGATATCTCAAGGGTACTTTGACTTATGGGATACATTTTGGAAGAATTCCAACTATACTTGAGGTTACAGTGATGCAACTTGGAACTCATGTCCGGATGAGTCGACATCATTAACGGCCCAAATCTTTACTTTGGGTGGAGGAGTCATATCTTAGAAAGAAATCCAAGAAAAAGACATGTATTACTCACTCCACTATGGAATTTGAGTTCATTGCTCTGTCATCTGCAGGCGAAAATACAGAATGACTCAAGAGTGTATTGGTAGATATACCAATATGGGGTACACGTGTACCAACTATCACAATTTATTGTGACAACCAAGCTGCAATGCTCAAGGCATACAACGAGGACTATAGCGGGAAATCCAAACAAGTTCGTCTGAAGCACAATCATATGAGGGGTCTTATAACTGATGACAAGATAGGTGTTGTTCAATATGTTAAGTTCAAAGAAAATTTGGCAGATCCTTTATCTAAGGGACTCGACACAGACCTTGTGATAAAAACTTCAAATGGAATGAGACTAAAACTTGTAAAATAGTTATATGAGGTGGAAACCCAACCTGATGAGTCTCTCATGTTCAATGAGACAAACAAGCTTATATGTAATAACTATTTAGCACTATCACTGAAGAAATTATTTATTTCTATCAATTTCTTTTAAGATGTGTCCTTTCCTTGCATGTGATAAATAGTGCAAATCCTGTAGGTTGTCAACCTACAAATGATCCTGTGATTATAGGTTGAGAATTATTAAAAATTCTCTTAATGAGTACTATACGCTTTAAATGGTGGGAGTGAGACAGGAGCACTCTTGATAGACTCACATTTCTGAGAGTAAGAAGTTTGTCACTTCTTATGAGTTGAGGCTTATCTCTAGAGCTCTCAGTATATTGGGATTGAAGCATGGACGTAAAAATGCTGAGCTGTTTAGTACCAATAATCTCTAAAAGGATTGTGTGTGCAACAAATCCGGTTAGTCAGTTCAGGTTCACAGTTCAAGATTCTATCCACTCTATTCCTTGGTTATCTTTGATTTGTTTGTACTAAGTGGAGGTTCAAGTTGAAAGACACCTTCATGTATGCACATGATATTCTTGAATGCCCATATATATATATATATATATATATATATAATAAAATCAAGTGGGGGGGGGGGTTTGTTGGATTTGAATTTTCAAATAATAAATAAATATTTAATAATATTTTACTCATAATAAATTCAGTTTTGATCGTGCCTATTTAGAGACTTCTAAGTATGTGACTTAGTGTGTTTGATTCATGGTACACCAAATCCATATGGACTGTTGGATTTAATTGTTCTCGGAAACTAATGATCATGATGATGGAAGATTAACCAATGTGAATATCTATTGGATATTACCTTTGAGAGATTCTTTTAACCAATGTGCATATACATTGGATATTAACCTTGAGACTTTCTATTGACTATCGGTTACTTGGAAGAGGTGTGTGCTTAACGTATAAGCCTTTGCGATTTCTTGGCAACCGTGCTCTTTAATGAGCATTATGAGCTCTACAGTTTTGTCTCTATACCTCTGAATATATAGAGGATCAAAGTGAAAGGGAATATTGATGAGTTCATTTTTTAATAGCCGAAGCTCTCCTAAGATACCTCCGGACCAAGGAAATATACTACTCTGTTGCAGAGGTACAAAATGACGGATTCGAGATGTACTTTGAAGCTTCATTTCTTGACCAACCATATCATATGAACTGATCTCTCTTGGAACCAACCTTTTCAATTCAGACCTGTTTAATTGATCCAAACGAATTGTCTTTTTAAAGAGACCTCGGGATCAATTTATTTGACAATTCAAATGGATAGTCTCTTGTCTAGACTAATTGGACAAACTCTTTTGGGTTCATCCTAACTGATTAGTATCTTGAGATAATCCGATCGGATCGTTAATTTTTTGGATCGGTCCTTAATTGGGCTAATCCATCAACCTGAAATCGCATAAGCTAAGGGAAGACTCTGTCGAATTTTGGATAATCTACAACACTTAATATAATTTAAATAATTAAATTTAGAAGTGTTTTGAATTAATCAGTCAAATAACTTAACCCGATTTTAACATCTCATATTATGGGACGTTTTGATCATGAGATTAAATTAATTTTTGATGCAATAAAATTAATTTTATATATGTGGTTAAATTTAAAGTATGTGAAGAAATTCAATTTTAATGTAAAATTAATTTTATTCAGGCATTGTAAAGGAGGTTGGTACCGTCGTCTTCCGTCAAGTAGTGCAAACTTGTAGGGAAAGACCGGATGAATCCGATTTAAGTTGAATTCTGGATATAGAGCGGCCTTATCCCTTGCACAATGAGAGGCTTCAACCATTTTCAAGAAAGTCTCTTCGAGCGCCTCTCAATTCGAGTGATTCATTATATGATCATTTATTTATATCTTTATTTATTGTAGCTAATTGTGCTTTGATTTGTGAATATTTTTTAGGCTAACCGTCAACACACCCAACATGTCTCTAAAACTTTTTGGTTCTTAAAATGTCCTAACATCATATTTCAATAAACAACGTGTCTCTCACAAATTTTTTTAAATCCAAAATGCACCTCAAGTTTCTATACCCAAGATATTCCTCAATTTTTTTTTTTTTATCAAAATGCCCTCACTAGGGTTCCTTTTCTCAGTCTCTCTTCCCTTCCTCCTGCTCACCAATGTATATATATGTATATAAAAGGAGGGAGATGTGTTCACGGTTAGGGTTTCTTAAAACATGAGAAATATTTAAGTTAGGATTTCTCAAAAAATGGGATGTGTTTAATGTTAGGAATGAGATGCACAAAAAAATCCACCAATGGGACTTACTGGGGAAGAAGAAGAAGAAGAAGAAGGAAAATGAACTTACTTATCGGCGACAATAGCCGCGGGAGAAGGGATAGGAGTAGTGACTTAAGCAAGTGGCAGTAGCAGAGGCACGAGCAAGAGGAAGGGCGGGGGGGAGGAACCACGTATGAAAATCGGTTATTTAATCTTGTGAAAATTAGTTCAAACTTCGAACATACCATGGGCACGATTTTTCCGCAAGAGATGCTTGATTTTTCGCCAGGCGACCTGTTCTGGTCACCGTCCCATCCTATGACTATGAGGAGCCATCTGGAAGGGATATGATTTTGTCTAGCCCTCGCCCAAAGAAAACAGTCTGACTCTCATCCCATAGGTCAACAAGTGTCCTTTTTAACACTATTTAACTATGATATAACCGTGGACATCCTAAGCCTTGAAAGCTCAAACTAATCCCACAAGCTGCTACATAGGGAATACCCCCACCCCATGCAACTGTTAGTGATGGGAATTAGGAATTGAACTCGAGACCTCCGGGTTAAGGTTAACCACCTAACCTTGGGTTTTAGGAAAAAAATAGTAATTTTTTTTTTAACTCTGAAGGTTAAATTTAAATCTTGTTAAAAATAGTTAAGAGGGCAATTTAAATGAGCTTTGTGAGTAGGCCAGATAGTTTTGGTCTGGCGAGGGCCAAACCGAATTTTGTTCCTATTTGGAGCGATGGAATGTTATTAAATATCATTGGGACATGTTAGTAAAGCAGAAAAGAGATTTGAGAACAAATTTTAAAACATGCCTCAATTTTTTTCCCTTTTATATAAAGGTAATAAATATATGAGATGTTAGAGCATCTCTAACGGCTTGCTATTTGATGTTCCAATGCTATATTATAGTATTGAAACACCAAAAGTGGTCTCCAATGGTTAGAAATGAGTGTGCAAAATTATAGTATATGTCATTCCTGTGCCAAATTTGACACAAGAAATGACATATGCTATAATTTAGCACACCTTTTGACCAGATGACTTTTGTTAGTTATTTACCTTTTTGGCATCTAACGATTATTTTTTTTTTACCATTTTACCCTCTCACGGTTATATTTGGTTTATTACTATTTTACCCTTCAACGGTCATATTTGGTTAATAGATGGATAAACGGTGGTTGATAGGGGTGGACGAATGATGGTTAAGACTCACCCACCCCTAGGGGTCACCCACCAATCCTTGGTTTTTATATAAAAAAATATTAATTCTATTTTGAAATATATAAAAAATGTGTTTAGAAGTAGGTGAATCTTAACCACGGTTAAGGGGTGTCAAAAGGAACACGTGGCAACCTCAAGGTTCAAGGGTGATACTCGGATTTGCCGTAGAGGATTTGGTTGAAAAAAATAAAATTGGCACAATCTCAATTTTACAAAGACCATTGGAGCAGCCAGTGCCAATATAGCATTGGAATTGGCACAACCAATATGGCATTCACCGTTGGAGATACTCTTAGAGTTCGTGTAATGGGTGAACTTAGTATCTTTGCACAAGCATTATATTGATGGGTAGTTTTGTAATTATAGAGACATTCAATGGTAGCTATACAAATCATGAGTCCTGGGAAGAGACCATCTAAGCTGACCGCAGTGTACCCTTATCCCTTTTAACACCTCTTTAACCATTGTTACACTTCATTAAATTAAAATTAATAATTTTGTTTTTTTGTTTCTCTAAAAATCATGGTTAGATTGCTTAACCCTAAGGGGTGAGTGAATCCAAACCACAATTGATGGATGATTAAATTGGGAGCGTGATCTCATGGTTTAGATTGCTTAACCTTAGGGGGTGAGTGAATCCTAACCACAATTGATGGGTGGTAAAAGTAGGGGCGTGGACCAATGAGATCAACTTCTAAGCTAACCCTGGGTCCATTTTCTATTTCCCATAAATCATTTCTCTTTATAATTACAAGAATGTCATTATTTTTTTTACTATAATTACATAATGTCATTGTTGTTTACTATAATTATAAAACTGCCTCAAACATCATGCCTTGCGTGAAAACCTGTATGTATTACCCTTTTTTTTGATACTTCAAATAAATAGATTAATCCTAGTTGCCGAGAAAATAAGTAAAAACATGAAGAAAAAAAAATTGAATTTCAAATTCATTTTTTTAATTATATTGAGCCTAATTTTATTTTATTTTCTAGGCAACCAAACAGATGGTAAAGGGAAATACTATCATTCAAAAAGACTAATGAACTTATTAATTTTCATCAATCTTTTTTACACCTACGTTTTAAATATCATTATATTAAATATAAGGATATTTTAATAATATCATAAGGGTTAATTCATTAAATAGGGGAAATAAATAAATGAGCAATGATTACTGAATTGCGCATTTGGCTAGTTAGCTGAATGCCAATCAGCGGGTCCCTTTTTAACTCTCCTTTACTTATGGTTAAAGCTTAATAAATTGCATTTCGTATCTCCTATAGTTAATAATTGATCTCCTATGAAAAAAATTAAAATACCCTTAACTTTAGTAAATTTCATAACTACTGCAAGAGTAAAAATGCCTTGGTGAAGGTTAACAGATTTACTCATTGAAGGAACATTAGGAACACCCTATGATAAATATTTTATTAAATATATGATTTTTTAATGTTAAATAAGTCTACATTTCGAAATCGGTTCATTAATTAAACGAGCATAGAGATCAAGCAGCATAATGGTTAACGAGTGCTACGAAAGTAGGAGTTTCGGAAAGCATAGAGATCAAGCTGCATAATGGTACACCATTAAAATGTAGTAAATTCTATGAGCACACCAAGAGGTAAAAAAAATACATATAAAATTTTTAATTATACATCATTTTAAACTTAAAATCATAAAACATGATAATTTATTATCCTTTTGGTGGACCCAAAACCCAATTGAAGGTCTAACAAATTGGTATCAATGAATCATATATAACTCCTTTTATATTGCACCCACCCCTATTTTGTGTGGGTTAAAGAGCTTGCAACAAAAGATCATAGGAAATTTAACTTTGAAAATGATGTAGAGAAAATCAAACAATTTGAAAAATGACAGTAGGAAGTTTATCTCAAAATAAAGAGCATAGGGCAGCTGCTTACTACTTAGAAGATATTGCAAAATAAAGTAATTTCATAAACTCTACTAGGGATGGCAATTTGACCTGCCCCTGTAGGGGCCCGCCCTGCCCTATAGGGGCGGTTTTTTTTCAAAAAAATTGGGGGTGGGGTAGGGATGGTATAAAAAAATAAGCCCCGACTCGGGGGCGGGGTGGTTTTAGTATACCTTGCTCCGGTGCCCCGCCCCGCCTGCAATTTTATATATATATATTTTTCATTTAAATATATAAAAAAATATATATAAAAGGCAAGTGGGGCGGGGCCGGGGTGGGGATTTTATAAGTGGGGCGGAGGCGGTTTCACCATATGTATGCTCCGGTCGGGGGCGGGGCGGAGCGGCTGCTTAATAATCGGGGCGGGGGCGGGGGCGGGGTGGTAGAAAACCGCCCCTACCCCGCCCCGCCCTGCCCGCCCCATTGCCATTCCTAAACTCTACTTAGTCTGGAACAAAATAGACCACAAGATACAGATAAAGGAATTTAAATTTTTTTTTTTTTTAGTTTATAATCTGACAATAGTTTCTGCACCTCTTCGACTATCTAAAGGTTAGCTTTGAGGGTTGATTCTTGAAAGGAGAAGATATTTCGTGAAGAGAATTTAGGGGTTTGGGTGCTCATACACAAGTCATCTTTTAAAAAAATATATATTTATTTTTAAATGGTGTCCGATCAGTAAATATAGGTGTGCTCGTAACAACACCCTTATTTAACCCCAAGGGTTGATGAATCTTAACTAAAGTTAATAGGAATTTAAAGAGACACGTGTTGACTAGTGCAATTGTAATTTGATCTTATGAAAAAACACACCATGTTAGATCCGGCTCGTGTCCTATGCAAGTGGGCGTTGATATTTCCCCATCCTTTCCTTAGAGCATATACTAATGGGGCGGTTGGATTGGATTTTTTTGGCCAAAAATCAATTCTAGTAAAATTGATTGTATAGAAATTAATGGTCAAATAATCATTTTTTCAAATAATAATATTCGGAGAATAGGAATTGATTTTTGGCCAAAAGAAATACAATCCAATCACCACCTAACCCACTAACTTTGGCCTTCTAACAGGATCTAGTCCCGTGAGGGCAGGGGCAGAACCACATGGGGGCCAGGCCCACTCTGAAATTTTGGGAAAAAACAATTTCCTATATAGTGCTAATAGGGGTGTAGCTTTGGAAAGGGATAAATCGGGGGGATGTAGGGTTTAGCCCCCCTCCTAAACTTTTGAGAAAAGCTATATTCCTTACAAATGGACACGATGACCCATGAACTTAGCCCTAAAAAAAAAAAATCTGGAGCTATACCCCTGAACCCCCATTATTAGCCCCTGCAAGAGAAGAGGGTATGTGTAATTAATATCTCCACCCTTTAAAACAGATACTACCTTAGGAATAGCCAAGTGGTAGTGTATCTCTACACTAGGAGGAAGTCCCGGACTAGAGAGGTGAGTGTAGTTGTTAACTCTACCATCTCAGGGTAGAGAGGTGAGTGTGTAGTTGTTAACTCTACCAGGAACATATACTAACCCCTACTAAAAAAAAAATAAAAAAATAAAAAAGATACTAACCAACGAGGGCAAAATAAAACAAGAGTAATCTCAGCTTAAGCTCGTTAGGGAAAGTGAATGTGTCGTCAAGGGGCTACATGGGGCCTGAAATTTTGAAAAACAAAGTGTTCCTATACTAAAATAGTGGCGGAGCTCGGGAGAGGAGTGGAGCGGGGGGGATCTAGCCCCCATAAACTTAGGGTGCATCGGCCCTGAAATTTTGCAAAAAGAATGTTCCAATACCAGAAAGAGCAGTGATTAGCATACCTGGGAAATAGATTTTAAAATCAAGGCTGGACCTCATTGGTCCATCCCCCCCCCCCTAAACTTCAGAGAAAAAACATACTCTTTACAACCAGGGGCGGAGCCACATGAGGCCAGGGTGGGCTGAAGGCCCCCCTACAATTTTGAATGTTTTTTTTCTCTAGTTACTAATTTGGGCGTAGCTTGGAAGAGGGGTGGAGCCGGTTGGACAGAAGGCTCTACCCCTAAACTACTGAGATAAATATATATTCCTTACAAGCAAACATAAACATAAACAATGGCCAATGATCTTTGCCCTCAAAAAGAAAATTCCGGGGATTATGCCCCCGAACCACATTGATAGCCTCCTACAAGAGAATCCTGGCTCCACCCCTACTTACAAAGGGCATAAACATATTCGATGACCAATGAACTTCGCCCTTAAAAAAAAAAAAAATTCAAATCCTATTGTTAGCCCTCCAGCAAGAGAGTCCTATTCCAGGCCCCACCCTTGTCATATAAAAAGTAAAAAGTAGCTATGAGTTACTTTTTTAAAATAGAGGTTTTTACCTCCAAAATTTCTATTTCAAAAAGATATAGACATGTAATTAACCTTTAACTTAACAATTAAAGTCCAACTAAACACAATTTTCAAATAAGCTTTACCTATTTAGATTAGTGTTAGTTACCAAACACCACCTAAGTCAAAAAGCTCTTTTATTAAATTTTATCAAACACCCTACTCTCCACATTTCAGTTGCTCTGTATGAATTTATTAAGGTATTTTCAGAAAGAGAAGACATTCATCTAAAATCATTAAACAATACTCTCTAGTTCTCATTTCCAACAACAATTTTGTTCCCCAATATTTACAAGAAGCCTCAACCAATTCAAGTGCAACAGGAATAGCTATCCAACCCATTTCTATGAGCAACACCTTGAAATCTGAAAAGATGTAAGAAATGGAAATAAAAGCCAGGTGAAAGCAAGCAGAGTTTTCCCAAATGATCCTCATAGGTCAAAGCCAGCTTGCTAATCATCCCCGACTGCAATATACAATATACGCATAATGAAGGGCATATGGGAAATATAAGGTGACTTCAAGATTCGATATTTTCCATAATGAATTCGCTTGAACTGCATCAATGTTCATGAATGGATTCTGACGATTGCTAAGTATTTAAGTCAGAGTTTAAGTTTGAGATCTGGTGGGGTCTGCGATTGGGTTATGTTGATGAAGGGGCCATGAGATGCGCTCTGGATGGCATGGTGCAGGGGCCGGGTGAGCGATGAAGGTGGGAATTTCTTCACCAGGCATCAACACAGAAACCCCTCTGGCGTATACCGACATCTGCAATGAAAAACAAACAAATGAATAAAGGGTACTAGAAAACTAACATCAGGCAAGGTTTGGTATTCAATCTTACAAGAATGAAGAGGAGGAAAAAAAGAAAGATATAAATATTTCAACATAGAACTAGGGACAGTAGATTTAAAACATCAACTATTATGTCTCACTACTACAACAGGAATATTAAAGACAATGAGGATGAAGCAGATTGCTGCAGCTACTGCTACAACTACGACAGAGAATGGAAAATTATATGGAATGCTCACAACAATGCACTGCCACACATTGGAGGTGGAGGGCATCTCACCATGCATCTTCCCACTATTCAATCGGGCCGTTTCCCCTAACCAAACTCATACACAATATGTATTATACAGATAGGATGGTAGTTACCATCTCAGCAAGAGTTAAAACTTGGTAATGAGGACTTGGGCTCAAACCCATCTTTACCCACTAAACATCCTGCTTGCCTATCAAAAAACAAAGAAAAAAAAGTCCCAAAAGGAGCACAAAGGAAAAAGACCTCCATAGAGAAGACCAAAAGAAGGCAAAAAGCTGTCCTAGGGGTTGGGTCATTAGACCAGTAAGATAGTACAACTACAAATGAACACCTCCACTACCATTACTAATATTAGAACTGCTACTATTTAGTAGTGACTATAACTACAGAAACTCATCATAATCATCATCATCCGTGCCTTATCCCAAATATATGGGCTCAACAACATTAATCCTGTGCCCCCATTTCATTCTATTAAAAGCATGGTTTAAGAAATTACCAAAACCGTTACGTAAAGGTTTCGGTGGCCTCCGATACCCAATACCGTACCTTTACCCGTTTATCCTGAAACAATACTGTAACGCCCGAAACCGTTATGTAACGGACGTTACGCCCGATACGTAAATGATTCGGTCATAAGATTGGGTTCCGAAAATCCCTAAACTCATTCTAAAACCTCATTTTTCCTTCCTCTCTTCTTCTCTACCTATTCTTTAGTATCTTTTTTTTCCTAAAATCCTTTTGTTTTTTGTTGATTAACAACTTGATTTGGAGTTTGATTCATAGATTTGAAGGAATCCAAGGCAGGTTATTTATTTCCGGTATGTTTCAACCCTCGACCCATCTAATTTCCTTATTTCTAAATTTTGAGCTTCATATTGGCTTTAAAAGTATCTTGTTATTTATTATATGTTATTTATTTTTTTTCTATTTGTTGGAATTTTTTGGATTTTTTTAAGAAAAAAAATAAAAATAAGTAAAGGCCAAAACCGTTACGTAAAGACAATGAGATGGACCATCGCTCTGAGTAAGAACAAAGACAATGGAACAACGTAATTTTAACAAAACACAATTATATAGTGTTTTAATAGTGTGTATCTTGTAATAATTCCAATTAGAGAAAATCAGAGGAATGACCTAACTGACATAAGGATTGACTTTTTCTCTCATAAACACTATAGTAAGGACAGAAGATGGTGGAGGTTGAGACAACAATCATATTTCCATGGATACAGATAAATTATAAAATATCACCAATGTTTGCAGATTTAGACTCATCCTCCTTTTAAAACGGAATTTTCATAATTTTTTAGTAAGGAAAAGACTTTAAAGGTAGAGTAACTTTCTATCATGTATGAAATACACGCGCTTCTTAGCACAGAAGGTGTGCCCCTCATTGATAGAGGTCCTAGAACCAAGTATAAGAGGGGGAGAACTCTCAATAATCTGGTTGAAGTCGTCCCACGGTAACGTGGAGGTGTGCCTATTCAGCTCAACCAATTGGCCACTTCTATGTATCTGATTTGACTAGTGACATCTTTCCCCATCTGACCAACTACATCTTTTATTAATCATACAACTTTTACATCCACACTCGAAGGTTAGGATTATCAAATCAATCTTTCGTTAATGAGTATGAGGGCCATGTATGGGTAGTAAACTAACATCAAAATTATATCTCAAGCGCATCTTATAGGTAGTAAACTAACATCAAAATTATATGTGAAAAAAAGTGTGGCACGACAGCTGGGCGGCCCGATAACATAATTCAGACAGGTCCACATGCTAGTATAAGGCAAAGGATGTAACTAACTCTAGCCATAATACGCTGGCATGCCATAATTTTATATATATGTACCACTAGTTTATACAGGCATACATATAAAATGAAGAAAAACATCCTGGATAATCAGATAGATATCTTTGTTTATTGACTATAATTGAGCACACACATCAGATGCTAGAAACAAGAACACAGTAAACTAAAATATTTTCAGCAACAGGTGTCGGCCGTGTGTCTAAGAAATGCATCCTGAAAACACAAAATTGCTCCGAGAAGAAATACATTGTGGCCCCAGCAGCACACAAGTCAACACATTGGCAGTGACAGGAGCCATGCAAATTGGTCTGGAAAAGCGTCCATCCACTGGGCCTCCTCTCAGAAAAGTCTTAGCCCAAAAATATACTAATAGGTATATAAATTCAATCAGTAGCTAATATTTGGAACATCGATGCAATTTAGAACTACAACAAAAAGTCGTACACCGAAGTATTTGGGGTAAGTCCCTAATGGTTTGATTTTTAGGGCTACTGCATGTCCCACTGGAGGAATTAGATTGAATGGTCCAACCTAATTAGCCATTGAGTGCACTAGTATGGAGTTGCTCTTCTTATATGTATCATTCATATGGAAATTTCTAGTCTAAAAATTGCTGCTTAGTCGGACTAGAGCTTGCCAACTACAACTTTTCCTCACCGCGACAATTTTTTTTGTCTAGTGTTAAAACTGTATGTATCAATGAACATTAAAGATAATGATGATTGTAATGCAGGGGTTGTCAATTAATCAACATTATTCTGACCAACTAAACATGAGTTTCGGTGGAATCATTATGTCATATCAGATTACAATAATGCAGCATTTCATTGTTTAGAATCCTACAGAAAATCTGAATTATCCCACATTCTCCAACTGAATGAAGGACATCTAATATATCCCATCCATTCAAGCAGTGGACTACCTCTTGGGTCTAACATGGCCTAAGATTCAACCTGATCAACGGAACCCACTGTCAGAGAAAATGTTGATAATTTGTTAGAGAGGGTAAAAGATGAAATATTTTTTTATAATTGTTACATGGTTAGGTTCATCTGATTGTAGTGAAATTTGGGATATGAGCCGTCCAAGTGGTGGTCCACCAATTAAATGGTCAGGAGCTAATAATAGTACTAAAACATTCTAAATGATCACTTAGACCTCTTTATAAAGCTGAATAAGAGAAGGAGAAAAAATAGTAAAATTCAAAGAAAAAGAAAAGGAATCAAGAGCTTGCTTCTAGCAGAGTGAGAAAATATCCCTAGCTTTGCTTTACAGACCCAGATTACATTGTTGTGGAAAAAGAGGAAAATACCTCTAATTAAGGTGGAAATGCCTTTAAAAAAGAATATTTTCACTACCATGTGCAGAATAATTAATTTACCAAAAAAAATAAATAAAAGGAAGCACCCAAGACCTTTCTGTAATGCTAATTATTTTCATTACTCATCTGCAGAACAACCAGTCAACAATGGATATTATATAATTATACACAAAAAGAAAGAAAAGGTAACTAAGGGTATTTCTGTCATCATCACCATCAAGGTTGTTTCTCTACTCATTGCAGATAACAGAGAGCACAGTAAAGAAAAACAGAGAGAGAGAGAGAGAAGGGTATTTACTTCCTCTGCTCATAGGAGATAACAGAAGAAAATGTAGATAGAGAGAAAGAGAAATGGGTAGTTAGCTTCTCTACCCATTGCAGATAACAGAGAAAAATAAAGAAAAACAGAGAGTAAAAGGGTATTTCAAATATAATCAGACAAAATAGTCACCAAGAAAATATATAATCAGGAAAATTTGTTCCTGAGGTCATTAGAAAATTTGCAAACTAAACAAATTTAAAAAAAATGATAAAAAGCAGAGGAAGAGAACTTACTTTGGGTGATGGGTGATCGAGCTTCCCATTAAAAGTAATCTGTGACTCAAGATCCATGTGATTCCGGGCACCGGAAGGCGTAAGAGCTGGTGATCTTGGCCTGAGGAGCCTCTCGAAGATAGCCATAACGAGAAACATGGAAATAAGAACAGCAGTGGCGACGAACCCAAAAGAAACGGCATTCACAGAGTTATCAAAATGCCTCCATTGTTCCTCTCTCTCCACATTTAGTGGAGCTCCTGTAGGTTGAAAAGCCCAGTTTTGTTCGCCCATTCTCCTCCTAACTTAGCAAAACTTCACTCTCATCGCTAATCAAACAAAATTTCCAGAAGGGTAGAGAGAGACCCAGTTCTTGTTCTGTTCATGAAATTACAGTTCTTCCTTGGTTAAGGATTGGCATGGCTGCTTTGATAAGACCAACCACTTAAGAAACTCGAAAGAAAGAGAGAGAGAAGGAGAGAATTGATGGGTTCGAGAGAAGATGCTTGCGATGGGCTTCTTTCAAGGCTTTACTCCAATATCAAAGCTTAGTAGTACTTAACGCGAGAAGATAGAAAAAGATGAGAGCATGTGACCGACCGGAAGTTGGAAAAGAGAGCTTTGGAGAGGCTTGATCTACCTTAGTATTTATTATAGGAGACATGAGAAAGCTAGCTATGTTCTCCCCCTCTTTACCTGCTGGCTTGTGCCTTTGTTAGGGATGGCAACGGGCCGGGTTAATCGGTAACTCGCATCCTCCCGACTCTATTGAGACGTGTTTGGGAGGTTCATAAACGGGGTAGAGGCGATGATGAAAAATTATGAGTAAATTCGACCCGAGTTCGAAACGGGAATGAATTTAATTCGTCTCGCTCCGCCCTGCTCCTATAATTTAAATATTTATTTTACTCTTAAATTAATCCTAAAATTATCTTAATATCTTACGTATAATAAGAATACCAAAACTAACCCACCCAAATCCGCCCGAGGCTTGGGCTCACTATCACTAGATCCAAGAACCTGATTTTGGAAATTCTCTTTGTGATGATCCTATGGATCAAAGAGTAAATTTGCTTACAAGAACCAGATTTTGGAAATTCTCTCTGTGATGATCTTGTTCTAATTAATTCGACAAATCTAGAGAAATAAGAAAACAAGAAACCAAACAACCGTACAAAAGAGACAAGATATACGTGGTTTGGCAAGGTGCCGACATTCATGGGAGAAAACGTTAAGAAATCCACTAACAATACAGGAGAAAAATAGTGTACAAAAACTCTCTCAAAACCCTCTTTGAAACCCTCAAAAAACCTCTTATTTTGCATCCTCAGAGAAAACTCTTTATATATCTAGGGTTACAACGAGAAGACAAAAGGGGTCAGAAATACGGGTCAATCGGCTACAATAGCTCCCTGAGAAACCATATCTTTAATAAAATGGGGTTTGACATCAATATGTTTGGTCCTCTCATGGAACATCAGATTTTTGGTTAGATGTATGACACTCTGACAATCACAAAACACAGTAGACTGCTCCTACTGCATCCCCAAATCATCAACCAAACCTCCCAGCCATATAGCTTCTTTCATTGTTTCTGTAGCTGCCATATACTCAGCTTTAGTATTATTCAATGCAATTGTAGACTGCAGAATTGCTTTCCAACTGATGATACTCTCACAAAGAGTAAAAACATAACCTGTCAAAGATCTCCTCCTATCCAGATCTCCAGCATAGTTTGAATCAACATATCCAATGACACTAATCAAGGTCACTGCCTCTGTCATATATCAACCCAACATCTGCAGTACCTTTCAAATATCTAAGTATTCATTTTACTGCCTATCAATAAGCTTTCCTAAGCTTATCTATATATCTGCTTACCACGCTAACTGCCTATGAAATGTCTGGCCTAGTGCAGACCATAGCATACATAATGCTCCCAACAACACTAGCATAAGGAATATGTGACATTTACTCCACCTCCTTCTTAGTCTACGGTGATAGAGCAGCTGAAAGTTTAAAATGAACTACAAGTGGAGTACTTACTAGCTTCAACCCTTGCATACCAAAGCGTTCCAACACCTTTTCAATGTTCTTTTTCTGAGACAAGTGCAATTTGCCCGCTTTTCGCTCTCTGTGCATCTCCATTCCCAATATCTTCTTGGTTGCACCCAAATCTTTTATTTCAAACTCTCTGCTTAATTGAGCCTTCAAACCCTTGTTCTCAGACATGTTCTTAGAAGCAATCAACAAGTCATCAATATACAACAACAAATAAACATATGAACCATCTGATGGTTTCTTGTGATAGACATAACTGTCATACTCACTCCTACAGTAGTCATTTTCAATCATGAAAGTATCAAACCACTTATACCACTGTTTAGGAAATTGTTTCAAACCATACAGAGATTTCTTCAGCAAGCACACATGGTCCTCATTTTCCTGAATTTCAAACCCTTGAGGCTGATACATATAAATCTGCTCCTCTAGCTCACCATGCAGAAAAACAGCCTTGACATGAAGCTATTCAAACTCAAAATCAAACAAGGCAACCATAGAAAGTAGCATCTGAATGGAATTGTGCTTCACAACAGGTGAAAGCACTTCATTGAAATCAATGCCTTCTTTCTGTGAATAACCTTTCGTCGCCAATCGAGTTTTGTACCTTACATCCTCCACCCCTGGAGTTCCTTCCTTCATCTTAAAGATTCATTTATAGCCCACAATTCTTCTTCCTTTAGTTGGTTTTACTAGCTCCCAAGTCTGATTCTTGTGAAGGATTCAATCTCCTCACTCATGACTACAGTCCACTTTGTTGACTCTCCACTAGTAATGGCCTCCTGATAAGTACTAGGTTCCTGAACCTTAATGTCTTCTGCCACACTAAGAGCATATGCAACCAGGTTTGAATAACCATATCTCAGAGGTGACTTAGATTGCCTCCTCTGTCTGTCCCTAGCAAGAGTCCATTGTTGCTCTTGCGGTGCTTCTTCTTCCACCTCTGGATGTTGCACCTCTTCTTCCTCTTGCTCAACTGGAACAATTTTTTGAGTATTCTCTGAAGCTTTCATTTCAAAATCCAACTTCTCACTGACACCATGATCCTTTCCTGCATCAATACAAGTCTTCTTGAGAGTGAACATAGTTGACTCATCAAAAGTCACATTCCTACTGATAGTACCATTTGATGACTTGGAATCATTACACCAAAGCCTGTATCTCTTCACACCATCTGCATACCCCTTAAATATGCACTTCTTTGCTCTAGGCTCTAGTTTAACCCCATTTACATGAGCATAGGCCATACAACCGAATACTTTCAGATCAGTGTAATTTGTAGGAGACCTAGACCATACCTCTTCAGGAGTCTTACATTCGATAGCAGTTGATGGAGACCTGTTAATCAAATAACAAGCTGTGTTAACAACTTCAGCCTAAAATTCCTTGGACAACCCAGCATTAGAGAGCATACATCTTGCCATCTCCAACAATGTCATATTCATTCGTTCTGCTACACCATTCTGTTGCGGAGTGTATCTAACTGTTCGATGTCTCACAATTCCTTCATTTTTGCAGAACTCATTAAAAGAACCCCCACAAAATTCTATGTCATTGTCAGTTCTCAAACGCTTGATCTTTTTCCCTGTCTGCTTCTCCATCAAAGCCTTCTATTACTTGAACTTCACAAAAGCCAAAAGCCTCATTCTTGTGCTTCAAGATAAATATCCAGATCTTCCTTGAATAATCATATATAAATATCAACGTGTATCTACCACCAGCTAGAGAAGGGACATGAGAGGGACCCCAAATATTAAAATGAATATAGTCCACAGTATCCTTGGTTCTGTGAACAACTATACTGAACTTAACTCTGCACTGTTTTCCAAAAACACAATGCTTACAAAAGTCCATCTTCCTTATCTTCTGACCACAAAGTAAATCCTGTTTACTCAATAATGTCAGACTTCTCTCACTCATATGCCACAACCTATTGGTGTCAACATCCGAATCTGATAATAATACAACAGCTGCACTTGTAACTGTACTGCCCTATAACACATAGATGTCATTTTTCAAATATCCCTTCATCACAACTAGAGCACCTCCCTTGAAAATTCTTATAACTCCACCATCAACTTTATAACTACAACCATTGGAGTCAAGCGTACCCTAATAATGTAAATTTTTCTTTAACTCTGGAACATGTCGTACATCGGTTAAAGTTCTCATAACACCGTCATGCATCTTGATTTGAATTGAGCCTATCCTAACAATCTTACAAGCTACATCATTTCCCATCAGGACTCTACCACCATCATTAGACCGATAAGTAGTAAACCAGTCTTTATTGGAATAGATATGATAGGAATAACCTAAATTCAGAATCCACTCATTACCCGTGCTACCAACCATAATTGTGAGTACATCCCCACGATCATCTGCTACGCCAGCAGCATTCTTTGAATTATCTTTTCCTTTCTCTTTACACTCTAGACATTCTTTTTTGAAATGTCATTCCTTGTGACAATGAAAACACTTCATTTTCCTAGACTTTGATTTTGATTTGGATTGACCTCTAGTATTAGAAGTCTTCTCATGTTTTCTCCCTCTTACAAACAAACCTTCACTAGAGAGCCCTCTACACTACTCTCAGACACTTTTTTGAAGTTTTTCAACTTCTTAGAATTTAGGGCTGCCTTAACATCTTCCATAGTTAGAGTTTCTCTTCCATACATCATAGTGTCAACAAAGTTCTCAAAAGAAGGTGGTAAAGAACACATTAAAATAATTGTTTGGTCCTCATCATCAACTTTAATGTCTATATTTCTCAAATATAAAATAATTCTATTGAATTCATCAAGGTGGTCTTTAAGAGGTATACTTTCGCGCATCTGGAATGTATACAATCACTTCTTTAGGTACAAGTGATTTGTGAGAGATTTCGTCATGTACAAACTCTATAACTTGAGCCATAATCCCGCCGCCGTTTCTTCTTCAGCAACTTCTTACAAAACTTCATTGCTCAGGCATAATAGAATCGTATTAAATGCCTAATCTATCAGTTTATCATTCTTACTATCATCCATTGTTGCAGGCAAAACATCTTTGCCCTTCAATGCTTTCGTCAAGCCTTGTTGTACAAGCACAACTTTCATCTTCAGTCTTTAAAGACTGAAATCATTCATCCCATCGAATTTCTCAATGTCAAACTTACCCGTCATTTAGATCTACTCAACCTAAAGCTCTGATACCAATTTGTTATAACCAGTTCGACAAATCTAGAGAAATAAGAAAATAAGAAACCAAGCAATCGCACAAAAGAGACAAGATATACGTGGTTTGGCAAGGTGCCTACGTCCACAGGAGAAAACGACAAGAAATCCACTAAGAATACTAAGAATACGGGAGAAAAACAGTGTACAAAAACTTTCTCAAAACTCTTTTCTGAAATCCTCGAAAAATCCCTTATTCTGCATTCTCAAAGAAAATCCTTTATATATCTAGGGTTACAACGAAAAGACAAAACGGGTCGGAAATACGGACCCCACACATGGCCTATTAATCGGGTCACTCGAGTCGAACACCGGGTCATCAAGGATCCGGGTAAGATCCATACCAACTTCCCAACAAAACTTATATATAGAATTTGAGCCAAAACTCACAGATCCTATGGATCAAAGAGTAAATTTGCTTACATCTTATTCGAGTGCGTTGGTCCCTTCATCCGTTTCAAATTAGTAGTGCTCTCGCCTCAACTTTGGATCAAAATTAATGTTGATGGTGCGGCTTTACCAAATAAGATGGATGCAGGCATGGGTGTGATTGCTAGGACCATACTAGTAATTGTCTTTCCAGCCTCACCAAACCTTTATCGAGAGGTTATGCTCGTGTAACAGAAGTCGAAGGCATTAGGCATCCAAACAACATTGTCCAATGGGTGGGACAAAATCATAATCGAATCAAACTAAAGGAACTCATCCATATCCTTACCATACTTTAACAATTCCGTTTAGGAACTCAATTCCATCATTGATGACATCCATAAGATGAAACTCAGTGGTGGAATCTCATTTTCTTGTTCAGAGAGCCCTATAACTCCGGATTTATCCGTCGGGGGGAATTGAATTATGCATCTCGGGCTAGTGAGAAATGTCATTAAGCTTAGAGGAGTGCTACCCTACTCTCAGGGTATTCCTACTTGCAGTGTGAGCCAATTATTTGTCTATTTTTAGAGTTAATGTCTTATAATTACTTAAAAAGTAAGTACTATAACACTGAAAAATGAACAAATGATTGGCTTACTCTGAAAGTAAGAATGTTTTGAGAGTAGGGCTAGCACTCTTTATCATTTACCCGGGCTTGGACTTGGTTTAGTTCTGACCCGAACCAAACATGGACTTAGCATACAATGCAATTGCTTCATTTTTACAATGAAGAATTACGATAATGCCACTGTAAACTAAAAGTCACATTTCCCTCTATACGGTGCATTTGAGTATTTCTGTAATTATATGGTAAAAAGCGGGTATATATATTTCCCACTACAGTCCAAATTTCAGCGATGCTGAAAGCGTGAAACACCGAAGCTACAAATTTCACGGGAATGTTAAATAAGTGTACGGTGAGTTATCTCGAAAAGCGAAACACGACATCCCCACGCGCTTTTGCCACGTTTCGTTGCTGACGTGTCGTCCGACAGACTACTTTTTGTATGTCGTGGCATACACATCATCAAAACCCCCCTTCACTCACCACCACATGCTTCATGTCTCCAAAGACTCCGAGCCCCCTGGTCCCCATTCGGAACTTTACGGCCACGTGTCAGCTAAAGAGGAACGGAACAGAATGGGGACACGTGTCGTGAGCTGGACCGGTCGGGAATTAAAAAAAAGCATTAAAGGAGAGTTGTTCTCTTGTTCTCTTCTCTTTCTCATAACTGGACCGGCATGTTTCCGTGTCGGTCTTTTCAGGTTTCGGTTCCGCAAGTGGATATGGAATCTCGAGATTGTCTGTCACCAACGCCTCTGATTTCTACTGATATTTGATGACATGCTCACCGTCCGATATAAGTCTGATGTCTGTTGGTCAATAGTCAATGTCACACGCATAGCTTCAGGTGTCACAGTGTCAGGGCGTGGATGTACGTGTCACATCATCACACGTGTGATGGCGTGTGGTGTTGTTGAAACCACCTATAATTGAAGTTTGAACTTTGACGGAGAGGTTTGAGTGCATGAGTGTCAGATGTGGGTCAGGTGGCTTGTGCGAACCTGTAAAACGGAGGGGATAATGATACGATATCCCAATTCGTATTGGATTATATATTTCGAGTATCCAATAAAAATGATATATGATATTCGAGTCCGATTAAAATATCCGGATTTGAATAATATCCGAATTATTTGATTATTTTTTTAAAAAATTAAAAATATAAATTAGTATTTAAAAATATAAAATATATAAATTGGTATTAAAAAAATATATTTTAAAGGTTATATTAATTTTATAAATTTAAAATATTATTTATATATATTATATAATCGGACGGATATTTATCAAATCAAATATACTAATATCTGAATTCTTATTTGATTATAAACATATAGTAATTTTACGATTCAAATTTGCTCCGTTAGATAATTATCCGTAAACGGATTCAGAAACGAATTCAATACGGATAATAATTGCATCCATTTACAGTCTTATGAATCATTGCTTTATCCTTTTTTTTCCCAAGGAAACGAACTTGGGGTTTAGGATTTCCTTTGTTTTTGGGCAGCCTTTCTAATTCGCCTCGTGTCTCTTTTAACTTTATGTAATTGGACACATAATTATTTATGGTTATAACCGGACTCCTTGGAGTCCGGTTACGTCCCACAAGTGTCCCTTTTAAATTTTAATATTCCTCTACTATGATTAAGATTCACTAACCTTTAGTTTTTTTTTTATAGGCAAGGTTCCACTAAACACACACACACTATCAGACCTAAGGTAAATGCCAAGGTTCCATAAGAATAAATCCACACACTCACTCCAAAACGACTTTACTCATATGAGTAAACCCACACACTCTAAAAGGACCTGACTAGCTAATGAGGAAGTTATGAACCCTCATACACTTTTGCGAAGTCTAGTACTCAACGGATGTGGGACTTTAAGGGACAGTAACACCCAACTGCAAGTGAATTTCTAGGGTTCAACCATCTAACCTTTGTTTTAGAAAAAATAAATATTAACTCGTTAAAATTGTTAACAAGTTAAAAGAGCATTAAAAAGGCTTTTGTGCTGAACCAGACTCCAAAGAATTCAGTCATAACCGTAGAGGATTCCAAGTCATGTAACTATGGTTAAAATTTATAAATACTTAGGATTAAAGAATCTAATTATGATAAAAAAAAAAAAAAAAAGATTAACCACAACGATTCAAATTCTTAACCAAAATCAAAGGCCCTTAGAGGCTGGGATAGAGTATTTTACTCTACTTTTTTTTTTGGTTACTCGGGTTGTCCCTAGGGGTGTCAATGAGCCGAGCGGAGCACTGTTCGGGCTCGGCTCGTTGGAATTTTATAGTTGTTCAGGCTCGGCTCGAGCTCAGAAAGGTCAGCTCGAGCTTGGCTCGTCTACAATCCATTGAGCTCGAGCTCGGCTCGGCTCGGCTCAACTCGATAAACACTATTTTTTTTTGAGATAAATACTAAATTCAGTAAAAAAAATTTCTAAGAGTTTTAACAATCTAAATATACACAAAATGACTGCATTTTAAAATCAATATATCTTACCACGTGCAAGCTTGAGTTAAAAGGAAATTATTTTTTATGTTAATGTATGCTAAATATATCTTACAAAAAAAAAAGTATATTACATATATAATATAAATTTAACTTTTAAATGGTATTATTATACAAATAATCGAGCCGAGCCGAGCCGAGCCGAGCCGAGCCGAGCTGAGCCACCTATTGTTCATGCTCGGCTCATTAATTTTTTGAGCTCACTTTTAAGGCTCGACTCGGCTAAACGATCCCAAAGTAAAAACTCAAGCTCAATTTATTTAGAGTCGAGCCGAGCTACATTAGCTCGTTCATAGCCCTAGTTGTCCTCATCTGTTGCTTTTAAGACTAATCCCCAAGGGTGCGATGTGAACCTGCAACCCGCCACACCAGCAAGAAGTAAATCTGCGCGCCTAGACTAGGATTCTTTCTTTTGTCTTTTGTTCCTGTTACACGGTTAGGCTGCAAACCTGGCTTAGTATCCAAGGGTGGAGCCAAGGGGAGGCATGGGGGCCATGACCCCCTCAACTTTTGGTTAGTATTTAGGGGTGGAGCCGCCCGAGGGGTGGAGCCGCACGGGGGGGTGAGGGATGACCCCCTCAATGTTTGGTGAGTATCCAGGGGTTGAGCCAAGGGGGGCATGGGAGGCACGATTCCCCTCAACTTTTGGTTAGTATCCAGGGGTTGAAGGGGGGCATGGGGGAGCAGAGGCGCCCCCCTAAAACTTTTGGAAAACAAAGATTTTTTAAGGGTTTTGTTAAAAAATGTATTTATATTATATTGTTTAATTGGGTACAATCAATACCAAAAAAAATAAAAAAATTGGATATAATCATGAGACAAGGAGCAGTCCTAGTAAAATATACAAAATTATTTAATTATTTAATAGAGCATAGACATGAAACAAGGGAGCAACTGTCTTTAAACTTTTGAGAACAAATTAAATATATCTTTTCAATCCTGTCATTTAATTATTTAACATTATATAATCATAAAAAAATAATACCCATAAGATACGTACAAAATGAATAAATGAAATAGCACGAGAATTTAGTCGTGAAAAAAAAGAAGTTATCGGACTCGATACGGATCATTCATGTGGTGGAAACCGTGGAATACACACCACCATTGAGCTCTTTTAATTCTTAACAACCTATTCAGTTATTCACTTGGGTCATGTTTGCCAAGAAAAAGAATAACCGTAGGCCCCATGTCGGCCTTTTGATGGGCCCACCTAGTGGATGAACTACATAGGTCCAAAGACAAAAACGCTCCCTTGATGAACTCTAGTGTATTGAAAACCATGGTCCATGGCGGTTAATTACCAAAAAAATACCCTTGGTGGTGTCAAGTCCCTAATCAGGAAACTAATAATGGAATAAGACGAATGCTAGTCCGGCTTTCACTATGGGTGCAACTGATGTCGTCGTCGCTACCCTTTCATAGGCTAAGACAGGGGCGGAGCAAGGATTTTCTAGTAGTGGGGCACGTGATGAGGGATGGGGGTTCGGGGACGTAGCCCCCGATTTTTTTAATGGCTAAGTGTGTGGGCCATTTCACCCATACATTTCATACATATCTTATGGATATTATATATTTTTCTTTATTTACAGGAAAGTGAGGGATGGGGGTTTAGGGGCATAACCCTCGATTTTTTTTAATGATTAAGTTTCTGGGCCATTTCGCCCATACATTTTGCACATGTCTTATGAGTATTATATATTTTTCTTTATTTCCAGGAAATTTATCCCATTGGCCCATTGCTCTACACCATTAAATAATTAAATAACATAATATAAAAGATATATGATTTCAATAGTCGAGCAACGTTACCCCTTGCCATATGACTATACCTATTATATAATTAAATAAAATAGTATAACTTTATATGGTCAATTGCCCCTTACCATAATTACACGTAATAAAATAATTAAACAACTTAGTATAAATACTTTTTAAAAGTTCAATGACATCATCATGGAGATTCCTTCGCAGTCAATTGTGATGGAACTCGGAGAGAGATCAATTGCACCTATAGGTCAACTCGTATCCCTTTTAACCTCTATTAACTGTGGTTAAGATTTATTAATTACCGGGGTATGATAAACAAAATACCCTTAGTTTTTAGAAGAAAAAATAATAATAAAATATTTAACTTTGGTTTAGAATTTTAAATCACAGGGTTAACATTTTCTATTATTTTATTTTTAAAAATCAAGGTTATATTGTTGAACACCAAGAGTTAGTGAATCTTAACCATAGTTAACAAAGGTTAAAAATAACATTTGTTGACATGTAGGTGTGATTGAACTCTCCCCCAGTTCAATCGCAATTGAGTGATCCGAACTCACCTCCATGTCCCCATTCCCATGGCTATGCCTAAGGGAATTTTTTTTCTTCCAAAAATTCAATGGGGCCACGTGCCCCCACAGGCCCCCACCTGGCTCCACCCTTGGCTAAGACAACAATGTTTTACAAGGAGAAGGTTATAGTCTTAACCGGTGCTAAAGGCAACAGGAAAAGTAATGACATATGTCAAAACCATAGTGAGAGTTTGAAAGCTTCTAACTAGGTCTAGCCTTTCTTTTGAATTAATAGAAATCTAAATTATGAAGATTAAGATGACGAGGCAAGAGAATCTACTCACCTCAAACTCAGTGCAGTGGCCTAATGTGATTTCTTACTAAGAGAATAATTGATTACGTGTTTACTAACTAACCAAATAGAGTTTAAATATGAGGAACACACCCTTTTAATGTGTAGATGAAGACAAAATTATAATTATCAGGGGAGGTAGCTAGGGGTGATTAACGAACCAGGGTGCTTGCATATAGTTGGAGCTTGACACGTTAAAAGCTTTAGTCCGTTTGTTTATTTAATAAACAAGCTAAGTTTGAGCATAATTTTTGAGCTCGTTTACTTAATAAACCGAGCCTGACCACAGCCCTACTCACCCCTACTCGGTTCATCAAAAGCTTGGCTTGTTAAGAATGAATATATGTTAATTATACCTATCAAGTGGCATGAAAATAAATATTTGATAAAGTGTTTCAAAAGGTAAATATTCAATGTAAGTGAATAGATTGAAAAAAGAAAAAAAAGTATGAGAGAACTGAATTTTACTTTACCCTTTTGACCGAACCAACGGATAAAAGCAACCAAAAAAAATAAAATTTGAATAACTGTTTTATCCTGGTAAAGCATAAGCTTGCCAGGGTTCTTGGTTATTACCCGTTCACATACTCTCCTCAATTCCTTTTCAGCTTCTTCCCATGGAGTATTTGTGAGTCCGAGCTTTCTTCTACCTTCTTCAAGTCTACTCCTCCCGACCTCTCGGCATTGAATATGGTTCAAGCTTCGATTCCTAGAAAAGAAAAGGGTTCAATGAATATGGTTCAAGCTTCAATTCCTAGAAAAGAAAAAGGGAAAAATTGGAAAAAGAAGACTCTTGAACCGTATGTAACTATGTAGTTCTTACGTTCTTTTAAAATTTGTACTCTTTAGTTGGTTGATAATCTTTGTAAAAAATAGATTTTGATTAATTTTCTTAAATTATAGAATTAGAAAGATTTTATTTTTAACAATGAAACTAGAGTTTGCGGGGATTTTTGTTTTAATTCTATGATTTGAAGACTGAAGTGGAAAATTCCATAAGAAATTTAGGATTCCTTGTATGGATGAGTTGAGCCGAACTAAGTTTGAACTTGAAGTATATTTTACGAGCTGAGCTTAAACCTAATATGTGAAGCTTGAGCTTGAATAACGATGTATTGCAACGAGCCAAGCTTAGCCTAGCCTAGCCTAGCCTGAACACCCATTACTCGGCTCGACTCGGTATCACCCTTAGAACTAGTGGTAGTTTTACAAAAAAACTTTCTTTTTGAGTCAATCTATGGGTACTCCCATATATACTCCCAAATATACTTCCTAATCCTAACTGTTTATAACGATTTGAGTTGGTTTATTTTGTCTTTTCTAATGTTACATCAGTACAAATCCTAATTGCTTAATAATTGAGATAAATGGTTAGGATTTGGGAGTTTATATGGGAGTACACATTGGGAGTATCCCTAGACTAATTCAATAAGCAATATTACTTTGTAATTTTCACTCGTCAGCTATGGGGCCTTTTGGATACACAACTAGTGTATTTTTAGAAGCAAGAAATGAATTTCTGTTTTAAAAAATTTTAAGCACGAAACATATTTGGCATTACTAATGGCTACTTATTTTCAAAAAGGAAAAACAGGAAAAAAAAAAACCTTTGATAAACATGATGAATATAATAATTTGAGTCCATGGGGGTTGGTGGGAGCGGATGGTGGGTGGTGGTTTTATGGTTACTTATTTAAATCAGAAAAATAACTTTGATAAATATGATGAACATAATAATTTGGGTCCATGGGGAGTTGTGGCGGGTGGTGGGAGTGGATGGTGGGTAGTCGTTGGGAGCACTCATGGTTTTCTACTTTTATTTTCTATTTCTAAAAACATAGCTAAATAAATTTTCTATTACATACATTTTCAAAAATTTTGTTACTAATTTAAAAAAATGAAAATTAGAAACATCTTCACTAAACATGTTTTAGATAAAAAAAAAATCAAAAAATTCTATTTTTAGCAAAAAAAAAAGAAAAGGAAAATGGCAGTGCAACTAAACGGGCCAATATTTTTCCTTTTTTTTTTGTTGCTCACTAGAGGCATGAAGGGGTGGGTGTCAACGAGCTGAGCCAGTTCGGTTAGACTCGAAATAAACCGAGCTTGAGCTTTTACTTTGGGCTCATTGAGCTGAGCTGAGCCTTAAAAGTGAGCTCGAAAAATAAATGAGCCGAGCCTGAACAATAAGTGGCTCAGCTTGGCTCGGCTCTTTTAATTTTATAGTAATACCCTTTAAAAGTTAAATTTATATTATATATTTAGTATACCTTTTTTTGGTAAGATATATTTAGTATACATTAACATAATTATTTCCGTTTAAGTTTTAACTCAAGCTTTCACGTGAGTCACATGACATCCTTAAAAAAAAAGCCCTTTTTCATTTTTTTAATTGAATTTAGTTTTTATCAATGCATTTAAAAATAAAAATTATTGAGCCGAGCCAAGCTCAACGATTTGTGGACGAGCCGAACTCGAGTGGACCATTCTGAGCTCAAGCATCTGTAAAATTCCAATGAGCCGAGCCCGAGCAGTGCCCAGCTCCGCTTGTTGACACCCCTAGGCATGATCCTATTGTTATTATTTATCAACGGTAATTGTTGGTGTTAGTTTAATGAGGCCACATTATCTAAGAAAAACCTCTGCAAATTCATTAGGAGTTTTCCTCCCTTTGAAATTGAACTCAAGACCTTATCTTAATGTGGGGAACAACTTTACCATCCTAATTAGGAAGTTGAGTTCCTCTAATAAGAGGGGTTGACAGGATTTATTTGATTGTTGATGTATGAGAATTTGAAACACACCTGCACCCAACCTAAGGAATCACCCACGCCACACCTTCAAAACGGTACTAACCGTAGGAGGGTGTATGGCACCTTAAGTGGGCATATACACACATGCCCACCCGAGGTGGGACTAAAGTGGGTGTGTCTTGTGTTGTTGTTGTACGTGTGTGTTGCTTCTTTCACCAAAAAAAAAAAAAAAAAAAAAAAAAAAATTTCCTATATTTAACGTTGCGTTGCTCGCTAATTTGAGACTTCTTTTTGCTGGGAAATGCTGGCTCCCTCACTTTCTTGTAATACCAACATCCGCCTGTTACACTCTTACTTTTATATTTGTATTGTTATTAAAGATTTAACAGACCAAGAGAAATGTTAAGGACAGGTGTTGGTATTAAAGAAAAAATAACGATGAGAGAAACTATCACTGACCAATCATTCATTATAAATTTTGTACGTAAATACCCTTTCCTAAGGCATTTTTTTGGTTGTTCTTGATTGTTATTCTCAAAGAAAATCGCCTAATCTCCGATCATGATTATCAGAAAAATTGTATTAATTAATTTGATCTATGCGTTCTAAATTTGATCTCCTCAGTGATTTTACGAAATAAAAAACTAAAAGAACATGCATTTCTTGGATCCATACCTTCTTTGGGTTTTACAAGTTTCCAATTCAAGCAAGTCTTTATAATTATTTAGTAATTAGCAAAAGTTACTATTCATAATATCAATATATTCATAATCTCAATGCTGGTAGTAAGTTTTATACTAAAGACTGGCCCCAAGCTGACCATTAGCAGGTGCCATGTTTTTATCAGTACAAGCCTATGAGACTTGAACTACACAGCAATGGCTACAAAGCTGTTTATCTCCTTCCTCCTCCTTTGGCTCAAAGCTCCTCCAGGGGTCCCCAGTTGCCGAAGTGTTGAATGTGTGGACGACCGACATCGATCTCGAGAGCTCCCCCGGCATGCGATAACCAGCGTAAAAGTATAATTGGGTCCTAATAGGAGCCATGGTGAGGTAAAGCCTTTGTATTGGGGGCCAATTCGCCTCGGTGGCGTCCGACGAAGAAATCGGAGAAGATAGGGTCTGTAAATGTGACCCATCAACTATGTTCCATATGTTGAGTTTCCCATCGTAGGCCTCGATATGGCCCTTCCACGCATTAAGGCAGTCCCCGGAGCTGAATAGCCTGTCATCGACGGCGACAATCTGATTAGGCGGAACGTCGAGCTGCCACATTCTAACCCTGAGGTCCCACTCACCGCGCAATGGGTCGAACACCTCGGCCGAGCTACGTTCCATAGTAAATGGCACTGTTCTATTGGAGTCCCCCCTCTCAGCAAATCCCCCAACTACATGGATCTTCCCTTGCCATGTCACTCCCACACATTTATACCTCAAAGTGCTCATGTTAGGCAATGGTGTCCACTCGTCGAGCGCCGGATCGTACACCTCCGCCGACGAAATCCCCCTGGCACTAGCCAATGTGCATTTTCCACCCGCAACATAAATTTTGTTGTCACAAACTGTGCACGCAAAATCAAATCGGGGGACCCCAAGTGGAGCGCAATTCGACCATATGTCGGTACAAACATCGTAACGTAACACCGACGGGAGGACTTCAAGGTCACCCTCAAAAATGTCGTTGGAACCACGACTGCCCTCTTTTTTGCAGAGTCGACCGCCAATTATGTAAATTGAGTCTCCGATAGCAACCATGGCGAAGCCCTTGAGAACATGGTTCTCAATTAGTCCTGGAATTGACCCGACACGACGCCATGTATTGTTGGATGGATTGAAACACTCTATCCAATTAGACATGTTTGTATTTGGCGTCGACTCTCTCGGAGCAAATGATGCGTAGACTCGGTAGTTGGTAGTCGAGTTTTCTGGCGTCGGCGGCGATGGCGGTGGGGGAGATTGAAGGGAGCCCATGGTAGAGCTTGTAGTCCAGATGTTATGGTGTTGTGTATGGTTGTGAATGGAGAATTATAAGTGTAGAGTAGGACGGAGGATATAGGAATAGCCAGCGGAGATAACTATAAGGTTTTGTTTGTGAGAATTAGGTACGGAGGTTGTGGTGCCATCTACGGTTTCGGAGCTGAAATCTAAGGATTTCTTGTTTTTATAAAGGGGATGTTATGGCTGGTTGTCTCTTTTATTGTCATTTTGTAGCCAACAAGTGATGGTTTTGGAGAATTCAAGGAACAATGAGAAGGGAATCGAAGTTCCTAGGATTGCCCAAATATCTTTGGAAAAAAAAATGCCAAAGAGACTCGGTCTTCTTGTAAGGACTGCACCAAAATCTTTTTTTTTTTTTAAGGGCAGAGGTGCCCTCTTAATTGACCCATTAAAACCTTAATTAAACCCTGGCATTGTCTCCATCAACACTGCTCAATATATTTTGGAAGGGAATAAATCTCCATTTTCCTTTAAGTTCTGTTCTTTTGCTAAGACATAAAAACTTGACACTTTACACTTCATCACGATAGTTGGTAGGAAATTTGAGTAACTTTTGTAAGGTTTTTAATAAGATTAATTCTTATCATCATAATATTTCAAGTCTTACTATTTTTTTGTGAGATTTGAAATTATTCATTTTGTTGTATTTAAAGTTTTATGGGAATTACAATTCAATAGATGAAATGTATATATCTAGTTCTCAACAGAAAATGCATATTGTCCATTGACAAAAATTACAAAGTGTCAAACTTTATGCATATTTTAGACCAAAGCCCAACCTATATTTTTTTTTTGGAAACAAGGGTATCCAGGCCTCTTAGAGCACCTGACTATTCCCCCAGGCACGTGCAACACCCTCAAGCCACAAGTACCAGGTAAGACAAGATTACTCCATGAGGGTGGCCAATAGAGGGAGTGATTCGAACTCAGAACCTCCACTTCCTAAGGCGTGGTCCTGACCAACAGTCCAACCCCCAACCTATATTTACTAAAGCTAGGGTTGGGCCTAATTATTTATCGTCATTATATATCCTCCATATATATATATATATATATATATATATATATATATATATATATATATATATATATATATATATATATATATATATATATATATATATATATATTTTGGTATTGGTAAGAGGACACTAAACAAACACACGATCAAACCTAAGGTAACGGCCAAATTGCCATAAGAGTAAACCCATGATTAAGGTAACCTCCATATTTTAGTTATAATGATTCCCTACAACTAATGAAGTTGGTTGGGACACCCCCACCCAAAATAAGCATACTTGTTTGGGGTTTGAGTCTATTCTCATGGCTTAGAAACAAACTCTATTTTTTCCATGGAAATAGAGTTATCCTTGCAATCAAACACAACCAAAATGAAGACCCTGATTTTTATAAAGAGGGTTTTGTATATCTAATCCATAAAGGTCCCACTCCCTAGTGCAGTGATAAGAGAAAGGTAAGTAAGCTTGTACTCTAAAAAAAAGAAAAGAAAAGGCAAATCCACATGAGATAACTACAAGATATGGAACATCTAGAACCTACACTTTGGTTTCCTTGAGCCCAACACAAGTTCAGCTCTAGACATTAGGTTTGTTCATCAAGGAAGATTACTTTACTTAGTTTATTAGGATGCAATCTCACTTGTTGGAATCAGCAAAGATTAGTTAATGAATCTAATGAACTGTACTAGTTAATGATAGCCATGTGATCTATATATATATATATATATATATATATATATATATATATATATATATATATATTCTTCTTTTTGGCAGTCTAGGTGGGGCATTGTCAAGGTGGTTCAGGGCTGGAACACAGCCTGTAACCAAGTGGTGATAGACCTGGTGGGGAATCTCAGGGTCTAATGGTCCTAAAATAATGGGATAATTGTTGTTATAAGGAAGAAGATAACAGTAGACAATGGCCTTCTTTTTGGGAGGCTTTATTGGATCTACACTGTGGCCAGATACAAACATTAACCATTATGATATTGATTCTAATTTTTATAATAGTTTTTTTTTTTGGTACAAACATTAAATATTATGATATTGCTTCTAATTTTTATAATAGTCAGTTGCTGAAACCATGGTTCACACTCGTATATGATGGGATGTAATGTGGTATTCTATCATGTGTGCTCCTCATCAAGGGAGATTCTGGGTTCAACTCCCCCGAAAAACACTCAATCAATTGGTAGCTAGGAGTTCAGGGTTACAACCCTCACCAGTTGATAAGCCCATCATCTCTAGCCTGCTTCTAAGTCAGGTGCTTGGCTTTCTAACCACTGCAAACCAACGCTATCGGATTCTAGCTTAACCGTATTTTGACTACCAGAAAAAAGTAGAATTTCTTCTGACTGACGTGGCAGTCAGCCACCATACCCCAAATATGTTTAGTACTAACTATACGATGGCTAATCTGTTGAATCGTTTGTAGATTTTAAGAAGAACACAATAATCATGAGATGAAAACACTTAGTTTGTGTTATTCCAAAAATGCATGCACTCAAGCAGGGGCGGAGCTAGGATTTTCTAGTAGTGGGGGCACTCATGATTGATTAAAAATAGTAGTAATTGTTGATAAATTTTGTTGAGAAAGATTAGGTGAGTACGGAATATAATGGGTGCAAAGGGATGAGGTTCTGGGGCATAGCCGCCATTTTTGTGACAACTAAGTTCTCAAGCCATTTCATCCATACATTTTCTACATATCTTATTAGTATTGTTTCTCCTCGTTTACGTGACAACTGTCCCCATATGGTATAAAAGATATATTTTGTTTTTAAAAGTTTAAGGTATAGGTGGCCCCTTGCCCTACAACTATGCCATATTAAATAATATAATATACTGTTTTTAGGGGAAAATTGCCCCATTCTCCCATGATTATGTCCAATTAAATACTTAAACTTATACCTTAGTATAAAAAATACGACTTTGGTTTTTGTCCAAATGCAATTGAATTCAAATAGTTCAATTGCACTTACATAGCCGCCCTTTAACTCTGGTTAAAAACTTTAAACCCGTATGCTATGTTTGGTTGCTGAGAAAATAAGTGAAATCATGGAAAAGAAAAGAAAATTTTAAATTTCTAATACAATTTTTAGTTATGTTTTGTTCAATTTTCATTTCTTTTTCATGTTTCTACTTATTTTCTCGACAACCAAACATAGGATTAGGGTTACTTTTTTTTTTTACTAAAAACAAAGGTTAAATTGTTGAACTCTAAGGGTTAGTGAATCTTAATGATAGGTAATGGGAGTTAAAAGGGACACATGTTAACCTATGGGTTGAGTTCAATTGTGATTGAATATGTTCCCAACTCAATTTTTTTTTTCAAGTTTAGGAGGCACCTGCTCCCATTCCCATGTGAGATCGAATCATAGCCTATTGTGATTGAACTCAGAGAGATTTCAATCACAACCACAGGCCAACACGTGTCCTTTTTAACCCTTATAAATTGTGGTTAAGATTCACTAACCCTTGGAGTTCAACAATATAACTTTAGTTTTAAAAAAGAAATATTAAAAGAATACTAACCCTACAGGCTAAAAATTCTTAACCAGGGTTAAATATTTTTTTCATTTCTTTTTCTAAACACCAAGGTTATTTTATTGATTCCCAAGGATTAGTGAATCTTAATCATAGTTTATAAAGGTTAAAAGGGACACGTGTTAGCCTATGTGTGTGATTGAACTCTCCCCGAGTTCAATCGTGATTGGCTGGGATTCAATCTCTTCTCGTGCTATCTATGCCCTATATAATTTTTAAAAAAAGGAGCCAAATCATCTCCGGTGATAACCGGATTTGGCAAATCCGGTTATCACCCCTAGAGGTCGCCACGTGTCTCCTTTGACACCCCTTAACGTGGGTAAGGTTCACCCACCTATTTTTGGTTTTTAAAAAAAAAAATATTAATTCCTTTTTTTTTAAATTAAAAAATTGTTTTTAATATTAAAAAAACTCTACAAATAGTTTTTTAATTTTAAAAAAAGAATTAATATTAAAAAAAAAAAAAAACCAAAAATAGGTGGGTGAACCCTAGGGGTGGATGAACCTCACCCACGATTAAGGGGTATCAAAGGAGACACGTGGTGACCTCTAGGGGTGATAACCGGATTTGTCAAATCCGGTTATCACCCTAGAGGATTTGACTCCTTAAAAAAACTAGTTTGTAAAAATTGAGTGGGGGCATGTGCCCCCACCTGGCTCCGGCCCTGCACTCAAGCCAAGCTAGTTTGACATCTTAGTAGAGTTGCACTCAAGCCAAGCTAGTTTGACGACTCAACTCGGCACGTTTGAGCCAAGCTCAAGCTAACATTGTAAGCTCGAACAATTCAAGCTAAACTTTTATTTAAGCTCAAATGTTTAAACAAGCCAAGGTCAAGTCAGGCCATGTTTGATTTGGCTCGTACTTGTTCAAGGCTTGGTTCGGCATGAGCTCGACTCTGCTCGAAATATATATTATATTATTTATATTAATAATATTTTATTATAAATTATAATAATTTTTAATTTATAGTAAATAATTTTAAAGTATAATAATGACAAAAAAAGGTTAAGAAGTTAAAAGCAAAAACTCATATCAAATTTTTGGATCGAAGGACCATGCTCAAATCTTATTTTTGTATACAAATGTATGAATTTTTTTGTAATTTCTTGTATTATAATTTATTAATAAATATTTTTACTAAAATTATGTAAAATTAAACAAAATAATTCTAGTGAATTAAACTTGAGCCAGCCGAGGCTTAAATAAAGTTCAAGCTTGAACGGAGCTCGGGCTAGATCAAGCTTGTTCGGGCTAAGCTCTAGCCTAAACATTCAAGCTCGAATCAATCTCAAGCCGAGCTCAAGCATGTTCAAGCCAAGTTCAAACTTGACCAAACTCGACTCAGCCCGACTCGAATACACCCTTACTCCTTAGTCCAGTTAGAACCGTATAGAATTTCAAGTCTCCTAAAATAAGAATTTCAAGTCTCCTAAAATAAGTGATTTTAAAACGGGAGGGAGTGAAAAGAACTTTCTTTTGGGCTCTCCACATCAACCATAAAACGATAGCCCAAATATTTAGGACACGTTGATTCGAGCTCCATCCATGAGACCCATTAGGATCAAACCAATCTAGAATCCAACTTGTAAGAGTAGTGCACGAAAGAAAGGCTTACCGAACCAATAGTGGTGATACGAGAGTAGATGGGCAGTAGCCCATGTTGTAGTCCATTGGATTGGAACACAAGAGGCAAGCTATTCGTTTACTTTAAAAAAAAGTTTAAAATATATTATTTAAAACGACATTAAAAGAAAATGATTTGATTTCAAACATTATTTTTTTTTATTAAGATTAATTATGGACGTTTTTTATTAAGATTAATTATGGACGAAGCTGCAATTAAAGAAATGGGTTTTTGCATATCATTTGTTAAGTTTATCCTTAGTTTGCAAATACATTGATATGTATTAATATGTATCAACAGGTTTACAAATTAACTCATAATTTTTCAACGGTTAGTCAAAAAATCTCAACCCATAGTTTCGTTGGACTTTGGGTTATAATTGTCAGTAAAATGCCCATTATGATCTTCCAAACAAAAAAAATGTCTATTACGTCCTTGAGATATTTCGTAACCTCACAAAGCCATTTTAACCGCATTTGAACTATAGTTAATAAGTTTTACTCCTTAGGGTTAATTTTTTTTTTTTAAAGAATCTAAAAATCAAGGTTTGATGCTTTAACCCCTTAACAATAGTTAAAGGGAGTTAAAAGGGGACCCCCCTTTAACTGTCCTTGAACTATGGTTAACAAGTAACCAAGGTTAGATGTTTTAACCCCAAGGGTTGATGAATCTTAACCACAATTAAAGGGAGTTAAAAGCGGTCATTCATTTAACTTCCCTTGAACTATGGTTAACAAATTTTAACCCTCATGTAAATTATTTTTTTTAAAATCTAAAAACCAAATTTAGACGATTTTAACCCAAAGGCTTAGTAAATCTTAACAATAGTTAAAGAGAGTTAAAGGGGGAAACTCCTGTAACTGCCCTTGAACTATGATAAACAAGTATCAATCCTGTGGTTAATTTTTTTTTTCTAAAAAATAAGATTAGATGTTTTAATCTTTAAGGGTAAGTGAAACTTAACCACAATTAAATAGAGTTAAAAGGAGGCATGTGTCACAAAGATATTATAGTCACTTTTTGAATATTTTTTTAAATGTAATTAAACGGAAGTGGAAGAATGAGGCTCTTTGTTTAGCGGTTTTATAATGATGAGTTAATTTGCAAAACCTTTTTTTTTTTTTTTTGAAACGAGGGTATCCAAGCCTCTTAGAGCACTTGAATATTCCCTCGGGTACGTGCAACACCCCCCAAGCCACATGCGCTAGGTAAGACGGGATTACTTATATTTACATAACCGTGTATTTGTAAATTAGGATAAACCTAGTGGCTGATATGCAAAAACCCCTTTAAAAATTAATCAAAGGAAACAGAAAAATATTTTAATATATGTTTTTTAAAAAGTAGAGAAGGTCACCAATAAAAAAAATATTTGAGAAAATGTTTTAGTTAAAAAAAATATTCTTCTTTTATATTTATAATTTCTATACCACTTTTAAGATATATTTTGGATTGTTTCCATTCTCTTCAAACTGAAACTCTGGTTCATAGTTTTTTTTGGTCAACAGAATCAACACACACTACTCAACACACACACACCCACACCCACATACCCTCTCACTCTTGTTCATAGTTAAACTCATGCTCTTGGAGTAGGCCAATAGCCATGGTAGTGTATCCCCTGCTTTAGGGGGGAGGTCCGGGGTTCAATTCCCGCGAGGGTGGGAGTCGTTTATACTCTCCACCCGCCCACTAACCGAACAGATACTAACACCTAACCTGGCGTTGCGGCCTAAACGTATATCTTGTACCAAAAAAAAAAAAAAAAAGAGAGTAGGCCAATAGCCCTGTAACTTAATGGCCTACAACATGATTACTGCTCATCTGCTCCCGTGGCAACACAAACCATACACGCTGGGCCATGCTAACGCGTACTGGAACTTTGAAACCGAATCGGTCTGGCCCTCTCGCCAAACGAAAACCGTTTGGCCTACTCACAAAGCTCCTTTAATTGCCCTTTTAATTTTGGTTAATAAAAATTATTCTTAGAGACTAGAGTTAATTTTTTTTTTTTTCTAAAAACCAAGGTTAGGTAGTTGAATTCTAAAGTTTAGTGAGTCTTAACCACAGTTAAGGGGTTTTAAAAAAGACACGTGTTGACCTAAGAGATGAGAGCCAGACAGTTTTGATCTGGGGAGGGCCTAACGAAATTTCATACCAAATTTTTTACCCTCTGCCTAGAAAAAGATGCATGTGCAAGTTTTTTTTGGTGGCATGTGATTAGAAAAAAATGAGTTCGTAAGGGAACATCACTTATTGTTGCCCATCTGCGTCTTAAGAAATGTGAGGTCCGTCCTTCATTGATGTGGGGTTCACATTTTCTCAATGTAGGACTATTTTTTAAGACTCCGACAAGAGCATTGTTTGCCCATCCAAACTCATGCATGTGCTAGTTAATTTGTTTGTTTGTTTTTTTTTGGGTGGTGGGTGGAATGGGGTTGGCAGGTGCAAGTTGACTCCAACATTGTGAATGGGTATCTAACCTTCAGAAGAGCCTATCAAGCTAGTATTATTATTAACAGAAATTATACTACCCATGCTCTCCCTGTTGGGCGAGAGTTGCAAAATTTTGCGATAGGGACATGACAAAAAAGAACTTGGTCTTATTCCTAAAAAGGATTGTCAACAAAATGGGGCTAACACTTCCCCACGAAACTTAGCGGTAACCAAAGGTCTGAATGTATGCGTGTTTAGTGTGTTACATGATACCTTAAAACGTAGTAGGAATAATATTATTTAGATATTTTTTTGTATAAATCACCCTATTTTTTCAGGTATTTGTAAATACTCACTCACATTCAATAATTTCATTATCCCCCACTTCTTTTTAGACCCTATTGCAAATACAACCTTACCGTCAAATTCTTAACTGAAAATGTAACTTTCGTTAGTTTATCATGGATAAATAGAAATTAAGACAAAATTACCCTTTTTAAACTTAATATTTTTTACATTATAAGCTCATAAACATGATTTTTATGCAAATCTGTTAGATATAATAATGAATTTGCAAATAAGTCAAGATTGTATTAATTTTTATGCAAAACTATTATATGTAACAATGTATTTGCAAATAAGCCAAGATTATATCATCTAAGATCTATTATATACAACAATGTATTTTCAAATAAACCAAGATTATATTATCTATATGCGATGATAATATGAAAAATGTTAAGTTTAACAAAGATAATTTTATCTTAATTCTTATTTAATAATGATAAACTAAGGGAACTTACATTTTCTATTAAGAACGGTAAGGGATATTTACAAAAGGATTTGAAAGTAAGTGAAGAGAATGCAAAATATGAAACGCCAACTGGGTATTTACAAATACTTGAAAAGATAAGGTATTTTTTTACAAAAATCCCTATTATTTATTATAGAAATGTAGTGAATACGGATCAGCAGCTTTCCCGATTGCTTGAAATCCCGATCAATGTGCAAGGGCTTACCTTGGCAGATGCCCGAATAATAAACTCAGGCACAACCTCTCTTGCTTTGAACTAAGGAGGTGATAGTGTGTATGTATGTACACGTTCCATTGGGCAGTATGCATACACCTCCCCGCTTGCCATGTGTCCTCTTTGACACCCATTAACAGTGGTTAGGATTCACTCAGCCCTATGGTTAAATAATCTAACCTTGGTTTTTTTTTTTTTTAAGTAACCATACGAGTGAGTAAATTATAACCAAGGCTAATTTTTTAATAATATTTTTTTAAAAAATAATAAGTTTAAATTATTTAACCTGGGATGAGTAAATCTTAACCATAGTTAATAAGTGTCAAAAGAGGACACATGGCAAACGGGGAGTGTATGCATTACTGCCCAATGGAACGTGCACATACACACTATCACCTCCTTAGTTCAAGACCTTTCAACGCATCCACAATGGAAGCTATGCCCAATTCTAAATGTCTAATACTCAGGCATCAGCTCGAGAAAATCTGATACCAAAAGAAAAGCTAAATCTCTCCCCCAATCTGAGATATGGTATAAGTTGATGTCATTTAAAAGGCAACGGATTTTCTTTGCCAAATGCACGAGTATCACGCTCGGACAAGCCTTTTCAGCTAACTTGTACTAATTAACCACAATTAATAGATGTCAAAGAATACAGGTAGTAAGCTGGAAAGGCATGTGCGTCTTGCCCAATAGAATGTGTGTGATGCACGCTATCATCTCCTTAGTGAAACACCATTACACATGTCAGCTGAAGAGGGTTGTCCGAGTGCGACATGGGCATCTACTTAAGAGGAAATCCGCTGCCTTACCTTTTTTTTTCTTTATTGAGGTGTGCTAGCTATACTCTCACGTATTTTCTAATCTCAGCAAAAAGGACAAAAACTGGTAAAGCAAGAAGATGTGTTGTTTTGCTGAGAATAGGAATGGTTGTGACTTGAAGTAGGGCAAGCAAGCTCTTCTTTATTATATGAAAAAGGATAATGTAACCATAACTTTGACTCTTTTGTAGAGACTATGCGAAGTGCGGAGCTCCCTTTTGACACTACTGGTGGCAAAATGTATAATTATGTGTAATTACACATTTTGCCGCTGGTAGTGTGAAAAGGGAGCTCCGCACCGTGCAGTGCTCCGCTTGATATTTAAACACTATATGTTTTTGCTTTAATTCTTTCAACTGTGCTTAGATGGTACTGATTGTATATTTGTACAGATGAGAGTTACTTGACAAACGGTTATTTAGACACCGTTATCGATTGGGTACCAGGAATGAAGGATATTCGATTGAAGGACTTCCCGAGTTTCATTCGAACTAGTGATCCAAGCGATATCATGCTCAACTTTCTCAAGGATGAAGTCGAGAGAGCTTCTAATGCTTCTGCAATCATTTTCAATACATTCGAGGCCTTGGAACTTCATGTTTTGGATTCGATTTCATCAATGTTCCATCCTATTTACTCCGTCGGTCCACTTCAGTTGCTTCAAGATCAGATTTCAGATAATGGGTTGAAGAATATAGGGTCAAAGTTGTGGAAAGAAGAATCTGGGTGTCTAGAATGGCTCGATTCGAGAGAACCCAACTCGGTTGTGTACGTGAATATCGGAAGCATCACAGTCATGACGCCCCAACATATGATTGAGTTTGCTTGGGGACTGGCGAGTAGCAAGAAAACCTTCTTGTGGATAATTAGGCCAGACTTGATTATGGGTGATGAAGCCATTCTGCCACTTGAGTTCATAACGGATACCAAAGAAAGAGGTATGTTAGCGAGCTGGTGCCCACAAGAACAAGTCCTGAAGCACAGATAGATCGAAGGTTTTTTATCACACAGTGGGTGGAATTCAACACTCGAAAGCATATGCTATGGAGTGCCTATGATCTGTTGGCCATTCTTTGCAGAACAACAATCGAACTGTCGTTACGTTTGCAAGGAATAGGGTATCGGCATGGAGATCGATACTAACGTTAAGAGAGAAGAAGTAGAGATGCTGGTGAGACAATTAATGGAGGGAGAGAAGGGTAAGGAGATGAAGAACAAAGCAATGAAATGGAAGAAAATGGCAGAAGAGGCCACTAAACCAGATGGGTCCTCTCACCTGAATTTGGACAAAGTGATAAATGAAGTGCTTCTCTCCAAAAAAATCAATTAATTTTGAGTAATTCCAAGCTAGTTCTAATTTATCGTAGTCACTCCTATCTTCTATTTTGAGTAGAGAATTCCTGAAATTTGAGTCTAGATAAGGCAGTAGAGTGGTATGACCTATCTCTCATAAAGAAGATTGAGATCACGCTTTGGTCATCATCTCCAATTTCGAAACTTGACTGTTAATAAGTGGAATTCTTAAGTGTTGTATCACTTTCAAAATAAATAAATAAATATTTGTTCATCCCTTATTTCGTTATTGCAAAATTGATGTCGACAATAGGTCTTATAAATATTACAAGGAGACACAATCTGCAAGCATCCAAAATTGGGTGATTACAATAATTTTAACACAATCATAAAGGCACATAATTGGCTATGCTCCTCTATAATCATCACCCAATGGCACGATTATATATGAACTCATTAGTTATTTAAATAATTGTTTATGAAGTGCCAAACTAAACGCTATTTTTTTTTTTATCATAATCCAAGCATAAGCAGTTGTAAATGATTCAATTGGTTCCGATCATCTGAACTAGGCGACCCCTTAACTCTGAGAAGAGACGAGAAAAACCGTGAGACATAACAAGATTTTCGAATTAGAGGATTAGAGACTGAATACTCAATTGAGAATTGAAATTTCAAGACTGTAATTGTCAATAACAACATCCTCTTTAAATTTTGAAACTACCTTTTTAGTCATCCAGGTTCATTTCTCTTCTCTCACATCTTCACTAACATTTCAAACATTCTTAACTTACCATATTACACTCGTAATGACTTCAACTAATGAAGTTGGTTGGGTCTTTCCTTTTTCTAAATGAGTCTAACTCAGTTATAACCCGTGTTTTAAAAAGCATGTGAGGCTTACGTCTCGAGGCTAGTCTCGGGGTGAGACTTAAGGAAAATGATTTGAGGTTCAACCATGAGGCTTAAACCTCATGAGGCTCACATGAAGCACACGCATTATACCTTGAAAATCGTTTTATGTTATGACGTATGTCTTAAACATTAACTAAAATTAGATTTCTAGTCACCCCTAAGGCTTAAATGTCATTTTTTTTTAATTTGTTATTTTTTTCAACTAATTTATATAGTATTTCTTATGTGTACACGTGCACTTACACTAACACACACAATCTACAAGAATACAAATATATATATATATATATATATATATATATATATATATATATATATATATGTATCTCTCTCTTTCCTTCTCTCTCTCTCTCTCTCTCTCTCTCTCTATATATATATATATATATATTATAATCTTTCATTAACTTTTTTAATTTTTTTTATAATTTTTCTTATATTTTATTTATTTGTTAAAATGAGAGAGCATGAAGTTTTCTTGTGAGGCTTACGCATTACGCATCGGGGCTTACGTCTCACGCAACTTGAAGTCTTAACGTCCCGCCTCACGCCTTCACGTTTTAAAACATTGGACATAACCATGAGATTCAATAAAAAAAAAACCCTGCAACCTCATTCTCTCCTTGACAAGTTTATGAAAGTTCCGTTTAAATATTGAATATGTGACTTGGAGGGCTTTTTGTTGCATCTCGTGGTTGTAGCAGAGTCATGAGAAACACACGTACACTTTGCTAAGTTCATGTTTTCATTTTTATTGATATAAACTGCCTATCTCATGTTAAGAATTGTTATTTTAGTCAAATCATATAACTCTAACCAACATAGAACTCAAATCCCAAGTTCAGATCTCTTGTAGAGGCCTCGACAAGGATTCTTAGTAGAATCCATGAGTGCGACACCTATTCACATTGAGCGTTTTAATGATCTTCTTGAAGAATACCTTCGACATTTTGTCAGTGCTAATTAGAAGAATTGTGTGAACTTGCTCGATGTCGCTTAATTTTGCTTCAACTTACAACATATCTCTTCGTTAAACAAGAGTCCATTCGAGCTAGTAACCGGGCAACAACTACTAACGCCTCATACAGTCGTTGTCGGTTACCAAGGAACCAGCCTCAGCGCCTACAAGTTTGCCAAAGAGTGGAATAAGAATGCAGATATTGTCCGAGCATACCTTGAGAAAGCCATTAGAAGAATGAAGAAATTTACGGATCCCAAGCGAAGGCAAGATAAGTTCAAGGTGGGAGATTTAGTGCTGATAAAGTTAAATCTGTATAACTTGAAGTTCTTTTGTAAATGCAATAGAAGCTTAGTTCGCAAGTACGAAGGATCATTCCCTATCACTGAAAATGTGGGAAAAGTCTCCTACAAGGTGAAACTACCCGAGTCACTTCGCAAATATCACCCCGTCTTCCATGTCAGTGTGTTAAAGTCGTATAATGCAGACAAGGAAGACCCTACTCGCAACACTCTAAACCAGCCTATAATTATCGTAACGACCGTACCCCAAAGAAAAGTTGAGCGTATTGTTGCGGATCGTCATGTCCAAGCCTCACCGACCAGGCCCACGCATATTGAGTATTTGGTAATATAGAAAGGGCTATCCGACGCCGAAGCTAGTTGTTGGGAACTAAGCGTCACCCTTCTCCCCTTCGCAGATAAGATTGAAGAATACTAAGCGAACAAGTCGACGAGGGCGTCAACTTAACAAGTGGGGGAGTGTGTCATGACCATTCGTCCAGCAATTTTGCATGACCTTGGTGGTGGCACTATTTGTGTCTTTTTATCTTTTGTTAAAGGGTAGCTTAGTAATCAAAGTCTTAGTGGCATTTTTGTAATAAGGGAGTATGACTTCACCAGCACATAGGATGTTTCATTCTGCTAACTTGTAAAAGGTTTATCATCCACCTTATAGGGGAGTTAGTAGTTCACTTGAGTGGGTTGTCTTTGCACCATCTTTGATCACCTGCACCCCTAGTGTCTTTTATTTTTATTACATGTATAGTGTCCTGTAACCTTTCCCTTTATGCAATAATATTAATCTTTGCTTCTTTCTTGTGCATTGTAGTATGCTATACTGTTGTTTCTTAGGTAACTGACCAAACAGGCTGACTTGATCGACGGATTGATAAAGTGCTGCATGAGATTTGCCTAGCAACGTAAATTGCCTGTGACACTAGGCCAATATCTCTGTAACTTAATGGGTTACAATATGATTGCTGCTCATCTGCTCTCGTGGTGATACAAACCATACACGCTGAGCCACACTAGCGTGTATTGGAAGAGAATTTTTTGTGACCTCACCGTACCAAAACCATTTGGCCTACTCACAAAGTTCCTTTTAACTGTCCTTTTAATTTTTCACAAAAAAAAAAAAAACTGTCCTTTTAATTCTGATTCACAAATTTTATTCTTAATTTTTTTTCCCCCTAAAACCAAGGTTTAATGTTTGTACCCTAAGAATCAGTGAATCTTAACCCCAATAAAGGAGTTTTAAAAAGGAAACTTGTTGTATTTATATATATTTGAAAAATTATACCTATATATATATATATATATATATATATATATAACATCTTAAATTTGTATATAGTGCCCATCCCCCTCCCCCCAAATAAATATAGTGCCCATCCCCCCTCACCCCCAAATAAAATGTTGTAAATTTATTTAATATGTATAATATAAAGGATTGATACTTTAGGCGTCCATGTGTCCTTTTAACCCTCTTTAATGATAGTTAAGATTAATTAACTCAAGATTTATTTATTTTTTCTAAAAATCAATGGTAAATGCATAAATCCTAGTGGTGAGTTATCTTTAACCACAATTAATGAGTGTTAAAGTGGATATGTGTCAAGCAGGGGAGGCACACATTCAACCCAATGGAAATCACGTGCATGGAAAAATAATCTTCATAATATAAGAATATAATTAATTTTATTTATATAATGGATTTATCAAAAAGAGGAACAAAGGTCTCAGGGTGGTCTCGACCCTCAACAGTCTCAATAGCATTTCCATTGTTGGAATACTATATCAATGAATTTTATGACTACAAATAACCTATATGCTAATGACATTAATTTTATGACTACGAAGGACCTATGGAATAGTGCCAAACAATTTTAAAATGGAAAATAGTTAACATACTTGAGAAATGTATTTGCAAACCTAAGTCTAGACTTTATTGGTCCAAGCCCTCCCCCTCTTAAATACTCACCGCAGTATTTAAGAGGGGGATTAGACTAATGACCAGACTTAGGTTTGCAAAAACATTTCCTAAGTACGCTTATCACAGCTCTTTCTAATTTCGTGAGGATCAAACGAAATTCGATCCCGAATTATTTGGCATTTGCACAAAAAAAGATACATGTGCGATTTTTTATTTTTTTGGTTGGCATGTGATTAGATAAAGATGCATGTGCTAATATTTTTTATTTTTTTTGGGTAGGGGTGGGCATGTGCAAGTTTTTTACACACATTCATTGTGAACGGGAAGAGCCAATCACAGCCAATTGTGATTGAACTCGGAGAGAGTTCAATTGCAGCCACAGACCAACATGTGTCCTTTTAACCATGTTAACTATGGTTAAGATTCACTAACTATAACGATTCAACAATATAATTTAGTTTTGGAAATGGAATTAATGGGTACACCTATCACTACTCTTTAGTTTTTAAAATAAATATTAAGAAAATATTTAACAATGGTTAAGAATTTTTAACCGTTGTAGGTAATATTTTTTTTTCAAACTAAGATTATACTGTTGAACCCTAAAAGTTAATGAAATTCAGTACAAAAGAAAAAAATTAATGAATTTTAACCATTGTTGTTAATATTGGTTAAAAAGGACACGTGTAAGACTGTGAGTGCGATTGAACTCTCCCCGAATTCAATCGAAAATGGCTGTGACCCGATCAGGTGCATAAGGAGATGAACTTTGTCTTATTCCCAAAAAGATGGTAAAGAAAACACACCCACACCACCCCCCGGAATAATATAATTTAGAGATGACAGCTTTCCCGGTTGCTTAAAAGCTCAATCAATAACACCACATCAGGAAGTACTTCCAGTTATCACAACACTGCTTTATTGATTTCGCGCCATGTCCTTGGATTTTGACTTTTGACTATGAGCAACAGATCAGCTGAAAAATCTTTTAGCAGATTTTTCATGGGTTAGCCGGTGGTTGTAACTTGTAAATGATGCATTTTCTGGTCTCAGCTAAAATCTAACACTGGTAAACCAAGAACATGTGTTTAGTTTTTAGCTGAGAATAGAAATAGCTGACACTCACAACAGTAGTGCAAGAAAGGCTCTTCTAATATTTATTTATTAGAGAATGCTACAACCAGCATCCATCATCGCTATAAAACCAGAGACAGCTGATCCTCTGTTACAGAGAGAGAGAGAGAGATAGATGGCATCCATGGCAATAGCAGAGAAGCCTCATGCAGTTTGTATCCCATACCCAGCACAAGGCCACATAAACCCCATGCTCAAATTAGCAAAGCTTCCCCATTACAGAGGCTTTCATATCACCTTCGTTAACACAGAGTTCAACCATCAACGTTTACTCAAATCCAGAGGCCCTGATTCTCTCAACGGCTTGCCGGACTTCCAGTTCCGTACCATTCCCGACGGTCTTCCTCCGTCCGACGTCGACGCCATCCAAGACATCCCTTCTCTCTGTGAATCCACTTCAAAGACCTGCTTAGCTCCATTTCGTAACCTTATTTCTCACCTTAACGACACCTCTTCTTCTAACTTCCCTCCCGTATCTTGCATAGTCTCTGATGGGGTCATGACATTTTCTCTCAAAGTTGCTGAAGAACTTAGCATTCCTGAAATCTTGTTCTGGACTACCAGTGCTTGTGGCTTCTTGGGCTATGCTCATTACTGCCATCTCATTCAAAGAGGCCTTACACCTCTCAAAGGTATAAACTGATTAAAACCCATCTTTTTTTTTTTTTTTTGGATTTAGTCACTTGATCATAACTTTCATATGGTAATGATTATACATTTCTGGGGTGTACAGATGAGAGTTACTTGACAAACGGGTATTTAGATACCATTATCGATTGGGTGCCAGGAATGAAGGATGTTCGATTAAGGGACTTCCCAAGTTTCATTCGAACTACCGATCCAAGCGATCTCATGCTCAACTTTCTCAAGGATGAAGCGGAGAGAGCTTCTAAAGCTTGTGCAATCATTTTCAATACATTCGAGGCCTTGGAATATGATGTGTTGGATGGTCTTTCATCGATGTTTCCTCCTATTTACACCATCGGTCCACTTCCGTTGCTTCAAGAACAGATTTCTGATAATAGGTTGAAGAAAATAGGGTCAAATCTGTGGAAAGAAGAAACTGGGTGTCTAGAATGGCTCAATTCGAAAGAACCCAACTCTGTTGTGTACGTGAATTTCGGCAGCATCACAGTCATGACACCCCAACAGATGATTGAGTTCGCTTGGGGACTGGCGAATAGCAAGAAAACCTTCTTGTGGATAATTAGGCCAGATCTGGTCGTCGGCGATGAAGCAATGCTGCCACCTGAATTCGTAACCGAGACTGAAGAAAGAGGTATGTTAGCGAGCTGGTGCCAACAAGAACAGGTCCTGAAGCACAAATCCATTGGAGGGTTTTTAACACACAGTGGGTGGAATTCGACACTCGAAAGCATGTGCTGTGGAGTGCCTATGATCTGTTGGCCATTCTTCGCAGAGCAACAAACGAACTGTCGTTACGTTTGCAAGGAATGGGATATCGGCATGGAGATCGATAATAATGTTAAGAGAGAAGAAGTAGAGATGCTGGTGAGAGAATTGATGGAGGGAGAGAAGGGTAAGGAGATGAAGAACAAAGCAATGGAGTGGAAGAAAATTGCAGAAGCAGCCAGTAAGCCAGTTGGGTCCTCTCACTTGAATTTGGACAAAGTGATAAATGAAGTGCTTCTCTCCAAAAACAAATTGATTAATTATGAGTAGTTCCAAGCTAGTTTTATTTTGGCACCTATTCCTCTCCAGTTGTAACTGGTTTTGCCAAAACCGGTTACACCCTTGAGGTGGCCACACGTCCCTTTTGAGACCTCTTAACTATGGTTAAGATTCACTCCCCCCTAAGGTTCACCCACCTATCCTTAGTTTTTTTTAAAAATATTAAAAAAAATTTTTAACCGTGGTTAAAATTTACCAACTCCTAGAGTTAATTTATTTTAGATATTTTTTCTAAAAACCAAATATAGGTGGGTGAACCCTAAGGGTAGGTGAATCTTAACCACAGTTAAGAGGTGTAAAAAGGGTCATTTGGTGACCACAGGGGAGTAACCGGTTTTGTCAAAAACCGGTTACAACTGGAGAAGATCACCGGTCTTTTATTTTATCTTCGTCACTACTATCTTTTGTATTGACTTTCCTAAAAATAGAGATTTCCTGAAAATTTGTATGTTTTCATTTAATAATTAATTAAAGGTTACATGCACTTTTAGATTCATTAAGGAATCCTTATAGAAGTCCCTACAAAAGATGAGGTGGAAATTAAAGAGAATAATTTTGGGCCGGAGCTTCACTATGTTGCAGCGGACTCCACTTTTTACACTATGGCATGTCTGTAAGTTTTGAAGGGCGTTGGGCAATTTTACAACACACCATAATTACGCATATGCTACCGGATAGAGTAAAATGAGGAGCTCCACAGAGCTCCTCTTTGCACGTATTTAAACTGGAAATTAAAACCCAAAAAAAAAAAGTACTGGTAATTCTTTGTATGATGTGGTCGTCTCCTCAACAGCAATCGGAGAAGTGTGGAGTCCAAACCTAGTCTCATGTCATTCCTATTTTCACCTCAAACTAACCATATTTTCAATGTTAAAGCCTTATGATGAAAAAGTATGTTTTTTTTTTTGGTAAACTCGATCATACCACAAGGAAATGATTGAAAGGCAAATACAAGGGAATACTCACACCTCCTAAGCAAACACACGCACAACACACACATGCAGCCCATGTAAGCTTCACCTTAGAGCTCCTCAAAACGGGTACCAACTGTTTGAGGCATCAAGAAACTTATATTGGACAACATGCTCGGCTAGGTACCCGATGTGGGACTAAACACTCACCCTAAAGGTGTTCTGATTTTTTTTGGTAAACTCAATCATACCACAAGGCAATGACTGAAGACAAATACAAGGGAATACTCACACCACCCAAGCGAACACGCACACACCACATGCAAACTCACACACACACACCACACACATGAAAAGTATGTACTTTAACAATAGAAATTAACAAACCGTTGGCTCATGGTGAAGGTAGGAATACCTAAGTTCCTAAGTCTAAAATGAGAGCTCACGTGTATGGCAGACACGAGTTCCTAGTTGATTTGATGACTCCATCCATGTAACATTAGGATCAAACCAATCTAGAATCCAACTTGCAAGAGAACTGAACAGAAGAAAGGCTTACCGAACGGATAGTGGACCAGTGGTGATCCAAGAATAAATGAGCAGTAGCATGCTATTGCCTTAAAAAAATGAAAATATCTTTTTGAAAAAGATATTAAAACATTTTGATTTGATGTCAAAAATTATTTTTTATTGAGATTAATTATTAACAGAGCTCTTGTTCATAGTTAAACTCATGGAGTAGGCCAATAACCCTATAAATTAACTTTAATATTTTTTCTTAAAACCAAAGTTAGGTGGTTGAATCTTAAGGATTGAGAAATCTTAATCACAATTAAAATGTGTTCAAATAACACATGTTGACCTAAGGGATGGGAGCCAGACCTGACGATGGGCCAATGGGTAGACGAAATTGCCCATATATTTTACCCTCTCTATAGATTTTTATTTTTATTTTATGGGGTGGTATGTGATTAGAAAAAGATGCTATTTTTATTTTATGGGGTGGTATGTGATTAGAAAAAGATGCATGTGCTATTTATTTATTATTATTATTATTTGGGGGGTGAGGGTGGCATGTGCCACCCAAGCACTCACACACACACACACCACATGCAAACTCACACACACTCACGCCACACACATGCAGCCCATGTAAGCTTCACCCTAGAGCTCCTCAAAATGGGTATCAACCGTTTGAGGCGCTAAGGAACTTATATGGGACAACATGTTCGGGTAGTTACCTGATGTGGGACTAAACACTCACCCTAAGGCTTCTGTTTTTTTTGGTAAACTCAATCATACCACAAGGCAATGACTGAAGGCAATTACAAGGAAATACTCACACCACCCAAGCACTCACACACACACACACCACATGCAAACTCACACACACTCACATCACACACATGCAGCCCATGTAAGCTTCACCCTAGAGCTCCTCAGTCATTGCCTTGTGGTATGATTGAGTTTACCAAAAAAAAAAAAAGGGTGGCATGTGCAAGTTGACTCCTCCACATGCTTCGCTCTCCTGGGGTGGTTGATAATGAGGAGCCCAACTCTTTATGGAACAAGTTAGTCAAAGAGTATATACCCGAAGAGTGATTTCTTGAGGGCCACTATTGGTTTCCGCCCTTCCGGGGCTTGGTGTAGTCTCATAGCAGGGTTGGCTACGCTTCATAAAGAGTTTGGATCCCTACCTCATTGGGGTAGGTAGGAAATGGAAATTCCATTAACCCTTGGTCAGAGGCTTGGATCCCTACCTCATTGGGGTTTCGGACTCCCATTTCAAAGCCTAGTTCCTGTTCTAGCTTGGAATTTAGTGGCGGATTTTATTTCCTCGCACGATAAAGTTTGAGATATTTCTCGGCTAGCACAGGTGTTCCCCCAATGGATTGTGGAGCAAATTTCTTGAATCCAAATCAGCCAATCCGGGGTGGAGGATAGGAGGGTTTGGCATTACAAAAAGAATGGGATCTATTCGGTGAGGTCGGGGTATCATTTTCTCAAAGATTTGCATCCTACTGGGCGCTCAGCTCGACCTTCCACATCATCAGTCTTGCCAAAATCCAATTGGCAAGCAATCCGGGGCCTTAACCCCCCCGCAAGGTTGCTTGGTTCTTGTGGAGGTGTTTACACAGGGCTATCGAAGTGTTTGTGGAGCTTCATAGGAGGCGGATTTCAAGGGATATAAGTTGTCCTATTTGTGGCAATGTCGAAGAATCAGTTCTTCACATGTTTTAGAATCACGCCCGTTGTATGTGGATGGGTCATCATTGGGGATTCGTACAGGCGCCGGCCCATTTGGTTCTATTGGGGATTGGTGGACTTCCTGGGTGGTGTTTTCTCTTCCAAAGGATAGAAAGAAGTGGGTGTTAAATCTATTAGCCTCATTAGCTTGGAGTATTTGGAAAGCTAGGAACCAAGGGGTTTCACCGGAACCTCTTCGCTCTATCTGTCAGGCGGAACATCTTGTGATTGAGGCTTCCGCGGGCCAGTCTGCGCATGCTGGAGTGGTGGTGGGTGTAAAAGATAGCTGGAAGTGTCCCTCATCTTGGCACCCTCCTCCATTTCCCTGGGTACAGATTAATGTGAATGGAACGTCGACCCATGGGGGTAGGGTGGCAGGTTCTGGAGGCATAGCTCGTGATTCTCGAGGCTGTATTCTGGGAGGCTTTAGGCTAGCGCTGTATGGGGGATCTCCTCTAGTGGCTGAAGTCAGAGCCATTCGTTTTGCCCTTCAATTAGCTCCAACTCAGGGATGGCGTCAGGTGGTGGTTCTATTGGATGCCTTAGCTTTGGTGGAGGTGATCTCAGGGTTGCATTCAGCAGTTCCTTGGGAGATTGGTGTGGTGATCGACGATATTCGTGAGTTGGTGATGCAGGCCACCGATTTTCGTATTCTCTTTACTCCGCAATTGGCAAATGCCTACGCACATTGGTTGGTGGCTTTTGGTGTAGGGCTTTGGGCCTGCAGTTTTGATTTGGTCTTCCTTGGCCCGGTTTGAGCGCCTCCCCCTACCCCCCCCCCCTCCCCTTAGTCTTTGTTGGGGTTGAGGTTCTGGTTTTCTGTCATTAAAAAAACAAGGTATCTAAGCTAGTTTTGAATCTCTATATGCGAAATACTTAACTTACCGCGGCAGTGGACTATGTAGTTTAATGTACAGTCTTCATTGGTTAACGTCCTCATAAATCTATCCATACTCGGCAAGAATGACAGAATTTTAGTGGTACAAAAAAATAAAAGGACATGAAAAAAAAAAGAGCAATAGTTGGCTCCACTGGCCAGGAGCGATGCTCAGGGGCGGAGCCAGGAATTTTTCATTGGGGGGGCCAAAATACATGTATACAAAAAAAAAATTTGGTTTGAGGGTATGGGATTTGGGGGTTCGGGGGTGTAGCCCCCGAGGAAATTTTTTTTGGGGTAGTTTTTTTATTTTGAAATTTTTTTTCTCGGTAATACCTTTGAGGTCGCCATGTGTCCTATTAATACCCCTTCATTGTGGTAAAGATTCACCCACCTATCCTTGGTTTTAAAAAAATGAGTAATGCTAGCCCTAATCTCAGTCAAACTCTACTCTCAGTCTCCACCAACCACTTGTCCATTCTTGATGAGAGAGAGTGCTTTAACCACCATAACTGATTTGAAAATGGATAGGTGGTTGGTGGAGGCTGAGAGTAGAGTTTGACCGAGAGTAGGGAAAGCACGCCTCTAAAAAAATATATCAAATTTCTTTTTGAACCCTTGTTAAAAATTCACTAACTCCTAAGATTAAAATTATTTAAATATTTTTTTCTAAAATCAAGGATAAGTAGGTGAACCATGAGATTGGGTGAATTTTAACCATAGTTAAGGGGTGTCAGTAGGGACATGAGCGTAAGGGGACTCCATTGGGGGGCCACTATATATGTGACAAAAAAAATTGGGGGGGCCACTACATCATATAGGACAAAAAAATTGGGAGGGCCAAGTATACTAAAAATATATTTTTTTAATTGAGGAGCCCACTAGTCATACTAGTATAGTAGAGATTTACAAAAAATTTGGGGGGGCCATGGCCCCCCCCCCCCGGCCCGCCCCTGGCGATGCTCCTTGCTCTCACAAAGCCGCCCATTCCACCTGCCCTAAACTCAGGTTAGAACTCAAGGGTGGGTGCTCAACGGTGTTGGAAATGTAAAACCTTCAGCAAATTGCCCGGGGGTGGTAGGGGGCGGAGCCTCCCTACAATGCACGATATCTAGCGTTTCTGCATGGGTATTTTCGGCTTTACATTTTTAACCCTAAACTTATAGCAATTTGCGATTTTGTTTTAGGTGTGTGAGGGAGAAGTGGTCATCATTCTTACTGTGTACTTTGTATCTTTAAGATAGTGAATTGGTGTGACTCCCGAAAACGTAGGCACATTGCCGAACCTCGTATATCTCTGTATTTTGTCTCCATTTTATTCTCTATAACTTTTTCTATTTGCTTTGTGATTTCTGTGATTCATAGTTTTCAAGATTAAAGGGTTTAGAGATTAAACTTGAAGTTGAAATTCCAACAAACGGCAACACCAGGACTTGAACACAAGTCTCTCCTCCCCAAAGGGAGATACACTACCATTGGGACAAACCTAGGCGTGTGATTCTGTAGCAGATCATTGGGTTAGTTGGTGGTTGTAACTCGATTCTTTAGAGATTTGGGATTTTCCTTATTGAGGCGTGCTATCCCTAATCTCACCCATTTTCTATCCTCAGCTAAACACCAACACTAAGTAGCCAAGGTTCTTTCTTTGCTATCAAAGAAATCATCTATATTAACTCTCAAAGGTATAAACAGATTAGAACCCACTTGTTTTCTTGATTTATGGTACTTGGGGTGTACAGATGAGAGTTACTTGGCAAACGGGTATTTGGATACCATTATCGACTGGGTACCAGGAATGAGAGAGATTCGATTGAGGGACTTCTCGAGTTTCATTCGAACTAGCGATCCAAGTGATATAATGCTCACATTTCTCAAGGAAGAAAGTAGAGAGAGCTTCTAAAGCTCCTGCAATCATTTTCAATACATTTGAGGCATTCAAACATAATGTTTGGGATGCAATTTCATGGATGTTTCCACATATTTACACCATTGGTCCACTTTAGTTGCTTCAAGATCAGAGTTCTGATAATGAGATGAACAATAATATAGGGTCAAATCTATAGAAAGAAGATACTGGGCGTCTAGAATGGCTCAATTCGAAAGAACCCAACTCAATTTGGTATGTGAATCTCGAAAGCATTAGAGTCATGAGGCCCCATCAGATGATCGAGTTCCCTTGGGGACTGGCGAATAGCAACAAAACCTTCTTGTGAATAATTAGGCTAGATCTGGTCGCCGATGATAAAGTGATTTTGTGTAGAGACCCGAAATTTAATTTCTTGGTATTCGTATCAATTATTTTAATATTCTTGGTTGTCATGATTAATTTATTACATAAGTTTAAAATTGGAACAATTAAAGTAGCATGAGGATGTTTTATAAATTAATCAAGTGAAAAATAGACGAAATCTCCTTTATCATAAGAGGGGTATTTTGGTCATTTTGTGCAATCCAAAATTTATGACAATTTTAATGTAGATTCTATATGACCTAAAGTAGTTATAGTTCAAATTTCAGGTTAATCTGATAAGAATTGAGCTCTATAGAATTATTCAAAATACAGTGGCAAAACTGTAAATATGATGAACAGTAACCGCGTGAACAGTAACCGTGAATAGTGTTTTAGCAGTTCTTATCACTTTCTAACTCTGGTATTGCCTATATAAAGACCCTAACTCATGGATTTTAGGTATTTCATCATTCTAAAACTTATTAGAGAGAAAAATAGAAGAAAAACCTATGAGTTCTCATTAAAGAGAGTGAGAGAAAAGAGTTTTGGAGAGATCCAAGAGGAGAAATCAAAGGTGTTGCAAGGAAAAAGTAAAAAAAAGGCTTAGATCCATCCCATTCGCAAACGTTTGATCGTAGGGAAGCGATCGTGAGAGGTAAATACGACTTCCTTCCTCTCAATATAGGGATTATTGATACAAATATAATGAAGAAATAGATCTAAAGTAAGAACGACAATAGTAAATATGTTTTTATTGTTTTAAACTATGATGAAAATTATATACGAGGATTTTATGATGTTTATACTCAGATTTTCTCATGGAAAATTATATATGATGATTTTGTAATGTTCTAAATCATGATTTTCCCTTGAAAAATCTATAGACGATGTTAGAAAATTTTAGATCTTGGTTATCTGATGGATAATATATATATGATGAATAGAGAACATTTTAGATGGTGATTTCCTTGTGATAATTATTTGAAAAAGATGTTGTTTTGATTTTTTTTATTCTATATCAATAAGGGGAATGAGATTGATTTTGTGGTGTATGAATGATGAGAATGGAGGAAGTGGATGATGTTCAGAATTGATGAAATTATTATAAGTTTGTTTGAGATCATTATGTGTTGTGAAAACTAAGGCCCTGTGAGACTTATTTGATTATAGATGCGTATTAAAATTTAGACGCAGTAAATAAAATTATCCCTTATTTTATTTGACAAATTATGCTTTATATTGATCACTTAGGAGAACCCTTGCATGTTTAAATCTATGCATGATTTACAAGTATTTTATTTCATTCACACGGATTCACGAAATCTATACATGAACAAGCATGAGAATAAACAAGATGACAAGTAATATGGAAGTACACAAGGACACAAGCATTATGCATGATTGAGTTTGCACTGACCGAGTACCCACAGGCCTATGATCAAGGCAAAACCAGCCGTATGCACCGGCGAATGTGTAGACAAGCCGTATACACCGGATAATGTGTAGACAAGCCGTATACACCGGATAATGTGTACCTCGGAAAGTAGGGTATATGTTAGTCTCTACCCGATATATGGGGTAGAGTTATTTTAAGTTATTGCAATTGCATGTTGTTGAATAAATTCATGAACAAAAATAGGCAAGATAAATAAGAGAAATAAGCATGAATAATCAGGTGTAAGAATCAAATTTAATTATGCTTCCGCACTTTGAAATATTATGAGTTCATGTGATGTTGAATCTTAAAATATATTGTTATCAAATCTCGTATATTGTTAGGCAGGATTTTGTATATATGCTGGGTAACTTGTTACTCAGCCGATGACTGTTGTTGTCGGCAGGTGCTAGATTTGACATTTGTGTCCCAGGACCTTGGGAAGAGGAAGAATACGAGGAAGAGCAGGAAGAGCCAGCAAGTGACTATCCTAATGGAGAATGGAACTTGGATTGCTGGCCATACACAGGACACTAGATCATTAGTATATTTGGATTTTGAATTTTAGAATTGTAATAGACAAATTATGGATTTATAGTTAGTTTGAGTTTATGACTGGAGATTCATAGAGGTTGATTTTAAATTGATTATGAGGTCTTAGTATTTATTTCAGATATTGGACTTGATTGCATTTATTTAAAAAAAAAAAAAAAAAAAAAAGATTTTTTTGGTCCATGTTTTTAGAATTGCCTTAAATGCTTATGATAAGAAGTTATGGAATTAATGATTAAGTCACGTGCCAAAGTCTCACATTAAGTTAGGTGGGATTTTGGGGCGCGACAGAGTTGGTATCAGAGCCAAGGCATTAGGTTAGCTAGGGCTTAAGTCTTAGGATACAACATGCTAGGATATATTGTGATGATTAGAGTAAAGCCTGAGTATTAGGATGAATTATTTTTCCAAGTTAGACTAATTGTTACCGTTTGCTCTCAGGATTATCACAATGAGGCGCGGTCGTGCATATAACACTAGAGGTAATGCTGGAAGGGGTATTGATGAAGGACATCCAATTGGTATGTACCAGCCTGATTTGACTGAGGTGCTAGGATCGATTGCCGAGACTATGGCACTCCTCGCAGCCAGACAACCTGTTGCAACTGCTCCTGGACCAGCAGAGGCACATGTACCCCCTCCACCCAGGCCACATGCGGGGATTGAGGCATTCCAGAGATTGAGGCCTCCGTCATTCTATGGGACCACAGATCCAATAGCTGCAGAGGCATGGATCTTACAGCTGGAGAAGATATTTTCAGTTCTGTCTCCCACGGATACTGAAAGAGTGACATGGGCAGCCTTTGTAATGGAGGGTGAAGCAGAACATTGGTGCAGAGCAGCTTCCAGGACTAGAGATTTGACTAAAGCAGGTCAACCATGGACATGGGGGGAATTTCTAGATGTGTTTTATAAGAAGTATTTTCCAGTGGTTGTCCGGGAAAAGAAGGAAGCAGAGTTCCTCACTCTTGAACAGAGGAAGATGACAGTGGCCGAGTATGAGGCCAAGTTCTCAGAACTTTCAAGGTTTGCACCTCATATGATTGCCACAGAGGCAATGAAAGCAAGAAAATTTGAAAGAGGATTGAGAGATTTTATTCGAGCCCGAGTCTCAATGTTTCGACTCGAGACTTTCCCTGAAGTGAACGATAGGGCTCAGTTGGCTGAAAAGAATTCAGAGGAATTCTTGAAGAAGAGAGATGAATCAAAAAGAAAAATTCAGTAGGGGACAGCCAAGCAGGGTTGGACCACAGGATAAGAGGCCCAGATTTTCAGGCCAACCACCTACAGCTAGGCCGACTCCTTATCAGAGGCCTGCACCTCCATCTGGACCTACTGTGCCTCACCCTACTACTTCTCAGGCCACTCAGTATGTGCAGCCTACTTCTTCTGCACCTATGTTTGATGTGTGTGTACATTGTGGGAAGAGACATCCAGCTGGTGAATGTCGAGCACTCATAGGGGGGTGTTTCCAGTGTGGTCAATTGGGACACCGAATTAGAGATTGTCCTCACCGTAGTCAGCAGGCCACTCAGCAAGTCCAGCCTCAAGGGAATAGGCCACCTACTAGACAGGCACCACAGCAGAAGCCTCCTCAGGCTCCTGAACCCCAGCAGCCCCCACAGCAGCAGCCATGTCAGGTGACCCAGGGCAAGGTCTTTGCAATATCAGATCAGGATGCACAGGCATCAGATGATGTGGTGCAAGGTACACTTTAATTATATTTATATTTGATATGATATTTCTATGATTATTGTGATGTTTATAAATATGATGTGTGGATAAAATATGCTACTTATATTATGTGAATAATGCATGAATTTGACACTTAGTTATTTAATAACTCAGGCACCCTGTTGATTAATGAATGTTTGGCACATGTATTGATTGATACGAGATCAACACATTCGTTTGTTACGCCTAGTTTTGCGAAGGGATTTGTTTCAGAACCGAGCCAGTTAGATAAGGAGTTATCCATCTTGACTCCTATTGGTAAATCAGTAGTCACTAACCAAGTATACCGAGCTTGTGTCATCCTTGTGGGACAACATGAGCTACTGGCAGACCTGATCATCCTAGACTTCCAAGATTTTGATGTCATTCTTGGAATGGATTGGCTTGCAGCTTACCATGGGCAAGTAGATTGTTATGAGAAAATGGTGAAGTTCAAGCCAGTTAATGGAACTTCCTTCCATTTTAAAGGATTGAAGAAGAAAGACATCGCTAGATTTGCGGCCTTAAGTCTTTCCAATCCAGAAGGAAAAGATGGTTCTGTCATCCCTGTAGTCTGTGAGTTCATGGATGTTTTTCCTGATGAGTTACCAGGGTTACCACCAGATAGGGAGATTGATTTTGTCATTGACTTAGCTCCAGGCACTGCACCAATTTCCAGAGCACCGTATAGGATGGCCCCAGCAGAACTAAAAGAGTTGAAGGTACAAATTGAAGAATTACTGAAACAGGGTTTTATTAGACCAAGTATGTCACCATGGGGTGCACCAGTTCTTTTTGTAAAGAAGAAGGATGGGTCGATGAGGATGTGCATCGACTATCGGCAGTTAAACAAGGTCACCATAAAGAACAAATATCCGTTGCCACGGATTGATGATCTGTTCGACCAATTAAAGGGAGCAAAATTCTTTTCTAAGATAGATCTGAGGTCAGGGTATCATCAGTTGAAGATTAGATCAGAGGATATCCCTAAATCAGCTTTCAGAACAAGATATGGACACTTTGAGTTTCTGGTTATGTCCTTTGGTTTAACTAATGCACCGGCAGCATTTATGGACTTGATAAATAGAGTATTCAAACCAGTCTTGGATTGTCATGTGATAGTATTTGTAGACGACATCCTTGTATACTCACCCACCCGGGAGGATCATGAGAAGCATCTTCGGGTTACCTCGAGACTTTGAGAAAGCATGAGTTGTATGCTAAATTGAGTAAATGTGAATTTTGGCTTGAGAATGTAGCATTTCTAGGTCATGTCGTATCATCAGAAGGGATTTCAGTAGACCCCGCGAAGATTGAAGCTGTTGCAGATTGGGTTAGGCCAAAGAGTGTTACAGAAATCAGGAGTTTTCTAGGCCTCGCAGGATATTATAGAAGATTTGTAGAGGGATTCTCTAGCCTGGCATCACCACTTACTCACTTGACCAAGAAAAATGCCAAGTTCACATGGGATGATAAATGCGAGCAGAGTTTCTTGGAATTGAAGAAACGCCTTACTACAGCCCCAGTCCTCACTGTTCCATCAGGTAGTGGTGGATTTGTAGTTTACAGTGATGCTTCGCATGTTGGTTTAGGATGTGTTCTCATGCAACATAGTAAAGTCATTGCCTATGCATCCCGACAATTGAAGAACCATGAGAAGAACTACCCTACTCATGATTTAGAGCTAGCAACAGTGGTTTTTGCTCTAAAGATTTGGCAGCATTATTTGTATGGAGTAGAGTTTGAAATTTTTACAGATCATAAGAGCCTCAAGTACTTGTTCTCTCAGAAAGAGCTCAACTTGAGACAACGCTGTTGGGTAGAATTTTTGAAAGATTATGATTGTTCGATCCAATATCATCCAGGGAAAGCTAATGTGGTAGCAGATGCACTTAGCAGAAGGCCCTCTGGTTTGTTGGCACATTTAAGGGTCAAAGGTTGGAAATTGTTAGAAGATATGTCCAACAATGAAACAAGTTCCAGTCTTTGTATAGGCGGACCATTGGTAGCTAATCTTGCAGTCAGATCATATATGCGAACCAGAATCATAGAATTGCAAGAGTCTGATGAAGAATTATTAGCTTATCGAGCCAAGTCTTTCGAAAATGGTCAGGAGGATTTCTCAGTTAATGGAGAATGAGCTATAACGTTTAAAGGCAGGTTATGTGTCCCAAATAATGAAGATTTGAGACGAGAGATTTTAGATGAAACACATCGGTCCAAGTATACAGTTCATTCAGGTGGTACTAAGATGTACCAAAATCTCAATAGGCATTATTGGTGGAGGAATATGAAGAGAGATGTGGCTACTCATGTATCTCAATGTTTGGTTTGTCAACAAGTGAAAGCCGAACATAAGAGACCTGCAGGGTTATTGCAACCCCTCCCTATTCCTGAGTGGAAGTGGGAAAACATATCTATGGACTTTATTGTGGGATTGCCAAAGACAGCCAAGAATTTTGATGCCATTTGGGTGGTGGTGGACCGTCTTACTAAGTCAGCTCACTTTCTTCCTTATCGGACTACTTATAATGCTAACAAGTTAGCGAAACTTTATATTAAGGAAGTGGTACGTTTACATGGAGTACCTGTCAGTATTGTTTCTGACAGAGATACAAGGTTCACATCAAGGTTCTGGAGGAGTTTCCAGCAAGCCATGGGATCTCGCCTGGATTTCAGCACGGCATTTCATCCTCAAACTGATGGTCAGACAGAAAGAGTGAATCAGATTATTGAAGATATGCTCCAGTCTTGTATGCTTGATTTTCAAGGTAGTTGGGATGAACATTTACCCTTAGTTGAATTTGCTTATAACAACAGTTATCAAGCAAGTATTCAGATGGCACATTTCGAAGCCTTGTATGGTAGAAGTTGTAGATCTCCTCTTTATTGGGATGAAGTGGGAGAGAGAAAACTTCTGGGTCCTGAGCTAATTGAACAGACGGCAAACCGGGTTAACTTGATCAGAGAAAGATTGAAGACTGCCCATAGTAGACAGAAGAGTTATGCAGACACCCGAAAAAGGGATTTGGAATTTCAAGTTGGAGATTTTGTCTTCGTTAAAATATCGCCTACCAAAGGAATTATGAGGTTTGGTAAGAGAGGGAAGTTAAGTCCAAGGTATGTTGGACCATTCGAAATTATCAGAAGAGTAGGAGAAGTGGCATACAGGGTTAACCTGCCTCCTCACATGGCGGCGGTTCATAATGTCTTCCACGTTTCTATGTTGAGGAAGTACATTCCAGATCCTTCACATATTATAGATTTTGAGCCTTTGGAAATTCGAGAAGATTTGACAATGGTAGAACAACCTGTTCAGATTTTGGATCAAAAAGAGCATGTGTTACGCAGAAAGATCATTCGTTTTGTCCTCCTTCGCTGGCAACACCACTCCGTTGAAGAGGCCACTTAGGAAAGAGAAGATGAAGTTTGAGAGAAGTATCCCTACTTGTTTAACTAAGGTACACAATTTTGAGGACGAAATTCCTTTTAAGGGGGGTAGGATGTAGAGACCCGAATTTAATTATCTTGGTATTCGTATCAATTATTTTAATATTCTTGGTTGTCATGATTAATTTATTACATAAGTTTAAAATTGGAACAATTAAAGTAGCATGAGGATGTTTTATAAATTAATCAAGTGAAAAATAGACGAAATCTCCTTTATCATAAGAGGGGCATTTTGGTCATTTTGTGCAATCCAAAATTTATGAACATTTTAATGTAGATTCTATATGACCTAAAGTAGCTATGGTTCAAATTTCAGGTTAATCCGATAAGAATTGAGCTCTATAGAATTATTCAAAGTGCAGTGGTAAAACTGTAAATACGATGAACAGTAACCGCGTAAACAGTACCGCGTGAACAGTAACCGTGAATAGTGTTTTAGCAGTTCTTATCACTTTCTAACTCTGGTATTGCCTATATAAAGACCCTAACTCATGGATTTTAGGTATTTCATCATTCTAAAACTTATTAGAGAGAAAAATAGAAGAAAAACCTATGAGTTCTCATTAAAGAGAGTGAGAGAAAAGGGTTTTGGAGAGATCCAAGAGGAGAAATCAAAGGTGTTGCAAGGAAAAAGTACAAAAATGCTTAGATCCATCTCATTCGCAAACGTTTGATCGTAGGGAAGCGATCGTGAGAGGTAAATACGACTTCCTTCCTCTCAATATAGGGATTATTGATACAAATATGATGAAGAAATAGATTTAAAGTAAGAACGACAATAGTAAATATGTTTTTATTGTTTTAAACTATGATGAAAATTATATACGAGGATTTTATGATGTTTATACTCATATTTTCTCATGGAAAATTATATATGATGATTTTTGTAATGTTCTAAATCAGGATTTTCCCTTGAAAAATCTATAGACGATGTTAGAAAATTTTAGATCTTGGTTATCTGATGGATAATATATATATGATGAATAGAGAACATTTTAGATGGTGATTTCCTTGTGATAATTATTTGAAAAAGATGTTGTTTATGATTTTTTTTATTCTATATCAACAAGGGGAATGGGATTGATTTTGTGGTGTATGAATGATGAGAATGGAGGAAGTGGATGATGTTCAGAATTGATGAAATTATTATAAGTTTGTTTGAGATCATTATGTGTTGTGAAAACTAAGGCCCTGTGAGACTTATTTGATTATAGATGCGTATTAAAAATTTAGATGCGGTAAATAAAATTATCCCTTATTTTATTTGACAAATTATGCTTTATATTGATCACTTAGGAGAACCCTTGCATGTTTAAATCATGCATGATTTACAAGTATTTTATTTCATTCACACGGATTCACGAAATCTATACATGAACAAGCATGAGAATAAACAAGATGACAAGTAATATGCAAGTACACAAGGACACAAGCATTATGCATGATTGAGTTTTGCACTGACCGAGTACCCACAGGCCTATGATCAAGGCAAAACCAGCCGTATGCACCGGCGAATGTGTAGACAAGCCGTATACACCGGATAATGTGTAGACAAGCCGTAATACACCGGTAATGTGTAGACAAGCCGTGTACACCGGATAATGTGTATATTGTGTGGTACCTCGGAAAGTTGGGTATATGTTAGTCTCTACCCGATATATGGGGTAGAGTTATTTTAAGTTATTGCAATTGGATGTTGTTGAATAAATTCATGAACAAAAATAGGCAAGATAAATAAGAGAAATAAGCATGGGTAATCAGGTGTAAGAATCAAATTTAATTATGCTTCCGCACTTTGAAATATTGTGAGTTCACTTGTGATGTTGAATCTTAAAATATATTGTTATCAAATCTCGTATATTGTTAGGCAGGATTTTGTATATACGCTGGGTAACTTGTTACTCAGCCGATGACTGTTGTTGTCGGCAGGTGTTAGATTTGACATTTGTGTCCCAGGACCTTGGGAAGAGGAAGAATACGAGGAAGAGCAGGAAGAGCCAGCAGGTGACTATCCTGATGGAGAATGGAACTTGGATTGCTGGCCATACACAGGACACTAGATCACTAGTATATTTGGATTTTGAATTTTAGAATTGTAATTGACAAATTATGGATTTATAGTTAGTTTAAGTTTATGACTGGAGATTCATAGAGGTTGATTTTAAATTGATTATGAGGTCTTAGTATTTATTTCAGATATTGGACTTGATTGCATTTATTTAAAGAAAAAAAAAAAAAGTTTTTTTTGGTCCATGTTTTTAGAATTGCCTTAAATGCTTATGATAAGAAGTTATGAAATTAATGATTAAATCACGTGCCAAAGTCTCACATTAAGTTAGGTGGGATTTTGGGGCACGATATTTTGCCACCTGAATTGGTAACGGAGACCAATGAAAGAGGTATGTTAGCGAGTTGGTGCCCACAAGAACAAGTCCTAAAGCACATATCGATCAGAGGGTTTTTAACTCACAGTGGGTGGAATTCGACACTCGAAAGCGTATGTTGTGGAGTGCCTATGATCTATTGGCCATTCTTCGCAGAACAAGAAACGAACTGTCGTTACGTTTGCAAAGAATGGAGTATCGGCATGGAGATCGATAATAACATTAAGAGAGACGAAGAAGAGATGTTGGTGAGAGAATTAATGGAGGGAGAGAAGGGCAAGGAAATGAAGAACAAGGCAACGGAGTGGAAAAGATGGCAGAAGAAGCCACTAGACCAGTTGGGTCATCTCACTTGAATTTGGGCAAAGTGATAAACGAAGTGCTTCTCTCCATAAAAATCGATTAATTAGAAGAAGAAGAAAAAAAAAAATGTTTTCTATCTTAAGAGGGGTTCCAAGCTAGTTTGGTTTTATCCTAGTCTCTTCCCATATTGAGTTTTCGTAAAAATAGAGAATTCCTTCCTGATAATTGAGTCTAGATAAGGCAGCAAAGTTGTCATGGTATGGCCTATCTCTGTCTTTCCCCATTTGATCACCACTGCATTCATGACATTTCATCACACACTGTAATGAGATTGTCCTCATATCTATACTATAATATAAAGTATAATGTAAAAAAATAAGACTTTTTTCTTTGATCTAAAAACTCTAATTCGTGAAATTTTATAAGTGTTGACGTGACACCTCTAAAAGAAAAAGTGATTTTAGGGGATTGTGAGACAACGGATAGAGAAAGAGTATATAAAGACGTATTGATTCATTAGAGGGGATTGTGATAATAGGGATAGAGAGAGAATATAGAAACGAGTTGATTCATTGGAGGGATTAATGAGATTAAGATAAGAGGGATAGAGAGAAAATGTAGATAGATTAATACATGTGAGGAATTTTAGGGTGTTGTAATGAGAGAGAGAGAGATGCATTGGATTTTTCTTTTTCTAACTAAATATTAATAATTCCATAATGTTTGTTTTATGAGTTGTTTGTTCTAATATATATTTTTTCACACTGGTCGTGAATCGCACTGGTTTCGGCTTAGTATCAAATATGGAAATAGAATGTTATTATATGGAGCAACGCTGCTCCTTATGACTGTAGGTGGAGTCTTAAAATAGCAAAATCATGAATCACCCGCTTGAGACTAATGAGAGGAACTTAGGCCACAACTTGGATACATGAAGAAAATATAAGCATTCTCTTAAGAGCTAGAATAGGATGTGTTCCCTTGCATAAAGGAATAAACAATGGAAATTATGAGAACTTTTAGCAAGTCAGCTTATTATCCATTTTGGGTAATGCTAGCTAGGCTTTCTTTCAACCTCACGTACTTTCTTCGAACTTCACTTTCTTTGCAAGCAAGACGTGTTAATGTCTTTCATTAAGAGAAAGACATGTTTTCTACTAAAACTCTCCAATCAGAAAGAGAGTGAGTCTCAAAAGAAGTTATGCTAGCGTTATCTATTTTACAAATGAACTGCTTTGAAAAAATGAACAATTTAAAAGCACGGAATATTTGAGATTAGTTTGGTCATTTCTGCATCTCTGTTGGGTATGATTTGTAATGATTCTAAATGTCTAATTTTAAATGTTAAGGGCATTTTTGTAATTTCTTAGTTTAATGGATATTTTGGTATCTCTTTAAATATTTGATAAAGAGAAATGGTCTAACCTAGGGTCGAATAATTGAAAGAACATAATACACTAATGGTTTTAGTTAAGGCTTATAGCTAGCCAAACATTAGCAAGAGCATTTGGGTAAAATCTCAATTTAGGGTCTTGGTATAAATAGCTAATGATAGTCCTAATTGCTCACTTCTTACAAAACCTAATGTAGGAGAGCTTTTGAAGGAATGAGAGGAGTGTATCTAGGGTTTGAGAGTTGTTCAAGCATGAAGATCGCTGTTTGAGGCTCGAGGAGTGAAATTTCCATCATGGTGGGGTCGATTCCTTCAAGGCAAACCCCTTTGGGTTGTTTTTTTCTTCTTGAAACCCTAAATCTTTAGGGTAAAGACAAGTAAACATTCTTTTGATCCGTAAATTCATACCCGAAATGTATTTGATGTCATTGTGAAGTATTTCATGCATTGCCTAATAATTCTCTACAAATCTATCAACAATTATTACCATTTTCAATTAACCATCATGTGCCCCCACTACTCCTCGAAAATCCTAGCTCCGTCGCCCCTATGTCCACTAGTTGAAATTAATTATGAATCGAAGCTCACATTAGAGAGATGACGAAAGCAACCAAAAATATACTTTAATATAGGTATTTTGAATATTACAAAAAATATTTTAGTCAACAAAAGTATTATACTTTATGTTTATAATTTCCAAACTACCCTAAAATATATTTTGGAATGTTCTCAATTGGAACTCTTGTTCATAGTTAAACTCTTGAAATAGGCCAATAGCCTTGTAACTTAATGGGTACAACAAAGATTGCTGCTCATCCGCTCTCATGGTGATACAATGCTAATGCGTACTGGAAGAGAATTTATACCCTCTCCATAGAAAAAGATGCATGTGGTGCAAGTTTCTTTGTTTGTTGGAGATATCATTTACCTACGTTATTACATGGTTAGTGGGTTAGCACTGGGGATAGGTGTGGCAATGGGCTGAGTTTGAGTTTGAGTTTGAGTTTGACTTTTAGTAATTTTTGAATTTGCCCGGCCTGAAGCCTGACTTATTTACATAGGCTTTTAAAGCCCAAATTCAGCCCAATTACCACCCCTAATTGGGGACTGGAGTTCTTGGTACTCATTACTCGGGAAATGGATACCGAGACGTCTCGAATGAGAGTAGCCAAATCCCACCATTGGCGCATGAGGCGGGGTGTGCATGTGCAACTTGACTCCTACACATCCATTGTGAATGGTATCTAACCTTCAAAAGTGCATATCAAGCTATTATTGCCTTCCAAAAAAATTATTCTACCCACTGCAAGAATGGCAGAATTTTGTGATGGTCCATAAGGACATGAAAAAAAAAAAAAAAAACTTTGTACTATTCCCAAAACTGATAGTGGAGGAAAGAAAATGAAGATCGAATCACAACCAATTGTGATTGAATTCAAGGAGAGTTCAATCGCACCCAGCCGACACATGTCATTTTTAATCTATATTAATTGTGGTTAAGATTTACTAACCCGTAGGATTCAACTATTAACCTTAGTTTTTAGAAAAAATATTTAACCCTAGTTAAAAAAAATTACCCCTTATGGTTATATTTTTTTAATATATATTTTTAAATCAAGATTATATTGTTGCACCCAAAGGTTAGTGAATCTTAACCATAATTAATAGGGGTTAAAAGTGACACTTGTTGGACTGTGGGTGCGATTGAACTCTCCCCAAGTTCAACACAATTGGCTGTGATTCGATCTCAGGAAAGTGGGCCAACAACCCAACACTCTCTCTCCACAATGAATATTATCACTTGTTTGAACAATGTTAAGTCTACTTTCCTCGTCATTCATTTTCTCTCTGTTAGATAATAAGACAAAAAATATGGCTTGGGGCCACCGTTTCCTAAAAGATGGGAAAGTGAAATGGAAAGTAAAGTGGACCAAGTATTGCTCTGTTTGTTTTAGACATGTAGTGATTACGGATCAATGATAAGGCGTCAAGAAAGTACTTTATTTTGGACTCAAAATTTTGTTATTGAATTTCAAGGAGTCTGATTACGCCAGGTTAACATGTGTCCCTTTGAATAACACCAATCAAATTTCAACACATTCGGAAAAAGACATAAAGTTAAAAATTAGAAAACAATTTTACTGTCATGTGTCAATTTGCAATTGGGTGGTACGTTTGAAAGATAACACTGTGATCGGTTTCCCATTTTCCATTTACTAACCCTTTACCCTATTTTTGGTTGCTGAAAAAATAAGTAAAAACGTACGTTTGAAAGATAACACTGTGATCGGTTTCCCATTTTCCATTTACTAACCCTTTACCCTATTTTTGGTTGCTGAAAATATAAGTAAAAACATGGAAAAGAAGAGAAAATTTGATAAAACACAACTAAAAATTGTAGTAGAAACTCACAATTTTCTTTTCTTCTTCATGTTTTCACATATTTTCACATATTTTCTCGCTAACCAAACATAGGGAGTGCTCGTTTGGTGAGAAACTGGGTGAAAGAAAATAAAAGAAACAAAAATTTTCTTTCAAAACAACCATCAAAAGATATAAGAAATTTTTAGGAGAAAGTTTATCACTTTTGATAAACAAAAAACAAAAAAATTAAAGTGTGTTTCTTGCAAACCAAAAGTTGAAAGAAACTCACTTTTCTTTTACTTTCTCGCCAAACGAACGCACCCTTATACTATGTTTGGCTGTCGAGAAAATTGGTGAAAACATTAAAAAGAGAAGAAAATTTTCGATTTCTAATACAATTTTTAATTGTATTTTGTCTAATTTTATTTTATTTTCTATATTTTTACTTATTTTCTCGGCAACCAAACATAGGGTTAAGGTTCATCCATCTAACTTTGATTTTAGAAAAAATATTAACTCCAAAGATTAAAGTTGTTAACCATAATTAAAAAGGGCTTTGTGCAGTAATCTAGTCGGGTTACAATCGAGAGAATCACGAATTGTAAGCTAGTCAGTTACAACCTGAGAGAATCACGAATCTGTTTGTTTTGCGTCATACCACAACAGTGCTTTTTTGATGTCGCCATGTCTTTGGCTTTTGAGTAAAAAGCTTTGGCTCACGATCCTCTCGAGTTGAACTCGAGAGAATCTCTCGAGTTCGAACCCCTAAAGGTCGCCACGTGTCTCCTTTGACACCCCTTAACCATTGGTAAGGTTCACCCACCCCTAGGGTTCACCCATCCATCTTTAGTTTTTTTAAAAAAATATTAATTCTTTTTTTAAAATTAAAAACTTTTTTTAATATTAAAAAAACTCTAAAAACAGTTTTTTTCATTTTAAAAATAATAATTAATATACAAAAAAAACCAAGGATGGGTAGGTGAACCCTAAGAGTGGGTGAACCTTACCCATAGTTAAGGGGTGTCAAAAGAGACATGTGGCAACCTCTAGGGCTTCGAACTCGAGATTCTCTCGAGTTCAACTTGAGAGAATCCTGTGCCAAAAGCTTTAAGCGCATTCTTATTCATGTGTCAGTGAGAACATTTGTTTTTTTTTTTTGGAATGGAAGGTAAGCGGGTTAGGTAGACCCCTACCAAAGAAACATAAGTGGGACTCGATCCCAAGTCCCTGGTACGAACAGCAAGGGACTTTACCGACCAAGCTAGCTGGCACCCATCAAGCGAAACGTAAGTTGGAGTTATGCAGACCCAGAGAACATTTGTTGATTTTATGAAAAACAATAATGTTTCCATAACGTGTCTTTGCCTGTATGTTTAACGACAATAGTTAGCTGCAATGAGGCTTTTGTAGCAGCGGCAACTGCAAAAGGTCCCTCGCAAAGGCCACGTAAGGAAAAAGGTTATAGCTAAGCTTTATTTAACTTTTTAAAAGACAGTACTATCTTTTACCTACAGTAATAAATGTTAAATCTAATTTATTATACATAAGTAATGTAAGAGACCATTAACAGCTGTTGGCGGCAAAAGGGCCCTTCCAGCTGAATTTTAACGTGCGGCTTTTATTTTTGGAGAATGCTTGCCCACTTCCCATCTTCGCTATAAAACCAAGAGAGCCGACCCTCTGTTATTGCCCAGATGACCTGTAGCGTCCCAATTCCATATGTATATAGAGAGAGATGGCATCCATGGCAGCAGTGGAGAAGCCTCATGCAGTTTGTATCCCATACCCAGCTCAAGGCCACATAAACCCCATGCTCAAATTAGCAAAACTACTCCATTACAGAGGCTTTCATATCACCTTCGTTAACACAGAGTTCAACCATCAACGCTTACTCAAATCCAGAGGCCCCGATTCTCTCAAAGGCTTGCCTGACTTCCAGTTCCCGACAGCCTTCCTCCGTCCGACGTCGACGCCACCCAAGACATCCCATCTCTTTTTGACTCAACTTCTAAGAACTGTGTAGCACCATTTCGCAGCCTCCTTACCCAACTCAACGACACCCCTTCTTCTAATGTCCCTCCCGTATCTTGCATAGTCTCTGATGGCATCATGGCCTTTTCTCTCAAAGTTGCTGAAGAACTTAGCATTCCTGAAATCTTGTTCTGGACAACCAGTGCTTGCGGCTTCTTGGGCTATGCTCATTACCCCCATCTCATTGAAAGAGGCCTTACACCGCTCAAAGGTATTAAGAGATTAAAACCCACTTTTTTTTTTCAATTTAATTACAAAGAGAGCTCTGCTAGACGGAACCAAATTGTTCGGGTTCTTCCCTATGGCCTGGGTGTTTGATGGCCAAGATCTCTTCTTCAGCTTTAAAATCCGTACAACCTATTTGATCCTAACCTTCAAACACTTATGGCCACGTGAAAGAACCCAGGCAAGAACACAAACAATTTGCTTCACAACATTGAGTAGAGCTCCCCTTTTTACATTGTAACGATGGCAATGTTATAATTATGTGTGTTGCCAAATTGCCCCAACCTCTCACAATAATTAAAATCATGCCATTGCCATAGTGTAAATAGGGAAGCTCTACTTCAACACCGTAAAACATAGCTCCGGCTCACAATTAATCTCTTAATTATAACTTGGATAATGCTAGCATTACTTTCTTTCAAGACTCGAACAGAGTCTTAGTATAAAACACGTGTGTATCTTTTATAATGGAAGAAAATAACACAATGTCTTTCCCTTGTAAAAATGTGAGTTTAAAAGAAAGAGCTAGCATTACCCAATTTTATATGGTACTGATTATACATTTCTGGATGTGCAGATGAGAGTTATTTGACAAACGGGTATTTAGACACTGTTATCAATTGGGTACCAGGAATGAGAGAGATTCGATTGAGGGACTTCCCGAGTTTCATTCGAACTACTGTTCCAAGCGATCTCATGCTCAACTTCTTCAAGGATGTAGTAGAGAGATCTTCTAAAGCCTCTGCAATTATTTTCAATACATTCGAGGCCTTGGAACGAGATGTGTTGAATGCTCTTTCATCCATGTTTCCTCCTATTTACGCCATCGGTCCACTTTCGTTGCTTCAAGATCAGATTTCAGATAATGAGTTGAAGAAAATAGAGTCAAATTTGTGGAAAGAAGAAACTGGGTGTCTATAATGGCTCAATTCGAAAGAACCCAACTCGGTTGTGTACGTGAATTTCGGAAGCATCACAGTCATGACGCCCCAACAGCCAATCGAGTTTTCTTGGGGGCTGGCGAATAGTTAGAAAACCTTCTTGTGGATAATTAGGCCAGACCTGGTCATCGGTGATGAAGCAATGCTGCCACCTGAATATGTAATGGTGACCAAAGAAAGAGGTATGTTAGCGAGCTGGTGCCCTCAAGAACAAGTCCTGAAACACAGATCGATCAGAGGGTTTTTAACACACAGTGGGTGGAATTCGACACTGGAAAGCCTATGCTGTGGGGTGCCTATGATCTGTTGGACATTCTTCGCAGAACAACAAATGAACTGTCATTACGTTTGCAAGGAATGGGGTATCGGCATGGAGATCAATAATATCGTTAAGAGAGAAGAAGTAGAGATGGTGGTGAAAGAATTAATGGAGGGAGAGAAGGGTAAAGAGATGAAGAACAAGGCAATGGAGTGGAAGAAGATGGCAGAAGAAACCACTAGACCAGTTGGGTCCTCTCAGTTGAATTTGGACAAAGTGATAAATGAAGTGCTTCTCTCCAAAAAAATTGACTAGTTAGGAAATAAAAATGTTTCTATCTTAAGAGGAGTTCCAAGCTAGTTTGGTTTTATCTTTGTCACTTCATCTTCTGAATTAAGTTTTCCTAAAAATAGAGGATTCCTGAAATTTGAGTCTAGATAAGGCAGACAGAGTTGTCATGGTATGGCCTATCTCTGTCTTTTCCCATTTGATCACCCGCTTGAGATTAATAATAGGATCTTAGGCTACAACTTGGATACATACAGAAGATCTAAGCATTCTGTTTTGAGCTAGATTAGGATAGATTAGGATGTGTTCCCTTGCATAAAGGAATAAACAAAGAAATTATGAGAGCTTTTAGCAAGTCAGCCTATTTTACAAATGCACTGCTTTGAAAAAATGAGAATTTAGATGCACCAAATATTTGAGATTACTTTGGTCATTGGGGTATCATTGTAGCAAAAGTACGAAATATGGCTTTATGCTGAACTTAGCATAAATAATGAGTTTATCTCATCTGCTGACCCTCTAATCCCAAATTACAATAAGATAATGAGGAAAAGATTAATTATGAGCAGGAGCTCCAGTTAAATAGATAATCGGTGCAACTCAAAACAATGCCTGTTTTTTGGTTGAAGGCAACTATACCACAAGGTGAAAGCTGCAGGCAAAGCAAGGAAACACGCACACCCACTCACACACACACACACAAGTACCATTTTTTTATATGCATAATTACTAAAGTACTCATACCATAAGGCATATTGTGGGTTGCTTCCCTTATCTTTTCAACCAGAGCTCCTTGTTCATAGTTACTCTTGAAGAAAAATGCTGCCATACTCTCAAAATTCAAAACAAATAAATCTATACTCACTATCAAGTGACACTCGTAGTGACATAAAATTAACCAATTACTTTTGTACAGCATTAAAGCAATAATTTTTATTTTTTGGATGCAGATAACATTTACCTATGTTAGTACAGGATTAGTGGTTAGCTTGGGGATTTCGCGCCACCACTCCTGCCCCGGCCGCAACACCACTGAGAAGTGTCGCCCCATCGATATTGATCTTAATACACCCTTCATCTGGAGGTGTCCAAAAAGTATTTGTGTGACCTACACCTTTGCATATCCGAGAGGAGAATTCTTGGAAGAGAACCTCCGCTTGGTGAATTGTTACTACTGGATCCGGTCTAAGACCTTCAATAATAACTCTGTTTCTAAACTTCCAGATACTACTCCATAAGAGGGTGGAAATTCTGAAACACGACATATTGAAGCATATGGATTACTTTTTTTTTATAAAAAAATCATATGAATCATTTTCTTTTATTTGCCTTTTAAGTCCCCACCCGTTGTTGTTGCTGCCACGTTCCACGGTTCCATCGTCCTTAATCTACCCTTAATATTGGTAAAAGGTTTACGCTTGTGCTCATGAGCAGGGGCAGAGCTAGGAATTTTTCATTTGGGGGCGGGGGCAAAATACAAGTATAAAAAAAAAAATTGATTTGAGGGTTCGGGGGCGTAGCCCTGAGAAAATTTTTTTGGGGGTAGTTTTTTTATTTTGAGAATTTTTTCCCCGATAATGCCTTTGAGGTCACCACGTGTCCCTATTAATACCCCTTAATTGTGGTTGAGATTCACTCACCTATCCTTGGTTTTTAAAAAAATATATCAAATTTCTTTTCAAAACCTAGTTTAAAATTCATTAACTCCTAAGGTTAAAATTATTTAAATATTTTTTTCTAAAAACCAAGGATAAGTAAGTGAAACCTGAGATTGGGTGAATTTTAACCATAGTTAAGGGGTGTCAATAGGGACATGTGGCAACCTCAAGGGCATAAGGGGACTCCATTCGGGGGGTGGGGGCACTATAATATGCAGGACAAAAAAATTTGGTGGGGGGGCGGGGAGGAAGTATACTAAAAAATAAAAAAAATTAATTGAGGGGCCCACTATTCATACTAGAACAATAAAGAGTTACAAAAAGTTTGGGGGGCCATGGCTCCGCCCCTGCTCATGAGTATCCCTCTGGTAAGCAACTAATCAGTGGACAAAAAAATAAGAAAAAAAAAATTTGAATGAGAAGAAGTCAAAAAATGAGCGGAAAAAAAAAAGACTTATAGTGAGATGACCCTTTTTTGTCCACTGATCTGTTGCTTACCGGAGGAATACTCTGTGAGCACAAGAGTAAACGTTTTGCTCTTGATATTCACGGAGTTGAACTGTCTGAGACCTCTTAAATTTTGTCTGTTTTTGTTCTTTACCTTATTTTATCATCTAGCATAGCAGCTTGTAGAAAAAGCTTTGCCCAGCGGCCAGGACGATGCCAACCTGAGAACTCTGCTATTTTGTGCCTCCTGCAACAATGCCGTAGAAGCTTGAAGAAAGGCCTCGGATTCACTCTGGCATCTCTGGCAGATGCCAGAAAAGTGGTCTTAGGCTACTACTGTTGGGAATGTTGCTCGTGGGGGTGGCAGGGGGCAGAGCCCCCCTGCGACGAGGAACCAAATCCTCTACGGCGATATCTGGATTTAGCAAATCCGGTTATCACCCCTGATGCTTTTTTGACACCTTTAATTGTGGTTACGGTTCACCCACTCATCCTTGGTTTTTTTTTTAAATATTAATTATTTAAAAAATATTTTAAAAACCAATGATGAGTGGGTGAACCCAATGGGTGAGTAAATCTTAACCATAGTTAAAGGATATCAAAAGGAACATGTGGCAACCTCAGTGGTGATAACCGGATTTTTCGTAGAGGATTTGGTTCCGATACATTAAGACTTGTAATTCTCTACCGGATTCGGGGAGTCAGTTACACCCTAATTCTGTTTTTGAAAAAAGTATTTTTTAAAAAAAATGAACCCTAAGAGTTAGTGAATTTAAACCAAGGTTTAAAAAAATTAATATTTTTTTCTAAAAATAAGGATAAGTGAGTGAATCCTAGAGATGGGTGAATCTTAACCACGGTTAAGTGGTGTCAAAAGGGACACGTGGTGACCTCAGGCATTTTTTTTAGCAAACTTTGAATGGGGATGGGTTTAGGAGAGATGGAGCAGGTTAGTGTATAACTAGTCACTACTGGCAGCAAATTTATGAGGGCATAGGCCTGGAAGAGTATTATGAAGGCAATGAATATCATTGAACATGGGTTTAACCAATGGATTTAACCCAATCAACATTTGGGAGGATAGAGAATATATGACCACACTTATCTCCGATTACTTTTGCAACATTTAAACTCTCTCCATTTAAGTTTTAACTGACTGCCTCTCCATTTATTAGTTTTTACTGACTGCAAAAGCAGTGGAAAAAGTGTTGGCTCGCATTAGTCCAGTAGAGAAAGTGACAAGAAAAAAATTGAGGCTAACATTGCCCTTGGGAGAATAGATGGGTTCTATTGGTGGATTCCATAAGAACAGTTTAAATACATAAGAGTTAATAATCAACACTTTGAGAAGTTTTACTTGGACCAGAATGCTTTTTTATTATAAAACGTTTCCGAATTCTGAATACTAAATGCACGGTTACATGGCTTTATCTAACCCAACATTATCTCCTAATCTAAAGTATTCTAATCAACTCCAACTAAGTAACAAACTCTTATCAACTTAGCATTGCTTTATCTCTTGGAGACTGTTTTAAACCATTGAGGCTAACATTGCCCTTGGAGACTGTTTTAAACCATACAACGACTTTTTTAGTTTGCAAGCTCAAATCTCTTTTCCAGTAACCTTATACCCATCTAGTTGAGACATGTATATTTTCTCCTCCAAATCACCATGCAAGAAGGCAGTTTTGACGTCGAGTTATGCTAACTCGAGATCAAATTGAGCAACCAAAACTAGCAAAAGTCGAATAGAGGAGTGCTTAACGACGGGAGAAAAAACTTCATTATAATCTATCCCTTCCTTATGCGCGTAGCCTTTAACTACTAATCTAACCTTGAATCTCATATTGTCCTTTTCTAGAGAACCTTCCTTCTTGGTGTATACCCACTTGCAACCGTTTGCTTTCTTTCCCTTTGAAAGTTATACTAATTCTCAAGTCTGATTTTTGTAAAGTGACTACATCTCCTAGCCCTTCTTCCACCCTACATTTTTTGAATTCACTAAAATTTCTCTGTTATAAGTAAATGGAACATCATCATCAACTATTGAAAGTACATAAGTCACCAAGTCAGTAAACCTTGCAGGTTTTCGAGCATCTCTTCTAGGTCTACCGGTTTTAATAGAGTTTGGTTGTTGTGGGGGCTCCTGAGTTGGAACCTCCTCCTCAATTGAGTCTGAGTTCTTACCACTGGAATCATCTATAGAACTATCGACTGTCTAAACAATCTTCATTTGAACCACTGGAACTTCAAACTCCACCTACTATGAAGCACCATTTTTCATACTCTCCTCTTGAGAATCTTTCTGCTTCTAATCGGGTCGCATCGAGTCGACAGTAGGTCATCAAGAATCCGGGTAAAATTCATGACAACTTCCCAACATAAAGTGTCCTACTCCCGCATGTAACGATTGAGTGACATGGAGATGGACATATACGTAGTGTCATCTAATTCTCTGTTAAATCAACATACGAAGTGGCTCTTCGTTTCGAAGAGCTGCCAAATCAATTTGCTCATGCCGTCCATCAATGATACCAAACCACTTCCCGCCGGTTAGATAGTAAGACTTGGAACAAACTTTGGGTTCTGCATCTTCTTCCCAAAATTAATGATTTCTTAGGGCGATGCCTTGGACCCATCTTGCCCTGTTTATGGCCACAGTGCCACACATTTCTTACTTGTCCTATGGCTGACCATGTGTAGTTCATGTCAAACGTGGCCATTCACTAAGAAAATCGTTCTTATTCATCACAAATTGTCCATCATGGGCTTAGAATCTTGGCAAGTCAAAGCTGGGGTGTATTCATGCCGATGCTTGAGTTTGGCTTGAACATACTCAAGCTCAGCTTGATTCAAGCTAGAATGTTTAGGTTTGTGCTTGGCTAGAATAAGCTTGATTGAGCTCGAACTTTATTCAAGTGGAGTCGAGCTTGAGTTGCCTCAAGCTTGATTCACTAAATTAATTTGTTTAAGTTTATACGATTTTAATAACAATGTTTATTAATAAATTACAATATAAGAAATTAAAAAAAGTAATACATTATATACAAGAATAAGATTTTGGGTCGTCCTTCAATCCCGAGAGTAGAGAACTAGGGATAGGGATCTAGTTTCAACTTTTTTTTGTTTTGTTTTTATTATCTTCTCTTAAATTTATTTATTAAAATTAAAATTATTAAATTCATAATAAGGAAATTTAAAAATAATATTTTTATTAATAGAAATAATATTATCAAAAAATATTATATAATATTTTGAGTCGAGTTCGAACTGACCGCTAAACGAGTCAAATCAAATAGCTTGAGTTTAACGAGCCCCAGCTTGGCTTGAGTGCAGCCCTAAGCCAGAGTGCCCACCTACAAATGAAACAAGTGTCATTCCACAGCTCATTGATCAGAATGAGGAGTCCACCAATCATTCATCCCCCCCATTGAGTACCAACCAAAAAATTTATCAAAAGAGGGTCCCACTGTAGAAACTACCAAGTGGGGCATCAAATCTCGGCCACCAATGGCTAAGAAAATTACCCACCCCACAAAAGACGACTCCACAGCAGAGCTAGAGAGAGAAGCCAAGGTCTAAGACAAGGCTTGCTGTGCTAGGAAGAATGACTAATCATCGAACTTAGCCCATTATCCAGGTCTAGCTGTGGTATTGACCTACAGTAGATTAGTAGGCTGAAGCAAAGATAGGGAAGAGGATATGGAATGAGACGAATTAGAATATAAGGACAGTATATATAAGGGAAAATGGCTTTGGAGATGAAGCCAAAAGGAGAGTGAGCAGGAGGAAATTCAAAAAGGACCACACACCTTTTTGCCCTTACTGCTTTCCTTTGTGTTGGAGACAAAACAGTTAGTAGCTGGCAAAAAGAGAATTCTGATCTTTTGGTGAGTATTTCTGGCCGATCTTTGAGATTCATTCTCCCACGAGAAGCCGATTCTTAAGTAGAATACACCTGATGTCTATCCTCCTCAATAGACTTTATTTGCAGTATACATGATTCCCACCAGCTTAGATATAGATCAAATTAAGAGGGTATAGCAAATCTGAATTCTGTGGTGGGAGATAATGAATCATAAGATTTTAAACATATACATTAAATAAAAACAAGCATAATATTGCATTCAAAAAAAATATCAATCTATTATATACATATACATACATAAATATATGCAAACATATAATTGAGTCATAATCGGATTCAAAAATCAAGATTTGTATCCGATCCGACTGATCCACAATGAGATCAATATCCACTCTAATGGAATCGGATGATCAAATCCATTGTTTGTACGCCCTTCAAGAGTAGAGGAAGGATGAAGAGCCAATGAATTCGTCAATTCGGTGTCTAAAATCTGAATAGTATGGGTTGTGATAGGCTGTCTGTACTTTATTCGATAACGATTTTTGAAAGTGATACCACAGAGAGGCTCTCTGCCCACTGCAATCAATAATCTATGAATAATGGAATTTTAGCATCTCCTCATGTCAGTAGCAGAAGCACTGTAGATGATGCAAACTGTAATTCACAATATCTTTAAAGCCTGAGAAGATTGCATTTTGCATTTGCTTCTGCTTACAACCCTTATTGCATATACTTCTGATCCTCTTGCATCTCTGAGGCTATGTTTCAAAGCCCCAGAAAAATTGCTAACCGTCTCTGGTCTTTTGACTTTTGAGTTTCCTTAAGATCAAAATAAGTGAAATGTCGTCGAGATATCCAAAATTTTTGATATTCCAAAATAAAATTTTAAAATTCTAATACAATTCTTAGTTGTGTTTTGTCCAATTTTCATTTCTTTTTCCACGTTTTCACTTATTTTCTTGGCAACCAAACATAGGGTAAAAGTTTTTTCAAGGTAGCATATGCAACAACCCAGAAATAAATAGAAAGAATTTTTGAGTTCCTGAGCCTTAAGGGGACTCTCAGTCATCACAAGTTCTATATCCCAATTCTTCTGTTTTTGTTCTGTAACTTTCAAGGCAAATTTCATCTGGGTCTTCAAGGTGAGACTAATATCAGTAAATATGGGTTGCGTCGGGAGACTGGCATGGATAAATGATTGCAGCAAGAAGAACTACAGAAGCCTTTTCTGGAGAATGAGAGCAGTGATAAAGAAGGTTATCAAGAATGGTGGCAAGCAGCAGCTCAACTTCCAGTACGATCCATCGAGCTACGCTCTCAACTTTGATGATGGCTGCCACAACCCAAGATAAGAAAGCAATGCATTCCAACAGACTTGATCTCAGGACTGTCCTGCAACAAAGAACTCTACTTGGCTTTATATTCTCTGGGTGAAATCGTACTAGTATTAGAGAGGACATAACCATTTTTTAAAAAAAATTTCTTTGAGGAATCAGTTTGAAAATTTACAGTGGCATTGTTATATAATTTTGCTAATGAGAATGGTTCTAAGTTAATGGAAAAGAAAGTGGTTCCATATCCCCATCTTCTTGTCTTGCTATCATTTTGAATTCAATGCATGATCTATTGGGAAAGTGAGTGTTAGGGAACCTTTATTTCATCACACTCCACTCCATTTTCATGAGAATTTAATTTGCATCAAGCTTATTCATTTTTATCTCAGATATATGATAGGTACAGAGATGGGATTTCTCCACCAACAATTCGAGATGGCGCCGACATTCTCCTTGCCTCAACACACCGCATCTCCAAGCTCCAAATCCCAGCCTCGAGCCCCACCCCAGTTTTGGTGTGCATTCTCTAGGGAGATGGAGCAATAACCCCCTTCTGCACTTGGGGGCAGAACTAGGAAATTTTTGGTTGGGGGGGGGGGAAGGTATAAGTATCAAGAAAATTTATGGGGCCAATGGGTTGGGGGTGTAGTCCCCCAGAAATTTTTTTTCAGTTACGGGTCTATCGTCATCATAAAATTCACTTAATGCTGCATTCTATTAAAGGTTCAGTATACAAGAAAAATAAGGGCTCTCCTTAAATTTTGATTAAAATCCTACTTACATGAACTTAGGGTTCCAGCGAGGCGACAAGAAATTGGTAAAACTAAAGGCACCAGCCACTGAAGATTAGGATTCTGGCAAGAAAAACTATTGGCGTCGGCCACTGAGAGATTGGGATTTTCTTCCTTTACCGCCGGTCTATCGAATTAGTAAAGTAAAAAAACTAAAGAGTAAACAACTACAATTAGAAGAACCCAACTCTCACCAAAAAAAAAACTCTTTAAAATTATAATATACCCTCAGGAAAGAGATCGATTAAATTTAAGAAAAAAATCACTTAAAAATTTTTAGGGGTCAAAACATAATTACTTATATAATTAAATTGTAAAATTCAAAACCTTTGAGGTCACTATATAAAGAGGAGTGATAGCCCTACTTTCAATCAACTACTACTTTCATCATCCACCAACCACCTGTCCATTAGGCAAGGTTAAAGCACTATCTCACCAAAAAAAAATGAACAAGGTGGCGTTTGGTAATAATAATCTAAATAAGGATAGCTCATTTCAAAATTGTGCTTAGTTGGACTTTAGATTGTTAAGTTGGAGGTTAATTGGATGTCTACATCTTTTTGAAGTAGAGTTTATTAAAAAAGTAGCTAGTAAGCTACTTTTTTAATAAGTGATAAAAACTCATACTTTAAAAAGATGTGGACATCCAATTAACCTTCAACTTAACAATCTAAAATCCAACTAAGCACAATTTTAAAATAAGTTCTCCTAGTTTAGATTAGTGTTGTCAAATGTCACCCAAGTAGTTGGTGAAGGTTGAGAGTAAGGGTTAACTGAGAGTAGGGCTAGCATTCCTCCTATATAAATAGAACCAAGTTATATACATAAATTTGAGGGATCATTGTATAGAAAAAAACTAAATTTATGTTTTCGCATTTTGGACAAAGCTTCTTTTTGTGTTGCTAGCGGTTTCTTTTTTTTCTTTTTTCTTTTTTTTGCGATCAACTTCAATTACAACAAGTTAACAACATCATGCTCAAGAGAAGGCTCAGAGAGAGCAAGCTCTGATTCATTAAGAGCAGATACAAAAGTCCACAGAGAGTCAGCTTACAAATTCGAGTGGCGAATCACTTCCTTTGCTAAACCATGGGCCATCTGATTGCAAGACCGAGGAGAAAACAAGGCATGACCTCTTGGTAAACGGGACAGCTTAAGGCGAATGTCAAATATTAAGGAGTAGGCATCCCAAGGAGGGGGAGTAGAAGAGTCCTGAATGACTGAAATCAAGGAGAAAGAATCCGATTCGATGTCGCAAAGAGCCCATCCAGACTCCATGACGAGGGACACACCAAGATGAAAAGCACAAGTCGCAGCCTGCAAAGGGGAATAGAAATGACCCATTTTGAAGCGGTGGGCTAACAAATGTCCTTCTGAATCTTGAGCAATCACAGCGGCAAACCCTTTACAAGAGGAGGCATCAAAAACGACATCACAATTAACTTTCATAGAACCAGTTGGAGGGGGGAGTCCATCGGGGTTGAGGGAGAGGTCGAGAAGAGCCAAGGGAAGACTTTGATCTATGAAGCACCATAATTTCCTGCGCATAAATAAAGGCCGAGAGGATGGAGTCCTGCAGATTAGGCTGACTATTGGAAAAGATGAAAGAATTGCACGCCTTCCAAATATACCAGAGGGTAGAGCACATAGTGATGAGGATAGAGGAATCAAAATCCAAATGACGAATACGATGAAAATGATGGGTCCACCATTGATCAAACCTTCCCCGCGGAGTCGAGAGATCTGCCAAAATAGAAGAAGAACCAAACCAAATGGCCCTGGAAAAAGGACAGGAGATCAAAAGCTGTTCAATAGTCCCAGGGGCAGCACCACAAAGGGGACAATCCAATTCAACTGGTAGGTGGCACCTCACCAAGTTAGAGCGGGTTGGGAGAGCATTCCAACAACATTTCCAGATAAAGACTTGCAGCTTAGGAGGCATGGGAGCACTCCAGAGGTATGGGAGCACTCCAAATAGACTCCTATAAGGAAGGTGGGGGGGGGGGGGGGGGGGGAGGAGCTGGCCCCACTAATAAGGGAAGTACGACTTAGATGGCCAGCAACATGGTAGGCAGATTTAACAGAGAACTTGTCATTGGAATATTAGGACAAGTCAATGGGCCAAGAGTAATAAGCAAAATATTGAGGAATTCCAAAGAAGAGAAAAGACTTTGAAGAATAGTTAAATCTCATTCTCTCAAGGGTAACAAGAGTAGGGACTCTAGAGACCCAAAATTTAGTTTCTTGACATTCGTGTCATTTATATGAATTTCTTAAAATATGTGCCTGATTTTAATGCATGCGTTCCTAAAAAATGAATTAAAGGGATGCCTTAACATACCCTCAACTTCAAGATGCTCTAGTTTTGTCACGGTTGATCGGAATCGAATGATTCTTTAACCATTAGGAATGTATGGAGACCCTCTTCTAAGTTCATGTCTATCGTTCTTTCATATTTCTAGTCAAAGATAGGTTAAATGTTGGGTTTCCAAAAATCTGGGCTGCTGAACTCCATTCCAAACCAGTCAGCTTTAGAGCCCATTTATGTAATTAAAACTTAAAATTGGGACTTGCCTATTAGACATGAAATTGTTTCCCTTTGAATGACGAGTCCAACGCAAGTTGAATCGTCCGATTCCGATTATCGAGTCAAAAGTTATGACAAAATACCGAAGGCTGTTCTGACACGGGAATTATCCGGAAAATCGTGATTTTCGACTTTGTACCTTCTCTAGGGTTCTCAAACTCTATAAATACCTCATTACCTCATTAACTCATGAATTAGGTTTCCTAGAACCTCATAAACATCAAAAAGAGAGAGAATAGAGTATTTTGAGATATCCAAAAAGAGAAAAAGTCTAAAGATTTCAAAAATTCAACTAGAGGGGGACGTGAGGATCTAGATCGAGCCTCATTCGCAAGCGTAAGATCGTAGAGAAGCGATCAAGTGAGGTAAATAACTTTTCCTAGTTCTCCATTTTATAATTATTAATCTAAAGTATGAATCTAATGATAAGATCAATGAAAAGAACATAATTGATAGTAAGATAAAGATATTTTGATCATCCCCCATGTAATGTTTTTATGAATGATATAAATATGAATTTCTTTCTAACAATATGATGATTATTAACATAAATAAGAATAAATATTTTGGATTTAAAGTAAGAAAACAAAATCAAAGCATGTTATATTATGTATATCATTTATTAAATATGTTCATGATTTTTAGAGATGTTTTATTTGTGATTTTTATTATGTATATTAACAAAGGGAAAAGGAATAAAAATTGTGATGTATGTATGGATTGAGAATGGAAGAAGTGATGGGATTTTGAAGTTGAATGTAATATATGAAATAATTGAATGATGGATATAGATTAATTGTGAGATTAGGGTTACATGTTAGTGTGTTTTGTGGATATAATCTATGAGAACTATGATTGATAAATTATATAGTATAATTATGATATTGATCTCGATTAAAAAGGGAGTTGTTGATATTTAAATTAAATTGTGAATTATGTATGTAGAAAAGTAAACTGTGGTTAAATCTTATTAAATTATTGGGAACATGAATGTTACTGTGTATTTATTTTATGTTTTCATACGTAATATATTGTTGGGTAAAGGAACCTTTGATGAGAGTCAAACTTGTCTAGGCTTGATTAACATAGTGGAATGGGACACTATGGTGAGATGTCATATGGCCCTTGACTGATAGTCTTAGGTATAATTTAACTAATAGTATATTACCGTGCACTCACTCAAAATAATGAATATGTAAAAGCATGATAAAAAGCAAGATTACAAGTATAATACAAGTACACATGAAAGCGATGAATACATGATTGAGTTTTACACTGACCAAGTACCCATAAGCCTAAGATCAAGGCAAGACAAGTCGTATACACCGGATAATGTGTAAACAAGCCGTATGCACCGGATAATATGTAAACCGTATGGTACCTCAGAAAGTAGGATATATGTTAATCTCTACCAATATATGGGGTAGAGTTATTTTAAGTTATCGCATAGGGCGCATGTTGTTTGATTTATTCATGAAAAAAAGAAAAGACAAGTCAGAAAAATAAGACAAGAAAGACATGTCAAGATAAGTATAACAAGAAAGAAAAGTCAAGTAATAAAACAAGCAAGATAAATAAAATAAGTACAAGTGAACACATGAAAGAATTGAAAAGAAAATATGTTCTGCACTCTCATTTATGTATGAGAATTGTAATTGAACTGTTACTTGTATGCATGTTATAGTTATGATATTGTTTACTATGAATTGTTATATATGCGGAAGAACTTGTTACTCAGCTGATAACTTTTGTTGTCGGCAGATTCGAGATTTAATAATTGTACGCAGGAGTCCTGAGTTGAAGAGGAGTGCGTAAGGAAGATCTTACAGGTGATCATCCCGAAGAAGAACGGGATTTCGATTTTAGTTTATTAGAAATTGTTTAAATTTCAGATGGATTGTAATTAGTTATTATGTTTTAGTTTTTAAATTGAGATATTTAGATTTGATATATTTAGTTAAAGAGTTGAGAATCACGAGGATGATTCAGATAATGTAAGGTCAGTTTAATTACATATTTTAATCAATATTCAGTTGAGGTATTAAATGTTATTCCATTAAAGAAATTTTTAAGTTCAGGTTTTTGTATGCCTTTAAAGCTCATTAAATGGATTAAGTCAAGTAAATCACGTGCCAAAGTTCTCAATTCTTATAGGGGAGATTTTGGGGCATGACAGAGACCCAATGATAGGGGCAATCAGGAGGTCGTCCCGAGAAAATTCTAAAATCAAGAAGGCCAAGGACCTAAGGGTCTGACCAAATGTTGATAAGGGAGTCATTTCCAACCTGTCATCTAAGACCACGAGCAAGCACAAGCGGCCATGCAAAATACTACGCATTGATGGCATTCCTAATCTTCCGGTAGTTGTGATCTTGACTATTCGTTTATCTATACTGATGGCATTCCAATGGTGGCTATTCGTTTAGCTATATTGATGGCATTCCGATGGCGCATATCAAGATTACTCAGACGCTCAAGCTATATTTGATGCTATCTCTCATCCTAGCTTAGTGGTTCGTCATATAGGAAATTGAGGAGTGCTAGCGCTACTCTTATGTGTTTCCTACTCTTAACCCGAACCAACCATATGTCCAAATTCTTTATTAAAGCATTGCAATCACCAGTGGCGAAACCAGGATTTTCTAGTAGTAGGAGCATGTGCTGGGGTTCAGGAGCGTAGGTCCCGAAATCATTTTTTTTATAACTAAGTTTTTGAGTCATTTCACCCATATTTCATACATGCATATCTTACGAATATTATATATTTCTCATTGTTTACGGTATAGGCATTCCCTTGTTCTATGGCTCTTACCGTTAAATAATTAAATAACATGATATAAAAGATATATCTTGCTTTCAATGATCAGGAACGTTGTCCCCTTATCGCATGGCTATACCTATTAAATAATTAAATAATATAACATATCTTATAGGGACAATTGCCCCTTACCATAATTACGACCAATCAAATAATTAAACGACTTAGTATTAAAATATATTTTTTTAAGTTCAATGGCAACTACATAGAGATGGGATCACAATCAATTGCGATTGAACTCAGGGAGAGTTCAATTGCACCCACAAGTCAACACGTGTCCCTTTTAACCTCTATTAACTGTGGTTAAGATTTACTAACTCTTGGGTTCGATCAACAATAGACCCTTGGTTTTTAGAAGAAAAGATTAACTTTGGTTAGGAACTTTTAATCTTAGGGTGAATATTTTTTTAAAAAACAAGGTTATATTGTTGAACCCTAAGAGTTAGTGAATCTTAACTATAGTTAACAAATGTTAAAAGGGGCATGTGTTGATGAGTTGACTAGGTATGATTGAACTCTCCCCAAGTTCAATCACAATTGAATGATCCACCCATTCCCAGGTTTGCTAAAAATAAAGGGAAAAAAAACTTTTTATCAAAAAAATCAGTAGGGGCACGTGCCCCCCACAAACCCCACCTGGTTCCGCCCCTGGTAATCACTGAAAAATGTGTACTTTAACAATGAGATTGGACAAATGGTTGGTTCAGGTTGAAAGTAGAAAACACCTAAAAGTAGGGTTAGCACTCCTCTAAAAAATTTGGTTAGTGATGTCAACCACTTGTTACATTTTTATTTTTTTTTGTGAGAGATACGCGGTTAGGTCGCAACCCAGTTAATAGGTTAGTATCTGTTTTTAAGTCATGGGCGGGTGGAGATGACAGCACTCCCGGACATCTTGGGAGTGGAATCCGAATAATTGAAGGGTGACTAGCACACACTACGGATGGGGGCAATCAATCCACTTGTTACATAAGTTTCATCAACAGGTAACCCAATTTTCCCTTTCTATTTTGTATTCACCTAGACACCGAACCATCCGGGCCCAGAATCTGGCCCGTGCCACTTGCCATGGCTTTCTTGTTTTGGACTGTATTCAGTGTTCAGTACTGCCCTTTTGGTAATATAATTCTGTTTTACAAGAAAATAAAAATAAAGAAGAGTGCTAACCCTACTCATAGGTGTTTCCTAATCTCAACAGGAACCAACCACCTATTAAAAATCTCTTTATGAAAAAGTATGGGGTCAAATCTTCTACGACGATAACCGGATTTGCCTCCTTTGACACCCCTTAACAGTGGGTAAGGTTCGTCCACCGCAGGGTTCACCCACCTATTTTTAGTGTTTTTTTAAAAATATTAATTCTTTTTTAAAAATTAAAAAACTGTTTTTAGAGTTTTTTTAATATTAAAAACTGTTTTTTAATTCTTCTTTTAAAAATAATATTTAAAAAAAAAAACCAAAAATGGGTGAGTGTACCCTAGGGGTGGGTGAACCTTACCCATGGTTAAGGGGTGTCAAAGGATACACGTGGCTCTAGGGGTGATAACCGGATTTGCTTAACAGTAAGGGAGCTCCGCATGATGCAGAGATTTATGGACGCCAAGAAGTTACCGCACTGTAAGGTCCCTTTCCTAGCCAACCCGTCCTCGTGTCCTTTCTGAACATAAGGTCCTCTTCGAATCTGACTACACCATTCAAATTTCATCACATTGGAAACGAGAAATAAAAAGTTCAAACAAAGGGAAATCCTAGTGAGACCGCACATGTAATGAGTGGATCTCAAAAAATAAAATTAGATTTATGAAAATTTTGAGATCTGCTCATCACATGTGATGTCTCGATATTAGGGGTGTCAACGGGTCGGATTCGGATCGGATCTGCCTAGATTCGAATCCGATCCGATTAAGAATCCGTCGGATCCGAATCCGATCCGAGATCCGTCGGATCATAAAGTAATCAATCTGAATCCGATCCGATTACATTTTGACCGATCCGAATCCGATCCGATCCAATCCGAATAAGGTTAATTTTTTTAAAAAAAAATCTATTTTAATAATATAAAATCTAATAATACCTTAATTAATTCTAATTAATGTTAATTTTTTTAAAATTAATATTTTATACATAGAAAATCTAAATAATATATTTAAAATGATTTTAAAAAATTATTATAATCGGATCGGATCACCCTATATATCCAGATCTGATCCGATCCGATTATAATCGAATTCCACCGATCCGATCTAAATCCGATCCGACGGATCACATATAGGGTCCAAAGTCCGGCTAATCGAATCGGATCCGGATCATGATCCAATCCATTGACAGCCCTACTCGATATGGTCTCATCCCTTTGCGGTCTCAATAGCAAAGTCCGGGTGGCAGGAGCGGAGTCAGGGGCCAGGCCCCCCCCCCCCCCCCCCCCTTCCAAATTTTTTGTAAATCCTTCTTCATGTAGTATGAATAGTGGGCCCCTCAATTAATTTTTTTTTTTCTTAGTATACCTGCCCCCCCCCCCCCCAAAAAAAAAATATTTTGTCCTATATAATATAGTAGCCCCCCCAATTTTTTTTGTCATATACATGGTGAGGCCCTCAATGGAGTCCCCTTATGCCCTTGAGGTTGCCACATGTCCCTATTGGCACCTCTTAACTATGGTTAAAATTCACCAAATCTCAAGGTTTACCTACTTATCATTGGTTTTTAGAAAAAAATATATATATATTTAAATAATTTTAATCTTAAGAGTTAATGAATTTTAAATTAGGGTTCGAAAAGAAATTTGATATTTTTTTTAAAACTAAGGATATGTGGGTGAATTTTAACCCCCCAAATTCCATACCCTCAAATCAAAATTCCCCCCTCCCCAATGAAAAATTCCTAGCTTTGCCCCTGCCGGGTGATCTGTTTGGAAGAGGACTCTATGTCCGTTTTCCATTTTTATTTTTTTTCCTTTATTTACAGGGGAATACCAGCCCCAACAGTTTCCATCTTTGCCAGAGCTGATCCTCTGTTATTGAGCAGCGACCAGAAGAGAGATAGAGAGAGATGGCAGTAGCCGAGAAGCCTCATGCAGTTTGTATCCCATACCCGGCTCAAGGTCACATTAACCCCAGGCTCAAATTAGCAAAGCTTCTCCTTTGCAAAGGTCTCCATATCATCTTCGTTAACACAGAGTTCAACTTTCTCTCAACGGCTTGCCTGACTTCCAGTTCCATTCCATCCCCGACGGTCTTCCTCCGTCCGACGTCGACGCCACCCAAGACATCTCTTCACTTAATTTGTGACTCCACTTCTAAGAACTGCTTAGCTCCATTTCGCAACCTCCTTACCCACCTCAACGACACCTCTTCGTCTAACGTCCCTCCCGTGTCTTGCATAGTCTCTGATGGCATCACGACCTTTACTCTCAAAGTCGCTGAAGAACTTGGCATTCCTGAAGTCTTGTTCTGGACAACCAGTGCTTGCGGCTTCTTGGGCTATGTTCATTACAGCCATCTCATTGGCCCTACACCTCTCAAAGGTATAAGCCAACAAATTAAAACTCACCTTTTTCTATTGATTTAACTATAACATCTACGCTTATTGTTGGAATTTGTCTATAATTCCATTTATTGTAAAGTGACATGGAGAATATTTAACGAACCTAGGGTTTCCATTATGTAACGGAATGGCCGGTCCTCATTGGTCCACGCCTCACTTTTAAACAAACACCAACTATGGTTAAGATTTACTCACCCCTAGGTTTAAGCAATCCAACTTTGGTTTTTTTAATTTAAAAAAAAAACAAAATCTTAACTTTAATTTTCTTAAGTTTAATCAGGGTTAAAGGGGTGTAAAAAGGGACACGAGGACACAGGGGTAATATAAGTAGCGGACCCATGGGTCTGCTAATCACCGCTCATATTATATTACTATTAAGTTATTTTTTAGAATTAGAATTTGAGATGTTGTAGTATGATAAGGTCAGCTAAGGATATGTGAGTGGTTAGGGCTTCTGGGAAGAGCGGTTGGTTGCTCTTAGAGAGAGAACTGATGGTTCTTAAGAAGAGCAGGTGATTTTTGGGAATAAGAGTGTGGCTTTTGGGAGAACGAGAAGCTCTCGAGAAAAACAGTCTCGTAGAGACCAGACTCTCAGTATTTAAGAGTAAAATTTGTATCATCTAATAATGAAAAAATTTATTGTCTTCGCTCATAGATGTAACCCTATTGAAGTGAACTACGTATATTTTGTAATGTATTTTTGCATTCCTTTCATATTTGTTTATCATATTATCTTTGAACCCAATATCGGATTTTTCCATACATTAACACTTGCATTGTATTGATTTTTTATTATACATTTGTATAGATGAGAGCTACTAGAGCTACTTGACAAACGGGTATTTAGACACTGTTATCGACTGGGCACACGAAATGAAGGATATTCGTTTGAGGGACTTCCCGAGTTTCATTCGAACCAGCGATCCAAATGATATCATGCTCAACTATTTCAAGGACGAAGTAGAGAGAGCTTCGAAAGCTTCTGCAATCATAATCAATACATTTGAGGCCTTCGAACACGATGCATCGGCTGTGCTTTCATCGGCGGTTCCTCCTGTTTACACCATCGATCCCACTTCAGTTTCTACAAGATCAGATTTCAGATAATGGGCTGAATTATATAGGGTCAAATCTGTAGAAAGAAGAAACCAGGTGTCTAGAATGGCTCAATTCGAAGGAACCCAACTCAGTTGTATACGTGAATTTCGGCAACATCACAGTCATGACACCCCCAACATATAATTGAGTTCGCTTGGGGACTGGCGAATAGAAAGCAAACCTTCTTGTGGATAATTAGGCCAGACCTGATCGTCGGTGCACAGATCCATCGGAGGGTTTTTGACACCCAGTGGGTGGAATTCGACATTTGAAAGCATATGTGGTGGAGTGCCTATGATCTGTTGGCCATTCTTCGCAGAACAACAAACAAACTGTCGTTACACTTGCAAAGAATGGGGTATCGGCATGGAGATCGATAACAATGTTAAGAGAGAAGAAGTAGAGACGTTGGTGAGAGAATTAATGGAGGGAGAGAAGGGTAAGGAGATGAAGAAGGCGGCAATGGAGTGGAAGAAGATAGCAGAAGAAGCCACTAGACCAGTTGGGTCCTCTCACTTGAATGTGGACAGAGTGAAAAACGAAATGCTTCTCTCCTAAAACATTGTTTAATTAGAAGAACATTTCTATCTTTAAGATCAGTTCCAAGCTAGTTTGGTTTTATTTTAGTCACTTCTATCTTTTGTGTTGAGTAAAAAAAAACGTAAGTTTAGTTCCTCAAAAATAATTCTACATGATTTGCAGTATACATGATTCCCACCAGCGCAGATAGATCAAATTAAGAGGTGTATAGCAAATCTGAATTCTGCTGTGGGAGAGAATGAATCATACAATTTTAGACATATACATTAAATAAAAACAAGCATAGTATTGCATTCTAAAAAAATATCAAGTTATTATATACATATACATACATACATTTATGAAAACATATAATCAAGTCGGATCACCATAGATCTAAATCTATCCAATTATAATCGGATTCAAAAATCAAGATTTGTATCCGATCTGACAGATCCACAATCAGATCAATATCCACTCCAATAGAATTTGATGATCAGATCCATTGTTTGTAAGCCCTTCAAGAGTAGAGGAAGAATGAAGAGCCGATGAATTCGTCAATTCGGTGTCTGTACTTTATTCGATAACAATTTTAGAAAGTGAAACCACAGAGAGGCTCTCTGCCTACTGCAATCAATCTCTGAATAAGGGAATTATAGCATCTCCCCATGTCAGTAGCAGAAGCACTGTATATAATGCAATCTGTAATGCACAGTTTCTTTAAAGCCCGAGATGATTGCATATACTTCTAATTCTCTTGCATTTCAGAGGCTATGTTACCAAGCCCCAGAAAAATTGGTCTTTTGAGCTTCTTTAAGATGAAAATAAGTGAAATTTTCTCAGATATCCAAAATTTTCGAAACACAAAAAGATAATTTTTGATTTCTAATACAATTCTTAGTTGTGCTTCGTCCAATTTTCTTTCTTTTTCCATGTTTTCACTTATTTTCTCGACAACCAAACATAGGGTAAAAGTTTTTTCAAGGGAGCATGTGCAACAACCCAGAAAAAATTAGAAAGAATTTCTGAGTTCCTGAGCCAAAAGGGGACTCTCAGTCATCACAAATCTTCAAACCCCTGAAGGAAGCTCTATATCCCATTCTTCTGTTTTTGGTCTGTAAGTTTCAAGGCAACTTTCATCTGGGTCTTCAAGGTGAGACTAATATCAGTAAATATGGGTTGTGTCGGAAGACTGGCATGGTTAAATGATTGAAGCAAGAAGAACTGCAGAAACCTTTGCTGAAGAATGAGAGCAGTGATAAAGAAGGTTATAAAGAATGGTGGCAAGCAGCAACTCAACTTTCAGGATAAATCCTTAGAGCTACGCTCTCAACTTTGATGATGGCTTTTACAACCCGAGATAAGAAAGCAATGCAATCCAACAGACTCGATCTCAGGACAGTCCTGCAACAAAGAACTCTACTTGGGTTTATATTCTCTGGGTGAAATCATACTAATATTAGAGAGAACAGTCATTTTATAAAAAAAAAATTATGTAGACTCCAGTGGCATTTGGTAACACTAATATAAATAGGTAGAGTTTATTTTAAAATTATGCATAAACTTTAGATTGTTAAGTTGAAGGTTAATTGCATGTCTACATCTTTATGAAGTAGGGGTTCTACCTCTAAAGTAAAAAAAAGCTATGAGCTACTTTTTAAAGTAGAGATTTTTACCAATAAAATCTCTACTTCAAAAAAATGTAGGCATATAATTAATCTTTAACTTAGCGAACTAAGCACAATTTTCAAATAAGTTCTACTTATTTAGATCAGTGTTATCAAACACCGCTTCAGTTTGAATAATTTACGGTGCCATTGCTATATTATATTTTGCTTATGGGATAGTTTTGATCAGTTCATGTAATTGAAAGAAAGTGGTTCCATATCCATCTTGCTAGCATTTTGAAAACAGTGCATGATCTATTGGGAAAGTGAGTGATAGGGAACCTTTATTTCATCACACTCCATTCCACTCCATTCCATATTCAAGAGATTTTAATTTGCATCAAGCATATTCCTTTTTATCTTGGATATATCATAGGAAAATGCTTAACTGAAGTCCAAGTCCTAGTTTTTAACACACACCAACTATGGTTAAGATTCACTCACCCCTAGGGTTAAGTAATCCAATCTTGGTTTTTAGAAAACATAAATACAAAAATCTTAACTTCAATTTAGTTAAGTTTAACCTAGATTAAAGGGGTGTTAAAAGGGACACCAGGACACAGTGGTACATTAGATAGGGGTATGCGGGTGTTAAAAGGGACACAAGGACATAGTGGTACATTAGATAAGGGTAGGCTAATAACTGCTCAATATGAGCATAATATGTACGCAGCTGGAATTTCTCCACCAACAATTCAAGATGGCGCAGAAAATTCTCCTTGCCTCACCACACCAGTCTCAAAGCTCTAGATCCCAGTCTCGAGGTGGATGGAGCAATCAACCCCCTTCTGCACTTTGTGGTTGCCGGTTGTATTGGGCTAAATAGCCAGAATCGCATTTTGGACAAGCTTCTTTTTGTGCTAACGATTCTAACCCTCTAGTAGCTGAGATATTGACTATACGTGTAGGTTTCATTATTTTGGTGGAACTTTTAAAGTCTAGAACTTCCATTATTTCATGCCTAATTTTACTTGATGTCTAGAACTATATTATTCGTTACTTCTTTGTTTACTATATATAAAGAGGATTCCTCATGTTCAAAATGTTGATTGAATCTTTTGTAAATTTCAAACCTACCATTTGCATAATGAGCCCTTACAAGTTAAAATGTAATGAAATTTTGTAAAATTCTAAAACTACCATTTGCATAATGAGAGGCCTTGAATACGTATATGAAATTTTACAAAATTTTCAAACTACCCTTATCATAATCATAATCATTCTTTACTGTATATAAAGAGGATTCTCATGTTCAAAACGTTGATTGAATATTTTGAAATTCCAAAACTACCATTTGCATAATGAGCCCTTAAAACGTGATGAAATTTTACAAAATTCCAAAACTACCATTTTGCTTAATGAGCCCTTGAAAACATAAATGAAATTTTGCAAAATTTCCAAACTATCCTTATCATAATCCTAATCATTATATAAGACAAATATTCAATTAAATGTTGCTTACATATTACCCCTCACTCATCTATCTATTTGGCATGAAATTCTCTACGGTTATAACCGGACTTCTTGGAGTCTCCATTGAGGTCGTCATGTGTCCCTTTTTAATACTCTTTAATTGTGGTTAAATTCACCCACCCCTAAGGTTCACCCACTTATCATTGGAATTTAGAAAGAAAAAAAATTAAACCCTAGGAATTAGTGAATTTTAACTAGGGTTTAAAAAAATTAATATTTTTTTCTAAAAACCAAGGATAGGTGGGTGAACTCTAGGGGTAGATGAATTTTAACCACCGTTAAGGGATGTCAAAAGAGACACATGACAATCTCAAAGGCGTAACGGGACTCCAATTGTGGTGAAGATTCACCGACCCCTAGGGTTCAACCACTTATTCTTGGTTTATAGAAAAAATATTAATTTCTTTTAAACCTTGATTAAAATTCACTAATTGCAAGGGTTAATTTTTTTTTATATATGTATTTTTCTAAAAACCAAGTATAAGTGGGTGAACCCGAGGGATTGGTGAATCTTAATCACAGTTGAATAGTATTAAAAGGGACACATGGCGACCTCAGTGGCATAACCGGACTCCTCGCTCTCTTGGTAAAATGCTCCGAAAGAAAAACGTCTCACCAAAGCCCCACCCGCCCCCTTTCTTTGCTATATCCAAAATGTCTCTAAAGTTTTTTGGTTCTTAAAATTTCTCAACATCATAATTCAATATTAAGCAACATGTCTCTCACAATTTTTTTTTAATCCAAAATGTCCCTCAAGTTTCTAAACCCAAATATTCCTTAAATTTTTTTATCGAAATGTCCTCACTAGGGTCCCGCTTCTCAGTCTCTCTCCCCTTCCTCTCTCTCACGTGCATCGCATGTTTTGCCCACTAGTACTAATATAACACCTACTAGTACTAATATAAAGGCGATGCCCATGTTCAAAATGTTGATTGAATCTTTCTGGAATTTCAAAACTACCATTTGCTCTTATCTCATCTTCTTATCTTCTTTATAAGAGAGTATCTTTTGGAATTCCAAAACTACCCTGTGCTCTTACCTCATCTTCTTATCTTCTTCATATGAGATTTCTCCCTTAAAATCGTAATGAATTTTTTCAAAATTTCCAAACTACCCTAATCATAATCATTACATAATACAAACACTTGATTGAATGTTTGTTTAGTTCTCATACTACACCTCATTCATATATCTATCTATTAGGCTTGAAATTCTCTACGGTTATAACCGGACTCCTTGAAGTCCGGTTACACTATTGAGGTTGCCATGTGTCCCTTTTAACACTCTTTAACTGTGGTTAAGATTCACCGACTCTTAGGATTCACCCACTTATTCTTGGATTTTAGAAAAAATATGAAAAAAAAATTAACCCTAGGAATTAGTGAATCTTAACTAGGTAATCTTTTTTTTTATAAAAACCAAGGATAGGGGGGTGAACTCTAAGGGTAGATGAGTCTTAATCATAGTTAAGGGGTGTCAAAAGAGACACATGGCAATCTCAAGAGTGTAACCAGACTCCAACTATGGTTAAGTCACCCACCCCTAGGGTTCACCCATTATTATTGGTTCTTAGAAAAAAAAATATATTAATTTTTTAAAACTCTAGTTCACTTACTCCTAGGGTTCACCCACTTATTCTTGGGTGAACCCAATGTTGCCCAAGTATTGGACCCTAGAGGGGGGTGAATAGGTTCTATGGAAAATCAAAAATTTATTCCAATTCCCTAAACGGAATTTCAACTTAAATAATTTAAAAGGAATAGGAATTTATGCAATCCTACTTAAGTAATTCAATCAATGAAATTAAATAAGAATTGAGGAAAAGAATTAAGGAATGCAAACACAAAGAGTTTGTTCACGAAGTTCGGCAACCCGCCTATGACCCCGCCTCAAGTTATACCTGCTAGAGGATTCACCACAATTTATACCCAATTGTACAAACTTCTTCCGAATAAAGTCCAAACCTTTACAATCCTTTTCCGGGTAGGATCACACCTTTACAAAGCTCCCCGCTTCAAAGACAAGACACCCACGGATTCTTGATTTCTTTTACACTTTTTACAAAAATAAGTTTACAATCTGAAAATGCTTCTTACACGAGCTGATAGATCACTTTTAGCACTCTATAAAATCTCTCAAGGATTGGAGCTAAAAAACCCAAGAACTTGGATTTGGGATTTCTAGGTTATTCACGATAGATTTAGAAATCTAAGCATTGAGTGAATGGATTGAATGATTGGAAATATTAGAGTTCCTAATTTCATTCACAAATCATCTCATTTTATTGCCCTTGCAAAGATATGGCCGTTGGGGAAGCATTGGGAAAATATATGACCGTTAAAAACTAGCCGTTCTAGGCCTTTCCCACAACCACTTGTCGACGAGTGCACCAGTGCACTCCTTAGTCATCGACGAGTCAGGTGATAAAAAATAGAACAGTAGCTTCTGCTACTTCACTCGTCGACGAGTGTGAGTTACTCAAACCCACTCGTCGACGAGTCCTCTGATTTTTCTCAAAAAACTCATCTTAACTTAACCAATAAGATGGGCATGATTTCTTTGGTCTTATATACCTTATATTTAACAAGATAATTATCATGTTTTAGACCCTTAGATTGATATGCAAATGGGTCTTAAGGCACCTATGGTCAATCTAAGTATTGAGCAATTCAACTGACCAAACTATGAGGATTTCTTACATAAATCCTAAGACTCTTAAATGAAACAATTTAAACTTTCTTGAAAATCTTCGTTCTTCTAGTCTTGATCTTGAATTGATTTCACTTTAAGCTTCATGATCCGATCTTCAATATGTGCAACTTGATTCAATTTTGATCTGTTTGCTTTCTCATGGCTTGATGGAGAATCTTTATTTCTTGGTTGCCATTTTCATCTTTTTGTCTTGAATGATGTGCTAATACTCTTCATAAGCTGAATTACACTTAAATTCAATAGAACATTAGTAACACAATTGTCATTCTATAATTGTGTTATCATCAAAATCAAAGATGTTACCTTATGTCAAAAACCTAAAAGCTAACATCCTAGGAGTGGGTGAATCTCAATCACGGTTATGGAGTGTTAAAAGTGACACTTGACCACCTTAGGGGCGTAATCGAACTCCTCGCTTTCTTGGCAACCAAAAGAACGTCTCACCAAGGCCCCGCCCGCCCCCTTTCTTTGCTATATCCAAAATGTTTCCAAAGTTTTCTGGTTCTTAAAATGTCCTTACGTCATATTCCTATAAGCAACGTATCCCTTACAATTTTTTTTATCCAAAATGTCTCTCAAGTTTCTATACCCAAAATATTTCTTAATTTTTTTTTGAAATGCTCTTATTAGGGTTTCTCTTCCCACTGTCTCCCTTTCCACTCTCTCTCATGTATTGTATGTTTCACCCACTAGTACTAATATTACTAATATAAAGAGGATGCCCCATGTACAAAACGTTGATTGAATCTTTTGTAATTCCAAAACTACCTTTTGCTCTTATGGAATACTTTTCTCCTTCTTATCTTATATCAATGTCGATGAAATTTTGCAAATTTTCCAAACTACCCTTATCATAAATATTATATAAGACAAACACTTGATTGAATGTTTGCTTAGTTGTCATACTACCCCTCACTCATCTATCTATAGGTTTGAAATTCTCTACTATTATAATCGGACTTACGCCATTGAGGTCATCATGTGTCCCTTTTAATACTCTTTAATTGTGATTAAGATTCACCCACCTCTAGGGTTCACCCACTTATCATTGGATTTTAAGAAAACCTATATGAAAAAAAAAATTAAGCCTAGGAATTATTGAGTTTTAATTAGGATTTAAAAATTAATGTTTTTTTCTTGAAAATGAAGGATACATGGGCGAACTCTAGAGGTAGATGAATCTTAACCACGCAGGGTGTTAAAAGAGACACATGGCAACCTCAAGGGCATAATGGGACTCCAACGGTGGTTAAGATTCATCGACCCTTAGGATTCACCCACTTATTCTTGGTTTATAGAAAAAGTTAATTCTTTTAAACATTAATTAAAATTCACTAACTCCTAAGGCTAATTTTTTTTTCATATTTTTTCTAAAAACCAAGGATAAGTTGGTAAACCCTAGGGATCGGTGAATCTTAATTACAATTATTAGTGTTAAAAGGGACACATGGCGACCTCAATGGCATAACCGGACTCCTCGCTCTCTTGGCAAAATACTCTAAAAGAAGAAAGTCTCGCCAAGTTCCTCCTTTCTTTGTTATTCCTAAAATATCTCAAAAAAAGTTTGGTTCTTAAAATATCCCAATATCATATTTCAATAAGCAACATGTCTCTCACAATTTTTTTAATCCAAAATGTCCATTAAAGTTTCTATACTAAAAATATTTCCTTTTTTTTTCGAAATGCCCTCACTAGGGTCCCTCTTCCCAGTCTCTCTCTCCTTCATTTCTCTCACGTACATCGCACACGTGCCGCCCACTAGTTATTTCATAGAGTACAAAATTTCTAAAAATGTGGAAGTTTCAAGTTCCACCAAAAAGTTTTGATTTTATAAGTTCCATAGATATAAAACTTCTAATTAAATTGAACTCGATAAATCTAAGATACCATGACAAAAAGGGTTAAAAGATTAATATTCAAGACTTTTAAAAAATCCCACCAAAAGAAGGAGCCTTAGCTATATTGATGGCATTCCGATGGCCTCTTATCCAGGTTTTTGTCAGACGCTCAAGCTGTAGTTGATGCCATCTCTCATCCTAGCCTAGTGAGTAGTCATCCACTTGCTACATAGTTTTCATCAACATGGACCATAGATTTCCCTATCTATTTTGTATTTAACATATTCGGGGAACCATCCGGGCCCATAATCTGGCCCGCGCTACTGCCAAGGCTTATTGTTTTGGACTGTATTCAGTGATAAGGGCACTACCCTTTTGGTAATATAATTGTGCATTACCCTAAAAATGGTAATTTGACCATATGAGGATAACATGTCTTTACTTTTACCTTTAACATGTGGCTTTAATTTATGGACGTTGAGAAAGGGGACCACTAGCTGTCGTGTCCTCGTGTCCCTTTTAACACTTTAACTATGATTAAACTTAATTATATCAAGGTTAATATTTTTCTTATGTTTTCTAAAACTAAGGTTAAATTAATGAACTCAAAGGGTGAGAAGAACGGATGGGCTAGCAGTTGTAGCCCAATGGGCTACAAAAAGGGCTGCTCACTGCTACCCATCTGCTCTGAGAATGGATGGGCAGCAGCCCATATTGTAGCCATTCTGCTACAACAGTTATGGGCAGCAGCCAGCAGCCCTTGTTGTAGCCCATTGGGCTACAGCAGATTACCCATTGGTTCACTTCAAGAAAAAAAATTAATAACCTTTTTAATAATTTTTTGAAATCATGTTAAAAGTTGACAAGATGGATGAAATTATTTAGGCACAGGATTCTCTCAAGTTGTAACTTACTCATGGTTATTTTAATTTAAAAAATAATAATTAATATAAAAAATAAAAAAAATCAAGGATGGGTGAGTGAACCCTAGGGATAGGTGAACCTTACTTATTGTTAAGGGGTGTCAAAGAAGACACGTGGTGACCTCTAAGGGTTCCAACTTGAGAGAATCCACTCCCAATTATTTATTTGAGCAATGTTTGGTTCACTTTTCCGATTGCCCATTCCCATGTAGTTTGGTTCACTTCAAGAAAAAAAATTAATAAAACCTTTTCAATAATTTTTTGAAATCACATGAAAAGTTGACGAGATGGATGAAATTATTTATCTGAGCAATGTTTAGTTCACTTTTCCGATTGCCCATTCTCATGTAGTTTTATTATTTTTATACAAGAAGACCTAGCATTGCTCTTATTACTCTCAAAGGTGAGTGAATTTTAACTATAAATAGCGGGTGTTAAAAATTCATTTCCTTTATTTATTGGGGAATATTGCTGGCCCCAATAGTTTCCATCTTTGCTAGAGCTGATCTTCTGTTATTGAGCAGTACCTGAAGAGAGCTATGGCAGTGGCCGAGAAGCCTCATGCCGTTTGTATTCCATACCCAGCTCAAGGTCACATAAACCCCATGCTCAAATTAGCAAAGCTTCTCCATTACAAAGGCTTTCATATCACCTTCGTTAACACAGAGTTCAACCATCAACGTTTACTCAAGTCCAGGGGCCCAGATTCTCTAAAAGGCTTGCATAACTTCCAGTTCCATACCATTCCCGACGGTCTTCCTCCGTCCGATGTCGACGCCACCCAAGACATCCCATCTCTTTGTGAATCCACTTCAAAGAACTGCTTAGCTCCATTTCGCAACCTCCTTACCCACCTCAACGACACCTCTTCGTCTAACGTCCCTCCCGTGTCTTGCATAGTCTCTGATGGCATCACGACCTTTACTCTCAAAGTCGCTGAAGAACTTGGCATTCCTGAAGTCTTGTTCTGGACAACCAGTGCTTGCGGCTTCTTGGGCTATGTTCATTACTGCCATCTCATTGAAAGAGGCCTTACACCTCTCAAAGGTATAAACTAACAAATTAAAACTCACTTTTTTTCTTGATTTAACTATAACATCTGTGCTTCTTGTTGGGATTAGCCTATAATTCTATTTTGTTGTAAAATTGTATTACTATGAATTTATTTTTTATAATTAGAATTTGGGATGTAGTCTTACAAGGTGAGCTATGTCAGTGAGTAGAGCTTATGGGAAAAGTGAGTTGCTCTTATGCTATGTTTGGATGCTCGTACCGAGAAAATAGATGAAAACATGGAAAAGAAAAGAAAATTTTGGATTGAACTCACTGAACAACACAAAAGTGCAACACTTGGCAAGGCTCTCTTCCAACCATGCCCCTCTTCTCATCAATTTGGAAGCTTCTCGGTTTTTTTTTCTCTTTAAAGAGACATCCTATAAAAATAATCTAATTTATGAAAACTCTTATTTTAATACAATTTTTAGTTGTGTTTTGTCTAATTTTCTTTTTTTTTCCATGTTATCACATATTTTCTCGGCAACCAAACATAGGGTTAGGGATAGCCCTAATAGTTCTCAAGAAGAATGGATGACTCTCCGGGAAGAGTCATGGTGATTCTTGGGAGAACAAGAAACTCTTGAGAAAAATAGTGGACTATCCTATTGGTTATCCCAGAGAGCGGTTGAAAAAAAATTATTCTCTTCCCCCGTAGATGTAACCCTATTGGAGTGAACAACGTATATTATGTATTGTGTTTTTACATTATTTACATATTTGTGTGTCATATATCCCCGAACCCCAAGATGGATTTTTTCATACATGAACGCTTACACGGTATTGACACTAATTATCCATTTGTACAGATGAGAGTTACTTGACAAACGGGTATTTAGACACCGTTATTGACTGGGTACAAGGAATGAAGGATATTCGTTTGAGGGACTTCCCGAGTTTCATTCGAACTAGTGATCCAAGCGATATCATGCTCAACTTTTTCAAGGAAGAAGTAGAGAGAGCTTTTAAAGCTTCTGCAATCGTAATCAATACATTTGAGGCCTTTGAACGTGATGCATTGGATGCGCTTTCGTCGATTGTTCCTCCTATTTACACTATCGGTCCACTTCAGTTGCTTCAAGATCAGATTTTGGATAATGGGTTGAAGAATATAGGGTCAAATCTGTGGAAAGAAGAAATCGGGTGTCTAGAGTGGCTCAATTCGAAGGAACCCAACTCAGTTGTATACGTGAATTTTGGCAGCATCACAGTCATGACACCCCAACATTTGACTGAGTTCGCTTGGGGACTGGCGAATAGCAAGGAAACCTTCTTGTGGATAATTAGGCCAGACCTCGTCGTGGGTGATGCGGCGATTCTGCCGTCTGAGTTTGTAACGGAAACCAAAGAAAGAGGTATGTTAGCAAGCTGGTGCTCACAAGAACAAGTCCTGAAGCACAGATCAATCGGAGGATTTTTAACACACTGTGGGTGGAATTCGACATTTGAAAGTGTATGTGGTGGAGTGCCTATGATCTGTTGGCCATTCTTCGCAGAACAACAAACGAACTGTCGTTACGCTTGCAAGGAATGGGGTATCGGCATGGAGATTGATAACAATGTTAGGAGAGAAGAAGTAGAGAGGTTGGTGAGAGAGTTAATGGAGGGAGAGAAGGGTAAGGAAATGAAGAACAAGGCAATGGAGTGGAAGAAGATAGCAGAAGAAGCCACTAGACCAGTTGGGTCCTCTCACTTGAATGTGGACAAAGTGATAAACGAAGTGCTTCTCTCCAAAAAAAATTGTTTAATTAGAAGAACGTTTCTATCTTAAGAGCAGTTCCAAGCTAGTTTGGTTTTATCTTAGTCACTTCTATCTTCTGTATTGAGTTTTCCTATAAATAAAAGAACTTAAAGCTTTTTCTTTGGGTTCATTGGAGGTCACATGGACCTATGTACTACACAATGAGGGGTAGCCCTCCCCCCTCCCATAAACCCCCTAACCCTCACGTAGGTGGGAATCCATCTCAGATCTTGGTACGACGCCAAGAGACTTTACCGGCCAACTAAACTAGCTGGCACCTACCAAAAAAAAAAAAAAGTTTAGTTCCTCAAAAATAAATCTACTTAAGGCAGAAATGTGATCTTACTCACCGCTTGAGACTATGAGAGGAATTCAAGATTGTGATCTTGAGCTACAACTTGGATACATACAGAAAGTCTAAGCATTCTCTTAAGAGCTGGAATATGATGTGTTCCTTTACATAAACAAATAATGAAAATTGTGAGATCTTGCACTGTTTTGAAAAAATGAGAAATTTAGGCTCCTTTGGTTGCACTTTCGCTTTCTGTTTTTAAAAACAAAAATTTGAAAAAATTTTAGAAAAAACATGTTTGGTAAACATGTTTCAATTTTCTGTTTTTAAAAATTAGTAACAAAAATTTTGAAAATCAAGGTAACAGAAAATTTTCTGTTACATTTGTTTTTGAAAACAAAAGACAAAAATGGAAAACTCAGACCCCCCACCATCCACTCACTTACCACCACCAGCACCACCCAAACCACCACCACACCACCACCACCACAATACCACCACCATCCACCACAACACCACCACCACTATCACTACCACCACCACCACAATACTACCAAAACCACCCACCCACCACCATCACTACCCCCAACACCACTATGATTGTACCAAACGTGTTCTTTTCTTTTTTCGTTTTTTTTAAATAAGTAACAATTAGTAATGTCAAACGTGTTCCTATTTAAAAATTTTGAAAGCAAAAAGTTGTTTCCAATTTTTAAAAACATAAAATAAAAACAGAAAAACAGAAGTGAAACAGCCCCTTAGTTGCACCAAATTTTCGAGGTTACTTCGGGCATTTCTTCAACTCTTTGGGTATGATTACAGCAAAGCACCATATGTTTAACTTAGTATAAATCAAGAGTTTATCTCAGATGTTACTTGCTAATCCCAAATTATAGTAATATAATGATGAATGCTACCATACTCTAAAAATGAGATCGGATCACAGTCAATTGCTTTTGAACTCTCCCCAGCACTACTAGAAATATGCCGATTAGGCACTAATTCTTACTTTATAGTTGCTTATACCTTCAACGACGGAAATATTGGTTGTCGCTAATATAGCGACGGATTATATATGACTGTTGCTATAGGGTTGATTTTGGTTGTTTAATTTACAGGGAATTAGCGACATGTTATCGAATTTGCGACGGTTAATATCGTATAGACGACATTTTTTTTCCATTGCCAATTCATTATTAGCGATGGTTTTATTTCCATCAACAATTACCGACGGATAAATTTATGTTACTAATACCCAAACTTTGTGACAAAATTTGCCAGTCGGTAATTCCTAGACAACTACCGAGTGATAGTTTCCATCGCTAAAAGCTGTATTTTTAAATTTTAAGATGTGGTATACACATTCAAAACTGATAACCAGTTACATTACAATTTAAAACTTGTTCATTCACATTCAAAAATAACATAGTTCCATTAATCACATTTTAAACTTTGTTTTATTCCATTCACAGTCGAACACATAACCTACATAAGTAATCAAAATAGTCAGAAGAAATATTACATAAAAATAGTTTTAAAAATAAGACTAGAATGTGAGGTAGTATTCTGCTCATCCAAGGTATCATCAGTGCTACTATCACTGCCCTGGGAACGCTGGTTGGCCAAATGCTTCATTTGAGTCTGCAATTTATAGTTAATATTTCAAGTTAGGGTGAGCTATATATATATATATATATCCTAAATTTAATCACAAATATTAAAATTTGTAATTTGAATTACATAAACATATCATCATCTCCTCAGATGTCTGATCTACAAATGACTCATTCCTACATGTCTGGGTTACCCTAAACATATGCATCCAATCTAGCTCCTACCCCTTGCGCTTACTATCCTCCTGAAAAAGTTATTGCTACAATTTTAATAGTGTGCTTCAAAGAAAATTTTCTTAGAGTGTACTTTTTTTAAACCATTATGAATGCAAGTGAAGGGTGTGTAGCACGGTAACAAAATAGTTGGGGGTCTGAGGTCAATCCATAGGGATTAATTTATTTGGTAAACAAAAATAATTATGAGGAGAGGAAAGTAATTCTAAGCTATGAAAATAATAGAAAATTTTCCCCACTTTGGTAAGGAGCAAACATGAATAAAAAGATAAATACAAATAAAATGTGCTAAGGCATCAAGGATCCAGCTAATAATTCATAGATTTTTCTTTTATCAAATTTCTCTCAGTTAGAATTGAATGAAGATTCTATCTATCCGAAAAATATAACAATCAAACCCTTAAAAATTATAATGTGATTGAATAATTGATAGAAGAGAAGAAACAATTTAACCTTATTAAAATATCACAGAGCTTTAAGCATCCAATGTAACAAATTGTAAATAATGAATTAAAGAAAATATATAGATATACAATATTTATCCAACATAATTCAACTAATCAATTAATCAAAACTAAACATTAATCCCAATTTGTTTGAATCAAAAGAAAAAAAACTATAATCATTAGGTTTCACCCTTTGCCTTAGCTAGGGTTTTAGCCTACCATTGGCATAGAACAATCTTCATCAAAGCTCAAAAATAACTTGAAAAATGAAAGAGAAAGAGAATCTGAGATAGGAGAGAGAAAAGGAGAAGGGAAAATGTGTGTGAGGAAAGAGAGAAGAAAAAAATTACGTAAATGAGAAAATTGAGAGATTATCCTTTCTCCTTCCGTAAGAAACCTTTTTTTTTTTTTTTGTAATTTTCCAATTGTATCCCTCTCAATTAGAAAAATTCTAATTTCTTAGAATTGCTTCTCTAATCAACTGTTAAATTGCTTCCTTTTGGGCTTTTTCTTACAAATTAGACTTTAAACACCTACAATAGAAAATTAACTCAATTAGGCTCATGAAACCTTATTAATGTTAAATAATAACATGTAATAAAGGGGACAATATATCCTTGTTTTAAAAAAAAAACAATATTAAAAAATATTAAACTCTAGTTAATAATTTTTAACCTTTAACGTTAATATTTTCCCTAAAAACCAAGGTAATATTGTTGAGCCCGAAGGTTTGTTCATTTCACAAGAAACGGGATAGAATGGGAGAGATGTCATTTCATTTTCTCCCCATGTTTTTTACTTCTCCCCACTTGATATCTCTTCCCCTTTTTATCATCACATGTCGGATGATGCGTGGAGCCAGAGACCATTTTTCTGGCTTCTGGCGTCTGCAAGAGACAATCTCGATTAATATTTTTTTCTAAAAAATAAGATTATATTACTAAATCCTAAGGATTAGTGATTCTTAAGCATAGTTAACGGATGTTAATATTTTTTATAAAAAATAAGATTAGATTATTGAACCCTAAAGATTAATTAATAAATCTTAATCATAATTAATGTGTTAAAAGGGACACGTGTTGACCTGTGCCAGTATCAATTGACTATGATCCTAACTCTTCTCCCTTCTCTCCGTCCTTTTCCTCTGTTCTCACGATCTATGGGGATAGAAATGACGTGGGACAGGGATAGCAGAATGAGGAGAGGGAGAGAATAGTGAGAGAGGAAAGAGAGAGTGCCGTGAGAAGATGGAAAGGAAATAATAAGTGAGAGGAGAGATGAGAGTCGAGACAAGGAATCATATCCTTGTAGAATCAAGGAGAGTGATGTTCAATTATGCATGACATTTTAGAAATACCACCAACTAAGAAGAGTTTTTTTTTTCTTTTTTTTTGGGAAAGATGCGTTTTCATCTCATAGGCATTGTGTTCTTCTAAAAATATTGAATTAGCAGTTACGTGGCAGAATCTCCTGGATTATACGAGGATCTTTTTTTTCTTTTTTTTTTAATGAAAATGTTGTAATGTAACTAACACATTAAACTCACACACACATACAGACCTAAGGTAGCCACTAAGGTGCAGAAGGGTAAGTCCAAGCAACCACTCTAAAAGGACATGTCTTAAGGATGGTTGATGGCCCCTTGTAGAGACGTCATGAAAGACCATATCCGATAATGATTTTAGAAAGTGATACGACCATGGAAATAGGGCTGTCAATCCGGCCCTCTGATGAGGGGATGAGGGGGCCTGGCCCTCCCTTGCGGATGGCTTTTTCTCTCTCCTAGGGCCCAAAGGGTAGGGCTAGGCCTAAATTTGAAAGGCTCTTTAACTTGAGGGCCGGGTGTGTAAGGATTAGGCCCGGTCCTCCCTGGCCCTCACTCATCTAATATAGTATTATTTATATATATATAGGGAATGATACTAATGAGTCATGCTCATTAAAGTTTTTAATGAGCGTCTCTCTAGTAAAGATGACATGTGGCAATCTTTTTTAAATCCAACGGTTGGATATTGAAGTGGGTTCATTGAGAAAAATGTGTCAAAAAATAATCTAAATTAACGTGTTTAGATCGTTCGATTTGACCCTAGTTTATCAGCATTAACCCCCTAGGGTTCACTAGACCCTAACTAGGTTATAGAAATAGCTAATGTTCCCATCTTCAATCGGATGATCTATAAATATCTTATTGAGCTGATTTTTTGGCACGTGTCTTTTGGTAGATCTGTTTTGACTTCCAACGGTTGGATTTCAAAACAACCCACCACATATCACATTATTAGGGACCTCTCATTAAAGACTTTACTGAGCATATTAGAAAGCTACTATATATATATATCTAGGTATATTTTTTTAAAATATATATATATATAATATCAAATTTTCTATATAGTGGCCCCCAAACAAAATTTTGTAATTTTTTTTATTATATGTATAATATAAAGGGTTTAATTCTTTACGCGTCTATATGTCCTTTTTAACCCTAGTTAAGATTTATTGACTCAAAGAATTAAATTATTTTCTATAAACTAAGGGTAGATGTATAAATCCTAAGGCTTAGTGAATTTTAACCATAGTTAATGAATGTTAAAAGGGACCCATGTCAAGTAGGGGACGTGCATGTGTTCCACCCATGATAGAATGCACATTGGAAAAAACAATCTACATAATATAAAAATATAGTTAATTTTATTTAAGAAAATGCTTAATATACCAGCAGTTTCCATTATGTAACGAAATAGCCAGTCGTCATTCCACACCCCACTTTTTAATATTCATCAATTGTTGTTAAGATTCATTCATCCCTAGGGTTAAGCAATTCAACCTTGGCTTTTAGGAAAAAAAACACAAAAATCTTAACTTTAAATTACTTAAGCTTAACCAAGGTTAAAAGGGTGTTAAAAGGTACATGAGGACAGAGAGGTACATTAGATAACATACCGAGGGGCACGCTAATCATTGCTCTTTTATTAATATAATGGCTCTATCAAAAGGGAAGACCTACACCCACGACAGCTAGCTCAATGGTCGGCAAACCGTAAACCCAGAGGTCGTTATTCGATTCCCTCTCTTAACGCATCATGGGGCTTGTGGTGTGTGTCTCATGGGGGTTAGGGGATTAGTTTGGCATTTTATTGAGATACCCCTAACTTGAAAGGAAAAAAAAAAGGCAGACCTTGTTTTTCTTATTACTAGACCTTTATTGGAATGCATGTTAACAAATTTTATGGTCACAAAATGGACCCATTACTCCAAAAAAATAAAAAAAATCTCCAGACTACGCACTATACCCCCAAAGCCCCTACCCTAATTCTATTAATTTTCTTTATACATATACTTCCCCCCAAGGAAAAATTCCTGGCTTCGCCCCAAGTTTAACCATTCAAAAGTGAAGGTATTGTGACAATTTATACCAACTCTCACTGTAAAATATTTTCAAGCCCCACTATCCTATCCCTACATATTTACATCTCCCCGTATGAGTACTGAGTAGCAGAAGCACTGTCGAGTATGCAAACTCTAATGCGGTAATGCCCAGTTTCTTTACAGCCCAAGAAGATTGCATTTTGCTTTTGCTTCTTCTCAATCTCCTCATAAGATTTCAAGCCTTTTTGCTTTTCTCCTTCAGGGCTGCTTACAACTCTTATTGTATGCATATACTCCTGGGTCTCTTGCATTTCTGAGGCTATGTTTCAAAGCCTCAGAAAAATTGCTAACTGCCTCTGGTCTTTTGAGTTTCCTAAATTTTGTTCAATGTAGCATCTGTAACAAATGCTCCATTTGTTTTGATGTAAAATAGGGGAAAACAAATGAAATTCATGGAAAATGTCAATTGTCCTGTATAAAATACACACAAAAAATGGCATTTTCTGTGGAATTCTTTTGTTTTCTTCTATTTTACATCAAAACAAACGTAGCAAAAGATGAAAATAGAAAGAATTTCTGAGTTCCTAAGCCTAGAGTGCTTGGAGTGTCTCAGTCATTGCAAATCTTCAAACCCCTCAAGAAAGTTCTATATCCGAACAGGGTAAGGCAGGACTCGTCTCTTCGGATGCATGTAAACCACTGTATTTGGTAAGCCCGGCAGGAGTTGAACTCGAGACCTTAGGATCTCTCCCAAGACCCAAACCAACTGAACTACCCGTGGGTTTTTTTGCCCTATAAGTTGCTCTACCAAAAAGCTGAATTATTCTGATTCGAGAAAGATTCTGATAGTGGAGACTTGCATATTGTAGTCAGAAGTTTAAGAAGAAATTCACAAATTCTTTATTTTCCTCACGAGGTTAAAATAATATGAGGAATCCAGTTCACAACTATAACCCGGCGGAGCCAGGATTTTCTAGTAGTGGGAGCACTCATGGTTGATTGAAAATAGTAGTAATTGTTGATAGATTTTATAGAGAAAGATTAGGTGCGTACGGAATATTATGGGTGCAAAGGGATGTGGTTCTGGGGCATAGCTGCCATTTTTGTGACAACTAAGTTCTCGAACCGTTTTGTCCATACATTTTCTACATATCTTATTAGTACTATTTCTTCTCGTTTACGTGACAACTGTCCCCATATGGTATCAAAGATATATTTTGTTTTTAAAAGAATAAGGTATAGGTGGCCCCTTGCCCTACAACTATGCCATATTAAATAATATAGTATACTTTTTTTTGGGGACAACTGCCCCCTTCTCCCATGATTATGTCCAATTAAATACTTAAACTTACACCTTAGTATAAAAAATACGACTTTGGTTTTTGTCCAATTGCGATTGAATTCAGATAGTTTAATCGCACTTACATAGCAGCCCTTTAACTCTATTTAAAAACTTCTAACCCGTATGCTGTCTGGTTGCTAAGAAAATAGGTGAAATCATGGAAAAGAAAAGAAAATTTTGAATTTCTAATACAATTTTTAGTTATGTTTTGTCCAATTTTCATTTCTTTTTCACGTTTCTATTTATTTTCTCGGCAACCAAACATAGCATACGGGTTAGATCAAATCATAGCCTGATTGAACTCGTAGAGTTTTCAATCACAACCACAGGCCAACACGTGTCCTTTTTAACCCCTATAAATTGTGATTAAGATTCACTAACCCTTGGAGTTCAACAATATAACTTTAGTTTTCAAAAAGAAATATTAAAAGAGTATTAACCCTAAAGGCTGAAAATTCTTAACCAGAGTTAAATATTTTTTTCTAAACACCAAGGTTATATTATTGAACCCCAAGGATTAGTGAATCTTAACCATAGTTTATAGGGGTTAAAAGGGACATGTGTTAGCCTATGTGTGCGATTGAACTCTCCCCGAGTTCAATCATGATTGACTAGGATTCGATCTCTTCCCGTGCTATCTATACCCTATATAATTTTATTTTTTTTTTAAATGAGCCAAATCATCTCCGGTGATAACCGGATTTGGCAAAACCGGTTATCAACCCTAGAGGTCACCACGTGTCTCCTTTGACACCCCTTAACCGTGGGTAAGGTTCACCCACCCCTAGGGTTCACCCACCTATTTTTGGTTTTTTTAAAAAAATATTAATTCTTTTTTAAAAATTAAAAAACTGTTTTTAAATTAAAAAAAACTCTACAAACAGTTTTTTAATTTTAAAAAAATAATTAATATTTTTATAAAAAAAAAAACCAAAAATAGGTGGGTGAACCCTAGGGGTGGATGAACCTTACCCACGATTAAGGGGTGTCAAAGGAGACATGTGGCGACCTCTAGGGGTGATAACCGGATTTGCCAAATCCGGTTATCACCGTAGAGGATTTGACTCCTTAAAAAACACTAGTTTGTAAAAGTTGAGTGAGGACACGTGCCCCCACCTGGCTCCACCCCTGACTATAACCCTCAACTAGAGGACAGACACTCGGGGGCAGTTTGGATACACTACCATTTTTTTTTCCTGTTTTTAAAAACTGAAAAGTACTTTCTGTTTTCAAAAAAAAAATTAGCAAGAAACGTTTTTGGCATTCTTAAGCATTACTTGTTTTAAAAAAAACAGAAAAACACATTTGGTACATTTGGTAAATATAATGAACATGATAATTTAGGTAAACAATTTCAATCCTTGTAAATGGTGAGTGGTGGTGGTGGTAGTGTTGTGGAGCACTCCATGTTTTTATTTACTTTTGTTCCATTTCTAAAAATAGATGTAAGAAAAAAATTATGTTCCTTGATTTTCAAAATATTTGTTATTAGATTTTATTAAAAAAAAAACAATTTAAGGAAACATGCAAAAAAAAATTAATTTTTTTATTGTAGAAAATAAAAATGCAACCCAACCCGGACTAAATTGACAATTTTTCTGCATATGATCAAACAGCGATGGATAACAAGGCAAGACAGAAATATTTAATTGCTCCTTCAATTTGAGAACTAATATACCTACCCTCCAAATTGTGTAGAAAACCTGTAAAAACAGTGGCTGTTATTTTGCAAAAAGTACATATCAGAGAAATGGGATGTAATATACCTAGCCTCCTAATTGTTTTGAAAACCTGTAAAAACCAGTGTTGTCATAACCGGTGCGGGCATCGAACCGGTAGAGTGGCAGGTTCCGGTTCCACTGATTCAGTTCAACCGTGTATTTTTTACAAAAAAAAAAAATCATTTTTCCTTAATTTTTCCAGTTCTGACCAGTTCTTAAAGAGTACCAATTTTGAGGGTTTTGGGAACCGGCAAGGGGACCGGTTCCCGGTTCAACCAGCCAGTCCGGTCCAGTTCTGACAACACTGGTCTGGACAACACCGGTAAAAACAGTGTGGGAGTACATATCAGAGAAATGGGATGGGATTTCATCTTGCCCTCGCCTTATCGGCTTCAACCATATAACTTTGCTTTTTAGAGAAAAAACATTTAAAAAATTTTAACCACAAGAATTAAAATTTCTTAACCAAGGTAAAAATGTCAGTTAAAGGGGCTCTGTGATTCCTTATTCAACATTCTCAGAAGTCAATGCCGAGAAGAGTTGGAACACACTTGGGAAAACAGGATACTAATTTTCACAGATGAGCGTAATGGTACAACTCAATAGGAAGAAAGAAGAATTTGGCAGTCACCCATTAGAACTCAATAGAGGTACTTCTAATTGCATTATATCCTGTCCATGATATGTTATGAAATTTGATGGGCTAAAAAACCACAAAGAGGAGAATTTCTTATGACTATCACATTATTTATAAAGGAAAATAGTGTCAACAAGTGTTTGTACAACAGAAGACTAAAGATACGGAACTGCTTTGGGGTGAAAAAATCATTCTAATCAAATCTTAAGAAACCAACATCTGGGAACAAACATCGCTACGGTTTGAATGTAAGAAGTATTCACATGACTCTTCATTCTGTTCACTCAATTTGCAGCACAACATAGACTGACCTTAGTCTTTCATATAAGAAGTTTTTACGTTCTTTCAAACCGGAGGATCTTCAAGCACGGCAGTAGATAAATTGTTGATGTGGGGATAAGCAGCCTTCTCATCGAGCTGGTTTTGAGCCCATATCAACATTTTTAACAAGCTTGGAAGCTTTGGATCTGTTGTTCAACATAGCAACCGATGATGTTAATCATGACTCTATACATCGAGAGATTTACCGGAATAGAAAAATACAAAGAAAAATCAAGACAGGTACCAGGGCAAATAGAACTATTACTATTCTTCAAAAAACAGTGTTTAGAACAGCAATGCAGAACACATCGAATGTTCATAGGTGTCTTTCCTTCCTTCATTTGATTCAAAATCAAATGATTAAGGAAACCAAATTATACATTTTTATGGATAAATATTTCTCAGCATGCATGTGAGAAAAAAACCACAGTTAAAGGGAGTTAAAAGGGGGACGTGGCAAGAAAAGGAGAGCCAAGACGCCCCTCCTTGCATCACCGACCAAGGAGGTGATTATTTTCCTAACCATAAAGCCTACTACATATGATATGCCAAACCCAATTTATAGACTAGCAAACTCAACTTCCAAGGTAACTCAAACTCTAAGGAGGCATATAGACACGAAATGAAGTCATTTGCAAATAGTGTAGAACTTTGCAACATGCAAGCAGTGCTGCAGTGAGGACTGAAGTTTATCTCACCGTTTAATGGTCCCACCTAAAATAAGTCCTCCAAAAAATGTCTTACTTCAAAGTTGGTCAAATGAGCTCAATTGATTTTTAAAGGGTGTGATAATACGCACACCTCAAAATTTGATGACCACCCTACTATTAAAACTTACATCTAAACCCCTAAAGAAACATAAATGGACAATGCCCTTGTCTTCAATTGTTCCTCTACATATCAACATCTCCAGAATCCATCGCAGAGATCCAATGATGATGATGATCTCCACCTTGTCCTCCGACTTGAACCACATATGTAGAGGGTCTGAGGATGATTTGAACCACACATAGAATTGATCAGATCATGCTATCCGAAATCCTAGCCATTCATCTTCCATTTCTTCTCCTTCCTGCCATTCTCCTTAACGCCCCTCTACTCCACCCACCACCACCACTACTGCAGCTCATAAACTGCCATAGCTCACTAAAAGTAGAGGTCGAGGTGGCCCTGGGTCTGGCATTGATGATGGCCACATGTCTTTTATCTTGGACCCAGATCCATAGGCGGGGTCGTATCACTTGGCATCCTAGTGGAATCTCTCGTGGGTCTCGGTTGCATACCCATTCACCACCCAAAACATAGAATCCCCCTTACAGAACAGGCCCTGACACTTGCCCCATTCCTCTGCCATAGGTGGGATCGTCCGACACTCTTCTCCACCAACGTTGTACACCTCTGTTGTTCGTTAATTGCCTCACTCTCATTTCTATTTTTGAGAGAGAGATCGTAAGGTACTCACTTTTTTGTTCAACTTAACTTAGCAACCATTACCTGCGCCGACATCTAAGCATTCGACTGCCATTTGATCAAATGGGGTGTAGCTGCTTGCCCTTGCATGTGCACTATTTGCCGGGGCATTGGGTCAGGACCACGTGAAGAGGAAAGGTTGATTACAAAGCGATGCAGGACCATGCAATGAACTTAGGATGATATGATTAAGAGATCAAAAAATGATTCCAGCTAGAAATAAAATCATAAAATACCTAAGATTCCATAATTACAATAAAGAAAGTCAAAAGGGAATTAGTAATACCCTAGGTCAAGTTACAATCCCACAATAATGAATTTTAAATTTTGATTCAGGTGATTATAATGGAAGTGGGAACTTCCACTAGCTTAGGGATTTAGATTAATAAGCAATTGTGATTTCTTTGTTCAATTTAAGATTTCAAAGAATAGTCTAGGCTCAAAAATGATTAGGAATTGTTCATGCATGTAAATTATGGTTTCGAGTAATGTATAATTAAATTAAAGAAAACCCAGCAGCAAGCTATTAGCAATTGTAAATTAGGGTAAAGATTTTCGGGTGGCTGTTTTAGGGTTTAGAATTGTTGTAGGCTTTAGGGCATTGCTGTTTTAGGGTTTAGGGTTAATGTAGCTGCAATAGGATGGAGTAGGATGGCTGCAATGGCAATAGGAGATGTCTAGGGTGGTTGTCATAGCAATGGAGAATGGAATAAAGGTCTGTAACAGCAAAACAGGGGCTGTATAGATCTGGGACAGCAAGGGTTATGGCTGGAATGGGGTGCAGCGGCAATATTATGGGCAGGGACAAGTGTGGCAGTGATACAAGGGAAGGGGAATTGGTATGGCAGCACTATTAGGGACCAAGAACAGGTGCAGCAGCAGCAGCTGGAGTTGGCTAGGGGGATTGGGGGCAGTGCAGGAGAGGCCGGGGAGGAATGGCGACAGTACTGGAGAGGCCGGGTGGACTGGCGGCAGTGCTGGTCTGGAGAGGGGGCCGTAGGCTGGCAGCAGTGAAGGGATGGGGTTAAATGGCTGTGACAGTGAAGGTGGAGGTGGAGGCTGGGGAAGGCTGTCGGCTGCAATAGGAATGGTCTAGGGTTTGGAAATTAGGGTTTTGCAAGATATAAACAGAAAATAAAAGATAAAGAAAATAGAAGAAGAAAGAAGAGTATAACCTGACTTCACACCAAGAATTGATCTGGCTTCACACCATCCCTTCACAGGAGATTCCAGAACCATTACAACCAGAGGCCTATGGGTGCGCAATATACATACAGCACGTCTCCTATGTAGATACTAGATACCAATATAATCTACCCTACTAGCAATCCAGTACCGCCTATAATTTACTGTCAAAATCAAAATAATTAATTGACACATGAAACTCCCACATTGTCACTATTACAGTGATCAACAACTTTTTTAAGTAGCTATGGAAAATGGAAAGGAAAAAAACTTTTAAAATGGTTTTGGGGATTGGCCGAGAACAACAAAGCTACTACCTCCATTCTATAAAACAATGCAAAAAATGAAGCAGTAAAAGATGATGAAGGAAAGTTCTCAGAACCTTTTTCATGACTCTGGCTAGTGAGAATGGCAGCATTCACCTCGCTTGCTGTTTTCAGACGCTGTGATATGTCCAGAAGCTCTCCAACAGGGCAATTGGAGACATCTTCAAAAGCCAGCAGTGCAACTGTCCTCTCCAATTCTTCTAGAAAGCTTTCCTGCAGAACATTCCAATTTGCTTAATGCTTCGTAAGCAACTTGAAACATAATTTGCAGGTTTAATAAGCATGTATATGATTACTGATGCTTTTTCTTATCCTTGAAAGCAACATACTAACCTACACTTTGGGCATTTTACCATTAGAGACGAACGGGATTTTTCCAATCATGAATTCAAGTTTAACATTTTAGTGTGAAAAATAAAATGAGATGAGGCTTCAGTTCCAAAATTATCAAAATCACAATAGACCAAGAAGCATGCAGAATAAAGCCATAAGGGAACTGAGAATTACATTTTCTTCGCCCCTTGGTGCAAGTTCCTCCTGAGCAAATTCAAGAGCCTCCTCTACTTTTCCTTTGCGAATCAGTTCTATCAACCTCTGCTGTTGCAGATGGAAAAATAGCTGGGGATTTGTATCGAGTATCTGCATAGTGCATACAGAACCATCATATAAAGTGAAATCCACATCCCCAATACAAAGACTATTCCTAATATCACACATAGGCTAGTTGACTAAATGATAAACAGATAACTTTTTCACAACATGAACCCAAATGACAGAGGTAATGTTTTATGTGGTTCTCAGGGTTCTAGTTTAGGTATTTAAGAATAGTAGCGAACAACCCGTATGATTCATGAGGAATGAAAAAAAAATGGAATGGGTGTGAAAAAAGTAGAAAAGAAAGTAATATGATTATACAAATATTTACATATGTGTGTGTGTGTGTGTGTGTAAGATAGTTTTATTTATGAAAAGAAACTCTTAAAAAAGCAAATGCTAACTACCTTGACCAGCTAGATTTACATTTATACATTTCAATTTAACTAAAGAATAATACCCGTTAGATTTACATTTATACATTTCAATAACTAAAGAATAATATGTTTTCCGTATAATATTTATTTTTGTTCTTATTTTAAACACTTCAAGTATACCTAAATATTTTAACTTGTTAAAAAGATTATATATTTTAATATTATATCTAACATAAGAAGACGATGATTTCAACACAAAGCTTTGTTCAACACTAAGATGTTTCATTATTAAACATTTAGACATTGTTTTCTAAATAAATATTTTTCAATCCAATATTTTCATAAATACTTTTTATTATTTTTTGGTAGTTAACCAGCTGAGCTACGGACTCAAGCCCCTCTTTATTTTTCTTATTTATTATAAATTTTTATAAGTTTCTCTGCGTGATCCTTATTTTTTCAACATAATGTTAACTCAAATATTTCAAATCAAATTGTGTAAATAAATGAGTAAGCTAATTATTTTATTATTCCTAGTTTTTATAAACAGTAATTTCATACCCATACGTATAAAATTGATTTTGACTTCCTAAATTATTTTGTATTATTATATATAACTTTGTTATATTCATTGCTATCAAATTTAAATATTTATTTTCGAACATTTAAATACACCCGGCTCGAGTATTCTCAACCCCACACTAGCACTTTCGCCCTAGTGAGAAACCGAGAAGTTAGAGTCACCACCAATCAAAGACAAGGGTGTGATTGGTCATCCAATAATCTCTCTCTTGGTCCGAGAACCGAAGGTTGGGGTCGGGGGTTCTTTTATGAGTCGGGGAAGGTGTTAGGCACCCCAACTCATCCGTTTAGCGATGGTTGCCTTTTAACTTTTCTCCATTAATTTAAATTTTTTTCATTGGATTTAACAAATCAATTAAGTGATTATTTTCTTTCTTTTTCGAGATAGGAATGTCTCTCCTCGACCAAATCGAGGCAAACCCTTCTCTACTTAATTTTTTTATTCTTTTATTTCGAGATTGGAACACACATCTCCTCGACCGAATCGTGGTCGTTCTCTCTACTTGAGCAGTAGACCATTTTCCTTAAATCGGCAATGGCCAAACTCTCTCATCGACCGATTCGAGAGAGGCCCTACCTACATTGGTGGAAAATGGGAGGAATAATTTTAAAAATAAAAAAAAATTGACGATAATTGAAAAAGAAATCGAAGATCTCTTCTTCCTACACTTTCCTTCATCCGGATTTCTACTTCCTCACAACCGTTTGGTGAGAAATCTTTGGACTACTATGGGAAAGTGAAGGAAGAAAAGACTTGGATGGGTAGAAGGAGAATAAATGAATGTATGAAGCAGAAAAAAAAATGTTGCAAACCTTTTCTCGATCGTACTCCTATGGATTCCGGCGCTCTAAGCACCTAAAGATAAAAACAATAAAGAGAGTCCGAACTCCGATCTTGCTCCGGGCTAGTATGTGAGCTCATGCTCTCTTCTCCACTAGGGTTTCCAAAGGTTGGGGTTTTCTAAGATGATTTTCACATTGAAGAGATTCCAAAGATTCCCCAAGGCTAGGGTTTTTCTGAATGAATCAAAGGGAGGGCATGTGTAGCCTTTTATAAATGTGAAATAGAGGGAGGTTCTCTTTTCTAAGCGATGTGGGACTAAATTTTCTGTCAAAGACTCAAACAGTTTTTAAAGAGTGAATTTCTCCCCTCTTTTGGGCTCGGTCTAACTTGGACTTGGATTGGGCTTTGGCTTTGGCTTTGGCTTAACCTCGGGTTATTTTGGAGTTGAGATCTTCTTCATTGAGTCCATCTTTCGATACTTGGAGCTAAAAAGGGCCTTTGGCAGTGCAAAATTGGGTGTCTGCAACACCAATCAAAAAACAACATTTAATGTAATTCTTTTATGTTTTTTACCTAGTATTCAATCCGCGGAAGTGATGTTATCATTAGTGAAATTTCATAAATTCTTTTCTACTGTTATTATAGATGACTTTGCAATATTTATACAACTTCATATAAGAATTTTAGTTTATTTTCCAACATTTAAATATAATTCTTTCATTTTTTTACCTGGTATTTAATTGGTGGAAGTCATGTTATCATTAGTGAAATCACTTTCTAAATTTTCTACTATTATTATATATAACTTTGCTATATTTATTATTAGCAGATTTGAAAATTTAGTTTTTAACACTTTGAATTAAATTCTTTAATTGTATACCTGTCTTTAGTTGGAGGCCGCCATTTTATCGTTAGTGGAATTTCATTCCTTGTTATACCGGATTAATGTATATCATCCATCTAATGCTTGAGTAAGGTGATTTGTACACCCATTTATTTTCAATGGTGTCCTGTTAATTGAACGGTACATATGGATGAGCATGCATGAATATTGAAAATAAGGAAGCATTATTATAGAGTATTATCTCATCCTTCGAAATGGACATTATAATGCAACACCCACATAAAGATTTGGGGAAAAATTAATTTCTCATTGGCATTTGGTTTCTGATCAAGATCAGTGTATTAATGGCATGAAGTAACATAGCAAGGCATTCAAACAAGAAAAATTAAAATAAGATATGAATGTGTGTATGTGTGTGTATATATATATATATATGTATATTAAATAAAAAACCATTTAAGCAATTCTCTCTTCAAAAATAGTAAAATACAACTAACCCTCCATAAGAGTGGACAAATCGACAAAAACACTGTTATTATAGATGACTTTGCAATATTTATACAACTTCATATAAGAATTTTAGTTTATTTTCCAACATTTAAATATAATTCTTTCATTTTTTTACCTGGTATTTAATTGGTGGAAGTCATGTTATCATTAGTGAAATCACTTTCTAAATTTTCTACTATTATTATATATAACTTTGCTATATTTATTATTAGCAGATTTGAAAATTTAGTTTTTAACACTTTGAATTAAATTCTTTAATTGTATACCTGTCTTTAGTTGGAGGCCGCCATTTTATCGTTAGTGGAATTTCATTCCTTGTTATACCGGATTAATGTATATCATCCATCTAATGCTTGAGTAAGGTGATTTGTACACCCATTTATTTTCAATGGTGTCCTGTTAATTGAACGGTACATATGGATGAGCATGCATGAATATTGAAAATAAGGAAGCATTATTATAGAGTATTATCTCATCCTTCGAAATGGACATTATAATGCAACACCCACATAAAGATTTGGGGAAAAATTAATTTCTCATTGGCATTTGGTTTCCGATCAAGATCAGTGTATTAATGGCATGAAGTAACATAGCAAGGCATTCAAACAAGAAAAATTAAAATAAGATATGAATGTGTGTATGTGTGTGTATATATATATATATGTATATTAAATAAAAAACCATTTAAGCAATTCTCTCTTCAAAAATAGTAAAATACAACTAACCCTCCATAAGAGTGGACAAATCGACAAAAACACTAATAAGTTCTAATTCAGATCACCTATCGAACCCCATAAAAGAACCCAGCACTCCTTTCTTTTCATACGCGAATGAAAAAAGGGTAATTCTATGTTCAGAATCAGCTCTCATATGATCATATCCTACTTTTTTTTTTAAAGAAAATAAGGTAATTCAAGATATCATTAAGACAAGAATAAGTACAAAGCATTGAAAGCAACAAGTTCACAAGAAGTGAACCAACAAAAACCACGCCTAATAACTAACAACATATTACATAAAGATCATAGCATCTAATCAGAAAATAAACCAGATACTTCCAATCCCTCAATATCTCTCCATATAGAACAATAGTCAATAAAAAAGAATAAGTTGTCGAATCCTTGCACACAAAACACAAAAAAGTTATAGTTTTTACTCTCTATATTCATAAAGCATATATGATCATATCCTATTTCTCTATAGACATAAAGGTTATAGTTTTTAGTTTTTACTCCTAATTAAACTCGTTAAGCAAACACCAAAAGGAATTCCTAATCATTAAGAAATCAAAAGGCCTCCAGGAAGCACGGTAAAATCCACTTTCCAACAATAGCAAGGATCTGAATTGGAGTGACCCTAGGCAAATGATACTTGTAAGTTGTAACTACAAATCATCTGCATATGCTCTAGCCAAAGTAAAAGATAGCACTTAGCGGTGGCTTACGAATATGTACTACATGTAGATAGGTCCTTTTCAATTTCAATTTTACAATATCTTTAAACTCTTTTCAAATAAATTGTTATTGCACCCGTTGCAGGTGCGTCTCCCACCAAAAGAAAAAAGTTTGCATGCTTGTAAAAGCATATGGTTGATGTAAAAGAAAAAGCATCTTTATATCATCATAGTGAAAACGACATATATTTAGTCATTAAGATGATCATAGAGTAACAGATGAAGCATGCTACCTCTGGGTTCAAATCATTAACTCTCTCAATAGCATCCTCGACATTCCCACACTGCACTGCCTTTTTAACGGCCATGCGATCTTTTATTGTTGCAAGATCAATGTCTGCTATTTATTGATAAGGAGAAGCTTATAACAAAAAACAAGTGAAGCCATCTTCAATTTAAAAAAACAAAAACAAACCAACTGAAAAACAAGGATAATTGGGGGGGGTGAGGATACGCTCAGTGCCGGACTCCATGCAGAACTTTTCTGCAGCTTCAACGTAACCCTCCGTGACAAGAAAATTCATCACCAGCTTATTCATATCTTCTTTCCTAATCTTTACATTACTGAGCCTTTTCTCCCACTCCTCCCTGGTAATCACTTTCTTCGATGTGGCCTGCATAGTACATGCATTTTAACCATATCGCAATAACAAAAGGGCACATTCACCCATTTATCATAATTTCAAATGTAACCCGAAACCATACCCCAGACCCAAAATCAGATTTTCTTTCAATTCAGGCTTTGTTTGTTTGGAAGGAAAACGAAATGGAGAAAAAAAAATCTAAGAAATGGTTTCTCATCGTTTTCTAGATAAATTTATCCCTCAAATATAAAGTGATATTTTGCAATAAAAAGCTCATTTTGCATCACTCAAAACACAAAAATTAGATTTTCTCCGGTAAATGATCCAGTGCACCTATTTCCCTCCAAACAAACACAGCCTAAAAGAAACCCTAGAATGGCTCTTTTCATACTGTGGAAAATAATAATAATAATTTTTAAAAAAAAATTACTGAAATTCATCTTTAAAATGAAGTTGAGAGGACAATTACCATTGCTTCAATTGCTGCGAGCTGACGGGAGACAAACCAGAACACTGACATCAATACGCCTCACTGAAATCCATCGAAATTGTAGAACTAATTCTACAATCTCCATATGAAAATCCAATTAAACATCCAATCCGATGAAAGAATCTTAAAATGCAGTTCATAAACCTTAATCCTATCTTGAATTCAGAAACTAAAGAACATCAAAATGGTAGACAGAATTGTTGAGTAAGTGGATTTAGAAGATCAGATCTCTTTGATTTCCAGAAACACTATCTTGCAGATATTACAAAGATTTCGTAATAGACATATCTATTTCTTTCTTACAAGAGATAAGCCATGGTGGCAGAAGTGTAAATATTTAATGGAGGTTTCCAGCGAATTTAGGAGACTAACTTACCTTTCAGATCGGTTTTCCGATGAGTCTCCACCGCCTTCCCTCTTTTTCCCGGTTTTTATTTTAGGGCAGAAAGATGGCCCTTGCGTTGCGTGTGTTACTTCGTGGCAAGCACGTGAGAGACAGTGACACAAATATTACCCACTCACGCTATTATCAGAGAATGACACCTGTTACTTTCCAAATTTTTAGATTTTTTGCCCTTAATTTGTAAAAACATTGTTATGTATTTAATCCCAAAGGGTGGACAAGTGGTTCTAGGCCTTTCCCCAAGTGGGATATCCTGGTACCATTTCTCACTCCCCCTTTGGGGCCTGCCCCACACGGGTTTACCCAGACTTACTGGTGTGGCGGTTTGCGGGCTCACGTCGCACCCTCAGTGGTTGCTTGGACTTATCTTTATGGTACCTTAGCGGCTACCTTAAGTCTGGCTCTGTGAGTGAGTTTAGTGTTATAGTTATATGACAACATTTCCACCCCCAAAAAAAATATAGGGGAGGCAATCAAACTGGTTTTCGACTTCAAACCCTTTGTATATCTGTCGGGCTTCGGGTCGGACTTATTGAAAATTATCAAAATTTAAACTTGAATTCAGCCCATTGTCACCCTTATGTCTAACCGATTAGCAAATTAATTCGTCATTTTTGAACCTCATTATGCTACTTTAATTGAATTGCATTAAAAAAATGATTACAAAGTGACTATAGTACCCTTGTGACATTTAGTGGACTATAATCCCCTTGTTGCATGTGTTTCATTTTACCATTAAGGTCCAAGCATCTAACCTTAGTTTTTAGAATAAAAAATTAACCACAATAGTTAAAACTTATTAATCATAGTTCAAGGGCAATTAAAGGGGCTTTATGAGGTTATGAAATATCTTGAGGACATAATAAGTATTTTATTAACGGTTATAAATGAAAGTCCAACGAAACTAATGATTGAGGTTCTTTGTCTACTAGTTGAAAAATGATGAGTTAATTTATAAATCTATCATACGTAAATGTGTATTTACAAACTAGGATAAAACCTAAGTAGCTGATATAAAAAAAAAATTAAAAATAGTTATGAGTATAACCTAAGGATTAAAGATACTTAATCCCAAGAAATTTAAAAAAAGAAAAACATGTTGGCTTATGTAAAAATGATCATCAACGCCCACATTGCCATATTATTTATATATATACTAGCAAACAATCTGGTACAAAAGTTAAGATAAAACAAAAAAAATTGACAGCACTAATCTTTATCTGTCTCATTTATTTAATAAATAAAAATTATCATTTTTGGTTAGTAATATTCCTTCCTTTAACAATTCATATTATGAATATTATAAGTGATAGCATTATTCTTTTATTTTCTTGAAAGACTACTCTCTTTTTAAACTTTATCATCAAGTGCCCTAAGAAGCAACAATCTTGGGGCCTGTTTGCTTCAATGTTTACACTATCCTTCAACATGCACGAAATTAAGGGTACCACTATTTTAGTTATATGCATATTAAGGCCCTCCAATCTATCAAAAATAATTTTGTTGGTTTTTTTTTTGGGAACTCGAGGTGTCCCCAACCCTTTGGGTCAGGACTGATTCCTGAGGGTGCGACGTGAGCCCGCAACCCGCCACACCAAGTAAACCCGTGCGAGGCTGGCCCCAAAGGGGGAGTGAGAAATGAAACTCAGGACCTCCCACATGGGGAAAGGCCCAAGAACCACTGGTCCACCCCTTTGGGGTTATGCTCTATCAATGAGGTGGTCAACCAGTATGAAAAATCTGGTGAACCCCAAAAATAATATTTTTAGGTTGAGAACTTACAAAGCCAAGGGGGTGGTTAGGTCTCCCTTTAAGTCTATCTACCATTTTTAAGATTTAACAATTAAATTATTAACTAATTGATGATGAATAATAAAGTGCGAAAATAGGGAATACAAGCAAACCACAACACAATGATTTTTACATAGAAACCCTTTTGGGAAAAATCACGGGACGTAGTCCAGCAAAGAGATCACTAAGACAAAGTAAAGATACTTACAGACTCAAACATCACCCAAACAGGACTCGAACTCATCGATCAATGGCTAGTCCTACATGTCTCAATAAGTAATCACGTTCTCGCAAGACCTGTGAACAACCTCAGCAGCCTCTACTTCTCTTAGGTCTCGATAACCACGATCTCCAAAGATCTATCTCCGTCAATGACGGTTTCAAATTCCCCCAACTAAATATCTACGATCCTTTTTGCATCGATCTCCTTCGCAAAAGCTCCAAAACACACCAGCCAAAGTGTTTTTCACATAACGGGTTGATGGTTTTTAATCATACGATCCCTAGATGTATCACAATCAAGCAAGCAACGATGGAAGAATAGCTTACAATCTCTAGGGTGGAAGAGGAGAGGAGAATGAGTTTGAACAACCTCAATAATCTTTTAGAAACACTATAAACTCTCACAAACTTCCTTGGTTCGAGTGGGGAATCAAACTCAACTAATATAGAAGCAAAATCAAGATTAGAAACATTCTAAAACACTAAAATCGCGCACCCCAATCGACCTTCCATTATGGTTGGTCAACGGACTGTCAATTTTTTGGGAAAAAATCACGTACAGTAGTTTATTTTGACCATCTGATTGACTTCCCATAAAATACGATTGACCGACTTTTAAAAATCGATTTTTGCTCTTGCTTTATTCATGAAAGTTGTAGATTTTTTTGATACAACCGATTTGATATATTATGGAGCAAAATCGAAGCTACGGTCAATGAATTATGCCCCTTACAAGGAACTTGGTTTTTATGATCCCCTAACACTCTTAAGGCTACATATCTAGTCACCTAAGATTCATATAATTATTCAAAGTCAATAATTTCCACCTAAGGTAGCATTGTATCTAAGTCACTTGTCATCCTATGAGTGAAACGAAGGCTATGATCAGAATGTATTCAACTTATCTTCTTTGGTCGTCATATTCACTTGTCTTGGATGCTTGTAGGCAATTACACAAGACACACTAGACTCACTGTTTTGACAACGGAATTAAGTTAACACTAAAACATGAACTTTATAATTTCCTTATTTGGTAATTTCGTGGCAAAACCAAACTGAAGTAGATGACTTGGCACAAACTCCCCCCAAACACATCAAACAGATAATTAGGCCATTATACGACTCAAATACAATTACATGACACAAATTGAAATACAACTCAAATTGTGGACACTAGAAACTCTTGTCATGTAAGATCTGTCTGTTGCAAACCTGCACCTGCACATGCTAATAAAACCCCATGAAACATGTATGGAATATAGAAATAAATAAACACAGGTATTGCAAGGAATGTACTTTTGGGAAATATATCCTAACACAATAGAATTGATACATGAGCTTGTTGTAAGGTATAAGGGTTATATTTCATCTTGGAGCACCTGCAAAAGGTCTCTTTCTTAATCTAGAAGGAGGAGTAAGGCTTAGATATGCAAAAAGAGATTGGCAAATTGTGCTACATAAGTGAATTGATCGGGCATCGAGAGCGAGTTGGAGGGACGGTCTAAGATCCTAAGAATGGATCCCATTCCTCAGCAACCAGTCCCCTAAGCCGATAAAGAAGTAGTCAAGAAAAAAGTGTCGTAAAGATTGAGGTGCGTTAAGGCGAGTTGATGAGCTAATACGGCTGACTTTTCTTTCATATGTGGACCTAAGCCTTGTAGCCTTTAGGAGTGCATATCAAAGGGAATATGTGAATTATCTATATGTATATATATATGAATTAGTCTAGGGATACTCTAAAAGTGTACTCCCAAATCCTAGCCATTTATCCCAATTATTAAACGGTTAGGATTAGAGCTGATGTCCATAGCAGAAAAAGACAAAACAAGCCAATTAATTAAAATTCTGGCCCTTAGTGTTGGTTATAAACATTTAGGATTAGGGGAAATATTTGGGAGTGCCGACATCAGCTCTAATCCTAACCATTTAATAATTGGGATAAATGGCTAGGATTTGGGAGTACACTTTGGGAGTATCCCTAGACTAATTTATATTTCAAATATATTCCCCAATCCTAAATGTTTATAACCAACCCTAAGGGCCAAAATTTTAATTAATTGGCTTATTTTGTCTTTTTTCTATTGTGGACATCAGCTCTAATCCTAACTGTTTAATAATTGGGATAAATGACTAGAATTTGGGAGTACACTTTGAGAGTATCCCTAGACTAATTCATATATATACATACACTAGCGGGTGGCACGTGCGATGCACGTGAGAGCGAGGGGAAGGAGTTAACCACAGTTAATAGGAGTTAAAAGGGACACATGTTAACCCGTGGGTGCGATTGAACTCTCCCCGATTTCAATCATAATTGGTTATGATTCTATTCTTTAAATAGATAATGGGTAGTTTGAGAATTACAGTAAAACATTAACACGTTAAAGTAAAACATTGAATCAAAGTTTTGTTTTATATAGGGGTAGTTTAGGAATTTTAGAAAAATCAGGCTACGCCTCCCTCTCGCATTATAATAGTAAAGATATATATATATATATATATATATATATATATATATATGTGTGTGTGTGTGTGTGTATTCTTTAAAAGGGAATTCTTAACGCCCTCTCTCTTGTAAATAGGCAAATTAGGGAATCCACCTAATCAGATCTACTATACAAAGCTGACCCCATTGCTTGATTGTGATCATCATATCTATGATATTCTTTTATATATATATATATATATATATATATATATATATATTTTGGGTTAAAGAAATACTGCATATTAAAGAACAGAAACACCCGAATACAGTAAGTCAGCTCGCGAGAGTGCAACTTGGGGAAAGACCTACAAGAGGCATTTACATAGCTGGAACATTGAGCTTCGGAGTGGGCTTCTGAGTTGGCAAGTCTAGGAATGAAACAAAACACTAGATTTTTGCAAGCTGACCTTAGCCTCTGGGGCCAATGGTTAGCTAATATGATTTCGAGGCCCGGCTTCCACCTCCGCTACCCGACTACTGCCACTCCACAAAGGCCGATGAGACCGCTTGATGAAAAAAAACTCTATGGTCCCGGACCTTACCACTGCCCCCGCACCACTGGCCAGACTACTCAGTAACGGTCAGATCATTACCATCAACAAATCGAACTGAATTTGGGCATAATAGATATTCTAGATGGGACCCCAGTTACCCCATTCTTCAATCTTTAAAAGTCCCCCAACAAAGATATTAACAGATTATATATGGAATTTTCTTTGACAAAGAATGCAAGACTGGTAAAAGAAGGTGAACCCTTTATTCATAATATGGAACTTTCTTTGAATTCTAAGTCTTTCTTTTTCTTTCAATAAGCCAATTTCTCTTACCATTTGCTACCCACACAATCATTTCCTTCCCTACTTCTCAAGAACTCTCCATTTTGATCCTCTTATCCTAAAAAAAGAGTAACTATAGTATATTAAAGCAATGGAGAAGGTTATTTTAATTATAGACTATATATGAAACAAAGAAAGCATTAACCTAATAGTCTTGAGCTTATGCCATTATTAAGATCTCGATCATTAACAGAGCAAAGTTAAAAATTAGAAAAAATAGAGCATGCTTATACGGGTTGGAAAAAAATAGAGCATGTAACAGGTGGGATTTCACCTCATTTGTTGTAGAGTCAAGATGACCAAAGAATAACCCTCTTCTAGCTATTATGACTGAAAAATAAAAGAAAAACCCAATTTTCCAGAGTTCCCTCACCTTCTTCTATAAGATCCCTACTTCACAAAACTAAATCAAAACTCACGGTTTCTATAAGTATTTCAATACAATACTCTATAAGTATTTCAATACAATACAATCATGCAAAAGTAAAAGGATAGAGCATAACTAAAACAAAATTGCATGCAAAGAGAGGGAGAGATGTATGTTAAACATATTGAGTATAACTTAAGACAAATGCAAGGAAACAAGAACTGATCTTCTAAAGCTCGATTGATTCCCGGAGTTAACATCCATGATATCTAATAGAGGTTTAAGAGTAGAGAGAGGGAAGGGAGAGTCACCACAATTAAGGGAGCCAGAGTAGATGGGGAGTGGTTAGAGAGGGAATGCAGGTTTAACTTTTAAGGGAGAAAGAATGGTCTTCATTGGGAGATGGAAAGACTCGTAGATGGAAAAAGAGTTATGATTAGAGTACCGCAAGGTCCTCTTCTAACTAGACCACCCCAATCAAATTTCAACACATTGGGAAAGATAAATAAAATAGAAATAGAACAAAAGTTTCACTGCTACATGTCAATATGCATTTGGGTGGTCAGTTTGGAAGAGAATCCTGTAGTTCGTTTTCCATTTTCCATGGAAAAACTATTTGAAAATAAGAAAGTAGTTATGTGAGAATTAAAGGGAATATAGGATGTGCCTCTTCGTTGGGAGAGATGAATAAGAGAGAAAGCTGTTTGTTATGGGGACCGAGGAAATGACGTGACTAAAAAAAAAAGGGAGATCAAAGAGGGGTGCCTACATTGTATAAATCAATCTATCTATTTATACTACTACTATATAACACAGTTAAAGTGTTTTTATGAATACTGTAAGCACCCTATTTTTGCACCCCCTATCCCTCTTCTCACTTCTTCAAATGCTCCAAGGTTTACCCAAGCCCAAGCCCATTTAGCCAAACTTGTACCCAAACAACTCAATCAAGCCCAATTACTTAATTCCATTACCCAAGCCCAAGTAGCCAAGCCTAATTACCCAATTGTCTTAGCCAAAACTCAATTGCTTTAGTGAAAGCCTAATTACCATAGCCCAAGCCCAATTGCCATAGTTAAAATCCAATAACCATAACCCATGACCCATCTACTAACAACTCATGATCCATAAGGTCTAGTCCACATACCCACATCCATTCAACCCATGTCCAAGACCCACTAACCTAAGTCCACTTTCCACTTTCCTACAAAAGACCTTTTATTTTTTCTTCAAACCCCAAATAGTCCCATTTTTATGTTTACACACCTTTTTGACCACCCAATCATCTCTCACCAAGTACACACCTTTTTGACTAACCAATCACCTCTCATACTCCCTTACACCTCTTACACTCATTCTTACACCTCTTACAAAACAATTAATTCTCTTACACTCCTTTTGACCACCCAATCACCTCTCATCAAGTACATACCTTTTTGATTACCCAATCACCAACCACATCAATTTTGACCAACCAATCACCTCCCTTCTTCTCACCCAACCCTCTATTAATCACCAAATTGCCACAACCCCTTGAAACCTCTATAAATACAAGACCCTCACAAGTCATTTCTTCCACCTCCAAAATCCCAAGTGGAAACCCTAGCTCTTCCTCCTCTCACCCCTTTTATTTCTTTTTAGCCTTGAAGAAAGTTAGAAGAAGCCAAGGTTTAGAGTGTGTAGAGAATTCTAGGAGTAAAAGCCTAGAGTTCTTCACTAACTCTCTTCCTTTGTGGACTCTAAAAACTCATCACCTCTTGGAGCATTGGAGAAGTAGTCTTGGAGGAGTAGGCACTCTTCCTTTTATTCTTTATCTTCTTCTTTAGTTCATATCTTTTTTTTTATTTGTAGTCCTCTTCTAGAATAATTTGGGAAGACCTTTCTTTTCTCAAGTTTAGTTGGGTCTCTCTACACCAATCTAATGGTGTAGAGGGACCCCACCTCAAAAGAAAGGAGATGTTTTTTTCTCTCGTGTAAATATTTCTTTCTTTCATATGTACCCACTAGTGTGGATATGGGTAGGCCCATAGAGAGTGGAAGCTAAAGCTATACCTCTCTTTTTTATTTTGTTTCTTCATTTTGATTCTAGTCCTTCTTCTAGAATCATTTGAGAAACTCATCATCACTCTAATTTTCATAGTTGAATCTCATTACATCATTCATAATGGTGTAAAGAGATTACATTAGAGAGGAGATGATGAGTTTTCATTTTCTTCACTTGTCACTTTTTCATTTTTTTCTTTTTTCTTCATGTTCTATTTTGAATGGATAAATGATGACTTAAGGACCTAAGGACTTAAAGAGGACTTTATCTAAAATACCTCATATCAAAGACAATGGTATTTGATTTATTATCAACACCAATCCAACAAAATAGGTGTTGGCAATAGACCATTTACTATTCACAATGCACACCCCTCTTTATGTCCTAAAAACAATCTTTTAGCCTAACTTTTCTTTAGTCTTTCTCTTGAATTAAATTTGACTTTAGTTAAGTTTGCCAAAATCTCACTTATATGAAAATCCAAAAAAAAAGAACATGATAAAATCTCAAAATAACAAAAACATTACAAAATCTCAAAATACCAAAAAAATCTAAAAATACCAAAAGACCAAAAACATGCTTGCTAGATCTTGGTTAGCCTACTCAACCATTGTTAACACCCTTCTAACCGCGGTTAGACCTAGAACTTGCACTTGACCAATCCGGTCAACTAAACCCTAGCCCCTAGGCTAGACCATTGACCACCTTATGCACACACACACGCACCCTTAGCCTTGGCACGGGCTCATGTGCCAGAACTACGCTCGGTCTGATCTCACCTCAATGTGAGTACGTAGGCAACCCAACCCGGGTTCGACCCTAGTCAATCTAGCTTTCTTTCTTTCTTGGATTAGCATTTGATTAAACATTTAGACATTTTAATTAATATTGAGATTAAATTTGACTTAAATTTAGGGAGTAGGTAACCGTTGTAAAACGGGGGTCTTGGGGTGCCTAACACCTTCCCCAGGACTTAATCGAACCGCTTACCCTAACTCTAATAGACCATTTGCCTTATCCAAATCAATCCGGGACCTATCCCTAAGAATGAATAGGTGGCGACTCTTAGTCAAACCACAAATGTGAAAGTGGGTAGAAAAATCCATGCTCACAACTCTGGCGACTCTGCTGGGGACAGGTTCAAGCCGGAACTTAAACTTAAGCCAAATAATCTCAAATTTAATTAAAATACCTAAGTATTTAATTAAGTGCTGATTCTTTATACTTTTTGAGATGTTTCTTGTACAGTGCATTTCAGGCATAACATACTAGTGTAACAACCCAACACCTATTAGACAGGCTTATTACGCTCACGGCTGTTGGATGACTATCCTCAGTGACAGGGGCTTAACAGTCTTGGAGGTCTGCGGAATTACTCCTGCTGGGTGACTACTCTCAGGGAAGGATTCTGAACGCTCCCGCTTACACCAATCATCCCTTTTCAGGTATGTTCTATACCGGGGAGTAGCATATACGGTGTTAAGTGACCCTCATCCTTTAGGAACACCTTGCATTACCCATGCATGCATACATATAGACTAGACTAGGTATAGTCTACAAGCAGCCCACCCGAAGGGATACTCTAAACCCTAACCTGCTTGTAACCTATACCTGTCCCCCAACCATGGTTGAACATCAGGACACTCTGTCCAGGCAAACATCTATCCAGGGGGCATGTACTGAGCCTTTTGTTGTGCTTGTAATAAAACACACCCTACCTTGTCTCCAGACATACATGTGAGATTCAAATCCTAAGTTGTAGTGGGAGAGTCCATTCACCCATCTCAACTTTGGCCCAGTAGGCCCTGGCTACCAACAACCCAGGTTAGCAGAACGGAGTTCTCTCTGTCTACCCTATCGGGCTACACTTGTCATGTCATACCCTGTTCAAGAAAGAAATACAAAAAAATCAGAAAATCAAAAATCAAAAAAATCTTCCTTCTTGCATGTCATTCCCATCTTTTAGACCAGGGGCATTGCCCCTGTGTCGACCAGACATTTAGGACATTTGCATGCATTCTGAATTTCTCCCTCTTTCCTGCATGACATGCCAATCTCCAGACTAGGGGCATTGTCCCCAGGTCATCTAGACTATTAGGTCATTTGCATGTCCTTGCTCTCCCATCTATTCAAACTCTCATTCTATATCTCCCATCTTTTCAGGAGCATACCCTGAGCCGAGCACGGATCTGAAAAGCAAGATACTTGATACAACATGGACCCTCGAGATGGACAAGAGACTGACCCGGATACCCCGAGATCACAATCTCAGGTTCCGGATTTCGAAGCAAGACTAGCTGAGAATGCTCGGAGTATTGAAAATTTGACAAACATCGTTCAGGATTTTATGCGGGCAGTGACTCATGCCCTCTCTTCCTCCAACCCTCAACCGGCCGAGGCAGCAAGGCCATCACAGCCAGATCCTCCATCTACTACCAATCCTATCACATTGCAACCCACCATCAACATCACACCACAACCCATTCAACCTGCTCAACCATCATTCACCTCCAACATTCCTCCTCCACCAATCCAAACACAACATACCCATCATATTTCACCACCCCTTATAGACCACTATGAGGAAGAAGAGGCAAGGGCTAGTGGCGAACCACACATGGGGTCCGCCCATATATCTTCAAGCATTGCCCAAATCCCGGACGCATACCGGGAGAGGATTGAGAAATTGGAGGAGCTGATAAAACAAAGTCAGGGATCCCGCAAATCCACTAACTTCAAGGATATGTGCATACATCCAGGGATCCAATTGCCCAAGGATTTCAAAATTCCCGACTTTGAAAAGTACGGTGGGAAGGGATGTCCAGAGACACACTTGAGAGCATACCGCGGAGAGCTATTCCAGCTCGAACATGGGGACAAGTTGTTGGTACAATTGTTTCAGAAGAGCTTGAAAGGGCCTGCACTACAATGGTTCACCAAGCTGGACCCCAACAGAGTCCGGACTTGGGAAGATCTTTGCGAGACCTTTATCGCCCAATACTCGTACAATATTGATCTGGTCCCACAGAGAGTGAACTTGGAAAGAATGTCCCAGAGGGACAACGAAACCTTCATCGAATACTCTGTTCGTTGGAGGGAAATGGCTGGAAAAATGAGCACCCCTTTACCGGAAGAAGAGTTGGTAACGACATTCCTCCGTACCCTCAAACACCCGCTAAAAACTCTCCTGGCGGCACAACCTATCTCTGACTTCAGCACCATGGCCAAGTGCGGTGCTAGGATCGAGACAACGATGGGTGACAGCGGATCATTCGACATGTTTCAGGGATCAAATTGTGCATCTTCCTCTCGTCCTCCCGTTCATCCGAAAAGAGATAATAGAAAGAAAGATGACGATGGACACACGGTATCAGCCATACCAGTCCGGGTGCCCAACTTGCCGCGACGACAAGTCCAACAAACTAGGCAAGCACAGCACCCCCAGGAGAAACTACTCTCTCATCAAATGACCCTAGAGCAGAGAAAGAACCGGGCATTCACTCCAATACCGTACTCTCCAACTGCACTTCTCTCATTCCTCCTGGACAAGAAGCTAATCACCTTGAAGGATCCACAACCCCCTCCGACTATTCCCTCAAAGGGATATCGGGCTGAGCAACACTGTGAATATCATCAGTCGGCAGGACACCCTACGGACAGGTGCTATGATTTAAAGCACGCGATCCAAGACTTGCTGGAAACAGATAGAATCTGCTTTGCACCAGGGAACACGGACATCTCTCAAGTCCCTTTGCCCAATCATGCTACTCCGGGAAACTGAGGCGCTTCAGCCGAAATCTCTACAGTCAAATTTTGAGCAAAATCTCCTTGTTTGTTGTGTCTTTGTCTTATCTCTTCAATTGTCTTGTAGTTAGCCTTGATGGCCTATGTTAGTCCCTTTATCTCAGTCCAGTCAGTTAGTCGGCCAGTGGCCCCTTGAGTCTTTTGCTTTATATCGAGTCTGTCCACCTTTTACAGGTTTTAATGAAATGACTCTTTTAGATCAAGCTTCATTGTGCTCTAAGATGCTTAATTTGGGAACTGAACTAGTTTCTAATGCCTGTAAGGAACAGTTTGATAAAGGTTGATCACTTAAATCAACGGATACCCTTCCGAGGTTGAACAAACCGAGATAAGAACAATACAGGAACTGAAGACCTCTTTGAGCCATCAAATGTCAATCAACTGAAATATGAGGCAATACAATGACCATACATGCTCTCGACCGATCGAGGAAAGGATAGGAGGCCATCTTTGATAAACCTTCACAATACCTCGCCTACCTGTGCTATATATATCCGCTAGTTAGATTGGTGAGCCTAAATAGCTTTTCTTTCAAAATCCAGACAAGGGCACCATGTGAAAGTCAAAGAACAATGCAAAAGAAGAACAACCAGCACAACATCAAGTGACTTTTTAGCCGAACTACGTCTTGACCTGATCCCTATTTGGGTACGTAGGCAGCCTGAAATCAGGTTCGGTCATAACATAGCAAATGTGCTGCAATACAAAGCAACCATGTACCAAAAACAAAAACAAAGAAAAAAAAAAAAAAAAAAAAAAGAGAAACAAAAAAAAAAGAGAAGGGTACATGAAGAATGCAGAAGCTGGTTCCATTCCGACACTGAACAAACATCATAGGGTGCCCTACCATTGCTAAAATAGAAACTTTGAGCCTTATCTCGTTTCTAACCAAACCACGTTTCGTCCTAACCATTAAGCCCTCCTTGATCTTTGAAAGGATCTGAGCATCGTTGGTCAAAGCATTCACCTCCATGGCAATGAGGAGAGAAGACTAGAGAATTATAAGAAAAGAACAGAGCAATGAGAAAATGCAAAGCTTGTATACCTAGACCTGGTGAAAACCCGAAAGGGTCCAGGGGCAAAAAAGGGATAAATCAAATTTCAAAATTTCACGGGCATAGTACGGAATCATTAATCTTGCTATCGTGCAAAAATTACGTGAACCCAGTCCTGGTGAAAACCTGAAAAGGCCCAGGGGCAAAAAAGGGACAAATATCAAAACATACAACCCAGTCCTGGTAAAAACCCATAAGGGCCCAGGGGCAAAAGAGGGAAAAATAAGTTGATACATGCTTTGCAAATATTTTTCTCCAGCAGATACAGATCTACTACAAAGATGATCAGAATCGTTCACCTGAAGGCAGAGGGACCTAGCTAGGTATCCCAATACAAGCAATCTCAGGCACAGTCAATCCATTTTTCAATCGTCAGTCTACCATCAAACCACCTGTCGGTCATTCCATCAGTCTTCTCAACAGGTCTGTCACATCTCTTGTTTGTCAGTCCATCGGTCTCCTTGTCAAGTCATCATCAGTCAGTCAAAATTCACTCTCCAGTAGAGTCGATTCAAAGTCAGTTACTCATTCTTGCTAACGCCAGAGGAGCAATGAAACCAGGGCAGAGCAAAGTTGACAGACCATCCTGGGTGACACAGATCAGTATATCCCAAGGGGCTAGTGTATACAGTCGAAGCATCCAAGTCCAGGGGCATATTAAATCCGTCAGGCTTGATATACAGAAAATCATAAGATTCGTGCGACGGCTCAGGGTTACAACTCTCGCTCCCACATTCGACTTCATCTCGCTCCACAAAATCTTGGATTCATACTCACTCTCATCAGCTATCACATCAAATTCACCCACTAGAAGGCAGTCAGGTGATTGTCTACAGTGTCACATCTTATCTTGGTAAAGCAGTCAGGCGGCTGTCTGTACTCTTATCTCCTTGCATCCCGAAGAGGCAATCGGGCGATTGCCTACAGCATTGCATTCTATCTCGGTGAAGCAGCCGGATGGCTGTCTTTACCCCCATTATCTCTGTCGATCTTTTGGGCGGATGCTTATAGCATTGCGCTCCCTTCACTATTAAAGGAGCACTGGAACAGTCGATTTCAGTTGCGGCCTCTTGTGAAGTCTATTTCGGCTCGACTAGCTCATTGTTAAAGGAGTACTGTCCCGGTCATGTGACCGGACGTCAGTTACGGCCTCGGTGATGTTAGTCCCGCTTTTGGGCGGATGCTTATAGCATTGCGCTCCCTTCACTATTAAAGGAGCACTGGAACAGTCGATTTCAGTTGCGGCCTCTTGTGAAGTCTATTTCGGCTCGACTACCTCACTGTTAAAGGAGTACTGTCCCGGTCATGTGACCGGACGTCAGTTACGGCCTCGGTGATGTTAGTCCCGCTTTTGGGCGGATGCTTATAGCATTGCGCTCCCTTCACTATTAAAGGAGCACTGGAACAGTCGATTTCAGTTGCGGCCTCTCGTGAAGTCTATCTCTGCTCGACTAGCTCACTGTTAAAGGAGTACTGTCTCGATCGTGTGACCAGACGTCAGTTACGGCCTCGGTGATGTTAGTCCCGCTTTTGGGCGGATGCTTATAGCATTGCGCTCCCTTCACTATTAAAGGAGCACTGGAACAGTCGATTTCAGTTGTGGCCTCTTGTGAAGTTTATCTTTGCTCAACTAGCTCACTAATCAAGAAGTATGTGAATACAGTCGTGTGACTGGATGTCATTTACGGCCTTGGTAACGCTAATCCTACACCACATCTATCCTCGGTGAAGCGGTTGTGTGATCGACCATCACCCCATCTACCTTCGGTGTACGGTTGTGTGATCGACCCTCACCTCATCTATTTTCGGTGTTCAGTTGTGTGATCGACCCTCATCTCAACAATCTTCGGTGTACGGTTGTGTGATCGACCATCACCTCATCTATCTTCAGTGTACGGTTGTGTGATCGACCCTCATCTCATATATCCTCGATGTACGGTTGTGTGATCGACCCTCACATCATATATCCTCGGTGAAACGGGTGTGTGATCGACCCTCACCTCATATATCATCAGTGAAACGGTTGTGTGATCGACCCTCACCTCATATATCATCGGTGAAACGGTTGTGTGATCGACCCTCACCTCATCTATCTCGGTGAAACGGTTGTGTGATCGACCCTCACCTCATCTATCTTCGGTGAAATGGTTGTGTGATCGACCCTCACCTCATCATTTCCAGTGAAATGGTTGTGTGATCAACCTTCACCACATCTCCGTTGAAACGGACGCGTGTTCACTCATCTCATCCATCATGCATTCATCTTCATCTCCAACACTCCACATTTTTGTCTTGGCAAACTTAACTTACTTTCAAGTTAGTTCATTATCATTTCTTATATTTTTCCAAGTTTCGCAGGTTTTACTGTGCAAAAATAGTGGTGATTTCAGTCTTTGTCGTTCGCTTGCCCGCACCCTCCGACAAAGAGGGGCAGCTGTAAGCACCCTATTTTTGCACCCCCTATCCCTCTTCTCACTTCTTCAAATGCTCCAAGGTTTACCCAAGCCCAAGCCCATTTAGCCAAACTTGTACCCAAACAACTCAATCAAGCCCAATTACTTAATTCCATTACCCAAGCCCAAGTAGCCAAGCCTAATTACCCAATTGTCTTAGCCAAAACTCAATTGCTTTAGTGAAAGCCTAATTACCATAGCCCAAGCCCAATTGCCATAGTTAAAATCCAATAACCATAACCCATGACCCATCTACTAACAACTCATGATCCATAAGGTCTAGTCCACATACCCACATCCATTCAACCCATGTCCAAGACCCACTAACCTAAGTCCACTTTCCACTTTCCTACAAAAGACCTTTTATTTTTTCTTCAAACCCCAAATAGTCCCATTTTTATGTTTACACACCTTTTTGACCACCCAATCATCTCTCACCAAGTACACACCTTTTTGACTAACCAATCACCTCTCATACTCCCTTACACCTCTTACACTCATTCTTACACCTCTTACAAAACAATTAATTCTCTTACACTCCTTTTGACCACCCAATCACCTCTCATCAAGTACATACCTTTTTGATTACCCAATCACCAACCACATCAATTTTGACCAACCAATCACCTCCCTTCTTCTCACCCAACCCTCTATTAATCACCAAATTGCCACAACCCCTTGAAACCTCTATAAATACAAGACCCTCACAAGTCATTTCTTCCACCTCCAAAATCCCAAGTGGAAACCCTAGCTCTTCCTCCTCTCACCCCTTTTATTTCTTTTTAGCCTTGAAGAAAGTTAGAAGAAGCCAAGGTTTAGAGTGTGTAGAGAATTCTAGGAGTAAAAGCCTAGAGTTCTTCACTAACTCTCTTCCTTTGTGGACTCTAAAAACTCATCACCTCTTGGAGCATTGGAGAAGTAGTCTTGGAGGAGTAGGCACTCTTCCTTTTATTCTTTATCTTCTTCTTTAGTTCATATCTTTTTTTTTATTTGTAGTCCTCTTCTAGAATAATTTGGGAAGACCTTTCTTTTCTCAAGTTTAGTTGGGTCTCTCTACACCAATCTAATGGTGTAGAGGGACCCCACCTCAAAAGAAAGGAGATGTTTTTTTCTCTCGTGTAAATATTTCTTTCTTTCATATGTACCCACTAGTGTGGATATGGGTAGGCCCATAGAGAGTGGAAGCTAAAGCTATACCTCTCTTTTTTATTTTGTTTCTTCATTTTGATTCTAGTCCTTCTTCTAGAATCATTTGAGAAACTCATCATCACTCTAATTTTCATAGTTGAATCTCATTACATCATTCATAATGGTGTAAAGAGATTACATTAGAGAGGAGATGATGAGTTTTCATTTTCTTCACTTGTCACTTTTTCATTTTTTTCTTTTTTCTTCATGTTCTATTTTGAATGGATAAATGATGACTTAAGGACCTAAGGACTTAAAGAGGACTTTATCTAAAATACCTCATATCAAAGACAATGGTATTTGATTTATTATCAACACCAATCCAACAAAATAGGTGTTGGCAATAGACCATTTACTATTCACAATGCACACCCCTCTTTATGTCCTAAAAACAATCTTTTAGCCTAACTTTTCTTTAGTCTTTCTCTTGAATTAAATTTGACTTTAGTTAAGTTTGCCAAAATCTCACTTATATGAAAATCCAAAAAAAAAGAACATGATAAAATCTCAAAATACCAAAAACATTACAAAATCTCAAAATACCAAAAAAATCTAAAAATACCAAAAGACCAAAAACATGCTTGCTAGATCTTGGTTAGCCTACTCAACCATTGTTAACACCCTTCTAACCGCGGTTAGACCTAGAACTTGCACTTGACCAATCCGGTCAACTAAACCCTAGCCCCTAGGCTAGACCATTGACCACCTTATGCACACACACACGCACCCTTAGCCTTGGCACGGGCTCATGTGCCAGAACTACGCTCGGTCTGATCTCACCTCAATGTGAGTACGTAGGCAACCCAACCCGGGTTCGACCCTAGTCAATCTAGCTTTCTTTCTTTCTTGGATTAGCATTTGATTAAACATTTAGACATTTTAATTAATATTGAGATTAAATTTGACTTAAATTTAGGGAGTAGGTAACCGTTGTAAAACGGGGGTCTTGGGGTGCCTAACACCTTCCCCAGGACTTAATCGAACCGCTTACCCTAACTCTAATAGACCATTTGCCTTATCCAAATCAATCCGGGACCTATCCCTAAGAATGAATAGGTGGCGACTCTTAGTCAAACCACAAATGTGAAAGTGGGTAGAAAAATCCATGCTCACAAATACCACCTATGTTTTCCTCTTGATGCCACATAGAACTTCTTTTCATTTATGAGGCCACATCATCAAACATGAATTTATGGGAAGGACCCACAACCTCTTATCTTTCTTATAATTTTTTCCTCATTATTTTCCTCTTTAAAGACAACGTTCCTTGCAAACTTTTGTCCTCCCCTCATTAATTGTGGCAGCTCTCCTATTAATCTTTTCTTTTGGCTCATTGGAGGCCACATCAGTGTTATTAGAACCAGATCGGACCGGCTGATCAAACTGGAAAAATTGGGAACCGATCCTCTCATCGGTTTCCAAAACTCTCAAAATCGGACCACATTAAAAACCAGTCAGAACCAATGGTAGAACCGGCTAGAACTGGGTGAAATGAGGAATTTTTTTCCCAAATAAAATAGGACACAGTCGAACCAGGTGAATCGGTCAAACCGGGAACCAGCCACCAGCCGGTTTGATGATTGGGATCCGGTTATGAAAACATTGTGCCACATGGACCTATGGGCTACACAATGAGTGGTAGTCGCCCCCCTCCCATAAACCCCCCAACTCTGATGAAAGCGAGATTGGATCTCAGGTCTCTGGTACGACGCCAAGAGACTTTACAAACTAAACTAGCTGGCACCTATGAATAATTAATTAATAATAATAATAATAATAATAATATATTATTATTATTATTATTATTCTACAATAATAGAGATTGAGATGAGGACGAGCTACATATATATTTCTACAATTTCATATTAAATAAACAATTTGATGTAAAAAAATGGTATGAAAAAAATTTATGTATTTTTATCAAAAAGCATATTATATCTCAAAAAAAAATTTACTCTTTTATTTATTTTGCTGTTTTTTTTACATTTTCCCGTGCACTGCATGGGGGTTTACTAGTTCTAATACTATATGTCGATTGGTTCCACGTGGCATCTCTCAACATCCTTCATTCTCTCTTCGGGTTAATGTCACTTGTCTGGTATATGACACATTCTCTTAATTGATCATCAACTTAATAAGAATCATTAATTAAAATTGATATTTTTTGAACTCTTCATCTCCCTCATTAATTGATTATCCACTTATTAAGAATTCTTGATTAAAAATATTGTTTTTTAAATTAAACAATAAAACCTTCATTTAATTAAATATTAATAAGACTTCCATTTAATTAAATATTAAATGTGTTAAAAGATACTTCTTCTATCATAACTCTCTAAACATTTGAAACTTTTTTTTTTTGGAACTCGGGGTGTCCCCAACGCTTTGGGTAAGGACTAATCCCTGAGGGTACTCCATCTCCCTTATCAACTGATTATCTACTTAATAAGAACCATTAATTAAAAATATTATTTTTCCTCAATTAAATAATAGAACTCTAAATTTAATTAAAATAATATGATTCCCTTAATCTATCTATAGTAATACTATATGACGGCGTTCCACGTGGCATCTCTCAACTCTTGAGGTTAATGTCACATGTCTACTGACGGTTGGTTCCCTATTTGAACTTAGTCCACTATTCCTAATTATAAATATCATTTCATTTACTATTATAATGAGAATAGGGCCATTAAAAAAGTTGATTGAATTTTGTCACTATTGACAAAATTATACTTACACTTATATTATTTATCTATTTTTTTAGTAACAGAAGGTGTCCCAAACCCTTCATTTGAGGCAAAGACGACTAGTCCCTTCGGATGTTCGCACAACCCACTTATAATTTTTCGTACTATTGTAATGAGAATGACAAAACTACCATTACACTTATATATTATCTATCTCTGTTATTATAATTAGTATTAATAAAATTACCCTTGCACTTATATCTTCTATACCATTATAATGAGAATGAAAAAAAATTACTTTTACACATATCTCCTTTATCTCTACTATTATAAGAACTATCAAACACCCCGTGTGATGCACGGGAAAAATAAAAGAGCAAAAATTATTATAAAAAATATCATATAATATTAAATTGGATGATTTCTTTTATCAACGGCATACATGAAATAGCTTACAGTTTACACTGATTTTTTAGGACAAATTTATAGCAAATATGGCATAACCATAGCTACAAAGTGTAGTATATACTATTAAATTTGTTATCTTAATTTTGTAAATTTTTTCATTTCATTTATCTTTAGAACGATTCTCCAATGTAAGATCCAACTCCTCTATTAACTATTAAGTAACATATTCAACAAAATATACCCATGTACTCATTTTATGTAGTATTTAATATGCATTTTATTTTTGGGTGCAAGGGGAGTCCATTGACAAGGACATGCGCTTCAACCATAATATAGAACATAACTAATCAACAAAAATTATTGGAAAATCCACTAGCATTAATTTACCATAAAAATGACACCCATTTCAAAAATCGTGGAGCCTCTAACATTAAAAAAAGTAAGAAAAAGATTATAGAATTTCCATCGACCCTGAATCGCTTCTGGATCAAAAAATCCAAAAAAAATAAGAGAATGAGAAAAGATTCTTAGATGTCACTTGATATAAAGCAGAAAGTTGTCATTTGAATGCAATATATAATGTGCTGAATTATTAGGTTTGTGCATGTGCTAAATCGTTCAACTTTACTGTTACAAATAAGAAAATAGGGGAAGAGACGATTAAGGACTAACAACGAGTTGTGATTAATGGCAACAAGATGGATAATTTTCTAAAACATTAATGAGCATACCATGCCAATTAACTCTAAGTTATCAAATGATTTATCTCTAACGGTATCAATTAACTCTAAGTTATCAAATGATTTATCTCTAACGGTATCAATTAACTATAAACTAATTAGTTCAAGCTAATAATAGAAATTGTAATCAACTGGACCCTTATCATCACTTAATAAATGTTAGGCCCCTTTAGGTCTTGCACTTATATCTTCTATACTACTAGCAGAAACTCCGTACAATGCACAAGTGTGAATAATAAAAACAAAATATATAAGAACTAACCACTCATAAGACAAATATTATGAAATTATTAAGATTTAATTAGAAAAAAAGAAAATCCAATAGGGCTCTACACACACACACACTCTCTCTTTATCCCTCTAATCACGATTCCCTAAAATCTCTCCCATGGATTAATACTTTGTACATTATTTTCTTTATCCCTCTTATCACATTCCTTAAAATCCCTCCAATTGATCAACACGTCTATATTTTCTCTCTCCTCTTATCACAATCACCTAAAATCCCTCCAATGAATCAATACATCTCTACATTCTCTCTCTCCCTCGTATCACAATCCCCTAAAATTACTCTATTTTTTAGAGATGTCACGTCAGCACTTGTAGAATCCCAAGGATTGGAGTTTGGAGATGAAAGAGAAGAGTCTTGTTTCTTTATATTATAATATAGATGATAATGAGAATGAAAAAACTACCCTTACGCGTATATCTTATCTATCTCTACTATAATAAGAATATGACACTTATAAACGTTTATTGAAATTTGCCACTATTAACAGTATTGTCATTACCCTTATCCTCTCTCTCTCTCTCTCACATGCATCGCGTGTGCGACCCATTAGTTTTTTTTTTTTGAGGGCCCTACAGGGGCAGATATCATTTACCTACGTCAGTAGAGTCAGCTGATCAGTAGTTAGCTGGGGCATTGAGGCTCTTGCGACCCATTAGTTATCTATAGTGATAGTTTGATATTTTTTATAATAAACAATTCATTAAATGGAAGAGACAATAAGAACATGGTGGTCAAATCCCTATGAAAAGACTAAACTACAATATACTTTATTAAGTTTGATAATTAATATAACTGTAAAATGTATATGTGAAGGTTACTAAGTTTACTAGTTTAGTAAATATAAGCAATATAAATGGACAATTTTGTCATATACATTGTAATTAGGGAAAATTATCTTCGTCTATTTATAAGTCATTGGCCTTGAACTGCCTATAAGTTTGTAAATGTATTGAAGTTGCCTAATTTCTAATAAAAGAATAAGGCACTAAGTTATTGTCATGAATTGGCAAAAATTCCCTCTCTAGTGACTCATCCATTTTTTCTCACAAAATTCTGAAAGTCAACACTTATTCATTTTCTCATCATCTATCGTCAATTTAGTAGGGTCCGTATGGCATTCTTAGTTAACAAAGACCGTTGCCACCAACCAAATACAACTTTTTTTGTGTGATGATGACTTTTGTCATTTAAGATTAAAAAAACACTTAACGAAATATCACTTTTGTTGACTGCAATCCAAAATGAGGTAGATAGAACCCATTCACAAACTTATAGAAAGCTTAGAGCAATGACTTAAAAATGGGACAACATTAGGTAATTTTCCATTGTAATTATAACACACTAGTGGAATGCATTTGCAATGCACATGGGTGTTCAGTCCTAATGACTGCAAAAATCAGACCAAATGTTAGTTTTGGTGTGCACGATTTGCACCCAAACAAAGCTATAGGGGTATAGTAAGTGTGGATAATCCCACCTTACACCCCATACACATTTATTAACGGTGTATAAAAATAGTAGAAGAGACGACATCCTATTTTGACATTGTCAAGCACTATAGCCTTGAAAGACTTGTAGTTAAGCAGAGAACTTTTGTTGCGCCCTAAAACCCCACCTTTGTCATAATGGGGCTTTGGGCCCGAGACTCTACATATCCCTGCTTGACTTTCGAGCATACAAGGCAATAGCTAGATAATAAATCTCCAAAAGGCAACCATAAAATTTCGATATAAACAAATCAACCTGTATATCATACGACCAAAGTAAACACAACACTCGTAGTTTGGATTAACTACCATCTCTAAAGTAAAAGCCAAGTCTAAAGCAACATCTACTAATAGTAATAAAAGTCTACTACAGATCCCCTCTCACTAAAACATAATAAACATCTAATAATAAGGGAAACAGTCAAGGTCCCAAACTCCCTTTGCAAAGGGATCACCTTTTTCTTCTTTCTCTCGATAATCCTCCTCGACCTAAGCCGCAGTGACAAACTCTTGTCCTAAACTTGACGACAATAACAAGTTGAATAAGTATTGAATAACTCATCGAATATCCAAGCTAACTAACAATAGTAATAATACATGTATATAATAAATATCAGGTTCATGCAACAGTTTATATAATCAATAACAGTTTCATACGACATGTACATAATTAGAGTGCGAAAAACATGTGAGCATAACATGACAACACATTGACTCATGTACTTGTGTGACACTTGGACTTGAATGGTGAATTTCATGCATCTATATTCCTATGAGATGGTATTTAGGATATATGTAGTATCCATAGAGAGCATCGATGGCAAGCCTATGCCCCCAGAACTCCTTGTGATCAAAATTCATGATGTATTATCCAGGACTTACAATCATATCCATGGAGAGCATCAACGGTTTCCGAAACTCCTTGTAATTCAGTGTCCATGATTCAATATCCTTGTAAAATGATACACATAGTCCTTATAAAATGATGCACAATATCCTTGTAAAATGATGCACATAGTCTTTGTAAAATGATGCATATATAATTTTCATGCGGGGTCCAAGTTATGCTTGCATACATGAGACTTATAAACTACCACACAAGTGAACTTGTGTTTGAGTGTCGTGATTAATAATTTGAATCGGTCATCCCTTAGATTCTGATCATTTGCCAGGAAACTCCATAAAGTTCATTACTTATTGATTAGAGAATTCCCGAACTAGAAGACTTCTTCTAAGCTTTGGCCTACCCGAATGTCGATCACCATATAGTATAGATATGGCATAATTTATCATGTCAACCATTAATATCGATTTAAGATAATTTCACAAGTTCAATAACAACACTTCTGAATTTAACACTTCTAAGCATTCTTATTAACACATCAAATCCGTTATTTATGTACGATTTACCCCTATTCCATTTTAACATTTCATCACTCATTCACAGCAATGCTATTGATCAATACTCATTTGATAAATAAATAGGACTATAATTTATAAGTTCCAAACAACAATGCTATTCAATACTCATTTGTCAACTGTATAGCTTGTTTAATACCATGAAGGAGATCTTTGCATTGTTACAGATATTTCAAGGCTTGCGGAGTCCAAATCCAAAGGACATGAGTTGAAGTCCTAAGATCTTTTTTCTTAGTTTAAACACAAAGCGGAGCTCTGCTTTTACGGAAGAAAAACAAGCTCTCCCTTTTACTTATGATGGTTACAATCTTGTAATTATTAAGAAAAATTATTTTCTTAAAAATATCATTATATTTCTCCACAATTACAAAATGCCACTATATTTGTTCTAATGAGGGAGCTCTGCTTTTCGACCATGAAGTAGAGCTCCACCACAAAATTACACTAAATTTATTTTAGGAAGTAATTGTATCAATCAAGCTAATAGCCGTCCGATCAAGAATCCAACACACTAAAATCATGCAAGTGGGGGCCCATCGAATTAATGCATGTCAGTCATCGATTTTGGCGTATTCGATTCCTGATCGGGCGGCTATTAGCTCAATAGCACCTGCTATCGAGTTGATAAAATCACTTTCCATTTTTTTTGGGAAAGTGATGGAAACTCTCCATGGTACCTACTATCAAACCGTCCAATAGAAAATCCAACCGTTCAAAAGGTGCATATGCATGAAATGGTAGGCCCTACTTAAAGCCTAACTCTGTTGGATTGTCAATCAAATGGCCTAGCTCTCCATACTAGTTAATAACAAGAGTTTCTAATCACTAATTTTTTTTTTTTTTTTTAAGATAGACAAATCAAATCTCTAAATTAGTAGCTGTTAGGTTAATAGAAATGGTGGGGCTCGCAACCACCACACGTCCCAGACTCCCACTAGAAGGACACAAGTCCGAGTTCAAAACGTGTCCTCCCCCAAAGGGGGGGACATAAGTCCGAGTTCAAAAAACGTGGGTTCCGAGGATTTAATTGAGAAGAAAACCTGGCACAATAATAGAATAATGCTTAATTCCAAAACATCTCTTCTACGGTTCTTCCTTTTCTTCCACAACGAAAAAGGACAAATCGCACAGCGCGTAGAATAACCAAAGTTCTCTCTTTCCCTCTTTCTCTGACTTTAAAATAGATAAAAAGAAAGTCTATAACCTACGCACCCCTGGCCCTTTACATGCGCCACAACAGCCATCACAACTTTTGTTTCTTCTGATCTCACACGCTCCCTTTTCTCTCTCTCTCTCTCTCTCTCTAAATTTCGACCCGGAAATAAGGAAAAGTCGCATCAGGAAACCTCAACGAATTTTCCTCAAATCTCTTTCCTCTCTCTTTAATCTTTATTTTCTTCTCCGTTAATTGAATCTTTCGTTGCTTTCTCGAAAATTCGATTTGTGTTCTTGCAGTTGCAGGATTAGGTCAGGTCGAATCGTTTCCCTTCTAAATTTCATTTATTTTTACTGTAGAATTAGGGTTTATAAATTTGGGAAGCTAGGGTTTTCCTATGTTATTTTCCCGATGTTGAAGGCAGACGATAATTCTACCTTTTGGTTGGGTAGCGATTTTTCTTTTCCCGATGATTCGGATGCTTTATCGATCGATATAGACTCTTTTATTGCCATTCTTGAATCCCCGGATCCGCTTCTCGATCATTCGCGGGTAAGTTTGACCCTTTTTTAAAATTAAATTTTATATTTTCGTTGGAATTTTAATATTCATATTTTGGTTTTGGATTGGAATTAGGGATGGTTTCAACCTGTCTTAAGTTCAGTGTACTTTGTTTTCTAGGGTTTCACCAAATTTTGTTCAAATCGTGTTGGGAGATTATATGGATGATTTAGATCCCTCTTAATCTGGCATTGAACACCTAGAAATATCTGATTTCTGTTTAGGAAAAAAGAATTCACTTTCTCGCATGAGTTATGATTACTGAAGATCCTGGTTCACTAATTTGATATTTTAATGTATGAAAATAAATTTCAACTTTCTAGCAATATTATGGATCTAAATAGGTATTTGCATATATACCCACATTCAGACACAATGATCACTCATGCTTACAAATTCTAAATTTTTTATGAAATGAAAACATACAATTTGTATTTTTGACAGTATTTATATGATAATGGATGAAACTAAAGAGAGGTGAATGCAAAACTAGTATTGTCACTGTCAGCCATACGGACCAGAGGGTGCCTGGTCTGTTTTTGAAGGTATGGTTTGATAGGATTTATTTTTCTGAGTTTTTTGAGCTCTAGTTCATAGAATGCGCATAATTATCAAAGGACTTATGAGAATTTTTATGTAGATTCAGAAAAAATTAAAAAAAGTCTAGTATGTGAACTTTGTTTGTTCCTCTATGTGCGACCTGTTTTTGCTGAAGAAAATGTCCCCCCGGACCATTTTTTACCCATCTACCCTATGGTAGTGGTAAGCCACTGTGATTTTAAGAAGTTATGACTGTTCTAGAGGGGTATATATGCTGCCGTTTTTTTTTGGCTGTTTGGGTTGGAACAACTTAGAAATGGCTTGTTTGATGTTTGCATTGATGAGTTTAAGTGTAGTTGAAGTGCTTGATGTTTGTATTGATGAGTTGAAGTGTTGATGTTTGTTTTTCATCTAGAAGGTTTTGTTGGGGTGTAGGAGTATACTCCTTGTGTTATTTGTTTGTTGAATTTGTCCTGGTGGATTAGTTAAAGAGTGAAACATGTCGGAAGTAAATCAATCCAAAGTGGGACCTTTGAACGGCTCCTCCCATGGGTCAAGTGGACATAGTGTTGATGTCCCAAACCAAAAGATTACTACGGTATTGTTGAATAAAGTCAATTACTTTGCATAGTCTCAATCGGCCAAGCTGTACATTAATGGGAAAGGAAGAATGGGTTACATTACCGGAAAGATAGCTGAACCTGATCAATCTTCCGCTAACTATAAGAAGTGGAGTTATGAGAATTTAGTGGTTATGTCGTGGCACCTTCACTCTATGGAGCTAGACATCAGTGGTGGTTTAATGTTCTTGAACATTGCCATTGGCCTATGGGATGCTGTGGAGCAAACACATTCCTTAGTAGGGGATATGACACGCATTTATTAGTTGCAACAAAGTTTCTGCCAGTTCCGACAGGGAGAGAAAACTCTTGCTAACTACTTCTCTTAGATGAGAAGGATGTGCTAAGAGGAACATTATCAGGATCTTCAATCCTCCAAATTGGATGATGTAGTGAAAGTTAAAAGGATGATAGAGAGGAATCAAATCTTTGAATTTTTGATTGGTTTAAATCTTGAGCATGAGCAATCTCAAGTTCAAGTGTTGAGTTAAGAGCCCCTTTCCTTACTCAATCGAGTGAATGCCTATCTATTGAGTGAATAAAGTAGGAAATGTGCAATGCAACAACACTCTTTCCATGAGAGGTCTGCTTTGACCACCTTGTCTCAAAAAGGTGGTTGGAGTAGTGGTCATGGACCCGTGGTAGAGGCAGGAAATAGGGCAAACTATGGATGATAAGGGCAAGGGCAAGCTCAAGTGTGAGCATTGTGGCTGTACCCAATATACCAAGGAGACCTGTTGGAACCTCCATGGTCGTCCTCTGAGGTCACATATAATTGCAACTAGAGGGGGTCGCTTTAGAGGTCGTTTTGGTGGTATGGGTTGCCCCTTTGCCCACTCCATTACATGTTCTATGTCTTCTTCTTGCTCCTTTGTAGCCTCACTCATCCTGCACTAATTGACAGTTTTGAGCTATCCTGAGAGGAAGTTGAGGTCCGTCAGCGCTTCATGTCTTGGTTGGACTTTGGAGACTCATTTTACAATTGCTTCCTTGTTTTCTCACTGAGGACTGAGGTAATCTGCTTCTGCACATAGTGCTTCTCTTTTCCTAACTAGCCCCATTTGGATCATTGATTTAGAAGCTACTGATCACATGATGTGTATGTCATCCATTTTCTCCTTGTATCATATTTGCTTTGGGAAATATAGAGTTAAGGTTGCCGATGATACCTTTTCCTCCATATTAGGGAAGGGTAGTGTTGATGCTACGTCTTCTATGCTCCTCGAATATGTTTTACATGTTCCTAACTTTGCTACTAATCCTATGTCTGCCAGTAGTATCACTCAGTCTTTGAACTGTAGTGTTACATTCTTTCCCACTCATTGTTTAGGATCTGGCAGTGATCGTGAGGAAGGAGGCTTATACCTGCTGAATCCTGTGAACCTGCGAACCATTGTAGATCCTTGTACTCATTTCATGGAAATCATAATAGTTCTCTTTTTGATATAGTTCACTCTAATGTATGAGGTCAATCTCCCACTATCTATTTATTTGGTTACAAGTAATTTATTACTTTTGTGGATGATTACTCATGTCTCATCTGGTTTTACCTTTTAAAAGCTAAAAGTGATGTATACTTTGTGTTTAAGATTTTTCATAACATGTTTCGCACCCAATTTGGCACTTCTATTAAAGTCCTTCACTCGGACAATGGGGGGAGTACATGCTGACTGTCGAGTGACCTTGCCTCCTACCTCTCTACACATGAGATTGAATACCAAACTTCGTGTGTTAAGACCCATGGACAAAATGGCGTATTTGAAAGAAAAAACTGTCACTTGTTGGAGATCACCCGAGACTTCTTTTTACTATGCATGTTCCTTCCTCATTTTGGACTGAAGCCTTACTCACCACCACTTTTTTAATGAACTGCATGCCTTCTAGAGGGATTTAAAACCCTCCTTGATGTTCCTATGTTTCCTATACCACCTTAAGTGTTCGGATGTGTTTGTTATGTCCATGTCTATCGCCCTGACCGTTTTAGCGACAATTATTCGTGTCATAAGTGCTTTGTGTCTCTTGATGTCACATTTTGCGAAACTACTCATTTCTTTTCTAGCTCAAAAAAAAGCCTTCAAGGGGAGCATCAGGATGAATAGATGTCTTCTTCCGTACCTTTACTTGTGGTTGATTTGGGGGTGATGAAGCATGCAAAGATACAATTGTTTGAGGAATTGTAGGTGTATTCAAGACAAAGAAAAAAGGACACTCGTCTCCCCTACCAAGAAGTCTCCTTTGATCTTCTTATCCCAGATAACACAGACACTCCTCCTATTTCTCTTGTTGTTAATGATACTCATCTTCTTATTGTAATTAGAAAATAGAATTCATACATGCACCTAACATTCTATTTCCCGCCTTGTTACTTACAACTCTATGTCTCCATCATATCGTGCGTTTGTCTTGTCTTTGTTTAGTGTTTCTGTGCTACACAATGTTTTTGAGACCTTATTCAATCCTAAATGAGGGCAAACAATGTGTGAGGAGATACAGGCCCTCGAGAAGAATGCTACGTGGGATCTTGTTGATTTGTCTACAGGAAAAGAGCCAGTGAGATGTAAGTGGATATTTATTGTGAAATATTAGTATGATGGATTTGTAAAAGGTACAAGACCAGGCTTGTTGCAAAATGCTAAACTCAGACGTACGGTGTTGACACTAGGACCCTTTTGTTTCTGTTGCGAAGATGAACTCAATTCGAGTCCTCATTTCTCTTGTTGCCAATCAAGGGTGGTCCCTACAACAATTTGACGTAAACAGAATGTCATTCTTCATGGCGAGCTGGAGGAAGAAGTGTACATGAGGATGCCTCTTGGGTTCAAGTTTTCTATAGCTGGAGGAAGGGTGTACAAATTAAAGAAAGCCCTATATGGGCTGAAGCACTCCCTGAGAGCATGGTTTGATAGGTTTTGAAGAGTTATGGTGAAGTATGGTACAAGCAAAGTTCGACTGATTACACATTATTCATCAAACATAGTCAATGCAAAGTGTTGGCCCTCATAGTCTATGTTGATGACATTGTTATGACAGGTAATGTCTAGGAAGAGTTGACAAGGCTAAAGCTTGATCTTGTAGAGGAGTTTGAGATTTAAGGATTTTTGGGGAGTTAAGATACTTTTTAGGAATTGAAGTTGCTAGATTTAAGAAGGGTATCTTTATATCTATTGAGAAAATATGTTTGGAAATATTGAAGGATATAGGGTGATGGGATGCAAACCCATTGCTACTCCTATTGAGCAAAACTATAGATTGGGGGATGGCATTCATGATTCCTTGACTGATATCGGGAGATACCAGAGGTTGGTAGGTAGACTTATCTCTCTCTCTCACTCATCTTGACATAGCCTATGCAGTGAGTGTGGTTAGTCACTATAATATACATTCTCTTAGGACTTCACTTGGAGGCCATATATAGAATTCTTAAATACTTGAAGTCTTCTCACGGTAATGGCCTCATGTTTGCCTCCATAGTTGTATAAGGACTGAGGCATATACAGATATTGATTGGGCAAGGTCATTGTTTGATAGAATATCTACATTCGGGTATTGTACCTTTGTAGAAGCCATTGTTGCTAGATCCAGTGTAGAGGCAGAGTTCAAGTCTATGGCCAATGGTGTATGTGAAGTACTATGGCTGGAGATGTTGGCATTCCCCTACAAAGACCAATGAGGTTATATTATTACAATAAGGTAGCCATTAGCATTTGCGCACAACCCTGTTCAGCATGATCAAACCAAGAACATTGAGGTCGACATGCACTTTATCAAAGACAAGCTTAGTTTGGGGCTAATATGTACACCCTTTGTGAGGACAAGGGACCAACATGCAGATATCCTTACCGAAGGAGTAGGAAACCCTCAATTTCACATCATATCTGACAAGCTGGGCTTGTAAGACATATTGCACCAGCTTGAGGGGGAGTGTTGAGAATGTTTTGTTGTAATGGGATGAGGGCATTTATGTCATCACTTTAGTAAGAGTATTTCTATAATCCACCATATATAAATATAAGGAATAGAGGAGGCTTATTCATTAAGAACTCTCTCTCTTTTCTCTCTTCTTTATTTTCTTCTTTTCCTTTCCACTCAACCAAACACCAGCTCTTGTGTATCAACTGTTACTGTAGTAGCTTGTTGAATTTTGACCATTTTCTCTCTCTCTCTCTCTCTATATATATTGTTTTCTGGTTGGAATGCTTCAATTGAATATCACATTTTGTTTGTCAATCCAAGGGCTATCATAACATTTTGAAGGCTTTGATTGATAATAGCACTGGTAAATCAACCGATATACTATTGAACAACTTGAGCCCGACTCGATAAGAGCTCGCTTGAGCTGGTTTATCTAATATACGAACCGAGCTTGAGCTGATTTTTGAGCTTGTTTGGTTAATAAGCCGAGCTCGAACATGCATGTACTCGGTTCGTTAAATGGTAGGCTCATTTAGAATTATATATATACATATATAATTATAATTATATAATTATAATTATAATTACGATGTTAAGTATCTACTATATGTATTTAAGTTAATTATTGATTTAGGTATCTATTATATGTATTTAAGTACTAGCAAAGCTCCCGTGTGATGCATAGAGTACAAAGAAAAATGAAAAAGAGAATAAATAAAAAATACAATTGAGATAAACGTGAGAGAACTCTTGGGAGGAGTCGTGTCCTTTCAGAGAGGGAAAATAGGAATTTGAGATACATGAGAGAATGTTTAGGAAGAGATCATTGGAGGTTTTTTTGGGATCAAAAAGTGGGAATTAAAGAGGAAAGCCACGTTGGGAATTGTAGTATAGATGTGAGAGATGAAAATGAGGAGACTTAATAGGTGAGGATAGAGAGAGAAAGGTGGGGGGAGGGACAAGTCTCTATACACACTTATCCATGCGAAAAAATAGAGGACCACAATCCCCTAAAATCTCTCAAATGGTTTTTGAATTGAGAAGGAGACGTGTGTGAGTGAAATAGTTAACGGTTGAGATTAAAGAAGGGTGCCACGTGGCATTCTTTAAACTGAACTCGTAGGATTCATGGGATTGAATATTGGAGAGCAAAGAGAGGGGGTTAGGTGACACTTATTTCTTTATATTATAGATAGATGTTAAGTATCTAAGAAAATACACATGTTTTAGTTTTGATATTTTCCGTTGATCTAAAATAAAAGAATTTGGACTTTTGATCTAAAAAGTATAAAAGGTAACCGATCCGAGCTGAGCCAAGCTCAAGCTAATAGTTTTCTTCATGAGCCAAGCTTGAACAAGAATAGTGAAGCTCGACTTGAGCTTGAGCACCCTTGTAACTTAACGAGCCGAGCCTGAACACCCTACTACTTGGCTCGGTTACACTCCTAATTGAAAACCAAGTCTGTCACATAGCATAATCCAATATGAGTAGGACTAATGGAACTTCCTTGTTAGTACAGTAAACTGGATCTTTATTATTTTTCATTTAATTAGTTTTATTCCCTTCATCTTTTCCTTTTAGTTCAATGAAGCTTGTTTCCGTCAATCATGCATTGCTTTTGCCTTCCTGCCTTCTTTTAATTAACTAATTTTTTTTAGCATTTATTAAACAGTAATCTTTTCAGGGTGGACATGTTTCTTTTTTTCTTTCTGAATAAATTTCCTGAGTGGCATACTTGCATTTAATTATCATTATGCTCCTTAAGTTTTTCTTATCTCTCAGTCATAAAGTTCTTTTAGTTTTTAATGAACATCCGTGCCTTGAATACTGGATGATTTGGGGTTTATTTACAGAGTAGTCCAGAAGATTTATCATGTAAGAACGTTTTACAAGGCGAGCCAGCTCCTGATGTGGTCAATCACGAGGACTCCCACTGTCAAATTGGTAATTAAGTCGGTTATGACTCATCATTCGTCTTTTATTGTACCTGAGATATCTAATATTCGTTTATCTACATAATTCAGTGGGACATTGATATCTAGATGAGGTCTGGTGGGAAAATATACAGTGATTTGTAATGCCCCATTTCTGCATGTTAATTGTCTCTTTTGGCATGCCTTTTAGGTATCCAGGAAAAAGAGGGAGCACCTTCAGTAAGAGTTGATTTATTGGGTTCCCCTATTTGGTATCCTTCAGACTACTCAGAACTGTTACATTCTAGGACAGGGATGGGCTCGGAGTGTTTGTTCGAGTCTCCAGGAAACTGTGGCATGGTTTTTGACCATGGGAAGTTGGAAACCTCAGCACAGATAAGTTCTCCTGTGCATAGCTGCTCTCTTACAGACTGGATGCCATTGGATCATGATATTTGCTCCAGGGATAGGGTTGGAGTTTCTGAAATGGTTCCGTCATATCGCAGCATTGATAGTGAAGAACTACAGTACCACCAGCTACCTAATTGTAGCACCATATTTAGTTTTGCTGCTGGAGATACTAACTATGCTTCAGATCGTACCGACTATGCGAGTCTCATTCACTTCAAGGGTGAAACTGAGGATGAGTTCATGCATGTGGGAGGAGATCATCTTTCCAATTGTACGTCAGTCTTCTAGAGAGAGTAATCTTGTTACACTATCGTCATTTGTTAGGTGCTGCATAGGAAGTGAATAGTCAACTGCAGATGCCTGTCATTGCATGTGCTTTATGGTTTCTGAAACTTGAGTTGGATGCACTAACTTATGGTTATTGTTTCAGGTGATTCACATTGCACGACTATGGAGAATTCGGACTTGATTTATGGAAAGTTTAGCGCTCTAAGTGAAAGTAGCATGGTAGACTTGGGAGCATTGGAAAGAAATTCCTTTGCATCTCCTATGGAAGCATCCTTCATAGATGCAGATACATCTTTACATAATGCAGCTCATACTGAACTCAACTGTGATCAGGGTTCTGATATTATTCATGAAGCAAGTGACCATTGTTCAGCGCTACCCTTTTGTACACTGTCCAGCATCAGTGCTGAAAATGCTTTTCTTGTTGACTCCTTTAGGGAATTCCTGCCTGATACTATTAATCTTCCATTCATGTCAAGTAGTGAAGAAAAGGCAATCCGCGTAAAGGGTGAATTAGAGGAGCTTCCACCTTGGAATGTGTGTAGTACTAGTAAGTTCAATTTAAGAGCACAGGAAGGTAGAACGGGTATATCTGTCCCAGAAGTACCTATGATGGGTTACACTGGCATAAATGATTGCCAGGGTACAAATTTCAAGTGCGAAGTTAGTAACTTTCTTTCACCAATTAGTAGAAACTCTTCTTCCAATGCTGCTGATGATATTGCTGATAATGCCCCAAGGCATTTTTTGCCTGGTGTTCAGTCATTAAATTCAAGTAATAAGCAATTAGTTCGCGTAAAGGATGACAGAGATGATGACATGCTTGAACCTAAGAGCATGTATTATCATTCTGAAGAAATTAATGAAGCTATCAGTACAAACTCTGATCCCGGTGCTGATGATGGACCTTTTGCTGACAAAGCCTCAAGGCAGTCGTTGCATGGTATTCAGTCATTCACATCAAGTAAGAAGCAAGTGGTTCGTGTAAAGGATGAAAGAGAAGATGCACTGCTTGCATCTAAAAGCACCTGTCATTCAGTAAAAGTCATTGATGAAGCTGCTACTAGAAATCCTACTGTTACTGATTATAGACTTTCTGCTGACCATTCCTCAAAGCAATTGCTGCCTGGTATTCATTCATTCTCTTCAAGTAAGAAGCAAATTGTTTGCATAAAGGACGAAAGAGAGGATAAACTTCTTCCACCTAGGAGCATGGGTTGTGACCCTTTAAAAGTTACTGGTGAAGCAGTTGAGAGTAATCCCTCATGGAACAGTTTCCATGTTGATGATGATGCTGATATATGTATTCTCGAAGATATCAGTGACCCTGTACATCCATCTCTCTCTCTACTGCATGGAAAGTCCCTTATTACCTCGCAACGTTCTGCAGTTAGTGACCCTCCTCATCTTACTGAAATGGGAGGCACGAGGCTCAAGTCAAATGATGAAAGACTAGCTTATCGGGCTGCGTTGCAGGTGATCTATATGAACTTGGGTATTTTCTTTGCTTGCCATTGCAGTTTCTGAGTTATGGCTAAAAAGTAGTGGAATAGATGCTGTTATGGAATGTATAAAAAATCTTAATTTCACCTGTTTGTTCAATACTCAATACCTTAAATCACACTTGTTATGACAATACTAGATTTTAATTAAAATAGGAATTCACAATCGTACTGTGAAAATATAACCTAGATTACAAAAGGTACCAGTAAGAAGTTGGTGAGATTCCGGGGTTAGGCAACGTGACATTGATTTGAGAAAGTGATAATTGACATGCCTTATGGCCTAAAATATCTGTGGGAAAGCTCACATGTTATGTGTCCATATAAGAGTGCGTATATACATGGTATGAAAGTGAAGTACTCTTGCAATGTAATCAGGGGCGGAGCCAGGAGGGCCATGGTCCCCCCCAAATAGTTTTAAAATTTACTTTTACTATTGACTATATAGTGCCTTCCCCCCCCCCTCCCCCCCCAAAAAAAAACTATAGCTAGTTTACCATGTGGGAAGTTTGGTCCCTTAAAAAATTTGCACCTTTTTTTTTATATGTATAATATAAAAATTAAAAATATAATTAATTTTATTTAGAACGATAGCTAATTTTACTTAGAGCAGCCGAATGTCGGTCCACGTGTTCCTTTTAATACTCCTTTTAACTATGATTAAACTTAACTAAATTAAGGTTAAGTTTTTTAAAAAACTAAGGTTGGATGTGAAAGTATGCCTCTTTTTATTTTTGGAAAACAGTTCTTGGGGGGCATACATCGAATCCCAAGATCTGACTAAGATTCTAATTGATTTTATTAAATGAAGGTAGGAATAACATTCACCTTTGCGACTTTGAAATTGTTAAGTCAAATCCACATAAGAATAGTACTCGCAAAACTTCACAAGTGTCAAGTCTCCTGTCGATTCACACAAACCTTCTTTTTCCTTTAAAGCTTTCTCTAATGGAAGCTAATGGCCCTTCCAAATTTCATGCTCTTTTATCTTTTCTTCTTTTCTTTGATCCAAGAACCTTTCTTGATCAAACAAGATCCAATCTTGATCTTCAAAGAACTTGTTCTTGATCATCGAGATCAAAAACCAAACAAAAAGGAAGAATGGGAAGGGTGACTCTACACCCTCAAAGGGGGAGAGGGTTGGGCGTAAACTTGAGGAGAGGGAGAGAAGAAATTTTTTTTGGAGAATTATATATTATTTAAAGGGCTGGGTATCCAATCCTTTATATAAGTTCCCTCTTGGTTGCTTGAATTGTAATCCAATTATAATTCATTAACCTTATCCTAATCCAATTAGGATTCCTCAATAGTTTCCTTTATTGATTATTCTCCTAATCCAATTAGGATTAATCTTAAAAGAAACTAACCATCCATTAGTAACTAATCTTATCCTTATCCAATAAGGAATCTTGAATTAGTAACTAACTAATGGAATCCCTAGCAATTAGGGAATCTTTAATTAGTAACTAACTAACTAACTAACCTTATCGAATAAGGATATTAGTTATTAGAAACTAATTAAAATAATAACAATTATTATTCCTCCTTGAAGTGGGCGTCTCACCCTAGGTGGGCCCCACCCCACACACCTAAAGGGTTTCCAAAACCCTCCTGGTCACTTGAATAATTCTTATATAATAATTCCCAATGGGTCCTACCCATTTGGTTTTTCACATCTAATGTGATTCCACCTTTTAGAGCTTCACTATACCATATAGTGATTACTTAGAGAAATTAATTAATTTAATTATAAATTAAATTAAATACTTTAAGAAGGTCCTTGTGTGTGAGATCTAAAGGGATCTCCTATTTCCGGTTGTGGGACCAAGTACTCAACCTTTTGGTTAAAGCATTGTTACTAGGAAACACCTTTCATATACTCCATTAGGATTATAGAATTTTATCTATATCCCTGGACTTCCACCAATCACAATTAATGTCCATTAACACAATGTGATTAACCTCCAGAAATTAGAGAATTGCTTGTAAGTACCATCTCACAATATATTTACAAATAAATCATTCCACATTCCGATATCACTTGTAAGCTTCCGGGATTGGAACAATTCCACTGTCTTAGTCCCTAGCTTATGAATAGAACCCTTTCTCATGATTACTTTTTCAATGAACTGAACCTCCAAAACACTTTTGAAGAAACATTAGAAAAGAATTGACATATATATATTTATATATACATTTCCATATTGAAAATATCAACTTCGATAAAGACCATTTTACCGAAAAGCACCAGTACTGGATTTAACAGTTCAGTTCAACAAGTATCACCTTGATATCATTATCTCCAATTAAGGAGTTGTGGATTCCTTATTGAGTGTTTACACACTTCTCCAAACATAGTGTACATGACCCAATGTACCCGGAGTTAGTCCTGTGTATTGGACATTGCCGATTGGCACATCAAAGCCATATAGACAAATGTCTGAGAAGATGTTAACCTCTTAGGTCTAAGGACAATTTGTCAAATGGATAACCCTAATATAATCTGACAGTGTATTCCATAGGGTATCCACTAGGTTTACAAGGAACTGGAAAATCATATCTCCTCGCAACCTTTGCATGATTTTCCTACAATGTTACCTATGGAACTTTATGTCTTCATCATATGAGACAGTAATTAATATAAATACCCTTTATAGTTGGTTGTGTGAATATGATGCTTATCTAATCAACATAGAAAAGTCTCTTATTGGCTTTCGAGGGCATATATGTCCAACAGGATGGATGAACCTTAGGGGTGAGTGAATCTTAACCACAGTTGGTGGGTGTTAAGAAAGGGGGCGTGGACCAATGAAGACCGTGCGCAGTCCATTATCTATTTCCCTTTTATTTATATAATGACTCTATCAAAAGAGGCATATTATTGGACCTTTATTGGAATGTAACATTAACGAAATTTATGACTACAATGGACCCATTATAAAAAAAAAATAATTCTCGGGAGCTACACCCCGAGCCCCCAAATCTATTAATTTCTTGATACTACATATTGTATTTGATCTCACTTTTTTTAATAAAATTATCTGCTCATATATTATCATTGAGATGTACTAATAATCTCTCTTAATTTAGTGTTAAATTTGTGTTGGAAAATGTATTTGAAAGGGAGTGACTGAATGGATAATAAGGCATGGTGATATTTTTCTATTGGCTCATTGATCGTCCAGTGCATCCCAGTAAACCGTATGCTTTTGATTCTCTCACTATAAAAAGAGCGAATGCTGAATTGCATTATATATCTGTAGTGACTGTTAAATTCTTGGACTGAATTATTCTTTGTACTGCTTATTTTTGTTCTTTTGCTTAAATTTCCTTTCTGTATCTGGCATTTGAATCCAAACTAGACTGCCTTTTCATGCTTCTAGGATACTATGTTGCAGGCCTGCTTCATACATAGTGGTTTCCTTATGTGTGTGTGACAAAAAATATTATCTTTTGTTTATAATTTATATCACCTTCCAAAGATGCTGTTATTTCTGATAATGTGGAACTAAGGTTGAGATACATTGCAGGGTCTTTCTCAGCCAAAATCAGAAGCTAGTCCACCAGATGGTGTTTTGGCGGTTCCCCTTTTGAGACACCAGGTTTGGTTTGTGTTTTAGGTTATTTATTTGGGAAATCTGGGGGTCCTAGCTGAGATAGTAGTTAAGACTGTGTAAGTGGCATACTCATGCACTAGGCTACACTCTCGTAACCTTTCAATGGGCCCCAACAAGAGATCTCCTAGGCAATTATATACCTAATTGGGTGATTGTAACATCTGGTCTATCACATTCTTCGGGATGGTAAAAACCAATGAGAGTAATGAAATGATCGGGAGAATGTGTAGATTCAATTTTTACAAGAATCCAATTGGTATGGTTATGATATCCTAAGTGGGACCCTTTTAATGGTGTCTCGTAACTCTGTATGTGCTCAATTCACATTGCTGTTGTTTGTACACCTTAACTATGGGATATTAGACCAGAACTGTAGATCATTCCTTGTTTTAGTTGCTTATGTATTATTTTATGCTGTCATCTTAAATTTTAACTGAAGTTCTGAACAGCGAATCGCTTTGTCATGGATGGTTCAAAAGGAGACAACCAGCTTACACTGCTCTGGAGGAATACTTGCAGATGATCAGGTTGATTGCCCGTGCTATAATTTGATCCTTATCTGTTAACACCACTTTGAGGGTGCATCAGGAGCTGGGATTGATTTTCTTCTTGGCTTAAATAATCGTTGTCTGGCAGGGATTGGGAAAAACGGTATCAACAATTGCGCTTATACTTAAGGAAAGATCTCCATCTTCCAAAGTGAGTACAATGGCTATAAAACAAGGTGATTCAGAAGCTTTAAGTCTGGATGAGGATGGGGTTCCCGAGCCTGATGGAATGAAGAGAGATGGACACTCTGGCCATGTTATGGTGAATGGAAGGCAAATAAAGAGCGAAAATGCTTTTATTCTAGCAAAGGGAAGGCCAGCTGCCGGAACACTAGTTGTATGTCCCACGAGTGTCCTTCGACAATGGGCTGAAGAGCTGCATAATAAGGTCACAAGCAAAGCTAATCTTTCTGTTCTCGTATACCACGGAAGCAATCGAACAAAGGATCCTAGTGAGCTCGCCAAGTATGATGTTGTCCTTACAACATATGCCATAGTAAGCATGGAGGTCCCAAAACAGCCACTTGTTGATAAAGATGATGTCGAGAAAGGGAAACCAGAAGCTCATGGTTTGCCGCCTATGGAACTTTCTTCTAGTAGAAAAAGGAAATATCCGCCAAGTTCTGATAGGAAAAGTTTTAAGGGAAAAAAGGGAATGGACAGTGCGTTGCTTGATTCTGTTGCTCGTCCTCTTGCGAGGGTTGGATGGTTTAGAGTAGTATTGGATGAAGCCCAGAGCATTAAGAATCATAGAACTCAAGTTGCAAGGGCCTGTTGGGGACTTCGAGCTAAAAGGAGGTGGTGCTTGTCAGGGACCCCTATTCAGAATGCCGTTGATGATCTTTATAGCTACTTCAGATTCCTCAGATATGATCCATATGCTGTCTATAAGTCATTCTGCTCTATGGTAAAGGTTCCGATTAATAGGAATCCGACAAACGGGTATAAAAAGCTGCAAGCTGTCCTGAAGACAATAATGCTGCGGCGCACGAAAGGTGACTAAAGATAAGATTTTTGTAAATACCTTATTGCATTTGGTTCTTCTATTAATGACAGTGTTAATACTAGTTAAAAGTTAAATCTATTACTTACTGTGGTTTTGTATTACTTTAAAAAGTTAGTACCTTCTTGATTATCCAAACTTCATATTATCTGTCAGTGGTTGTTTTGGATAGGAGCATCAATTTTACAGCTCCTTTAACTGCACCTATTAAGGATGTGTTGAATTCTCATTTCCAGTCTCCTTTGGAGGTTTTGGCTTGGCTGGGGCCTAACCTTTTTCCGTGCGTGTTAACATAGATCTTCTTAGATGGGTCCTGGTTGTCTGGAATCATGGGAAACATTCAAATATTTAGGAATTTGTCTTTCTACTGGTTCCAGGAATGGGTGGCATGTTTTCTTCTAGGTGCAGCTTGGTTGCTGGGGTAACCCTACTACTCTATGAATTTTTTTTTTGTATTGCTTGAGGAGGATTATGGAGGTTTGAATTATTGCATACTATTCCGAAAAGGCACATATTTAAGGGATTATTTTATTTCTGGAAAATGATTTTTTACGCTTGTGCCCTAATAGGTCCTGGTTGTCTTGGGAGACTTGCAGTTATTTAAGAAATTTTCTTCTACTAGTTCCAGGAGCTATATCCTGGTCTATCTGGAATGATAGGAACATGGCGCATTTTTGAGGATTCTTCATTGTCACTAAACAAATCTCCATCCGGACACGTATTGTGTTGATAGATTAGCTCTCCACTCTCCATCAGGGATGAAGTGATGAAACTAGGGTTTGCTAAATCTCATTGCATAGCATGGGTTTTGCTGTTGGTTAGATGGTGTACGTGTTAGGAAGTTAGTATCTTGTGCTTGTGGTTATCTTATTTATAAGGTCCAGTATTTGTGAGTCTGCATGCTTTTGTACTATTTTTTCCTTGTGCTTGCCATTCTAATTGTCTTCCTTTAACCTTCTCAGTAAATTGTGAACAAACTACCTGACTTCTTCTCAGACCTATTTGTTTTTCCTCTGTTTCCGTTTTAATTAATTCTAATTGTTTTTGAACATTCATTTCACATATTCAATTCTAATATTTCTGGAAGAGCCTTTAAATATATGTGATTTTCCTGGGTTTTTCACGTTTTTAGATCGTTTAGTTTGGTATGTTACCACTTGGATTCTTGATCCTGAGATTCTAAATGGGGGTTCTCTTTGCTAAAGGTTATGATAACATTGTAAATGTTGGATTTATTTTCTCGCATATCAGAGCACTTAATCTTAGAATGGTGCTCAATTTGCCGAGGAGATATGGATTTGGGAGAGTTTCTTGGGTGAGATTGCTCCTACTCCACTTGCTTTTGTGGTTTTTGTTTCTGGTTCTGGGGGTGTATGTTCTGTTAGACTATTTTCCATTTTGTACTCCTCTGTTTGAGTTTACTGCTCTGTAAACTCCCTTAGTTTGTGTACTTGGTTGTATTAATATTTTCTCTTCATCTATACAATGTGCTTGATTATCGATCAAAAAAAATTGTTGGATTTATGTGTCTTTTAGCTATGTTTTGTATTAGGCTATGAAGTCAGGCTTTGTTGACCACTTTATGAATGTTGATTCATCTGTTTTTGTTTTCTATCAGATGTATATTCTACTGACTGTGGAATTGTAACTAGGACTACAATGGTGTACACCCTTATGTAATGACTTTTGCTTATTTGCTGGTAATTGTTTGCTCTAGGCACACTTCTTGATGGGAAGCCGATTATTAACTTACCACCAAAAACGGTAGAACTGAAAAAGGTAGTGTTCTCAAAGGAGGAACGAGATTTCTACAACAGATTAGAGGCTGACTCACGTGCACAATTTAAGGTGTGTTCTTACTGGGGGATTAATATTTGTAATTGATATTAGATTCATTTTTTGCATGCTGTATGCGTGTACTATTCCTTTTTTTTATTTTTTATCACGTCTCATTTATATATTCCTGAAGTTAATGTTTTTTGTACTTTATGTTCCCATTTAGTTATAGGCTAGTTTTTAATCCATAAGTTGATTTTTTTATGCTTTGAATGTTTGTTTATTATTTCAGGTTTATGCAGCTGCTGGTACTGTGAAGCAAAATTATGTTAACATTTTGTTGATGCTCTTGCGCCTTAGACAGGCTTGTGATCACCCTCTTCTTGTTAAGGGGTATGATTCTAGTGCTGTTTGGAGATCCTCCGTAGAGATGGCAAGAAAACTTCCTCAGGAGAAACAATTGGGTCTTTTGGAATGTTTGGAAGCTTTGGCAATTTGTGGCATCTGCAATGTATGTGTTCACTCTTTATTTCTCGGGACAGATTCCTTCTTTCTCTTTCTTGCGTTATTAGTTCCTTTTATGATAAAGATCCTAAGGGTTTTTATGTACATATTGCAGTCATGTCAATTGAGATATTGATGTTAACGGCATTTGGCTGAAATATTTGCTTAAATCTCTCATAAGTCCTTATTTTTTTGGAGAATTTTGTGAGTACTTTTGTAATCTTTACTGTTTTCAGTGTGTGACAATTTTTTAATGAAAAATTGACATTAAAGGTTAACACAACATTTCCGTCTAAATTAAGTTGTGGTGGATCTTGTAACTGTGGGTACCATTATGATATATATTCTTTTTTCTACTTTTCATTTATTGGCAATTTAACTTATTTTCTTAGTACTTCAGTTCTGCTGTTTTATATACAAAGTTTATTTTTTTTTCTTCTTCCAGTTTACCAGTAATTTTGAGTGTGTATTGAAAGCATAGCTTATTATTGCATACTTTTTTCTATGCTCCAATTGTCAAATGTTTATTTTCACTTTCATATTTATGTGGGTTTTCTGATGGTTCCTCCGTAAGGAGTGACAATTGACTGTCTAACTATAAAATAGAAGTTTGAGAAACTTAGTGAATACTACTCTATGAATATGATACTCTGTGTCTAAACTCTAAAACCCCATGGGCTTGAATCTGTGTTGTGATGATTGGTGACTGGGTTGTGCCGATTTCATCAGAGCTAAGTCCATACTTAGTCTTTGAGACCTAGGAACTGGACAATAGTAGAAGAAGCTTAGCTTTCTTTCCATTCTTCATTAATGCATGCTTTAATCGCCTTTTCTTGTTTCGTGTTGCAATGACTGTTGGCTTTCCAATCAGAACCGAGTGGGACTCTATTTCAGTGCAGGGCTGCATTAGCTGGTGCATCTTTCTTAGTCTTCAAAATGCTTACTGAGCTTTCAATAAAATTTGGCAGAATTTGCAGCCTTTTTGTTCATTTCTCGTTCTTATCAATGCTAGCTACATTATCTGTTTGCTGTATTACCTATCATCTTTCTTGCATCTGATCTACCACATGCCTTCACATGATTGGACGGTCAAAGTGATTGGATATATGATTAGTTCAAGTGATCTCCACATATCTTCAAAAGCATGTGTAGAATTACCCTAAACGGCAATAGAGTTTTTCCATGCTGAATTTTAGCATATGTCCTCTTGCATCACCAGTTTTAACCTGATATTCATCCATCTAATTGAAAAAGACACCCTCTTGATGTGCTCTCGAGTGGCTAAAGGTGAATTGAATGTCATTGTGTTGGTACTGTTAATGAGTGTCAGAATCTTAGCATCGGTAAGAAGTACTGGACTGGGAAACCCTTACTCAGAAAGGATTCCTGGATTTGACTGTAGTCTGAAGTATGTTAGAAACATTATCTGTAATAATAAGGATGTAATGGATTATAAAATACGAAATATTATGTGTTGTATCATAAATATGTGTGCGCACGCACGCACTCCATGCAGACATGCGAGCTTGCGCGCACACGCACGCACGCACTGCAAATGGTTGATAATAATTCCCAATTTTTGAAACAATCAGAAAATTTTCAAAAAGTTCTGAATTAAATGCCAATTATTTGTGAATAAATCATAGTTACAAAGAAACCTAGTCTATGGTACCCCTCCGTACTAATTATTTGTGAATAAATCATAGTTACAAAGAAACCTAGTCTATGGTACCCCTCCGTACTAGTCCCAATACCTACCAATACCAGGGGCTGGCACGTAACTCTTTCAAGATGTTTCTGAACACTTCCGAAAACCCATTTCAACTTGAGAAAGAAACTCGTTTCTTTGTAAAAGTAAACTCACTTCTAAGAAAGAAACTCATTTTTTTGTTGAAATAAACTCAATATCTTACTGTATTATCAAAAAAAAGTTTCCAGTGCCTTCTGCGTTGGATGGTGGAGATATTTTAGGCGACAGTTGGTAACTTTGTGATCTTTTTGGTTCTAGACACAAAATTTGTTGAAGGATAGAACGGTTGTTTTAGTGAATAGAAGCAATTACTTTGGTGTCTTGTTGAGGATACTGAAGTCTCCAAGAGAGGTAGATCCATTGCATTTCCAGAGGGTCTCACCATGGCCAGTGGGTGGAAAGGTTATTAAGCACAGTCAGTAAAAGACGAGATCAGTGTAGTCAAATGTCGTCTAGGCTACGTATAGGCCACCGCCATGCCTAGACTAGACTCCTATTGCCTATTTGCCTATACCATTATCTAGGCGGGCACTCGGTAAATCTTATATAAAGTAAAATTGTAAATAGAAAAAGTAAATTTCGGTCGCCTAGGCATCGCCCAAGCAATGCTTGGGCATCACCTCGCCTATATAGAATAAGACTTTTCTTTTGGATACCTGTGAATCTAATTATAGGATACCTGTACTCTTCAATACCAAAGACTAATTCATTTTTTATACCACCAAATTGATAGGTTCAGGGGTCAATGAGATGAAGGTGACATTGATGCTCTTGTTAACTATCCCATTCTCATAGAACCCGTTGAAGAACTTCAAAATATCCTCTTTTGAAAGATCCCAATGTTTTTGATAGAAGTGAATAAGATACCATCAAATCATGGGGCTTTATCCATGTTCAAATCCTAAACAATGGCTTTGGTTTCTTCCTCTTCAAACTAATGCTCAAACCAAATAGCTTTGTCATCTGAAAACTGCCCCTAATCAAGACTGTTCACCCAGGCCTTATGATTATCATCTTTGGTGTATAACTTGCTAAAGTCAATTATAGTCTTTTCAATTTCCCCTTGGTCCTCCACCAAAGAGTTGCCATCCATGATCTTCGAAATAAAGTTGGTTCTCCCTTTAGCAGTAGTAATCTGGTGGAAAAAACCCGTACTTCTGGCATTAACAATAAAATTTTAATTTACGAATCTATTTTGGTTCCTCTGGTAATCCTTTAGTTCCTAACAATTCGTTCGGTGAACCTTGTTTGAACACATATTTTCATCTTAAAACATTGAATGAGCCCTAGCAGTGGTGCCTACCCATCCTAGAAGATTTCGTTAAGAAATGTATTATCTTGGAGGGTCTAGTGGAGGTGTGACTTGGGTCAGTGGGTGGGAGATGAGAGGATATATTGGAGGCGAGAGAAAGTTTGTCTATTGTGTTGGTTTTAGTGTAGTCGAAATGTCACTTAGGCAAATTTTAGGCTATCACATTGCCTAGTTAGGAATTAGGACCCCTATTGCTAAGTAGGGTCTTGGTGGGCACTCGTTAAGACGAGGTCATCAAGTGGTGCCTAGGCCTCGTTCGTCTCATGGGAACTAAATCTCTAGTGACAATGACCTGCATAATGTTATATATATGTATATATATGTACATGTATATTATAATAATAAAATATTTGGCTCTCCCTTCTTCTCTAGACTATTCACTTTATATTTTACAGTGACATTTTCGTCTTATTTATGTTTTATTTCTGAATTTTTAATATTTATTTTCAATAATACATGAATATCTACTGATAAAAAAAATACATAAATATGTTAAATATTTATAATTTAATAAATCACCTAAGCAACAGCATGGCAACGCCTCAAATAGGGAACCCCAATTGCCTGGATGCTTTAACTAAATTAATTTACATCTGATTAAGTGTTTGGCTGGAGTGCTTTGTATTTGGTGAATATTATATGTTTATTTAGAATTTATGTTTATATATATATATATATATATATATATATATATATATTTTCTGTTTCTCTGTTTTTGAGACTAATGCTCTATGAGTTTTGGGTTTATATGAGAGTCTTGGTTTATTATTTGTTTTTTCTAGTCAGAGTAGTGGGATTTCTCTCACTATATGGGGAGAACCTCAAAACTCTTTTCTTCAGTACTTCTCATGATTTAGAGTTAGGTAGGTCTTACTCTGTTTTATCCAGTAAAATATGGATTCACATGCTATCTGTCTATGCATTGCTGTTCCATTAGATCTTTTTGCACATCAGAATCAGAATCGTTTAGGCATGTTTTCATTTAGCTGTAGTGTGAGGTGACTCAGGTCCTGTAGGTTGCATCCTTTCTTGATAGAACACGGATTCAGAACATTAGATTTGTTCTCAGGGGCCAGGCTATGATGAGCTCCCTTTTCCTTTGTAATTAGTCTTTCTCTAATAAATAGGTAGGGGTCTGCCTAACCACTCCCATCCTCACTGGATGGTTTATCTTAAAGGAAAAAATAAAGGTCTTGTAGTTTGCTTGCTAGGTGCTCAAGCTCAATTCTACTTCAGTTAATAACAAGATTCTTTGAGAGAGAATCTTGCTTTTGGTTGACAGCTTGTATCAATTGAGGTCGAGGATTGTTTTTATTAATATTTTGGAGGACAGATTTTTGTACCATGATCTTTAAGCTCTGTTTTTGCTTTATCTGCTGGAGTGTTGCCTGTCTCTAGATGCTATTGATAATTGGAATTCTGAAATAGCTGTTTGTTTGATTGATTTGATAAGTTGAATCTTTGTGCTGAGGAGTTTGTTATTAAGGTTTCTTTGTCAATTAGATTTTGTAGAGCATTCACCTTCACTGTATCTATGATCAACTCTCTGCACATTTTTCAGTTACTGTTGTCCTATGCTCACTGTTATGTGTCTTGTAGAACTCCTCGAGTTGTTTCTATGACTTAAAGGCTGAGTCTTGCATCCTAACAGAATAATTGTTGAGGTTTCTGTTTGTTGACATTTTACCTGCTGTTTTTTTTCCCTATAGGATCCACCTGAAGATGCTGTTGTTACAATCTGCGGTCACGTATTCTGCAACCAATGTATCTGTGAACACCTTACAGGTGATGATAATGTGTGCCCCACATCGCACTGCAAACTTCACTTAAGTTTAACTTCTGTGTTTTCCAGAGCCACATTAAAAAGCTCTCTTTCGGACCAGCCTGGTCATGATTGTTCCCCCGACAATTTTGGTTCCGAACTTGTTAAGACACTTGAGCCGTGTTCCGAGGGTATATCATCTGATTCTTCGAAAATCAAAGCTGCTCTTGAGGTCCTGCAATCACTATCTAAGCCTGGAGATTGTACTTCGAATGATAGTTCCTTGAGATCTAAGGATGAGATTGCCGGGTGTCCAGAAAATACGTTTGATACTCCTTCAGGTGGATCATTTAAGGATATGTCTGTAAAAAGAAATGCTGATGTGGACAAAGGTTCGATTGATTCGAAGACAAAAATAGTAGAGAAAGCAATTGTCTTCTCCCAGTGGACAAGGATGCTGGATCTGCTTGAAGTTCGTCTTAAAGATTCTTCTATACAGTACAGGAGACTTGATGGGACAATGTCCATTGTTGCTAGAGATAAAGCCGTGAAGGATTTTAACACCCTTCCAGAGGTTTGATTGCAAAATCTTACGTTAGTTATATATTTCTTTGTTTTTAGATTTTCCAAGATCTAAGTGAGCACTGTACCAAAGTATTGCCATCTAATTACATCGACACTGTTCTGCATTTCTCCTTGGTTTTACTACCAAAATTTTATTCCTCATTTTTTCTTGTAGGTTTCTGTTATGATCATGTCTTTGAAAGCTGCAAGCCTTGGGCTTAACATGGTTGCAGCCTGTCATGTTCTTCTCTTGGACCTATGGTGGAATCCTACAACTGAAGATCAAGCAATTGATAGAGCACATAGGATTGGACAAACTCGCCCTGTTACAGTTTTGAGGTTAACAGTGAAAGATACAGTTGAAGATCGTATATTAGCCCTTCAGGTATCCTTCCTGTCTTATTTTATGGATCATTTTTTAATTTTTGCCCTATTTAATTGAGAATCATTAAATGCCCAAGGTTTAGATTTTTGGACAACACTGAATCATCTTGGACTCTTTCGATATTATGAGATGAACTATGATACATCCAATGTTCCCCAACTATAGCAGACATTGTACCGGTACCTGTGTGAACACATGTTATCACTTGTTTAACATTATGGTATACTTCTAGAGGTATCAAGCATAGTTGTCGGGAAGCTATGTACAAGGTGGGAAGCTCGCTTCCATCAATTCCCATTTAGTGGTCAAAGGGGGCTATTTATCTAGGAACTAGGAAGTAACGGGATATACTTGAGTAAAAAGCCTACGACATAGATCCTCAGCAAGTATCGTTGAATTGAAACCTAAGGCTGTATGACACCTACTTCTCCATGAATATCTCATGTAAGATAAATTTTAATGTATGATTAGTCATCCTAATATAATGGGAACGAGGCACCTATATCTATTTCTCGCTTCCCATTTTCAAAGGATTTTTTGAGCCTCGTTTTCCGCTTCTCGGTTTTGTAACTATGATATCCAATATACCAAAATTATGTTATCTTTGAATATTAACTACTTCTAGTTAGTTTACGAAGAGTACGTCCTATGCTTATTTATCAGTCTTTTTATCCCAATTATTTGGGGCTGGTAACACAAATCCTATTCTTCCATTCTAGTTTACAATGGATTAGGATAAGATTCGGCGAAGTTTTTTTACACCGGTTGCCAACCTGACATAAATTTTCTCCATCTGGGCTTGGTCGCTTGGGAATGTCAAGGCGGCGATGTAGCGCATAGCGCACCACTGACAGATTCTGGTAATGATTGCTCATCTTGATAAATAAATTGAAACTTGTTTGCTTGGTTTAAGCGGAAGATGCCTGGTGACCCCAAATTGTTGGGTAGGGCACTGGTGGTGATAACTTATTGATTTCAAAAGCATTTGGGATCCAATTGTAGGGAGGATGGAAAGAAGATTAGCAAGCTGGAAGGAGGCCACCTATCCCTTGGAGGTGGAACGTAGAAATTCCCTCGTTCAATGTACATTTGCATTCCTCATATTTTATCTTTGTTCAAGATGCCAGCAGGAAATTCTGAGGTGATGTGTGACACTTCCCATTCTCAGCTGAGATTTCTTAGGTGCATTCTGAGGTTCTTCAAGGCAGTCTTGGGTTTGAGAATCAACCTTAGTAAAAGTGAAATCTTCAGTGTGGTGGTGGACAACCTGGGTGAAATGGCTCTATGTATGGATTGCAAACTGCGCTCTTTCCCTTCCATATATATATGCCTTTCTCTTGGGAAAACTATAATAAGTCCTCTTGGGATTCGGTGATTGAGAGGGTTGAAGAAGACTTGCAGCATGGAAATCAAATCTATAATGTAAAGAAGGAAAGCTCACGCTTATCAGTAGCAACTTCTCTAGCATGCTTATTATCTTTTTGCTTATTACCATCCCTGCTTTAGTAGCAGACTTTCTAGAAAAGTACCAGAGAGAATTCCTTTGGAATGGCGAGGAGGATACTAGCAAATATCACCTAGTTGAATGGAAGTCGATTGGAGGGTGAGAATTCTCAGAGAATTGAGCATAGCTCCCATGGGAAAATGGTTGGGCTGTTTGGGGAGAGAAGGAACAGCTTATGGAGGAAAGTCATTGTGGGGTGCTCATAAGTGTTTAGGAAAGTAAAGAGGTGGAGGGCAGTCATGGGCTAGGAATCTGGAAAGGAATTTTCAAATTTATATTGGAATTATGTCCAGTTTCAAGTGGGAATGGGGAAGGTCACTGGATCATATGGCAAGAGACTTCAAATTGGAATTCCCTTAACCAGGCCCATGGGGTGTTGGCCTGTTGATGTGTTCCATTTTACAATTCAGCCTAATCGGACGGCTTATGCACAAAAGGACCTGCAAGTTGGAATTTTGTAGGCCCAAACATGCGCCATGTGGTGCCCAACAGAGTGAAAAGCATAGTCAACGCTACCTATGTGTCACACAAAATCTCCCCTTGTTTGTGTGTGTCACACATACACAGACATACGAGGACTAGGTTCTTGGATGAATGGTCCAGGCTTTCGTTCATGCTATTGTAAGGATCTTCTAACATGTGGTTCACATGTCTCTCAATCCAGATCATCGAATTGTTTGGCCACTAGAATGGCCATAACCAAAAATCACAATGTACTAACAATTCTTACCTGCCGGTCAATACAATATTGATTGCTGAATTACACGGTTTGGTTCCTACCCAAACGAAGGGCTCTTATTTGGCAGTTAGGAACACAGCCAAAGTGGCCTGTAACAAATGCAAACATGGAAATAAAAATTGCCAAAACGGATACGAAACGGGCATACGTTTAGGTTTCGGTAGCCCCCTGTACGATATTTATTCTGACAGGAAACGGGCGATACGTATTGTTTATTAGTTATGTATGTTTTAATTAATTGTAATTGTGTTTGCTACTTTGTCTTGGAGTTGCTTCCCATGACTTTCTATTTGGTTCCTATAATTCATTTGATTTTTTTAAAAATTTTTTTTGTAAAAAAGAAAAAATTATATGTATCGTCTGAAACTGATCCCGAAACCTATACATATAGGTTGCGATTGGTACCGATACATCCCTACATCCCTCAAAACCATATTTTTAAATCCTTGAATGCGCCCCCTTTTCTTTTTGGCTTCTAAGAATTGAATAGATAAAAGAGGGCTAGCCTGTTGTCTGAACGGAAGTCCTTGATGCAGGTTTTTCATTATATCTTGTTAATTCCGGAGTGTTGTCCATATATTTTTTCATGAGAGCTCTGTATCATGATCGGAACAATCTGAACTTGAGTTCGTGGTCAGCCTAAGGTGTGTCATGATCGGAACAATATGAACTTGTGTTCGTGGTCAGCCTAAGGGCTGGCCTGACATTTGGATCTTGGGATTGATGTTTTCGTGTAACAGGTATTGAGAAGTAGATAATGAAGCCTTGTCTATTCATCTACCTACCTATCTTTAGACGCATAAATATGTACAAAAGGACATACATACAGACGTCGTCATCATCATCATCATCCCAAATACTTGTGTCAGCAACACAAATTTTGTTCTATGAAATGTCGTATATATATGTGTGTGTGCGCGCGTGTGCCTATGACTAGTTTACTTTCTATGGTATGTGAGCTTAGTCTCTTCTTGTTTACATGTTTTGTGCTATGTATATATATAGACCATTCTTTTTGTTTCTCGTTCTGATTGGTTGACATTTACTGTTATTCAAACTGTGCTCTGTTATTCAGGTAAAGAGGAATCTGTTAGTACTCTTGTAGTTTGACTAGTCACCTCACTGGAATTTTTATTTACCTAGTTCTGCCTAACATGCACTCCCCCATCTCTTGTTGAAGTGATAATATTAATGCAAGTAGTTGTTGGATTTTGCAGCAAAAGAAAAGAGAGATGGTTGCATCTGCATTTGGAGAGGATGAAACCGGTAGTCGTCAGACTCGCCTTACAGTGGATGACTTGAAGTACCTGTTTATGGTGTGACTTGGCGATCTTCCAATGTTCCAGGGATACCAATTAACTAACCAACACTCTTTTTAACTGAATAGATCTCCCAGTGCCTCGGATCTTAGGGGCAGCACCTAGACTTTGTAAAAAGGGTTCAGCAACTATAGAGGTGATTGGAACCGTTTGCTTTTGGGTGGATTGAGGAGAATAGATAGTAGAGGCATTGACTAACAATAGATTTAAGGACCAGGGAGAAACACAGAAAAAAGGCTCATTAACCACAGATTCTGTGAATGTGAATAGTATTCGAAGAAGCCACACATTTGTTTTTAAAATATTTCGGAGAGGAATATTTACTCTTTCATTCTCATTGTTTAGGATGTTGAATTCATTACTCTACAGAGAAACAAAAGATGTGAAGTTCAATGAACATTCTTTTCTTGAAATGTAAATCAGAGTTTTCTGATACAAAGAAGTGTTTGATTTTTGAAATATTAATGTAATTAGTGCATTTGATCCGGCTCCTCGGTGTTGCTTATTTTTTTATTTGGGAATTGCTTCCATGAATTTGGATTCTTATTGGATGATGGAACAGGTTTCACTTTGTATTTTAGTTTCAAGATTAGAAAAGGCCACACAAAAAAAAATAATTCTCAAATGGAGTACAAATCTGTTATCTTACTTTTTTTTCTTTTGTAGTGATAAAGCAGAAAAATAATTTCATGATTTCCATCATCATTTTATGAATCCTTCAATCAGTTGTCACCTGTCCTCCAAACTGGTACAACCCACCATAGGCAGCATAACAGGGCGGAATATTGAGAACTGTTCAATGATCGATCAATGGATAGCTTTCTGGGGAAATCACCACTGAGGTTTGCTCTTTTTTTGGAAGGTACCACTGAGGTTTCTCTGCTACCCTTTGCAAGTAACCTGCTGTGTTAATAATCAAAACATGATCTGGTTTGGAGATGGTGGTCATTTCAATATAGGTGTTGCTGAATTATTGAGGTTTTCTGATGTGGTTATTCTATTTTGAGATGTGAACTTAGTACTCCACAAAACACAGTTGCCAATATCTCGACATATGCAATGGAAAACTTTATCTAATTTGAATTTTCTTTTTAGGATAGTATAAGGGGATCTGGACGGCCGAAGGACTTAGTCGGGTGCTCTAAGATGCCCGGATACCCTTATTCCCAAAAAGAAAAGAAAAGAAAAGAAAAAAGGCTGCTAAATGTATACTGGACTTTAGAAGGTTTGAGGGCTTAAATTTTTTATTTTCAGCAAAATTTTTATATTACCTCGAGGAGATTAACATCCCATAGCTCTCATAGCTGACCTTGTATTTGTCAGCATCTACTTGATAACGGGATGTCGCCCAATACGATCCCGATTGTGCACTTAGTAAGACACAATGTCAATGCCTTTGAACCAGAGTTGTCAGAATTGGCCTGGAAATCGAACCGGTAAAGTGGCCAGTGGCCGGTTCCTGTTTCCACCTGTTTGATCGTGTACTTTTTACAAAAGTCTCATTATTTTTTAATTTTTTCCCTAATTTTTTCCCGTTCTGACTGGTTCCGGTCGGTTCTTAAAACGTCCTGGTTTTGAGGGTTTCAATGCCTTATAGTTTAAACTTAGAGCTGACATACAGTGGGGCACTACACTTCATGGTCTCTCTCTATCTCTCTACTCCCGCGGATGTAAATATTACGAATATTTCACTGACAATTCCTGAGAATACTGATCTTCCAAATAATATCTCAATAAAGAACCCTACCTACAATAACTCACATCATTATACTAGTTGGTTGAGAAACCCTTTTTAGTTGAGAATTTGATTTTGTCTCAACGGATACATATTTGAATTCTGATGAAATTGATGGAAGGAGCAATAAAATGCTCAACAGATACAAAATAAGGAATATAGATTAACCCCTTTTTGAATCCAATTCATTAATCCTGTTTACGTCCCTTTGCGATTCAATCCTTTAAATTTTCATATTTGAGATGGCAGGTTGGACAAGGTGATCCCTTTGCGATTCAATCCTTTAAATTTTCAAATTTGAGATGGCAGGTTGGACAAGAATCATTCATCGGTCAGCTGGGAATTGGTCCAACTTCAATGTTCTAATTTAACCAAGAAGAAAAGAAAAGAAGGCTCAACATGGCTGTTTCATTTTGCCGCCTTTTATTGGCCGACATGGGAATGTGGAATTTCAGAAGGTAAAAGACAATGAGAGTAAAATGCCAGAGAGCAGTAATCTGACATTTTTCACCGGTGTCGTTGGTGTCTTGAAACGGCAGGTCTGCAAAACCTTCTCCCTGCTACTTGATCCGACTCCTCTGTTTTCTACTTGAATCAAATCTTAACAGACCCTGGAGAGAGAATCATTGATTGATATTCTTTAAGAAATTTCTCCATTATCAACACCTGAATGGAAACTTATGAGATATGGAAAAGAAATTTTATATAACTTCTCAAAAACAAATCCATGGCAGCTTTATCTTAACTGATACTTTATTGGAAGCTGCTGGGACAATGTATATCATCTATCTAATCCAATTCCAACTTCTTCCTTCCTAAAATGCGAGGAACACATATCTATCCTGAATCCATAGCTAACATCAAAATCGCTCTCAAGATGGCAAGTCTCCAAATAAGCAGCAGCCCTTTTAATTTTTTCACAATAAATACAATGATAGATGGGTTCTCCTCACACAGAGTGTTGCCTAACAAGATAAAATGTTAAGCTCGCAGATATGTCTTACCATATTTGGGTGACGACTCAAATGTCTAAGAGTATCCGGAACTTTACTCGCCTTTTGACGCTACCCCATCTGTCATAGCCTATACCAATCTTACTATGCATCAATTTCATGGCCAAGTCGGCATTACCTGCTTTCCTCAAGGCATTGATTAGAATAGTACGTATTTTTCCCGGTATCTCACGACCCCTATCAACAATTCCATCAGCCAACTTGCAAGCCTGCTCAAAACGGCCCGCTTTACACAACACATTGATCATATCTTCAAAAGCTGAATCGGGAATAAATCCCATTGGTGCAAGCTCATCCAATATCTTGCAAGCCCTAGCAACCTTGCCCGAAAGACAAAGCCCTGTTGAAAGAACTCTGAAAGAAGCTGGAGTGGGTGTGATACCCTTATCAATCATCATCTCCCACAGTTTCAATGCCTCTTCATTTCTATGTTCTCTGAACAGTCCACTAATGAGTATTGTGTATGTATAAACTGTCTGATCACAACCTTCATCTTCCATTCTCTTAAAGAGATTTAAAGCTTCATCAATCTTTCCACACTTAGCCAAGGCGTCAATGAGCGCGTTGTAACAATAGGAATCCCGTGTGCATCCCTTCTCAACCATCTCTTCGAAAAGCTTCTCAGCTTCATCAACTCTCCCAGCTTTCCCAAGACCATCAATGAGACTAGAATAAAACACGGAATTAACTGCCATTCCATTCTCTCTACAGAACTCCAAATACTCCATGGCCTTCTCCAGATTCCCGGTCTTGCAGAAAGCGTTAACTACAACTCCATATGTGACCTCATCCGGTTCGAGCCCTTCATACTTCATTCTCTCAAAGAGCTTCATAGCTTCTTCCATATTCCCACTTTTAGCAAATGAATCAATCAAAGCAGTATAGATTGCCACATTAGCTTTGCAGCCCTTTCTAATCATATTCTCAAAAACAGCATATCCTTCAGCAGATTTACCATCTTTACAGAGCCCTCCAATCACTAAACTATAAGCATGAGAAGGAATTTCCAAGCCCTTTTCTTCCATTTCATGATAAAGACTCAAACACGAATCAAAATCCCCCTCTGAATAGCACGACTGGATCAAAGTTAGATAAGTAATCTTATCAGGATCAATATTTCTTCCCTCCATCACCCTAAATTTCTCTATAGCTTTCCGGGTTTTTCCCGACTTACAATACCCTTTCATCAATATATTATAGGTAACGACATCTGGTCGAATTTTCCCATCTTCCATAACCTCAAAAACCCTCTCTGCAGATTCAATAAACATAGAGTTCACCAACCCATCCAGCAAGAAATTATAAGTATACAAACTTGGTTCAATTCCACTCTCCTTCATTCGGCGCCATATCCATAACAATTCCTCAACCATTCCCAGAATCCCAAAGCTCTTAATCAATGAATTTGTTGCAGAAACAGTCATAACCAAATTCGTATCTCTGAATTCAGTCACTAAATATTTAGTTCTCTCCAAATCTCCCACGGATGACAAGAAATCGATTAAGGAAACATATGATTCAAGATTATGCAAGTAATTTTCCTGTTTACCAGCCCAACAAAAGAATCGAAAAGCAATTTCAGATTTTCCCCGGAGCTCCGTCGATCTTAGCACATACGCCACAAAATTAGGCGATAATCGGATTAAAAACTTCCGGCAATAATCGTCTAAATTGGTTTCCATGTTCAGCGAATCATCTAAAAGTTCAAGAATCCGATCGATCCAAGGCGAGGGTTCAAGATTTTTAGGACTTACGACGAGATCGGAGACATCAACAAAGGGTTCTATCCATTCGGGAGGAGGAAGAGAAGAAGTAAAAAGGCACCTCGAATTAGGGCAGAAACATGAGCTCGAATTGGAATGTGAAGCTTGTGGTGGTGTGAGCAGAGGTCCCTGAGATACGCCATTGTTGTACGGACGGAGAGATCGAGTACTCTGAAGAAGAAAGAGGGAGATTTCACAGAGGCTTAGATTCTCTGTGAATTGAAGGGGAGGAGGAGAAGAAGCCAGAAAATTTAAAGCACTTCTTCTCATTAGGTTTTTGTTAGGGTTTTAAAAACTCCAGAGCATTACTGTGCTTCTTGAAGATAGATAAAAGGAAGGAAGGCAAATGACATCTGTCAAAACTGTTTCAAATACTTTAAAACATATTTTTTGTAGCAACAATGGTCCCATGGTCTAGTGGTTAGGACATTGGACTCTGAATCCAGTAACCCGAGTTCAAATCTCGGTGGGACCTATTTTGTTTTTTGCAACTTTTCAGGAATATTTGGTTGCAAACTCACCGGGGTGGTTGTGTTTTAACTCCCACTCAACTTTTACATTTACATGATGTTCATTGGAAAAATTCCAAGTGGGTCAGGAAAAACTTACAATGCTATCTCTACTGAAGCAAAGATTTTTTTTTTGTAGCCTCTTAGAGCATCCGACTAATTCCCCCTGGGCCTTGCAAACACTCTCACTCTACACAACTAAGAAAGCCGGGATACATTCCTAAGGGTGGCGGCCAACAAGGGGAAGGGACTCGAACTCAAGATCTCTGCTTCCTGAGGCATGATCTTAACCACTAGCCCAACGCCTCGTTGGTTTACTGGAATAAAGTTAGCTAAGGCTCTGTTTGTTTCGATGTAAAATAGGAGAAAACAAATAAATTTCACGGAAAATGTCAAATGTGTCCTAAATAAATTATGTGCGAAAAATGATATTTTTCGTGAAATTCATTTGTTTTCCCCTATTTTACATCAAAACAAACGGAGCATAAGCTGAATAAATCTAACTAGGACTAGAATTACATGCAAAACCAAACACCCCTCTAAAAATCTGTTAGTCGAGCTCTTCTATGGTCTATCTTTACTATTGCTACCCCATCTGCATGCACCACTGTAGCTACAGCCGTGAGTTACCTGAAGTTGCACCACTGAAGCTTAACTCTCAGCAATGGAGCAGTCCAAAGATTCTCTTTTGTTTGAGCTCTTAAACTTCAATGCATGAACCTTTGCCCATGCAATTTTCAAGCCAATTGATTCTTCTTCTTCCTCCCCCCTTGCCCCCCTCTATATTTCCCATGAGGTCTCTTCTCATGCATATATTTTTCCCATTAAAGTAAACAGATTCCATATTCGACTCAAAATCGAACAAAACTCGTTACCGTTAGCACTCAAAATCTAACAAAACTGGATGCCAATCCCGACTTCTCTTGAATTCTTAAGCTTTTTCACAGTCAAGTAAATAACTGATTGTTAGTACTCGGATATTCGACAAATTTATTGAAGGACCATAGAACCTCTCACAGCATGAGATTATAATGAAAGAGAAATGGGAAAAGAGAAAATACTGACTATATGGGTTTATTGGGATCTAGAAATATTTTGTGATGAACGTACAGGAAAACCTTCTTTGGATTTGCCCAAGATCTTTGGAATTCATTTATTTCTCTCAGGGGTGGCTTGCTTCGGGTTTGGCGCATTTCATGTAACAGGCTTGTACGGTCCTGGAATATGGGTGTCCGATCCTTATGGACTAACTGGAAATATAATCACCAAATGGAATATCAGAAATTATTCGTCTAAGGAAATATATGGAAAAAAGTGGCAAAATTCGGGAAAAAAAAAGAAAATGTTTGGCAATAATAATAAAAAAAAGATTAGTAATTATAAAAATTATATAAAAATATAATTCATATATAAGCGTTTAATTTGTGACTTTCCCCAAAAGGCATATTTGTTTTTTAAAAATTCACGAATGCTTCATGAATTAATTGTTCAACAAAAAAGTCGTGAATTATTTAGCTTTTTTTTTTTTTTGTTGAAAAAATCAGAGAATTTTGTTACTATGACTTAAGAATAACGGAGCATTGTTAATGTTTCCTTTGCTATTTCTCTAATTATATTTAATAGTATACAATGCACTTTTTTCTTCATTGATTCAATCTTGCAATATACTGTTTCTAAAGCTAGGATCTAGGAATTTGGAAAGATTCATGAATGATGTAAGTAATTTGTCATTTCAATCATTTTGTATGCCTCATAGCCTTCTGAAAATTCATGTAGACCTTAACAATTTAGAGATATTTTGGAAGATGGAGAAAACCAACACTTAGTCAAGCAATGGCAGCAGTACATACAGTACATGACTTATGAACAAGGTCAGGTTTTCTATTTGAAGCCTTATCAAGTTGAGAAGTTTGATCCACATAGTAGTGAAGACAATTTGTGGTATCATGTCATAGCACAATGCTTAATTGCAACAAGCGGCCAGAAGCAGGAGAGTGACAATGAGAACGGAGTAAGATAATTATAGAAAAGCTAGATCCGAAGGCATCAGTGAGAATAATCTTGGTAGAAGAGTCTTGCAATTGCACAAAAAAGGAGTGCAAAATGCAATAATGCCTTTTGTAAAACAACAGTTAAGGAAATAATTCTCAAGATGGAAAGAGATGGAGCCATGTGACATGGTGGATGTTGATAACTCAAAGCACCCTAGCTTACAGATAATATGGGTTCTGCATATACCCAATCACCAAACCAAACCCACTTATATTTTCTGTTTCTAGCAAGATTAGGCGCCATCATTTTCACGGTTCATGTTTTTTTTGTTAACTCGGGTATCCCCAACCCTTTGGTCACGGTTCGTGTTTTTTGGTTCTTTCTACTAACAATTTTCTGTAATTTCAATTAGATCTGCTTAATGCAAAAAGTTCAAAAACTTGGTTTCGTCTTGATCAAGTGACTTTTTAGTATATGTTTTTTCCACTTTTCACCTAAATGAAGCAAAGAATTGTACAAAAGAAGATGCAATCTACAATACAACTCAAATAGAAATCTCTGAAAAATGCCAATTTAGAGAACATAAGAAGACTAAGATCGCAAAAAATGGCTAATAAGAAAATAGCCCTTCCCAGAGGCAAAAAATAAAATAAAACAGCCCTTCCCAATTCAAACTGCACAAACTAATTAGTTGTCTACAAATTTGAAAAATATATCTTTCATTGAGAACTTTTATCAAACATATACCATTGAATCGAATACATTCATGAATGATCACTATCTCCCGCAAAAAATTGACAGAAAACCATATAACTCTTCAATATAATTGAATGGGTCATAACAAATATAATAACAATGCAATATAATTAGCAAAAGAGAAGACAATATTTCATCACATAAACCTATTTAGTTTCTCCTCCGCATCTTTGGTTCAACCAGGACAAAATATCGCGGCGAACAATTTCAACATTTTCATCGGTCTCTCCAAACAACAACGAATGCATCATCCCCTCATAAATCTTTATGCTTTTATCCTCACATTTTGCAGTTTCATACAAATTTCTGCTCACTTCCAAATCAGTAACACCATCTGCACTCCCATGTAAGACTATAAATGGTAATTCAACCTCATGTAACTTACTATCCAAATAATCAGTAACCCTTAAAAGTTCCAAAACAGTACCCAATCTTGGTTTCCCCCGATACCTCACCGGATTCATTGTTGCAACAATCTTCTTTTCGGCAACCTTAACCGACTTATCCACAAGATCTGCAGTTGGGACAATCGGCAACGTCGGCAAGAATTTTGCAACAAAAGTCAGAATCTCGGGAATTGGCCATTTGGGTTTCACATTATCGGAGATTTTACACATGGGGGCGACTAGAATCGCACCATTCCATGCCCGGGTATCCCTGAAATGGATCAAAAGACAGATAGCTCCACCCATGGATTCTCCAAAGAGAAATGAAGGTAATCCGTGAAATTCAGGCTTTTGCTTGATTGAATTGAAGAAGGAGAAGCAATCGTCGATCACAAGGTCAACATTGGGGACGAAAGCTTTGAGACCCTGAGAGAGGCCATGGCCTTCAAGGTCTAGGGCAAAAGAAGCAAAACCCATCTGGGCAAGGAAGATTGGAGTGGATTGGAAGGTCCAGCTGATGTCGTTGCCGTAGCCATGGACCATACAGATGATGGCACGCGGAGGGGAAGAGAGAGGAAGCCATGATCGGGTGAAGAGAGAGAGGCCTCTAGGAGAGGTGTATTGGGATTTGGAGGCACGAATGCCTTGGAGCTTGTAGTAGTCTTCTTCAGATTCTGGTGTGTTTCCCCAAAAATGGAGGCGTTTTGGGGGGTTCTCCATTTTTGGGAGTGGTGCTGCTAGATCTGTTTGCGTCAAGGGGAGGTTGTTGGAGGGTTTTGGGTCGGGGGAGGAGGACTTTACTGATTCGAGTTAGACTCGGTAACCGGGAGACTCGGAAATGACTGGTCTCTAGCGAGTGAAACATGGCAGGAATTAGGGCTGCACTCGAGCCAAGCTAGCTTGATGGGTCTTCTTGTTTGAACCAAGCCAAGCTCAAGTTGGCATTTCAGGTCAAGCTTTCGAATGTTTAAACAAGCCTAGCCCAAACCAGACCCTGTTTGATTTTCCTCGGCTCGAAGCTTGACCCATTTAAGGCTCAATTTAGCTGGAGCTCGACTCAACTTGAAATATATATATAAATAATGATAAGAAAAATTAAATTAAAAGCAAAATCTCCAAGTTAACTCTCTACTCTTTGGATCAAAGACTACTCGCAAATCTTATTTTCGTATATGAATGGATTGATTTTTTTTGTTTTGTTTTGTTATAGTTTCTTCTATCATAATTTAATAAACACTTTTATTAAAAGTATGTAAAATTAAATAAACAATTCAGAGAATCACAAGCTTAAGCCAACACGAGCTCGACTTAGCTTAAATAAAGTTTGAGCTCGAGCTTGATCAAGCTTGTTCAAACCACGCTTGAGCTTGAATCAAGCTCAAGCCTAGACATTTGAGCTCGAATCAAGCTCAAGGCAAGCTTAAGTTGAGCTCGAGCATATACAAGCCAAGCTCAAATTTGACCAAGCATGGCTCAGCTCGGTTTGAATACACCCCCAACAGGAATTGTCTTGTAGTTAGGGTTATATCCAAACCGAGATGGTTCATTGGCTTGGATTGATCAAGTTGAGTTCATGATGACATTTTTGGCTCAATTGAGCTGAGATTAGATGAGTTTTTTTCTTTCGAGCTTGAAATTTGGTTTGTAAGGTCCATATTTTGTATTGGCTTATTCCATTGTCAAAACTTAGTCAAGTCATATGTCTTGTGTCCTTGCCTAGAAATTTAGTTCATTACTTTAAAATTGTCAACCTAGATGCTTTAGTACTTATACCATTTATAAATGTATTATGAGATAGTGTAATTTGAGCGATAAGTCAAGGCCTTAAATCTCTTAATAAGGTTGATCCATGGAGTTAAATGTGTAGTGTAGGACACAAGGAATCTTCACTAGCGCACAATAATTCTCATTTTAGTTATTTCTAGTTTTCTTGTGAGTAGCATATAACCATGTCAGGTCCTTACGCCATGTTTGTTGTACCAACCCTTGCAATCTCATGTTTCTATATCTTTTAACTCCTCAATTTAACACAACATAATTGTAGAAATTTGGTTCCAATAACATCATTCACAGTAAAATAATATCGTGTAGGCCATAAACATAAGTTCAAAGTTATAGATAATCGTTTTCACGACATGGAAATGATGCAATGCATTTTTGTATCATATACAAATGATTTCATCTTGATCACATCCAATTTGAAGAACTAATATTTTCCATCCCAACACTGCTCATCTGTTACCCCTTACTTTTTGTTCCTTACATCTTTTCAATTGTGATAGTGATACAATCTTGTTACCCCATAGTTGAGACTTTGATCTAACAATTTTAACCCTTTATTTAAATTCAACTTTTAAATGTTATCCCGCTACATTCCTATGCAATTCTTTTTCTCTATCTCAATAGAAGAACATAAGATCTACTCTTTTAGGCTTAACTAAAATTTGGAAAAGTCCAAGTCCATGGACAAAATGTCCGCGGGGAATAATTAATGTCCGCAAGTATGGTACTCGCGAACACTAAACTAAAGTCTGCGGACAAGGTCCTTGGGCAAAATCAGTCCGCAGACAAGTCTGTGGACAGGAGGTTATCTTTTTAGATGACTCTTCAGGTTTTTTCATCGGAAAACCTTAGAACTCCAGTAATGGCACTAGAAGTCCTATCAGAAAAGAAACAGAATGTCCAGAAGGACATTCCGAAGCTTTTGGACGAGGAAAATTCTCACCCCCTTCTTCTGTGAACTCAAGAAACCCAAAGAAAGAGTTTCTTTCCTTCGAAATTAGAAAGATAATCAAACTCACCTCTTAAAAAAAGGGAATGATCGAATAAGAGAAGAAATAGAATTCTTCTATGAGAAAATAGAAGAAAGATAGAACTTTGAAAGAAAAACCAGAGTCCTCTCTGATTTCAGAGAAGGAGAAGGCAAAATGCATTCTTTGAATGCTAAGGGTCCTTTATATAGGGACCCTCTTTGCTGAGTTATGGCTATCCATTTCAAAATGGACGGTTCAGATGGCTGAGAATTTCCCCAGGCACTTTTGCATTGGCAATTGGAGTCCCTCATTATGGGGACTCCTTGAAACTGTGAGGGTTTCTCGAAACCCACTACTGGGTAGTGGGCTGTTCGTTAAGGTACAACCCGCGTAGTGGGGAGACAATAAGCCTCCCCACGCTCACTGCCATATGACAAGATTTGAATGGCTGAACCATTCTCAACCGTTCAGATCTTGAGGGGCATTTGTGGGTAATGAAATCTCACCGTCCGTAAGATAGGTGTATGATACACTTGTCTACACCTGGTCACCACCTATAGAATGGACGGTTAGACTTCACGCATGCTAAAGGCACACGCACCAGCTGGCCATGGGTTGGCTCACCGCCAGCTCACCTAGCATTAAATGCTAGCAGCAGGGTAATAATGCCCTACGGATACCCCTTTGTGTCAGTCCATAGGAGATGGACACGTGGTTAGGGTTTGCCCTCACGGACAGATCCCCACTCAAGCTTTGCGGACAGACTCTATAAGTTCATCTGCGGGTCAGTCAATGACTAGCCCAGTCCGTGACCATAAAAGATCATGCACCTAACTCAGATCAAGGGTTGGACCCATGGTCCCACCCTGTATTGGTCTGCGGATTGACTAAGGTCAGACCTTGGTCTACAGCCCAAATAAGCTTTGGACCTGACCCAGACCGCGAGTAAGACCCATGGTCTCACCCCTTTAACTTGCGGACTAACCAAGGTCAGTCATTTCCCAACTGGCAGTCAAATACTGACTGCCAAGTAGCAAAACATCCTTGATAAAAAAGGACTCTCTGTCAGCTTTAGGGTGTCCCGAGATAGAAATCTCCTCTTTTCCTTCAATAATAGAGTGCTATATGACACCCTATTTGAAATAGGAAGTAATATCTTTCCTTTTTTGGGGATATAAGATTCTTCCCTCTTTTGAGGGATGCATTATCTTCACAGGTTTCCCAAAAAAGGGAATCAATTTGGAGTCCTTCAAGAAAGGGGACTCCCATGCATACCAGGTATCTCTAAAGATAAGAGAAACCAACTGGCTTGGACAGATGACTCTCTCTAAGAGAGTTGAACTCTTTTGATTTCCTTAAAAGGATGGAGTCAAAGGGGAGCCCAAAAAGGATTCTCCAAAAGATATAAAAAGGGAGTTTCTCACAAGAAACTTTCACGTATGAAAAAGATATGATGGTGCAAAAACGAACCAAAATAAGGGAAGCAAAAAAGTAGAGAACCTACGAAGCAGGAAAACAACCAAAGAGGAGAAGAATGATCTCCCACCAATGGAGAACATCAGGTGAACCCTTAATATGGCTACCTCTTTTTTTTTTTTTTTTGGATGCAAAGACCTCTATGAGGTATCCTATAATGCTTAAATGGGATTTGGGCAACCTCATTGAATAAATAAATATATTTTATTCAAATATTTATACTTCTTGTTATTCTTCTTTTTAATCAGAGGTTCTTTGCCAAATCGAGAAGATAATTAATAATCTGAGTTTACTCAGATTGGAAGGATAATCCCCCACACAAAATAATAAACTTCATATAACAATTGAGGCAATTTGATACGCAAGATGAAATAAAGCGTTACAAGTATATGTCGGACTCTTGACCTAGCACTCTATAGATGATGTGATACTCTTCATTTAATTTTTAAGCCAAGACATAGTTTCAAAGTTTACTATTTCAATGCTGGCTCACCTTAATGTGAAAAAAATCTAAACAAATCAGTATAAAAAGGAGCTTAATGATATAATTCTCAAACCCAACCTGACCTAACCGAATTCTTGAATCATTTTTGGGTACGACAACCCAATTACTCAGTAAAAAGGAGCTTACTATTATCTAATGTTGATCTTATAGTATTATCTGTATGGCTCTTGAGCTAATGTTGATCTTATAGTAGTATCTGTCTGGCTCTTGACCTAGCACTCTATAAATGATGTGATACTCTTTATTTAATTTTTAAGCCAAGACATAATTTCAATGTTTACTATTTCAATTCTGGCTCACCTTAATGTGAAAAAAAATCTAAACAAATCAGTATAAAAAAAAGCTTAATGATAAAATTCTCAAACCCAACCCGACCCAACCGAATTCTTGAATTATTTTTGGGTACGAAAACCCAATTACCCATTAAAAAATGGGAGGTTTCACGAGTTGGGCTATCTGGTGGTGTGAGGTAAGTGGTGGGAGCCAATTTTTACCATTGATCATTGACTTTAGATGCTTTTAAGATTTTGATGTTTGTGCTTAATCCCCAAACCGTTTTATCAATGATTGACTGATGAATTTTGATGTAGGACAATCCTATAGTATGGAGGTAAAAATATAAAATCTTCTATCATCATCGAAGCCTAAGTTTTTTTAGAGCAAACTTAGAAAAACTCTCTTACAAGGTGCTAATCTAAGTAACCCAAAAGTTTACAAAAGAACTCAAAGAGTAGTTGAAGGCCAATTCTCATTCAATAATTCAAAAGTCTCCGCAATAATGTTCTCATAGTAACTATTTATAATTAAAAAGAAAACCTTGAAAACTAACTTAGAAGCTAAACAACAAATTTGAACCCAGCATCTAAAACAACTTAATCATAATTTTAAAATACCTAATATATCCCTAATTTTAGGGTCAATATTACAACTCTGTTTTGACATAAATGCTAAAATCTTGAAAAGTTTCGCAAAATAGCTGTTGTAGATCTCAAAAATTCTTTTGTAGGACATTTAATAGATTCTAGATCCAATATTTTTTTTGGACATGGGGGTATCCGGGCCTCTTAGAGCACCTAACTAAGTTCCCCGGGCACGTGCAGAGCCCTCTCTACATGCGCCTAGCTAGATCCAATATTTGAGTAGAAAGTTATAAAATTTTAAACAATATTGACTGCCAATCTACAAACTTTGAAAAACAACCTCTTTTCCTAACATCTGTTTGTGCATCGATTTGAAATTTATGTCTTGCACAAGATTCTACTACTTTGTACAGATAGGCCATATGACATAGGCCACACGCTATCTTGTTGGAGGATATGGCCTACAGTAATATACATTTCATGGTCTAGTTTGAAGAGTTTAATTAGACATATCTCCGATCAAGATAGTCGTAGTGCAATTTGGGAGATGCTGAAACAAATTTAGGATTGGGGGTAAGGAAAGAAACCATCAAACAAGCGCATAGGGTTCTGAAATATACAAAAATTGGTGTTCTAATTTTTTTTTATCATTTTTGTGCTACTGCAGATTCCACTTCAACCTTCTAGTTAATATATATATATATACACACGCCCGCACGCGCACACACAATGACATTAATAGAGACTCATACCCCAAGACTGCAAGTAAGCAAAAAATAACCTTAGAAATGTGGTTGTCATTTCAATCGTTTGACATCTAATGAGAATTTAATCTTATGAAAATCAAGGGTTATCAAAATCATAACAAAACTGTTTATCAATTATGTGGGAGTAGTAACAAAATAATTATTGAATTGTCAAATTCAAGGCCTTCTTGTAATGTGAAACACTGTGATCTTAGGATTTGAAGATAATATGACAAACAAAATAAAAAGAACAAGACAAGATATACATGGTTCACCCACTAGGGCAACATTCATGATCGAAAATGATACGAAATCTTCACTATAATAAAGATAATTACAAAAGAGAAAAGTATCAAGAATTCAACTCCAAAAGCTCTTACACAACCCTTGAATAACTCTCACAAATTAGGTAAGATATGTTTTGAAAATCCCGAAATATAGAACAAATTCCAAAACTTGTTGCAGTTTGCTTGAGCTAACACAATCTCACTCGAGCGAGATTGTCAAAAACAGAATATTGAATCATTTAAGGTATAAGGATAACCACTTAAAACTCGAATTCTTTAAGGTGTAAGGATACCCACTTTCAAATATTGAGAGTTCCATGATAAGCCATAAGCACGCTCTTCTTTCAAAAGCTAAAACTAGTGCTCTCCATGAGAGCAAACTCGCTCTTCTTAAAAACCCTAAAACTCAAATCTCAACAGCTCATACTTAACAAGCCAATACCCTAGGCCTTTTTTTTTATAAACATAAACAAATCCTAAAGTAATTAGGAAATTTCTAAATTCTAACTCTAACAAATACCTCAGTTTACAAACAAATACCTCAGTTTACACAAAATAGAATTCTAAGCAAATTCACACCAAATTCCAACACTTCTGTTCTTAATTCCCATATACAAGTAGCTTATTGCCAGAGGATTAAGAATATGGGTCTACAGGTACACGTTCCCTAGTCATATTACTATCTTTGCGTTAATCCACGTCTTATTTTGATGACTAGTGGGACACAAATGGAAGAGATAGTTTAAATGCTTTGGGACTGCCTATCACCATGCCATGGAGGCCTTGGTACAGATAAAAAATACACAGATCAAGTGGGCTACATTCACGGAGACTGGTTTCGCGGCGGTTTTTTCAAATCCGCCTCTAAAGGTGACGTGTGAAAGTAGTTGCGAGGTGGTTTTAAGGGGATGTGAGAAATTAGTTACCCCCTCTACAGGTTGGTTTAAGCGGTGGTTGGGAGTAACCGCCGCTAAAACACCGCCGCTAAAACCCATAATTTTTGTAGTGATTGTCTTCCTCGCTAGTCACAGGCAAATGGTAAAACGATTCTCTCCTCTCTCTCTCTCTTCTCACGAATTGAACTGTCTCTCTTCAAACCCTAAGGATGTATTCGTCTAGCAAGAAAGTGGGTAAAATAAAAGAAAAAAAACTTAAATTTTCTTATAAAATAACCATCAAAGATGGAGGAATTTTTTAGGAGAAGGTTTGTTATTATTAAGAAAGTGCAAGAAAATGAAGGTGTACTTCTTGCACACCAAACGTAAAAAAAAAAAGTTCAAGAAAACCTACTTTTCTTTTACTTTCCCTCACTTTATTGTCAAACGAACATACCCTAGTGTTATGTTTGGTTGTTGAGAAAATAAACGAAAACATGAAAAAGAAAAGAAAATTTTGGATTCCTAATACTATTTTTAGTTGTATTTTGTTCAATTTTATTTTATTTTCTATGTTTTTACTAATTTTCCCGGCAACTAAACATAGGGTAAGCGAAAAATAACAATATATTTACTCAATTTAATACCTAAAATAACCCCATACAATAAGAAATCACATAAAAGGACTAGTTCAAAATTCAAACCGGATACAAGATACCGTTGCACAGGTGCCACCAAAAACAGGTTAATAATGGTTGGTTTAAAGAATACCAGGGGCTTACATTTGTAGCCTTAAAAAGAGCTGGCCATGTAGTGCCCCTATTCAACCTAAGCGGACTCCTTTGCTTTCTTAAGATTTTTTTTTTATCGAGGAGTTGCAAACCCACACTTTGGGTAGACCTAGTAAATCCAGTCGCATGCAAGACCCCACAATCCACATGAACTAGTATACCCAAGGCACATGAGAACCATGGAACCTTGTGCGGGTTGCCCCAAGGGGATGCAAGAGTCGAACTCAGGACCTCCGCTTCCTAAGGTGTGATCCGTTGCCAACTGAGCTACCCTTTAAGGTTTAAAATCCTTTTTTGCTAGATAATCTCCAATATTTAGACGATAAATTGATGGTCCTTTGGTGCAAAACTCGAAACTTATTACCGAACCGGACGATTTCTACATTGAAGATGTGAATGGCTCACATAAATTGGAGCCTACTTTTTTTTTGTTTTTTGGTCACTGAGCCTACTTATTCATTCATAAAAATTTTCTGGAATCAAGAAAAACTCGTTTATTCTAGAAAGAAGTTTCTCATGGTACCTATATTCTTCCATGTCCACACACAGTCGGGTAGCACATGGGTCCATTACGAGATGTTTCTATTCACGCTTCCCTCTTAAGAGCTCCTACTCCTATGGACCTAAACAGCTCAAGTAAGCCCATGAGATGGCCACAGGAAATGAGAAGTGGGCCCAACAAGGTGTACTTCTTGGATCACAACTTGAGATTTTCTTACCGACTTTCAAGCTAACCACAAATTAAACGTCTCACCGAAAAATTTAGACAGCTATCTATTATTCTATTATGCCTTACACGACAAAATATTAGTCAAATCCAAATAAAGATTATGGCAAATGTGTAACCGTCCATGATTACTAACCCCAAATTTGTGTGGTCATTATATGACCAACAAGGTTGCAATGAAAGGAGAACATGTTTTCGAGGTATATCAACTAGGATTGTAAATGATTCGTATCCGCTACGTTTCTGAATCCGTTTATTTGAATAAATAGTACTAGTCGGCAGAGCATTCCTCAAAGTTCATAATGCTAAAATATCTTTATGGATATGTATGTTTTACATAATTTAAGATATAACACCCTCACCTCTTGCGTGAGTGGTAGGGGAAGAGTAAGCAAGAGCTCCACTCCCAAGCTACACCCCTACTGATAGTTTGACTCTACCAGGAATTTCTATCACCAAAAAAAAAAAAAACCATAATTTAAGATATATTAAATTGATATTTTAGTATAAAAGAAGATAAAATGATAATTTATCATAATTTCCTTTTTAATTTAAAAAAAAAAAAATGTTGTAAGTGATTGGATATTGTTTGCTTTTTGAATATTTTAACTGCAATCTAATAAGGATTCGATATTTACCTATTTGGATGATATTGAATTCTTCGCACAACGTAATTGGGCACAATGTTATTGGATCAAATTCAAATATTTCATTATTCGCTCCATATAGATTCATAGTTGTGATTCATACATGTTCAAGGCTTTGTGAATGGTGCTTGATGCATTTAAATTATAACCAAATCTAAACCTACAAAGAGAATATAAACAAAATTAACCCCAAAGGGGTAGACCAGTGGTTCCTGGGCCTTTCCCCAAGTGGGAGGTCATGGGTTCCATTTCTCAATCCCCCGTTGGGGCCAGCCCCGCATAGGTTTACCTGGACTTACCTAATGTGGCGGGTTCACGTTGCACCCTCGGGGATTAGTCCTAACGCAAAGGGTTGGGGACACCCTGAGTTTCAAAAAATAAAAAAAATTGCAAGGCATTTAAGTATACAGAAGACTAAGAAAGTACATAAGGCATTTCTAATTCACAATATCTCAATATGGTATGTGTCTGCAAATGTAGCAAACACCTATCAGTTAATGACTGCCTATGCTTGTTGCTTGTACAAGTGTAGAACAGCTAGGAACGGAAGAGACGAGTCTTAACTAATAAATTGCAAGGTAGAACTGGTTATAATCATTTCCTACTCCACAGAAATACATTGATCTAAGGGTAAGGATCATATTTTGCAGTGTTGTGGACGAATCAGGGAAAAGAAAGGAATATCTATGGATGTAGAAATTAAGTTTCAGGGAAAAGAAAAAAAAGAACATAACCGATGTGATCTTCTCCAGTTTTGTTTAGGAGAGGATGAGAGAGTCAGAGGAAGGAGTGAAGGGGAGTTTATTGGCAAGGTGAGGAGAGAATTAGAGAACCATAAAAGCAGGGATTTGAGAAAAGCGGTTTGTTGTTTGGAGTTAATTGCATTCACTATTGGATTAAACCAACTCCAAGATCTAATGGTTCTTTTTCTGTCGCTAACGAGAGTCTCCTATCAACCCCTATTAAGAACGCTATTCATATATATATATAAACAAAATTCAATAGTAAGATCTTTTAATGAAACCTTTGTATCTTTTATTGAAATGTTGTCATGATCCTCCAATGTGGATTGCTCAAATCTTTAAACAAAGCCTATAGTATCTTTGGAAGGCATTATGAAGCCCAACACTATCTTAGGCTATGGACATCCATGGTAAGAAGTTGTGATTAGAATAGGAAACAGAACCAGAAGGGACATTGATATATTTGAATACATATTCGACTATCTAAATTTAGTTAAATATATGATGAATATGCAAAATATTAAATCGTTAATATTCGAATTATCTGATTATTTTAAAGTAAATTAAAAGAAATGAAAAAAATACAAAAAATATAATTCTATTTTAGAATAATAAATTAATATTTATTTTTATTTATATTAAAAATAATAATTTAATATCTTAAAATTATATATATTAATAAAAAATATGTTAGCCTTATTATATATATATATTTTGGTTGTGCCTTATATTATATATGAATATATAGTATAATGGGTCAAATATTTATTCATATTTATCTAAACAAATATATTAATCTCCATTCATATCTGATTATAAATAAACTAGTGAGCGGTACCTGCCATGCATATGAGAGAGAAGAAAGGGAGAATGACTCTCGTAAGAGAATTTAAAAAAATTTCGTTTGATTATGAATACATATTAAAATTATTATTTGAATTCACTGGGCTGTATCCTTCTTCAAATATTATTCCGAATAAACAAATTCGAATATAAATCCAATACAAATATTTCCGATAATATCAGTGTCCAATGACATCCTACTTGTGACAACCAACGAAGATAAGTGGATTTTCGATCATCTTCAAAATCTCGATACCCTACTTCGCAGACAACCTATTAAAATGTAGCACCATACCAAAGCACGATATAAATCGAAAGCTACAAAAGGGTATTTTGGTCTTTAAAGACATATAAAGTCCCCTCGTTGACTAACCTCCATTGATTTCAAGTAATCCATCGTTCCAGTTCTGTTCTTCCAGCCATGGCTTCTGTAAATGGCATAACAGCTCAAATATTTCTTCCAGCCACTAAACCCATCAGAGAATTAAAACCCAAATTCAATTTTCCTTTAAAGGGGCTCCCTGGTTTGTCTCTGAAAAGCTTCTGCAAATCTCACCAATTGACGAATTCGAGTTTCTTGAGAGTTAATAGAAGAGATTTTGCTGTTGGGTCTGTTACAGAAGATCTTGACGTGATTCCAGTACAGAGCAGTGATTTGACGGATCAACAAGATGGAGTCGTAGCTCCAATTGAACGAGAACAGGAAGGAGAGATCGAAACTCAGGTTCGTGGGTTCGCTAATGAGGGTAGGTTATCGTTCAAGGGATCTGGAGATTTTCAGGGTTTTTCTGCTGTTTCTTCGTCTGTTCCATCGGAAGGGAAGGAAGAGGAGGAAAATGTTTATAAATTAATCGATAGAGCGATTAATGCAACTATTGTTCTTGCTGCGGGTACTTTCGTCATCACTAAATTGCTCACAATCGACCATGATTACTGGCATGTAAGTGATTTAATATTTAGAATTCTTAGATGGGTTTTCTTTTACGATTTTTGGATATCACTGGTTATGGGCAATATGAAAATTTTGAGGGGTTTTTAATTTAAATTATTTCAGTTGTATGTTTTCTCTTTCTTGTCTCAGTTGGGTATGTTGTTGGTGCTTCTTGCTAGTTGTATATTTGTTATGGTTTTGAGGGGTATTCCATTTAAATCTTTTGGGATTCTTGGTGTTTGATTTTTGGTGATGAGAAGTTTATATGTTAACAGGGTGTTTTTTCTTGGCTGGGCTGTGGAATTCAAGAATGGGTCTTTGTTTTGGTTCTGAGAGAAAATAATAAAATCTTTTGATGTTAAAACACTGTGGAACTCCCCTTGGTTTGCTGGGGGAGTTCCTGAGGTCTCTCCATCTATATGATTCTTTTTTCCATTTGAAACTCTTTTTTTTTTTTTTCTCATTTTGTATATTGTATGCTTAGTTTCTATTGGCATTCTCAGTTGCGTATATGTGATTTTGAGAATATAACTTTTAGCTATTAATTTGTATGCCTTTTTTTTCATGTTCTTTTGCAGTGATCAGGTGGGATTTTGTGATCATCATTCATTTTCTGTCTAAATATATGATTTGTGTTGGTTGATTGCATTTCAAGCTAGCTGTTGGAGGATGTTAATTTTGAATTTGGTTTCTTATAAGGAATATTTGAATCTATTTGATCTGTAGATTTTTTTTGGGCTTCCTCATGGTTTGCTGGTGGAATTCTTGAGTTCTTTCCATTTGTATATTCTTTTTACCATTTCAAACATTTTTATTTCCCATTTTGTATATTGTATGCTTATTTCCTATTGGCATTCTCAGCTGTTGTATGTGATTTTGATTGTAATGTGTAAAAAGACCTTCATATTTTGGTTGGAGTTAGCAGAATTCAGTGTCATATATTGGATGTTTTGAAATTTAAAATTTACCAATTAATTAGTATGTATTTTATCCGCTTTCTTTGCAGTGGTCAGGTGGGGTTTTGTGATCTTAATTCATTTTTGTCTAGATAATGTTGATTCTTTTTTCTTTTATTGGTGGAGTGGAGGCAGGTCAATTATTATGTATGGTTGCGCTATTGAATTTGAAGACCGAATATCTAAAGTATATTCGTGTTTAGGGTTTCTATGAGAGCGAAAAAATGATTTTCTGAGAGAGTCAGTATGTGAGAACCCTATAACAACTTTGTTCGTTTTTGCCTCTGAGCATAGTGGCACTAGCATGGATCCAACCCGCACGAGTAGCTCAGTTGGTTCGGGTCTTGGGAGGGATCCCCAAGGTCTCGAGTTCAACTCCTCCCCGGTCTTACCCAATGCACGCGGTTTGCGGGTGATTGCGTGCATCCGAAGGGACTAGTCCTCCCTTATTAAGGTTGGGACACCCTCCATTACCATTAAATAAAAAAAAAACCAGTGTGGATCCATGGATGTAAGCATCTTTGGCATAATCGCGTACATTATGTGTATTATTGTTTACATCTTGTTTCTGTTTTCTTTTCTGTCTTTCGTTTATTGTTGTGGGCATAGGCATCTTTGGCTGAACCACATAAATTCTGTGTTCTCTTGTTTGCTTCTTATTTCCGTTTCTTTTTTGTCTTTCATTTATCATAGTGGGTTGTTGCATGTTTCACAATATAGCATTTCAAGCTAGCTGTTTGCATAGGGACAAAGCTGGGGTTCGGGAATAATTCGGTAGGGGTCAAGTTCGGGAAAAAATAAAAAAATATGCCGAACAATTTGATTAAAAAAAATACAAAAGTAGTTTTTTTGCAAAATTTGGGAATAATTCGGAAAATTCATGAATAATTCGGGAATCCAATAATTCGCGAATAATTCGGCAACCAAAAAATGCGCAAATAATTCACGAATTTTTGAAAAATACGGAATTTTTTGTTACAAAGGCTGTTTGAGGGTGATAGATTGTTATTTTTGAATTTGGTTTCTTATAAGGAATATTTGAATCTCTCTTTGATCTGTAATGATTGGATTCTGAGGGAGCTCAAAATCATTATATCCTTAGGGATGGACCTTATAAGAAATCAAGTGCCATTATAAAGGATACTACTGTTTCATATATTTTGTCTGTTAAAACTCATTTTCTTTACTCTTATGTTTCTTAGGGATGGACCTTTTATGAGATACTAAGATATGCACCCGAGCACAACTGGACTGCTTATGAAGAAGCTCTGAAAGCAAACCCTGTTTTAGCCAAAATGGTGATAAGTGGGGTGGTCTACTCTCTAGGAGATTGGATTGCACAGGCAAGCATGCGACTTAGAACACGAACTTTGTTTCTTGGTGATCGTTAACGTTTTCATGCTTCTTTTTCTTATGTCTACTCATTTTGCAGTGCGTCGAAGGGAAACCTCTTTTTGAATTTGATCGGGCACGCATGTTTAGATCAGGCCTTGTTGGGTTCTCTCTCCATGGCTCCCTTTCTCATTACTATTACCAGTTTTGCGAGGTGACTTACAGTTGAAGTTTTTATCAGAATGGCTTATTCCAGCTTCTTAATTAATTTTATGCGGAGGCTGACTCTTCTTTCTATGCTTTCCAGGCTCTTTTTCCTTTCCAGGACTGGTGGGTGGTCCCTGCCAAAGTTGCCTTTGACCAAACTGCATGGGCAGCACTTTGGAATAGCATCTACTACGTGATGTTGGGATTCTTGCGTTTCGAATCCCCGGCCAATATCTTTAGCGAACTGAAGGCGACATTTTGGCCCATGCTGACTGTAAGAAAACTTCTCTGTAAATTCATCTCTTTTGAGGCTATTATTTTCCAAACATTTGTAGAAGGTGAAGCTTAATTAGGATTCACATTTTCCTTATCCCTCTGTTGTAAAAGTGGAATGCACTGGGTCAGGGCCAGTCAGGTTATCAGATTTTTTTTGGTTGAAAGGTTATCAAAGCTTCACAATTTATAGATACTTTTTTTTTGGCCATTTTTGGTGGTTCCAAGAAATGATATAAATTTGATGTTGCAAGTTCCAACTTACAATCATCTGATATGATTATTTTTTATTCAAAACTATAAGATGTGATCTGGGACTCCATGGGGATTGCTCTTGATATTATTGCATCTTTGTCATGCCTAGGATTCAATTAACGAAATGGAAAGTGATGTTTTCTCAAAATTACCCTCGATTTACTACATGAAGAATTTGAGTTTCTGCTGGAGCTCATGATCTGAAACTTGTTCTTGTTTTAATACCCAATATAGGGAGAACTTTTTTCTTTATTTGTCTGTATAGGGAGAACTTTTTTCTTTATTTGTCTTTGTTTCTTATTATTAGTGGTCTTATTGTCATAATGAAGCGAAAGGAATTTAAGTCCAACAGTTCATTATTCACCAAGTGATTTGACGCTCTATTTTCAAACTTGGTCAAGTGCATAATGAATTCTTTCAGGTCGACTCTACTCAATCTAGATTGGAGTAAAGGAATTAATTCAGTTATTATAGTACCCAAAAAGCTGAAATCAGAATTTGAAAGACTTGATTGAGTATTTTAAATATGTAATTTAGTAGTAAAAATGCATGATTGGGTTCTCAGAAAAAAGAAAAATTACCATTTTTTTGGACTACAATCTAAGCTTAAGTACATGACTTCCCTCGGTCAGGAAATCTGTGAGTCCAAGTCAAATTTCAAACTTTATGCCTTCTTTCAAATAGATTCATGCTTCAAGGGCATCAGTGTGAATTCCAAAATGAAGGGGCATTTCTAAGAAAGATGAAAGAGTATGCCATTACTTCTTTAGAAACTGATGAGGTTAAACACTTATTCAACATTAATAATTTATATATAATTTTCTATACCTCATAATTAACACTTTTTTTTTTTTTTAATGTGGTTTGCTTGACAGGCAGGTTGGAAGCTTTGGCCTTTTGCTCACCTGGTCACCTATGGCGTGATCCCAGTAGAACAAAGGCTCCTTTGGGTGGACTGTGTGGAGCTCGTCTGGGTGACTATACTTTCAACGTAAGTAGCTAATATGATCCATGGAATCATGAAACTGATAACCACCATAACAAGGAAGGTTGTTTTCTCAAGCAAAAACATATGACAAATGTGAACACATCTTTTAGAAGAGGCCTCATTATCTCTCTTTGTTCTTGGTACTGCCAAACCAGCTGCTCATATTTTTTTGATCTATTTCCAAAAGTCCAAAAGGATGGTAAAAGGAGGGTCTACCGCATGCTTACTTTCTCATAAGGGACATGTTCAAGGCGGAAAAGGCCCACCATACAATGGTCCTAACTAGGAGATCATTACGAAAAACTCAACTGCATTAGATAAGGCAGCTACCTTAATTAGATGGATTATCCGCATAAAATTCTTTAGTTCAAATGGTTCCGAAAGTCCAATCAGGTTGGGGTTTTCAGCTTCAGAAAAGGTCTCCTAGATGGAAACCCATTGAATGGCCAGTGTCGCATCCTTGACACGTGCCTTTGTTAGAGGATTGACTGTAGATGTCATCAGGTCTACCCTTCTAGGTGCTCCTTATGCTATATTGGTCTTGATCAGTTTACATGAATATAGTTTTTCTGGATCTTCTGCCATATTTATGTGATCATCTGAAAGAATATAATGAATTAGGTGGTTATTATTGCCTCGTTGGGGTTCATTTTGGGGGTATAAGATCTTTTAGGTAGGACCCATTGAATCCTTTTTCCTGATCCTTGCTTGTGCATCATGTAAACAGCTCTGCATTTTTCCGATTGTATCTAAGATGATGACCTCGAATATTCCCAAATATCATGCCAAAATAACATTACACACAGTCCTCTAACACTTGTTATCTTTTCTAGTTATTCAAACAAAAATTCAGAATCAAGAAACTCTGATGCCGTACTGGAATCAAGCTCCAACTCTCCATCAATCAATCCTCCTGAGGTATTACATGGAAACTGTTTCTATGGTATTTATATCTCTGGGTATATGTGCTGAACTTTTTAATACTAAAGTGCTCATATCCTTGTGGTTTCTCTCATCAGGAGTAAATGAAGTGGGGAAACATCATGTTGAAGGGAATATTAGCTAACTCATGTGCATTGGTTATGAATTGAAAGAGTGAAAGATCTCCTCGTCCTTCCAATAGAAAGTGGGGTTCAAAGCTGCAGTGATGGGGAAATGCAGATGGATAAACTGCTGATGGTTTACTAAAAACCTTCCCTATATGTTCTCAATTTTTTTTTCTGCCTCTCTGAAAAATCATTGTACCTTGACATTAGAGAGCTTATGTAATCTAAGAGGTTTTACAAATAACAGTATAATAGCGAGAAATTTCTCTACAAACCCAACCCTTTCCATGACGGTTAATTATTCATCATCATTGCTGTCCCAACATTCGGGGTTTGCAACACCAGTCTTGTTCTGCCATTCCATTTTGACTAAATCTGGACAACTGTTCAAAATCCATATCATAGGATTTTGTAAATATTTGTTACCATAGATGATATATGCAAACTTGACACCCTTTTTTACTTGAGCTTGGGATCAGCAATGTAGTACAGTGCGGCATGGCGGAGTTGAGAGATATATAGTTCCTGGGATATATTCCATACCCCACCTGGCCACCCATCTCCTCCTTTCAAATTAGTGAGTTGCTGAGCTTGCAGCATATAGATGATCTAAATTGTTCAGTGATAAAAATTCTCATACATCCGAGCATTTTCTTTCTTTTCTTTTGTTGTGTATTTTTTTTTCACCCGAGGTATCAAGAGGCGAAAATCAGTCTAATTGGTGAAAACTTTGGACAATGGCCAATCCAAAAGGTTATCCACTAATTCGAACCAACAATAGTAAGTGTTAGATAAAACCCTCTATAGATGGGATGATAGGTTCTATGTTCGTATGAAGAACTCCAATAGTTTTGGATGTGAGTAATTATCTGTGGCAGTTAGATGTTTGAAGAAATTAGAACAAAATGACAGGATCCAGCAATCACCAATAATCCATGCATGAACATTTTCCACTCCTAAAATGATGAAAGCGACGCTGATCTCTAATAACAATCTCACGGTTATAAATATCAGACACCAGTTTCATGAAGTCATGACAGTCGCTACACATCCGAATGTTCTTAACTATATGAAGGGGAGCCCCATTTACGCTGTCGATGAGACCAAAGGCAATGGCTAGTTTTTCACTGTGATTATAAATGGCAGCTTCCTTTTCTACCTCATCAATATCAAACAAAACTAGCTTTGTGTTGGGTACATACCCAATTGACTTCAACTTACTGCCCATCTCATCCAACATGGTGTAAATTTCTTCTGACCTTGGATGTGACTTATCTGCTACAAAGAACTTGTGAACCACACCTCCTGACTCAATCAAACTAAAACCAGGTTCCTTCCTTATCCCAGCTTCATTCATCATCTTCCTCATCATAATTGCATCATTCAACTGACCTGCAGCATCATATATGCTTGACATAAGCACATATGAGCTACTGTCACTAGGATCAAGCTCAATTAAATGGGAAGCTGCAAACTCACCAATCTTGACATTCCCATGTATTTTACAAGCCCCAAGCAGTGATTTCCAGATAACAGTATCAGGTTTAATAAGCATGTTGTTACATATAAGGTCCTTTGCCTCCTCTAGCTTTCCAGCTCGTCCGAGAAGATCAACTATGCATCCGTAATGCTGGATCTTGGGCGAAATCTTATATACATCTTTCATGGCAGCAAAGAACTCGAGACCATCATCAACTAGGCCAGAATGGCTGCAAGCATTAAGGACGGCAGCAAATGATCTATCATCAATTTCTAAATTTGCTACACACATTTGATAGAATAGCTCGATGGCATCCTTTCCCTGACCATTGATGGCTAGCCCAGCAACCATGGCATTCCATAATTCAATGGTTTTATGTTCAACCATAGTGAAGACTTGTAAGGAGAGCTCTATGCATCCACATTTTGAGTACATATCGACGAGTGCAGAACCAAGAGTTGCATTGACCCTAATTTTCTTCCTTTGTGTATAAGAATGAACCCATTTGCCAATACCAACAGCTCCCAAATTTGCAATTGCAGGAAGAATAGCGATCATAGTAACATAATCTGGTTCAACGTTCTGCAACTGCATTGTTCGAAATAAATCCAAGGCCTTTTCGAAACTATTGCATCGAACTAATCCCGCCAACATGGGATTCCAAGAAGCCACGTTTCGTCTAGCCGGGTTGCTTGCAAAAAGTTGAAAAGCCATCTCCAAGCAATCACACTTGCAATACATATCCACAAGAGCCGAACACAACACACCATCCACATCAATTCCGGTTTTGAAAATAAGTGTATGAACATATCCACCCCGAAATGCACATCCCAAATCTGCAACTGCCGGAAGAATGCTTAGAAAAGTCACCTTGTTCGGTAATACATTCTCAATTATCGCATCTCGAAACATCTCAAATGCTTCCTCGGAGAACCCATTCCACACATAAGAAGAAATCAAGGTATTCCAAGAGACAATGTCGCGCTCAGGCATCTGATCAAATAATTGGCGTGCAGCCTCGACATCGCCGCATTTCCCATACCCAGAAATCATAACATTCCAAGACACCACATTTCTCTCCAGCATCGAATCAAACAAGTCTTTAGCATCACCCATCTTTCCAAATTTGGCATACCCATCAACCAAGGTGGTCCAAGAAACCACATCTCTATGAGACATTTTATCGAACAGCTTACGGGCATCAACTAAATGACCATCAACAGCATATAAATGAATAAGGGTATTGATAAAATAAATATTTGGAGAAGATCCCAATTTAACGATATAGGAATGGAGTTGCTTAGATTCTTCAAGGGTGTATCGTTTTGATCGATCGAGAAGAAACGAAATGGCCTGGTGTGGTTCTTCAACCACCAACGGTGTAGCACTGTGTGTAATTGGAGAAACGTTGTTTTTAGCTGTGGGAAGTTGGAAATTACTACTGAAAATTGTCGGGCATTCGTTAGAGACACGAACAGAAGAATAAGCTATGGGGTGGCGTACGTTTAGGAGATTGCTAGAGATGAGAACCATGGGAAGTGATTGACAGTAAATACCAGAGAACAAAGCATATCGATACAGTATGTGAGCATTATAGATAGGAGTCGAATCCTCTACGGCAAATCCAGTTATCACCCCTAGAGGTCTCCACGTGTCTCCTTTGAAACCCCTTAACCGTGGGTAAAGTTCACCCACCCCTAAGGTTCACCCCCCTATTTTTGGTTTTTTTTTTTTAACATTAATTCTTTTTTTAAAATTAAAAAACTGTTTTTAGAGTTTTTTTTAATATTAAAAACAGTTTTTTAATTTTAAAAAAAGAATTAATATTTAAAAAAAAAAAACCAAATTAGTTGGGTGAACCCTAGGGGTGGGTGAACCTTACCCAAGGTTAAGGGGTGTCAAAGGAGACACGTGGAGACCTCTAGGGGTGATAACCGGATTTGCCAAATCCGGTTATCACGGGAGATGATTTGGCTCCAGATAGATAGATAAGGTGAACTGAACTGACTTTTTGATGTGGGTCCTACCAAAGACGATTTGACTAATTGTTACTGTCTGCGATAAATACTTAGATTGGGGTGCGTAAGTACTTAGATTGCGTCATTCCTATCACTTCGGGGTTTTGAGGATCAGTGATTTAGTGATTGTGTTAGGTATGCATCAATTGGTATACGATCTTAATAAGTTTGAATAACATATTAAAAAAAAATTCCTAAATTCGGTAGCATGTTATGGTCTCAACAATAAAAACTTAGATTGCGTCATTCCCATCTATTCAGGCTTTTGGGATATCTGAATCTGCTTCCCTGAAGAGTTCTGCAGATCTCTTTACCTGAAAACCCTAGGTCTCGATGTGAAATTCATCAATGGCTAAGCTTGTACTAGTGGAGGACAGGAAGAAGAGGAACCATGGATCCATGACGTTCTTCCTCTTTGTCTGATTATCTGTTGTTCATCCTCATGTTCTTCGATTCCTTTGTTTCTTCCTCTTTATGATGTTAGAGATTTGATATTGGAATTGAAGATGAGAGAAGGGGTGATTTGATTCTGTCAATGGGATGAGGTGATTGTTGAAATCTCTGTTATACTTGCTCTCATGCTCTGTTACTGTTTTGTGTACATGACATTGAAACCTGATTTAAAAAATTATGAACAAGAAATAGAGATTTTTATAATGAGGAGAATGTGACTTGACGAAAATATAGGTTTGAGGAGGATGTGACTTGACGAAATATAGGTTTTCTTTTCTGATATTTCTTTTGATTGTGGATCCATGCCACTGTGAATGCCTTTCTTTTTATAATTTGAATTTCTGCACTGGGAAAACCTTGTGTACAGTTCTGATATGCTTATGATCAGGGCGGAGCCAGGATTCTCTTTGTAGGGGGGCTAACAATGGGGGTTCCAGGCGCCCTCGGATTTTTTTTTTGAGTGTCAAGTTCATTGGTCATCACCTCTCTTTGTATCCATTTATAAAGAAAAAATTTTATTTAAGAAAAAATTTTATTTCAAAAGTTTAGGGAGGCTAAAGCCCCTGTTCTCCTCGACTCCGCCCTTCTCCCAGGCTACACCCTTATGAATACTATAGGGAATTTTTCTTTTCAAAATTTCAGGGGGGCTCAGCCCCCTGGCCCCCATGTGGCTCCGCCCCTGCTTATGATTCGGTTCTTGATTTAGTGAAATTTTGATGCTTTTAAGAACGAATTGTTGAGTAGAGCAGAATATAGCAGATACTAACCCCTAAAAAAACAAGGAACGAATTGCTGATATAGGAAGAAAGGGTGCTGCTTCGAGCACACCAAGGCATAATTTTTATTTATTTATACACTACTTTAAACTTAAAACCCTAAAACATAATAATTCATTACCCTTCCTTGATCAAAACCTAAATGAAAGTCCAATGAAGATTGAAGAATAATGAAGAACCTAGGATTTAATGTTATTAAGACAAGGAAAATTGAAAAACAATGAAAAACCTAAGATTTAAGAATATTAAAATACGGAAAAATTTACAGTACGTAGTTCATGTTACTGCAACTCATTGGCTTTCTAAAGATAAGGTAATTGGAGCTTCATGAGTTTTTTCTTAGAAGGTGAAATTTTTTTAGAAGAGGTCTTAGGGGGTAGGACTTAGGAGTGAGTATAGATAAGACATTCTTAAAAAAATGTTATTTTTTAAATGACGTCGGGTCAATAAATATTGATGTGCTCGCGGTAACAGTACCCTATAGAAATTTATTAGGCTCTCTGTAAGAAAAATTAAGGTTGATTTATTTTTATAAATATAGTCCCAAAGTTTTGCACAAAGGCGTAGATGACTTTTGAATATATTTTTTTTTGGTTAAGGCAACTACACCACAAGGTGAAAGCCTTATTCTTTTTGGCCCTCGACCCCTTTTACCCGTCACCATATCATTGAAAGAAACTCCTGGTTGTTACGTTGTGTATCTTCTTTCCACCTCATTTTCTTCTCCTATCTTCTCTTTTCTTCATTCCTGCCTTGGCATCTTCAACCATTACTATTTTAAAAGGTAGGTTGTGGTTGGGTCGCCCAACAAAGAGGTGGTTAACGGTAGTTTAGTAGTCATTCGGCAAAGGTTTCCATTTTTAACTTCTCATTTTCAAACCCTAAGACTTTTTTACATCATTTTATTTTATAATTAATGAATTCTTTAAAATAGAGGTGAAACAAATAGTAGGAATCATAATTTACTATATTAATTGAATTGGGAAGCACAACACCTATCTCAATTTTGCAGCCTACTTAATCATGAAAATGCAATCGACCAGTGAAAATAAGTGATCAATTATTGAAAATTAGTGATTCAAAAGACATGTTTTTTTATTGAATGCAGATAAATAGTGACCAATCGCTTAATATTAGAGGTTGATTGATTTTTTGCAGCTTTTGCAAATAGAGTGCCCTATTTTTATAATCGCTAAATTTAGAGTATCGATTGCTATTTATAGGTGGCATTCATGAGTATTGTTTTTACGATTGCTAAATTCATAGTATAGATTGTGGAGAGTACATTGTTTTTAAATCGCTAAATTCAGAGTATTGATTGCTATTTATAGATGCAATTGACATTTGGTGGCATTAGCATTATTTTTATGATCGCTAAATTCAGAGTATCGATTGTGGGAGCAGTGCACTGTTTTTACGATTTTTGGAGAGTTTCCATCGCTATTTTCAGTAGTGATCAAGAGTTCTAAAATTAGTGATCGACCACTAATGTTAAGGGATAATCCGCATTTGATAAGAAAACATATTTTGTGGATTGCTAATTTTCATGTCCGATCACTTTATTAATCCGTGGTCAAGTAGGTTGCAAAATAGCGATCAATCACTATTCTCCTGCATTCTACCTCTACTATAAATAGCGAATCGGACTATTTGTTTCATCTTCATTTTCAGAGAATCTATTGATTTGGATCTCTATAAATTACATTTATCATCTAAAATCAAGTATTATGGACTTAAATGATGTTAGAAAGCCATTTGCAAGTGAGAAATTTTAAATGGAAGCCTTTGTTGAATGGCCACTAGACTACTTTCTACTCCCTCATCTGGCGATTCCAACTACATCTACCCTTTTAATTTAAAATAGCAGTGGCTGAAACATAGATGTTTGCCAAGGACGAGAAGAGAAGAGAAGATAGACAATAAAATATATGAGTTTCTTACAGGGGTATAATAGACCTTTAAATCTCTTATTGCTGTAGTGACACGTGTAAAGGGGATCAAGGGAAAAAATTAAAGCAAGGGCTATTGACGTGAAAACCCCAAAAATTAATGAGTGATCAAATCTACAACCATATTGCTATGATTAGTTATGGTCTTAAAGATGTATTCATAGTTTTCTTTATCTTTATCTTTCCTAATATAATGCGAGGGATAGGCGTAGCCTGATTTTTCTAAAATTTCGGAACTATCTTTATATATAACAAATTTTGATTTAATGTTTACTTTAATTCTCAAACTACCCTTGCTCATCTATCTATTTAAAAATAGAATCTCAGTCAATCATGATTGAACTCGGGGAGAGTTCAATCACACTTGCGGGTTAACATGTGTTCCTTATAACTCTTATTAACTGTGGTTAACTCCTTCCTCCCCCTCTCTCACGTGCATCACACGTGCCACCCACTAGTGCTAATATATAAAGATTTTAGGTACACAACAATTTGTTGGCCCCCTAAAATATATATGAACAAAGATAAGTCCCGGTAATTGCATCTTCACCCCTTGGTCATTTTATTTGTTCTTAATAAAAATAAATAAAATTTGTTTGTTGTCACATATTAGAAAAAATAAGATAAATAAAAAATGAGATGTAAAAATAAGAACACAAATATACGTGATTTGGCTAATGATGCCTACGTTCACGGATCCGTGTCAGTTCCACTATGTTCCAAGGCAAAAACATACAAAACAATTATAGAGTTTTATATCTCTCTTTGGAAACTCTCTTGAGTAATAAGAGTGATTAGAAAACCTAAACCCAAAAGTATATTATATACTAGGGTTCAAAGAATCAGAAAAACCCAAGTTACTATTCTGATCCCGTGGGACTTGCTCGAGTCAAGCCATTCTCACCTGAGTGATTTTGCTATGGGTTTTGCCACAATTGCTGAGACTGTAAATCCAGAAAAAATTTGCTCGAGTCAACTATCCCACTCAAGCCAACTTCAGCTTGCTCGAGCCAGCCCAATCAGCTCCATACATAACAAAATAAAGCATTAAGCATTCCCACTGGATTGTTTTTTCTCACCAGAAACTGCACCTTCATTTCTGAATACTTCTTGTTGTGACTCATTTGTTGTGGTTTATGTGAAAGCAACACATTATATCTCTATTGAGAAACATGACTATCTCCCTACGGAAGTTTTTTTATTTATAAATTCTAATTGCTGCTTTTTTCACTCGCTTATGTGCATATTTTTAATTTCCCTTTAACAGAGTTTTGGATGGGGCGACAGCTCTCGCTATTGCATTGTTACATGTCCGTGTATTAAAAAGATGGGCTCCACATCAAATCAATCAATGACAGGCCCACAATCTTTAATGCACGCAACAACAAGCACTGTTGCCCATCCGAAACTCCACGACTTCTTGATATTTATGGCACATCAGTTTTGGACTGGGGACAAAGCTTACAAGATGAATTGCAGGTGCCAGCTTGGTCAATTTAAGGTAGTGGAATTTAAGGATACTAGCTAATTTAAGCTATATATCATCAATGAACATCTTGTTATCATGTTATGATCTCAAAAGTTTGGAGTTATGGTTGATCAGTGGTTATTTACATAGCTTACTTCCTATCTATGATGATGAGTGTACTTTAGCAGGTAATGTTTTAATGAGCTGATCTAGGATCCAGTCCTATATATTTAATCCACATTGTCCTTTTTATTTCTTTATGGCCTTACCATGTCTTGATCTGGCCCAAGAAAAATATAGAAAATCCAAAGCTAAAAGCCATGTCGATTTATCTCCTCTATATTGCTCAGATTTTTTTTTTCAAAAATTCGAACTCTGTAAGCATGAGAAATGATTTTTCATGGAAATTGGTAACAGTTCTATTTATTGGGCTAACTGTTACCTTCTGGAAGCTAAACACAGGGATATTAGGTTAGTGTAAATCCGCGATATGTACTGTGATACAAGTCTCCCATAAAATTACAGGTTTAGCCAACCTATGATTATATTTAGTTAACACAGCTGTTGGTGAGTTTTCCTTATGCATATTTCATTTCTTTTAAATTGATTGCTAATTTTGGTTTATAGTGATATTAGAGAGTAATGGGGGCACATTCATGCATCTTGAATACCAGTAAAATGGCAGACACTGGATGGTTGCAGATGGCCCATCAGATTAAAATTCAGTCTAAATGTCCTCCATGTTGGACATACTCAATAGAGCCTTGATACGCTTATGCAGGGCTGTGTTACTATGTTTATACTACTACTTGAGCATCTATATCCACATTTTAGTTATTAAAGATTAAATAAAGATGAAAACTGTACATAGGCTGTATGTTTGTAGTTGTTGGAATGGTATTCGATATGCAAGACATGATTGGATGACTTGGGATCTTCTCCATAGTTGCTTGCGAAGAGACCACTAGCAACATCCTAGAAGCATCACATACTCTTATGCACACCAATCAAGCTTGTGTTGGAGTGCACATGATACGTGACACTTTTGAAGTGAATTCTGACGATCCTCGCCAGCAACTACTTGAGAAGATCCAGAGTCTTATTTGACAGGCATTGATGTAATGGCCGAAATACTTCAATTGGAGATGAACATTGATATAGACTGGAAGGGGAGACTTTGTGGTCTGATTTTACTGGCTTAGTATCTTCATTTAGTTCCAACTGTACAACGATTTCTCTCATGAAAGTAGCAAACTGATTTTCCGGATCTTCTCTTAGTTGTCTTAGTTTGTATGTACTTGATTCCATGTAACATATCGCAGTTTTAACACTAAATACCATTTTTATGGGTCAAAACTCAGAATCATTAAGGTTCTGTTTGTGTCCTTATCATGGCAATTCATTAATGGATCTTGTATGAGAAAATTGTAATTTGTCTAGCTCTGCAAAAACCATAACTCGTCCTAGCACGAGAATTTACCTCATTTCCATCCCTGGGAAATGATTTAAGAGGAATAGCACTAAATATCTTTAAGGAGTCACCACTTATTTATTTTAGGAAAAATGGGATCCCATTTATATGAAATTTATACGGGTACTTACAATACTTATAGGAGCAATGCTATGTCCACTCTCCAATCTTCCACTCTCCCTTACTTTTATACAAGAAAACAAAATACTATGATACTTTTTTTTGTAGGTCCATTACTTTTGTTTTATCTTTTTGTTTAAATTTAGTAAAGACAAGAGGAGAGTGGACGACCGGGAAAGGGACGTAACATTCGTCATACTTATACTGGCCAAGCAAAGCATGGAAACATACCGTTCAAAAAAAAAAAAAGGCGTGGAAACATCACTGCTAGCACATAGGAAACAAAAGCATTTCTACATAAACTTGAGAAAGAAACACCTGAGAAAGTAAAACAACATAGATATCTACTACAGTAGACTCCTGGAAAGTGAAGCAGAAATGCTAAACAAACTTAAGGGCTAGCAGAGGCAGGAATGCCACCACCACCAGCAGGATTCGGGATATCTATCGGTGGGGCAAATGTATCGTCACCGCCAGGAAGAGAACTCCCAGTTCCTCCACTACCGCCCATATATGGCGTGTAAGATGAAGCTCCACCCAAAGATGGAACCATCACTCGTCCAATACCCGGAATTAGCACGCTGCCATCGGGCTCGATGAACCACTCAGGATGCTTCTTGTCGTTAATCATGGGGGTGCCCGGAACGTCACGCCCCACAACCGTAACTTGGGTTATTGCAAGTAGGATGCTGAAAACTAGAAGAAGAGAAAAATACGAGTTATAAGCCATTGCTAATGGAGAGGATTGAAAAGAGATGGATAGGCTTAAGTGATGGAGAAGATGAAAAGAGAATAGCTCCCTTTATACTAAGAATATTTGGGGAGTTGGGTGATTTTTGGGCGGTGAGTTAAGATATTAGTTCCCTTGGTAGGGCACATAGTCAAAATACTAAAAACACACACAACAGCAGAAGTAAATGCATCCATTAAGCTACAAAGCAATGTGAGACCTACACTCAGTATATGACGGAAGGAAAGTTGTACAATGTGAGGTTAATTGGGTTCTCTATTCTCTTGTTGATCTTTTTTCTTTAATCTCCTTCAACCCCACAAGGACCTTCTTATTCACTGCACCATATATCTTCGCCAACAGCTTCAACGGCCATTAAATGTACCCATGACATGACAATTGAAGTGCTGATGTGTCAGTACACGTGGACCTCCTTAAATAGGCTTCGGATTTTCTCTGGTGGACGCCCGAGGTGGGTGCTCGGGCGTCCACACATCATTGAACATGTGGTAATAAATTGGGGAGAACTCATTTCATTTTCTCCCTATGATTTTGACTTCTTCCCCAATATTTTTTAATCGCCACATGTCTAATGATGTGTGGATGCTTGAGAGTGCCCACCTTGAGCGTCCGCCACAGAAAATCGGAAGCTCCTTAAATATACAGAGAGAGTAGGTTCCATGTCTGCATATTCTGACTGCATTTTCAGTAAAACAGAAATTAGAAACTTAAAACTGATGAGCTATAGCTTTCACTTTCCTTATGTTCTGCTCTCTTTTGCTAAAAATTACATACTGAGATGATTTTACGAAGGGTTAATAACATTATCCTTCATGAGATTTGGTGAAATTGTAGACACCTCCCCTCTAGTTTTTGAAATTACACTAACCTCCCTTGAGGTTTGGTGAAATTACAAAAGCTTTCTCTCTTGTTTCTGAAATTACATTTACCTCCCTTAAGGTTTGGTAAAACTGTAGAAACCTCCTATGTTGTTTATGAAATTATACTACTATCACCTCTAATCTAGTTGTCGCTCCCTTCCGTTAGTATGTCGTTAATGAAATAGATGGATTTGGATTGAGTAGTGATTATGACCCTGCGGTTGACTATCAAGTGGACCGCCGTGTCCATGTCTCCCTTTTAATCTCCTTTAACTATGATTAAGCTTAACTAAATTGAGATAAATTATTATTTTTTCCTAACAACCAAGGTTGGATGGATGAAACCTATGGGTGGGTGAATCTTAACCACAATTAGTGGGTGTTAAAAGAGGGGCTGTGGACTAATGAGGATTGACATTTTGCTACATAGTGGAATGCTTTGGTTCGTTAAACATTTTCTATTTTGATTATGTCGTGCTCTTCTTGAAGTCAGTCAACTTGGTTATATGACATCATTTTCTCGAGTAAATCAATGTGAATAAAATTGTAAAAGAGCATCTTCCGTTAACGGCATCAACTTGATGAGTTTTGTAGGAGAAGACAATGTAATTTAAAATATAAAAGGGGAAGTTTTTGCAATTTTGGCAGACCTTAGGGGAGGTCAATTTAATTTTAAAAACTAGAGGGAAGGTTTCTACAATTTCGCCAAACCTCAGGAGAAGTTAGTGTAATTTTAAAAATTAGAAGGGAGGTTTCTGTAATCTCACCAAACCTCAGGGGAGGTCAATGTAATTTACCCTTTTACAAATTGACAAGCATATCCCTTTCCCCATCTCCCCTTTAACAAAGCTGTAATCCTGGGAATGATCCTCTAAAATTACTCAAAAGTTGAGTTTGGTAAGCGATGGAGGGCAATGTGGACTTCATTATTGAATCTTATAAAAGCCCATCCTGGCTTCGACTTGACATTTGTTTTTTTTTTGCAACTTAGTGTACTCATATTTCAATTAAAAGAGCCTAGATATATAGAAGCTTTATATCTTACATGGAAGATATTACTATTACTCTATTCCAAATCACAGGAGCAGTCATGAGTCATTAATAAGAAACACCCTGATGATCCCTACCTTATTGACCACAACATCTGTATTTATTATCGACTTCATTGCTTCTCCAGTAGTGGATATTGATGGTATTCGTGAACCTGGATATCTACTTTATGCAAACAATATTTTTATCAATTAGTATTGCTCAATATATTCTAATTACATAATAGTAACCAATAAAAGGTCGGTTAGGGCATGTATTCTCTTAAGAAGATCATTTCCCATTGAAGAATACCCAACACAAGCTGCATCAAAATGGTATTGATTTGGTCATGGTTCCTATTCTTTATAAATCAAGGTCACTGAAGCTGTAATATTGTAAGATGAAAATGGTTTGCAAGATCACAAAACGTATTGAAGCAGACAAATGCTAAAGACCCAACCCAGTCAAATTAGGCCGGACTGGGCCAGATTTCACCCTTTCTATTGGTGGGGGGCATGCCACTCCGGGCTAGGGCCCATGATCCAAGACACATCTCATGGTGAAATTTTGTACTGTCCAGCCCTAGTTGAATTAGGCCAGTCTCTAGCATTTTTCTATTGAAGCACTACTAGCTTGAATGATTCCGAAGTAATTAGAAGTATAGTTATGCGTTTACAACTAAAAGGGGTGCAAGCCAGCGACTTATGATGGGGCCTGACATACTAAAAGAAGTTAACCGTCTCTGTCTAACCACTAATGGTCAGGATTTGAATGGGCTAATTGACTGGTGATCTTCTCCAGTTGTAACCGGTTTTGGGCAAAACCCGTTACAACCCTGTGGTCACCACATGTCCTTTCTTACACCCCTTAGTTAAGATTCACCTACCCCTAGGGTTCACCCTCCTCTCTTTGGTTTTTAGAAAAATATTTTTAAAAAATTAACCCCAGGAGTTGATAAATTTTAACCACAGTTAACATAAATTTTTATTATTTTTTTCTAAAAACCAAGAATACGTAGATGAACCTAAGGGGTGAGTGAATCTTAACCATAGTTAAGAGGTGCCAAATGAGTCACGTGGCCACCTCAGGGGCGTAACCTGTTTTGGCAAAACCGGTTACAACTGGAGAAGAATACGTCCCAGGCTTATTTTGTCTTTTATAATGTCACATAAGCTCTAATCTTTGACCATTTAATAATTGAATTAAAGGATTAGGATTTGAGAGTAAAATAGACTTACAATTTTTTTTTGGAACTCAGGGTGGTGTTCCTAACCCTTTGGGTCAGGACTAATCCCGGTGCGGGGGCTGGCCCCAAAGGGGGAGTGAGAAATGGAACCTAGGAAATCTCAGGTCTGTCAATAGGCCCAGCCTGCTACGGGATTAAATCCCTGGGCTGGCTTGGAGAGCATATACCGGCTTGTGGGCCTGTACGGGAATGGATTTTAGGCCCCTGTAGGAGGTTTTGGGACTGAATCTTGAGAAGAATTCGGGATCTAGGCCCACCAGTGGAAAGCCAATTTTATACATTCACTGGGCAGATTGGTTAATGTTGCCTCAGCATTGCCGGCCCATTAACATTCCTATGAAAAATATGTGTACTAAGAGCAAATCAAAAAGAGAAGTCCTGAAACTTTTTTAAAGACAGTAAGCCGCTCCCTAGGTTGTAAAACCAATGATTCTAATGAATTTTGGATATCTCATTACATTTGTCCCGTAGGGTTTATATAGAGATGAAATTTACTTAAATATGGAAACTAGAGTCAATAAAATCTAATATATATCTTTGATTGATGTAATCAAAGATTGTGATTGAGATACACAGATAGTTATACCGTGTATCTCAATTCTCAAGAACGTTATTATGCTACTCTATTCTCTATTACCCTCTTGCAATTCATGATCCTTTACAATGTTTCAAAACTCGGACCGGTGGGTCGAACCGGTTAACCCAGGACCCGATAACTTTAATGAGTTTGATTAACCCTTTAATGGTGGTTGATTATCAAAACCGGAGTGACCCAGTTAAAACCGTCCAAACCGGCATGAGCCAGTCGACCTGGGCGGTTTTTGTTGAACCGTCCGAGTCATGGAAAAAGATAAATTTTCACTTATTCATTTTAAAACATAATATATTAAATAAAAGTAGGAGTTTTAAAACAAAACTCCAAAAAAGAGGGAAATGTTATATAGGAAAGAAAGTAGATTGGAGATAGAAATATCTCAAGATAAGGTAAACATACTTTTTCCGTTGATTTGAAGAGTTTGTATTTATTTTTAAAATTTAGTTTGAAATTTCGAATAATAATCTTATATTTTAATAGTTTATAGTAGGTTTTTCCATTAATATTAAATATTTTTATGGTATTTAGCGTCATTAATTGGGTCAATCCGGATTGACGGTTCGACCGATTTCGACTAACCCGCCCCCTTGATTGGGTTAATGTCCGGTCTGGGTTTTAAAACATTGGTCCTTTAAACAAGCATGTAATTGGTTATAAACGTTAGCCCTTGATAAGCTTCCTTGATTTTTATGATTTATTCATGAATGGCCTGGACAATATCCAACCGTGCTTACTAGTAGTCACCGCTAGTTTATAAAGTCCATCTCTCCACATCCCGCTCATTTATAATTAGGTAACCATGGTCTTAGTCTTAATTAGGTTCAAGTACTGCAAAATATCCAACTTCAACTACTATTATCTTGAAAAAAACGTCCAAATCAAATTAGATAGGATCGAACTTACGACTGAATATCTGTCAACTATGGCCCATGGAAGACACCGCCTGGGATTGAACAGTACTGGATCGAGATTAGATGGTGGGTTCATCTGAGCTGCAGAAATATTTCTAGATGAAGTGAAAGCATCCTCCACAAGAAATGAGGATGATAGTGCTTTTCACTGTTTTGATATCTATTCCAAAAATAAACAGTAATTATATGAAATCTTATAAAGTACTTTTGTTCTCTTTCCTAGATTAAGAAAGTGATTAGAGGTTTTAATTTATGTGGATTAAGATGTGATTCCATAGGATGATGGGTGAGAGGGCCCCACAATCAGCATGGGACACCATTGTGGGGTAGCCCTTGTTGTCGACATGTGTGACCAGGGTCATGGAATATACTTGTGAGCTCCTATGGCTCCATGAATGAAAATGACACCCCCACACAAATATCTACAACTTGGAGATAAAATCAAGGCTGCTGTGACTCTGAGGATAGGTAAATGAAAACCAACTTTCAATTCAAATCCCGTGGGTGGTATCTCTAGAACCATGGCTTAGCTCTTCCTCATTTTCAAGCTTTTAGATTAACCAATGGGGGGGTTGGGCTAGTGACCAAGACCACGCCTCAGGAAAAGGAGGTCTTGAGCTCGAGTCCATTTCCCTTGTTGGCCACCCTCTGGGATTTATCCCGGCTTTCTTGGTTGTATAATATGAGGAGATTTGCACGGCCCGAGGGACTTAGTTGGGTGCTCTAAAGAGGCCTGGATACTCTCGATTCAAAAAAGAGAGAAAGAAAGGAAAAGTGCTTAGATGAAATTTACCAAAGGGATGTGATTGAGTGTAATTTTGAAAGTATCTTGATCTTTCTTCCACTCCCAAAACTTGATGCTTAAGTCTATCCTTATATATATATATATATTGAAATAACTTGAAAAAAATAGATACTTTTTTTTTGGTGTAAATACCAAACAGAAGAAATGAAAAGAAAATCACATGAAAGTGATAATTAGGGATCAACTCTTTTTTCACTCTGTAGACAAAGAACAATCAGAAAAACGCGACATTTAGGTCTAATGCTTACTCTAATCCAATGATGCAATACTTTATATACTTTATGAAATATCAAGACAACCATCAATCGTGCGTTAGAACCCATGTCGACCACAGTGACATTTGCAACCAGATTTTCTACTTACAATCAACAAAAGTTGATAGAACATAGGATAATCAAAATATCATTTATATAAAATATGGGCCATGTTGATTATTTCATAGCACTAATTATGTTTCCCTTCTTCACCAACAAATTATTTACTTATAATATTTTAAAATTACATTTTGCAATTCTCATGCAATCACTCATTTGTTAATCGAATTAGTTTTCGAAAACGACAAAAAATAATCCGACTGAAAGAAACTACAGACCTGTAAATCTTTGATTTTCAAATATTATTCTCTGGGAGTCTCTCATGTTATTTTGAAGAGGATTTCTCTTAGTAGGAAAAAGAAAAGATAAAGAGACCAGGCACAAAATGATGTCTTTGAATTACTACTTAGGTAAGATTGAGCTGCCAAGATCACAGATCTTCGTGCAACCCGGAGGTTCATCAAGATTAACAACACCAATTCAACAAACCATCACCATAATTATCTTAATCTTAAATAAAAGAAACAAAAGTATAGTTCTACAGTAAGGATTTCTATACAAGGTTTGAGTATTTTCTCTTAGAACAACAACAATCTTTTCTGAATGTTTAGGAGTATGATCAATTCACCTTTAAGAGCATCTGATCTTCTTTCTTCTCTGCAAGTCTGCATATAACCATAACAAATATATGTAAATAGAGATAATTCACCACGTCTTACCTGAAATCCGCTTCGCTTCGATCCCTTCTACAATTACACTCACAGAAACTTCAGTCCATACAATTTCCTCATCTGGTACCCAATCCAACTGCCTATAACTAACAGCGGCGGAGTTCGTTCATTGGTTTATAAGACTTGCACTGAAGTTTCTATCTTTGATTGTTGATTGAAGCCTTGTGTATGCATATTGAATATGTATTATCATCATGCCCATTACTAGGAACCAACTTAAGAGTTCCAATTCATGCCGGAGAGTTGGTAGGGTTGCCGGAAAACCCCATCGCCGAGAGACCCAAGTAGTGTATGGTGGTGGAAAGGAGGTGTATGTGGGAGCTGATTAAGCAGAGTAACGATGGAATTGTTTCCATCAGTCCCACTGTTGTTATGAAATCTCTTGGCCGATGAGGGGCTAACTGCGGTCGCATCGCTCCAGAGGGAAGATGGGAGTGTGCGTTTCAGAGAGAGAGTGTTGGCCATGGCGGCTGGAAGCATAGAGAGCTCCGGATTTGCACTGGAAGACGCCAATTGATGCATACCCTCATCGGCTAATAGCCCTTCAAAGAAATTCTCGTCATTTTCGAGCAACACCCCATAATTTGTGACCTTCACTGACTGGGGTTTCGGATTTTGTTGGCCTTGATCAATTATAGAACTAGGCAGCGACGTGATCATGTTTTCCATGGAATCTTCAGTCTCCCTCTCTATCGATCTTTGCGAATTGTTCTTCTTGTAGATCCGACATAGGACCCAATCATCGAGCTATATATATACAGGAATTGAAGAAAAATCATAAATTCATTAGCTCTAAATGAGTTTATATGTATATCTTCTTCTCTTAATTCATGAGATAAATAATTACCCTTAAGGAGTTTTTCTTGGCGGCCATGTCGATTCCAGGATGCTTTGTGCTATTAGTGTTGTCGGTGAGGCGGTATTCATGCATGATCCAGTTAGTTTTGATCCCTTTGGGGGGCTTCCCACTATAGAAGACAAGAGCCTTCTTGACTCCTACCTTTTGAGTTCCTCCGGAGGTTAGTATAGGCTTATCAGTGCCCGTAGCTTTCCAGTACCCGGATGTCGCTGCTCGGTTAGGCCGAGCCCCGTTCGGGTACTTGCGGTCTCTAGGACTGAAGAAGTACCACTCTTGTTCTCCAAAAGTTGCTTTGCCTAAGAATCTTTAGAATTCAAGATTACATGGTTTTGAAACATAATTCTGGAATAAATTGAAAGTTTTTTTTTCAATTATATATGATTTACCTGGGAGCTCCCATGGATCAAACTTGTAGAGATCAATTTCAGCGATAATCGTGACGGGGAGGGGAACGGATGACGCTTTCTTCTTGAGGTAGTGAACCACGAGCTCTTCGTCGGTGGGGTGGAACCGGAACCCCGGCGGAAGGTGTGGCTGCTGCTGAGACCCTGTTGATGAATCGGTGCTCTCCATCAATTCTGGAATTTGAAATAGAATTGAACTCTTTTTTATAATACCTTTTTGGATTCTGAGAATTTTTTTTTTTAATCAAAGAAGAGGATAGAGAGGTTGATGAAATGGTGCAGAGAGGTGGCAAAGCTTTGTTTTAAACTGTTACAGAGGGGGTGGGGGATCGATGCTGACTTTACTTGGATCGGCCGTTGATACCGCATATGTACCGAACATACACCGTTAATCGCGCGACACGTGTTAGTCACCCCACCAAGGAGAAGCCAACACGTGTTCAGAGAGTGTGGGGACCACTTTCCACAGAAAGGCACAAGAGCTTAGACATGTAAGTTTCGGGTCGGAACTGCCTGTACGCTTTTGATGCCATGCTTTTCTTATGCAACGGACATTTAATCCCAAAACCCTCCTCCCTCAACAAAAGGTGGCACGTTCGCACATGCTATTTCCCTTTCTACCCTTTATTATTTCTTATATTTTTATACATGCTGTAACCTTCCATCCGTAGTGATATCTCCTTAGTCAAAGATTAAGAATAAGACTTTGTTTGACGTGTACAAAAAGAAACAAAATCGTCTGTGATATTTTATGCCACTTTTCCTGTATTCTTGAAGGTTTAAAGGTTAAGATCTTCTGTCTTGTACGGTTTTAACAGTTGGATACAATTGGACATGAGATCCTAATACGGTTTCAGAGGAGTAAGTATTGTCTTTGTTATCAAATATCAAAAATTAAATTTTGTACAAGAGTATGGTTTGATCTTTCTTAGTGGTGTGCTAAGTGATACAATGTCTATTTTTTATACTATTTTATCATGGTGTTTAATAAAATAAATGAAAAAATAAATAAAATATATAAGTTGATAGATGGAAATACTGTTTCGGGTCTACATCCAACTATAAGTGTTGAAAACAAATGATTTCAAGTGTAGACTCAAATCGATCACTATGGTCTAGACTCTTAAGAGTCTATAGTCTATACCCAAGAGTTTGGATCCTACCAACAATCCAGTCGAGTTTGGACAAAAACCCGAGGGAGGTAGAACTCCTTAATGGGTCTCCATTATTTCTCTTTCGAAATCAAATCAATCTACAGCCTGGAATAGCCCAATGGTAGGTGTATCTCTTCCTTAGGAAGGAGGTTTGTAAGGAGATTTGTGTTCCATTTCCGAGAGGGTGAGAGTGGGTTGTACTCTCTACCCGCCTTTAACTTAGAATAGACTTGCTAACCGGGTTGCAGCCTAACTGCGCGTCTCATACCAAAAAAATAAATAAAATTAAATCAATCTTCATCTAGCTAAGGCTGAACATAAAGTTGTAAAACTATTTCGTATCTAATAAATAGGACCCGGATCCATTCGTAGAAAAGGCCAGGAATTGGGTGCATCCATACCAAAACTGAACCCGACACATTGACACTTTAATGGGATTAGGGATGGAAACGGGCCAGGTTTGGGCTGGGGCGCCCGCAACCCTACCCCGCCCCTAACTCCGTTCCCATCCCAAACCCGGGTCGAGGAGGGGTGCGTGCAAGTTCTGATTTATTAAAACCCTTCTTAAACCTGTCCTCACCCCACCCCGTCCCGTCTCGTTAAGCACTAATCAGGTCAGGGCGGGATAGGATGGGGCGGTTCGATATATTCTATTATAAGCAATATATTGAGGCAATTTTAGAATTTATTTAAGAGTAAATAGTAATTTTACATTATAAACAAGTCGGGGTGGGACGTCTTAAATCCATCTTAGGCCGAAACCAACTCGGTTTTAATCCTGCATTCCCAAACCTACCCCAATCCCAATAGGGTCGGGGTGGGGCGAGTTACCCGATTAACCCAACCCATTGCCATCCCTAGATGGGATGGACTCATGAACCCCATATTGTGTGTGTGAGATATACATTATCCCTTGGGGTTTATGCTCCCCTCTCATTTAAAAAAACATACTGATGTAACGTCTAAAAAGTAGGCAATGGACTACCTCTAGCAGATGCCCGATATCCACTCTCAAGCACCACTTTTTAGCTGACACGTGGGAAGACATTTAACTAGGAGAGTGATAACATGCATTGCACATTCCATTGAATGGTACACATACCTCCCAAGCTCACTACATGTCCTCTTTGACATTCATTAACCATGGTTAAGATTCACGCATACCTAGAGTTAAATTATCTAACCTTAGTTTTTAGATTTTAAAAAAAAAATTAACCTTATTATGATTTCACTCATTCATGTGGTTAATTTTTTTAAGATATTTTTCTAAATACTATGTTAGATTATTCAACCCTGAGTGAATCTTAACCATAATTAATAGGTGTCAAATAGCACACGTGACGATCTGTGAAGGTATGCACGTATTGTACAACGGAACATGCGAGATGCATGCTATCATCTCTTTAGTGGAACACCATCTCATGCGTCAGCTGAAGAGTGGTGCTCGAGAGTCGATCGTGGGCATGTGCCGGTGGTAATCCGTTGCCTAAAAATTAAATAGGGTTAGGGTTTCAACTTTCCACCCTTCTGCAATGAATTATTGCTCATTAAGCATTGTTGGAACCCAAATTCTTTTATGCACGTGCAAGGGATTTTTTGATGTTTTAATATTTTCTATTTATAATATTTTTAAAAAATAAAAAATATATATATATTTTGTATAGAGTGGTCCCCTAAAAATTATTGTATATATATATATATAATGATTGATTCTTTATGTATCACTTTTAACCCTAGTTAAGATTTATTATCTTAGGGGTTAATTTTTTTTAAAAATAAAAATTAATGGTAGATGTATTAATTGAGGGGTGAGTGAATCTTAACCACAATTAATGGGTGTTAAAAGGGACATGTGTCAAGTAGGGAGTGAAACGTGGGTGTGAAAAAACTATCTCCATAGTATAAAAATATAGTCTAGTATAGTGATTAGCCCACCCCGCATTTGACTAGGTACATAATCAAATGCCTTCCCATTTCATCTCCTTTAACCGTGGTTAAGCTTAACTAACTTTTCATTTCATCTCCTATAATTGTAGTTAAGTTTAACCAATTTAAAGTTTTTATTATTTTAATTCAAAAAATCAAGGTTAAATAGGCAAAGCCTAAGGCTGAGTGAATCTTAACCACAATTGGTGGTTATTAAAAAGGTGAGCTCCTCAAATGAAGACCGGCTCATGTTTTTCTCTTTTTCTTACTACGGACCCTTTTTGAAATGTAACATTAATTAATTTTATGATCACAATAGACTTATTATTGAAAAAAAATAAAATAATAATAAAAAAAAGAAATTCAAGGACTACGCCCCGAATTGCCCCCAATCCACAAGCCCCATACCCAATCCCATTAATTTTCATAATATATGTATTTTGGCCACCCCTCTAGGAAAAATTCATGGCTCTGCCCTTGTGCACGTGGACCCGTTTTCGAGTCTTTGATGTGTAGGCCCACCATCCTAATCTTAAATGATGACATATAACCAAAACAAAAAAGAACTATACTGAGTGGGCCCATTGGTGGTTGCAAGCGCGACCCGGGTCTCCATCGATGTGAATTCGTGTAGTCCGATTCTTGTAACCAAGATAACCCCACTTCGCCTAATGGCATCTTATATGTCCCCTTTCACCTAGAGACACAATAGCTCTCATGTAGTTTAATTGATCAAAATACCACCCCGAGCTACGCTTGCTCCACTGAGAGCTAGTGATTTGAGTGTAAAAGAAGAAATTTAATGCATACATGCGGGTACGTATATATATATATATATATATGGAGTCAAATCCTCTACGGTGATAATTGGATTTGGCAAATCCGGTTATCAACCCTAGAGGTCGCCATGTGTCTCCTTTGACACCCCTTAACCGTGGGTAAGGTTTACCCACCCCTATGGTTCACCCACCTATTTTTGGTTTTTTTTTAAAATATTAATTCTTTTTTTAAAATTAAAAAACTGTTTTTAGAGTTTTTTTAATATTAAAAACAGTTTTTTAATTTTAAAAAAAGAATTAATAATTTTTAAAAGAAAAAACAAAAATAAGTGGGTGAACCCTAAGGGTGGGTGAACCTTACCCACGGTTAAGGGGTGTCAAAGGAGACAAATGGAGTTTTTTTAATATTAAAAACAGTTTTTTAATTTTAAAAAAAGAATTAATAATTTTTAAAAGAAAAAACAAAAATAAGTGGGTGAACCCTAAGGGTGGGTGAACCTTACCCACGGTTAAGGGGTGTCAAAGGAGACAAATGGAGTTTTTTTAATATTAAAAACAGTTTTTTAATTTTTAAAAAAGAATTAATATTTAAAAAAAAAAAAACAAAAATAGGTGGGTGAACCATAGGGGTGGGTGAACCTTACCCACAGTTAAGGGGAGTCAAAGGAGACACGTGGTGACCTCTAGGGGTGATAACCGGATTTGCCAAATCCGGTTATCACCGGAGATGATTTGGCTCCTATATATGTATATATCATAGTTCGAAAACTCAGCGAGTCATCCGAGTAACTTGGCCGAGTTACTCGACTCGGCTGAATTTCGAGTTGAGTCGCCTCAAAACTCGAAGGAGACACTATTTACCGAGTTACTCAGGTGACTCGATCGAGTCTAGCCGAGTTTTTCGACTCTCCATACTAAGTCGAGTCATAGAAGGGTATTTTTATCATTTTTTAAAACCTAAACTAAAATGTCACACTATTTTTGCATCATATTTTTCAGGGTCTACAAAGACAACTTACTATGGGTTTTGTTAAACCTAATTTTGTTGTTTGAAACTGTAAAAACCAACGTACTTTGAGTTCTTTTAACCCAAAATTTTTAAGTTATTACATATATATTCCGAGTTGGACCGAGTCGATTTTTTTTCGAGTTTTCCGACTTACTCGACCCGGCTAACTTTTGGGTCGAGTCGAGTTTTCGGGTTTTTGAACTATGGTATATATAAATAAATCTCTTTTCTTTCATGGGTATATTTGGAAGTGTCAAGATTAATTGACCACACAATCTCATGAATTCACTACCAAAATCCAAAGAGGTTGTTTGCTACAAAAGCTGCAAAGGATAGCCCAACAAGTTTTTTTTGTCTTTTTGTTTTAATGCATTGTTTATTATTAGGGGAATTGTTTTCTCACTGACCTCCATATATGTGAATGAGGTTGGATTTGTCTTCTCACCTATCACCTCTTCTTGTTGCTCCTATTATCAATAAGAGCCACTAAAAAACAGGTTTCTCAGTGCCCAAAACATGAAAAGCTTCTGGAGTCTTCGCTACTCGAGATCTCGTCAACTTGCTGTACTATTTCATCTCCTGAGGCCTTCTGATTCTATGAATCCCGCAAACGGACGGTGTTCAAATCATGCTAGACTAAGTAGAAGTCATGAATTGCATGATCAACAGCGTTGGAATCTCAAAGCTCTATATTTCGCCATAACTACACAACATATGGTTCTTATGGCACTATACTAGATAACTGAAATAAATTTTAATGGAAACAAACTATAAAACATATCATCGTCAATGTATAGTCCAAAAATTCACATTAAGACAATGTAGAACTAGGACACATGGTGTATCACACGAGGAACATGCGGGGGCTAGTGATACCTTTCCATTTTCCAATTCAATCCGATCCATTTGTTCGTAGAGCATTTTACTCGATTCGACGCGCTTGTTAATGGGTATTATATCTTCTGTTATGCAATGTAAGAGATGGAGCTTTTCAGACGTCGGATATTAGTTCAAATCCAGCCCATGTGCCTTTAGTTAGTGACTTAGTGTGAGTAATATACTCGAGATAAGATCCCGGAAAGAGTATGGTATCAGTCGATATCTATTTCTCATCAACGATTTGGTAAACCTAACTTGACCTTTTATATTTTGCTGAGCGAGGTATGTGTAAATGAGGCATGTGTGGCTTGCACTTAGTTTGACTTTAGCAAGGTTGCAAAGGTTTAGTTCGAACGGGTGTGGAGGTAAAACCAAATGGGGAAGAAGAATGTGATTATTTGCATAGAGTGCGATTTGTGTTCATGCCTTGACTTCTCTTACAAGCGCTTAAATGTCTTGGTCATTAGAACCGATACCTGTCAACGCAGCTCGCGGATTATTGTTGTGATAGGTGTCTAAGTATTTTGTGGAAAAAGATTATCTTTGGTGGCTGCCCGAGCTAGGCGCTCGGGCATCCACAAACCAGTGGGTGGCGTTTTAAATGGGAAAGACATCAAATGGGGAGAAGTAAAAAATCATAGGGAGACAATGAAATGACTTCTCCCTTAAATTATGGCCAGGTGCCCATTGTTTTGTGGATGCCCGAGTGCCTAGCTCGGGCAGCCACTAGAGGTAATCTTTTTCCGTATTTTGTAGAGCGGGGAAATACTACAGACAAAGCCTCAACATGAGGTAGGATGTGTGCCCCCTGCATGGGATTGGGGCAGTGGCGCCCCCTAACCGAATTGTATGAGAACTGATTGGAAGATCCAACCTAAGGGCCCAATTCGAATAGGGTACTTTAGGTAACTTTTGTATATATATATATATATATATATATATATATATATATATATATATATATATATATATACATTCTCGGTTGGAATCGAATTAAGTTATAAAAGGTGAAAAACTGTTGTAACAGTTGTAATTCTTCTTTGAGAATGCCGTGCATTTACAGGGGCTCATCCGTAAATGTAAGCACGGCGATGAACCATGTAAATCAGCTATGTTTTTGTGCATGTCTGTTTTCTTTATTGCTTTGAGTTTCTGTTAGGGATGACAATGGGCCGGGTTAATTGGGTAACCCGTCCTGACCAACCCCTATTGGGACAGGTTTGGGAAGTTCATAAACGGGTAGGGGTGGGATGGGGACAAGGCTAAGAAGGGTTTTGATAAAAAGGGATGGAGTCACCTATCCCAAAACCGGTTTGGGACAAAAACGAGGTAGGAGTCTTCTCATTAAGGGCGGGTAGGGTAGGGTTGGGAGTGCCCCGGCCCAAACCCACCTCATTGTCATCCCTAGTTTCTACGTATACAAACCAAAAATAAATCATGAGATTCAATATCTGTGAGAATAACTGATAATAATAATAAATTAATTTTTTTTTAAAAACTGATAAATCACAAGTGGTTCTTACTGTTGTTGACATTTTTTTCAATTGGGTGAATGTAGTTACTTAATTTTACATTTTCCATGATGAGGCGTGTTTTCCTTATTCTCGGTCAAACTCTACTCTCAGCCTCTACCAGTCACCTATCCATTTTCAAATCAGTTATGGTGGTTGAAGCACTCTCTCTCATCAAGAATGGACAAGTGGTGGGTGGAGACTGAGAGTAGAGTTTGACTGGGATTAGGGCTAGCATTTCTCTTCCATGATAGCTTCATTTTCTTCAGAATTGTATACAAACCCTTGATCATTGTGTCTATATAGTTAGGTCTCTTACACATTTCTTTTTCTTCTGTGGAATCAATTTTCCCATTCAACGCCTTTTGTAGAATTCTTTTTCTTTCTTTTACGGCTTTGATGCCAACCAAGTTTAGGGCACAAACATGGGAAATGCGCCTACTTCCCTCCATTAACGGATTGGGCTGATCACAAAACGCATGACTCAGTATTCGGTTGGACTTGGTTTTCCATACAGTGACACGCAATCATTAGTTCGATCCAGTACACCAAACTACACCTTATATACACGTGTGGACCCTCTACCACATGTGTGAAATCCCTAAACCTCAAAGGTCCCTTGACCATCACAATCTATATAAATTATAATGTAATTCTTCTTTGGTGATAAGATTCTCTTACATCCACGTCACACTCTGCTGGCTTTGATGACTTGGGCTAACCACCTATGGACGCCATCTGGCGAGATATGCTGAGATGGTGTCCAATGTATAAACATCGTTGGTGTCCATCCACGTGGCGGTCTGTCGCTTGGATGGCCTGTGATGTGGTTTTGTCTTTATCATGGATGCTTGCTAAGCACCGCCAATGCAAGCTAGATCGTGCTTCTGATTGCATTGAAAGATAGAGGGTCAAAGATGACTTTTATGATTGTGCCTTTCTCGGTTACGCAATGCTAATTTCATAATTTTACGTCATTTTATAAATGCTATAATTAGGTTTTCTTCAATACCCAGAAAAAGGAGAGAAAACGAGAGCGGCTATACTAAACCATTAAGTTCACTTTACATGATACATGTATTTACTAATCAACCTTTTGTTTTATTTTCACTTTATTTTTAAAAAAGATTTAGTCAAGAACTACTGTTTGATGTCCTAATAACTCAAAATAATGGATTTCCTTTTCAAAATGGAAAGCTATGTATGAACAAAAGAAGTGGTGATATAGTCACCCAATTATAAATAGAGGTTAACAATTCCCATCAATGTAGTGCTAGTGGCCACGTTTTGATTTTCTATACAGAGAACATTTGAAGTTATGTGATTAGGAGATTCTTTCACTAATAGTTATTTCAATCTAGTACTAGTAATAGGATGCAGAAACATCACTTGCCATTTCAACATCACTTGCCATTTCAACAAAGGAGAGCAAAATCAATGGCAATTGTCTTGATCCAAGTAGTTATCAAAGATTAATAAAAGTATGACCTGATTCAAGGCCATAGACTTGGGTTCCGACCCGCCAACCACTAACCCGCTTTGGGTGTTTCTTTATTCTTCTTTTTTGACACCGTAAATCTCTTTTTATTACTAGAGACAAAAGAGTATCCAAATGCTCCGTGATTGTGATTCCTTATGTATTGTGGTCCTTTAGAACATAGAATTTTTTACTTAAATCTATTCTCATTTGTCAACTCCTATAAGTTGGAAAAAAATCCCAATGCTTCTCTAATAATAAAGATACCTATATTTTTTAAAATCTGTATTTATTCATTTATTTTGTCAAGATATGATTTTAGTCGATCTTATCATTATGTATGGTGATTGTGTGTGTTTTCGTACATGAGAAATAATTTTTAACAAAGATACTCCACGCTTGGTATTCATTAGGTGCAATGACGAAGTTATAACTGGCTGATGCTTGATCATAGCATATCAATGAAAAATAAATAAAATGGTGCAAAATGATAAGCAGGGGTGGAGCCGGAGGACGGGTGCTCTAGCTCTCCTAAACTTCTTAGAATAAAATATATTCTTTATCAACGGTTACGAATAGACGCAATGCCCCCATAAACTTGACTCTCAAATTTTTTTTTGGGGTCTGTGCCTCCAAATTCCCATTGTTAGCCTCCCCTGCAGAAGAATCCTGGCTCCGCCTCTGATGATAAGGGAAAACCAAAAAGAAAAAATCTAGTTTTTTTTAGCAGTCCATGTAGCCAAGAACAAGGAGGGACACCAAACAAATCCCGCTTCAGAATTTTTTTTTGTAGCAAGGGTGAGGCTCCGAGCTTCTTAGAGAACTCGACTAATCCCCTAAGCACGTGTAAACCCCCCATCTACACGCACCAGACAAGTAGGGATAAATCCTTGAGAATGGAGAACAAGGCGAAGTGAATCCAACTCAGATCCTGTGCTTCTTGAGGCACAGCAAGGGCTGTATTCGGGCCGGGCTTGGCCAAGCCCGGCTTGGCTTGAAGTAGCTTGATCGAGGCCCGAAGCCCGGCTCGGCCCGAAAATAGGTTCGTTTGTGCGGCCTGAAGCTTGGCCCGAAAAACAAAATTGGCGCTCAAGCCGGGCTTGGCTTGGCTCGAGCTCTGCTTGAATCCCTTTTTTTTTTTTTAAAATAAAATTTTATATTATTTATATATATAATATATATATAAATAATATATATATTTTTTTATTTTTTAAAATAATTTTCGAGCCGAGCTGAGTTCGGGCCGAGCCGAACCTCAATCGAGCCGGGCTTCTAGCCGGCCGAGCCGTACAGGGGTGGGCTTGAGCTTGGCTTGAATTGGCTTTTGGGCTTCTTTTTAGGCTTGGCTTGTTCGAGCCCAAAATTTCGGGCCGATCTTGGGCCGAACCGAGCCGAGCCGAGTCGCACCAACGGGCCAATCGGGCTTTGTGCAGCCCTAGGCACAGTCATTGCTAGCACACCAACACCCTGGTGGACAATAAGGGGAATGGAATGAAACTCGAACCTCCGCTTCCTTAAACGTTATTTTTATTTTTCGTTTGTATTAAAAAAAAGAAAAGGGTCATGACTCACAAGTGATTCTTAAAATCTTGTAGTACAATGTCTTTTGTTGCGATATACCACATGGAACTCCCAATTTTTTTTTCTGTTTTGCATTTGGAGTGAAATTGTTAATATGATGGTGTTAGGGGAGGCAATTGTGATCCAAATTGTGAAAATGAATTGATACAATCTGCTGTAAAATCTTCCATTTCCTTCGGAGCACATGTTGAATCAAAAGAACACATGTGATTGATAAACCTAAGTACAAAAAAATGGGGAAAAAAGTGTCCTATCTAATGCCATGAACAAACAGTCTTCGGTATAGCCAAAACCCTCTAGGGTGTGTTCGTTTGGGGGTAAGTGGGGGGAAGTAAAAGAAAGTGAAAGAAACACCCACTTACCCTATGTTCGGTTTGCAATAAAACTTCACTTTCTAGAGAATCAAGATGCTCAATAGTGCTAAATTTTCTTGCACTTACACCTATTTCATATTCTAGCTTTTTGGTGGAATGGTGAGAGAAAGTGAAAAAAGCCCATTATTATTCCAATTCTACCCTTTTATCAAAAAAAATTTGTAAATGTGAACAAGGGATATATTTGAAAAAAAATATATTTTCTCCCGCCACTTTTCTCTCAATCCAAACATACAAAAGAAAACCCACTTTCTCTTTCTTTTCTTTTACTTCACTTTACTTTACTTTACTTTCTTTTATCCTACCCATTTACCTCTCAACCGAACACACCCTTAGTTTGGAAGAGAATAAACCATATTTGAGGACTTTGACTTCCTTCAAGGCTCTTAGTTCTATCTTTTCCCATAGATGAAATAAGTAGATTATGAAAGAGCCTGTAAAACCTCTATAAAATTACAATGTATATATTAAGCTTTAAAATTAAACTCCTCGAGCGAATAATATGGTTCGTAAGATCATCGAATTAAAGGTTAAAATTGTAGGTCTAGTCATGATTAGCACGACATTAGTCATTCCCAGTACTGAATTGACGCATAGTTGGTGTTTGGATACAAGGACAGCTGAGTAGCATCTGCATTTTCTTCATGGACACCCCAATATGGGAAGCAAGGCCCCTCCATGACCAAATTTCAAAGGTCTTCCTTTCCGCATTTACTGTATCCTATTTGGACAAATTCACCTTATGGATATCATCGAGCCCGGATAACTAAACATGGCTCATGGGCTGAACCTTTTTTTTTTTTAGGATAAAGCTTCTGAGACCCTTTTGGGGCCGAGACCATGCTCTAAGGGCATGGGATTTCAGGTGGACCCCACCATGTGAAATGGCCCCATCTGAAATCTCATGCTCTTAGAGCATAGTCTCGGTGGTCTCGGCCCTAAGAGGGTCTCAATAGCAAAGTCCTTTTTTTTATAAAAGAAATTGATGGAGTGATGAGTTGGGATTGTTGACCTTCTAGCGATGAATTGGGATCATATTCAATCACGATTGCAATCGTACTCCCAGGTCAACACATGTCCCTTTTATTCTCATTAACTGTGGTTAAGATTCATTTTAAGGTTCAACACTCTAATCTTAACTCCAATGATCCTGAATCAATTGGTACCTTTGATAATTTCTAACAAAAAGAAAAGAAGCTACGAAAGAAAAAGAAGCTGATCCTTACCAAAATATTTCAAATAATATATTTTTTTCTTCTTATCCCGAATCATGTGTCTTTCTTGAAGGATTGAGAGTAATAAATAAAAAATAATAATCAAATCTCAGCATCTGGTTCTCCCTGATTGGAATAGGTTGTTCAACCCCTTTCCTTAGAACCATGGGAATCGAACCAGCGTCTTCTACTTCTATAGAAAAATATCCTTAGGTTAAATTACACTCACCTCCCTTGAGATTTGGTGTAATTTCAGAAACCTCCCCTCTTGCTTCTGAATTTACACTGACCTCCCCTGTTAGGCTCATCCAATTAACTCTGTTAACTAATGATACTATTTTTCAATTTTACCCTTATTACTTAGAGGAAACACGTAAGTTTAGTTTGAAAGCTCAAACCAAAAAATCACATAAACGTTCCAAGCCGCCACATGTCCCTTTTAACATCCACTAACTATGATTAAGATTCACTCACCCTTAGAGTTTATCCATCTAACCTTAGTTTTTAAAGAAAAATATCCTTAGGTTGATTATGCTTAACCACAATTAAAGGGGGCTCTACAAGCCATCACGTGTCCATTTTAACATACATTAACTGTGGTTAAGACTCACTCACCCTTAGGATTCATCAATCAACCTTGGTTTTAAGAAAAAAATAAAAAATATTAATCCTAGGGTAATTATGTTTAACCACAATTAAAGGATCTCTATAAGCCACCACTTATCCTTTTTAACACCCACTAACTATGGTTAAGATTCACTCCACCCTAAGGTTCATCCATCTAACATTGGTTCTTAGAAAGAAAGAAAAAAAGTTATGTTGATTATGCTTAACCACAATTAAAGGGGGTTCTACAAGCCGCCACATGTCTCCTTTAATACCCACTAACTGTGGTTAAGATTTACTCACCCCTAGGATTCATCCATCTAACCTTGGTTTTTAGAAAAAAAATACTTAGGTCGGTTATGCTTAACCACAATTAAAGGGGGCTCTACAAACCGCCACGTGTTCCCTTTAACACCCACTAATTGTGGTTAAGATTCACTCTCCCCTAGGATTTATCCATCTAACCTTAATTTTTTGAAAAAATAAAAAATATTAACCTTAGGTTAATTATATTTAACCCCAATTAAATTGTCTCTATAAGCTGCCATGTGTCTCTTTTAATACCCACTAACTATGGTTAAGATTTACTTACCCCTAGAGTTCATCTATCTAACATTGGTTTTTAGGAAAAGAAATATATATTTACCTTAAGTTGATACTATTAACCTTGGTTTTGGAAATACATATTAACCTTAAGTTGATATTACTAACCTTGGTTACTAAACCCAATTATAATTTATTTTATTGTATTAGTTGACTTTGTAAAGGGTAATTTAGACATTTTAAAATGAATAAATGATGACATGAAAGTTCATCCATAAAAGTAACGGCCAACTAATGGAAGGGGGTATATGTTAAAGAAACCAAAGTTGAGGGGGAGGTCAGTGTAATTTCAGAAACAAGAAGGGAGGTTTTTGAAATTTCACCAATCCTCAGGGGAGGTGAGTATAATTTACCCTAAATTTTACCATTCGACCATATCCACATTTTAATCGTTCTTGATGCGCATTTATATGGCCACAATATATGATATATCATAACATGAAATTCTTTTTATTTTTCTAATTTAGTGGATAAAAGAATTAACTATTTTGTCCTGATAGAGTGTTCTTCATTACTAATCATGAGTATAGATTTAAAAAAAAAATAAAAATTCTTAACCAGATTTAAAATGGGGTTATATGAGTGCGAACCAATTGCAATTGAATAGGATCCAAATCTAGAGTGATATAGCTGGGGTCCCTATGCCTTCCACATGGAGATTTTTAGGCTACTACATAGAGGAAAGTATGGATATGGGCTCCGAATTATGAAAAAACCTGAAAATGGGCTTCTTTTTTAAAAACTTATTTCTGTAGGCTCCCACACGTGGCAGCCTACAGCACGTGTTGCCCTTTCTTATTTTCTCTCTAAAATACCATTGCCTTGCGAACCTTGCTTTCTTCCCCAATTGAATCCCTCGGTTACGAACCCTTGCCTTGCGAACCTTGCTTTCTTCCCCAACTGAAGTCCTCGGTTACCCTGTCATCTGAAACCCTTCAAATCCTTCAAACCCCAAATCTAAAACCCTTCAATCCTTCCCCAAAGTAAAACCCTCGGTTACCCTGTCATCCGAAACTATAGGGACATCGCATTGAAGAAGAAGAAGAAGCCACAGTAGTAGAAGAAGAAGAACAGCCCGGTAAGTTTTAGACATTTTAAAAAAAATTTCAAACTTAAAAATGGGCCCCATAGTTAACGAGTGCATTTTCGAATCTTACTTTTATCAATTTCGATGGTTATGATAGTGGTTTTTTGGTATTATTGTTGATTTTGTGCTCATTTCGTGATTTTCAATGGTTATTTTACAGTGCATTTTCGATGGATTTGTGCTTATTTTCGGAAAAAATATAGTGCAATTTCGATGCTCAATTTCGATGGTTCTTATAGACAATTTTTGCTGATTGTTTTTACTAATTTTCGGTATTTTTTAGTTATCACAGTGCTTATTTTTGGTATTTTTCAGTTATGACAATGTTAATTTTCGGTATTTTTCTGTTATTGCTTATATTCGGTATTTTTTTAGTTATGACAGTGCTAATTTTCGGCATTTTGCAGTTATCGCTTATTTTCGGTATTTTTCAATTATGATAGTGCTAATTTTCGGTATTTTTTTGTTATTGCTTATTTTCGGTATTTTTCAGTTATCACAGTGCTTATTTTCGGTATTTTCAGTTATTCCAGTGCTAATTTTCAGTATTTTTTCTTTTATGACAGTAACTATTTTCGGTATTTTTCTGCTATGACAGTGCTTATTGTCGGTATTTTTGATGGTTATTGTTATGATAGTACTTATTGTTTTATAATTTTGCAGCTACAAGATGCCTCGTATGAAGAGAAAAGCTGGTAGGGAAAAGAAAAAGGCAAAAGATAAAGAAATTAAATATTTTTCCTCAATTAAATGCTCCCAAGCAACATGGTTTGAGGAGATAAACCATTATTGGAGGCGAATTAAGAGAGAAAAAGAATTTGGATAGAGAGTTGCTTTTCCCATCTTTACGACATACCTAAAATACCACTGTATGGCCAAACAGTCTACCATTTTCTCCAGAGGCGTAAAGGAGACTTACGCTTTGAAGTATGTGGGAAGAGTCTAGAGTTCATAGTGTTGGACTTTACTCTGATGATGGGCCTTAATGTCTAAGTGTCCGAGGCTCCAGTCCTTACACATGAGGCGCTGCCAACCTCTCTCAAGTTTCGAAAGTTTCAGAATTTGGTTGTGATTAAAAATGCGAAGCTTCTTGAGGCGTTGAAGGGATGTGACAACGATATGGATGCGGTGAAACTGTCACTAGTCCTTTTTATTGAGTTGTTGATCGTGGGGACTGACACACATGTGGCTGTTAACACAGGCCATTTGTGCCTAGTGGATGACTGAGAGGCCTTCAATAAATACCCATGAGACACTTTGAGTTTTGAGTTGTGCAAGGATGGCCTAGAAACTGTTCATTTTACGAAGAAGTAGTACAATATCAACGGATGTGCTCTTGCTTTCCAGGTAAACATATCACTTACTAATTATGTTGGTTTACTGTGTTAGCTAATTTGTGTTTACTTAGATTAATACTAAAATTTATAACTGATGTCAGATTTGGGCATATGAGTGCATTCTAGTACTTAGGAGACTTTGTTCTTGTAATGCATTCCCAAGTGTGATGACATTCCCATGCGTACTGCGATGGACGAATATATCATATCTCAACTACAAGTCACTTGCAAATTCCATATTCAATTTAAGTAAAGTATGTAATTGTCTTTGTTGTTTTACAATATTCAACTTGCAACTTTTCATAAACAATATGTTTACTTATAACATATCATTTGTTGTTTTATAGATCCAACTGAGCAATATAAAGCCTACTCCTGCAAAGAAGGATAAACAGGTGGTGAAGGACGTGCTTGCTTGCATGATTGAGTGCTGAGGGTGATGATGGTGAGGAGGGGGAGGAGGGTAATGATGATGATGGTGGTGATAGTGATGGTGGTGGTAGTGATGTGGTGATCATGGTGATGGCGGTGATGGTGGTGATGGGGGTGATGGTGATGATGATGTGAGTCCATTCCCATCTCTGACGAAGAAGAGAAGGTTCGAGCAGAGGTCAAAAACGGTATGAATATTAATAGTGATTTTTTTAAAATGATTTTTGACATTTTTACTTATAAATTGTCTAATTTTTGGGATTTTTGTGGGTGACAGGGTCATAAGTGCTGTTTTCGGGATTTTTACTTACCAGTTGCCTGATTTTCAATATTTTTAAGTTCATGATATCAATTCCTGCGTTGATATCGGCATTATCTGCAATATCGAGAAAACATTCAATCCATTAAAGTAATCTAGAAAATCTCAAAAATGAGAACTGTAACTATCGAAAATGCACTGTAATAACAGAAAACCGTCGAAAATGAGCACAAAACTATCAAAAAAGCACTGTAATATCGAAAATGCACTGTAATAACAGAAAACACCCGAAAATGAGCATTGTAATAACAAAACCACTGAAAATGATCACAAAACCATCGGAAAAGCACTATAATATCGAAAATGTATTGTAATAACAGGAAACCCTTGAAAATTAGCACTGTTATAACATAAAACCATAAAAAATGAGCACAAAACCATCGAAAATAAGCACAAAATCATTAAAAATAAACACAAAATCATCAAAAATGCACTGTAATAACAGAAAATCACCGAAAATGAGTACAAAACCATCGAACTTGAGCACTGTAACCATCGAAAATAAATTGTAATAACAGAAAATCCCGAAATGAGCACAAAACCCTAGAAAATACCGAAAATGACCATTATAACAATCGAAAATGGATCAAAAATGTATAAAACACTTACCCTATGTTCTTCTTCTATTTCGAACTCTTCTTCTTCTTCAAAGGGTTTCGGATGAAGCAGAAGAGTTTAGCTCAATTTGTGTTGAAGGATTTTAGTTGAAGCAGAAGAGTTTAACTCAGTTGTAACGAATGAGAAAGCTTGAGTTGAGCTCAGTTTGTATTGAAGACTTGAAGGGTAGCACGGTGTTGAAGGGATCTCTGAATAGAGATGATGGTATTTTGGAGAGAAAAACAGAAGGGAAAGTACGTGCTGTACTAAAGACACTGTAGGAGCCTATAGAAATAACTTCCTAAAAGTGGAGCCCATTTTCAGGTTTTTTCATAATTGGAGCCCATATCCGTACTTTCCTCTATTATATATTTCAAACGAGAGCTGTAGAGGCAAGGTATTGTCTACTCCAATGAAAAACAAAAAATAATAAGAGATTAACTATGAACAAGAGATCCAGTTGAACACAAAAAATGCACTGGCTAGTGAGAGTTTGGTAATTACGAACACAAAGAAGGGTATTTTTAAAACTATTTTTTTGGCATACATACCCCTTACCCCTTCTCAAGGCATTTTTTGGGTTCCTCCGGTTGACTATTCGACCGGTGTTCTGAGCTCCTGTTCATACTTAATCTCAAATAATGATTTTACAATTTAAATACAAAGGGGAGCTATGAGTCACTGCAAAAAAGTGGAGCTCCCCTTTTAGTTATGGTGGTGCTAAACTTGAAATTATGAAAAAATATTTCATAAAATTGCAACTGTCTTTCTCCATAATTATAAAAAAGTGTCACTGTCTTTACACTAGTATAAATGGGAGCTCTTCTATTCTGTTGTGATGCAAAGTTCTATCTCAAAATTTCACTCATAATTTTTTTTTTTGGTTCATTCACCCGTAACTCATCTCAACATAAGCCTTTAACCACACACTTCTCAAAAAAGAGAAGTGGTGTGGGAGTACTCAAGGAGAAGGATCCAAGCATCGGTCCTTTTCCTTAAAAGAGTGTGTTGCCTTTAGTCCCACATCCCATTAAGAAAGAACTTTTTGTTGATATCTTAGCCTAAGGCCCATATTTAGATCCAGACAGCCATGACTGGCTCACTTGTATCTATTCAAATAAATGTTTGAATGTTAAGCTATTTTTTAGGACCTGACATTTCTATACCGGTATATGAAAGGGAAGAATAATCCAATGGCAAAAGTCTATTATTACATGAATAAAAGGGGTCAGTTGTGTGTGTGTGAGTGATTCGTGTGTTCACCATAATTCTTTTAAAAAACATGAACATATGTTTTGATGTTAGAAATTACGTTTTTATTAAAATGGACCAATAGGTTGCCTAGCTTAATAGGCTACAACAAATTCTGCTACTTAACTACTTTCTTTTCATATTATTCTTTACTGTTTTGTTTTGTTTTCTTTCTTTTTGGAGGAGTGCTACCCAGACATACAACTCAAAATTTTCCCAAGCTCTCATGTGGACCCTGATGTTGGTACCCCTTCCAAAGTTTAGGAGAATAATTCATTTTCAAAGAGAAAGTTATGATCTCAATTGGTTCTAACAGTAACTTGGAAAACAAGCAACATGTTGAGTGGGAGATCGAATCACAACCACTTTCGATTGAATTTGGGGAGAGTTCAATCACATCCACAAGTCAACATGTGTCCTTGTTAATCCCTATTAACTATGGTTAAGATTCATTAACTCTTAGCGTTCAACAATCTAACATTGGTTTTTAGGCAAAAAAATAGGACTTTGCTACTAAGATCGCAACGGGCCCAGACCATACTGAGACCGTGCTTGTGATTCACGGATCTCAAAATTTCATTAAATACGTTGTTGAAATTTTGAGATCTGTGCATCACATGCGCGGTCTCAGTGTGGTCTTGGCCCTTTGCGGTCTCACTAGCATTTTCCAAAGAAATATTTAAAAAATGTTAGCCTTATAAGGATTAAAAGTTTTTAACAATAATTAAAAGTTTTTTTTTAAAAAATAAAAATCAAGGTTAAATTATTGAACAATTTGTGTGTACGTGTCTCTCCCTAGACTGAATATCGTATCTATTACTATATATAATGAGAATTCTGTTCTTAAATACGTAGGCTGGTTTTTCTTAATTCCCAAACTGCCCTTAACATAATCTTATATATATATATATACACTAATGGGTGGCATGTGCGATGCATGTGAGAGCGAGGGGAAGGAGTTAATCACAGTTATTAAGAGTTAAAAGGGACATGTATTAACCCACGGGTGTGATTGAACTCGCTAGTGGCACGTGTGATGCACGTGAGAGCGAGGGAAAGGAGATAACCACAGTTAATAGGAGTTAAAAGGGACACGTGTTAACCTGCGGGTGCGATTGAACTCGGGGATTGGCTGTGATTCTAAATAGATAGATGAGCAAGGGTTAGTTTGGGAATTAAAGTAAAACATTAAATCAAAGGTAAGGGGTTGTTTGGGAATTAAAGTAAAACATTAAATCAACATTTTGTTTTTATATAAGGGTAGTTTGGGAATTTTGGAAAAATCATCTACACATGCCTCTCGCATTATAATAGTAAAGATAAAGATTGACAAAAAATATTTTGCTTAATTACTATACCACCCCTTACTAATTTTGCTTAACTATCCCTTAATTGAAATTATCTACTGTTTAAACTGACTCGTTAGAGTCTGGTAATGCCCATGTGTCCCTTTTAACACTCCTTAACCGTGGTTAAAATTCACCCACCCTAGGATTCACCCACCTATCCTTGGTTTCTGTAAAATAGTAGAGCTGAAATTCTCTATGGTTATAACTAGACTCCTTGGAGTTCGATTACGTCATTGAAGTCGCCATGTATCTTTTTTAACACTCCTTAACCATGGTTAAGATTCACCCACCCCTATGGTTCACCTACATATCCTTGGTTTTTAGAAAAAAAATATATATAAATAAAATTTAACCATAGAAATTAGTGCATTTAACTAGGGATGTATTCGAGCCGGGCTAGGCCCTCCTCAACTCGGTTTGAAATTTTTTAATCTATGCTCAAGCTTGGCTTGGTTTGAAATTTTTTCATCAATGCTCGAGCTCGGCTTGATCAATACATTTTTAAACTCAAAAAATAGCTCGGCTCGGCTCGATCGAGCCTATTTTTTGAGTTCAAGCCGGGCTTGATCGGGCCGAGCCGAGCTGAACTTCGAGCTAGCCTGGTTCAGATACACCCTTAATTTTAACCAAGGTTTAAAAAATTTATATTAAAAAAAAAATCAAGGATAGGTGGGTGAACCCTAGGGGTGGGTGAATCTTAACCACAATTCTCTATGGTTGTAACCGGACTCTGTGGAGTTCGATTACACCATTGACGTCGCCATGTGTCCCTTTTAACACTCTTAACTATGGTTAAGATTCACTCACCCTTAAGGTTCACCCTCTTATTCTTGGTTCTAGAAAAAAATATAAAAATAAATTTAACCCTATGGGTTAGTAAATTTTAACCAAGATTTAAAAAATGAATAATAATTAAAAAAAAATCAAAGATAGGTGGGTGAACCCTAGGGGTGGGTGAATCTTAACCGAGGATAGGTGGGTGAACTCTAGAGGTAAATAAATCTTAACCATAGTTAAGAGGTGCCAAAAGAGACACATGACAACCTCAAGGGCTTAACCGAACTCCAACTGCAGTTAAGATTCACCAAGCCCTAGTTCATCCACTTATTCTTGATTTTTGAAAAAAAATATTAATTCTTTCGAGCCCTTGTTAAAATTCACTAACTCTTAAAGATTAATTTTTTTTTCATATTTTTTTCTAATTTTTTTAAAAACCAAGGATAGGTGAATGAACTCTATGGGTGGGTGAATTTTAACCATAGTTAAGGAGTGTCAAAAGAGACACATGGCAACCTCAAGGGCATAATCGGACTCTAATTGTGGTCAAAAGAGACACATGGCAACCTTAAGGTAAATTTTTTCTAAAAACAAGGAGAAATGGGTGAACTTTACGGGTGGGTGAATCTTAATCACAATTAAAGAGTGTTAAAAGGGACTCATGACAACCTCAGTGGTGTAACCGGACTACTCGCTCTCTTGGCAAAACGCTTTGAAAGAAGAACGTCTAGCCAAGGCCCCGCCTGCCCTTTTCTTTGCTATACCCAAAATGCCTTTAAAGGTTTTTGATTCTCATAATGCCTATTTTTCATATTTCTATAACTAATATGTCCTTCACAATTTTTTTCTAACCAAAATATCTCTCAAGTTTTTATCCCAAAAAAATTCTTTATTTTTATCCTAAAATATCCTCACTAGGGTCCTCATCCCAGTCTCTCTCCCCTTCCTCTCTCTCACGTGCATCACACGTGCGGCCCACTAGCTTACTGTCTATGCGACTAAGGCACAAGTCTAATTGATCAGTTTCTAAGACGATCTGGATTGAATCAGGAGATTTCACAGCGAGTTATGATAATTTTGATTCCATTGTCCTAAAGTAGAAGTAGATAATTGTGATTCCATTGTCCTAAGGCAGAAGTAAAGACACATACCATAAGAAAACAAAGATTAGAAGTGTAAAGAGACGAGATATTGGAGCCAGAACTTTAAGATGAAGTGACAACTTCAGTTGTCTTGCTCGGTGATAGAAACCCTAATTGCAGTGGATCTCCATTCATGCCAAGGTTCCTGCCAGATCAGCATTTAAAGATGTAAGCGTATACGTAATAAAGGGCCTCAGATTCTCTGTAGCAGATGCAAAATGTGTAACATGTGTGGAGAAGTCAAACTCATGGGGACAAGGATTTGACTTCTCCACCACATGTCGCTTTAAGGCGTCATTTGGATAGACTTCTTCAGTAACTTCTAGCTTTTGGGAAGTCAACCGTTAACAAATTAATGTTTGGTTTACCATTTTTCATTTGACTTCACGCGGAAGTAAAAAGTCGTAAAAAGGTAATTTCTTTACTTCTCTTAGAGGCCAAGGGGATTAGCTTTGGCGGGAAGTGGATTTAAAAACTTTGGTGGAAAGTTGACGGAAGAGCCGGCGGAACGATAATGCATAATACAAGTTGTACAACAATCACTTGTAATCCTTTGGAGTACTAGAAGAAAGTTTTGGACCAATCCATTCAAGTGTGGGACCCACCCATTGATTGAGCTTGGATCCTTGTAGTATTATAAAGGGAAATGGAAAACGGACCAGAAGCTGTCCCGAGATCTCATTGGTCCATGCCCACATTTTACCATCCATCAACTGTGGTTAGATTCATTCGCACCCTAGGGTTAAGCAATCTAACCATGGTTTTTTAAAAAACAAAAAAACGAAATTATTAATTTCAATTTCATTAAGCTTACATGATTAAAGAGGTGTGAAAAGGGACACGGGGACACTGTTGTCAGCTTAGAAGAAGACACTACGTTCCTCTTCTCAGGATTATTATAAATGTAACGGGTTAACTCTGACAGATGCTGAGATCTCATTTTGCACCACTCTTGACCGTGGGAGGCATTTAACTAGAGAGTGATAACATGCATTGCACATTCTATTGAGTCGTACATGCACACCTCCCAAGCTTGCCAGATGTCCTCTTTGAAATTCATTAACCATGGTTAATATTCACTCATACTTAGGATTAAATAATCTAACCTTTGTTATGTTAAAAAAAATTAAAAATTAACCTTGGTGATGATTTCACTTGCTCATGTGGTTTATGTTTTTAAGATATTTTTATAAAAACTAAGGTTATTCTAAGGGTGGGTGAATATTAACCACAGTTAATGGGTGTGAAAGAGCATAAATGACAAGCTTGGGAGGTGTGCATGTACACTCAACTATGTTATCACTCCATAGTTAAATGTCTTCCACGCGTCAGCTGAAGAGTAGAGCTCGAGATTGCACATCTGCCACAGAAAATCGAGGCCGAAATAAAAATAGCCATACAATCCTACAATGGAAAACGCGCCTATGCATGTATAAATGCTATTTACAGATTGTAAAATTACTAAAAGCACCCTCGGTGGCTATGAGGCTGTGTCGGTATAGTATACTCTCTACGAGTAAGAGCATTCCTAGCAGCCTCACCAAAATAGTTTTTTAGCTATTTTGGTGAGTCAATAGGCTAAAAAGTATGAAATTCCCTCTCCAGCAGTCTCACCAATTTGCATATTTTAGTTTGGTGAGTGTACACTACTCACCAATGTTGGTGAGTCACTGTACACTCACCAAACCAAAAAATCTCTTTCCCTCCTTGTTTGTGGGCCCACACAAATAAAATAAAATTTTCTCTTTTCCTTTTTTTTGTGTGGACGTGACACAAATAATAAAATAATGATAATTTTTGTTATTTTGATGAGGCTGTTGGGGGTGTTTTAAAAAAGTGGCTCACCAAACTCATTTTTTGTGAGTTTTGACTATTTTGATGAGACAAATTTGATGAGGCTGCTAGGAATGCTATGAAGCTAATATTCTCGTTGCGCCGCAAAACAAAACACATGTGTGATATCGAAAGGAATGGCCGCTATTCTTTCACGTCGGCGCCACGTGTATACTAAAGTATTAAGTCTAAACTGTCAATGCTAATCTTAAGTATTTGACATTGAATTCAAAACGGCGAGTTAGCATCCGCTAATGATTTTTAACAGGGAAATCCTAGTTAAACCGCAAAGGCCGAGACTACACCGAGACTGTTCGTATGATGAGGGGATCTCAAAAAAAAAAATATATTAGATTTATGAAAAATATGAGATCTGCTCATCACATGTGCGGTTGAGATGTGGTCTCGGTTCTTTGCGGTCTCAATAGCAAAGTCTTTATTTGAAATAAGATTCTGACTTACGTAAATGTCCTGAAAGAGTTTTAATTAGAGGAGCAAGAAGTTGTCTTCCAAGTGAGACCACTCCAATCAAATTTTAATACATTAAGAAAGAGAAGGATAAAAAAATAGAAAATAGTAAACATACCCGGGGTTCTCATTTTATAACGGAAGAGCCAATCCATTAGTCCATGCCCCAATTTTAAGTGAGGAGTGCTATCCCAGTAGCATTAACTCGAAAAGTTTCCATAGATGCAAGGTACGGCACATCACATGGACATGTTTGAAACCCCAAAAGGGTGGACCAGTGGTTCCTGGGCCTTTCTACAAGTGGGAGGTCCTGGATTCCATTTCTCACTCCCCCTTTGAGGCCAGCCCCATATGGGTTTACCCGGACTTACTTGGTGTGGCGGGTTGCGGTATCTTTAGCAAACATAATATCCTGAACAGCCTTGTAGGTGAGCATGATATCTTTAACAACCTCTTTACGCTCGATACTGACCTTGAATTCAGCAAGATATCGATGGTATTCTCCTTTCATTTTAAGATAAAACACTTTGACTCGCTAACAGAGGCTGATGGGATCATATGAGCATCCAAGAGCTTCAAAATTCCAGCACAGACATCCGAAAACTCATATTCAACTTTAGATCTGTATTCTTTGACGAGCGATACATGTTCTTCGTTCTTACGCCCCTCATCCTTCCGTTCGTTTGGGAAGACAATACGCGAAGCAGCACGCAGAGATCCGATCACGTTCTTGTAGGCAACGGAGAGGAGATTTCTCTCCTCGACTCTGAGCTCTTCGACAGAGGACGATTTGATGACAAGCTTCTCCATGAAGTTCACCATCTCTTCATATCAATCAGCATGCTCGTCGAGCTTCGTCAAGTCGACGTACTGATAAGAGAAAAGACCAAGTGGATTAAAAAATTAAAGTTATTGGTATTTTAGGGATAATTTGGACATTTTAAAATATTTAAAGCATGAGGTCATAAAAGTCCATTCACGTTAGTAACGACATATTAAGAGAAGGGGGAATTTGTTACTCACAATTGAAACACAGGGGAGGTCAGTGTTAGTTTAGAAACACAGGGGAGGTCTCTGTAATTTCACCAAACCTCAGGGGAGCTAACTGTAATTTACCCTTGTTTTTAATACTTTCGATTTCATTGCACCAACCCAAGGTTAATTTCTCTTCATACGTTGAACCTCACCTTGCATAGGATAAAATCCCTTATGCACTTAATTATTATTCTTTCAAACTTATCTCTCATCTTTATTATTATAATGCGAGAGGCTTGCGTAGATGATTTTTCCGAAATTCCCAAATTACCCTTATATAAAAACAAAACATTGTTTTAATATTTTACGTTAATTCCCAAACTACTCTTGCCTTTGGTTTAATGTTTTACTTTAATTCCTAAACTACCCCTTGCCATCTATCTATTTAGAATCACAGTCAATCACGATTGACCTCGGGGAGAGTGGTGCCTTAGGTTTGGAAATGGATTTCATGGGTACGCCTATCACTACTCTTTTAAAAACCATGTTATACAAATAAATTTAAAAAATATATATATATATAGCACACCAGTACCAAATTTATTGCATAATATATCTTTTAAAAACATGTATTTCAGGCTCATTTTGAGCTAAGCTCAAGCTGACATTTCAGGCTCGAGCGAATCAAGGCAAACTTTTAATTAAGCTCAAATGTTTAAGCAAGTCAAGCTCAAGCCAAACCTTGTTTGGTTCGGTTTGGCTCGGCTTCAAGCTCGGCTCATTTAGTCGATTCGACTTGAGCTCGGCTTGATTCGATATATATTATTTTTTGTAATATTATTTATATTAATACAAAATATTATTTTAAACTTTCTTTATCATAAATTATAAAATTTTTAATAAATAAATTTAAGATATAATAATAAAAATTAAGAAGTTAAAAGAAAAACTCTAATGTAACTCTCTATTGTTTGGACCGAATGTATTAATTTTCTATAGTTTTTGATATTATAATTTATTAATAATTGCTTTTATAATCTTGTAAAAGTAGACAAAATAATTATGTGAATCAACTTGAGCCAACCTGAGCTCGACTCAACTTGAATATGTTCGAGCTCAAACAAAGCTCGAGCTTGATCAAGCTTGTTCAAGCCAAGCTCCAGCCGAGCTCAAGTTTGGCTCAAATACACAACTAATTTAATGTAGAACTAACCTCGATCTAGGGTTCCTCTTTGTGACCACCTTCTCTCTCCCTCACTCCCATATCCAATTGAACATATCCAATTGAACAATTAGTGACTAGAAACATTTCGGATTCTACATTCCACATAGTGCAAATTCCTACTAAGAATCAAATAGAAAATTTCGTAATTGGGCCAAGTGAAACTTGGCTACAATGATCTTTGTAGCCCACAGCTACTGAAAACCGATAAGCTGCTCACACATCAAAAATATTTCAATTAACATTGCTAAAAAAAGTTACATATACTTTTTGTAATTTAAAATGTTATATCTTGTGATGTGTGGGCAGTTTGTTCGTCCTTTGTAGTATTGGGTTACAAAGGCTACAAGAGGAGTGCTAGCCACAGTTGTAGATTTATTTTTTCCAAACTTTCAAGGTGCGTGTAACATGTGTCTTTGATACATCCCTCCAACAAGTGTAGAAAAATTTTATTTTCAAAATGAAAGTTATGACCTCAACCAATTTTAAAGATAAGTGGGAAAAGTTGTGACACATGCCATCAGTATCTTAGGAGTTTGGAAGCCACTTGTATTTCTCAATGGCCTAAGTCTCTAACATCCTTTAACTTTGGTTATGTAGTTTTAGCCCTTATTGTTAAATTTTTTTTTTTTTTAAATTTTTTTCAAGAAACCAATGTTAGATGTTTTAAGGATAAGTGTAACTTATCTTAAGCACAGCGCGAAAGGGAGTTAAAATTGACACGTAGCGAGTTTAAGTGGTTAGGCAAGAGTAAAATGTAAATCTTTCTCAAGGCTACAAAGACCATTCCTGTCGAGTTTCACTCGGAGACTTTTGAAAACCATAATTAAATCACCCAACACAGCTTTTACTCAAGTTAAAGGACCCTTGTCGCATTTTCTTTGGTTGTGGGGGACCGGAGACGAAATTATATACTGACTTGGGATCTTCTCCAGTTGGGGACCGCCAACACCAACCCATAAGCACCACATATTCTGTGTAGTCTACAAGCACGCAAACTATTGCTTTGTTTAACATGCCCGGGACATGTGACATCTTTGGATTGGTTGTGGAGGCCTCCTCGCCAGCAAGAAATGGAGAAGATCTATACTTCTGGTGTAGGATTTGCTCTCCATTCCATGAGGGAATGTACCTGCCGCAAAAAATTAAGAACAAAACATTACTTTCTAATTTAATGGAAATTAATCAAACAGCTTTTCTTGGTGCACATTGCATCAGTATACCTATCCAGAAAAATCCAAGCAAATTTCCTTTCAGGAATCTGATACCAACCATGAAACTTACAAACTTTCCTCTTTTAGAATCCGACGACAAAAAAGAAATTTTTTTTTAAAATATAAATATAAAAACTGGAGCTCCCAAAATATGTATCCCCTGGAGCACTGGTTAAACATAAATGCCCCAAAGAATCCTAGATATTTACAAAAATGTCTCCACTGTCTGCCTTCACTGCCGATAACCAAAGCCTCCCTGGTGTGTAGAGTCGAGCGAGTTGGGCAACAGACTGAGCGAAAGCGTTCGAGTTCTGTCCCTGTGTTCTAAGTCTGCTCTCTACTTCTTCTTCCAAAGAACTCCCAAACTTCTCCGACGGAGAGTCCATGTTACAGAGTGCTGGAATGGCCGGAAAGTAAGTGCCGTTGACCGGACGATGAGCTTGAGCTTCACTGTTTGAAATGAGTTCCTGAAATGAACCGACACTGGCTAGATTGCCCCAGGATCTGAGATTTTGTAAGTTCAATTTCTCATCTTCTTGTAAGGTTTTGAGAGAATTCATTCCAGGGAGATCGAAGAAACGGTCGTCTATATTTGGGAGAGATTCAAGGACGTCGTCGAGATGGGGAGAAGACGATGAGAAAGAAACGTTGCTTTGTTCATTTCTTAGAACACTCAAATCTGGATTCTGGGTACTTGAGTTTTTCTCGTAAATACGGCAAAGAACCCAATCATTTAACTGAAACATTATCAAAGCCAATAAATATATATATTATTATTAGAAGATTGTAAATTTTGCAAAAATCATCAAATGGGTATCTCTGAATTCAATATTTCTATCACCCGAGAGCTTCCGTTCTTCCTGGAAGGCTCTGAAAGACGAAACTCGTGCATGATCCAGTTCGTTTTAGTTCCTTTAGGAGCTTTACCAATATAAAAAACCAAAGCTTTCTTTATTCCAACTTTTCGACCTTCTGTCATTATAATCTTATCAATCCCAGTTGCCTTCCAGTAACCAGATCCTGCTACTCTGTTTGGTCTTGAACCTCTTGGATATTTTCGATCTCTGGGGCTGAAGAAGTACCATTCTTTCTCTCCAAATGTAGCTTTACCTGATAAAAATAATAAGAAAACATTACAAAAATCAAAAGGATTCAGGGATTATAAAAGTAAACTTGCAGTAAAAATCTTACTGGGTAGAACCCAAGGATCGAACTTGTAAAGATCGATGTCGGCGATAATCCGCAAAGAGAAGTGATGTCCGGCAACTTTCCGGCATAAGTAATGAACTAAAAGCTCCTCGTCCGTCGGATGAAATCGGAATCCGGCCGGCAAGGATAGTTGTGAAACTGGGTCTGTCTCTGTTCTTCCCATTTCCCGGCGATCTTTACTTTCTGAGGAAAAATCTATCTAGAGGGTTAGATAGAAGGTTTTTGAACTTTGAACTGTTTGAGTTTCATGCCTGTGTGATTCATATATACCAAAGCGATTAAGAACCCTAGTTTCTTAGTGGGGCCCACTAAAAATTAAATCATCGTTGAACTTATGATACGTGGGATTAAGGTTGGAATAAATCGTACCGTACAGCCGCCCCCGGGAGTAACGAGAATCGCGGTGGCAAGGCGTACGTCGCAGAAATAGGTGTAGGAATCGTTGCGGAAAGAGAAGAGAGGACACGTGTCGCTTGAGCTTTTGGAACTTCTAGAAGGTTAAATAGAGAATGTGTAATGAGTGTGCAAGCATTTCCTACACGTGGTTCTACTACGCCAATTCACGTGGTAACGCGTGGAGTGGGACAAATGTCGGTGATTATAACCAGATGATGAATGTGAAGAAAAGAAGAGAAATGAAATGAGGAGTACTAACTTACTTTCGAAATTCAAAAAAAAAAATTGCCATATATTGGTGTAACTTTTGCGAGATAGAATCATAGAATTGGGATCTCGGGAGAGGTCATGAATCACACCCACATGTATGTTAATACGTATCTTTTTAACCCCTATTAACATTGGTTAAAATTTTTAATCTTAGAGTTCAATAATCTAACATTGATTTCTAGAAAAAATATTAAACAAAATTATTTATTCTAGTTAAGAATTTTTAACTCATGATTAATTGTTTTTCTAAAAACTAAGATTAGATTATTGAATTATAAAAGTTAATAAATGATAATCATAATTAATAGGGGTTAAAAGGGACACGTGTTGATCGTAGATGTGATTGAACTCTCCCCGAGTTCAATCACAATAGGATCTGATTTAATCTCTACTTTTGCAAGTCTTGGTGTTACTTTTGCAACCCACGGATTCTCTCTTCTTTTAAGGTCTCCTTTGTTTGAATTGAATTTTTTTCAATGGTAATTGATTATTCAATAAGTATTTTCGCAAATAATTGTATTAGCCGTTCTAGCCTTACTTTCATACATTCTATACTCTCAACTATAAATCACTTGTTGTTGAATTATTATAATAGTAATTGATTATACAATAAGTATAATCGAAAATTATTCTATGAGCCGTGCTAACCATACTTTCATGCATTCCCTGCACGCAACTGTAAATCACCACATGCTGTTGCTGTTAATGAGAAGTCAAATCCTCTACGGTGATAACCGGATTTGGCAAATCCAGCTATCACCCCTAGAGGTCGCCACGTATCTCATTTGACACCCCTTAACTGTGGGTAAGGTTCACCCACTCCTAGGGTTCACTCACCTATTTTTTTTCTTTTGTAATATTAATTCTCTTTTTAAAATTAAAAATCTGATTTTAGAGTTTTTTTTAATATTAAAAACAGTTTTTTAATTTTAAAAAATGAATTAATATTAAAAAAAAAACAAAAATAGGTGGGTGAACCTTACCCACGGTTAAGGGGTGTCAAAGGAGACACGTGGTGACTTCTAGGGGCGATAACTGGATTTTCCAAATCCGGTTATCAAGGGTGATGATTTGGCTCCTATTAATAAAAGACCCTGATGCTTGTCCATGTTTTAACATGTGTTGACTTTTGACTGAGATCAGAGAACTTTTGAAAGTAGGGTTAGCACGACTCTAATTCTATTTTATTAAGTATTCTTTTAATAAATAATTATCTAATCATTTAGAAAAAGAAAGACATTTTAATTGTTTAAAAGTGTTTAAACGCTTATGCATCCCCCATAATCCCTCTTCAACTAATTAGGAAAATAAAAATATTATTTACATAATTAGTTATTAAATATGAGTCAAACTAAACGATATTATTCTATCACAATTCTGACATAAGTGATTGAATATAATTTGAAAAAATGACCCATAATCTGTGTTAATCGTCAGATGACACTTTTCTAAGGAGAATGCAAATTTATTGTAGAAATTTGAAGAGTAAAGGCAGCATTCCTCTTGGACAGATTTTATCAAAACATAAGAAGAAGGAAAAGAGGTTGAGTAAGTCTTAAAAGAAAAGGTGAGGTGGTGGTAACGGTTTCAACAAAAAAAAAAAAAAGAGGAAAAAAAAAAAAAAAGGTGGTGGTAACGGTCTGACGCGCATATATACCGTTTGGCCTCCCATTGTCTCTGGCGAAGCCAGAAACCCTCTCGGGGTTCCCTACATTGGGCGACAGTTGGTATAAAAATGGGGAGTTTCTCCCCATGATTTTGACTTCTCCCCATTTGATATCTCCCCCCTCACATACTTATCGCCACATGTCTTATTATGTGTGGGGAAGTCAAAATCATGGGACAATCAAAATTATGGGCCCCATGATTTTGACTTCCCCACCACTTGTCCCCTATTCTAAGGAATCCCGGGACAAGCCTTTTCTGGCTTTCCCAGAGACAATCCAAAGCCATAACGTTTTATTAAGGTTTTCACCCCCACCACCACCACATTTTTTGTTTGTAGGATTTAATCATTTATCTAGTTAGGTCATGGGTTACACGCCAGAGTTTGCCCTAGTGGTGGTGTATCTCCCTTCCGGGAGTGGCGAGTTGTGTTCGAGTCCTGATGTGGCTGTTGAGAACCCACCCTTGAGTTCTAATCCCTAACCCTCTAACCCCTGACAATGATTGTAGGACTCGCAAAATAATAATAATAATAATAAAATTAAAAAAAGAATTAAAGGTTAGAGGGTTAGCAATCAACGGTAAACATCTACACTCGAACTCAAGTCACACCTCCCCAAAGGGAGATACACAACCACTGGGACAAGCCCACATTGAAATCTACAAATGTGTTACAAATATTGATGGAAAAGTTATCATGTAACACACTCTAATCTCAAACGCACAGCTAGATAGGGGTGAAGCTAGGAATTTTTATTTGGGGGGGCGCTAAAATATATGATAAATGGATTTGAGGGTATAAAACTTGGAGGTTCGGGGGCATAGCCCCCCAAAAAATTCTGGGGGTAATTTTTTTATTTTGAGATTTTTTTTCCCCGGTAATGTCCTTGATGTCACCACGTGTCCTTATTGATACCCCTTAACCATGGTTAAAATTCAGCCACCTATCCTTGGCATTTAAAAAAAAAATCAAAAATTTTCAAACCTTAGTTAAAATTCACTAACTCTTAAGATTAAAATTTTTAAATATTTTCTAAAATCCAAGGATAAGTAGGTGAATCCTAAGAGGGGGTGAATTTAAACCAAAGGGGTGTCAATAGGGACATGTGGTAATCTAAAGGGCATAACCAGATTCCATTGGGGGGCCCACTATATATATCACAAAAAAATTGGGGGGGGGGGGGGGGGGGGGGGGCACTATAAAAAAAAAAAAAAAAAAGGGGGGCCAAGTATAACAAAAAAATTTAGGGGCCCACTATTTTATACCACAACAAAAAGGAATTACAAAAAAATTTGGAGACCATGCCCATGAATGACTGCAACAATATTTATATGTAAGTATACGTGTATCACTTTGCTAAATGATGATTTGTTAAAAGTCTTTCTTGAAGATAGTCGAAGTCTCCCATTATGCAAGTAATATGATAACTTTATATTCATGATTCATCTTAGCTCGGATTTACTCCAATCTATCCATAGAAGCTTGCACTACTTGACGGAAGACAGTGGTACCCAACCTCTTTTAGAATACCCAATTAGGAAATAATTTAAAATAAAACTATTTAAATTATCTAGCTCCATATAATCTGAAATTTTCAATTTCACAAGGTTAAAGAACACTCATCAAATCAGCATTTAATCTGATAAAATGAGTTACAAAATTGATGGAGTCTCCCCAATATACTAATTATATTCAGGTTGCAGGATTAGTCCAAGATGACTGTCCCGTCGAAACCACTTACAACTAAGTCAAGTTAGACGGATCCAAATACCTATTTGATTAGACTAGTCAGGAGACTGTCTTATAAGGCTGTCAAGTAGAATAACCCAATTAGGAAATAATTTAAAGTAAAACTAATTAAATTATCTAACTTCATATAATCTGAAATTTTCAATTTCACAAGGTTAAAGAACATCCATCAAATCAGCATTTAATATGATAAAATGAGTCACAAAATTGATGGAGTCTCCCCAATATATTGATTATATTCAGGTTGCAGGATTAGTCCAAGATACCTGTCCAGTCGAAATCTCTTACAACTAAGTCAAGTTAGACGGATCCAAATACCTATTTGATTAGATTATTCAGGAGACTGTCCTATAGGGCTGTCAAGTAGAATAACCCGTCTGTCAAAGACAGTCAAATTGGTTAATTATACGAAAGTCGGGATGATTAATCTTAGTCAGATGAGTCCAGACATAGTCTCTAGAGTCTGGTTAGTGATCTAATCCTTCAACAGCATCACAATCTCCTCTATCACAGACTGAGATTTGCTTCGTTTTCGATTTCAGTTCTACAAAGCTTTCGGCTTATTTGATAATTATCAAGTGTGTAATACGGTCTTCTCTAACCCTCTAACCCACTATATAGGGTAAAGACAAAACCTCATTGAAAGAGCACAACTCCAAAAGTCCCAAAGCATTTACATGTTTTGGGTGATAAAAAATTGAGCAACGCTAGGTCCACTTTCCGGCTGTCCACCTACCGTAATTTTTACTATTTTATATGACAAGAAAATAAATATGGTGGGATTCACAAAAAAGTGGCATTCTATTTTATCTTTTTGTATAAAAATGAGCAGCGCCCAGCGGACCTATGGGTCCGTTTCGTATCTTACCCCATGTCCTCGTGTCTCTTCTAACACCTCTTTAACCTTGGTTAAGCTTAACTAAATTAAAACTAAGGTTTTGATTTTTTTTTCCGCAAAACTGGATTGCTTAACCCTAGGAATGTGTGAATACTAGCCACAGTAAGTAAGTATTTAAAATTGAGTCGTGGACCAATGAAGACCGGCCCTTCCGTTATATAATGGGAACCTGGGTACCCTATAAAAATGAGGGCCTTGGATTGTCTTTGGCGAAGCCAGAAAGGGGTTGTCTCGGGGTTCCATAGAATAGGGGACAAGTGGTGGAGAAGTCAAAATCATGGGGCCCATGATTTTGACTTCTCCACACAAAATAAGACATGTGGCGATAAGTGTGTGAGAATAAGGGGGAGAGGTATCAAATGGGGAGAAGTAAAAATTAAGGGGAGAAAATGAAATAACTTCTCCCCATTTTTATGCCAGCTGTCGCACAATGTATGAAACCCTGAGAACCCTTTCTGGCGCCAGAAACAATTGTAGGCCAGAAATGAGTAGTGATAGGCGTATTCATGAATTCCATTTTTAAACCTAAGGCACCAACTCACTGGTACGTTAACTATTTCCATTTAAAAGTAGGGGAGAGTGAACGACGGGAAAATAGACCTAGCATTGCTTTAAAAGAGTATTAAATATATTACATGCCTTAATAGCATTGATGGTTTCATAACTCAATAATTTCAAAGGACTTGCAAATGAACAATTACCGCCTCACATCATTGTCTTTGATTTCAAATCTCCTTGGGTTACGTGTTCATAAAGATCCAACACTCAAATGGATCATGAGATGCACCATAACAATTCTCGTGTACATATGTCAAAGACAAATAACGAAAACTATATTTAGTTAAATTGTTTTAGAATGAAATTAAATTCAATAGTTAGTGGGTGTTAAAAGGGGCAGATTTAGAGGATGGCCAGATGGTTTCATCTGGCGAGGGCACCATATGAAATCCTATTCCCAAGCAGACTCTTACCTTATTTTTATTATCTTATTAGATAATAAAACAAATAATTTTGTGTTACTTGTGAACCACACCGGAAATCATTTGTTTTATTATGTAAAAAGATTGAGAGTAAAGATTGTGAGAGTATGCTTAGCATCCTTCAATGTACATAGATTACAGGGTTGCATTAGCAGAGCCATTGTAGGGGGTTAACCATGAGGTGTGGTGTGGGGGGTTGTTCTGGCCGTAGCCCCTTTTTAAGGCAAAGTTCATGGGTCATCTTATCGGTTTGTGTCCACCGATGCTTTTAAATTAAATAATATAAATATAATTTAGCTTCTTTTTTCCTCAAATTAAAAATTTAGGAGGGCTCTAGTCCCTTACTCCACCCCAGCTCTCAAGCTACGCCTAGGTACACTACAATTATTTTTTCAAAAGTTAGGGGGGGGTGTTCAGTGGGTTTTGTGTTTGGTTCGCTCATTGAGTGCTGGAACCGTAACCCAACGCTTTACATATGAGCCATGATTCTAACATTTTTCTCTTACTTAGATAGTCAGAGAAAAGAGAACAAATATGGGTACAGATGGGCCATTCTCTGAAAGAGGCTTTCCAGCTCGGGAGGGAATACAATTAGGGTTTAATTATTCCCAGTCCTATCCTAGGCTGTTATTCCTTTGAAAATTAAGGTTAAGCCTGGCCCATAAGTGTATAGCACATGGTAGTGAAAAAGAGGGCCAATCATGGTTGGTATGTGAAGCCCAAGCCTGTCACAGGTCCAGTATTTCACAAGAAAGGTTAGAACTTTTACTGTCAGAGATAAGAAATCAACAAGGTTATTAGGTGGAGAATAATCAGTATAAACTTCTTACTTATCGTCTATAGAAATGATAAATATATACTACATGCCTATCAGATTACCCGTATTCGAATAATCACTGAAAAAGATAATAATGCACCCAAAAAAAAAAAAAAATTCAATTGATTAGATGGTTATTATCACTTGATCAATACAATTAATCTAGGTAGCCCACTGATTTGATATTCCAAAATCCAAATCAACAAGACACCCTCTTGCGCATTTACATGGCCATACTTGTTCTGTGGAAGAATGGGTTAACGATTATTACAGAACGGAGTTCAAAATCAAAACAAGTCGAATCGAGCTTGACCATGGCATGAAACATGTTGTTTTCATCGGACCATGTCGGTCCTGGTGACGAAAATTCGAACTTTCTCAGCCTGCTTTTACCAACACAATGCATCTGCAATTCAACTCCATAATGATGGTTATTAGAGTTATGAGAGTGTGAATAGCTCCACCAATGCTGCCTAAGTTTGAAAATTAGAGAAGCTAGTTACATCATGCCGGGTTAACTCTATAATGAGCTCGGCGTGTGCTGCACCTTGAACCACTCGGCCATCTCTCTATCATAATGATCATGACCGAAACTATGGCTACCCAGTAACCAGTTACACTCCGGCTGCAAAGTATTAACAAATATGGACAATTGAGTCACTGTGTTGGTGTTTCTAGGGACTGCTTTGTGCATTTTCATGGGGTTGGGGCCTGCCTAACCCCCACTTAAGACGCACCGTGTTCATAATAGAGTTGACTCGACATGATATTTGTAATTGTCTTCTTTAATTATCAACCTTAGGCAGCATTGTCGCATCATCTCTCACCATTTTGAATCGCAGTCCCCTTTTGTCAGTAAAAGCAGGTTGAGAATGTGCTAATTTTCATCAGCAGGATCAACCATGGCCATAGGCCATTAGAACACATCATGTTTTGTGCCATGGTGCAGCACAATTCGGCCAATTTCTGTTTTGTTTTGCTGGTAAAAGTTGGGTTAGGCAGGCCTCTACCTGATGAAATGCAAAAAGTAGTCCCTAGAAACACAAACACAGTGACTCAATCCTCCATCTGTGAAAATAATTAATTTGAGGCGAGACAGTAAAACCACATTTGTTACTAGGTTAATAGGGTCCGTTTGGTATCACTCCCAAGGAACAATTCTGTCTTAAAAATGTCTTGCATTCAGCTTAGCTTGTTACAGTTTTAGGACTGCTCAATCCAGGCCTCTCACTTATACTCCAACTCAACTTGGTCCACGCAAATTTTGGGCCTTTCCTAATAATTGAATTTGGAGTTTGTTTTAAGTTAGGTTAATATAATATAATATGTAGTCGAAGATTTTTTTCTATTTTGCTGAGAACTAAATTACTTTAGATGTTATAGATGTTTTGAGAGAGTGATCTCTATAATCTCTTTACTTTAATTAGTGAAGGTCACCTTCCCGTGAACATAGCTCACATCCGATGAACCACACAAATCTTGTGTGCTCTTGTTTATTTCTATTTCATATGTGCAGGTTATTTTCACCACAAGCAGGACACTTATATCAACAATTAAGGCCCTTACCAACTTGGCAGGTTTCGCGAGTCTTAGATAAATGCTTAATGGGGCGATCATACATCCTATAAAAACCGTCAAATCACATAAACATCTCTCCTTCTATGAGGTCAATGCCTCAAGGGGTCATTGGGGTAAATATATCTAGATAGCATCTCATTGGATCTTTTGTCATCCATAAATCTCAAATAAAGATAAGGTGATAAGCCACGTGGCATATATTAAACCCATTTCTCCTCCTTACAAACGATCTTCTCCTCATGCCCATCATCCTCTCTCTCTTACCCAAAAAAAAGTATGGCTTCTCCAACTCTCCTAATGCCCACCTCCAAACCAAAACCACTAGCTCTCGTCCCATCCAAACCCACCACCACCACTACTGCTAACACCACCAATTCCACGGCGGCGATTTGGCAAACAGGGCGTCGAGAATTCGTAGCGTTGATCACCGGAATTCTATCTCCGACACTACTTTCTCCTACCTCTCCGGCACAAGCCGCTTCCGATGAGGAGTACATTAAGGAGGCAGAAGATGTGATCAATAAGGTCCGAACAACCATTACGATGGAAAAGAGTGATCCCAATGTAGCAGCTGCAGTAGCTGACCTTAGAGAGGTATCGAATTCATGGGTGGCTAAATATAGGAGAGAGAAGGCATTGTTGGGTCGTGCTTCTTTCCGGGACATATACTCAGCTCTCAATGCCGTATCTGGCCACTATATAAGTTTCGGCCCGACGGCTCCGATTCCGGCTAAGCGCAAGGCAAGGATTTTAGAAGAGATGGAGACCGCAGAGAAAGCCTTATTGAGGGGAAGGTAGAAGGTGCAATTCATGGAGGGGAAGCATTTTTTTTCCATAACTATATATTATCTACTTTGTTTAGTTTGAGAACACAAAATTAGGGTTGGAATTGTGAATTCAATTTTGAGTGGTGAGAGGTCTAACGTTTTTTTTTCTTTTTTTTTTTTTGGGGGGGGGGGGTAGGTATATGACATTGTTTATTACTGTTAGTTGGTTAGTAGTTCCGTAAATAATGATGTGTGGACTTTGCATACCACATTACCAAAGTGATATGTTCCCTCCCCGTGTCCCGATCCTGGCCAAGGGGCGCCTCCATTCCATCTGAGCTACAAGCAGCATGTGAGAGGTCTGACCAGACTGATCTTTTATCACTATTTTTAAAAAGATAAAACTTTGATAGGATGTTAAAGAACTTTATGTTCTATATAATTTGGTTGTTGAATCTCTAATGAATGGTAAGAGCCTAAGAGCAGGAACTTAGGACTTTAGATTGTGTTGTTTGGTTGCAGTTATGAGTCTATTCTAAATACACTGTCATTCCGTATAAATGCTTTTACTCGTTTGGCTTGTAGATTGTGTTGTTTGGTTGTGGCTATGAGTGTAGTCTTAAATACATTACCAGCGCCCGTAAGAACTTCGACACGTTAGGCTTATATGGGCAACAGCGTTGGCTGAAACTGATGCTGCAACTGGACTAGCTGGCCCAAGTTGTGTTGAGGCCCGGCCTTCCTCGGAATAGGCTGGGCTGCAGTTTTATTCCTATAGATTGGGGTGGGCCGAAATTTGAGGCTTACCATCTAAATGAAGTAGAATGGATCAAATTACAATGATCACAAAAACCTAATATCGTACTGGATAGGCCCAATGATCTAAGAAGTTGTCTGATTCTAGCTGCCGTAAACCGCGTCTCCTAAGTATTGGGTTTCAGATATGAAGAATTCTTATATATTCGAAAATTTATGGAAATAAAGATTTGAATTGCCAGTAAGATTGGCTTTCTCATTTCTCACACATTTCCGCTTGTTGATTCAAATTACAGCTTATGTTAGAGTCAGGATTGAGCCTGGCCCAAATAACTGGAATCCTGGGTTGAGGCTATGAATGGACTTCCTAGTTTATCATGGGCTATGGCTGGGCCTTTGATGTACCTTCTAACAAACTGAGCCCTAGTTTGGGCTACCATCTACCTGGCTCATTGGTTCGACAACCAAAAGTAGGAAAACAGGCACAGTATAGGAACCTCTCACTGGAGATCCTCAAAAATCATTTTGCAATATCCAACACAAACTAGACTTTTATTATTTGGGAAGCGGTTTGATAGTCAGCCAAAGGGTAGTAATTAGGGTTGTCACTGGGCTGGGCCTAGGCTTTACTAAGCCCAGACCTCACTTATAAGGTTGATGCCCTAGCTAGGCCTATCAAAAAAGCCCTAGTCAAAGGATACCCCGCCCTTCCAAACCTGCCAAAGTCCGGCCCTTCTTCTGCCCTTGGGCCGGGTAGGGCCCAAAACCAAGAAGCCCTTCTTCAATAGGGCTGGGCTAAGGTTGACCCCTACCTGACCCTTCCAAGCTCGGCCTACCCTCCCCTCTTTAAGAATACTTAATTTAAGTTCTAAAATTACTAATATAGCCCCCATCAATGATATTAACATGGGGTGTATTCATAACCAAACCTCTTTATATACCAATTTTTCTTAAAAGTCATCACAAAATTTTTCACGAGTTCAATATGTTGCATGATTGTATCACCTATTTGAATGGTTTTCTTGAACAAAATCTCGCTCTCTTTTGGCCCTTTGGCTAGGGCCCAATCAACCACGGCCCTTGAAGGGCTAAGGCTGGGCTGGGCCTTACTCTTATAGGGAAGGGTAGGGCTAGGGTTGACCTCGGCCCTTCCCCTACCCGGCCCTTTGACAGCCCTAGCCCTAGCCCTCGGAGAACCTAAACTAACTAGGCTGAAGCCCTATCCTCAAGGATTAGGGCTTAAAAATTGCATATTTTTTTATTAAGTCGTGTGAGTCCTACATCTACGTTAAAATCACAAAATTCCTTGGCGTTTATGTTTTCCTCGTATTATAACTTCATTTATTCTCTTTCTTTTTCTCTCATAAATTTACTTATAGTCATGCATCTTTAAAAAAAAAAAACTCCAACATCTTCCTTTTATTTGTAGAATAGATTCCAAAAGTGAACATAGAGCTTGAATTTAAATAGTTTCATTGTGCTTAGATAGAGCATTTATACATATTATTGTCTTTCAACAACAATGTACAGAAACCAAGGTTTAAAAACTTGGTTTCGGCCACCGTAACGGTCTAGGCTCAAAACCGTTACATATCGCCGATATGTAATGGTTTCGGCCGGTTTTTTTCTTTTTGTTTGAAAAATCTAAACAAACACAATAAATAAGAAAAATAATAAAAATCTTGTAATAAATGAGTAACTACATACTTCTAAAGCTAATATCAAGTTGAAAATGTAGAAATAATGAAATTAGATTGATTGAATTTGATGTCAACTCCTTCAAATCGATGATTCAAACCCCAAATTAAGTTGTTAATCAACAAAAATCAAAATGATTTTAGGTAAAGTGGGTAGAGAAGAAGAGATGAAGGTAAAAGACATTTTTGAAATGAGTGTAGGGATTTTCGGAATCCCTTTATTTGTTAAAACGTCAAACGAGTTCTACGCCAAAACCGTTAAGTATTGTAGGACTCGCCTGATACGTAACCGTTTCGGACGAGTCTTATTTTTTTTTAGAAAATATAAGTAAAAGCACTGTTTCAGGACTCGGGTGCAACAAAAACTGATACGTATCAGTTTTGGCAAGTTTTTAAACCATGACAGAAACCCCCGAGGGTGTAGCTCAGTGGCCGAAGGATGAACCGTAAACTTGGAGGTCTCGAGGTCGATTCTTAGGCTCTCCTAAATATGGGTTTTATGGGGTGAGGACTTTTCCTATGCAGCATGTGGGACTAGTTAGAGTCTTTAAAGCTCAGGATATCCCTGTTTATCCAAAAAAGAAAAGAAAAAAAGAACAACAATAATGTACAGATGGAGTAATATATTCCCCTTCAATTATTTTATTGTACATGTTGACATTCGTCCACCCCTTATAAAACATATAAATAAATTTAAGTGAGAAAAATGAGAGATAATATAAAGACAACCGAGTGTGTTATTTTGTCTAAATTCTATTTAATGATTTTTTTCATATTTAATAAATTTAGTTAATTAGTGGGTAAGAGATAAATCTAATAATAGACTGAGGCTAGCAAAATTCTTGAAGTATTAGGGCCGTTCTAGTTGTTGGGCCCTTAGGAACTCCTAATTGACCTACTCAAAACGCATGGGGAAGGTGGTAATCTTTCCCTTAAAAATGAGATTTTTTCAGAAAAAATAAAGCCAACTAGTGGGGATGGTTGGTTTAGCAAAAACTGATTTATTAGAGAAAATAAATTGAAATACAAAAGGGGACATCAAACCTTATCCCTACGCTATAACCCAACTCGAAAATACATCTTGACGCCAATTTTAATTACACGGGTTGTAGTGGCCAAGACCACGCATCAAGAAGTGGAGATCTTGAGTTTAGGTCCCTTCCCTTTGTTGGCCACCCAGTGGGTTTGCACATCTGGAGGACTTAGTAGGGTGCTCTTAGAGGCCCGGATACCCTCATTCCCACCAAAAAAAAAAAAAAAAAAGCTTTATCAAACCTGAAATGACCTTTACAATCATGTGAATAGTTAGACACAGAAAAACATCAAAATTTATCTTGAATCACAATCCCAATTTGTCAAGGAATCAGCAATTTTGTTACAATGGAAATGTGCTAAAAAACGCCCCAGCAGCCTCACCATTTTTGACGTTTTCAGTTTGGTACAGTACTCACCAACTTTGGTGAGTCATTGTACACTCACCAAAGTTAAATATCCTTCTTTCCCTCTTTCTTTGTGGGCCCACACAAATAAAATAAAGATTTCTCTCTCCCTTTTTTTTTTAAATTATGGAAGTGACACAAATGATAAAATAATGAGAGTTTTGGCTATTTTGGTAAGGTTGTTGGGAGTGTTTTAAAAAAATGGCTCACCAATATGACTTTTTGTAAGTTTTGGCTATTTTGGCGAGTAAATTTTGGTGAGGCTGGTATGAATGATCTTAGAAAAGAAACCACTTACGGATAGATTGCCAAGATTCGGTTCAAGGAGTTTCTTGAAACTGTGTTAGCTTACATCCACGACTGCTCTCACTGCAATACTTTCCAAAGCATAAATATGATTTAGAGATAGATACGTTCGTTGAGAAGAATATATTGAGTTAATTGTCTTTTCTAGCTAGGTTGTAGGAAGGTTGTTAGCATGGCAATCCAAATCGAAGATAGATCTCTGTTTCTTTTCACAGTTGCCGTCTAAATGAGGGAAAGAGATGGACGCCATTTAGATGGTCCCAAGCTTCAAATGCAGTTGTGAATTAAAGGCTTTGTTCATATCTTTGATCTTTTGGAGGTCACCCCCTCCCTTTTTTAGATAACAAAAAAAAATTGTTCTTCCTGATACGATTGATTTGAAATGACTAGAGGGGTTGGTGCAGTTGGCTAGTATCCCGTGTTTGTTCCTTGTGGTTGTGTGTTCAACTCTTACTCCTTGACTTGTATCCGTAGGAAAAATTTCGAGTGAGTTGGTGTGGACACCTGAAGGACTATCCTCCGTCACCCCCCCCCCCCCCCCCCCCCCCCCCCCCCCCCAAAAAAAAAAAACAAACTTATATACACCTTTATGACTAATTTCTTTGATGAATTTGGATACTGGAACTTGGTGAATTTGTTTTTCTAGTTGAGCACTGAGATGCTAAAGAGAGTTGAATTTATGAGTTGGAGCGTATCGTAAGACATTCTTTTTTATTAAACAGAGAGTGTTGGTTCATAACACGAGTTTTTCTCTTAACGGAAGAGTAAATAACACATCTTTCTCTTAAAGAAAGTGTAGCTAACATTCCTTTCGAGAGGAAAGAGCTAGTTAGTATGAAATGACTTTAGTTGAAGTTATATTAAGTGACCTAACATGCCACAGTTCCACTCGTTCCAATCATGCTCCAACACTAACAGAAGTAAAAGATTTGTCTCTCTTTTTTTATAAGAAAAAGTGAAGGCTGCATAGAAGCCAAGTTGTCTCGTTCAAGCCAAGCTCATGCTGTCATTTTAAGCTAGAACGAATCAAGCCAATCTTTTTATTTGAGATTGAATGTTTAAACAAGCCAAGCTCAAGCCAAACCATGTTTGATTAGTCTCGACTCAGCTCATTTAGTGCTTGGCTCGGCTTGAGCTCGGCTCGGCTAGACTCGACTCGAAATACTATACATATATATAGATGTACACAATATTTATTGATAATGCTATTTATATTTATATTATTTTATTTTTTTAATCATAGATTATAATAATTTTTTATTTTTAGTAAATAAGTTTAAGAAATAACAATAACAAAAAAAGTTACAAAGTTAAAAGCAAAGCCCTAGAACCCTAACTCACAATTTGCAAGACTAACGATTACTCCTAAATCTTATTTTTGTTTATGAATGTATTAATTTTTTAATTTCTTGTATTATAATTTAATTAAAATTATATAAAATTAAACAAAATTATTCTATGACTCAATCTTGAGCTAACCTGAGTTCGGCTTAGTTTGAATTCGAACGGAATTCAAGCTCGATCAAGCTTGTTCAAGCTAAACTCATGCCCAAACGTTCGAGCTTAAGTCAAGCTTTAACCAAGCTCAAGCTGAGCTTGAGTATGTTCAAATCAAGCTCAGGCTTAAGCCAAGCTCAAGCCGAGCTTGAGCATGTTCTAACCAAGCTTAGCTCAAATGCATCCATAGAAATAGCTATCAAGCCTGTACGATCATAATTGTTATGGTCGGCATGATGTTGAAGCAGAGACTTAAGACTTACCAGTCGATAAATGACGTCCAATGCACATAAAAAAAAAAAGAAGGAAAATAATCACCTCCTCGATGAGTGATGCGAGGAGGGGGTCTTAGCTCTCCTTTTCTTGCTACGTGTCCTCCTTTTAATTCTCTTTAATTATGGTTATGATTCACTCACTCATAGGGTGCACCCATCTACCCTTGGTTTTTAGAAAAAAAAAAAAAAAAAAATTAACCACAAAGTTAAAAAAAAAATTTAACCTGAAGTCACGGTAGTTGAAGGGGCAGCTTTGTGAGAGCGAGGAGCAATAGTTCGCTTCACGTCATGGAGCAAACTTTTGCTCAAAAAAGAAATAGAGAAGTGTTAGCTCTAGTCGAAGAATTTAAAAGTTTTTCAAACTCTCGTTGTAGAATAAAATTTCAAAAATGAATTTATAATTTATACTCAATGGCATGGTAAAAGAAAAAGTTAAGGTTGAGTAATTTATAATTTATACCCAATCTCAAGAATGCAAAATCCACTGGGTGGGTTGGAACAAGCTTTGTCGGCCAAAGGTCACAGGTGGGCTTGAATTTTGGGATCTCCACGCCTTTACCTTGGGCCTTTTCCTTGCAAAACAAGACTTGCGTACTTATCCTGGTTCACCTAGATTCCCTTTGGGCCCAAGTGGCAAAAACCATCTATTTTCCATGATCTTCATTTTTCGATGCCAAGCCGGGTATTAGACCCTCGTGGGCATGGCGTAATTTGCTTCGGCACGACCTATTCTCACGAAAGAATTTAGATGGCAGATTGGATCTGGCGAGTCTATGAGGGCTTGGTTCGACCCTTGGATTCCCTTTATTCATCCTTTATCCCAACCCCTCTACCAGGTATTCATTCAAGTGACATGAAGGTTTCTCAATTGATCATTAATGATTCTCGACATTGGGACGTGGCCCGCCTCTCGACCTTACTGCTCTAATAAGCGGTTCTTGAAATTCAAAAAATTTAAATCTGCAGGTTTAGCTCTCCTCTGGCAGAATGGTGAACTCGGATGGGCAACAGTGCTTGCTGTTGCGCTGTTGCTCATATGTGTCTTATAAAATGAGGGCCCACCTATTGTTTACATGAGAATCACCAAATGATAAAAATGGGGCCCATTTTGCAAGACACATATGGGCAGTTTGGCACTTAACCAAGTCTGGTATGTTTAAAGTCAGCTTAGCCTCACACTACTTTTTTTTATTTTTTAACTATAGAAATTCTTAGTAGAGTCAGAGACTGTCAATAGGGATTAACTTGGGCAGTAGAGCTCTTGCTTACTCATACTGGGATTAGATCCCTAGTCCTCCAACATGGGAAGGCCTCACACTTAGCTAAACAACTTATTGATGCCCAACGTCCATTTTCTAGCCGTCATTCTCTTCCGGAAACTCTCTCTTGGCATAAGATTTGGAAGATCCCCAGACCACCCAAAATCCAAGTCTTCATAACGCAATAACAGTTGCTTCTAACTTGAGGAAGAGGAAAATGCAAGTTGATAACTCAAGCTCGCTTTGCGGTTGTGAAGCTGAAACCACAGAGCACTTATTTTTGGCATGCACGATAGCAAAACGAATGTGGTTTGGCTCTATGCTCTCCCTTCGCCTTTCAGAGTCTGCCTCATCTTCTTTCCCGACTTGTTGGCATGGCTGGTCGCAACACCCAAATTTCATTTCCGGCAAAAAAGGAATTGCTATCCATCTCTGCACTATGCTTTAGAGAATTTGGAAGCTTCGCAATGACTCCCGGTTTAATGGCACAAAACCGGACCCTCTCCTCGCAATTAGGCAAGTAGATTCCTTAGCTGGTGAACCTCTTGAGGTTCGAAACCCTTTTACCACAGTTAATCCAATTAGCACCACCCTCGATGCATTTTCTCTTTCTCCCACCCGCCAATGGATTAAAATTAATGTGGACAAGTCAGCTCTTCTGTCGGGAGTTGGTTCTGCCTGCCTGACCGAGGCAAAGAGCATCCGCCTTGGATTGCAAATTGCTTTCTCCAATAGATGAGATCTCAAAAGAAATTATTGATCATTTGAACTGAGCCTCTCCCGATTGCCATTGGGAAATTCTGACTCTCCTGGAAGATATTCGGTCGTTGAAAGGCCTCCGTGGTTCATTTGTCTTTCGATTCATCCCCCGGCTGCCGAACATGGAAGCTCATGCTCAAGCTCAACGTGCGCTTAATGATAGTATTACCCTACTTTCTTGTTCTAACCATGTAGAGCCGCCTCCATCTAGTGTCCGGCCTCTACACTTGGCCCAACACCCTCTGTAAAGGACCCTCTTTCAGATTTTGAATGAATGTCTCTTTACCAATGAAAAAAAATAAAAAAAAGTAGACACTTGTCAAGAGTCTCATCTTTAACATTAAGGCACCTGTTCCTCTCCAGTTGTAACCGGTTTTGCCAAAACCGGTTACACCCTTGAGGTGGCCACATGTCCCTTTTGATACCTCTTAACTATGGTTAAGATTCACTCACCCCTAAGGTTCATCCACCTATCCTTGGTTTTCAGAAAAAATATTAAAAAAATTTGTTAACCGTGGTTAAAATTTACCAACTCCTAAGGTTAATTTATTTTAAATATTTTTTCTAAAAACCAAATATAGGTGGGTGAACCCTAGGAGTAAGTGAATCTTAACCATAGTTAAGAGGTATAAAAAGGGACATGTGGTGACCACATGGGAGTAACCGGTTTTATCAAAAACCGGTTACAACTGGAGAAGATCACCCGTCTTTAACATTTGTTTGGTTTTGGGATAAGGCTGCCATGCCTTTTTTTACCTTATATTTCAGGGGCAGTGACTTAGACTGCCACACATTTTATTATGGAGTCAAATGTTGTGTACATATGTCCCTTTGAACAATCGTTTTTATTGTTATGATAAGCTTTAAAAAAACTATGGTTGAATTTGGGCTAAAGTTGGTCTTTTGAACACCGGGCTACACCCTCGGAGGTTAAATCTTAACCACGGTTGTTGAGTCCCTCCAGGAATCGACCTTGAGATTTCCAGGTTTACGGTTTGTCTTTCCGCCAGGACTACATGAGGGTTGAATCTTAACCACAATTAATGAGATCCACGTAGACCGCACCTCCCCCTTCATAGTGGAATGGGCGGTAAGGTAAACATTTCTCTTGGTTTTTTGTTATGGGCCATTAGATATACAATAGCTCACCGATTGAACGATGTGGATTCAGGGGTCCCTCTCCTGCCCTGAGTGCACGTGTCTCCTCTGTCACTTTATCATGGCCCCATGATTTTGACTTCTTCACCACTTGTCACCTATCCTATGCAACCCCCTATCCTATGGAACCCCGAGATAAGCCCTTTCTGACTCCGCCAGAGACAAGCCAGGGCCTATCGTGAAAAAGACATCGTTGCCTGGTCAGAGGATTGCCTCAACATAGAAGAATTTACAGACATCCTTTGTGGATATAGATGGATTACAAACTCATTTACGCGGTAAACCAAAACCCTCAAACTCCCTTTTCTTTAATTGTTAGAATTCCAAGATCAAAGAGAAGAAAAAGCAGAGAAAAAAAAAAAAAGGATTTCAAGCGGTTCAGATTCTTACATTGAAGAACACAGACAACTCGATCCCTGTTACTTTTCTCTTGGATTTTCGCTTTCCGAACGATAAATCCCATAGTATTCTTCCTTCCTGAATTTGATTTTTTCTGAGCAACAATCTCATGATTTCATTGTTCTGTTTTGCTTTTCTGAGAAAGTTGAGCTTTCTGTTTGAGATCATTTTTATAGGACCCCAGTTCCCGGAATCGATCCAGCTTTAAGCGGAAAACGTGGGTTTCTTTTTTTATTCAACATAAAGAAAGGTTGGCCAGAGATTAAATTGATGACTTTAGGGATCTGTTCTCGGCTTGATTTTTCTTAAATTTGGAACCCATCTGACAATTTGGAGTTGAGTTTTTTTTTTTCCAAATTCATTTCCCCCCAAAATTTTGGAGCATTCATTGGGTTTTCTAGTCTAAATTTGGTTTAGATAACGGTACCCGTATGAATTTTTGAATGGATAGCGGTCGTTTTCCGGCAAAAAATCTGATCTTTTCCTATTTTCCTTATTGGGTTTGATTTTCCGGTGACCAAAAATGATGGAATTGGAAGAGAAAAGAGGCATTTAAAGGGATTTCTCGGGCAATGTATTTTTGGTGCGAATATTCGGATTCATAGCTTCAGTTTTTCTCGGGATATCATGGTCTTCTTTCTCCTATCTAACTGATTCTGCCATTGAAGAGTCTTTGTGGGAATTGAATTTCTTATGAGAAATGTTGAATTACTTTTTCGATTCCTTCCTTATAATTCTCTGTCCAAATTGTCAAAATTAGAAAGCTCGTACCGATTTCTCCTCCCACTTCTTTAAATAGCAAAACACCCCACCAATTTCTCTCCCTCTGTCTCCCATTTCTTTCTTCCTCTGTTTTTTGAGCCTCCTCTGTTTGTTGAATTGAGAGACAGAAACAGGGGAAATATCTTTTCTCTAATCTGTCTCCCCCTTTATCCTCCAACCATGATTTTTGATAGAGGGTCAATTCAATCAAACCTTGATCGATTCATCGACTGTACTACGCCTGTCATTCAATCACAGTTTCTACCAAAGGTCTGATTTTTTATCAGATATTCTGTTCTTCTCTGTTACAGAGAATTTTATGTTTTTGTTCCAATTTATTTAGCTTTTTCAATCATTTTGCAGATTTCCATAAGAAACCTTAATCGGCTTTGGCATCCATGGGAAAGAGAAACAGTGGAATATTTCACATTGGGAGATCTCTGGAGCTGTTATGATGAATGGAGCGCTTATGGGGCCGGAGTTCCGATTGTTTTGAACAATAAAGAAACTGTTGTTCAGTACTATGTGCCATATCTCTCTGCAATTCAGATCTTCACAAGCAATGCCTCCTTAAGCAGTTTCCAGTAATCTTCTGTTTTTACTTCTTAATTTATATTTTTCTGTTATGATAGCCACCATGATCACCATAGCTGCCTTAGCCAAAACTTAGCTTTGAGAAACTGTAAATTGAGATATTACGATTGAATTTTACTCAAGTTTCATATAAATCCTAACTTTTCCATCGATTGACTAATTCACGAAGTATTCGTGATTTTTGTATAAATTGTGACTACATGAATTAATTAAAAAATATTCTAATGAATTTTTTAAGAAGTCCATAGTAAGTATCTAATATAAGAAATTTATTTTTAAAATTTTCTCATATCTCGCCTTACATTTTCTCCGTTTTTTTTAATAAATTCTTGAATTTGTCATTTTTTATGAATAGTTTCATGTTCCTAATTCCCAAACTCTGACCTGGTGACTATGGGTAGCATTGATTTAAGCCATTTCTCATTGTTATGTTCAAACAGTCACACCCATATCATCAGCCATATTAAAATCATTTCCCCTCAAACACCCATGTCCCTCATTCGATTTTTATTTACTCACCATATTAATATTGTTTTTTAGCTGTAGCTCAAGACTCTACATTTCAATGAGTTACTACATTCATATAATTTTTAATGAGATTTATCAATAAGCTATACATATCCCTTTTTATTATGTGTACCAAATATGTTATATCTAGCTTTATGAACTGGGCTACCATGTAAATAACAAAAAGAAAGTGATGCAATGACGGGCTTTTCAGCGAAGAGTCTGAGACGGGTGATTGTGAGACAAGGGATTCGTTTAGTGATTCCTGTAGCGATGACTGCGAGAGCGAGAAGTTATGGAGATGGGACGGTTGCTCCTCTGAGGATGGGGTTTTTGAGCAAGACTGTCTCTGGCATCTGAGTGACAGGCTGGGTTACCTTTATTTTCAGTTCTTTGAGAGATCAGCTCCTTATGGAAGAGTTCCTCTCATGGATAAGGTATCTTTCTCTGTTCATGTTTCTCTCTTGCAAGCCATAATTCAAGCTGTTCAATTTTATTTATTTTCATTCCATTTTTGGAATAGTTACCAAGTCGGAGTTCGAGAATTATTGGTTTGAGAAAATTTCGGAAAAATGAAAAAATTCGTAAATAAATTGAAAAAATGTCAAACAATAATAATTATAAACAAATATATTTCATACATTAGATTTTTATTCAAGATTTTTTTTTAAGTCATGAATTATTCGCGTTTAAGTGTTCGACGAAAAATGTCACGTATTATTCGGGTTAAAAAAAAACAAAAAAACTTTGTTACTATGCTAGTTAGTGAGAGAAATGTCCTTAATTAAAACATAGAACTAATGAAGCTGGTTATTGATTTTTTTTTTAATCTTTAGACATCCTTTTCATGAAAGAAGAATGATAGGCAGCTGAAAGTGTATTTTGATAAAACTTTTGACTACTGAAAGGAAGCAACACACTTCTTCTCTTTATCTCTCTTTTGTAAAGTTAATGCTGTTGTCTATTATATAACAACTTTATTCTATTCTTCTTTTTTTTAGTTGCAGAAATTTATAGCAATATAGGGATGATTGACACCATTTACTGGCATTCTCCACCTTCCCTAAGTACTATGTGAATACCATTAATGTTCCTTTTCGATTCTTCAATTTCAGATCAACGGATTAGCTCGAAGATATCCTGGATTAATGACTTCAAAGAGTGTAGATCTTTCACCAGCCAGTTGGATGGCAGTTGCTTGGTCTCTCTCTCTCTCTCTCTCTCTCTCTCTATCTATGTGTGTGTGTGTGTGCACGCGCACTCGTGTGTATATGCTAACTATGACCATTTTAATACCTTCAGGTACCCAATTTATCACATTCCCACAGGGAGAACTGTAAAGGACTTGTCTACATGCTTCCTCACTTACCACACCCTTTCATCTTCCTTCCAGGGTATCTCTCATTCTCTCTTCCCAGCTTTTCTTTATATTCCATATATGCCATGCTTATTAGATATGGTTGTACTGTCTTTTCTTTTCCACCTTTCATTTTGTCATCACATAAATGCGCAATGGATTTTGCTAGCGACACTCTCTTATTGCACTCTTCCTTTTGGGGGCAAGAAGACAGATTTTGTTTTGGATTAGGACCTGCTACAAAATCCTTGTCTTGTTGCCCCGAGAAGGGGAGAGTGCATGAGGGAGAAAGTGTGGCTTACAATCCCCACAAATATTATATGCTTAGTAGATGTTGATATCAATACAGACATGGACCCTGAAGAAAACACGGGGATCACCGAAAGGAAGCGAAAGGAAGGAGAAGGCATCACTCTTTCTCCATTCGGTTTGGCCACTTATAAGATGAAAGGAAGCGTGTGGGTCGCAGGCGAGAGCGGTCATGACCAAGAAAGGTTGATGTTGCTGTTTAGCACAGCAGATTCTTGGCTTAAGCAGCTAAGGGTCCAGCATCACGACTTCAATTACTTCATAGGGATTCGGCATGGCTGAAACCACAGAGGCCAACTCCCGTAAAGAAGATACATTTTCTTGTATTTGCTTTTGCTGGAGCTTTGGAGGATAGTGAGCCAAATTGGGTAGTTAGTTGCTGATTCTTCTCCTTTTTGGTGCTTCAGTAGTGGGTCCACTTTGGGCCTTACCCAGCTGTGATTTGATGGAAGGAGTGAGGGATTCTTTCATTATTGTCCAAGGAAATATGGGCTCTTTGCTTTTCTCAGTCGGAGAGAGAGAGAAAGGGGTCCACGGACTTTGAAGCTATGAACTTTGATGGATAGATTTTCTCTTGCTGTGGAGCAATGACAGATCTTTTTTCCTGTTATTATCCTACAGTCCATTCCTTCCTTATAATTATAACTAAAGAAGGGAGCAAAAGACGGAATAATATGACAAAGGAGTTTTGCTCTCGCATCTACATATAATCTCAAGCCCTTGCATGGTGCAATTGGTCAGCGTCTTGGTGTCCGTAGGGAAAATTCCAAGTGGGTTGGTGTGGATACCTGAAAGGATTAGTCCTTGCCTCAAGGGTTTGGGACACCCTCTGTTTCTAAAAAATTTTAAAAAAATCTCATGCCAAAAGACCCGAATAATATATAAGAGAGAGCTTTCATTGTATTGATGCTCGATAGTTTTGACTTTTTAGGTGTAAACAACATGCGGTGGTGCCCATTTCCCATAAAAAGTGCAACTACTAACCGTATTTCTTAAAATCAACAACTACAACCCAACCACCATCATTACTTAAGACTTCATAAGGGGGATTGGATTTGATCTGGCTCTTGGCAGGTCAAAATCATCTTGCCCATGGACATGGACATGCACAGAGCCAGATCAAATCCGATCCCTCACAAGGGCATATGACATGGAAGATTGGTTGTAGCTGTATGGCAATTATTATGTTTTGTTGTCAAGCCAACAGCACCACAAGGCGGAGATGTAGTAATTGGAAAGAAACACACACTCATTCACACAGGCAACATACAAACACTCATATATATATAGTTTTTTGAACAAAAAAAGTAGGGCCGTTAATCCGGTCATCTGACGAGAGTACCTGCACAGCCTCGCCCACAAAATTTATGACTTGTTTTTTTTTCATCCTAAAGCTCGTAGTCTCAATTGACCTTAAAAATTTTGGCACACTGACATGAGAGCAGACCTTGGGCAATACCCTTTAAAGCCTGGCCCGACTCTCATATATTAAATAAATAAATATGAGGCGTACTATGGATTTACAAACATAAGGCTGGACTCATTGGTTCAAGCCTCTCCTCTTAAATGCCACCCACCAACTATGGTGAGTATTTAAGAGAAGGGGCTTGGACCAATCTAGCCTTAGGTTTACAAATCCATATCTTAGGTATGTTAACTATTTTCCAATAAATATATAGAACAAAGTTACAAGTCACATATTGTTGTGCGAAAGCGTGCAAATCAAGATGAAACGAATACAAAAAACAGTAAATCAAAAACAAATGGAAGAGAGAAACAAACCAACAGAGAGACACGATTTACGTGGTTCGGCAATATGCCTACGTCCAGGGGCAGCGGTGATTGATCACTATATTCAACTGAAGAGTTTACAATATTCTCACTCAGAAAACCCTCTTCCTAATACATCCGAAAAAATGAGTTACTATCCCTAGAAAATAAACCCTAAAAATTCCTTATAACATTAGGGTTACAACATAAAGACAATATGCGTAAAATACCCAAAATAGGTTGGGCCAATATTCAGGTCAAAATTTCGGCTGGGGGCGAACCCCTCGGACCCCCACAGTAATGGTGGAGGAACCCCACACATTACCCATTTATCAAGTCATCCGGGACGCCAAACAAGTCATCATGAATCCGGGTTGAATTCATGACAACATTCAACACATATTACTTGACTTTGTTAATAAATATAGGACTTTGCTACTGAGACCCCTTTAGGGCCGAGACTATGCTCTAAGAGCACGGGATTCAGGTGGGGCCCATTTCACATGATAGGCCCCACTTGAAAATCCCGTGCTCTTAGAGCACGGTCTTGGCCCTAAAGGGGTCTCAGTAGCATTTCCCATAAATATATTACATTTAATTTTAGAAAAGTTATGGAGAGTATTTAAGAGGGGGGACATCCACCAATATTCACTACATTTGGTGAGTATTTAAGAGGGAGTATTTCACTAATAAGGTTGTGCCTTAGGTTTATAAATGGATTTCATAGGTATCCCTATCACCTCTCTTAATTTTATTATTGAAGTTATAATTCTAAAAAAAAGCTTATATATGGAGGTATTGTAGTAATTTCACTCTCTCATCGGCTCTATGTGACAAGTGTCTTTAGGGTTGGTGAGAGCTGGGGCTGGGCTTGGACATACCCTAAGCTCGAGATGTACGCCACTTGGGGTTTGACAAAATTGGCGGTGTGCCAACTTACTGTTTGGTGTCTGGGGACTGGGATTCGTCCAATGATAAACTTGTGCAAAAACGTGTTCCAAAGAAAACACCACTAAGTAAGTGGGACAGGATTTGGTCTTGCTCTAGTAAGGCCAAAACCATCTTGCCTATGTGCTACGTCTGTCATGTGGTGATAAAAAGGGTAGAAGTTATTTAATTTTCTCCCCTATTTTTTGACTCCTCCCCATTTGATATTTTCTCCCCTTTTTATCGCCACATGCCGAATACCCACAGAGAACAAGATGGTTTTGGTCTTGCTAGAGCAAGACCAAATCCGATCCCTAGTAAGTGCACTGCATAATCCTAAAAATTAAACAACATCTGAGCCAAGCCCAGGATATCTTTGTTTAAGGGCAGACCGCTAAAACAGCATCTGATTTCATCATATCACAAGAAGTGCAGTGATTTTGGCTCCTGACTTTCCTTTGAGACTATCAAATATAACCCAAGCGGTCTAACCCTGGGCGGACCCCAACCGAAAGGGCGCTAGACGAACTAATGGCAATCAAGATAAAGAGAGCAACTAGACTACCTTGCTGCGGGAGAATCTTTCCCCAATGATAATAAAGACCTTTTTTGGGAAAAGAACTCGCCATTTGACACCAAGTGTGCTGAAACTTGAGAAAACTTTTGAATCACTATTTTTTGGATTGAATTTACTAAATATATAGGCTCAGTCGTTTTTTTTTTGTTAAGCGGTTTTCTCACAACTGTCTAGGGTTAAAAATTAAATACAAACCAAACTAGCAAATGAATGAAAAAAGACCTGCAAATTTTAAAAAATATTATAAATTATTATAATTCAAACATGAAAAATTATAGAGAAAAGAGATATATGCAAACAATTTATTAAATTAAGTAACTAACTTATGACAAACTACAAAAATAAAAAATTAATTAATTTGGATTTTGAAAACTTAAGAATTTCAATTAGTTCGGAAAGCAAATAGATGCCTGAATTTCAGTTCTCTACTCAAGCCTTAAATATTTACTCACCCAAAATCATATACTGCAGATAACTTTGCTCTTGTTGAAATAATACAACACTTTAAATGAAACTTTGAGATTTGCTAAATGTGATTTCCTATAATGTCACTTTATGTTATATCTAACCATAATCTTTAGACATTCCAATAGAAAGGAAAATCAAAAAATTTAAAAATAAAATAAGAGAAAGAAATATAATGAAATAAATAAGAGAAATAAAATAATTTAAAATGGATCATCAACATCAACATGGATATGCATAACACAACATGCATGCATTGGGATGTAATATTAAACAATAATACAAAACCAAAGTGTCATTTAATTTATTTAATTAAGAAGGGGTCTTATTAAGTGAATGATCAATTAAGAAGCGAGATGGAGTGTCTAACATTTAGAAAGTTGTGATGGAAGTAATCTATGGATGACTTATTATTTAATATAGAAAATAATGATTTTAATCAAGGGTTCTTATTGAGTGGATGATCAATTAAGAAGCGAGATGGAGGGTCTAATATTTAGAGAGTTGTGACATAAGAAGTAATATCATTTAACAAATTTGATATTTAATTAAGTGAATGTCATCTTATTTAATTTATAAAAAATAACAGTTTTAATTAAGGATTCTTATTAAGTGGATGATCAATTAAGTGACGTTAACATGAAGAGAGAAATGGAGGATGATGAGAGATGCCACATGGAACCAACCAACATGTTTTAGTACTAGTAAACACCCCGTGCGATGCACGGGATGAGAAAGAAAGCAAAGAACAAAAGAAAAAAAAAATACTATATGTTTTTATCATGTTTATTATTATTTTTAGTTATTAATGATTAAATATACTATATTGATTTTAGACTCATGGTTTATTGCTTTTCTCAGGATCGGATCATGAGACGCAGTAAGAGGGGTCGAGGTTACCAAACTAAAGGAAGAGGAGGGGAAACTTCATTGGGTGATGAGCAACCCGACCTCACACAGGTCTTGGTGTCTATAGCAGAGACCATGGTCATGCTTGCAGCCAGGCCGACTGCTGCTACACCTCCTTCAGTCCACCACACTACAGGACTCGATGCATTTAGAAGACTGCATCCTCTTATTTTCTACCGGACCACGGATACTATGGTTGCTGAAACTTGGATTATGCAGTTGGAGAATATTTCCCAGGCGCTTCGTTGCACTGATGAGCATCGAATAATTTTGGCTTCCTTCATGATGGAAGGAGCAGTTGAGCATTGGTGGAGATCTATGCTGAGGCAAAAGAATGCCACCAAGGTAGGGAAGCTGTGGCCATGGGAAGAGTTTCTCGATATCTTCTATAGGCAGTACTTCCCCATGTTAGTCAGGGAGCAGAAGGAGATGAAGTTTCTATCTCTAGAGAAGGGAGAGATGTCTGTGGTCGATTATGAGGCCATGTTTGTAGAGTTGTTGAGGTTTGCGCTACATCTGATCGCATCGGAGAATATGTGAGTCAGGAAGTTTGAGCGAGGGGCTTAGTGTCATGGCAGTTGTAAGAATAACCATCGTTAAATTTGTAGTAAGGGCGGCAAATATAAGGTAACGGCCGTTGTTTCTTTATATATGACGGCGGGTATTTTTAAATCGTTGTCATATCTCTTTAATAAGACCCCGATAGTTTCTTCTTTCTTCCTCTCTTGTTCTCTGCTCTCCTGCTCTCTCCCTGATCTCTAGCTCTTCGGCCACTCCACCACCTTCGACCACCTGAAGTCCGGTCATTCCACCATCTCCAACGACCTCCAACTAGCGCCGGAGACTTGCAGCATTCTCTCCAGTGACCTACTCTTTCTCGGCGGCCACATCTGGAACCTCCGGCGATATCGGAAACCTCTAGCCAACTCAGATGATCCCTCGAAACTGACATGCAAGTCATTTTTTTTGTTTTAGCTATAGTTAAATGGACACTCTCTTAAATCTCTCTCTCTCCCACCTCCGACAACTATATGGAAAGTCGATGGTAGCTCCACCCCTCCACCTCCGGCCACACTCATGTGAGAGCTTTTGATCTGAAATTATTTTTATCTGAAATTTTTTTTATTTCTTGCTAGATTTTTTCATGTGAGAGGTTTTGATTAATGAAATTTTTTGGTTTGATGATTTGTGTGTAATTTCCTTTAGTAAGTTTTGAATGATGGTCTTGTGTTGGAAATTTCAGATCAATTTACTGTTTTTCATATAAATTCTCATGTAAAAGCTTTTGTTTGGACATGTATATATCCAAATTGAATATTGAATGCCTCAACCAAGGTATCCATTTGTTGGGATTTGATTTGCAACATTAATGATTACTAGATGTAGTTTGGTGTTGATTCAATAAGATATTATTGTTTGGGGAGGTTTTGATTTTGATGGTCTAAACTGGATTCCTGAAATATTTTTCAATTATTTTAGACTTATAGAAAATCCTAAGTAATAGTTGTCAATTGTGGGGATTTTAATTTCTTTAATTTAATTTGTGGTAATTGCTTAAATTTAATTTGTGGTAATTTCTTTAAGTAAGTATAATGAATCACATAAGTGCCTATCAATATAAGAATTTCTTTTGTGCTTGCTATGTCATTAATGCATCTAATTCCTGCTTTATTTCATATAATGACTTTTATGCAAAACCATATATGTTGTTATTAAGTTCTATTGAAAATGTTTCTTATTGAGATTTCTCCACACTTTGCTAGAACATATACTAACCCCTAACCCTAGACTGTGAAAAAAAAAAACTAAAACAAGTTAGGGGAAAGTTCAATCGTGATTGAATATGATCTCAACTCAAAAAATAAAATTTCAAAGTTTAGGGGCACCTACCCCCATTCCTAATCCTAAAGATCGAATCACAGCCAATTGTGATTGGATTTGAGGAGAGTTCAAAAGCACCCATCGGCCAACACGTGTCCCTTTTAATCCAAATCAATCGTGGTTTTGATTAACTAACTATTGTGGTTCAATAATATCAACTTAAGGTTAATATATATTTCCAAAATCAAGTATATATATATATTTTTTCTAAAAACCAATCCTCATCACATAATTTTTTTTTTAGGCTTTGGTCTTTTCTTAGAATCTTGGTTAAATTATAGAAAGATTAAAGGGTTAATTCCATATCAGAACCTAAGTTATCTTTAAATGACAAATAAGTGCCTAGTTACCTAAGTTATCTTTAAATGACAAATAAGTGCCTAGTTTAAATAGATATCTTTCATAGACCCAATGTTTCAAGATTTAGACAAATAAGGACCTACAATCTATTTCGGTTAACAGCCGAGAGTAATCTTGATTCTAATGCCAAAAATACCCTTTGTCATCATTGACTAATGGGTCTTGGTCCTATGTACATATAGTCTTTACGGTTATAACCGGACTGGGTCCAGTTACACCCTTGAGGTCGCCACATGTCCCTTTTGATACTCCTTAACTGTGGTTAGGATTCACCCACCCTAGGGTACACCCACCCAAGTCCAGTTACACCCTTGAGGTTGCCATGTATCCCTTTTGATACTCCTTAACTGTGGTTGGGATTCACCCACCCTAGGGTACACCCACCTATCCTAGGTTTAAAAAAAACATTTTTTAAGCCGTGGTTAGAAAAAAATATTATTAAAAATAAATTTAATTTTTTTTTCCAAAACCATTATTAGGTGAGTTAACCCTAGGGATGGGTGAGTCTTAACCACTATTAAAGGGTGTCAAAAGGGACACATGGCAACCTCGGCTAAAAAAACCCATGGTCATATTTAATATATCTTGTGACCTTTTCAATGAGCTTTTGCTAAAGGAAAGAAATTAAATCCTCTACTCGGGAGTCCACTTACACTCCCGAGGTCACCACGTGTCTAATTTTTTTTAAATTTTTAATAGTGCTTAAGATTCACACACGAGGGTTCACTGGCAAAAGGTTTACTCTACTCTGGTGAGCAGCAGGTCAATGGTCCAAAAAAAAAAAAGGGAAAAAAAATTCAAATGGGAAGAAGTCAAAAAATGCCGGGAGGGGGGGAATGACTTCTAGGTGAGGTGACATTTTTTTGTCCATTGATTTGCTGCTCACTAGAGGGATACTCTGGTGAGCAACAGAGTAAACCTTTTGCCAGGTTCATCCACCTATTCATGGTTTTAGAAAAAAAAAAAAATTTATTTTAATAATATTTTTTCTAACCATAGTTAAAAAAATGTTATTTTAAAAAACCTAGGATAAGTGAGTGAATCCTAACCACAGTGTAAGCACCCAATTTTTACACCCTGCTCACCTAAACCCTAGACCTAAACCTAGGTCTAACCCTAGCCTAGCCCCAGCCCAAGCCCTAGGCAAAGTCCCATGGGCACAAGGCCCATTTTCAAGTCCAAAATGGATAAAACCTTGTTTTTGGGCCCAAGCATGGGCCCATTAAGCCAAATCTAAGGTAGGACCCACACTACCCCTTTGTAAAATTCAAAATTTTGTTTGAAAGTAAAATACTTTTTGCTTTCCCCCACATGTGTGGGGGTTTAGCCCAAAAAGGGCAACAAAACAAAATTTTAAAATTCAAAAAGTATATAGCAAAAAATAACAAAAATAAGTAAATAATTAAAGGGGTTTAATTTTTGGGTACCAACCCCATGTGACAAGGCCCACATGCAATTGGGCCCAAGTTTTAAAACCCCAAACAAATCGAAAACAAAAAAAAATAAAAAACAAAAAAAACAAACAAAAAAAAAAAGAGCTTTTTACTAAACAAAAAAATAATAAAAACAAAACAAAAAAAAGAGTTTCTTTTTTAATAAACAACAAACAAAAAATAATAATAATAAAAACAAAACAAAAAAAAAAAGAGTTTTTTTAACCAAGGAAAAGCAAAAAAATATATATATATATATATAAAAGAAACAAAAAGAGAAGTTTTTTTTTAGTCTAAAAAAATAATAATGATAAAAAAAAAAATAATAATAAATAAATAAAAAAGGGGGAAATTTTTGGAAGGGGCAAGGCCCATGTTCGGATTGGGTCCAACCCCTCGTGACCGGACCCGTAAGAGCCAAACACAACCGAACCAAACAAACACAATTTAAAAAAAAAAAAAAAAACCCACTGTTCATCGTCCCTGTCAAAGGGACGATGCACAGTGCTGCTGCCACAGCCCCTGCCTCTCCTGCCCCCTGCTTCGTGTCCCCCACGCGTAGCCACATCACCATTCACCCCCATCCTTATCCTTCCATCTCGATCTCTTTTCTTCATCTATAAAATCCACACGAAGCCACTGTTCATGGGAGATTTTCAAAAAAAAAAACTTCAGTCAGCTCCTCCATCTCTCCCAGCCCTCACATCCCATTCAACTAAGTCCCTAGGTTGGCCCATAAGCATATCATCACCTTTGTACCCTTCTAGGCTTCACCCTCAACCACCACAACACCCACAGTTCAAACGTTTTTTTTTTTATAAAAAAAACTCTGTCACAGCCACTCAACCCTATCTCCCATCCACCTAACCACTTAGCCATTGCCTTAGTTAGGTCTTAGACTATCCCAGAGTACTCCCATATCCCCCTAAGCCTTCCACAAGCTCTCATAAACATCACCACAGCCCATCCATAGCTACTGTCCACGGCAGAGACCCGAATTCAAAAAAATTACAGTGGCCACTCCCATTTTGGCCAGCCAACCTACTACTCCTGGACCCCCTCCACTTCACGTCCGGTGATCCATAAGTCACCTGCAATCCCCTCCCGAGCTCCATAGGTCGCCACCGGAGTCGCCTCAACTACCTTCAACACTTGAAGTCGCCACCACCAGCTCGCCACGGTCGCGAAGGAGCTGTGAGGGTATACGCTCCCTATCCCCTTCCTTATCAGTTAAATTGATATTGTAAGGGACCCCTGGTCTCATTCCAGGGGTCCCCATTTTGCCTTTTCTTTCTTGTTTTTCTTTTTTAGCTAAAAAAAAAAAAACAAAAAATCAATAGGCCGACCTTGAGGCGTGGCCACGGGTATAGCCCTCACCACCATGCACAACCACTTCCGGAGGTCTAGGGGGTCCTCAATCAATGAGTGATCCCCCTAGACTCCCATTGCTCATCCCAATCAGCCACCCAAGCTTTTTTTTCAAAAAAAAATTGTTTTCAGGAAAATACATTTAACCCCGTTTTAACCATGGTTAGACCCGGCCTTGGTGAAAACCGAGGCCATGGTTAGACTCATCACACTCCAGGCTATCTCCTTGTACAATTTCAGCCCCTAACTCGCACTCTAACCATAGTTAAATCGACTCCAAAGTGGGGTCGACAGTGTGAAAATCTGTGCGACGGGGCGACTTTGGGCCACTGTGGGGCCCACATACGGCATTCCCTTGGGCCCAAATTTTTGCCCTCATAGCAGGCTTCGTGACCATGGTCTCGGATCCCTGGGGGTTGAGCCAATCAGCGGCAAAATCGCCGCAAAGTTTGAAAAAAAATCTGTTTTGGTGGAAATCGTCATTTTATGTGGTGTTTTTAGGGGCAACTTTGGGCCATTGTGGGGCCCACATACCGCATCCCCTTGGGTCCCACAAGGGCCCAAATTGTTTCCCACATATCAGGCTACCCACTGGTGGTCTCGGATTCCCGCGATTCCCCCGCTAACCATAGTTAAATTCATGTTAACTATGGTTAAAAATTTGATGAAAATTTGGAGTTTTTTACAATTTCGGATATTTGTGAGGGCCCAGACCGGGTAGGAGGCCAGTCTAGGCCCTGCCATGAACCTTGGGCCTACTTTTGCTTCAGTCGGCCCCTTAACCATGGTTAAACTCACCCGTGGTTGACATTTAACCATGGTTAAGCGGCCTATGACCTAGCAAAAATTCTGAAAAAAACATCAAAAAATCATAAATATTACATGGAATCCAGAAACGTCTTCAATTATATTTTTAACTATGGTTAAGACACTTAATCAGAGTCGACCCCATTTTTGACCCTTAACCACGGGTAAAAAAATCCTGACCCGGAAAAAATCTGAAAAAATGCTCAAAAAATCCAAAATATTAGGAGAAACTCAAAATTTGTCTCTTTTGACCATTTAACCATGGGTAAAACCCTTAACCATGGTGACATCCCCTCCTTAACCGCGGTTAAGCACCTTTGACTACTGGGAAAAATCTGAGAAAATCCCAAAAAAATAAGAAAAATGCAAAAAGACAAAAAAAATCTGATATTTAACTTTTTTTAACTATGGTTAGCACCCCTGACCAGGGTTAATTACCTTTCTTAACCCCGGTTGGCAATCCTAACCCTTGGTTAAGACACATTGGGCCTACCGGGCCTCACCCTTTGGCCTACTGGGCCTAATCTCGGCCTACCGGGCCAAACCCTAGCCTACCGGACTCACCCTTGGCCTATCGGGCCCCATCTCGACCTATCGGGCTCAAACTAGCCTACCGGGCTTCACCCTCGGCTTACCGGGCCCAACCCTAATCTATCGGACTTACCTTAGGCCTACCGGGCCCAATACTAAGCACTTGACCAACCCGGTCAACCACCCCTAGCCTCCCGGCTAGACCCTAAGCCACCCTTGGTGCACACACACACACCCTTAGCCTTGGCACGGGCTCATGTGTCAGAACTACGCTCGGTCTGATCTCACTCCTATGTGCGTACGTAGGCAGTCCAACCCGGGTTCGACCCTAGTCTAGGATTTTCTCATTCTTAGATTAACATTTTCTTAAATACTTAAGGCATTTGATTAAATCTGAGATTAATTTGGCTTAATCTTAGCAAGTAGGGAACCACTGAAAGTGGAAGTGCCTGGGTGCCTAACCCCTTCTCCAGACTTAACCGAACCTCTTACCCTGATCTCTGATCACAGACCAAGACCTTATCCAAATCCCGGAGACTTATCCATTCCGAATGAATAGGTGGCGACTCTTAACTCATCCCGTGAGATGCAAACCAGGGTTTCCCCGAAACCCGCGCTCACACACGGTTAATGAGTATCAAAAGGGACACGTGGTGACCTCAAGGATGTAACCGGACCCAAGTCCGGTTATAACCATAAAGGATTTCAATCCTTTGCTAAACCTTAAAGAACTATGGAGTCAAATCCTCTACGGTGATAACCGGATTTGGCAAATCCGGTTATCACCCTTTGAGGTGGCCATATGTCCCCTTTGACACCCCTAACTGTGATTCAGATTCACCCACCACTAGGGTTCACCGACCCATCCTTGTTTTTTTTAAAAAAATTATTAATTCTATTTTTTTAATATTAAAAAACCTTAAAAACAGTTTTTTAATTAAAAAAATAGAATTAATATAATTTTCTAAAAACCAAGAATGGTTGGGTGAACCCTAAGGGTGGGTGAATCTAAACCACAGTTAAGGGATGTCAAAGGGGACACGTGGCCACCTCAAAGGGTGAGGCAAATCCGGTTACAGTGATAACCGTAGAGGATTTGACTCCAACGAAAATAAGTACGTTAAGGTTACGAAGTCACTTAGCCGTCTACAAAGGGAAAGGCGTCGGTACGGAGTCACGTCAACTGTGGATATAGACTAGGCTAAGGAACGGAGTCTTAAACTATGGACCGAGACTACACTAAGGAACAAGGAAGCTTGACTGAGCAAAGAAGTCAAGGAACGAAGCTGCTTCTCTAATAGCCCCGTTGAATAGGAGGGCGAAGGCTTTTTGAAAAAGTGAGATCGTAGAAACATGAGCTTGTGATATAGCTAAGCGTTTCGTTTAGAGTCGTTTAAAACGAAACCATGCCATATATTGTTTATCCAAAGGCAACCAGCTTAGGTTGCTTTTGCTATACTACAAGTCAGAATAGACTTAGCGCTAGCGATAGACTTGCAATAGCGATTCTTACCAGCAATCTTAGCGACCTCTATGCAGCAACTTCGTTGCCTTACGGCGCTACGAGAGATGCTCCGTTCGTTCCTCTACGAGCAAGGAAAACGGACAATAAGGAGTGGAGTACCGCCCACACTGGAAGAGTTTTCCCGACTCTTGCCAGTGTCGGCACAAGCTCATAAGTCCCGAAGCCCTTGGAAGCATCCGGGGGATATAGCTCAGTTGAGACTTTATGTTATATATGTTAGGACCAAGGCCCATCAGTCAATGATGACCAAGGGTATTTTTGAGAATAGACTTAAGATTAAATCAAGACTGCTCCTCCAGTAGACTCCATTCTTTTCTGTCAGGGGAAGCATAATTGTTAGATTGTAAACTGCTCTTAGGCAAGAGTAGTCTTTCTTTATTGGACCCGTAGGAGAGCAGTTTTTAGCCGGCAGCGCTTTGGGAGAACAGAACCACGCCCCCCTATTAGTAAAGCAGGCAGACAACCCAACCCGGCATTAACTACCTAGCCCAATAAATGTTGACGTGCCCAATCTTAAGCCCCAACTTATAGATACCCTACCGGAGCTAATAGAGCTACCCTACCTGACCTACCTTTTACAACGACAGAAGCGGAAAGAGTCAGTTCACAACGATGCTATGAGTCCGAAGGCATTGCTCTTATTTGTCCAAATCTTGAAACATTGGGTTTGTGAAAAGAAATCTTTTTAAAGTAGGCACTTATTTGTCATTTTAAGATAACTTAGGTTCTGATATGGAATTAACCCAAGATTAAATTATGATGGGGAAACTACTTCATAAATGTGTAATGCCATCGGTTTTAATGGCTTGTGTCAAATGCCAACTATGTAATTGGTAGATCACTTTTCAATGTCTTTTGTTTATATACTAGCGAAATCCCCGTGCAATACCAATGTTAGAAGTAGAATGAGATATACATGTATGTTCATATATTTTAAGATATGTGTGTTTGTATGCGTGTGCAAGATATGTGAGTAGAGTAGAGTTTATTTTTAAGAGCTTATTATATGTGAGCAGAGTTTCCAAACACGCTATAAGTTCTTGGGTTTTTTTTCTTTGCCCCACAGCCATGCCATATTAAATAATAGAGTATAATTTTTTTAGGGTACAATTGTCCCCTTGTCTTGTGATTATGCCCAATTAAATACGTAAACAATTACACACCATGGGAATAGCCCAATGGTTTGTGTGTCTCCTCATTACGAGGGAGGTTCCGGACTTGAATCTCGTGCAAGTGGGCGTTGTCATCCATCTAACCTTGGTTTTTATAAAAAAAAACTTAGTCTAATTATGCTTAACCACAATTAAAAGGCTCTACAAGTCAACATGTGTTCCATTTATTTCCCACGAACAGTGGTTAAGAGTGACTCAGCAGTAGGATTTATCTATCTAACCTTGCCCAAGTAATGAAATTTCTTAATCTGCTGTTTTTTCATTGGTATATATGCCCAGTAAGACCTCCAGTTCAATTGTATCTTGTGCTTACTTAATTGTTAGCAGCCTTATTCCCGTTCTGCTACATTTTGTATAGTGCATGACCGAATCCCGCCGTCTATATTAACTATTTGGGTGGTTATATGATATTTCCTTATAATTTCGATGTTATATGTTAATGTTGGAGCAGATAATGTACAAATTACCCTATTTAGTACATTATCAGTGACTAAATAAATGGATTAGTTGTAAACTATGTCATTTAGTTCTCTTGTGGGGCTAAATACAGGTTAACAACTTTTCGGTCTTGTTTGTGATACAGTGTATTAGTCTGTATATGATTCTTGAATTGTCTGGTTGGACAGTTTGGGAATGCATAATTTCCAGTATATTCAGTTGCTCATTGTTTGTTCAGATTGAGGAAAATTTTGGCAGTTGTTTCTCTTGTTCTCTGGGTACATATTTAGACTATGTGACATGCTTGCCCCTAGTCTAAGTCGTGTGCTTAGAGAACCATAGAGAAATGCTGCCGAAACTGAGTCCAACACTTAGAATATATTAAAATACACACGTTAGAAGAAACGCCATCAAAATCCAACCCCCGGTTTGGATTTGGTGGAAGGTGGTAAGTTTAGGCCAAAGCTACTTAAAAAATATGGATTTCGGCATTCTCGGTGCCTAAATCAGGCACACGACCTCGGAATTGCTCGAAATTGACTCAAACACTTAGGATATATTAAAATACACGCGCTAGAAGAAACGGCATCGAAATCCGACCCCCGGTTTGGATTTGGTAGAAGGTAGTAGGTTTAGGCCAAAACATACTTGAGAAACATGGATTTCGGCATTCTCGGTGCCCAAATCGGGCAAACGGCATCGAATCCCTCGAAACCAACTACAAAACTTAAAATATATTAAAATACACGTGCTAGAAGAAACGGCATCGAAATTCGACCCACCCCCGGTTTGGATTTGGTGGAAGGTGGTAGGTTTAGGGCAGAGTATACTTGAGAAACATTGATTTCGGCATTCTCGATGCAAAAATAGGGCACACAGTCTCGGATTCCCTCGAAACTGACTTCAATACTTATGATATATTAAAATACATGCGTTGGAAGAAACGGCATCAAAATCCGACCCCCGGTTTGGATTTGGTGGAAGGTGGTAAGTTTAGGCCAAAACTACTTAAGAAACATAGATTTCGGCTTTCTCGGTGCCCAAATCGGGCACACGGCCTCGAAAACGCTTGAAACCGACTCCAACACTTAGGATATATTAAAATACATGCGTTAGAAGGCACAACATCGAAATCCAACCTCCAGTTTGGATTTGGTGGGCGTTTGTTGGTTTAGACCGAAGTATACTTAAAAAACATGGATTTCGGTCTTCTTGGTGCCCAAATCGGACAAACGGCCTCGGATTCCCTCAAAATTAACTCCAACACTTAGGATATATTGAAATACATGCGCTAGAAGAAACGGGATCGAAATCCGACCCCCGGTTTGGATTTGGTGGAAGATGGTAGGTTTAGGCCAAAGTATACTTGAGAAATTTATTAATATTCTGAGATGAGTTTATGAGTTTGGTTCTTTGCATATTTCTTAATTATTACAATTAAAAATTTTTTCATTTCTAAATAATTTTTAATAAATTGTATATTATTTTTTTTTGTAGGAGGGAGTCGGCAACACACACATATCGAGTTTCCGACCATCGCCAGGAGGGCCCTAGACGACTACTTCTTGATTTTATTTCCTTTGGGACTGTGTACTTTTTATGATATTCTTATGGGCATATATATATAATTTTCATATTACATGTTTGAGGCATTTTTTTTATTGACTGATATGAATTTTTTATTTTTAATTGGAATTATATATTGTTTACAGGTACAATACGTGTTTATTGATTTTAATATTGCTCACAGATACAAATAATATAGGGGAAAAAACGAAAGTTTTTGAAATTAAATTTTTTATTTTTTATTTTTTACAATTGGCTGCGATTATATCTACCGTTATATTGAATATTAATTTAAATTATTAAAACTATGTGACTGTGGTTCTTAACCGCCGGAATGTATAAGGGCGGTTTGAACTGCCTTCCTATTATTATGCATAACGGCGGTAGTAGACGCCGTGATATAATTTATAAAGGACGGCGTCAAATAAATTCTAAAGATTGACGGGTTTAACCGCCGTCATATTGTTATATATAACGGCGGTTAATATACGACGCAACAGGCCATTTTAATAATCATATTTAAAATAGAACTGCAGCGGTTCGTAACCGCAGGCTTTTCATCATATATAAGACGACGGGTCATTGTAACCGCCGTCCATATCCGCCACAACATGATATCCTGACAAGATAATCGTCGATGGGTTACTCCACCGCCGTGATATATTATCACGGCGGGTATTTGTACTGTAATGGCAGGTTGGAACCGCCGTTACAAACCTTGATTTTTGCAGTGAGCCCAAGTCAAAGAAGGGACTTGCCCTATAATCCACTCAAGAAAGTGAGGAGCATAATAGTGAAGAGGATGATGACATAATTTATATGACAAGAAAGTTCAAGAAATTCTTGCAACATAAGAAGAATTTCAAGAAGAGACCATTTAGGAAGGAATTCGTCAAAGAAATCATCAAAGACGAATCAAGTAAGAAAGAGCCCATCATTTACTTCGAATGCAAGAAGCCTGGACACATCAAATCCGAGTGTCCCCAACTCAAGAAGAGCAATAGATTCAAAAAGAAGACTATGAAGGCCACATGGGACAACTCCGATGAAAGTGGATTGGATGCTAGCTCAACTAATGAGGAAGTCGTCAATCTTTGCCTCATGGCACATGAGGATAAAGTAAATTCTATACTTGATGAATCTTTCTCATTTAAAGAACTTAAAGAAACTTTTAATGAACTATATGATGAATTTAAAAAAATGGCTTCTAAGAACTTAAAGCTTAAGAAAGCAAATTCTTCTCTCTTAAATGAAAATAATGTTTTACAAAAAGAAAATGATGTTTTGAAAAATGAGAAAGATGAAATTACTTCTAAGCCTCAAGTCTCTACCAAAGAAAATGATGATTTAAAAGTTAAGGTTGAAGACTTGACACAAGATACTACTAGATACATGGTTTTGACATCGGAATATGCTAATACCAAAAATATGGACTTACAAATGGGATTTTCGTTGATCACACACCGGAGCTATTGCACGTATGTTTACGCATTTAATGATTAAATATTCTTGTAATTGGTGCAAAATGTGTTTTTAATGTTAGACTTGATTATCTAACTTGAAAATATATCTATAACTGTAGACGCAGATGACTGAGAGGTTGAGCCAACATTTTGAGGGCATCGAGAGTAGCACTGTCTGGAATGAGGTATTCACCAAAGTGATGGGTCCAAATGGACACGGAAGTGTCCTCACTTATGGACTAAGCGTTACCCCCTCACAGTTCTACGCTCCTGATGTAGATCACTGGAGGCAGCAAACGCAGGAGGCTGAGGCTGCGCAGTAGGCACAAGAGATTGCCCATCGTGATGCTTTGGCGAATATGCAGGCTGAGATGGGTGAATACAGGCAGTATATGACCCAGGTTGCCGACTTCTTTCAGAGTGGGATATTTCCATCCTTCACTCCACCACCATCCCAGTCTCGTCGGTCTCAGGATGACGATGCCACCCAGTCCCCAAATGACCCCCTTGGTTAGAGATTTATCTTCACATGCTTGGTTGGCATGTGAAGTTTTAGACTGTTATAGCAATACTTTTTTTTTTTTCATATATTTGGTATTGTGGATGCGCACATTTACCTCGATTTCTATTTTGCATGTCTAGCATATCTATTATTTCAATATATATATTTTCGTTAAAAATGATAACTTTTGAATGATTATCTGGATGGTCACTTCAGTATTGACTTTCCTTTTAATTTTGGTCTTCCCCTCTTTCAGTTTGACCGTATATAACTTGAATTAATGGTAGTTTTGGAGAGAGAATGGTTTGGAGTTGAGTAGGTGATGTAGAAAACCAAAAACTTGAATTTTCCACTTCTTTGTATTTCTATAGTATTTTGGATTAAGGGATGTTCTTGGGAGATGTGTAGTTGTTAGTAATTGAGTAAGAACTTTTTATTTCTTGTTAATTTATGTAATACTATGTGGATGTTAATGTGGAATGTGGATATTAGAACATGGTTTATGTGGTGACAAGGTTAATGAATGTATGTGGATGTGGATTTTAGATGTTAATTATGTGGGTTTATAATATGGATGTGGAATTTAGATATTAGTTTTGCTATTTGAAAATAGGAATAGGTTACAGGTTTTCGGTTATAGGTCACTGGTTTTGCAAAAATAAAAATCTAGCATCAGAGATGGAAATATTTCCGTCTCTAATGGTATTTCAATATTAGAAATTGAAATATTTCAGTCTCTAATTAATAGTTAGTGACGGAAATAGTTCCGTCACAAATACGGTATTAGAGACGAAACTATTTCTGTGTCTAATGCTCCATTAAAGACGGAAATAGTGACATCATAAATGTATGCATTGTTCCCGAATAAAGGTATTAGATACGGAAGATTTCCGTGTCTAATGTCATATTAGAAATAGATACTTCGTTCCGTCTCTAATGTCATCAGTGATGCGAACATCCGTAACGGTATAGAGACGGCTACTATTTCCATGTCTAATAGTATTAGACACAGAAAAACCGTATCGGAGATAGAATATTTCTGTTGCTAGTTGGTAGTTTTGTTGTTGTGGATCTACTATAAAAATTTATCCTAAACTTTTCTCTCTATTTAGTAATATAATGTTTACTTCATCAACAATAAAATAAGGTGAAGGCTAATTACGTCTACATAAAATTTGTATACTCCTTGTACTTTTATTAGTAGAATGATATTAAAAAAAAAAGAACTTTTAAAAACTATAAACTAAATGAGTTGTTCTCCGCTTCTTAAAGGTTGGCAAAGAGGACTTAGAAAGAGACGTTCCCTATGTCTAGCATCACACGTGTCATAAATTAGGGTTTTGAAACTATGTGATTCATTTAATTTTAAAAGAATCACATAAAATATATAAGAGTTTAACCATGAACAAGAGTTCTTAGATTTCTCTGAATTTCTTGATCACCCAAAACATAGTTTAAATATAAAATTTTATGAACAAAAAATATTATTAAATTATTTCAATGCTTACCAAAACGTGTTTTGGGAGCCCTGCATCCATAGCTCCTATTAATAAATCTCAACATAAAAACCCTAAAATAAAATTAAAGAATTTATGTGATTTTAAAAGATTCCTTTAAAAATGTTAAAATCCAAATATTTTAAGTTTTTTGTATTTTTGGTATATTCAATAACACCACAAGGTGATTACTGAAGGCAAAGAAAGGAAACACACACGACACACATGCAAACCACACACACGCAGCCTTATAAGCTTCACCCAAGAGCTTCCCAAACCCCATTTAAGGCATATTAGAGCATTCCTAGCAGCCTCACCAAAATAACCTTTTGGCCTTTTGGTTATTTTGGTGAGCCAAATGGCTAAAAAGTGCTTAAAACCCTCTCCAGTAGCCTCACCAAAACTCAGCAAAATAAAGATTTGGGTTTAGTGAGTGTATAGTACTCACCAAGTTTGGTGAGTACTATACTCTCACCAAAGCAAAAATTTCACCTTCCCTCCTTTTTTGTGGGCCCAAACAAATAATAAAATAAAGGTTTCTCTCTCCCTTCCTTCATTGTGATCTCACACAAACAATAAAATAATGTTTCTCTCTCCCTTCTTTTTTCGCTTTCCTACACAAATAATAAAATATTGTTTCTCTCCTGTTTTTTTTTTTTTTTTGGTTAAAATGGTGAGGTTGCTGAGAGTGTTTTAAAAAAGTGGCTCACCAAAATTACTTTTTGTGAGTTTTGGCTATTTTGGTGGGTAAAATTTGGTGAGACTGCTAGGAATGCTCTTAGTAAAAGAGTAAGAGCATTCCTATCATCCTCACCAAAATGACTTTTTGATCATTTTGGTGAGCCAGATAGCTTAAAAAGTGCTAAATAACGCCCCAGCAACCTCACCAATTTGATGTTTTCGGTTTGGTGAGTGTATAGTACTCACCAACTTTGGTTTGTCACTGTACACTCACCAAAGTTATATATCTCTCTTTCCCTCCTTCTTTGTGGGCCCACACAAATAAAATAAAGGTTTCTCTCTCCCTTTTTTTTTTATTGTGGAAGGGACATAAATAATAAAATAATGAGAGTTTTGGCTATTTTGGTGAGGCTGCTAGGAGTGTTTTAAAAAAGTGGCTCACCAACATGACTTTTTGTGAGTTTTGGCTATTTTGGTGAGGCTGCTAGGAATGCTCTAATAGTTCACTCCTCGCTCTCACAAAGCCACACTTTCAAATGTCATGGACTCGGGTTAAAGTTTTTTTAAACCTTGTGGTAAATTGTTTTTCTAAAAACTAAGGGTAATGGGTGAACCGGTGAGTAAATCTTAACAGTTGTTAGAGGGATTTAAAAGGGGGACATGTGGCAATAAAAGGAGAGCCGAGAGGCCCCTTCCATGAGAAGGTAATTATTGTCCTTAGTAAAAACACTCTTAAGGATGGTAGGGTATACTCCCACCATGCCTCTCTTTTTTGAGAGGCGTGTGTGGTTGTGGCTTTGGTTGAGACTTGGTCTATGTGTGAGTTGTGTGTCTTAACCTATCAACGATGGTAGGGTATACTCCTACCATGCCTCTCTTTTTTGAGAGGTGTGTGTGGTTGTGGCTTCGGTTGAGACTTGGTCTATGTGTGAGTTGTGTGTCTTAACCTATTACGAAAAAAAAAAAAAAAAACACTGATTATTTTATAATGAGAAAACTATCCTTTATGATTGGCCTTTTTACCAACATACCATAAGCTTACTTGGGACATGAAATCTGTGTGCCCACTTGCACACTTGATCTGGACCTGAGAGAAGAGGTTCTCTTTTGGACCATGTTGCGGAAATCCATTACCCCTTTTGCTATTATCAAGGGGAGTGCTAACTCTATTCCTCTCTTTTTATAATAAATCAGGGGAATTAATGACAGGTTACAGTCCCATTTTACCTGCCCCAAAAAATTAAAAGTTCTTAGGCACAAGCATTGGGCATTGAGACTCTGTTATCTCAGTGGAGAGTATTTCGAGTGGAAATTATATGCTACAATTTAGCATATAATTTAGCTAATTTAGTCCAACTGCGAGAACCCTAACCCCATGTTTGGTTACCGAGAAAATAAGTGAAAACATGTAAAAGAAAAGAAAATTGGGCAAAACACAACTAAATATCGTATTACAAATCCAGAATTTTCTTTTCTTTTCGATGTTTTCACATATTTTCTCTACAACCAAACATAGCATAAGGGTTAGTCCAAATGCTAGAATGTAGGCCGTGAAGAAAATCACCCTCAGAAATAAGATGTAGGTTGTACAGTAGATGCCAACTAGTTTAGTTGGTAAAGTATCTTGGCGTCATTCAAGCGATTTGTGATTGAATCCCACGTACATCAGGGTTGGGTGGTTTATGGGAGGGTCTCGGATTCTCTGGCAATGCCAGGAAATGGTGGTCTCGGGCTATCACACAATAGGCGACAAGTGGTGAAGAAGTCAAAATCATGGGGCCCATGATTTTGGCTTCTCCACACATAATGAGATATATGACGATAAGTGTGTGAGAAAAAGGGAGAGAGATATCAAGTTGGTAGAAGTTATCACCACATGTTGCCTATTGTGTAGAAGCCCGAGACATTTTCTGCATTGCCAGAAAGAATCCGAAGGCTAACCCTCATGTGTAGCCCATAGGTCCTTGTGGCCTCCGATGAACACAAAAAGATGTAAGTGGTACTTGGTGTGTCAAAAGAATTGAAAGATAACTTTGTATCATTATATATTAGACAGCACGAATTGAAAAGAGTGCTGCACATGAAGAAATAAAGGCAAGTCAGTAAGAAGAGATCAAACCAAGAGTTAGTTAATGAGCTGGAATTAGTTAGTTTGTTAGTTAGTTCAGTTTGTATAGTTAGAACAGTTGTATAGTTAGAACAGAATTTGTTAAACAAGTTGTATCAACTCATCTCTACATATACCTGTACAAACGAATTGTAATCCAATAAGAAAAATAAGATCATTTTTCATTATGGTATCAGAGCAATTGCTCTAGTTCTTCCGCAATACTTCATCTTCTTTCGTTTCTTTTTCTCTTTTCTGTTTATTGCACATAGAACAGAGTGTTCTTCATTGCTTTCTTCAATGGAAACTCCTATCCAAATTGAAACTCTTTCTCCTGTTTCTTCTGAAATGGATTCTTCAAATCCATTTTTTCTGCATCATGGAGATAGCCCTGGTGCTATGCTCGTCTCACAGCAACTCACTGATGACAACTATAATTCATGGAAAAGAGCAATGGTCATGGCTTTAACGGCAAAGAACAAGATCGGATTTGTTGATGGTTCTTTGACTAAACCAGCAAACTCATCTGATCCTATGAGTTCTATCTGGTGTCGATGCAATAATATGGTACTCTCCTGGTTGCTGAACTCTGTCTCGAAAGAAATTGCAGCTAGTATCATATACATTGATACTGCCGCAGAGATGTGGACTGATCTCCATGATCGGTTCTCACAACACAATGGACCAAGAATCTTCCAACTTCAGAAGGCTATCTCATCTCTTTCACAAGAGAATGATTCGGTGAGTACATACTTTACTTCCTTGAAAGGGCTCTGGGATGAACTTGGGAATCATCAGCCAGTTCCAAGTTGCACATGTGGTGCGTTAAAAACTCTCATGACTTATCATCAGCAGCAATATGTTTACCAGTTTCTCATGGGGTTAAATGAAAGTTTTTCACACATTAGGGGTCAGATCTTGTTGATCGATCCATTGCCTCCTATAAATAAGGTTTTCTCACTTGTGCTTCAAGAAGAGAGGCAATGTACAATATCTGTATCTAGCACTTCATTCAATCAAAATACCACTGCTCTGCTCACAAAGGTTGCACCTCCAAATCGATATGCCAATAGCAAAGCACCTCAGAATCGCAAGGACCGCCCTACATGTTCGCACTGTGGTATCACTGGACACACTATTGAAAAGTGTTACAAGCTCCATGGATTTCCTCCGGGGTATAAATTCAACAAAGGCAAGAATATCTCTCATACAGCTAATCAAGTTTCTGAAAGTGATAGTCCTCAACTCCCAATTACCTATGAGCAATGTCAGCAACTCATGAACATGTTCAAGCCTCCATCTCTAGAAATTATGTCATCTGCCAATCAAGTATCTTCTACCTCTTCTCAAGATCACTTGATTTCTAATATGGCAGGTAACGTTTCGATTACATCTCAAACTTCTTACTTAGATACAAAACATTCGGTTTTTGCATCTTCATCTTCTTTATTTCAGAAAAACTCTTTTACAAATTCTATTAATGCTCCATGGATCATTGATACTGGAGCTACGAATCACATGATCTGTTCTACTTCATTATTCACCTCCATTACTTCTGTTACTTCCAAAACAGTAAGACTACCTAATGGACAACATGCATCTGTCACTCATGTTGGCACAGTTAAGATTTCAGAAACATTTATCTTAACTAATGTCCTCTGTATTCCGTCTTTTTCTTTCAATTTGATATCTGTTAGCAAATTGATCAAAACTATGCATTGTTGTCTAATTTTCTTGTCCAAATTCTGTTTCATTCAGCACCTTACAAGATGGACGACGATTGGAGTGGGTAAAGATGAAGGAGGTCTGTACTACTTGCTGCAAAATCCAGTTTCGGTTTTCCCTTTGAATTCTATTTTGTCAAACTCTCATGTTTTTCATTCCAATAATGTAACATCTACTAGTTTTCTTGATAAATCTGTAGCCAATAGTTTGTGGCATTATAGACTTGGTCACTTGTCAGATACTCCATTAAAAATGTTATCTCATGTAATTCCTCAGTCTGTTAATGCATCAAATAAATCTTGTAGCATTTGTCCTTTGGCTAAACAACATCGCCTATTGTTTCCTCATAGTGAATCCATTTCTCAGCATCCTTTTGATTTGATTCATTGTGATCTTTGGGGACCTTTCTCCACAAAATCACTTAGTGGTTTTTCTTACTTTCTTACAATTGTAGATGATCATACTAGATTTACATGGGTTCATCTATTACAAAATAAGTCTCAAACTAGGAGTCACATTCAGACTTTCTTTGATCTGATTGAAACACAATTCAATCTTAAGATTAAGTGTTTGCGTTCCGATAATGGCTTTGAGTTCAATATGAGTGATTTTTATGCATCAAAAGGTGTTATACATCAGCTTAGTTGTGTAGATACACCACAACAAAACTCAGTGGTTGAACGAAAGCACCAACATATACTGAATATAGCACGATCTCTTCGATTTCAATCACACCTTCCTTTATCGTTTTGGGGAGATTGTATTCTTACAGCTGTTCATTTGATTAATAGAACTCCAACTCCTATTCTGAATAACAAGACTCCTTATGAAATCTTGTTCTCATCGCCACCTTCTTACTCACATTTGCGTGTGTTTGGTTGCCTATGTTATGCAACTACACTTACAAGAAATAGGCATAAGTTTGATCCTCGAGCTAGACCATGCATTTTTCTTGGTTATCCATATGGCATTAAAGGTTACAAATTATATGATTTACATCTTAAATCTATGTTTGTTTCACGAGATGTTGTATTCCATGAAACTATCTTTCCATATGCTATCAAATACCCTGTTTCTTCTTCAAATTTACCATTTCATAATTATGTCATTCCTTTATCTGCTCAAGATCATGAATCTTCATTCAATCCACCCTCTCCTCGGATTATACAACATGACTCTTCTGAAATTCGTTCCAACTCAGAACCATCTTCAGATGTTCTTGGTTTAAACACTGAAGTTATAGTTTCCAATTCAGATGTCTTGCATCACTTAACTAGAAAATCGTCTAGGGTAAAACAAAAACCAGGATATTTGCATGATTATCATTGTCATCTTGCTGACTCCTCATCAAAACCTTTCCCATCTCCTTCATCTTCAGGTATGCTTTATGATCTCTCCTCTTTTCTTTCATACAATAAACTTTCTGTTAAACAGAAAAACTTTAGCCTTTCGGTCTCTTCTATTATTGAACCTCAATACTATCATCAAGCTGTCCAATATAAAGAGTGGCGCGAAGCTATGGCTGCTGAGATAAAGGCCCTTAAACTGAATGATACTTGGACTGTTGTTGATCTTCCTCAATCAAAACAATCTATTGGATGTCGATGGGTTTATAAGGTAAAATTGAAGTCTGATGGGACTATAGAGAGATATAAGGCAAGACTAGTTGCTAAGGGGTACAATCAAAGTGAAGGTCTAGATTATTATGAAACCTTTTCCCCCGTAGCCAAGCTCACCACTGTGAAAACTCTTCTTGCAATTGCCGCTGCTAGAAATTGGCCCCTCCACCAGCTAGATGTAAACAATGCTTTCCTCCATGGAGATCTAGATGAAGAGGTCTACATGACAATGCCTCCCGGATTCAGTAGTAAGGGGGAGTCCAAGGTATGCAAGTTGAATAAATCACTCTATGGGTTAAAACAAGTGTCGAGGCAATGGTTTGCAAAGTTTTCCTCTGCTTTACTAGAGTTTGGTTTTGTTCAATCTAAGGCAGACTATACTTTGTTTACAAGAACTCAGGATTCTTCCTTTATTGCCTTACTTGTTTATGTGGACGATATCGTACTTGCAAGTGATAATTCAGTAGCAGTTTCACAATTCATCCAGGTTCTTAATGATAAGTTCAAATTGAAGGACCTTGGACCACTGAAATTTTTTCTTGGTTTGGAGATAGCTCGAACTGAGCTTGGGATTTCTCTTAGTCAGAGAAAATATGCATTGGAAATTCTGGAAGACACTGGTTTTTTGGCTTCAAAACCAGTAAACTTTCCCATGGAACCCAATGTTAAATTTTCAAAGGATTCGGGTACTCTTCTAGATGATCCCACTTCTTATAGAAGGCTGGTTGGGAGGTTACTCTATCTCACAATAACAAGACCTGATATCTCCTTCTCTGTCCAAGTGCTTAGTCAGTTTATGGCAAATCCAAGGAGTACTCATTTAGTTGCTGCCAATCGGATTCTCAGATATATCAAAGCCTCTCCAGGTCAAGGCTTGTTCTTCTCAGCCAAGTCTTCACTGCAACTCAAGGCCTTTTGTGACTCAGATTGGGCTGGGTGTTCTGATACAAGACGTTCAGTTACAGGCTTCTGTATATTCCTAGATAATTCTTTGATATCTTGGAAATCAAAGAAACAAACTACTGTGTCCAGGTCCTCGTCTGAGGCTGAATACAGAGCCATGGCGTCTTCATGCTGTGAGATTGTTTGGCTTAGAGCTCTTCTCCAAGATCTTCAAGTAACTCCTCAGATTGCTTTGCTCTATTGTGATAGTAAGGCAGCTTTGCATATTGCAGCTAATCCCGTTTTTCATGAGTGTACGAAGCATATAGACATAGATTGTCATGTCGTACGAGAGAAGCTTCAAATGGGTATCATTCGAACATTTCATGTCTCTTCTCAACATCAATTGGCCGATATTTTTACTAAGGCTCTTGGATACTCTATTTTTCATCCTTTAGTGTCCAAGATGAGTCTTCATAATATTTACTCCTCATCTTGAGGGGGAGTATTAGACAGCACGAATTGAAAAGAGTAATGGAAAAGAGTGCTGCACATGAAGAAATAAAGGCAAGTCAGTAAGAAGAGATCAAACCAAGAGTTAGTTAATGAGCTGGAATTAGTTAGTTAGTTAGTTAGTTCAGTTTGTATAGTTAGAACAGTTGTATAGTTAGAACAGAATTTGTTAAACAAGTTGTATCAACTCATCTCTACATATACCTGTACAAACGAATTGTAATCCAATAAGAAAAATAAGATCATTTTTCATTATTATATGTACTTTACAGTGATAACATGAATCACCAATATGTATCAGCAACAGCGATTGCTGCCGCGCTGTTGTATGCAGGCCAATAGAAACAGCTGCAGTGAGGGATGTTGCTGTATCCGTAACATAAACAGCCCCAACAACACTTCTACTGACATGGCTGTTCACTATTGGGTTGCAGGCGACAGCGCAACAGAAGGAACCAAATCTACAATGTTCTTCTCTGGGTTCTTCTTGCGGCCATCGATGTTTACATGGCTGTTCACAATTGGGTTGCAGGCGACAGCGCAACAGAAGGAACCAAATCTACAATGCTCTTCTCTGGGTTCTTCCTTGCGGCCATTGGTGTTTGAAGGTAGATCAAATCGGCTGTATGAATTTAATTGTTGGGATCGTGCAACAAACCATACAAGGATAAACAAAGAACATAAACGAAGGAAATAAGAATCAAAACACACAATACAAGATATATAGGGTTCACCCCAATAAGGCTACAACCACAGGTGAAGACAATCAATAATTTTCATTATACAAAGATTATATTGTATAATAATATACACTCTCAAATACTGAGAGTCTAGAGAGCCTTACAGAATTACAATTAGCCTGCTCTTCTTCTCAAACACTTCTTATTCTCATAAGAGTCACCACTCTTCATGAGAACTATTAGGACTCTTCACGTGAACAACCCGCTCTCTCTAGAAGCCCTAAACACTCACATCCTTAACTTATCTTATAACTCTAAACTGTCGGCCTATATATAAACATAAAATTTAATCATAAACCTGTGAGTTTTGGCTCAAATTCAGAATATGGGTTTTTTATTGGGAAGTCGGTATGGATCTTACCCGGATCCTTGATGACCCGGTGTGCGACCCGAGTGACCCGTATTTCCGACCCGTTTTACTTTTCGTCGTAACCCTAGTATATAAAGGGTTTTCTTTGTGGCGGCGTGAGTAAGGGGTTTTTCGAGGGTTTCGAACGAGGGTTTGAGAGAGCTTCTGTACTCTGTATTTCTCCAGTTTTCTTAGTGGATTTCTTGCCGTTTTCTCCCGTGGACGTAGGCACCTTGCCGAACCACGTATATCTTGTCTCTTTTGTGCGATTGCTTGATTTCTTATTTTCGTATTTCTCTAGATTTGTCGAACCAGTTATAACAAATTGGTATCAGAGCTTTAGGTTGGGTAGATCTAAATGGCGGGTAAGTTTGACATTGAGAAATTCGATGGGAGGAATGATTTCAGTCTTTGGCGACTGAAGATGAAGGCTGTGCTCGTGCAACAAGGCTTGACGAAAGCATTGAAGGGCAAAGAAGCTTTGCCTGCAACAATGGATGACAGTGAGAAGGATGAACTGATAGAGAAGGCATTTAGTGCGATTCTGTTATGCCTGAGTAATGAAGTTCTGCGAGAAGTTGCTGAAGAAGAAACGGCAACGGGACTGTGGCTCAAGTTGGAGAGTTTATATATGACAAAATCTCTCACAAATCGCTTGTACCTAAAAAAGCGATTGTATACACTCCAGATGCGCGAAGGTATGCCTCTTAAAGACCACCTTGATGAATTCAATCGAATTATTTTAGATTTAAGAAATATAGACATTAAAGTTGATGATGAGGACCGGGCAATTATTTTAATGTGTTCTTTACCGCGTTCTTTTGAGAACTTTGTTGACACTATGATGTATGGAAGAGAAACTCTTACCATGGAGGATGTTAAGGCAGCCCTAAACTCTAAGGAGTTGAAGAAAAGAGTATCTGAGAGTAGTGTAGAGGGATCTGGTGAAGGTTTGTTTGTAAGAGGGAGAACACATGAGAAGACTTCTAATAGTAGAAGTCGGTCCAAATCAAAATCAAAGCCCAGAAAAATGAAGTGTTTTCATTGTCACAAGGAAGGACATTTTAGAAAAGACTGTCCAGAGCGTAAGAGGAAAGAAAAAGATAATTCAGAGAATGTTGCTGGTGTAGCAGAGGATCACGGGGATGTACTCACAATTACTGTTGGTAGCTCGGGTAATGAGTGGATTCTGGATTCGGGTTGCTCCTATCATATCTGTCCTAATAGAGACTGGTTTACTACTTATCGGTCTAATGATGGTGGTAGAGTCTTGATGGGAAATGATGTAGCCTGTAAGGTTGTTGGGATAGGCTCAATTCAAATCAAGATGCATGATGGTGTTGTGAGAACCTTAACCGATGTACGGTATGTTCCAGAGTTAAAGAAAAATTTACTTTCTTTGGGTACGCTTGACTCCAATGGTTGTAGCTATAAAGCTGATGGTGGAGTTATGAGGATTTTTAAGGGAGGTGCTCTAGTTGTGATGAAGGGATATTTGAAGAATGGTATCTATGTGTTACAGGGCAATACAGTTACAGGTGCAGCTGCTATATCGTCATCAGATTCGGATTTTGACACCACTAGGTTGTGGCATATGCGATTGGGGCATATGAGTGAGAGAGGTTTGACGTTGTTGAGTAAACAGGATTTACTTGGTGGTCAGAAGACAGGGAAGATGGACTTTTGTGAGCATTGTGTTTTTGGAAAACAGTGCAGAGTTAAGTTCAGTACGGCTGTTCATAGAACCAAGGGTACTGTGGACTATATTCATTCTGATATTTGGGGTCCCTCTCGTGTCCCCTCTCTAGGTGGTGGTAGATATATGTTGACATTTATAGATGACTTTTCAAGGAAGGTTTGGATATTTATCTTGAAACACAAGAATGAGGCTTTTGTGAAGTTCAAGCAATGGAAGGCTTTGATCGAGAAGCAAACAGGGAAAAAGATCAAGCGGTTGAGAACTGACAATGGCATGGAATTCTGTGGGGGTGCTTTTAATGAGTTCTGCAAAAATGAAGGGATTGTGAGACATCGAACAGTAAGATACACCCCACAACAGAATGGTGTAGCAGAACGTATGAATAGGACATTGTTGGAGAGGGCAAGATGTATGCTCTCTAATGCTGGGTTGTCCAAGGAATTTTGGGCTGAAGCTGTTAACACAGCTTGTTATTTGGTTAACAGGTCTCCATCGACTGCTATCGAATGTAAGACTCCTGAAGAGGTATGGTCTGGGTCTCCTGCAAATTACACTGATTTGAAAGTCTTCGGTTGTACGGCTTATGCTCATGTAAATGAGGGTAAACTAGAGCCTAGAGCAAAGAAGTGCATATTTATGGGGTATGCAGATGGTGTGAAGGGATATAGGCTTTGGTGTACTGATTCTAAGTCATCAAAGGGTATTATCAGTAGGGATGTGACTTTTGATGAGTCAACTTTGTTCACCTCTAAAAAGGATTGTATTGATGCAGGAAAGGATCATGGTGTCAGTGAGAAGGTGGAGTTTGAAATAAAAGCTTCAGAGAATACTCAGAAAGTTGTTCCAGTTGAGCAAGAGGAAGAAGATGTGCAACATCCAGAGGTGGAAGAAGAAGCACCGCAAGAACAACAATGGACTCTTGCTAGGGACAGACAGAGGAGGCAATCTAAGCCACCTCTGAGATATGGTTATGCAGACCTGGTTGCATATGCTCTTAGTGTGGCAGAAGACATTGAGGTTCAGGAACCTAGTACGTATCAAGAGGCCATTACTAGTGAAGAGTCAGCAAAGTGGACTGTAGCCATGAGTGAGGAGATTGAATCTCTTCACAAGAATCAGACTTGGGAACTAGTAAAACCGACAAAAGGAAGAAGAATTGTGGGCTGCAAATGGATCTTCAAGATGAAGGAAGGAACTCCAGGGGTGGAGGATGCAAGGTACAAAGCTCGATTGGTGGCGAAAGGTTATTCACAGAAAGAGGGCATTGATTTCAATGAAGTGTTCTCACCTGTTGTGAAGCACAGTTCCATTCGTATGCTACTTTCTATGGTTGCCTTGTTTGATTTTGAGCTTGAACAGCTTGATGTCAAAACTGCTTTTCTGCATGGTGAGCTAGAGGAGCAGATTTACATGCATCAACCTCAAGGGTTTGAGATTCAGGGAAAGGAGGACCATGTGTGCTTGCTGAAGAAATCTCTGTATGGTTTGAAACAATCTCCTAGATAGTGGTATAAGCGGTTTGATACTTTCATGACTAGAAAGGACTACTGTAGGAGTGAGTATGACAGTTGTGTCTATCACAAGAAGTTGTCTGATGGTTCGTATGTTTATTTGTTGTTGTATGTTGATGACATGTTGATTGCTTCTAAGAACATGTCTGAGATCAAGAATTTGAAGACTCAGTTAAGCAGTGAGTTTGAAATGAAAGACTTGGGTGCAGCCAAGAAGATATTGGGAATGGAGATTCACAGAGACCGAAAAGCGGGCAGATTGCACTTGTCTCAGAAAAGGTACATTGAAAAGGTACTGGAACGCTTTGGTATGCAAGGGTCGAAGCCAGTGAGTACTCCACTTGCAACTCATTTTAAACTTTCAGCTGCTTTATCACCGCAGACTGAGGAGGAGGTGGAGCACATATCACGTGTTCCTTATGCTAGTGCTGTTGGGAGCATTATGTATGCTATGGTTTGCACTAGGCCAGACATTTCACAGGCAGTTAGCGTGGTAAGCAGGTATATGGATAAGCCTGGGAAAGCCCATTGGCAGGCAGTGAAATGGATACTTAGATATTTGAGAGGTACTACAGATGTTGGGTTGATATATGACAGAGGCAGTGACACTCCTGATAGTGTCATTGGATATGTTGATTCAGACTATGCTGGAGATCTGGATAGGAGGAGATCTTTGACAAGTTATGTTTTCACTCTTTGTGGGAGTGCCATCAGTTGGAAAGCAACTCTGCAGTCTACAGTTGCATTGTCTACTACTGAAGCTGAGTATATGGCAGCTACAGAAGCAGTGAAGGAAGCTATATGGCTGAAAGGTTTGGTTGGTGATCTTGGGATGCAGCAGGAGCAGTCTATTGTGTTTTGTGACAGTCAGAGTGCCATACATCTGACCAAAAATCAGATGTTCCATGAGAGGACCAAACACATTGATGTCAGACTCCATTTTATTAGAGATGTGGTTTCTCAGGGAACTATTGCAGTGAAGAAGATTGCTACAGCAGATAATCCAGCAGATATGATGACCAAGCCCATCCCTGCAGTCAAGTTCAAGCATTGCTTGGACTTGATTGGTGTTGATAGTACTTGAGTGCCCTTAGGGGGCTGGTAGAGGCGGCAAGAGGAGTTGCTTGTTATGGTGGAGATTGCTTTTGTTGGAATTCTCACCAAGGTGGAGATTTGTGAGTTTTGGCTCAAATTCAGAATATGGGTTTTTTATTGGGAAGTCGGTATGGATCTTACCCGGATCCTTGATGACCCGGTGTGCGACCCGAGTGACCCGTATTTCCGACCCGTTTTACTTTTCGTTGTAACCCTAGTATATAAAGGGTTTTCTTTGTAGCGGCGTGAGTAAGGGGTTTTTCGAGGGTTTCGAACGAGGGTTTGAGAGAGCTTCTGTACTCTGTATTTCTCCAGTTTTCTTAGTGGATTTCTTGCCGTTTTCTCCCGTGGACGTAGGCACCTTGCCGAACCACGTATATCTTGTCTCTTTTGTGCGATTGCTTGATTTCTTATTTTCGTATTTCTCTAGATTTGTCGAACCAGTTATAACAAAACCAACTATATAACTCCATAATAATGATAGAGTTTTATACAAAATAATTTTAGGTAAATCCTAACTGTACAATTGATCCTAGCCATCAAACACCGAAAGACGATTTGGTTCCCCCCCGGAATCACCTACTTTAAAATAAATAAATAATGATTTTACATTATTCTTGAATCATGAATCAAAGAAGCAATCTCTTTTCCCATGGAGACCTAGCCTTCATTTAGGTTCTTGACCTTTGTCAACCTCGATCAAGCTCTCCATCACACTATTCGAAGCTCTTGTTACCAGATCCAACCAGTCTCTTAAGACCCAATACAAGAAAAATGAGAAACACGAGGGTCAGAAATGCTCGAGAAACACAACACAAAAATACCCAGGAGAAGACTAAGAAGAAAGTATATACATCTTACCCATTGCATGAGTCAAATGTAAACCCCACCGTGTACTTGGCCTCCTCGAGAGCCCAACTAAATCTCTGTAGCTCTTTGACTTCATAACTTCCATTGTGAATGATCCGAAGCTCCGAGGGCTTGATGTCGACGAAGATGGGGATAACCTTCTTCTCCAACTCCATTAGGGTTGTAAGTTCGCGTAGACAGAAGTAAGATTCACAATAATGGGGCGAGAAGACGGCGACCCCGACCTTACAATTTCCTATTGCACCATCGATCTTCTCAAACAGTTTGTCTCCGGGGTTGAGGTTCTTGATGTCCATGAAAGGATGAAGCTTGAGGCGGGTGAGGTTATCATAGAGCAACCCTGCCAGGGTTCGCTTTGTGTCGATCCCTCTGTGGTTAATGAATACATCATAGGGAGTTTTGGTTGGCCTCCGATGGTGTAACATCCGCAAGTAGTGCATGATTTGATTCTAGGTATAGCAATTCCCCCTATGTTACGGGGTTTTATAAGATCCGGGGAAGATAAACCAAAAGTAGTTAGTCACTCTCTCTCTCTCTCTCCCTTAACGGTATGTTCTTCTTTTGTGGACAAATACAAAGGTCGCCTCTCTTTCTCTCTTTGGTCGGCATGAAATATGCAGTCTCGAGACGTTTTGGAAGTTTCCCCTGACAACATTTTCGTTCTTTTTGACTTCGCTGCAACATTAAGATAATCCCACACTAGTTTTCTTCAGTTTAAATATAAATGGGAGCTCTCCATGACTGCGTTGAAGTCGAGCTCCCATTTTACATTGAGCAGTGACAGGCGTAACTGGGATATCTATTTGGAGGGAGTGGATTCCCTCAAGTTGCAACTTGAGAGAATCTCTCAAGTTGGAACCCCTAGAGGTCGCCACGTGTCTCCTTTGACACCCCTTAACCATGGGTAAGGTTCACTCACCCATCCTTGGTTTTTTTTTTTTTATATTAATTATTATTTTTTAAATTAAAAAAACTGTTTTTAGAGTTTTTAATATTAAAAACAATTTTTTAATTTTAAAAAAAAAAACCAAGGATGGGTGAGTGAACCCTAGGGGTAGGTGAACCTTACCCATGGTTAAGGGATGTCAAAGGAGACACGTGGCGGCCTCTATGGGTTCCAACTTGAGAGATTCTCTCAAGTTGCAACTTGAGAGAATCCTGGGCCCTATTTGCAAACGTAACGCTTAACTATTTTCCTTTTACATTATGTTTGTGGCCATCTTGTAATTTTGAAGACAAAAAGTGTCTTTCTCCCTAATTATAAAAGTAAGATTTGTTAGAGTTTTTTATATTAAAAAAAAAAACCCATGTGGTCTGGTTCAATCCTTAGGTCTTCAAAATTCGGATTGTATTGCTGTCAATAAAGAATGTTAAGGTTAATAGGTCCCACTAAAGAAACGAGATCGAACAATGACTCTTTAAGTGTTATTAAAACTAACAACATTGTCAGGATTGGCTACCGTTAGATCTTTGGTATGATCCCTATTAGCCCTTGGATCTTATGATGGGTAGAGTTTCAAGGGTATATAAAACAAGAGGGAGTCCCTCTTTTCTCTTACGTCATTTAGAAGCCCAATTGAATCAGACTTAAGGAGAAAAGAAAAGACTCCTCTCATCTTCTCAAGCGCCGTGAACCCAGCATCACACCAAGAAGGGAATAGGGAAATTCCAGCGATTTGGTATATGATCATCTCTTCCATTCTCCATCTCTATTTAATTTGATTATGTATTATAGAAGCTTAATTAACATGGTCTAGATCTCGGATTTAAATGATATTGTTTAGATTAACCTTATTATTGTTAAATCCCAACAATTGGTATTAGAGCTAAGGATTGTATCATGTGATTAAGTTTTTCTAGCAAATCATAATCGGAATTGGATTTATTTTCGGTTCTCAATAATCAATTTTTATTGATCTAAGTCATGGGTTATCAAAGTAAATCAGATAAATAGTCTGGATTAATTTTCGGATTTGACTGATCAAATTTTTTTTAAGATCTGAGTGATTCGGATTAAAGGGAAACAGAGAAAGAAATTTTTTTTTTTTAAAAAAAGGGTTTTATATCCGTTTTTAGTTGGACGGCGATTCTGCCACCGTCCATCGCCGGATGAGACTGCCAGCGGCAAGTTTTTGGTTGCCAGAGTCAGGCTGTCAGTTTGGCACCGATGGCAGCCGTTTTGGTGGCCAGTAGCCCCCCCTCCTTTGGTGGTTAACAGTATACCGTTTTAGGGTTTCTAAAATTAAAATAAAAAAAAATTTGTTTCGGGTTAGGAAGATGAGTCACGAAGGTCAACCCGACCCTGTGACCCTATCCGAGACCAAACTTGAAACCCGGATGGGTCTTGACCTAACCCACATGGTACCCGACCCGAATGTGCATACCCGACCCGGATATTGTCAGACCCGGTTCAACTGGACCGGACCGGACCGGATCGATGGCTAAACTAGATCGGAAAGAACTACGGCCCAGACCGGACCGCGTTCAGCGTGTCGAACCGCGCACGCTTGGGTTTCAGACCATGCATAAGGCGCCTTCCTGCGTGTCATGCGCACGTGCCACTCGCAGAGCATGTCCCCTGTGCGTGACACATCCCCAGGACATGTCCAGGGAGAGTGTCAGACCATTCCTGAGGTTTTTGGGTGTTCTGATTTTGTTTTCTGGGTCCATTTGAACTTCTGAGCATTGTAAAGAGTTTTTTTTAGTGCATTAACATTATTTTCTTATGGTTTTGACATTAAATAAAGAAAGAATCTGATTCTTTAACCTAAATTAATATCAGAAACTAAGGTTTAGATCATCCTATGGGGTTTAGGTTTGATCTATAAGGCAGTCATTCGAATAGTCATAATCAAAGTAGGTTAGATTGTCTTGCCCAAAGGTGGCCGTCCAATGGAGCTTATGGTTCTTCGAATTTAGAGATTTCAGTCTCTTTAAGATCGCAAGTTTGCACTCACTTACATTGAATAGCTAGTCTTGCCCAAAGGTGTCTAGGGATTTCATATAAACTGAGTGAGGCAAAATGATTTGTGCGTGGTGGTGAGAAAAGGATAACCCTCTTGCCCAAAGATGTGGAACTGTCCCGATCAATCCAAAACGTGATAAATCTGTTCTGTGCGCGACTGTTATTGCCAATTTGAGAGTTAAATTACATGTCAAAATCTCTTGCCTAAATGTGTGATTAGATGATGTGCCCACTTGTCCCGTAAAGTGGAAGTAAGCAATCTTAAGGTAAACTACTTTAGCTATCCGGCTTAACCCCAAGATCGGATTAGAATGATAAAGTTTAAGTAAAGTCTTACAAGAAAAGGTATAAAGTGAATTATTATAATTTGTGCAATAGTTTGTTAGATATACTATAACATAGAAAAACAATGACATTGCAGCTATGGACTGATTTATGGTTTACAAACTGTAAGCACCCTATTTTTACACCCCCTATCCCTCTTCCCGCTTCTTCAAATGCTTCAAGGTTTACCCAAGGTCCAAGCCCATTTGACCAAACTTGTACCCAAACAACTCAATCAAGCTCAATTACTTAATTCTATTACCCAAGCCCAAGTAGCCAAGCCTAATTACCCAATTGTCTTAGCCAAAGCTCAATTGCTTTAGTGAAAGCCTAATTACCATAGCTCAAGCCCAATTGTCATAGCTAAAGTCCAATAACCATAACCCATGACCCATCTACTAACAACCCATGATCCATAAGATCTAGTCCACATACCCACATTCATTCAACTCATGTCCAAAACCCATAAACCCAAGCTCACTTTCCACTTTCCTACAAAAGACCTTTTATTTTTTCTTCAAACCCCAAATAGCCTCATTTTTGTGTTTACACACTTTTTTGACCACCTAATCATCTCTCACCAAGTATACACCTTTTTTACTAACCAATCACCTCCCTTACTCTCTTACACCTCTTACACTCATTCTTACACCTCTTACAAAACAATTAATTCTCTTACACTCCTTTTGACCACCCAATCACCTCTCATCAATTACATACCTTTTTATTACCCAATCACCAACCACATCAATTTTGACCAACCAATCACCTCCCTTCTTCTCACCCAACCCTCTATTAATCACCAAATTGCCACAACCCCTTGAAACCTCTATAAATACAAGACCCTCACAAGCCATTTCTTCCACCTCCAAAATTCCAAGTGGAAACCCTAGCTCTTCCTCCTCTCACCCCTTTTATTTCTTTTTAGCCTTGAAGAAAGTTAGAAGAAGCCAAGGTTTAGAGTGTGTAGAGAATTCTAGGACTAAAAGCCTAGAGTTCTTCACTAACTCTCTTCCTTTGTGGACTCTAAAAACTCATCACCTCTTGGAGCATTGGAGAAGTAGTCTTGGAGGAGTAGGCACTCTTCCTTTTATTCTTTATTTTCTTCTTTAGTTCATATTTTTTTTTTTATTTGTAGTCTTCTTCTAGAATAATTTGGGAATACCTTTCTTTTCTCAAGTTTAGTTGGGTCTCTCTACACCAATCTAATGGTGTAGAAGGACCCCACCTCAAAAGAAAGGAGATGTCTTATTTTTTCTCTCGTGTAAATATTTCTTTCTTTCATATGTACCTACTAGTGTGGATATGGGTAGGCCCATAGAGAGTGGAAACTAAAGTTATACCTCTCTTTTTATTTTGTTTCTTCATTTTGATTCTAGTCCTTCTTCTAGAATCATTTGGGAAACTCATCATCACTCTAATTTTCATAGTTGAATCTCATTACATCATTCATAATGGTGTAAATGGATTACATTAGAGAGGAGATGATGGGTTTTCATTTTCTTCACTTGTCACTTTTTCATTTTTTTCTTTTTTCTTCATGTTCTATTTTGAATGGATAAATGATGACTTAAGGACCTAAGGACTTAAAGAGGACTTTATCCAAAATGCCTCATATCAAAGACAATGGTATTTGATTTATTATCAACATCAATCCAACAAAATAGATGTTGGCAATAGACCATTTACTATTCACAATGCACACCCTCTTTATGTCATAAATATAATCTTTTAGCCTAACTTTTCCTTAGTCTTTCTCTTGAATTAAATTTGACTTTAATTAAGTTTGCCAAAATCTCACCTATATGAAAATAAAAAAAAAAGAACATGATAAAATCTCAAAATACCAAAAACATTATAAAATCTCAAAATACCAAAAAAATCTAAAAATACCGAAAGACCAAAAACATGCTTGCTAGATCTTGCTTAGCCTACTCAACCATGATTAACACCATTCTAACTGCGGTTAGACCTAGACCTTGCACTTGACCAACCCGGTCAACTAAGCCCTAGCCCCTAGGCTAGACCCTTGACCACCTTATGCACACACATACGTACCCTTAGCTTTGGCACGGGCTCATGTGCCAGAACTACGCTCGGTCTGATCTCACCCTAATGTGAGTACGTAGGCAACCCAACCCGGGTTCGACCCTAGCCCATCTAGCTTTCTTTCTTTCTTGGATTAACATTTGATTAAACATTTAGACATTTTAATTAATATTGAGATTAAATTTGGCTTAAATTTAGGGAGTAGGTAACCATTACAAAATAGGGGTCTTGGGGTGCCTAACACCTTCCCCAGGACCTAATCGAACTGCTTACTCTAACTCTAATAGACCATTTGCTTTATTCAAATCAATCCGGGACCTATCCCTAAGAATGAATAGGTGGCGACTCTTAGTCAAACCACAAATGTGAAAGTGGGTAGAAAAATTCCATGCTCACAGCTCTGGCGACTCCACTGGGGAATTGGTTCAAGCCGGAACCTAAACTTAAGCCAAATTAATCCCAACATTAATCAAAATGCTTAAGAGCTTAATTAATTGCTAATTATTTATATCTCTTGGGTGTTTTTGTAAATGTGTATTTCATACATATCATTGTAGTGTAAATGACCCATTAAACCTAATAGAGAGACTTATTACGCTTACGGCTGCTGGATGACTATCCTCAGTGACAGAGGCTTAACAGTCTTGGAGGTCTGCGGAATTACTCATGCTGGGTGATTACCCTCAGGGAAGGATTCTGAACGCTCCCGCTTACACCAATTGTCTATTTTCAGGTATGTTCTATACCGGGGAGTCGCATATACCGTGCTAAGTGACCCTATCCTTTTAGGAACACCCTTGCATTACACCTGCATGCATACATATAGATTAGGCTATGGTATAGTCTATAAGCAGTCCACCTGGAGGGATACTCAAAATCCTAACTTGCTTGCAGCTTATACCTGTCCCCCAATCATGGTGGAATATCAGGACGCTCTGTCCAGATAAACACCCATCTAGGGGGCATGTACTGAGCCTTTTGTTGTGCTTGTAATAAAATACACCCTACCCTGCATCTCGGCATAGCATATGGGGTTCAAATCCCAAGTAGATAGGTCTTCGCCAGACCTACCCTTAACTTTGACCTGATAGGCCCTCGGATCCCAATAACCCGGGTTAAAGCATGTCGGACTTCCGTCCGTCTTCCCTATCGGATCACATATGCCTTGTCACACCCAATAAAAAAAATATTCAAAAAATCAAAAAAAAAATCAAAAAATCAAAAAATCCTCCCTCTTGCATGTCATATTAAGCTTCCAGACTGGGGCATTGTCTCTATGTCAATTAGACTGTGCATCTTACCTCATTCTTATCTATTCCAACTCTTACTCCACACCTCCCATCTTTTCAAGAGTGGACCCTGAGTCAAGCACGTATCAGAAAAATAAAATCAGTTGATACCTGATCAACCAATTGCAACATGGATCCCCGAGACGGCCAAGAGACAGATCCTGACACCCCGAGATCACAACCTCAAGTCCCGGATTTTGAAGCAAGGTTAACAGAAAATGCCCGGAGCATTGAAAACCTGACAAACATTGTCCAAGATTTCATGCGGGCAGTGACTCATGCTCTCTCTTCCTCCAACTCCCTACCGGTTGAGGCAGCAAGGCCATCACAACCAGATCCACCATCTACTACCAACCCTATCACATCACAACCCACCATCAACATCACACCACAACTTGTTCAACCATTACTCGCCCTCAACATCTCTTTAACATCAAACCAACAGCAGTTGGAATCCACCTTTAACATCTCTCCTCCACCAATCCAACCCCAACATACTCACCATATCTCACTACTCATCATTAACCAGTACGAGGAAGAGGAGGCTAGGGCCGGAGGTGAACCTCATACGGGGTCTGCCCATGTATCTTCAAGCGTTGCCCAAATCCCGGATGCCTACCGGGAGAGAATCGAGAAACTAGAAGAGCTGATAAAACAAAATCAGGGATCCCGCAAGTCCACAAATTTCAGAGATATGTGCATACATCCTGGAATTCAAATGCCAAAGGACTTTAAGATTCCCGACTTCGAAAAATACAGTGGGAAAGGTTGTCCGAAGACACATCTGAGGGCATACCGTGGAGAATTGTTTCAGCTTGAACACGGGGACAAACTGCTGGTTCAGTTGTTTCAGAAGAGCTTAAAGGGGCCCGCACTACAATGGTTCACCAAGCTGGACCCTAACAGAGTTCAGACATGGGAAGATCTCTGTGAGACATTTATCGCCCAATACTCATATAATGTGGATCTGGTTCTACAGAGAGCGGACCTGGAGAGAATGTCCCAGAGGGACAATGAAACCTTCATCGAATACTCAGTTCGATGGAGGGAAATGGCTGGAAAAATGACTACCACTCTACCGGAAGAAGAATTGGTAACAACATTCATCCACACCCTTAAGCATCCGCTCAAAACTCTCCTGGCAGCACAACCAATTTCAGATTTCAGCACCATGGCTAAGTGCGGTGCCAGAATTGAATCAACATTGGGTGATAGCAGGTCAGTCGACATTTTTCAAGGAACAAATGGTGCATCTTCCTCTCGTCCTCTCATCCATCGGAAAAGAGATAACAAAAAGAAAGAGGAAGATGGATACACAGTATCAGCCATACCAGTCCGGCTGCCCAACTTGCCCCGCCAACAAGCTCAACGCCCCCAACAAGTTCAGCAACCCCAGGGGAAGCTACTCTCTCACCAGATGACTCTTGAACAAAAGAGAAACCGGGCATTTACTCCACCACCATACTCTCCGACGGCACTCCTGTCCTTCTTGGTGGACAAGAAACTGATCACATTGAAGGAGCCCCAACCTCCACCGACAAATCTCCCGAAGAATTACCGAGCAGATTAGCATTGTAGATACCATCAGTCACCAGGGCACTCTACAGATAGGTGCTATGATCTAAAGCGCGTAATTCAAGATTTACTGGAAACCGACAGAATCTGCTTTGCACCCGGGAACACGAACATCACTCAAGCTCCCCTCCCTAATCATACTCCTCCTCTAAGCTAAGGCGCTTCAACCAGTATCTATAGCTGAACTTTGAACAGTTCTCTTTTCAGTCATATATCAGTGTTTATGTCTATCTCTTCTTTTTGTCTTGCAGTTGGCCACAGTGGCCCATGTCAGTCTTTTTATCATCAGTCCAGTCAGCCAGTGGCCAATGGCCCTTACTTCAGTTGCTGTGTATTCAGGTCAGTGGCTAATGGCCCTTGTCTCATTTGTCTTTTGTCGAGATGAGTCTGTTCACCCGATATTATCTTAATGAAATGACTCTTTGAAATCAAGCCTCATTGTGCTCTGAGATGCTTAATTTGGGAATTGAACTAGTTTCTAATACTTATAAGGAAGAAGTTGATGGATGCCCTCCTGAGATTGAACAAACCTAGACAAAAGCAATACAAGAATTAAAGATCTCTTTGAGCCATCAAATTTCCATCAGCCGAGATGAAGAACGATGCAATGACCATACATGCTCTTGACCAATCAAGGAAATGATAGGAGGCCATCTTTGGATAACTCTCACAACACCTCTCTTACCCATGCTATATATCCACTAGCTAGACCTTTAAGCCTAATAATCTTTCTTTCAAAACCCATACAGGAGCACCCTATGAAAGGCAAAGAACAATGCAAAAGAACAACCAACAAAGAGCAACAACAAGAGTGGTTTTCCAGTCGAACTACGTTATGACCTGATCCCTATTTGGATACGTAGGCAGCCTGAAATCAGGTTCGATCATAACACAGCAAATGTTCACAGTATAGGACAACCACGTGCCAAAAAAAAATAAAAATAAAGAAAAAGGTACTTGGTTACAAAGCAAAGCTGTACCAAAAGACAAGGCCTGAAGAAGCTGGTTCCGTTCCAACACTGAACAAACATCACAGGGTGCCCTACCATTGATAAAACAGAGAATTTTGAGCCTTATCTCTTTTCTAACCAAACAACGTTTCGTCCTAAAAGCCCTGCTTGATCTTCGAAAGGACTTGAGCATAAATGGTCAGAAGCACTCGTCTCTATCTGTCGACAGGCAATGATGAGAGAAGACTGGAAAATTATCAAAGAAAAGAGCAGACAATGAGAAAAGTGCAAAACTTGTATACCCAGTCCTGGTAAAAACCCGAAAGGGCACAGGGATAAAAAGGGGATAAATCAAACTTCACGGGCATAGTAAGGAATCATCAATCCTGTTATTGCGCAAAAATTACGTGAACCCAGTCCTGGTGAAAACCTGAAATGGCCTAGGGGCAAAAAATGGACAAAGATCAAAATATACAACCCAGTCCTGGTGAAAACCCGTAAAGGCCCAGGGGCAAAAGAGGGAAAAATAAGCTAATACAGGCTTTGCGGACATCCATCCTCAGCAAATACAGATCTACCGTGAGGATGATCAAATACAGCACAACTATTCATCTAAAGGCAGAGGGACCTAGCTAGGTTTCCCAATGCAGGCAATCTCAGACACAGTCAGCCCACTTGTCAATCGCCAGTCTATCGTCAAACCACCTATCAGTCATTCCATCAGTAAGTCTGTCACATCTCTTGTCAGTCAATCTATCGGTCTCTTGTTATTAATCCATCATCAATCACTCCCCAATATGATTAGTTCAAAGTCAGCTCATTTTCGTTAGCACAAGAGGAGCAATGAAACCAGGGCAAAGCAAAATCGGTAAACTATTTTGGGTGATACAGATGTTTGAAGATCAGTATATCCCAAGGGGCAAGTACATACAGCTAAGGCATCCAAGCCAAGGGGTATGTGAAATCCATCAGGCTATACATACAGAAAGACAAGATTCGTGCAATGGCTCAGGGCTACGGCTCTCCCCCGCATATCTGAGTTCATCTTGCTACCTATCAACCATCACATCAAATTTATCCCCAATAAGACAATCGGACGATTGTTTACACTGTCATCTCACTCCATTTCTTGGTGAAGCAGTCGGACGACTGTCTTTACCCCTATCATCTTGCATTCTTAGTGAAGTAGTCGGGCGGCTGTCTCTATCCCTGTCACCTGTATCCTTACTTGACTAACTCACTGTTAAAGGAGTACTGTCATTCGTGAGATTGAACACCAGTTATGGCCTTGGCGATGTTAGTCTAGCACCCATCACCTTACATTTTGCATTCATCATCTTATCCATGCTTGCCTAACTCATTGTTAAAGGAGTATTGTCGTTCATGCGATCGAACGTCAGTTACGGTCTCGGGATGTTACTCCTGCGCCCATCAACTTCATTCTTGCTTCCACCTCACTCTATCTTTGGTGAAATGGTTGTGTGATCGACCCTCATCTCATCTATCCTCGGTGAAACGGTTGTGTGATCGACCCTCATCTCTCTATCTTCGGTGAAACGGTTGTGTGATCGACTCTCACCTCATCTATCTTCGGTGAAACGGTTGTGTGATCGATCCTCACCTCACTCTATCTTTGGTGAAACGGTTGTGTGATCGACCCTCATCTCATCCATCATCGGTGAAACGGTTGTGTGATCGACTCTCACCTCATCTATCTTCGGTGAAACGGTTGTGTGATCGACCCTCACCTCATCTATCCTCGATGAAATGGTTGTGTGATCGACCCTCATCTCATCTATTCTCGGTGAAACGGTTGTGTGATCGACCCTCATCTCTCTATCTTCGGTGAAACGGTTGTGTGATCGACTCTCATCTCATCTATCTTCGGTGAAACGGTTGTGTGATCGATCCTCACCTCACTCTATCTTTGGTGAAACGGTTGTGTGATCGACTCTCACCTCATCTATCTTCGGTGAAACGGTTGTGTGATCGACCCTCACCTCATCTATCTTCGGTGAAACGATTGTGTGATCGACCCTCACCTCATCTATCCTCGATGAAATGGTTGTGTGATCGACCCTCATCTCATCTATCCTCGGTGAAATGGTTGTGTGATCAACCTTCACCTCATCTATCCTCGGTAAAACGGTTGTGTGATCGACCCTCATCTCATCTATCCTCGGTGAAACGGTTGTGTGATCGACCCTCATCTCATCTATCCTCGGTGAAACGGTTGTGTGATCGATCCTCACCTCTATCTTCGGTGAAACGGTTGTATGATCGACCCTCATCTCATCTATCCTCGGTGAAACGGTTGTGTGATCAACCTTCATCTCATCTATCCTTGGTGAAATGGTTGTGTGATCAACCTTCACCTCATCTATCCTCGGTAAAATGGTTGTGTGATCGACCCTCATCTCATCATCTATCCTCGGTGAAACGGTTGTGTGATCGACCCTCACCTCATCTATCTTTGGTGAAATGGTTGTGTGATTAACCCTCACCTCATCTATCTTCGGTGAAATGGTTGTGTAATCGACCCTCACCTCATCTATCTTCGGTGAAATGGTTGTGTGATCGACCCTCACCTCATCTATCTTCGGTGAAATGGTTGTGTGATCGACCCTCACCTCATCATTTCTAGTGAAATGGTTGTGTGATCAACCTTCACCACATCTCCGTTGAAACGGACGCGTGTTCACTCCTCTCATCCATCATACATTCATCTTCATCTCCAGCACTCCACATTTTTGTCTTGGCAAACTTAACTTAGTTTCAAGTTATTTCATTCTTATTTCTTATATTTTTCCAAGTTTCGCAGGTTTAAGGTGCAAAAATAGTGGTGATTTCAGTATTTGTCATTCGCTTGCCCGCACCCTCCGACAAAGAGGGGCAGCTGTAAGCACTCTATTTTTACACCCCCTATCCCTCTTCCCGCTTCTTCAAATGCTTCAAGGTTTACCTAAGGTCCAAGCCCATTTGACCAAACTTGTACCCAAACAACTCAATCAAGCTCAATTACTTAATTCTATTACCCAAGCCCAAGTAGCCAAGCCTAATTACCCAATTGTCTTAGCCAAAGCTCAATTGCTTTAGTGAAAGCCTAATTACCATAGCTCAAGCCCAATTGTCATAGCTAAAGTCCAATAACCATAACCTATGACCCATCTACTAACAACCCATGATCCATAAGATCTAGTCCACATACCCACATTCATTCAACCCATGTCCAAAACCCATAAACCCAAGCCCACTTTCCACTTTCCTACAAAAGACCTTTTATTTTTTCTTCAAACCCCAAATAGCCTCATTTTTGTGTTTACACACTTTTTTGGCCACCCAATCATCTCTCACCAAGTACACACCATTTTGACCAACCAATCACATCCCTTACTCTCTTACACTTCTTACACTCATTCTTACACCTCTTACAAAACAATTAATTCTCTTACACTCCTTTTGACCACCCAATCACCTCTCATCAAGTACATACCTCTTTGATTACCCAATCACCAACCACATCAATTTTGACCAACCAATCACCTCCCTTCTTCTCACCCAACCCTCTATTAATCACCAAATTGCCACAACCCCTTGAAACCTCTATAAATACAAGACCCTCACAAGCCATTTCTTCCACCTCCAAAATCCCAAGTGGAAACCCTAGCTCTTCCTCCTCTCACTCCTTTTACTTCTTTTTAGCCTTGAAGAAAGTTAGAAGAAGCCAAGGTTTAGAGTGTGTAGAGAATTGTAGGACTAAAAGCCTAGAGTTCTTCACTAACTCTCTTCCTTTGTGGACTCTAAAAACTCATCACCTCTTGGAGCATTGGAGAAGTAGTCTTAGAGGAGTAGACACTCCTCATTTTATTCTTTATCTTCTTCTTTACTTCATATCTTTTTTTTTATTTGTAGTCTTCTTCTAGAATAATTTGGGAAGACCTTTCTTTTCTCAAGTTTAGTTGGGTTTCTCTACACCAATCTAATGGTGTAGAGGGACCCCACCTCAAAAGAAAGGAGATGTCTTATTTTTTCTCTCATGTAAATATTTCTTTCTTTCATATGTACCAACTAGTGTGGATATGGGTAGGCCCATAGAGAGTGAAAACTAAAGCTATACCTCTCTTTTTTATTTTGTTTCTTCATTTTGATTCTAGTCTTTCTTCTAGAATCATTTGGGAAACTCATCATCACTCTAATTTTCATAGTTGAATCTCATTACATCGTTCATAATGGTGTAAAGTGATTACATTAGAGAGGAGATGATGAGTTTTCATTTTCTTCACTTGTCACTTTTTCATTTCTTTCTTTTTTCTTCATGTTCTATTTTGAATGGATAAATGATGACTTAAGGACCTAAGGACTTAAAGAGGACTTTATCCAAAATGCCTCATATCAAAGACAATGGTATTTGATTTATTATCAACACCAATCCAACAAAATAGGTGTTGGCAATAGACCATTTACTATTCACAATGCACACCCCTCTTTATGTCTTAAATATAATCTTTTAGTCTAACTTTTCCTTAGTCTTTCTCTTGGATTAAATTTGACATTAGGTAAGTTTGCCAAAATCTCACCTATATGAAAATCCAAAAAAAAAGAACATGACAAAATCTCAAAATACCAAAAACATTATAAAATCTCAAAATACCAAAAAAATCTAAAAATACCGAAAGACCAAAAACATGCTTGCTAGATCTTGCTTAGCCTACTCAACCATGATTAACACCATTCTAACTGCGGTTAGACCTAGACCTTGCACTTGACCAACCCGGTCAACTAAACCCTAGCCCCTAGGCTAGACCCTTGACCACCTTATGCACACACATACGTACCCTTAGCTTTGGCACGGGCTCATGTGCCAGAACTACGCTCGGTCTGATCTCACCCCAATGTGAGTACGTAGGCAACCCAACCCGGGTTCGACCCTAGCCCATCTAGCTTTCTTTCTTTCTTGGATTAACATTTGATTAAACATTTAGACATTTTAATTAATATTGAGATTAAATTTGGCTTAAATTTAGGGAGTAGGTAACCATTACAAAATAGGGGTCTTGGGGTGCCTAACACCTTCCCCAGGACTTAATCGAACCGCTTACTTTAACTCTAATAGACCATTTGCTTTATTCAAATCAATCTGGGACCTATCCCTAAGAATGAATAGGTGGCGACTCTTAGTCAAACCACAAATGGAAAGTGGGTAAAAAAATCCATGCTTACACAAACATTTGACTGGGATTGAGCCTTTGAATGGTTCAAACTCTGGTTCTTGGAAGATGCAACTAGATATAGTTTTGGATTGCCTTGATTACGACTTTATCCTCTTTGAGGAAAAGTCGGTTGCTCCCACTACTGAGTCCTCAAACTCAGATAGGTCCTTGCATTCGAAGTGGGAGAAGGCAATAGGATGGTCATGATGATCATCAGGGCTTCCATTCAGGAAGCCATCCGGAGTGGTATCCCTTCAGCTGAGAGTGCTAAGGTGCTTCTTGAAACTATCGAGAAGCAATTTATGGGTTCTGTTAGGTCTCATCAGTACAATTTTCTGACTCAGCTGATTTTATTGAAGTATGATAATACTTTCATTGTGCCGTTGTTTAGGCAAAATATTATTTTTTTTTTATTTTATCATTGAGGGGAGTACACTATGCATTAGACATATTTACAGATTATTGATAGTAATATTTTAGTGGATGGCCCTTATTGACTAGCATTGGATTCATGTTTTGTATCATCTATGTTGTGCATGTTTATTGATTCTGTTACTCCTATTATTGATTCTAAGCATATTAGGCAGATCTAAATGAAGTGGATTATGTTATTTTGTTAGTTCATTTGAGAACATTGTATTGTTCTGTAGTAGGAATTTTGACATAAAATATATATTTGATAAAAGGATGTCCGTCATGGGACTCTGGAACAAAAATGATGTAGCTGATAAAAGGATAATACCTATTTGGATAATTTTACAGCATGTTAAGTCTCTCTAATTGTCATAAAGACACTAGTTACTTTTAGAAGATCTATTAGGGTTAGAAGTAAGCTGTTTCTGCGGACTATGAGGCATATCTGGATGAATGTGTCATTAGCAGTTTGGAAGATCCTTCCAATTTCTACATGTTGTGAATAGCGAGCACTCTCTTGAGTTATTGGATGCAATGAGAGAGGAATTAAAGTCTGAAAGCATTTTATTTGGAAACTCACCTCATTTCCTTTTAATTCCTCAATCATTGGGTGTAGGTAGATTTACCAAGTTAAAGGAAATTCTTGGTATTGGGTGTAGGTAGATTTATATAAGGGAAATAATGAATCTTGTGATAATTTGAATGGTGAACTTGAAGTAGTGATCTACTTGGATCGGTGCATATACCTCAAGGTCAACGGGAGCTGATTAGTCATTCTTCTATTGTACGATGACAAGAATTTTGACATAAAATATATATAGGGAGATAAATTGTGTTTTAGATATCAAGATTACCAGAGATCATACTTCTAGATGTTTGAGGTTATCACAAAAGACTTCATGTTGGTTTATAGGAGATGTATTGAATTAGAAGTTGTAAGGTTATTCAGATTCATATAATTTGCTTGTTTTCAGGATAGTTTGAAATCCACATCATGTTATGTGTTCTTATTAGCTCGAGGTATTGTTTCATGAAGATGTGTCAAGCAGTCCTTGATGAAATCATCCACCGTGGAAACATAATATGTTGCATGTTTTGAGGCCTTGCATCAGGCCATTTAGCCATAAAATTTCATTGATGGGCTAAAAATTGTGAATTCCGTTGATTTTGGTTTTGATTGTGAACCCGTTAACTAAAGAATTTTCCACCAGAAATTTTAAAGAACTTGTCACTATTATAGAACTTTTAGAATATTTTGATTCTTTTATTTAGTGAGAGTGTTGTTTATTGTTTTATATTCCAGTCATTTATATGATATACATGTCATTGTTTTACACTCTAAGATATTAAATTGTTATGGTTATGCAAATGAAATATTGATGCATCATTTGATTATGTTATATATTTGAACTGTACGTGCAAAAGGTAAAAACATCAAGTGATGGATTTCACATGACGGATGTCATTGATGTAAAGGTTGTTTGAGAGCCTCGTACAAAGCTCTCAAGTTGCTTGGGCTGAACATGGTTGGGCACCGTGTTTAATACCTTCATTCTGGATACAAGGTGATGGACTTCACATGACGGTTGCCGTAAAGTATCAGAATGACATGCATATGCTTAAATGCATGTAGCGTGGACAATTCTTGGACGTACACATTTTGAGCACATAAGGTTGTGTAGGGTCCATATCACACCATATTGAGCCATCATAAAGAATTGCTCTGAAACATTAATATCACTAGCTGTTTGACCATGGAGTGGCCAACATCATAGTAATGAACACTAGTAGATGCAATATGCTTTCACGATCACTATTAGTGGTGCTTTTGAATCGAAGTGAAAGTTAAAGAACATTTAATTCTCGACAGCAATGTTTTTCAAAATAAAAGAATGATCAGTCGTGTTTTTAAGGTTGTTCAATCTAAAGGGTCTTTTTCTTTTATTTTCATTTAAGGATTATTTGGACCAAGTAAGAGATTGTTATAAAAAACTCATGTGGTCTCGCGCAATCCTTAGGTTTTCAAAACTCGGATTGTATTGTTGTCAATAGAGAAAGTTAAGGTTAAAGGGTCTCACTAAAGAAACGTGATCGAACAGAGACTCTTTAAGTATTATTAAAGCTAACAACATGGTCAGGGTTGACGACCGTTAGATCTGTGGTGTGATCCCTCTTAGCTCTTGGATCTTATGATGGGTAGGGTTCTAAGGATATATAAAGCAAGGGGGAGTCACTCTTTTCTCTTACGTAATTTAAAAGCCCATTTGAATCAGACATAAGGAGAAAAGAGAAGACTCCTCTCATCCTCTCGAACGCCGTGAACCCAGCATCACACCGAGGAGGGAATAGGGAAATTCCAGCAATTTGGTATGTGATCATCTCTTCCATTCTCCATCTCTATTTGATTTGATTATGTATTATGGAAGCTTAATTAACATGGTCTAGATCTCGGATTTAAATGATATTGTTTAGATTAACCTTATTATTGTTAAATCCCAACAACATTATCATACTGTAAAAACAAAATAGGAGTTCCACTTCAACATGTGAAGAAATTAATCTTATTTGTTCTTTTTTGATAGAAGGGAAACGAAACCAAATCCTCTACGGTGATAACCAGATTTGGAAAATCCGGTCCTCTACGGCGATAACCGGACTTGAGGTCGCCAACATCCCTAAATTGTGGTTAAAAGTCACCCACCCCTAGCCATTCTTGGTTTTTAGAAAAAAATATTAATTCTTTTTAAATATTAATGAAAAAATATTTTTAGGGTAATTTTAATATTAACATATTTTTAAAAAAAGAAATATTATTTTTAAAAAAAAACCAGGGATGAGTGAGTGAATCTTAACCACAGTTAAGGGGTGTCAAAAGGGACATGTGGCAACCTCAAGGGTGCTAACCGGATTTACCAAATCCGATCATCACCGTAGAGGATTTGTTCTCATGGGAAACATGACATATTTACACACCATGCATACTATCAATCAATGCCAGAATTAACCAAAATGTACATATGAGATTAACTTTGAGCCGGACCTCTGCGGCCCAACGTTGGACCGGAGCTCCTCTTTTTGCACTACGGTAATAGCACTGTTGTAATTACATAGAAAGGTAGCATAATTTTTTAATACATAAGTTTTTGATCTCCGAAATTACAAGATTGTCACCAACATAATGTAAAAAAAGAGCTCCACTTCGGTTTGTATTAAGATGAGATTTGTTGTAATAAAGAATGTCCATAAAATTTTACTGTATGTGGGAGATTAACTCTAGTGGCCTCTAGAGCACTATTCATGTATTCTACATTTATGTGTCTGATCATCGTTCTGCGTTTAACACTAAAGTTTTTGTTTATTGAGATAAAGCCTTGGTGTGCACATGTGACCAATAGTTAAAACTTGCCATGAATTAAATCTGTCTTGTGACAATTTTACTAATAAACTTAATTATATAGGAGACTATAAAAATATCATTTTAAGATGAATTTTGGAACATATCCTTAGCTCATGAAAATAAATTGCCCCTTATATTGTATATGGAATTAAAACATATATATTTTTTGTTTAATCAATGTCTTTGATTTAGCCCGTGCATCGCACGGGGTATTTGCTAGTTACTGTATATTAAGGCAAAATCTTAGTAAAGACTTACTATATGAGCCAAGATCCCAACTCAAAGGCAACTATCTTATCATGCATGCACTTTTTCAAGAGCAACAAATGTAAGGAAAAGAAAATCATATATAACAGACAATTCATCAATACAAAATATCAATTGCATACATTGGATTTGTCGGTGCCTCTTGGGATCACAAGATTTGCCACCATGAGGAGGATTGATTCCTTTTTTTCAGTTATTTTGGAGTTCCATTTTAAAGAGTTTGTCCATTTCTTTTTATGTTTTTAATCCTAGAACATGGCGAGATACGTTTGTCACAATTAAGCAAAATTAACAAATTAATTAAATGCAAATGTGACACTGTCTCATACATAGTCTCATGCATAGAGATTAATGACCCATACATCCAACTTCATTTATCCAATTTAAGCAAGCCATTTGTTGTAGCAGAAATTTCCGTTTGCCCATTCGATGAAGCCGAATCCAATCACATTGGGGTGAAACATCCAGATTTATTTAGCCAACCACTTTAGATTTCAGGAGATCGATTCACAGCCAATCACAATTGAGTTTTGAACTCAAGGAGAGTTCAATCACAACCAAATGTCAACACGTGTCCCTTCAAATCCCTATTAATCGTGGTTAAGATTTTTGGTTAAGGTAACAACACCACAAGGCGACCACACACTAATGTTAAGATTATTGAACCCCATGGGTTAGTGAATCTTAACCACGGTTAGTAGGGATTAGAAGGGGCACCTGTTGACCTCTGGGTGCGATTGAACTCTCCTCGAATTCAATCGCGATTGGCTGTGATTCTGTTTCAGATTTCAAGCATCTAAAAACCTTTAGTGCTATGAATCTGCCTGTTTGTGCCGATTTCAGAATAGCAGAAAGAGAGAGAGAGACCTCATGGTCGGAAACTGCAAACCACCCCAAATAAAATTATACTCACAACGGTAAGGAGGACAACAAAGCAAATTATACTCCTTAAAAAAATGAGGAACTTACATCAATCTTAGAAGTAAATATAGGAAGAAATCATAGTAAAAAGTTACAGATCCATTACAGAGAAAACCCATATAAAATCTAACAAACAATAAAAAAATTTCTTAGGCAAACCAAGAGAAACAAAAAGGAGAAATTTTGAAGCTTAATTCATCTGCCTCTGCCTCTGCCTCTGCCTTTGTTGTTGAGATTCATCTTCTCGTAATAACGAATGGAGAGAAGAGACGATGAGAGATGAACCTTGTCTTTCCCCCCAACAAGTGGGTGCCTTCTACGGAATCACAGGAGGCGAAATGGTGAGAGTGAATATGATGGAGGTTTCAAGAGAGGCCAGAGGCATTGTGAGTGGAGGTGACGAAACCCTCCGAGAGAAAGAGCGACTGACCGGAGCTACTGGTTGCCGCAACCCATGCTTCCCCAAGGTAGAAGAAGAAAGGACGGGTAGCCTTTTCTCCTCTGTTCAACGTCTCACGTAACCCAAAACTCATTAAATGTAATAATATTTTAATATTGATTTGAATTCCAACCTAAAGAAAACGGAAGTTCACCGTCTCCGTTTATATCTTCATACTTGGCATGGATAAATGACATGGCGTTTTGTTATTGGAGCTGTTGCTTGACGGGCAACAGCGAGGGCTGTCGCCCATCTCAACTCATTCAACACATGCATAAACAAGTTATAATCACATTTACACAATATGAATTTGTGCGGGGAATTTACCGAGAAGGACACGCGTCAGCAACAGCTCCTCCCCACGCTCTAGTTTACCGGTAGAAGGTTGGAGTGGAGGGTGTGGCACCCTGACCTGTACTCCGATGGTAAAGTCAGTAAGTGTAGAAGATGATGAATAGTAAAAATGCAGAGAGTTTGAGGGTCTTAGCTCCTAAAAATTCCCTCCATTCACACTGTTTTTCCCAGGTTCTTATAGGCCACTCCTGCCATGGCCATAGGCACCCATGAATGTCCATGCACACTTCAAATCTCTGACGTGTACTTCAATAATCATTTTAGATAGATCTCTCGGTCATTCGTACTGCATGCGTATCTGCATATAAAAGAGAGCTGGCAAAGAGTAGGAACTCGTTCGAGATGACTAGCATTAAATGACATTTAATGCTGTATTTAATGCCAAGACAGTGTTTCTCACCTACCATCGTAGGGGTAGGATTAGTCCCAGACGACTGGGCAATAGCACCGGATCTCATTACATGTTGGGGTACGGGGTCGTTGTCAATAAGACCGAAGAGTACGTTGTCAGAATGAAGACGTGATCGTCGTCTATGAGATAACGGGCACGTCGTCAGAATGAAGACGTGATCATCGTCTATGAGACAACGGGTACGTCGTCTATGAGACAACGGGCACGTCGTCAGAACGAAGACGTGATCATCGTCTATGAGACAACGCGTACGTCGTCAGAACGAAGACGTGATCGTCGTCTACGAGACAACGGGGTCGTCGTTCGGTAGACAACGTTCTCGTTGTCCATATGACAACGGGCCCGTCGTCGAAGAGACGACGGAAATGAGCTCAAATGATAACACCACACCGAGGTCGAGCTCGTTACCACCATACTTAGGGTTTTACGAAATTTACCCATTACAAATTGCCCCTTTATGATACTTTGAACGTGGTTTAGAGTGTCATAAATATAGCGAAACGAGGAAGGAGAAGATACTGCTAACCTCAGAATGGCGATAGGTCACGTATTCTGCACGCGAAGATGTAGCGTCGTGCCAGCTGTATTGCGCGTGCCGAAACGTCATACCTCATAAATGTTTGGCAGGCTGTCATCATTATCTTTCGGACGCTTCGTTTTTCCCGACGGTTATTTAACTCGGTCAGAAGACCATCCTGCCCTTCATGTTGTCTGCATGCGTGGACACGCGTACGGTATAGATCGAGGTCATTATCGTTCTTCGAGTTATGGACTGGTCTATAAGTACTGAAGGCCTGGTACTTCATCTTCTTCGTTTGAATTCTTGCATTCTGCTACTCTGCCGGAAATTCTTCTCACCGACGGTCTGCTGCTCTGCTCTTCTCTCTTCTCTTGCTGTGCTCCTTGCTTCCTAGATACAGTTTTTGGTAAGATTCTCCTCTTTTTCTTTTGTTCTGTGGTCGTTTCCCTATATATTTTTTTTTTGCTACTTGTTTGCCACCATGTCTGCCGAAGTTGTTAGAATAGATAGTGCCGATGAAGCCAGTTGCTCAGGCAGTGCCCCTCACGGTGTTATCACCAGCGTTTCCAAACCCAAAACCAAACCAGTTGTTAAATACGCACTTGACCATTACAGAGCCCTTTTCCAAATTCCCCCTCATGTCCACATTCATTTTAAGGAAGAAGACGTTCTTCCAGACCACCGTTCTTCCTGCACTATCGTCTACCTCGCCCAGTTCGAGGCTGGACTTCGATTTTCCTTATCTCCCATCGCGGACTCCGTCATGTCCGTCCTCCAAGTTGCCCCGGGGCAAATGCACCCGAAGTTCTACAAATACATGTCTCTGATGGACAAGTTCAACAGAGACGGGTACAACGTAGAGGCCAGGCACGTCTTCCACTTCCGCCACGTCGTGAAATGTCCCGGGGTTGATGAGGAGGGAAAGAAAACGTACTTCACCTGGAGGAAAAAACCCAGGATCCCCGATATCATCACACACCTCCCTGATGTGGAACGGGACTGGAAGGAGATGCCTTTCGTGGTCTCCGGAGCTTGGAGGGCAGAGACTGCCCGTCCTGTTCCCCACGAATTTGCTTCAGGTCTGTTACTTTTGAATCGTTCTTCGTTGTCTGTTCTGAAGACGTATTCCTGTTACATGGCTAATAACACTTCGCTCTTTCTGCAGATATTTCTAAGCCACATTTTTCTGAACTTTCCGCGGAAGAAGAGTACGTGCTTCGGAAAGTTCGCATCGATAAAGGAGACAATTACGTCACTTGGACGCCGTCCTCTGCTCAAGAGACAGGGTCCGTTGTAAAGGCAAGGGCCTTACCTAGAAAGACTCGCCGACCAGCTCATCCACCGCCTCAGAAACCGCTTGGGCCGATAGCTTTCCTTGACGAGGAGATAGAGGAAGACATGGCTGACCAACTTCCCTTACCACAGCGATCCTCACAGGCTCTGACGCTGACTCGTCCTCCCCGCCCTCCTCGTCCCTCCCGTCTATCCGCGACGGATAAGAAGACGGAGAAAAGAGAGAGGGAAGAAGCTCTCAAAGCCCTGAAGGCGAAAAAAGCTCGGCGAGAGGCAGAGCACGACCAGAGGGTTCAAGAACGGGAGTCCGCCGGGGTGTCATCTACTCAAGCTGCAACATTCGGCGAGGGGAGTGGTACCCCCGCGGAGGAACCTCCAATTGTTAGCACCGGCCCTCCCGTGGCTATCGCAACTGCTCCGTCTTTTGTGGCAGATACGGCTGCTGTTGCTCCTCCCAACTCTACTGCCCCTGTGGTTGTCCCGACCTCTACTTCCTCACCAGCCGCAAACGTGGCTTCGTCTTCCGCTTCTCCTTCTTCTGCCCCTCCTCGAGAGAGGATCACCATGGGGGGCCCCGCCGAGCTATGGAATCCCGTCTTCCCCCGAGGGTATGCTCGTCCTACCGTCGCACATTCGGTGATGGAGCACGACTCCGTTGCCACATCGATGATGTTGGCGATGAGACTCCCAGCGGATATAGCCGCAACGAGAGACATGCATTGGATGGGGATGTTCAGTGCCGTGAGTCGAGCTGTTGCCACGGTACGTTTTTTTTTTTGATACCATCTCTCTCTCCCCTTTATTTTCTTAGCTGGGCAACATGCTCGCCGGGATGTACGAAATCACCGCCGAAAACAGGCGTACTGCCAATAGGCTGAGGGACAAAGTCCTTGACCTGGAGAAGAGGGGGGCCGAGGACGTGAAACGGCTGAACCACGAGTTGATGTCCGTTAAAGCTAACCTGCGGTCTGCTAAAGGCACGATTGCCACGGGCGTGAAACAACGGGACAAAGCTCGGGACGAAGCCCGTAAGGCGATGGAGGGAGAGAAGGCGGCGGTGGAACAGGCCGAGAGATCCGTCCTTCGGATCAGCGAGATGGACGAGATCGTGAACACTCTCCGTCAACGGCTAAAGGCGACTGAAGCCGAGAAGGCAGTGTTGGCCAAACAGCTTGAGGAGGCCGCGGCCATGAGGGACAAGGAGGTTGAAGCCGCCAATGAGGCTTTAATGGAGTCTCTTCGAGCCCACTTCCAGACAGAGATGGAACGGCTGATAGCCGAAGATCGGGTCGAGACGGAGAAGGAGCTGATGAACGAGCTCCGAGAAACGGGACGACTGGTAGAGTCTCCCCAGCAATCGAAGGACGAGGCCACTCGTTCTGAGGCTGTGGGTATGGAGTTCCCGCTCGGTGAAGAGCCCGAGGTACAAGGAGGGGGGCAACCCCCGTCACCTATTGGACCATCTCCCGTTCTCCCCGAGGCTCCAGCTGAAGCTGCTTCTGCCGATCCCGCTATTGCTGCCGACAACGTTCCGATCGTTCCTGATGACGCTGTCGTAGTTGTTGAAGTTGGCGAAGATTGATCTTTCCTCCTTCCTATCCTCTTCTTTTCTTATTTTGTTTTGGTTGTACTCTTGGCAATCCGGATGTTCGACTCCCGTTATTAAATTTTATATATATCTCCATTTGTGGTCACCGTGTAGCAACCGATCGATCCGGAATAGACATCTCGTTCAAATAAGACAAATTGCATATAATTAACTCGTGATTGGATACAAATCTCATAACGAATATAATTCACTATATCACTCTAATAAGGGGTTGTCAAGGGTTATTTCTTGAAATGCAGACATACTCTACGTTCAAAGACGCGGATTAACACTACGGACGTACTTCGACAAATGGTCCATTTCATAAAGACGAACTTGTGGTAACTCGTAGTGGGACACCATGCTCAGAGGACATTCCATTAGTATAAGCCACCAGTATGCTCAGATGGCAATTCCTTTGTATGAGCCACCTGTGTCCCGTGGTGAGTACCCTGTTCGTGTGAAATGCACCCGCTGTGGTAACTCGTGGTGGGACACCATGCTCAGAGGACATTCCATTAGTATAAGCCACCAGTATGCTCAGATGGCAATTCCTTTGTATGAGCCACCTGTGTCCCGTGGTGAGTACCTTATTCGTGTGAAATGCACCCGCCGTGGTAACACATCTATAACATTTTACCAAGTACTGGATATGTAAATAAAAACGATTGATCACATGCTCATAACGCACAACTTTATTGGAAAAATTGCTTGAAATTCATGATGTTCCACGACTTCTGAATTACATTACCTTGTAGGTCTTTAAGGTAGTACACACCGGGGCTCCCGACACGGTCCACGATGTATGGCCCCCTTTAGGAGATTCGTCATCGACCTCCAAGTTACTATGCTCTAAAGCATCAAGCCGCTCCTGCAGTGACTGCTGCTGGCTGACTATCTGGGCCAGAGTGGCCTGTTGTTGTTGTAATAGTAACAGGATGGGATCAGGTATGGTCATGGGCCTTTCTGGTTGTCCAGAAGATTGGCCTGACACGAATGTTTGCATGGCGGAAGGGGTGCAGGGAATGGCTTGAGGGGGCTGGTTTTTGACGATAGACTGAGGAGTTTGGTCTGCCATGCTGACCGGGAGAGGTGGTGTGAGCAAAGGGTGGGTTCGGCTAAAAAGTTCCCACAGACGGCGCCAATTTTGTGCGGGGAATTTACCGAGAAGGACACGCGTCAGCAACAGCTCCTCCCCACGCTCTGGTTTACCGGTAGAAGGTTGGAGTGGAGGGTGTGGCACCCTGACCTGTACTCCGATGGTAAAGTCAGTAAGTGTAGAAGATGATGAATAGTAAAAATGCAGAGAGTTTGAGGGTCTTAGCTCCTGAAAATTCCCTCCCTTCACACTGTTTTTCCCAGGTTCTTATAGGCCACTCCTGCCATGGCCATAGGCACCCATGGATGTCCATGCACACTTCAAATCTCTGACGTGTACTTCAATAATCATTTTAGATAGATCTCCCGGTCATTCGTACTGCATGCGTATCTGCATATAAAAGAGAGCTGGCAAAGAGTAGGAACTCGTCCGAGGTGACTAGCATTAAATGACATTTAATGCTGTATTTAATGCCAAGACAGTGTTTCCCACGTACCATCGTAGGGGTAGGATTAGTCCCAGGCGACTGGGCAATAGCACCGGATCTCATTACGTGTTGGGGTACGGGGTCGTTGTCAATAAGACGACGGGTACGTTGTCAGAATGAAGACGTGATCGTCGTCTATGAGATAACGGGCACGTCGTCAGAACGAAGACGTGATCGTCGTCTATGAGACAACGGGCACGTCGTCAGAACAAAGACGTGATCATCGTCTATGAGACAACGGGCACGTCGTGAGACGACGATCACGTCTTCAGAACGAAGACGTGATCGTCGTCTATGAGACAACGGGTACGTCGTCAGAACGAAGACGTGATCGTCGTCTACGAGACAACGGGGTCGTCGTTCGGTAGACAACGTTCTCGTTGTCCATATGACAACGGGCCCGTCGTCGAAGAGACGACGGAAATGAGCTCAAATGATAACACCACACCGAGGTCGAGCTCGTTACCACCATACTTAGGGTTTTACGAAATTTACCCATTACAGAATTAATAACAATATGATTAATAGCACAATTTCTCCATTTTGTATTGTTTGATCCAAGTCATTGTCCTAATGGATCACATACAATTCACCCTAATGACAATCATCTGACATAGAATATTTGAGGTCTCACATAGTTCACCCAAACTCCTAAACTAGATAGTATGTAACTCTTCTAGTTGGGATTGCACGTAGTCCACCCATAGTGATTAAAAATGATGAGTGTTTTACTCTAACAGTTAACCATCCCTTGGGAACATCTTTATTGGAATGCTCAATCTCAATTTAGGATTGCACGTAGTTCACCCAATTTTCATTTAAGAGATTGTACATAGTTCACCCAATTTTCAAATTAGGGATCGCACGTAGTTACCCAATGATCTAATTCTGGAGATTACACGAAACTCACTCCAGTAATGAACCACTACACATGGTCAAAATTTTTCATCATTATATTCTATGGTAATGAGGTCAAATCATCCTTACTATGACGTCCCATACCACTATAGTAAAGCAGATCTAACATACAATTTCAAGTTATAAAACAAACCAGAACAATTAATATAGGCATGCATAACAATTAAATCATTATAGTAAATATAGTAAGACATTAAACAACCTTGGCGTGCATATAGAGTTCATAAGACAGATGATACATGTAATGAATATAGAAAACATAAAATTGTAGTCATCCCCGTGTTGAGTACGAAAATTGATTTGAGCAAACCAATCGACTGAGATGCTCAAGCCGGTCAACTGAGAGGAGTTAATTTTTTATGAGGAAATGTTCCAAAGAATGTGCGAAAAACCAGTCGACCAAGATGAGCAAGTCAGTCGACCGACTATCAATGACTTGGGCTTTTAGGTCCTAATTACCCAAAAAACCCCAAAACCACTCATATTTTCAACCTAGATTCTAAACATTGATAAAACTTCTTATAATCATTAAACAAAGTACTAACATGATTTTAAGGATCAATGAAGTGTTTTCTAGCCTTTGCTTAGAATTTAGGGTTAAACAATAGGCGAATCCAACCCGAAGGAGTTTGCCTTGAAGGTTCAATCCCCCCACCCCATGCTGAGAAGCTCAAGCCTTGAAACTTGATCTTCAAGCTTGGACAGATTTCCCAAAACTCTATGGCCTCCTTCCTTTCCCCCGAAAGCTCTCTTAGATTAGGTTTTTCTAAAGTGAGAGCTAATTATGTTTATCTCTTTCTATATATACTCTTTCCCTAATAAGTGTTTTTACTAAAATGCCCTCACTAATGAAAAATTTCTTCTTTTCTCTCTTCGACTTCTCTAATGTTTCACTTTGTTTCTTTGAATTCTCTAATGATGGTAGGAATGCAACAAAGAGACCTGTTTGTCTCCTCTATTTCTCATTCTCTTTCCTTCTCAAATTGTTGAATTGTAAAGTATATTATGCTTTTTCTGAAGCTATTTTCCCTTCTTTCACATTCCTTCTTTGTCAGTTTATAATAACAAGGAGCTCATTTTGAAGCTCCATTTTCAAAGCTGTTTTGCCATCTGAATTAATGTAAGAGGCAATGCAAATGTTACTTTTTGAGTAAGGTTGGTTTGGACTATGAGGAAGAAGGAATATATATATGGGGGGGGGGGTAGGATACAAGAGACTTTTCATACATTCCTAAAATCAAGAAAATGGTGAGAATGATAGATTGATTAAAATTTTATAAGTAATGGTAGATAGGAAACATTGCCAAACTTAAGGGACAATCAAGTAAAACCCTTCTACAAACCTCTTATAAACAGGTCAGGTCTATTTTAAAAATAACTAAAAAAACATAGGCCCAAGCCCGTCCCATTGACGCCCCTATAACCAACATTTGAATTAGTAAATGTGAGTTCAATTGCCAATTCCTTCATCTCTTGAGAAGCAAGCATAGGAGGCCTTTGGGTCTGAGTGTGTGTATGTGCGCATTAGAGTGCGTTCTTTTTCAATTAAAACAGTTGTTCTGTAGCTCAGGCCTTGTTGGTGTTTCTTAGATAGCGCCTACCTTGGAGTGTCTCGCCAAAGCCTTATGTATATATTTAAGGTTGGTCCATTAGGAGATGCCTGTCAAAAAAATTGTTCCAAGGAACGTATTTAGACCTCCCGATTACTCTGATTTGTTAGCATTAATCCCCTAAGGTTCACTAGACCTTACTTAGGCTATAGAAATTATTGATATTCTCATCTTCGATCTAACGGTCTATAAAGGCTTGATCAAGCTTATATTTTGTCATGGGTCTCTCTAGAGTCGTGTCTTGACATCCAACGGTTGATTTCCATAACAACCCGTCACGTGTCACATTATTAGGGACCGTTTATTAAATGTTTTAATGAGCATGACTCACTAAAATGCTAGTCGATCTCTCTCTCTCTCTCTATATATATATATATAAATTCTATAATCTACTACTTATAATATATAGAAATAAGACTTCTCTCTCTTCTCCAAACCCCAATCCCTCTAATCTTATAAATTCTAATTTATTGAAGACATGTGGCTTTTCTCTTTAATCCCCACTGTTCAGATTTGTGACTACTTCACTACTGTAGAGTCCTCTCTTATCTCCAACTCTTGCATGCTGACCCAATATCTCATCCTAGAGCCCTCTCTATCTCCACTATGTAGAGTACTCCTCTCTTATCTCCAACTCTTGAGTATATTAATTTAAGTTTAATATTAAGAAACCCATGATTTTCCCTTAAATATTATTAAAATAATACTAAATTAGTATTATAAAATCAGTTAATTAACACAAATAATAATTTTTATCAAATATAAAATTATATTATTAAAAATAAAATTAATATTTTTTTTTATCAATATTCTTAAAATATATTATTTAATATTTAAAGAAATATATAATATTATTTTATTTTAGATATTCTTAAGTTATTACCCGTGCATCGCACACCCATCTCTTGGGCTACGTCCACACTAGAAACGATCTAAAAACCTTCACTACTAAATAGAGAGATTATAAGAGAACAAATAAACAAAGAATACACACTCAAAGATTCTACCACAGTCCTTGAAAGCTCTTACACAGCCCACATCTTTGTTCATTTTCTCCAATTTGAATATGACCGAAGCCCTATCCCTTTTAAGACAAAGGAGACACAAAATTGAAACTAATAATCTCTCCTCCCTTGAGAGCATACCGAACCTACTCTCCACCATGAGAGCACATACCGAGCTACAGTCATGAGAATGATCTTCTTCAGCCAAGTGCTTACAAGGGCTTTCCATGGGAGACGCCTTTGCTTTCCATGGAAGACCTATTACACCTCACTTCTCTGTAGTTTTCTCTCTTTCTCTTAAGGTTCTTTCTTTCTAGGTTATCTCTATAAACCCCCAACCTAGGCTTATTTATAGGCAAAGAAGAAGTCCTAACCCTCTTAGAACTTTCACAAAATAGGAATCCCAGAACAAGACAACTTCCTAACAAAATAGGAGTTTCCAAAACTGGCTTAAAAATCTTGCCCATCTAAAACTATTCACCACCGATCGATCTGCCACATATGACCGATCGATCCCTACAACCACCGATCGATCTGCTACTATGTGGCTGATCCCTCATGATAGACTTTCCCTTATTTGAGCCAAAAAACTCCACAGGTAGCCCAATAGAAACAACTACATCAGCAAGGGATGTCATTGAATCAATGAATTGTGACATAAAGCCCCTCAACAATAATGCTTCTGACATGGTTGTTCACTCTTGGGTTGTAGGCGACAATGCAACAGCTAGGATTGGTGGTGCATGATTGGTACTCAAGGAAAGGAATCACCTACTTTGCAATAGAAACAAAATAATAAATAATAATATAGTTTAAATATAAAGGGGAGCTCTGCATCACCACGTTGTGGTGAGCTCCCCTTTTTACACTATCGGTGGCAAATGTGTAAATATGGTGCATTGCAAAAATACCCCAGCCTCCATCAATAATTACAAACATGTCATACTTGCAGTGTAAAAAGGGAGCTCCGCTTGATGCAAAGCTTCGGCTCAAAATTATTCTCATAATAATAATGGATATTACATTATTCTTGAGTCATGAACCAAAGAAGCAACCTCTTTTTTCCATGGATCAAACCTTCATTTAGGTTATCGACCTTCTTTGTCAACCTCGACCAAGCTCTCCATCACAATATTCGAAGCTCTTGTTACGAGATCCGACCAGTCTCTTGAGACCAAACACAAGAAAATGAGTAACACAAGGGTTAGAATTGCTCGAGAAACTCGAAAATGAAATACCCTAACAATGTGTTCGTTTGGAGAGGAAAGAAAAGAAAAGAAAAGAAAAATGTGTTTTCTTGTATTTTTCTTGCGTTTGGTTTGAAAGACACACACTTTCATTTTTTTTTTCTTGCACTTTCTCAATAGTGACAAATTTTCTCTCAAAAATTTTATCAATCTTTTATGGTTTATTTTGCCAGAAAATTTAAGTTTTTTTATCTTTTTCCTTTCCTTTATTTTCTTTTCTTTCACCAACTTTCTCGACAAACGAAGGCACCCAAGAGAAGACTAAGAAGAACGTATATACATAATACATCTTACCCTTTACACAAGTCAAATGTAAGCCCCACCGTGTACTTGGCCTCCTCAAGAGCCCATCTAAAAATCTGTAGCTCTTTCACTTCATAACTTCCATTTTCAATGACTCGAAGTTCCGAGGGCTTGATGTCGACGAAGATGGGGATAACCTTCTTCTCTAACTCCATTAGGGTTGTAAGTTCGCGTAGACAGAAGTAAGATTCACAATAATGGGGTGAGAAGACGGCGACCCCGACCTTACAATTTCGTATTGCATTATCGATCTTCTCAAACAGTTTGTCTCCCGGGTTCAGGTTCTTGTTGTCCATGAAAGGACGGAGCTTGTGCCGGGTAAGGTTATTGTAGAGCAACCCTGCCACGCCTCCCTTTGTGTCGAGCCCTCTATGGTTAATGAAGACATCATAGGGTGGAGCCTTGGTTTGGGTTTGCCTCCACTTCCAGTAATATAGGATATGCCGACTGAAGCGGTGCATGATTTATTTCTTGTGTTGCCATTTCCCCATATGTTATGGGGTTTTATAAGAGCTTAATGTTCCTTTGTTGACAAATACAAAGGCATGTTTTGCATAGAGAGGGAATATTTTGGGTCAATCTCCCCCACTCTCTCTACATGCACTGTGCTACGTTTGAAAGTTTTTATTGGGCAATATTTTAGTCTTTTTATTGGACTGTTTTTCATAGACTTGCAATCCTCCAGGGTTAATAACCAGACTCAAGGAAGTCCGGTTACACCCGAGGTCACCATGTACTCCTTTTTGACACCCCTTAATCACCCACTCCTAGGGTTCACCAACCTATCCTTGATTTTTAGAAAAAATCCATCAATGTTTTTAAAACACAGGTTAAAATTCACTAACTCGAAGGATTCAATATTTTAGATATTTTTTTTCTAAGAATCAAGGATAAGTAGGTAAATCTCAAGGATGGGTGAATCTTAACTAGAGTTAAGAGGTGTCCAAAGGGACACATGGCAACCTACTGGACTCCCCAAGTCTGGATATAGCGGTAAAGGATTACACGATGTTACTGATTTCTTTTTCTTTTTATTTTTTATAGTAGGGAAACATGACATATTTACACATGCAAAAGTAATTCATACAACCAATTAAGTACAAATCAACCAAAAATCAACCAAATATACATGGATAATGCTAGCATCACTTTCTTTTCTTTCAAGACTCTCTCTTTTTGGCCGGAGAGAGCTTCTCTTAATGGATGACAAAAAGTGATGTTAAATGCTCAATATACATATATGGACCTTCACCCAAAAAGATTCTCGTAAAAGTTTCAAATTGTTCTTAGTATTCTTTTCAACAAAGGCTTATTTGGAGCTCCCACTCACTTACAAAAGTTGGCATACATATGATGTTGCAAATCTTGACTCACAGTATTTTAATAGAGAATGCTACCTTTCACTTTTTCTCAGCCAGTTAATATTAAGGGAGAGAATCTCTCCTCTTGATATGATACAAAGACATTCTAAAAGAGTCTTCCATCAATGAGCTGTTAGGATTCCATTCTCTATTGAGAGTTCTCCAATTATCAAAGATTACAGTTAAAACTAAAGGACGGGAGAGGGCTGATATGTTGAAACTTTAACGACCACAAAAGGAAGAGGGAGGGAAAAGTGTGTACATGAGTTGAAAGGTAAAAAAAAGTGAGAAAGAGAAATTGGGATAGCATATATTCCCCTATTTACATTCTTTTTGACTTCACTACAAGATTGGGGTAAAACAAAATTCTTAATTTGTTAAACTTTGAGAAACTAAAAGCTAGAATTGTATTAATGCGAACTCAAGATGGGTTTAAATAGGCCATAAGATGAGTTAATCATAAAAACTTAATCAAAGTAAGAAACTATCTTAAATTTAATCTAATCTCAAATCTAATCATATTTAATATTTGAATAAAGCAATCTAAAGATATATCTAAATCTATACAAAGATCTTAACAGTTCCTATGATTCAATTTTTGTGAGAGTTAAAATTCCTTATTTTGCGGGTTTTGAAGTCTTGTGAGAATTGAAATCCTGGTACATAAGGAGCAAACGAACAACATAAAAATTGACCATTTCCATGAATTATGAATTTTCACAACTAATTTGCAAAAAAAAAAAAAGATTAAATATCTATCTGCCTTTGTAAATGGTTGTTTCGTACTAAGCCTATAGTGTACACTGTACACATTAGTTGGTCTTCCTTAGTGGATGGCATATTCACTTACAAATGCCTTGGGACTTGCATGCTTCTTCACATCGTTTAGTAGCCTAAGCACACCCATCTTAGGCTCTTCAGGCTCCTCTTCACTAGCGGCTTCCTTCACTTCTTCAGTCTTCAGAAGCGCATTGAGAGCCTAAGCACACCCATCTTAGGCTTTGTAAATGGTTATTTCGCATTTACACTGTACACATCAGTTGGTCTTCCTTAGTGGGTGTGCATATTCACTTACAAATGCGGGATCTTCTGCTCCCTGTCTCTTGAGCAATCCGCTGCTGCTCCATCATTGTCATCAGTACCTCTAACTGTGACGTTCTCACTGTTGTTGGATCTTCTGCTCCCTGTCTCGTGAGTCACAAAGTTGCGCCCATGGTTTTCGGTTGTGGAGCCATACTAGTTCTTTTCTTCCTCCTTCCTTTTGAGAGTCCATCAAAGATTGAGATATTTCCCACAGGTGGCGCATATTTGTGGTGGGTCTGAAGTGATTCTCCTCCTTCCATCCCGAGCTTCCTGCATATCTTCGTGTTGGCAGGTGATCAGATCCTTTGTGGACAGTTCTTCCCCTACAAAAGACGCTATGAAGCTCCGGTTAGTTCAACTTCTCATTTTCTCCTTTTTTTTTTAAAGAATCCATACATTTTTCTTGTTTTTTCAGCTATTAACTTTTTACCTACCCAATCGGTAGGATTGGTGCAATATTGTTTGCATCATCAGCTTATGACGTTGGACAGATTGAAGTGTACCTTAAACTAACATGTCAGTGCGCCTCGGATTCTTGGACGGGACGGTGCCTATCCCAATGATGCTTGTTTTGCCTGTGCTACTTAGCTTGGCGATTGCTCGGCCATTCTCCTCAGGACGTGATGCCTTACTGGTCGTGTTACCATTAGGTCGGGACAGATGATTTTTGCTTCTTCCCCTTACAATTGTGTCTAAGACTTTAAAAATATGTTTTTTTTTATTATGTAATTATGCATTTTTTTAAAACACCTTAAATAATTTTTAAAAAACTACCTAATAAATTTTTTTGTTATTAATGTTTAATATTAAATTTTAGAAACATGCTTTACGAAAAATTTCCAAGTTTTTTTTTTTCGAGTTTGTCAAGAATGATTGTGTAGAGTTTAAAATATGTTTGTTATCAAGTAATTATGCTTTTTTTTTTCAAAATTCCTTAAACAGTAAAAAAGGAACTACATAAAAGTTAGAGCTTCGCTCATTTTGTTGAAGTCGAGCTCGGGCTCATATTCAAAGGAGTTTAACATGAATCCAATTATAACTTCCAGATTTATTTATTTTTTGGTAAACATGAGTATCATGGACTCAAACTCAAACTATTCTCACATGATGCATAGATAAACTGTTAACTATCCGAGTAATTATTTGAATCTGATGATCTGTATCCGTATCTGTTTAAGCGGGTATTTATCCAGATGACTATCTGGTAAAGCGGATTTGGATATCATATTCCATATCCCTTTATAATCGGATCGGATATGGATGGTACCTATCCATTCGATTAAATATCCAAACCAGTTATGATAATGCATATAACTCTCAAATTCCTGTAATATCCAAACCGATTATGATAACTGCCCTCTTGCGCCAGTGGTTTGGGGGTGGCCTCTAGATGTGGGAGGTCAGGGGATCGAATCTCCTCAGATATGAGTTGCAAGAACTCACTTACCCAATGCTAACCCCAAGATTACCAACGTAGGTACATGATAACTCCAACAAAAAAAAATATATATCTCTCAAATTCCTTTAATAGCCTTAATATTCTTTAAAGAGAAATAGTTAGTATACCCATGAACTCCATTTCCAAACTTAAGGCACCATCTCATTGGTGGATGCTTCCCTCTTAAATACTGACCAGTAAGTAATTTAACCACTCATATATGAACAACCTTAAAACTAATCCCTAGATTTAAGATTCTTGAACGAGCTGCCTCTCCTCTCCTCTTCTTTCCCTTCCTTCTTCTCCTCTTTGATTCACTCTCTTTACCACTCAAAAGTCAGATATGGTTGAATCCTTAGGGATCATAAAGCTTCCTCCCAGCAAGAACAAGAGGAAGAAAGAGAAGAAAAACGGTAGGAGCTCAAGCTTTGTCTCCATACGAGACAGACTCATTGGGAGATTAATCTGCCTTGCTACTGTTGCACCAGCCACAGACGCCATTAATCTCCTTTTTTTTTTTTCTTCTCTTCTTCCTAATCTCGGCCAAGGCCTCTATTTCAACTCAATCATCTCCTTCCACCCCACCAAGGCCAAAGCAGCATTTGAGAGAGCAAAAGAGAAAGCACACCAAGTAGAGGAGGAGGCGACTGGGTCTTTAATTTTTTTTTTAAAATTTATGGTTGGGTAAGTGTTGGCAGGAGTGGACTGGGTTCATCATCAAACCACACTGCTGCAATGTATACTTTTTAATTGAAATGTTTTTGAACTCTGCCAAGATTGAAGAGGCCAATGTTTTTGAACTCTGCCAAGATTGAAGAGGCCCAAAGGGTGTTTGAGAAAATGCTTGAGAAAGGTTTAGAAGTGGATTACTATTTGGGCACTTCAAATCTTCAATAATTATTGGGTATTGCAGATTAGGGAATATGAAAAAGGGCATTTTTCCTATTCAGTGAACTGATCGAGAGAGTCCTTAATCCAAATGCCCACACATATGGAGCTTTAATCAATGGCCTTTGCAAGGTTCATTACAGTGGTCATAGAGAATTAGAATCGGTAAGTATTGTTTTTTCATTCCATTTCTGAGGAGTGTTCATAATTCGGATATTAACCATTTGAATTCGAATAGTATAATCGTTCAAATTCAAATAATTCGGATAATTATTCGAATTCGATTAGTTAAGTAAATTCGAATACGGATACTCAGGTTTAATATCTGTCGGATATCTGAGCGGATACATGTAATAGATAAGTTTAATTAGATCGGATACAGACATAACACTATATACTCCGTTGACAGTCCTAGGTAAATCCCCAAACCCAGATTCGATCTCGAGACCTCTAGGTTTACGGTTCGTCATTCAACCACTAGGCTATACTCCCGAGGGTTAACTTCGTCATTCAACCACTAGGCTATACTCCCGAGGGTTAACTTCCAAGTTTTCAAAACACGTTTTTATAATATGATTTTACAACTATGTAAGAAAAAACATTTATTTACTTAGCACCTATAATCAAGAGTTGTGCTAGCCTTACTCTAAGGAATCCTTACTCACAGTCGAAAAATAACATCTATAATCAATACATGTCTTTGTTTTAACACATAATGGTTAGGGGTGATAATTAAACAAAATGTTCATGAACTATTCAGGCTCGGCTCATTAAAAGTTCGAGTATCGTTCGTTTATTTAGTAAATGAGTCGAGTTGAACACCGTTTTCGAACTCGTTTAGTAAACGAGTCGAATTTGAATACACCCGTACTCGACTCGATAAAAGCTCAGTTCGATTATATATACATATTAACCTACTAAAATATTTAAAATATACTTATTTCATTTAAATATTAAAATTAAGTATATGTATTATATACTAGTAAAGATTAATAGTATATAATGTATTTTATATGATAAGAATACCATTTATATAATTATAATCTTATACTAAAATTTTAGTTAACACCGTGATTTCTTTGCCTAGGATAATAAAGTGAAGTTTTTAACTAATATAAATAGCTATATCCAATAAAACATGCTGCTCGTGAACTACTCGAGTTCGGCTAGTAAAGTTCGAGCTTGTTTATTTAATAAACGAGTCAAGCTTGAACATGATTTATGATCTCGTTTAACAAACGAACAAGCTTGAACACACCACTACTTGGCTCGGCTCGACTCGACTTGATATCACCCCTAATAATGGTTTTTGCTGAGATTTGCGAATCGGCTAAAACAACGGCTCACAACCATCATTTATATCAAAAATAGCTTTGTTAGGTCCCCCCTCAAGGGCTAGTAACCGTTGTATTTCACCAACAACGATAGATTTTTAACCGTCATTTTTCTGTATTTTCAGGGTATTGTTAGCAAGCTTCTATTTCTAAACTCCTTTTTTTTTTTGGATTTATATAACACAAACACAAACTCACACACACCCCAACATGCAACAAAGCACGGAGCACCCACACAACCCTAAAAAAAGAGGGCTGTATGAGACATAAAAGGGTTCACAACACACACCTAACCCACTGATGTGGGACTAAAGGGCAGAGCCCATGCTGGTTTTTTTTTGATTTATATAACACAAACACAAACTCACACACACACCCCAACATGCAACAAAGCACTTTTTATTTGGGTCAATGGTCAATTGTGGGAGCTTAAACCCCTTTTTATTTGGGAGCCAAAACCGGATTTGCTGGATTGGCAAATCCGGTTATCACCCCTAGAGGTCACCACGTGCCTCCTTTGACACCCCTTAACAGTGGGTAAAGTTCACCCATCCATTATTGGTTTTTTTTTAAAAAAATATTAATTATTTTTTTAAAATAAAAAAACTGTTTTTAATATTAAAAAAACTCTAAAAATAGTTTTTTAATTTAAAAAAAAAAACAATTAATATTAAAATAAAAAACCAAGGATGGGTGGGTGAATCTTACCCACGGTTAAGGGGTGTAAAGGGACACGTGGCAACCTCTAAGGGTGATAACCGGATTTGCCATTTGACTCCTTTTATTTGTTCACTATGCTTGTACTTACCTTCGTTAGTGGCTACTGGACGTCTGACCATCCACTTTTCTATTTTGCAAAATGATTAATGCAGGTCTTATAAATAAATAAAAGATAAGTGGTTGGTAATATGAGTTGATTGAGAGTAGGGCTAACATTTCTTCCGTCCATATTGTCCTGGACCTACCAAGAAACACTATCTTGTTAGATGATCCTAGCCGGCCAGCCCTTTAAAACATTTTTTAACAATTAATCGAAATAAAAGGCGATCTCTTTCAAAATCCCCATTAGATGGTGAGTTCAAAACAATGGATGTGTGCCACGCGTACTACGCTACATCCAGCTGTATTTGATTAAGATATTCATTCGTCACACCGGATGATATAGTTGACCATGGACTACTGCATGTGTTCTAATTAGTGCAATTGTCCGCCCGCCAAGAGAGGAAAAGAAAGAGCGGTCAAAGGTTGGCGTTTCTTAGAAAGATCCGCCCTTGGATATAAGAACCTCATCATCTTCCACAAATCTTTACTCTCTACAAACCTTTCATACTGTATAGCCATGAACACTCTAGTTCGAAGCACCACTTTGGCTTTCAGTCGTCGATCCAGCTATTACCAAGTGTTGGATCAAAGCAGCAGCAAAAAATGGGGAGACCATGGCCAATCTCGAAGAACATCGTCGAAGAGAACGAAGGAATCGCCTCACATGGCGACTTCTTTCAGCTATAAACGTGACCGAGCGAAAAAACGGCAGATTTTTCTCCGAAGTTACAAGCTAGCATCAATGGACACTCCTGCGCAATCCACGTCTCGTAAACTAAAGAAGATGATCATGACTATGAAGTCCGTCGTAGTTTCGATTGTAGCGTTTACGCGAATTAGATCTTGCAACACTCGAGCAGCAATCTGCACTTCCTCTCCAAGGCCTGTCCAAAAGGGTTGTTTGAACCTTCCCAAGTAACCTTCCCTTCTCAAGGATCGGCCACAGTTAATTTGGTAGCCAAGAGCTCGATGTCAGTGCAAGTTTCAGTCTTCCCCTAGTGCACTTTCCCATTTTTGGGGCCAGAAAGATCAGAATTTTGTGCAATTACCCCTAACAGGGGAGAGCGTGCAATAGAGAGAGATTGCCCTGTGAATAAAAAAGTCAATATTTTTAATGCGGCGTGGTAAGTATGGAGTCAAATCCTCTACGGTGATAACCGGATTTGGCAAATCCGGTTATCACCCTTAGAGGTCACCACGTGTCTCCTTTGACACCCCTTAAGCGTGGGTAAGGTTCACCCACCCCTAGGGTTCACCCACCTATTTTTGGTTTTTTTTTTTTAAATAATAATTTTAAAAAAAAATTAAAAAACTGTTTTTAATATTAAAAAAACTCTAAAAACAGTTTTTAAATTTTAAAAAAAAAGAATTATTATTTTAAAAAAAAAAAAAAAAAAACCAAAATTAGGTGGGTGAACCCTAGGGTTGGGTGAACCTTACCCACGGTTAAGGGGTGTCATAGGAGACACGTGGTGACCCTTAGGGGTGATAACCAGATTTGCCAAATCCAGTTATCACCGGAGATGATTTGGCTCCATTAAGTATTTGAGTTTTTTTAATGACTTGGTAATCTTCACCAGTTGTAACCAGTTTTGCCAAAATCGCTTACCACCCATGAGTTTACCACGTATCCCTTTTTATACCCATCAGCTGTGGTTAAGATTCACCCATCCCTAGGGTGCACCAACCTATCCATGGTTTTTAGAAAAAAATACTGAAATAATTTAACCCTAAAAGTTAGTGAATTTTAACCACAGTTAATAAATTTTTTGTAAAATCCAAGGATAGGTGGATGAACCTTAAGGGTCAATGAATCTTAACCACAATTAATGAGTGTCAAAAGGGACACGGGGAGACCTCAAGGGCATAACCAGTTTTGGCAAAACCGGTTACAATTGGGGAAGATTAGGAGTTTTTCTTTATCTATATCTTCATCGGGCAACTGCTGAGTAGGGATGGCAATGGACCGGGTTAAACCGGCACCACTCTTGGAAGGAATTTAATTTGGGGGAGTGATGTCATGCAATTGCACAATTCGTTGGATGGTACACGCACACCTTCCAAACTTATCACATGTCCTTTTTGATATCGTGATTTAGATTCACTTATCCATAATGTTAAATGATATAACTTCGAGAAAAAATATTTTAAAAAAAATAACCACATGAGGACGTGAATCATAAACAAGTTATTTTTTTAAATAATGAATCACTTTAAGATATCTATACTATATACTAAAGAAATTAGGATGCCTATGTGGCATCCCTCTTTGATCTCCATTCTAAGTTTTGTGATGTCACATCATCACTTGATGGGAGCTATAAATACATTCTTTTAACTCTCCCTCCTCTCATTTCTTATCTTTCTACCAAGTCCCAAGATGAATTGCAATGAGGGGGGAGTACCAAAACCTCTATTAATGGTTTTACTAATAATTAAAAGTTATCTTAATTAGGTTTCTTTTTATTATTATTTTTTCTCTTAATTTTTTTTGTGCACCCCGTGCATCGCACGTGTATATGCTAGTATATATATATATATATATATAAATATATATAGGGAATTGATAGGAGTCATGCAATGTGTGAACTCTATTAAAGTTCACGCATGCCAGAATGAAGGATATTGCTGGTAATTGATAAAAGGGATAAGGGCATTCTTGGAAATATTTTTTGCTAATAGATTTTATCAAAATGTCATCCTGTTTTAAGTAATTACAGAAGTGCCATTCATACCTTTAAGCTTTAAGCTTGTGTGAATGTTATAGAATTCACGCATTGCGTGAACCCTAGCACGACCTATGTACATATATCCTTAGACTCCCTTCACAAGTGAGCAAAAAATTAATAGAGTGGCGGTACTTGATGTAACAATTCGGAATTTTAATATAATAAATTTATGGGTTTATGAGTCCTTAATTGAAGTTAATTAGTTAAGTGTTTGATAAATTTGTGGAAAGTGGGTTTTTGTTTGGGACTGAGTTGTATCGATAAAACTTCAGTATTTTCTCTGGAAATCGCACACAGTGTACTGGTCGGTTGTCAGGATGATCACCCGTCGTACCAGTTCTGTCGTGCATCGATTCGCGAGACTACGGGGGCCTTGTATGTAAGAAAATCAAGAAATTCACATATTATCAAAGTTTAGTTAGGATTCAATATTTACCTAGTTTTTCAATAGAAATCCGTGAAACTCATACCATTGCGTGTCGGTCGATCGTGGGATGAATGTCTGTCATTTTGACAGTTGATCATCTCAAACGGTGAAACGGCAGCTTGTTTTGTATCCAAAATCATGAAATTAATGAGTTTTGTAGTTTTCTTTCAGATTTGTTTTTCACTGTCAAAACTCTATATTTTTTCTCCAAATTCGTATAGTAAGTGTCGAACTGTCCTTAATTCAGTTACCTGAAATTTTGTCTCCATCGAATATCATTTAATACAGTTACGGAGGCCGTAAGTATAAAAAATTCATTTTAAATGTAGGGATTTGATAGTCTACGCTTCCCGTTTCATTGAAGGAACCAGGACGTAAAGGCAACACGTTTTTTTTTTTTTTTTGAAAGGTAGTCTCCCAGATTCACTAACGAGTTACTATTTATTTTGTCTCTCATGTATTTTGTTTTTCCTATGGTCTATTATGTGTCCCTTTTTAACACACACCAATTATGGTTAATTAAAATTCACTTACCTTTAGGGTTCATCCCTTAACCTTGGTATTTAGAAACTACTAGCTTCTTTTTCAACATCTACTAACTGTAGTTAACCCTTTTAACATTTACTAACTATGGTTAAGATTCACACACCCTTAGGATTCATCCATTAACCTTGGTTCTTAGAAACCACCACACGTATCTTTTAACATCTACTAATCACCCCTAGGTTTCATCTATTTAACCTTGGTTTTTAGAAACCACCACGTTAACATCTATTAACTGTTGTTAAGATTCACTCATCCTTAGGGTTCATCCAACATTGGTTTTTAGGAAAAAAAACTATTAACCATATGCTTAACCATAATTAAAGGTGACTTTATTAGCCGCCACGTGCCCCTTTTTAACACTCATTAACTGTGGTTAATTTTTTTTGTGCATCCCGTGCATCGCACGGGTATATGCTAGTATATATATATAGGGAATTGATAAGAGTCATGCAATGCGTGAACTCTATTAAAGTTCACACATGCCAAAATGAAGGATATTACTGGTCATTGATAAAAGGGATAAGGGCATTCTTGGAAATATTTTTTGCTAATAGATTTTATCAAAATGCCATCCTGTTTTAAGTAATTACAGAAGTGTCATCCATATCTTTGAACTTTAAGCTTGCGAGAAGGTTATGGAGTTCACGCATTGCGTAACTCTAGCACGACCTATATATATATACCTTAGACTCCCTTCACAAGTGAGCAAAAAATTAATAGAGTGACAGTACTTGATGTAACGATCCGAAATTTTAATATAATAAAATTATGGGTTTATGGGTCCTTAACTGAAGTTAATTAGTTAAGTGTTTGATAAATTTGTGGAAAGTGGGATTTTGTTAGGGGCTGAGTTATATCAATAAAACTTCAGCATTTTCTCTAGAAATCGCACACAGCGTACTGGTCGGTTGTTAGGATGATCACCCGTCGTACCAGTTCTGTCGTGCATCGATTCGCGAGACCACGGGGGCCTTGTACGTCAGAAAATCAAGAAATTCACATATTATCAAAGTTCAGTTAGGATTCGATATTTATCGAGTTTTTTAATGGAAATCTGTGAAACTCATACCACTGCGTGTCGGTCGATCGTGGTGATGAATGTCTGTCGTTTTGATAGTTTATCATCTCAAATGGCGAAACGGCAGCTTATTTTGTATCCAAAATCATGAAATTAGTGAGTTTTGTAGTTTTCTTTCAAACTTGTTTTTTACTGTTAAAACTCTATATTTTTTTCTCCAAATTCGTACAGTAAGCGTTGAACTGTCCCTAATTCGGTCACATGAAGTTTTGTCTCGAGTTACAGAGGCCGTATGTATAAAAAATTCATTTTAAATATAGGGAATTGATAGTCTACGCTTCCTGTTTCATTTAAAGAACAAGGACGTAAAGGTAACACGTTTTTATTTTTTTGAAAGGTAGTCTCCCAGATTCACTAACGAGTTACTATTTATTTTGTCTTTCATGTATTTTGTTTTTCCTATGGTCTATTATGTGTCCCTTTTTAACACACACTAACTATAGTTAATTAAATTCACTGACCTTTAGGATTCATCCCTTAACCTTGGTTTTTAGAAACTACTACCTTCTTTTTCAACATCTACTAACTGTGGTTAACCCTTTTAACATCTACTAACTATGGTTAAGATTCACACACCCTTAGGATTCATCCATTAACCTTGGTTTTTAGAAACCACCACACGTATCTTTTAACATCTACTAATCACCCCTAGGTTTCATCAATTTAACCTTGGTTTTTAATTTAGAAACCACTACGTTAACATCCATTAACTGTGGTTAAGATTCAACCTTCCATAGGGTTCATCCAACATTGGTTTTTAGGAAAAAAAAAATATTAACCATATGCTTAACCATAATTAAAGGTGACTTTATTAGCCGCCATGTGTCCCTTTTTAATAATCACTAACTGTGGTTAAGTTTAAGTCACCCCTAGGGTTCATCCATCTAACCTTTATTTTAGGGAAAAAATTTAACTACATGCTACCATGTGTCCCTTTAACATCCACTAACTATGGTTAGGAATGGAAATGGGGATGGGCGGGGCGGTTTTCTACCGCCCCAACCCCACCCCCGGGGCTTATATATGGTAAACCAGCCCTGCCCCGCTTATAAGATCCCCACCCCGGCCCCGCCCTTACTACCTTTTTATTTTTTATTATATATATATATTAAAGTGGTTCCGGGCCAGGGCGAGGCGGGGCACCGGGGCGAGGTATACTAAAACCGTCCCCGCCCCGAAACCGAGTCGGAGCTTGATTTTGTATACAGTTCCCGCCCCGCCCCCGATTAATTTGAAAAAAAACTGCCCCTACAGGGACGGGGCGGGGCGGGGCGGGGCCCGACAGGGGCGGGTCAAATTGCCATCTCTAACTGTGGTTAAGATTCACTCACCCCTAGGTTTCATCCTTCTGACATTGGCCAAGGTTAGATGGATGAACCCTAGGGGGGAGTGAATCTTTACCGTAATTAGTGGATGTTAAAAGGGACACGTGACCGGTTTCTAAAAATCAAGGTTAAATGGATGAATCATAGGATTGAGTGAATCTTAACCATAGTTAGTGGGTGTTAAAAGAGACACGTGATGATTTCTAAAAACTAGGGTTAGATGGAAGAACTTTAGGGGTGAATGAATCTTAACCACAGTTAATAAGTATAAAAAGGACACGTGACCATTTCTAAAACTTAAGTTAGATAGAAGAACCTTAGGATAAGTGAATCTTAATCATAGTTTGTGTTAGAAGGAACACATGTTAGAGGCATGAAAGGAAAAAGAAATAAACAAATCATAGGAGACAAAATAGAGTAAGTTGTTAGTGAATGCAGAAGACCACACATTCAGAAGAAAAAAAATCAACTCGTGCTCACTTTACGAAGCTTCCGCGTTCCTTGAATGGAAGGAACGCGGAAGCGTAGACTATTCATTCCCGGTTACAATATAGTAGGGAAGGCTTTGGATTGTCTCCGGCAGAAAGGGCTTCTCTCCTGTAACCATAGAATAGGGGATGAGTGGTCGAGAAGTCAAAATCATGGACCCCATGATTTTGACTTCACCACCCATTATATGACACATGGTGATAAGGTGGTGAGATAAATAGGAAGAGATCAAGTGGGGAGAAGTCAAAATCATCTTGAGAAAATGAAATGACTTATCTCATTTTTAACGCCACATGTCCCTTATTCTATGGTTGCCCGAGCCCTTTTTGGCTTCGCCAGAGACAATCCGAGGCCTTCCCTTAAATATATTACATAGATTTGTTATGTATAAAGTTTTAATTAAAAAAATTAACATTAATTAGAGTTAATTAAGGTACTATTAGAATTTTTATATTATTAACATAGATATTTTTATAAAAATTAACCTTAATCGGATCGGATTGGGATCTTAAAAATATAATCGGTCGGATTCTTAAGTGGATTGGTTACGAATCTAAGGCAAATCCGGTCCAAATCCGATCCCTTGACAGCCCTACGGATAAGGAGGGGACTATTGCACTTTTGGGAATTATATTAAAAAGATTTAGTAATAGAACCCGTACGTTGTATTTGTGCCACTGCTCTTAGGTTATTTATTTGGTTGCTCCATTATCTGCTTAATGGAAGCTCCAGTTAATAGTTAATCTCTTTTGAGTATTAGAGAAAAAATAAAAATTAATTGACAAATATACCATTCCTTATTTATGTAACTCCCAAACTACTCAAAAGAACTATTTAAGACTACTACAATGAGATAATTAAAGGAAAACGTTGAACTTCTGCCTTAGTCATTAATTCATCACTTTCCTTTCATTGTCTACTTTCAGTCTTGATTTTTAAAAAATCCAGTATTTTTGAAACCGTCTGCCCGTTCTCTACATTCTTTGTCAACCTCAATCAAGCTCTCTGTCACAATATTGGAAGCTCTTGTTATAAGATCCGGCCAGTCTCTTAAGACCCAACAGATGAAAATGAGAAACACAAGGGTCAGAAATGCTTGAGAAACTCAACAATGAAATACCCAAAGAGAAGACAAAGAAGAAGGTACATCTTACCCATTACAAGAATCAAATGTAAGCCCCACCGTGTACTTGGCCTCCTCAAGAGCCCATCTAAATCTCTGTAGCTCTTTCACTCCATAACTTCCATTGTCAATGATCTGAAGCTCCGAGGGCTTGATGTCGACGAAGATGGGGATAACCTTCTTCTCCAACTCCAATAGGGATGTAAGTTCGTGTAGACAGAAGTAAGACTCACAATAATGGGGCGAGAGAACGGCGACCCCGACCTTACAAGTTCTTATTGCACCATCGATCTTCTCGAACAGTTTGTCTCCCGGGTTCATGTTCTTGATGTCCATAAAAGGATGGAGCTTGAGGCGGGTGAGGTTATCATAGAGCAACCCTGCCACGCTTCGCTTTGTGTCGATCCCTCTGTGATTAATGAACACATCATAGGGTCGAGCCCGGGTTTGGGTTGGCCTCCTGTAACATAGGATACGCCGACTGAAGCGATGCATGATTTGTTTATAGTTATAGCAATTCCTCCCTTGTCATGGGGTTTTATAAGAGATTATGGAAAATCATATGGGCCGGGGAAAAATTGAACTACTCTCTCTCTCTCTCTCTGCAAAAGATGCCTATGTTGTTATTTCTCACTCACACCCTTAAGGGTATGTTCTTTTGTTGACAAATACATAAGTCTCCTCGACTGCAATATCTTGATAGACTTGTAATCCTCTACGGTTATTAACCAACGTCAAGGAGTCTGACTACAAGATGAGGTCCACATGTCCATTTTAACACTCCTTAATTGTGGTTAAGATTCATCCACCCTTAGGTTCACCCACATATCCTTGGTTTTAGAAAAAAAAATCAACTTTTATAAACCTTGGCTAAAAGTCACTACCTCCTAGGGTTAAAATTAAAATTTATTTTTTCTCCAAGGATAGGTGGGTGATGGTGAACCTCTGTGTGGATGAATCTTAACCACAGTTAAGGGGTGTCAGAGGGACACGTGGCAACCTTAGGGGCCTAAGGGGAGTCCCTAAATCTGGATATAATAGTAGAAGATTACAAATCATCCGGATAAAAGTTACTTCCAAAGGTCCCCTTTAGGGGCTTAAGCGTGTCATCCGGATTACAATTTTCAAGGTCGTCATCTTTAGAGAGAAACGTGACGTATTTTCATACATGCAGAAAATGACTCATACAACACATCGATGACAAAATCAACCCAATATACGTATATGGACTTTCAACCCAACAAAATTCAAACAAAAAAATTTCAATCCTTTTTTTTCTCATTCTTTTAAACAAAGACTTATTTGGAACTCCCACTCACTTCCAAAGGTTGACAAAGTGAGACTAACATTCTAGATTAGAATACTGTCGAGTCTGGACTTGGCCCGTTAAAACTAAATAACGGGAGAGGGTTGAAATGCTGAAACTTTAACGGGCTGAAAATGGAGTGAGGAAAAGTGTAAACATGCATGTGTTGATCGGTAGAAAAAGTAAGAGAAAAAAATGGGGTAGCATTCCCATAATTTTCATTCTATTGACTTCACTGCAAGATTTAGGTAAAACAAAACTCTTATTTTGTTAACTTTGAAAAAATAAAAGCTTGTATTGAGAGAACTCAAAATGGGATTAAATAGATGTAAGAGGGTGATATTGAATTGAACAAGAAAGAATCAATGGAGGGGTTGATTAGAAATTTAATGTCAGTTTTTAATGGGGTTTCAGCCTAACCTAATCTAATATTCAGACCATTTTAGACTGAATTTCCTAAAAGATGGTGAAACAAATGAAGCACACAGAAGAGAATGATGAAACCATGATTTAGAGGGAGAAGGAAAAGAACAATGAAAATCATACAGTGAAATGACACTTCCCAAAGAAATTCATTGATCTCTATTAATTATTGAGAGATTTTTGTTTTTGGTTCCTTAATTATTGAGAGATATAGTGACAATTTTGGAAGCAAATTGTCTTTGTTCTTCCTAGGGTTCTTCCCAGTGCCTATGAGTGTTGGAAGGTTAGGATCAAATCATTTGTGCAGATTTAACAACTAAAACACCTGTTGAAGAGGTCTGCCGTCAAAAACTCTAGCCATAGGGAAGAACCTAAGGAAGAACACAAACGGTATGTTCCGTTGCAAACACTTTTTCCTTCATAATAATTAAAAAATTGTCACCTGTTCTAAACTAAAAGGGGAAAGCTCTACCTCATATTACACACTTTAAAGTGTAAGAATTTTTCTAATGTGTTGCAGCCAGTTTTTTTTTTTGTTGCACTTCAAAAATTCAAAGTTTTTCTGCGAGCAAAAGAAGGATTTTCTTTCGAGTGAAACTTTGTAACAATGGTCACCTAAGCCTACAAACGATGCTTTTAGACACATTAAAAAAAAAAAAAGAGTTATTTGTAGTCTTGGGCTATAATTGTTGTAAGTTTGACTTTTTTCACATCTCGCACAAAATAGCAAAAGATGGATTCACTTTTTAAAAGAAAATTTAATCAACCGTGTTTCTTTTTTTCCACACATGAAAAATTGGCTGTCTCCAAGTCAAAGATACTATACAAGTGCGTCCAACACCTCTGTGTCTAGAGACCAAATCCTATTGTGATAACTAACAAGCTGGCACCTTCGAGTGGAACACTAGTTGACCAACACTAGTTGAACACTAGTTGAGGTGCACGTGCAATGCAAGTGATTTATATTTAAATGATTGTAATCCTCTATGTTTATAACCGGACTCGGGGGGAGACCGGTAACACCCTGAGCTCGCCACGTCTCTCTTTTAACACCTTCGCCACATGTCATTCTTAACACCCCTTAACTGTGGTTAAGATTCACCGACTTATCCTTGGGTTTTATAAAAAATATTAATTTTTTTTTAACACGTAGATAAAATTCACTAACTTCCTAGGTTCAATTTTTAAAAATACTTTTTTCTAAAAACAAATGATAGGGGGTGAACCCTACGTGGGTGAATCTTAACCACAGTCAAGCGGTGTCAAAAGAGATACGTGGTGACCTGAGGAGAGTAGCCGTTCTCCCTCGAGTCCAATTATAACCGTAGAGGATTACAAGTCGATTTAAATAATCTAAATTTATTATTATTTAAAATAGTCTTGCTAGCCAATCTCGGACTAGCACATGTCTATTCAAAATTATTTTGAGTGCGTTTGGAAAAGCAATGTTTTGGATGTTATAACCAGAGTCAAAAGACTTCTAGCCTTTTTTTACGAGCAAGATGACAAACAGTATAGTAACGCTTAGGATCATCTCGGCATCAGATTACCTCTGGTGGACGCCTGAGGTGAGCCCTCGGGCATCCACACATCATCTGACAAGTGGTGATAAAAAGGACCATTTCATTTTCTCCCATGATTTTAACTTTTCCCCACTTGATATTTCTCCCAATTTTATCATCATATGTCGGATGATGTGTGATGCCCGAGCACCCACCTCGGTGCCGGCCACCGATAAACTGAAGCCCATCTTCTCTGGCTATGTCAAGAGACACTCTCAATGCCATGTGTCTTTTTTTTTTTTATAAATAACTTCCATGTGGTTAAAATATAGTAGTAGAGCGAAGGAAAGAGGCAAACGGGTTATGGCTATAAAAAATAAAAGTAAATAGTAAGGGCTGGCGAGATCTACGTGTAGGGGTGTATTCGGCTTTGGATTCTCTCTGCCCCGTGCCAGAGAGGTGCTCTCGGGCCACCACAAATGAAGCGACAAGTGGAGGGAGAAGTCATTTCATGGGGCCCATGATTTTGACTTTTAACCCCTTTATTTGACACATAGTGATAAAATGGTGAGATATAAGAAAATAGGGAGAAGTCAAAAATCAAGGGAGAAATGAAATGACTTCTCCCTCCACTTGTCGCTTCAATGTGGTAGCCCGAGGGCATCTCTCTGGCACGGGCCAGAGAGAATCCGGAGCCGGTGTATTCAAGTCAAGTTGGATTGGTAGCTCGTCTGAGTTCGGCTCCATCAAGCCAAGCTGGAGCTAAGCCTTGTTTGATTTGGCTCGGCTTGAGCTTGGCTCAGTTTGAATATAAATTAATATACATATATCTTTACTATTATGAAGATTATGGTTGTAATCAAAATGTTGATTGAAATATTCATAATACCTAAAATACCCTAAGACGGGTGTAAACAGTAAATCAAGTTTATAAAAGGCCGAAATTTTTGGAAAGATGGTTTTGTCATTTCATCATTTCCTCACTCTCTCCCAAGACACGGTTAATCTTTGTAATACCCTGACCAAAAAAAAAATGTGGACCCAAGTGAGCGATGGACCAAAAGCCGACCTCATTATTTAAATAGTTAATTTAAGAAAAAGATAGATTTACTTAGATTAGATTAGATGTCTTTTGGAAATTTTAAATCTCTTATGAAATTCAAAATAACTAAATATAAGAGAAAGAGAGAGAGAGAGAGAGATCGTAGAGACGGAGAAAGTGAAAAATTAGGAAGAAGAAGGAAGATGCAGTAAGAATTTTCTAGGGTTTTTCTTAATTCTAGGTTTTCTTCACAATCTGATCTCTCATCACTTTCACTTATTTTTTTTATCCATGCTATTTTTGTGCACTAAGTCGGAATAATATTACTCTTTCGATATAGATTAAGCTTGAGAAAATGAGTGAAGAGATCGAGTTAAAAGTCTTTAGAAGGAAAATGTTAATTGAGAAAATTAATAAAATACCCATGTAGGTTTACCTTCTATTTTATATTATTGGATTTCATTTATTATGAATTATTTGTACAAACTTTCAATAAATTATTCGAATGAATGATTCTCGAAAATTTAGGGTTTACTAAGCCTTATCGAAATTATCATGATTGGTTTGAATTGATGATTCCAGAAATCATAGTATTTAATAATTTGTAATATGATTTTAAGTAAATATATAATTAATTAATTTTCAAAATATTACAGGGTTTAGAAAATCCTAATAAAATCTAATTTTTGGGTTGAATATCTGTACTGAGATAGTAGCCCTTAAACTTTTATTTTCAAGGACTTATATTTTTATTTAAAACTAAATCATATGTGATTTGTAATTGATACATTAGTTAAATATTTGTAATATATATTTAAGCTCAATTCTTAGTATTGATAAATTAGCCTGTCACGTAGGAGTTTAAATTTTGCGTAAAAAATTAAAATTTTTTTAATTATCAATTCAGAATACCATCTCGGAACTTTTAATGTTTTTCATTTAGTTGAATATTATTTAAAGAATTTGGTTAGAACTTGAAAAGGGCGATGATAGTTAGTTTTTGATGAATTTATAATTGATGCTTTGAAATGTTATTTGGGACTGATTAGTCTTATAATATGTACTCTACTTGCATCGTGTATTAATGAACGGTTGGAGTCCTTGGGTGAGACTTAAGAGCTCATAAAGAGCAAGTCAAGATCATGGGTCCTTGAGTGAAAGACACTAAACCCTCCATAAAAGATCTCTTGGTTGAGATCTATAGTTGAACCGAACTAGGGATAAAATGGTGATGATAGTGAACCAGGCTGGTATGAAAACCGGGCATCATTTGTATATATCATTACATGTATATATCATTTCATTCTTATGTCATCGTATCCATGTGTAATTGAGGTCATACATTAAATCGTGAAAGTTTATTAAAATTTTTTTTTTATTGAAATTATGTATTGCTTTCAGGTTGGAATGGAGATTTTTTTTAACTTATTAAATATCTTCTTATTCAATTATTATAGTATCTCTTTCATTATAATAACCATGACATGATAATATAGAAGTACAATTCTACTGAGCGTTGAGCTCGCCCCTACTTTTATATCAAAGGTTGTAGGTCCAAAGAATTAAGCGACTAGAGACTAGAATGAAGACAATGACTTTAAAATATTTAAAGATTTTATTTAGTTTTTTTTATTCATTTAGATGTAAGAGAAGAACTGCATGGATTTAATTTATACATATTGTAGTTTGACTTTATGAGAAAATTAGTTGAAGTGCGGGATACATTAGGATCAGATTTCATCTGAAAATACTCAAATTTAGATTTTTCTTGTCATATATCATTACATGTATATATCATCTAAAATTAGTTGTACAGACCTGCTTATAATAATCATAAGGGCACTAAAGGGTGTAAAAGTTGGTACTTATAACATGTAAGTTTATCACCTATGTATGCGATTGACTTATTTTAAGCTATGTCTCAAGTGTATGTGGTTTCACTAAGTTAAGATGCACAAAAGTTTAACAAGATAAATATGTTCATAAGATGCTCACATGATTTTCCGCACTCTAATGTTCAGATAAGTTAGGATGTTGAATATGTTATGATATGTATGCACATGTTGATAATTATGTTATTGTTATATAGCTAGGAATTTTCTATTTTCTGAGCCACATGTTGCTCAACAGATATTTTATGTCGTTAGATTTATATTCTGAATATGTTGTTTAACAGTGGGAAAGCGATGACTATTCGAGAGAGCCGACGGTGATTACTTAGATCTGGAGACCAGTTGGATGATATTCCTATTATTGTTTATTATTTCTTATTAGACTTTTATGTTATGGATTTTAAGGGATGTTATTAACACTTGTGTTGGATTTTGATTTAAATGGTGTATAGGATTTTAGAGATTATGAAATGGTTATGAATCTTAAGAAATTTGAGCTATTGTTCTTTAGTATGCCTTATATGCTTGTGCAATGAATGTCGCGATGCAAAATTTCGCTTTTGTCCTTGGTGGATTTTAGGTGGATCGTGACACTTATTTTCTCTATTATTATAATGCGAACAACAAAATTACCTTCCACTTATATCTTCTCTATCTCTACTAGTATAATCACTATTGACAAATCTACTTTTATACGTATATCTTCTCTACTATTATAATGAGAATGATAAAATTACCTAGATACTGATATTTTCTTTATCTCTACTATAATAATGAAAAAGATTGAATAAAATTGTCCTCACACTTATATCTTTACTATCACAATGAGACTGGTTATTATTATAATGAGTATTCTTATGTTAACAACGAGTATATATATTGAATGTTTTAAAATAATAAAATTATCATATAACTTAAAATGAAAATTATTATTTATCTTTACTATCATAATGAAACTGTTATTAATTATCATGAGAATTCTCATGCTAACAACGTATATATATTGAATCTTTTAAAATGATAACATTATATTTTCAACTTAAAATTATCATCTACACTTCTCTCTCATTACATATTTTTTCATGTTTCTCTCCCTCTCATACATGCACAAAGCCGCATGGAGTACTGTGGCTGTAGCCCCCCAAAACTCTTGATACCCTAATTTTAAAAAAATGGGTTGTAGCCCTAAAAAAAATCTTTTTAAAAAATAATTTTTACAAACGAACACAAATATACGAGATGACCCATGAACTTGGCCCTCTAACAAAAATATTTTTTTACCTGCTAGTCATTCTTTACAAATTCATCAATAATAATTAGCTACAGATTGGCTCATCTTATTTAGATGGAGCTCGGTCTCCTATTTAAAGGATATTAAATAGGACTTTGCTACGGAGACTGCAAAGGGCCGAGACCACATCGAGACTGTGCTTCTAATGCACAGATCTCAAAATTTCATTAAATCCGTTTTCGAAATTTTGAGATCCGTGCATCACATGCACGGTCTCGGTGTAGTCTCGGCCCTTTGCGTGCTCACTAGCATTTTCCTATTAAATATGAAACAAAATTCTGAAATTTCTAGCATTCCAAAACATACACTTAAATAATAAGGATTTTTGATATATTTAAGTATTAAAGGCACCTTTTTTTTTGATAAACTCAATAACACCAGAAGGTGATTACTGTAGGCAAGACATTAAAGACACTTGTGTACATAATATTTTTACATTATCATGCATTGACATGCATTGAGAGCTTCGAAATCTAGAGCTCCTATTTATATTTATATTTATAATAAACTCTGTTTTAAAAAAATTTGATTATAAAAAAAAAAATGATGGGTCAATGGTCAAACGTGGGAGCTTCAACTCCCTTTGTTCACTAATCGTAATGCTTGCACTTATCCTTGGTTGACGCCAACCATGCATATTGTCATGGACCCTACCAAATAGACCTCTTATGTCAAAAACATCTTATTAGATGATCTCATTGCCTTGTGGTATGATTGAGTTTACCACAAACAAAGAAAAAAAGGATAACTCTTTCAATATCCCAATGGAAAATAATCACCCCAATCGGTAGGTGACGCTAGGAGGTGTGTCTCGGCTCTCCTTTTCTTGTCATGTTCACTTCTTTTAACTTCATTTAATTGTCGTTAAGATTCAGTCAAATCTTAAGGTTCACATCTTGGTTTTTTAAAAAATAAAATAAAAATATTTAATCACAAGATTTAAAACATTAACCCGAGTTCAAGTTAAGTTGAAAGAGGGTGGCTTTGTGAGAGCGAGGAGCGCTAGTTCCCTACTCGTGGTTGGAGAGAACTATTACTCTATCCTAATTAGCATAAATGCTAGCCCGGTGGCAATCTTCCAAAGACGAAACGCGTGGTGGTTACAAATGTCAAACATATGGATGTGTTGACATTTGAAGATTTAAAAGGCTTCCGCTTGTCTCTTGGAAAGCTAGAAAGGGCTCTCGGGCAACCCTAGAATAAGAGACATGTGGCATTAAAAGGGGAAAAGTGGCATTAAAAGGGGAAAAGTCATTTCATTTTCTCCCTATAATTTTGACTTCTCCCCCCCCCCACTTTATATCTCTTTCCCTTTATTCTAACACCGTATTGCCATGTGTCATGTAATGGGTGAAGAAATAAAAATCAAGGGCATATAATTTTGATTTCTCCACCACTTGTCCCCTGTTCTATGGTTGCCCGAGACAAGCCCTTTCTAGCTTGGCCACAGACAATCCGAGGCGGATTTTAAAATACCAAACATCTACGTGTTGAACCAACTCTTACGTCTGTGGAAAAATATGGGGTTATTGTGACTAGGGCTAGCACCTAGGAAGCACAGGTACGTTGAACCATCTCGATTCTTTCTTATGTCTGTGGAACCATCTCGAATCTTCCTTTCTCATCATTTGATGGTTAAAAAAAATGGATGATATAGTTGACCATGGACTATCCATGGGTTCTAATGTCCGCCCGCCATGAGAGGAAAAGGAAGAGCGGTCAAAGGTTGGCGTTTCTTTGAAAGCGCCAGCCTTGGAGTCATGTCTTAACAAAGCCTTCTGTATATAAGAATCTCATCGATCATCTTCTACAATTCTCTGCTCTCTTCCAATCTTTCATAGAGTATAGCCATCATGAATACTCTAGTCCGAAGCACCACTTTGGCTTTTAGCCGCCGATCCAGCTATTACCAAGTGCTGGATCAAAGCAGCAGCAAAAAATGGGGAGACCATGGCCGTTCTCGAAGAACATCGTCCAAGAGAAAGAAAGAATCGCCTCACATGGCGACGTCTTTCAGCTACAGACGTGACCGAGCAAAGAAACGCCAGATTTTTCTCCAAAGTTACAAGCTAGCATCGGTGGACTCTCGTGCGCAATCCACATCTCGAAAACTAAAGAAGATGATCATGAATCTCAAGTCTGTCGTAGTTTCGATTGTGGCCTTTACGCGAATTGCTTCCTTGAGATCTTGCAACACGCCAGCAGCAATCTGCACTTCCACTCCAAGGCCTGTACAAAAGGGTTGCTTCAACTTTCCCAAGTAACCTTTCCCTCTCTAGGACCGGCCACAGTTTGGTAGCCAAGATCAGCTTGATGTGGGTGCTAGTTTCAGTCATCCCATTTTTGGGGCAGAAAGATCAGAATTTGTTCAATTACACCTTAAAAGGGGAGCCTGCACTAGTGAGAGATTGCCCTGTGAATAAAAGGTCAAAATATTTTTAATAGGGCCTGGTAAGTGTTTGTGTGTTTTTTTTTTCGATTAGGCTACAGATTTCCTCAGGCAGAGTGCCGAAGTTTTAGAATCGGGCATAGCTTCTCCAGTCACACGTGGCAAGAAAAATAAGGGGAGATCAAAATATCAAAAGCCATTTTAGTATTTCCACATTTGTTTTTTCTCGCCATATGTCGACTGAAGAAACTATGCCGCGTGTAATACTAAGCATCTGCCAAAGGAAATCCGTTGTCTTTAGACTTTCAGGATAATCAAATGGTTAACGTAATTAGAGTTAGCATTCCTCAAATCCTATGTTAGCATGCTAGCGGTGGAGCTTAGGCTTAGTGCATGGCTTGATAGTTTTGTACTAGGCCTCACTACTTCATTTTAACGGGCAAATTTAAGGGCCCATTTGGATGCCTTTACTAAACATGGGTTTTTGCACAAAACGTATTATTGGAAAATGCAACTATTTTTGTCTAAATAGAGAAGACAGTAGGAAACGGTTTGTAATCCATATGAGCGAGCTATGCCAATGCTTCTCTTTGACTTTGTCAACACACATGTAACAAACCTTTGACTATCTCCCCAACTGCCTCCGGTTAGAGTTCCACGGATGAGAAGAGAATAGAAGAGAAGAGAAGAGAAGCCTTTGTTTCTTCTTTTGGTTTATTTCATCTTCCTCCTTGTCACCACCAGGGGGTGTACCCCATGGACATAGAGTCATCCCATATGAATTCTGCCCCACCGTACCCACCAAAATATGTAGCGCTAGCAGAGATTAATGGCGACCCGGCAGGCCTCAGGCCACCTCCGTATCGTCGTACCATCCCCCGTTACCATTCCACCGACCATAAGTCCGGCGGAAGCCGCTGCCTTAAGTTTATATGCTGCTTTTATTTAATCCTCTTCGTTTCCATCTTAATCCTTGCCGGCCTAGTCTTCTATGCCTATACCTTCTACCAGCCCAAGATACCTTCCTACAAGGTTGATCGACTCGACATTGGCGCATTCGATATCCAGGTAGATTTCAGCCTCTATACGGAGTTTGTGGTGACTGTGATAGCGGAGAACCCGAACGAGAAGATCGGTATTACCTATGGGAAGGACAGTGCAGTCGTTGTCGTTTACTCGGACTCGACCCTTTGCTCCGGCAAGCTCCCGGCTTTCCATCAAGGCTATAGAAATACAACTGTAATGAAGGTTGTGTTAAAGGGGAAGAGCGAATTTGGGTCTGGCCTTCAGGAAGCTCTCATGGATAACCGGCATACGGGGAGGATTCCCTTGACCATTAGGGTAACAGTGCCTGTGAGTCTCATGGTGAGCGAGTTCCGAATGAAGCAGTTCGTGGTTCAGGTTAACTGCTCATTGGTCGTCGATAGCTTGTCGCCTAAAAAGAAAGTTGGGATATTATCTAGCAAATATGATGTGAAAGTCGATTTTTGAATTTTATAAGTTACGAATTTTCATTCTCTCTTCTTTGATTATATAATTCTTGTATAATTTACACCAAGAGTGGGAGAGGGACCGACGAGAAGAATTAGTAACAGATCAAATGGAGCTTCTTGTTGTGCATACAACAGGTAAAAGTATGTATGTATCTTGAATATACAGCGATTGAACATCCTCGATCCATAGATTCTTCTTGTATTATCTTAGTTGTTTATCAAGAATTATTTGTTTCAGACAAACAAATTGACAGGTTTAGTAGCCGCGAGACTTCTATAAGAGAATTATATAATCTTTTGTTAAGTTGAATTAGTATTATAATTGTCTTGTTAGCAAACTCTACTTTTGTATTCAAAATTGTGGATATATTGCAACAACTTGCTACCTGTTTGTGATGATTTTCTCTCGAATTCTATCCAATACCCCTGTCAGGGGCGGAGCCAGGCCTCCCGACCCCCAATGGAGTCCCCTAATGCCCTTAGGTTGTCACATGTCCCTACTGACACCCCCTTAACTATGGTTAAAATTCACTCAATCTCAGGTTTCACCTACTAATCCTTGTTTTTTTTTTAAAAAAATATTTAAATAATTTTAACCTTAGGAGTTAGTGAATTTTAAACTAGGGTTCAAAAAGAAATTTGATATATTTTTTTAAAACCAAGGATAGGTGGGTGAATCTTAACCACAATTAAGGGGTATTAATAGTAGGGACACGTGGTGACCTCAAAGGCATTCCCGGAAAAAAAAATCTCAAAATAAAAAAAACTACCCCAAAATTGTTTTTCCCCGAACCCCCAAATTCCATACCCTAAAATCAAATTTTTTTAATACATGTATTTTGGCCCCTCCCCAATGAAAAAATCCTGGCTCCGCCCCTACCCCTGTGATGGCCGAAGGCTCCTCAATCCCCACAAATAATAGCTACCCGGGGGCTACGGCCGCTGCTATACCTTTAGCGTTGAAGGCGAGGGGGGCTACGTTGGCCTTCCCACTCACTTCATTAGAAGGGGAATGCTATGCCCACTTTCTTTCTCATCCACTTTTATTTCAATATAACAAAAATGTGGTAGGTTTTGGGAACATATGACCTTCCCTTAGGACCATGGTGATTAAAGGCCAAGATCACGTGTAAAGTTGTCTACAGCCACAAGGCAAATGATCGTAGCCTTCAAATACTCTTGGCCACATGGAAGGTCACAAGAGCAACATAGAGGATATGGTTCCTAGTTTGTTCGTTTTTTTTTAGTGGGTTTCTTGTTCAAAAAAGAGATAAATGGATGAGAATAAAAGTAGACCGAACATTATCTTAACAAAAAAAAAAATGTCATGGTAATTTTTAGGCAGAGTTTTTGTAATTAGGATTCTTGGGTTGGGCTAGGAAAAAAAAAAGTGTGGGTCATAGTCTTATTCGGATATCTTTTGTATTTGTAATTGGATAATGCTGGCAACACTCTCTTTGAAGACTTACTCTCTTTTTGATTGGGTAGATTGTCAGATCACGAGTCTAAACTACCCCTTTGAACTACGCTCGGGCTGATCCTATCATGGGTACGTAGGTAGCCTAAGAAAATTATCTTGGGCTCGGTTGGTTCTTCAAAAGGAACACCATCCCCCTGGAATGTTTAAAAAAAAAAAAAACCATTATCCCCTTTTAATTTTGGGTGACTTGAAAAAATTGCTCGCTGTCCAGGCAAAAGTTGGAGAAAAATTGATAGGCTCCTAAAACATGAGCTAAAACTGTTTAACATGCCTCTGATGGCTCCTTGACATAGGTCAAAATCGTTCACTGAAATGAACTTTATTCTTGGATATGAACACAAACTATCCGCACTCTCTTTCAACTGTAGATGACAAAAAAGAGGGAAAAGAAGAAAAATGTTCGATGAATCGAAAGCCAAAGGGAAATATCAAGATGGAAGCTAGAGCGACATTTTATTCAACGCTGCTAGGGTCGAGTTTCGCACAACTCAATCAAATCTTGTTGCACGAATCTCGAATGGGCATTTGTGGGCAGCAAAATTGTGACACCAAATTTGATTGAGATGCACCAATTTCAGGCCATCGCGGACATCCCTCTCAACACGCAAATAGACCTGAATAGGCCATTGCAGACATCCCTCTCAACACACGAATATACCTGAATAGGCTATCGCAGACATCCCTCTCAACAAATCTTCACCTCAGTGAGAATTCCGCGACACCACCACAACCAAGAGAATCGATTTGCTAATCACTAAGCAACCCTCCAAGATAGGACACCGCCTTACTCACATCCGGGAAGCATCTCCACCTCGAATCAAAACCTCTCACAAAGTTTTGTAACCATGTTTCCAAATACCACAATTTTTTTTACCTTGTCCACCTATGCACCATCTGCGAAAGAGACCCATCAGCTACACACACCCTTGAATCCAACCCCAAAAAGCACTCCACTGGATTCGATAAAATATGGTCAAAACACATGTGTAGTCTAAAAATCATCCTTTATTCTAGAATAACCTCGGACGAGGACATAGACCTATCCTCTCTATCAAAGACACATCTTCACCATTTCCACCTATACGAAAACCTCCCAGAATACCCATCTCTGCACCGATGCGAAAGAGACTTTAGGTGAGCATTCTACCATCTGCACAATATCAGGTTTTCGTTTTCTTGCAGACTTTGTAGTTGTTCCACTTACCACTGTATTCCATTCTAGGAAATATAAACCACCACACTTCTTCCCCTTCATCAAACCAAGCATCCTTGCTTCTCCGCTTTATTTTGATAACTCTACCTGCAACTATGTAGCAACAGCCCTTGGAGTCTAATTGCCCGAGGGATATTAAATGTTTTCGTAACTTAGGGACACAAGCTACCTCTCCCAAAGTCTGAATTACTCCATCAAACATTCTTATTTTTATATTACGAAACCCCGTGATTTCACATTCAGATCCATCACCTAGGAACATTTTTCCGTTCCCCTTTTGGAATGTATCAAAAAATTTCATATTTGAGCAAATATGGTATAAATCTCCTGAATCTAAAATTCATTCACCAGAAGAATTGTTCATACATTTGGAGACTGTGAAAACATCTCCAATGTATTCATCATTGTCCGGTGCCGATTCCTCATCCATAACATTATGCATCACGTTATCTGCAAGATAGAGGTGTATTGTGCTAACTGCCCTCGCCTCCATGTCTTCCCAATCTGCATCAAACATCTTTTTTTAATTACTAGACTTCCCCTTCAATGCCCTTGCGAGACCCTGTTGAACTAGGATATCATTTACCCTCATTTGTCACAGATTGAAACTCTCTTTTCCGTCAAACTTCTCCAGGGAAAAGTGCCCAGAATTTTTCAAAGCCATTGAAAAATAATTAATCCAAAACTCTGATACCAATTCGTTGGGGGAAATCACAGAACCAGACGGAAATGAATTAACTAAAACATATATACAAAAGAACACAAGAGATATACATGGTTCGGCAACAACCTGCCTACGTCCATGGGTCAAGATTCGATCACTTCTTTATTCACAGAAACTTTGGGGAACTAGTACAAAAGCACTCAACTCACCTTCTCTATGAAAACCCAAAGAAGAATCTCTATCTATCCTCCCTTAAACCTTTCCCAAGCCCTAGTATGCTTTAACCCTTTCTATTATCTCTCACTCCCAATGCTATTGCATTCCCATACAAAACCCTAGACACATAATCCCCTATTTATAGGCCTAAACTCGGAGTCTTACACAATTAGAAGGTCCCCACTTGAATTAGGGTTTTCCAAAAAACATAAAATAGCTAAAAACTAATTTTCCCGAAAATCTCCGCTTTGGCTGATCGATCGGCGCACCCTAGTTGATCAATCGGCACTCCAAACTATTTCCGTCGTCGCTCCACCGATCGATCGACCATAAATGGCCGATTGATCGGCCCTTTTGGTTTTCTTCTAATTCAAGCTAACATCAACATTAGCAAGGAGGGTGGGTTAAAAATTAGCTTCTAAAGTGTGCAAACTAAACCTATTTTATTCTCCAAAAGACTTCTACAAGTTTTTTTTAGAAATCAATTGTCTCCAAAGTTCTTCTTAAGAAGACATTTTCTTCTCAAAATGTTTAACCGAACAAGCCTTAGCAACAATGGTCTTTGTAAAGCTTTCCTAGCAACCTTCCTCTTTTATGTTTAGGAGGATGCTGGGGTTGTCTCAATGCTTGGGTGTAGCTATCTTTATTTTTCAAAAGCTTTTTTTCCCCCAAAATTATGTTTTGGTAATAGAGTTATAGAAGACTAATAACATGCTAACACATCAGAAAATATGTCAAATATACCACTTTTGAAAAAAAAAACATTACATCTACTTTTATTACTTAAAAAAATGAATGCATTCAAATAAAAAATCTCATACTCTCCCCTCTTTTGATAATAGAAACATTTTTTCAGCCCACTTGTAGACCCCACACAAAATCATTTGTTTTCTTATCTAAAAAAAGGTGAGAGTAGGGAAATGCGAGTATGCATAGAATTCCTCTCAAAAGATATTAGTACCTGACACTTTTCATGGTTTGTCAAATTGTTGTTGATTCTTTGTTGCCCTCTGGCTACAAAGACCATTGTTGCTAAGTTTCACTATTTCAAGGTGGATGCGGCAAAAGGCCGGTCGTGATAGAGTGTCAACAAGGCGGATGTGATTTAGGGTTACATGCCCTCTCCCCAATTAGATTTCATGGATTGAACAATATTACCAGTAGGTAGGACATCTAAAGTTTTATGCTTTTGTCTACCATAACCATAGTTAGTAAGTTCAACCAAGGAAAAAATACGATACAAAAAACATTGGGGTATTATAGGGCTCGGCAGGTTCCATTAGTCAAGCCAAGCTAGGAAGGCAAAGGGAACAAGTGAAAAGGTTCCAAGTGGGTGTCGTTAGAAAGGAAAGGATGTAAGTAAGCGTACGGCGGTTGATCAAAACTACCACTCTCGGGAGTGGGGTGAAGTTCTCAAAAGTTTGAGGTCAAAATTTTGGTCCACAAACTGAAAACACCAAACTGTCGGATACAAATATATTCTTGTTTAATACGATTTTGCTTCAAAAGTTTTTATCCATATAGCACATCAATGTCTTATAATAATTAAAATAGTGCAATGGTAATTAAACAATTAATTCAATCTAAGGCAACTAAAGAAACAATTAACTTAGCCACATTATTTATCTCAACTATAATTGAAACTTAAAAGAATAAGGTATTCAACAAAAACCAAAACAGTAAAGTATGCACATAATTGACATCCATCTTAACAAAATATAAATGATTATACAATGCAAAGTATTTTAAAATTTTAAGAAAATCAAAGTTTTGAAACTAAATGACATCAAAATTTTGTGAAAGAAGATGATCTAAGACCAAGCATAGTGTTGATCCATGAGATATCACCAATATCGATCATTTTCAATGCTTTCTTTAGTTTCATACTCTTATCGTTCATCATCAATGGTTTCATGAAGTTTATCAAAATTGTTAAGATTAATAATGTGTGTGTCATGCATATCGCCATTTATAGACTCTTCTATCATCTTCATATTCATCCTTATGGATACCAAATCCTTTAACATATCCGATGACGATTTTTTCTCTTATCTGCATGTATTGTTTTAAAGTACTACAGTTTCTCTTATATGTTGTGGAACTACATGGTTGACTCAAAATATGAATTGCAATTTTTTGCAATGTTAGAGCTTCACTACCATTTAGTTCCCACCATAGTCCTACATCCAACAAAACAAAAGGTAACTACATATTTATAACATCATAAAATAAGGAAAGAATATCAAATATTAAAAATTTTATACTCATGTGAATAATAGTTTTCCATCATGGCTAACGTAACAGTGATAAACAACTTCATACTTTTCCACGATAAAAAATCAAATCAAAATAAAATTTATCCTTCTCACCGGCAATAATTAAGTTATCTACAACATAGTTGATATCATTTTTTATATCAACGACTTTATTATATGCATATTTTTCATTGTATATGTTAATTAAATTAAGAAATGCTCCAAGTGCATGTTAGTTTTTGAATCAAATAAAATTTATATCTTTTTGTAATTTTCAGGATTGCTTTTATGATATTATTTAAGGGATTTCCTTGCCTTCTCCATAGCATCATATAAGTATGGCATAGTTGATCCATTACCATCTACTAAATGGAGGACTCAAATTAGTTGCTTTAAAATTGAAATCACTTCTTTTTTCTCGTTCTAAAATTTGTATTTTGAATAATTCTAGTTACTTTTATGGTAATTGGAGTCTTGCTGTAATTCATGTCTATCCATTTAGATTATGCAACCAATGCAACGACCCCAAAATCCTACAAGGCTAAAATAGGACTTTGGAATCATCACATTACTTAAACCTGCTTAAAAATCCATGCATATAAGGCATACCACACGAGTCTCCAAAAATGAGGATAATAAAATTTCGATTATAAAAAGTCAAACCATCTTGTACAATGATAATCCACATGACATAACCCCTCATAAACGAAGTAGTCTAAAACCATCAACACGGTAAAACAACTAAGCAACATCAATTGGAAGTCAAAAGGTCTGATATAAACATCTCTTCCAAAAATAAAATACTGAAACTAATCAATAGGGATAACTATCAATATCCCTAGCCTCCTCTTTAGGAAGCTCACCTTCTTCTCCCTCTTCGGCGTACACCTCCTCAGTCCATGGCTCTTCTCCTAAACCTGAAGACAATGACAGGTCGACTTAGTATAAAATACTCAGTAGATAAACAAACTAACCACAACATACAATAACATGAGCAATGATAATATCATAACTTAGTTTATCTATGCTTAATTATAATAGATTCACATAACATAGGCATAATAAGAGTGCGAAGCATATAACATGTCATAACATCATTTTTCTTCGTGTACTTGTGTAACCCTTATTCATGAGCTTGAACTTAACATATGCATAGACTCTTACATGCATGATTCATGGTGTGTTTATCTCGTCAACGCATAATTCATAGTGTTTTTGTCCAAACAACGTATAATTCATAATGTTCGACAACGCGTAGAGTGGATGTTCGTAATGAGGGATCATTCTTTCATAGCATAACATGAGTGCGATAACGCATAGAGTGGATGTTCGTAGTGGGGGATCATTCTTTCATGACATAATTCGTAACATATTCGTGTCCAATGCATGCATGTTTGTGAGACAAGTGGACTCATGAAACTTGAATACTTACCATGCGAGTGCACGTGTGCTTGAGTGTCGTGAATGATTGGAATTCGAATGAGTCCTCCCTTAGGTTCCGATCATCCGTTAGGAAACTCCGCTAGGTTACATCTCCTTAATTAGAGAATTCTCAACGTGGAAGATTTTCCTCTAAGGTTTGACCTACCCGAATACCGATCACCATACAAAATAAATAGGGCATAATCTATCATGTTACACAAACAATATCCATTTAATTTAGTTTCTTGATAATCAAAAGCATCATACTAATATTTATCATTCTTAGACATTTCAACAAACATCTAGAGTGCGTTAATTATGGATACTTTACCCTTTCACATTTTTAACATTCCATCACACCATAATCTAACCACACAACCCAAACATAATCTATATCCATACATTTATCTCATCCTCCATTCAATCCATCCATAGTATAAACCTATTTTCATCTCTAACAAGCTTAATCCATACATAATTAGGAAAAACATACAAAATCTCAATTTCTAACATTTATATCATACTAATACTCACAAAAATCAATAATAGAGTTGAGTTAGGGAGTTTATCGACCTTAGGGATCCATCCCTTGGATCCAAATCGCTCCCGAGATGCTTTGGGGAAGATCTCCAAGCTAATCATCTTCTTCTCTAAGAAAAACCTTTTTTCTCCAAGCTAAAACCCTCTTAGAACCCTAGGTTCTTACTCTCCATTTGCTAAATTAGGTTATAAATGGGTAGAATACCCTAAGACCTCGAAATAGGGTCCCTATTTATAGCCCCAAGGGTTAAAAAACTCAAAAAAAATGCTTTTTACCAAAATCTGGGTCCGCGTGCGATTGATCGCACCTTTGGTGCGATCTATCGCACCTAGACCTGAAAACCAAAACTCACCTGAATGCAATCGATCGCAGAAATTTGCGATAGATCACACTATTTTGCGATCGTTGCATCTTATTTGCGATAGATCACACTCCTCTTTTTCGGGTTCGTACTGATTTTACCTTGCCCATAACTTTTAACTCGCTTATCAGATTTTGACGATTCAAGTTGCGTTGGACTCTTCTTTGAATGAGAAACAACTTTAATGTTTTATGCAACTCCTAATTTTGAGTTTTAAATGGTCTAAATGGGCCCACAAGTGGGCTGATCTGCAATTTCATCAGACAAAACATCAGAAAACCCACTTTTGACTTAGCTTAGACTCAAAATCTGGAAAAACATTAAACATGAACCTTGAAAAGAATTTTAATACCTTTCTAATGATTCAAAAATCACTCAATTTCGATAAACGGTGACAAAACTAGAGCTTCCTAAAATTCAAGGTATGTTAAGGCCTCCCTCTCTTTACAACTTTGAATAAGCCTAAATCACACCACACTAATTAGATATAAATACACACACATTAAAATATAATAAAAGATTAAAATACCCTTAACACTTGCATAAAAGTATGAAAAAAGTTCGGGTCTCTACAACCAATAATCATAAACCATTCTCAATATTTAAGATATATTGAGGCATCGAAAATTGAGATGCAAATCATGTCTTGCAAGGTCATTTTAATTCCTTATTACGTATATGAGCCCTCATTAGTTTTAAAATAATGGTGTGCTTGTACATGTAATCTACTTCCATTTTTCCATTATCAAAGATATTTTGTATTTACTCAAATTTTAAATAAATATCTTTCAAAAGTTATTGAATTCCATAAGAAGCACAATGCATATATGTTCCACATATGATGACATCTTCCTATGATCATATCACAAGAATTTTATAAAACAATCTTGCACATATGAATATTTTATGCTCCAATCTCATAAATTTTTTTTTATACCAATCTCATTAACAATAGATTATAGAATCTTTTAAAAAAATAACGTATTTTTCTTCCTACGATCTTTCAAAAGAATTTTTGAAAATAGTCATCCCTTTGGAGAATAGGCAATCACATTAATAATAGATTAGTTTTTATATATGTTCACAAACATTAATGTACATCTTGTGAAAGCCAAATATTCTTTAACATTATTATATATGTTCTTCAATCTCTATCCTAACATTTGGGGCCAACTTAGCACGTTGAATGACTAGGTTGAGCATAACCTGATGAAGGAAGACTTCAAGTCTCTATTAAAACATGTGTGGCTGAATATGGTAGTTTCCTGTATTGGATAGATCTCTTCATTGTAACCTTTAGTAAGTTTCCTAATGTGATTAGATCCCTTTATTGTAATCTCATTCAAGTATAAATACTATTTACTAGGCTAGGGTGCTACATGTTTTGAGTGTGAACGCCTATACTATTTTTTTTCCTACGGTTTTTTTTTGTTTCTTTATGGTATCAAAGCTTTAAAGCTATTAATATACACATAGCTTTCTCAATGGTAGTTTTACTATCAACATCGAGTTGGCATCAGTGTTTAGGGCATCCTAACTCAAAGCTGTTGAAGTTTTTAAGTCAAAAAATTATTGATGTTAGTACCTAGTTGAAGAGTTCTACTATTTGTGTTGTGAGATTGGGTATAAACCGTACGCTTCCATTTTATTGGAGGAATAAAAAAAATTATTCTTGTCGCAACTAATGATTGTTTTGATTAGACATTTGAACAGAGTATCATGTCAAAAGTGAAGAGGAACTCTCAATACAAAATAATGAGACAAAATCTCTAGAGGCCATCATTGATGTTTTCGATTCTACAGAATTGCAAGGTCAATTTGTTATTGATCTTGATATACAAAGTAGAAAGTGTCAGAATCTTTCCTCCGCAGCTTTGCCCTCTTCTTCTACAATGTCTGTGACCAATGTTCAAAATATGGATATCAGGTTTAAGACAAAATCAATATCAGTCGTCCATTTACCTACAACTAGCCAACGTTCATGTCATGGATACGAGATCAAAGATAAAATCAGCTCCTGCATCTAAACTTAGCCTTACAACAACAAGAGCAAATGTTCAAGAGCCTAAAAATGTCAAGGAATCTACACAACATTGGGTTGATGCAATGAAAGAAGAATTAAGTGCTCTCACTATTAATGGTACATGGGGTGCTTGTACTATGCACAGTTAATATGAATGTAGTTGGTTCACATTGGGTGTACAAGACCAAGCTAAGGCCTGATGGATCAATTGATAGATATAAAATTTGTCTTGTTGCTAAGGGGTACAACCAACAAGAAGGTATTGATTTTGATGAAACATTAAGTCCTATCATTAAATGTCTTACCATTATTCGTATTATTGCTTCTCTTGTTGTTGTTCATAATTGGTCTATTAGACAACTTGATGTTAAACGTGTTTTCCATCATAGCTTTTTTTGTGAGACTGTTTATATGGAACAAGCACATGCTTTTGAAGAATTCTCATTTCCTAATCATGTTTGTTGCCTCAAATAGCTATCTATGGACTCAAATAAACGCTTCAAGCTTGGTTTGATCATTTCAACATGTTTTTTTTAGTGTTAGCTTTCTTTGTAGTCAAGTTGATTCTTCCTTGTTTGTTCTTCGTTGTTCTCAGGGTGTTATTTTGTTGTTACTCTATGTTGATGATATTATTGTTACTAGTGATAATCCTTCTATCCTCTTGACTAATTACTAATTAGTTGAGTTCAGAATTTGCATTGAAGTTTCTTTGTCCCTTTCATTATTTTCTTGGTATAGAGGCAACACCCTTCTCTTATGGTCTTTTTCTTTCTCAAACTAAATATGCTCAAGACATTTTATCTCAAACTAATATGTTAACTAGCAAATATTTATAGTACACCCTTAGCACAAAAACACAATTTACATACTTCTTCAGGAGATCTAGTTGATGGAATGCAATATTGCAGCATTGTTGGAGCATTGCAATATCTCACCATGAGTTGGCCTAATCTTGCCCATGTTGTAGATCATGTATGCCAGTTTATGAATGAACCAACTACATTGCATTATCAAGCTATTAAGAGAATCCCTTGGTATCTCAAAGGAACATTACCTTATTGGGTTCAGATTTTCTATTAAACTTCCTTAAACATTTATGCTTTTTCAGATGCTAATTAGGATGGCTAGCCTTATACTAAGAGGTCAACTACAATTACTTTGTTTATCTGGGGTCTAATTGTATTTCTTCGGCAGCTAAGAAGCTGCCAAGTGTGGCTCCATCTAGTGTCGAAGTAGAATTCAGGGCTTTAGCATCAACTACTATAAAATTTACTTGGATCTCCTATATTTTGTATGACATTGGTGTTTATCTTGCTCAACCTCTTGTGCTACTTTGTGACAATCGTAGTGCTCTATATTTCATAATCATTCTTGTGTTTCATGCTCGTACAAAATACATTGAGATTGACTATCGTTTTATTCGAGAGAAGATTGTCACCTCATCTAATCATCTAGTGGACGTCTTCACTAAACCCTTGCCCAAGGTTTCCTTTCCAAGTTTACGAGCCAAAGCTGCATGGGTGTGGTTTTTGCACCACCATCCAGCTTGAGGGGGAGTGCTGAAAGAAGACTTAAAGTCTCTATTAAAAAAATGTGTGGTTGATTATGGTAGTTTCCTATAGTAGAAAGATCTCTTCATTGTAACATATAATAAGTTTCCTAATGTAATTAGATCTCTCTTAATTGTAATCTCATTCAAGTATAAATATTATTTACTATGCTTGGCTTCTACATGTTTTGAGTGTGAACGCCAATACTATTTTTCTTTCTAGGATTTTCTCTTGGTTTCTTTATAACCAACACCGAAATGATAGCCTTCATCATTTCAATGACTGATGGTGTAACGACCCCAAAATCCCACAAGGCTAAAATAGGACTTTAGGATCGCCACATTACTTAACCTGCTTAAAATCCATGACATGCAAGGCACACTAACACGAGTCTCCAAAAATGAGGATAATAAAATTTCCGATATATCAACTGTAACCCACTAAATAGCACGAGTCTATAGTCAACAAATACAACCCACTAAAACCAAAGAGTCTGATACACAACTAAAAAAGTCTACTAAGCAACATCTACTCAAGTCTAATACAACTCTCTCAATCAAATGAAATAAAAACTAAAAGGTGTAGCCACCCAAGTCTCTGGCTCCCTCCTCAGAAGGCTCACTTGCACCTCCTTCCTCTGCGTATGTTTCCTCAACCCACGGCTCCGCCGTGTACTCCTGCTCTAAACCTGCCAAGACAAAGTCCGGCTGAGTACAAAGGTACTCAGTGTATATAAAATCCAACCAACAATAATAATATACCTACACTTAGTTAGAAACATATCCAATAACATAATAACATAATCAGAGTGTGGAAGAACGTGTGCGCATATACATCATATCATCACCTTGACTCGTGTACTTGTGAGAATCTTAGATTTGGAAGGCAATACACTTATGAGTTGCTTATGCTTATGAGACCACGTGCTTGTGAGATGTTTATGCTTATGCACTTATTCAGATCATACAATGATGTGATATGCCGTTCTTGGCGGATACAGACCATGTCTAAGAATCAAATGGTTGACATGCCGTTCTTGGCGGATACGGACCATGCCTAAGAATCAAATGTAATTGACATGCCGTTCTTGGCGGATACGAACCATGCCATGCTTATGCTTATTCAGAATGTCATACGTATGCCATGCTCATGCTTGTGGTCCACATGTGTGACTTGTGAGACTCTTATCTTAACATACACGTGCATATGTGCTTAAGTGTCGAAATTAACATTCGAGTTGGTAATTGCTTAGATTCCGATCTTCCACCATGGAAACTCCACTATACTGTCCCATACCAAATAGTTAGAGAATTCCCGGTTTGAGAGATGTTCCTCTAAGTTCTTACCTTCCCGACTATCAATTTCCATGCAAATAATTAGACATACTTAACAAACAATTCACATATACATATCTTATCATAATTCATATCGCAATTCATAATCAATTTACCACCATTTCATAAGAATATAATAGCATTTATCATTTCAAGCATTTTCACAAACACCTTGTGTACGCATAATATGAATCAATTTCCCTTCTATTTTTTCAAGCATTCATCAAACCATAATTCATCCATACAATCAATTCACTATTCACATCCACATATTAATCCCATCCTTCATATATTCTATCCACATCCTATCCACATTTCCATCCACATTTCCATCAATAATTAGCTTACTTCATAGAAAATTTGAGAAAAATGCATTTAATCTCCATTCTATCATTTCTATCAAATTAATATTCACAAAACATTAAAATAGAGTTGATTTGGATAGTATATCGACCTTAGGAATCCTTCCCTTGGATTCAAAACGCTCCCGAGGAGATTTGGAGAAGCTTTGAGGGACGATCTCCAAGCTTTCCTTTCAATCTTCTAGCAACCTCCTTCTCCAAGCACCCTCTCTCTCAAACCCTAGGTTTTCTCCCCCTTTTTGCCAAATTAGGTTAGAAATAGGTAGAGTATTTTAATATTTTGAGTAGGACCCCCTATTTATAGCCCCAAGGTCTGAGAACAAAAAGACCAAAACGCCCATACTAAAATTCTGTAAAAATCACGAAAGACCGAGCGATCGGTCGTCTACCGATCGATCGGTGTTTATGACCGGGTGATCGGTCAAAAACACACTCTCTGAAAAAATTTTCCATACAAAATTTTGGACCAGTCGATAGCTACCGATCGATCGGTTTTGGACCGATCGATCGCTACTTCTGACCGAGCGATCGGTTGCCTACAGATTTTTGACCTACTCTACTGTTTTGGCCATAACTTTTGACTTGCTCGACGGATTTTGACTTGCAGATCCCCAAAGTTGACTGATCTGCAATTCCATTAGATAAAACCCACCATTGACTTGGCTTAAACTCAAAATAAGGAAAAACATTAAACATGAACTTCGAAGAGGGTTCCAACACCTTTCTAATGGTTCAAGAATCACTCAATTCCAGTAAACGGTACCAAAACTAGAGCTTCCTAAAGTTTAGGGTGTGATATGACATCCCTCCGTTACAAGTTTGATTAAGCCTAGTTTACACCACACCAAATAAATATATAATACAATAAACATCAAAACATCACAAGGACTATAATACCCCTAATACAATGAAGTAAAAACATGAAAAAGATTCGGGGTCTCTACAGATGGTGATTAAACAATATTAAATGTAATATTATTCAAGATGAAGGTCATTCTCAATTTATCTTATAATATTAAATGTAATATTATTCATGATGAAGGCCTTTCTCAATTTTTTATCCATACTCTTTATGTTTCATTATGCACAGATCTAGCAAGGTAGTCTGATATAATCCCTACAATCACTTAGACATACTGAACCAATAGGAGTGAAAGATAAATTTGCTATACTTTCCTCAATATTTATTGGAGTCGATCTCATTTCAGTTTTATTATTGAAACCAACAACTGCCAAAAAGGCTAAGGCTTGTACATCTTCATGCACTTGTGTACAAATTAAAATATCATGGTCAATTACTTTAGACAAGTGAGATTTCACTCGTGTTATCCTCAAAGATAAGTTTTTCTAAAATTTAAACATAAAATGTATATTTAATTCCTCAGCATATTCTGAAAATCAATCATTCTTTTTCACTATTATGCAGTTTCTTCTACATATAATAAAAAATGTATAATTAATCATTATAAAGAAAAAGTCAATCCATCCACTCAAATGATATTATGACACCTTATTCACCAAAAAAAAAATATGATTAATTATTCCTACTTGAAACCTTATTGTGTGAAAAACAGATGTTATATTACAATACTAAAACAAATATACTTGAATGAAGGATAATGCATAAGCAACATAATATTATTAGAGATATTATGGTAGTAAATATCTTTAATAAATATACTCTTAACGATTATAACAACAAATAAAGAAACATAATCTTATGACATCTACATTCAAATCAGGCTGTGTAATAATCATCTCTCTCCCTCCCTCCTTCCCTTTCCCAAGTATCAAATGATGTTATACTCAAATTGAGTGTGGGCCTAATGTAGGAATATTGGTTAGATATGTCATTTGAAGAGTGTCTTAATCATTTTAGTCATCAATATCATATTCTTTTGGACCAAAGTAGCTAGGAGTGTGATGTGGAGTCCAAGGAGAGTAACAACACCACCACCACAAAGAAAAATTCTCCTTCTTTTGCTTTTTACCTTGTCCATCAGACTAGTGGCCCATGGGGTGAGCTTTTGTTTGTCTTGGAACCATTAACCATGAACATTCGAACCAATCACAAACACCTTTTGACTGAAATCCAAAATTCTAGCAGTAATCAAAGAAAGAACCCTTGAACCCAAAACATACACTCCTAAGTATCGTAATTGAGATCTAAGATTTTGCTTTTCCCTAAACGCTAGAAAGATAAATATGCGAAGCACAACTACCTTTGTTTTTTTTTTTTGGCCCAATGTTGTTACTTTGCTAGGGAGATAAGTCTCTTTTTCTTTATAAAAAAAAAGTAGAGCGGAAGAGATGAGATTTCACATTGGGTAATTCACTTGGCGGTTTCAACAAATTACAAGAGTAAAACATCTTGAAAATTTTAACCTCAACAGTGCAACTTAGTCAAAACCTCTACATGACCTGGTCTTAATAGTTTTTATTATGTCAGATATCAATACACATTAAAATTCGATGAGAAGAACTTGTACAACTTCAGAGTGATACTGTTAAAACTCATAACATGTGAAAGGCCGGTTGGTGATTAGAGAAGAGGGATTAGACATTGTACAATGGACCAAGATGAATGTCAATTGGAGTAAAGAACGGGTGATGAAGATCGTAGATGTGCGGCTAAACTATGGCCTGTTAGATGAAACTGTTGATGTATCAGATGAATACCAAAAGAGATCATTACAACCTTTTGAAATATTTGTCCTTTATCTCATTTCATCTATTAATTAAATGTAACTTTCCACTTGTAAGGATCTGTTGTTATCATTATATCTTTGAATTTCTATCACCATCCATCTACGCTACTTTTTAAGGGCCTCGGATTGTCTTTGGCGAAGCTAGAAAGGGCTCTCGGGCAACCATAGAATAAGAGACATGTGGCGTTAAAAGGGGAGAAGTCATTTCATTTTCTCCCCCATGATTTTGACTTCTCACCACTTGATATTTCTTTCCCTTTATCTCAACACCTTATCGTCATGTGTCATATAGTGTGTGGAGAAGTTAAATCTCAGGCCCATGATTTTGATTTCTCCACTACTTGTCCCCTATTCTATGGTTGCCTGAGACAAACCCTTTCTGGCTTCGCCAGAGACAATTTGAGGCCTTTTTTAAGCCACCCAGTGAGGGGAGGGACCCCTTACCAGTTATTAAAATTAATGAAATAGATATAATTTGGGGGAGACGTTAATACCTTACCCCTAAATTAAATGGCCAGAAATCAAATGTTAACGTCTGATATTACAAAGAGAAGATTTATCAATGCAAATCACACCCCTAACCATCAGCAAAATATCCTTCAACTTCAAAAAGATTTTACTATATTGATTCCTGCGAGCGTCATTCGATACAAATCAGCAACCTCGTTATTTTCTTGAAACATATTCTGAAAAATTATGTTGCATTTGATTTTTAATCTATAAATATCCTTCCATCTTATAGCAAGGAAGAATATACAAATCAAATTACCATCTTATAGAAGCTATACAGGTCACCTGGAGAATTTGTCCATATGCTTACCGGTGAAAATATCCAACCCCATTACTCCCTAACCCTCTGTATGATTGCCTAGAAAATTAAAAAATGAGAAAGAAAATGCAAGTAAATTAAAATAAAAGTAATTATTTTACCCATATGTGGTCTCCAAGAAAGAAAAAGAAAAGAAAGAAAGGACATGAGGAGAGAGTGGCAGTGGTGGTGGTGGTAGTGGTGTAGGAGACATCCGTAACAATAGTGGCGTCAATGGTGGTGGCAGTTTGTGTTGGAGGTGGTGGTCGCAGCAGTATTGGTGGTGATAATAGCAGGTGGATGTGATGGTGATGGCAGTAGTGGTGGTGGTGGTGATAGCGTGCATGGTGTCGTCGGTGGTGGTGGCTCGGTGGCAATGGTGTCCACGACGGTACTTTGGCATGGTGGCAGTGTTGTCAATGGTGAGTGACGATGGAGTGGTGGTGGTGGCAAGTGGAGGTGGTAACGGTTGCCGTTGTGGCGGTGGCAGGTGGAGGTGGCAGCAGTGGTTTTATTGGAGGTGATGGTGGTAGCTAGGTTTGGGACAAGACATGAAGTTGGAGATTTTCTTTTTAGGCTTTGGCTTGTCTCTATCAGAAACCCCTCTCGGCGTTCCATACATTGTGCAACAGTTGGCCAAAAAATGGGGAGAAGTCATTTCACTTTCTCCCCATTTTTTTGACTTCTCCCCCTATGATATCTCTTTCCTTTATTCTCACACAGTTATCGTCACATGTCTTATTAAGGGTGGAGAAGTCAAAATCGTGGGCCCATGATTTTGACTTCTCCACCACTTGTCACCTATTCTATGGAACCCCGAGATAAGCCCTTTCTGGCTTCGCCAGAGACAAGCCAAGGCCTTCTTTTTATTTCTCTTCACAAATTAAAGCTTTTCGAAAGGAATTTAAATCCTCACTTTAGAAGAAAATTAAGGATTTAATTTGTCCATTTTCTCACAAAATATTTCTTTGTAACTACTCACTGGAAATTTAGATTCACTACTACTTTTCTTTTCCATAAGCTATTTTCTAGGGAAAATCAAATAGCTTCTTAGGGTGAGTCGTTTGTCAGAATGCTACCTCGCCAAGAGCTTCACAATTTGCTTGGTTCAATGGAGGGAGGCAAAGGCAAACTGAGAAGAGAAGAAGAATAGGAAGAATGAGAAGCGGCGAAGAAGGATGAGGAGATTAGGGAAAACAATGAATTTTTCTGTCTTTTTTATTTTTATTTTTGTATGCATTTTAATATCGGAGTCATATGGACAACATGCGGTGAAAGTCAAATATATGCATATGTTTTTTTGTATATTTTAGAAAAATCGAACACAGAAGCCACCTATAATACATGTTTTTACTAACACATACATCACCTACTCACTTTGTTCCTAACCTCACCCTTTTTAGATAATATAATATATATATATATATATATATATATATATATATATATATATATATATGTGCAAAGAAGCCCACTTGTAGCCTTAGACAAAGTCATTTGTTTTAGGATAATACTAACAACACCTTTTTTTTTTAATTGTAATTTCTATATTACTAGACATAATGTTGGTACAAAACATGTCATTCTCTTAATGAAAAAATGGAAAATGCTAGTGAGACCGCAAAGGGCCGAGACCAACCGAGACTATGCATGTGATGTACGGATCTCAAATTTTTAAAAATAAATTTCATGAAATTTTGAAATCCGTGCATCACATCCGCGGTCTCGGCCCTTTGCGGTCTCAGTAGCAAAGTCCTGAAAAGATAATAACAATGTGAGAGAAGTACATTTAAAAGAAAATGCAGTGAGCATTTCCCTAATTTGTTTTAGGAAAATAGTAGTGAGACCGCATAGGATCGAGACCGCACCGAGACGGTGCATGTGAAGCTCGGATCTCAAAATTTCAAAAAGGAATTTAATGAAATTTTGAGATCCATGCTTGTGTGTGGTCTCGGTCCTATGCGGTCAGTAGCAAAGTCCTTTTGTTTTATTATCTATGAGGTGTGAGAGCAGGGATACCAGGAGTATGCTTAGGATTCTTCTTGTAGCTAATTATATCCTTGTTTTCAGGGCTCGGCTATAAATTGATCTTCTTGCACTCATGTGAAACTCATCTCTTCTTTTTGCTCTGTTGTGTGTGTGTGGGGGGAGCTATGGCATCTCTAATGTCTCTACCACTTCTAACCAACTCCTACTATTCTCAAAAGGCGAAGCTACCAACTACTGCTACTAGTAGTGGTATGACAAGGAAACGTCTAGCTTCCATGTCGTTGGAGCAAACTAATGGAAGCAGTGACTCAAATGGTGGTGTAGGATCTCCGGCGACGTTTGACAGCAGGCGAAATGTCCTACTCGGCTTCGCTGGAGTCTATGGTGCCTCACAACTTGTCGGTAACGACCACGCCATGGGAGCTCCAGTGGAAACTCCGTTGAAATGCCATGAGGCAATAGTGGATGATATTGGCCCTGTCAAGTGTTGCCGGCCGCCTCATTCGGGTGGAGTTGTGGAATTCGAGTTCCCAAGCACTTCATCACAAATGCGAGTGAGAAAACCCGCTCACAGGCTAGATCATGTGAACTTGCTCAAATACAAAGAGGCCATCCGCCTAATGAAAGCCCTCCCTGCCGATGACCCATGGAGCTTAACGCAGCAGGCCAAGATTCACTGTGCCTATTGTAATGGCGCCTACTACCAGAAGGGGTACAAAATCCCTTTGCAAGTGCATTCCAACTGGTTATTCTTACCATTCCACCGCCTTTACATCTACTTCGAGAGAGAATCCTCGGAAAGCTGATTGGTGATGAAACCTTGGCTATTCCATTCTGGAACTAAGACGCACCCATAGGTATGGAAATGCCAAGCATCTTCTTGGACTCATCGTCATCCCTCTACGACGAAAATCGCGACGACCGTCATCATCCACTACGCATCTTTGACTACGATTACACCATTAAGGCCTCCAAAAAATCTCAGCCGACTGAATCTTTTTCCCCCAAAGATACCATGACGAATAATATGTGTAAGATGAGATATTCGGTATTCAGTGACGATAGCCGGCGTATCCCGGAGCTGTTCATGGGGGCTCCGGTGAGGGCGGGACAAACCCTTGAATCCCATGGTTCACTGGAGGGTCTGCACAATACCGTGCACAACTGGACCGGACTTCCCATCTCTCATAATTTTGACATGGGGAACTTCTTCACCGCAGCAAGGGACCCCATGTTCTTCTCCCACCACGCCAATGTTGATCGCTTGTGGGAGATTTACAGGAAATCCCGAGACTATAAGACTGAATTCAACGACTCCGATTGGCTAGACTCTTCCTTCCTCTTCTACGATGAGAATAAACAGCTCGTCAGGGTCAAGGTTAGCACTTCCTCATCTCTATCTACTTATCCCTAATCGACCCAAATCCTCTACCGTTAAAAACCCTTAGGCTGCTCATGTCACCATGCTTAACTGCACCTATCATTGGTTTTTAACTTTTAGAAGAAGAAAAAATTTAACCTACGTTGGAAAAAAATATTGAAATATTTTTACTTTTTTTTTTTTTTTGTTTAAACGAACAATATATAGGTGGGTAAATCCTAGGGGTGGGTGAATCTTAATGACAGTTAGGGGTGTCAAAAGGGACACGTCGCAAATCTCAGAAGCAGCATAACTGGACTCCCCCGCCCGGTTACAACAGTAGAGGATTAGGTTCCATCTCTAATTATAAGCTACGTCTTTACTGTTCTAGACAGAATTTGGGGTTCCTAACAATTTGTCTAACGAATTCAATGTCATTTTTTTTTCCAATTTTGATTGGGGGAAAAGGTACGAGATTCCCTTAAACCTAGTGATCTCAGGTACACTTACGAAGATGTGGAAATCCCTTGGAGAAGTTCTGCGATCACCCCTAAAACTTGTTCTATGAAGTCACCAGTCAAGGAAATGGCTCCCGCTATTCCGTTTGGTTCCGTACCGCAGGCCCTTGATAAACCACTAACAATCTCGGACATTTGGCCGGAATTCTTGCCCGGCATTTCTGAGGAGGATTTTGTGGCGGTCCTTATCTTGCACGGCATTAAAGTTAAAGACAACAAGCGCGCTAGGTTCGATGTTTATATCGGCAGCCCAGACGGGAGAGCGGAGGATTTGGTGTATGCCGGGAGCTTTACTAGATTGTCCCATACTCATGGTGAGACAGACGTAAGCCTCAAGCTGGGGATAACGAGCTTGTTGAGAAATTTTGAAGTTGAAAATGCTGAAAAAATAGTCGTGGAAGTGATACCTCGAGAAGGAGACATTACTATCGGTGGGGTCTCCATTGAACTGCTCGAGTCCAATTAGTTTGTCCTAGAAGCTTTCCTCTCTTTTATCCCGTCTCCATCTACTTTAGGGAGAATCTTCTGCTAATTAGGAGTTTACTTTGCTCCATGTGCGTGTTTGGTGTTGCATGTTATGGAGTTTACTTTGCTCTATGTGTGTTTGGTGTCATGGAGTTTGCTTTAATCCATGTGTGTGTTACAAGAGTGAAAGGGGAGGTGATTTCTCAATTCATCTCTACTTAGTGTGGTTGTATATATATATATATATAAATTAATAGTATTTCCTTTGCTAGAGAGGTACCACTTTCGATGGGGATATATTTGCTTGATTGTGGCATTCTTTTGAGAAGGTTATCCAATTTGTGTTTTGAAGTTATGGAGTTTATTTTGTTCATGTGTGTTAGTTTCTAAGAGTACTACCATGCTTTGTCACTGGCTGTGTTTTGAAAATTTAGTTTCTAAGAGTACTACTAAACATTGTCACTGGCTGTGTTTTGAAAATTGGATCGGCTGGTTGAATCGGTAAAATTAGGAACCGGCAGTCAAATGGTCCCCAAAACCATCAAAACTAGATTGTTTTAAAAATTCCCCTAAAAACAGGGAATCAAAAGAACTGAACAGTTTTACCGCAAAATTAGTTATATAACAAAGAAAAATCAGAATAATCAGCCAAAAAAAGAGAAAAATAATATATGTTTTTTTATAATATATTACAATGTTTGCAGCCTTCATCGAGCACTTTATGGACTCAAACAAGCCCCCCGACCTTGGTTTGACAGCTTTTGCACATTTTTTTTTATCTCTCAAATTTATATGCAGCACTACAGATAACTCTATGTTTGTGCAGCACTTAGATGGTCACATTATCATTCTTCTACTATTCATTGATGATATCATTTTGGTATCCGATGATGATTCCCTTTTACACTCATATATACATCAATTGGGAAGTGAATTCGCCATGAAGGACCTCGGACCACTCCACTATTTCTTGGGTATCGAGGTCCTTCCTACTTCAAATGGAATATTTCTATCACAGGGGAAATATGCTAGAGATCTCTTATCCATATTGGAAATGAATGATTGTAAGCCTCTTGCTACTCCAATGGTTCTGGGTCAACGGTTGAATTCAGATGCTGAAGCTCTATCTAATCCATCCGAGTATCGAAGTATTGTTGGTGCCCTTCAATACCTTACTTTTACCTACCCAGATTTGGCATATAGTGTAGATTCCGTTTGCCAACATATGCCTGCTCCAACAACATTACACATGAAGTCTGTGAAGCGCATTGTACGATATTTGAAAGGCACCATTGATCAAGGCTTATTCATATCTTCTAAATCTTCTCTCACTTTAAATGGCTATTTTGATGCTAATTGGGCCGGTTGCCCAGACGCACGCCGTTCTACCTTTGGCTATGCTGTATTTATCGGTTCTAATTGTGTTTCCTGGAGTGCCAAAAAGCAACCCACTGCTGCACGGTCCAGCGCAGAGGCCGAATATCGATCACTCGCTACTGCTACTACTGAAGTGACATGGTTATCATTCTTGATGCAAGACATTGGTCTTTCCCAATTAGATGTTCCTACTATCTAATGTGATAATATGAGTGCAACTCACATGCCCTCCAATCCCGTCTTTCATGCACGCACCAAACACATTGAGCTTGATTACCATTTCGTTCGGGAAATTGTAATAGCCGGGTCTCTTCGTGTTTCTTTCCTTCCTTCTGAGCAAAAACTAGCAGATGTCTTTTCCAAGAGCTTACATCAGTTGGTTCACATTGGGTGTACAAGACCAAGTTAAGGCTTGATGGATCAATTGATAGATATAAAACTCGTCTTGTTGCTGAGGGGTACAACCAACAAGAAGGTATTGATTTTGATGAAACATTTAGTCCTATCATTAAATGTCCTACCATTATTCGTATTGTTGCTTCTCTTGTTGTTGTTCATAATTGGTCTATTAGACAACTTGATGTTAAAAATATTTTCTATCATAGCTTTCTTTGTGAGACTGTTTATATGGAACAAGCACATGTTTTTGCAGAATCCTCATTTCCTAATCATGTTTGTTGTCTCAAATAGCTATCTATGGACTCAAATAAATGCTTCAAGCTTGGTTTGATCATTTCAACATGTTTCTTTTGAGTGTTAGCTTTCTTTGTAGTCAAGTTGATTCTTCCTTGTTTGTTCTTTGTTGTTCTCAGTGTGTTATTTTGTTGTTACTCCATGTTGATGATATTATTGTCACTAGTGATAATCCTTCTCTCCTCTTGACTAATTACTAATTAGTTGAGTTCAGAATTTGCATTGAAGTTTCTTTGTCCCTTTCATTATTTTCTCACTATAGAGGCAACACCCTTCTCTTATGGTCTTTTTATTTCTCAAACTAAATATGCTCAAGACATTTTATCTCAAACTGATATGTTAACCAACAAATATTTATAGTACACCCTTAGCACAAAAACACAATTTACATGCTTCTTCAGGAGATCTGGTTGATGGAATGCAATAATGCAACATTGTTGGAGCATTGCAATATCTCACCATGAGTCGGTCTAATCTTCCCCATGTTGTAGATCATGTATGTCAGTTTATGAATGAACCAACTACATTGCATTATCAAGCTATTAAGAGAATCCTTTGGTATCTCAAAGGAACATTACCTTATGGGGTTCAGATTTTCTATTAAACTTCCTTAAACATTTATGCTTTTTAGATGCTTATTGGGATGGCTAGCCTGATACTAGGAGGTCAACTACAATTACTTTGTTTATCTGGGTTCTAATTGTATTTCTTTGGCAGCTAAGAAGCGGCCAAGTGTGGCTCTATCTTGGACCTTCTTAACCTTGTTTAGCAACTCAAACCACGGTTAACACCCTCTTAACCCCGGTTAGTAACCCTAACCCTCGGTTAACACCTCACTTTGCCTCCGGGCTTCACCTTTGCCTCCGGGCCTCATCCTTGGCCTACCGGGCCTAATCCTTTGCACATTGACCAACCTCGTCAAGCAAAACACTAATCTACCGGATTAGGTCCATTAGCCGCCTTTTGGTGCACACACACACGCCCCCTCGCCTTAGCACGGGCTCAAGTGCTAGGACTACGCTCGGTCTGATCTCACCCCAATGTGAGTATGTAGGCAGCCCAACACGGGCCCGACCCTAATTAGCTTTTATTTTCTTCCGGTTAGTATTAACTTAAACACTAAAGGCATTCGATTAACATTGAATTATTTTGGCTTAAACCTAGCAAGTAGGGAACCACCAAGTGTGAAAGTGTCGGGGTGTCTAACCCCTTCCTCAAACTTAACCGAATCTCTCACCCCGATCCCTGATTGCGACCAAGCATTATCCAACATTTCCCGGGGACTTATCCCTTCTGAATTAATAGGTGGCGACTCTAAATCCTGAGACACATTTTCCCAAGGGAGTGAAATCCCGTGCTCACAATTATGAACCTTGATTAGAAACCAATTATCATTTATTTTATTGAATTAACTAACCAAAGTGTTGAAAAATGGTAATTTAGATATTTTAAAATGTTTAAATGATGACATCATCAAAGTCCATCCATAAAGTAACGGTAAACCTAAGGGAAGGGGGTATATGATACAGACAACCAAAGTTGAGGGGAGGATAGTGCAATTTTAGAAACTAGAGGGGAGGTTTCTAAAATTTCACTAAACCTCAAGGGAGGTGGGTGTAATTTACCCTTAATAATATCAATTTTAATGATGTGTCAACACGCTATTGGTTCTCCGTTGTTGTTAAGCTCCACTCTTGCAAAGGTAATGTCGCAAAAGGGTTAGAAAGTTGCAACAAACTTTTTGCATCATTCATCTGTTACATAGGAAGCAACTCGTCGAGACCGTTTTGTGTGTGCAACCCTGCACACAGATCTTGTGTTCCCCATACCAAAAGGCACGATGTGTCCCTAAAACATCTCACCCATACTCGTGAGATTGACGCTGTTCACCTTCGTCAACCTCATTTATAAAATGTCTAAAAGGAAACATATTTATTTAGATACGTCAACTGGATCAAATTAGAAAGTTTCAAATTCTTCTCTCTTCCCTTCTTTCTTCTGTTTTTCCCTCCTTTTCTTTCTCCATTAATGAAAGGTTTCGTTAGATCAAACTCTGGTTCCTTACAGAGCAGTTAGTTTTATCTTTATAATAGATTTGATTTTTGAGACCTCATCTGCCTCCTCCTCCATGGAGCTGTGGTTGTTTTTCTCATTTTGTGGACTTACATTCCATTGAATCAAATCCCTTTGCCTCATTCCAAATAACCTAGTTTTGGAAATTAACAACAGAAAAGTAGTAGAAAAATTAAAAGATCTTACATTCCCCACCTCCAAGAAGTTTATGGACTCAGGCTTGTGGCATCCAAACAGACTATTTATTTGAGAGGAGATTGAATTTGATTTTTTCTTCCTAGAAAAATTTGACAAATTTGTGCTGCGGGACATTATCTGCAAATGTTTCCATTATGTTGTTCAAAAGATTATCAGCTATAATCCCCTCAGGCATTCTTCCTTTACCTTTGAAAATCCATTCTCAGACAATGAACTCAAAAGCAACCGATACTACATATCGTCCTCAGCACACCAAGAAACAGAAAGAGGATTCATCCTATTATTATGACTTTCAGATCTTTCAACTTTGCACCTTATTCCATGGTCTGCTAAAATATCTCAAAGTATGTGTATAGAAAGGGCAGCCCCTTTATGGTTGGTTTGCTACCGAGTTCAATCACAAAAGGAGCTTAGGAGCATTAGAAATGTGAGCGGCGACAATCTCACAAGTGTAGTTGAAATGTTTTAGGGACACATGGCACCTTTTGGCGTGGGGGCACACAAGGTCTGTGTGCAGGGTTGCACACACAATACAGACTCCCTTGGGTGGGGTTTACCCTGTGTAGCATGTAGCACGTGGGACTAGTCTGTCTTGGCTGGATACCTACGTTATCAAGAAAAAAAATTTGGTCATAGGGAAGAAGGTAACTAGGAATATGAATATCACAAATCTTTGTTTTTTCCCTATGACCACTCTACACCAAGTACACATGAGCAGTAGCCACTATTGTAGCCCATGTGTTACGGTCAAAGTTGTTAAGTACTGCCATGACCATGATAATGGGCCGGGATGGCCTGAGTATGGGCAAGGAATGCCAATGCGGTGCCTAGGAGATAAGTGATGCACTATGCAAGCGATAGCGCAGCGTGGTGCAAGATTGATTCCTTAGTATTGTGTACCAAAGTGAAGGGACATGAAGGTGTCTTGATGTTGTGTACGAGGTACAGTGGTTTGGGTGAAATGCACACGAAGAGTTATAGAGTGAAGCTTGAGTTTGGTGCTTGGTCGAACACATGTGGGTGAGTGTTGTAGGGCCCATATGGTAAGTTGGATGTAGGGCCGATAGTACCTTCATTCGAAGAGAAAGTTAAAACGAGTTCAATGGTACAGATGGTTTATGGATATTCAATGTACTGTTCCGTAAAAGACCAGTATGACTCCACCAACAATTGTGATGTTTCCTTCGGGTGAAGGGTGAAAGGTTTATCATCCACCTTGAGGAGAAGGGTGTACCTCTACCTTCCCTTTTGGCAAATCTTGGGCCACCTAATGAGCAACCCCAAAGGAGTTGGGGGTGAGCTGTAGGATACTAAAGGGGATCTTGGAGTCTCCTTGGATGATTGTTGGAGCATCCAAGGACGGTGCAAAGGAGACGGATATCCTAGTATTGCGCAAGAGCCTTTGGGCAAGAGGTTTCACCCTAGTTCGGCCTAAGCATGCAGTATGCATCATGGTCGTCTAGGAGGGATGCGAGATATGGTTGGAATACTCGGACAGAGGACTGAGGATCGCATTGTGGGCATTATGCCCTCAATGCTCGGTAAATGGGGCAATGATGCTCCTAAGCTATCCGTGATGCATGAAGATGACCGATAGTTGTGTTCAAGAGTATTAGGCTGTGTTGGATGTTCAGCTTGATCAGGGACCCTTAGCATCATGAGAGATGTGCGAGATGGAACCTCGGTGATGCGGGAACCTTCTGTGTTGGATAAGTGTCAGGTGCGACACGATGAAGTAATGCATAAGCCAGCTAAGCGTAGGTTAGCGGATGAGACTCGGTAGTAGGTCGTACCTTATCGTAGCATTGTAGTACGAGACATTGGGTCAGTTCAGTGGACGGATAGTGCAATGGTGTAAGGCTAGCCGAGATCATGGGATAATCGAGATGCCACACGGTTGTTCTACAAAATCAAAATGTTAGACCGTGACAGATGGGACTAAATTAAATCAGGCAGGCAATTGTCCACTCTTAAAAAAATTATTAATAACTTATCAAAATCACGTGAAAAAAGAACACATCTAACATATATATCGTCACAATCCTTATCCTGTGACCACTGCACCATGGTCCATGGCTCTCCCATGTCAAAGTATCAAGGCAAAGATGTGTCTCCATTTTTTCAAAATCACGTGAAAAAATGTCCCTTTCTTGAATTTGGCTCAAGGCCTTGTGGTTGTGGATGAGAAAAACGGCCACCTTTAGAGCCACCAGACATGATAATTAGAGAAATTTGCCATGTCTTCCCGTTAGATTGAGAGCAATGTTTGTCGGGGACATCGAAGAAGTTCAGTGGCACTTTTTCCTGCACACGATGTGGAATTGCCAGCGGGCCTAGTGGCATCAGATAGAGTTTTGAAGTAAGGAAAAGAGAGAGAGAGAGAGAGAGAGAGAAAGCTGCACAGGTGCAGATGTTGTAGGTACACAGAGAGAGAGAGGAGGTAGAACGGGGTTTGTTCTTTTCTTTCATTTGTGCATCCTAGACCATTCCAATCACATCTTCTATGTGATACTCCTCATCAAGTTCATAGACACCAGAGAGTTCACCGACAACACCAACCCATAATCTATCATTAGACCGTACTCCAACTCCTCATCATGAGCCTTCAACTCCTCATCATGAGCCTTGCGAGTATATTACCCACCTCCGATTTCTGTCCATTGAGTTTCCTTTTCTTGGAACGGTAATGTCCATCAATTTATCTTTAGGGAAATAGTCAACGGACCAATGGATGGAATCCATTTGCAAACCTAAGGCATCCACCTATTGGTGGATGCCCCCTTCTTAAATGCTCAAGCATCACTACTCTTATCTTTATAACAGATGAAGAGAAACCAGCTGAAGAGACATATTTAGAAACAACACCAAGAAAGGAAACGGGAGAGAACCGGAAGTGTTGCATGAATTGATTGGTTATTAGGAGAGAGAAGTTAAAAAATAAATAGGATTTTCGGTTAAGAGAGGGAATAGGAAGGGCACCTTCTAATGGTCAAGCACCACTATCATCCGTTAAGAGAAACGTATTGAAAGAGAGTGGTTTAGGAGAGAGAAATAGAGGATAGAGAGTTTAAGAGGAAACCTCTAAAGATGGTGTGTCCTTCACCCTTGGTAACGCCGCCACGTGTAAAGAGGGAGTATGAGACTCTTAATTTGCTCAAATCAAAATAAATATAATTTAATGCAATTAATTTTAGAGATTTATTAATGGGACCCAAATTTGACCCAATACTTGTCTTAATTAGTGACGACGTGGCGCCAACTTATTGGTTTGGTAATGTTAATATGTCACGTGGGCAGACACATGTCATTAACCTAAAGCGGGAATAAAGAGATTTGAGACATGCCACATGGCACCAACCGACATACAATATTAATATAGATTCTGAAAATTTCATCTTTAATAGACCTATATGATGGGAATGAATTCCTTAGTCTTTTAGCTCATCTTTATCATGTTTTTGGTCTTTTCAAATGATGTCCTTGGGCCTTAGAAATTTAATTAATTTAGTCTTAGGCTCCTATGGTCAATCTAGGCTTTTGAGCAATTCAATCAACCAAAACTTTGATGACTTTTACATAAGTCCTAAACTCTCTCAAACTAAAATATAAAGCTATAAACCTTCCTACAGAGTCTTCATTCCTCATGACTTGATCTTGACTTGATTTATCTTTTTCTGCTTCAAGATCAATCCATTTCTTGTTCATGATCCGACTCGGACTTTGGGTATGATCTTCAATAACTTTATCTTAATCCAATTTGACATACTGGACTTGATATTGAATTCCCTTCAAGTATGGTGTCTTTTTCATGCTTTTTCATTTTATGACTTGCTAATGCTCTTCATAAACTAGATTTCACATAAACTCAATTGTGACATTAGTAACACAATTCTCATTGCATTATTGTATTATCATCAAAATTAATAATATTACCTTAGGTTGAAAACCTAAAGGCTAATTTTGTGGTTTAAGATAATTCATGTTTATTTTATAGTTGGTAAGGGATAATCTAAACACACACACATGATCAGAAATAGGGTAACCGCTGAGGTAAAAGAGATTAATAATTTTTTATTTAAAAAACTTGATTTAAATTGTTAGTAAAATAAATAATTAGAAAAAATAATAATCTTTATGGTTTGAATTAGATCACAATTTTTTTTTAAAAAGTTTAATATTTGGAATAAAAACAGTGAGATTTAGATAAAATAAAAATATTTTCTAATTGAGGAAAGAGAGAAAAGAAATGTTTTAAAAAAATATTAATCACTTAAGATTAAGTAAGAATTTTCTAATAGAGTCTTTCCAAGTTTAAAACCTTACCGATAATAATAACAATACTGTAAAGAGAAATTTTAAAATTTTAAATTTTAAATTAAAAAAAAATGATGCAAACATGTTGTGTAGTAGATCGGCAAGTCTGATGGGCACCCAAAGATGCAATATTACAGTTAACCCTAGCCCTCCGTCCACCCATCATAGGCAATGGATCCTCTCAAGCTCTCTTTGCTGCATTTGGATCCTTCATTGCTACCTAACCAATTAAAAACATACCTTAATAATAACCCAAATTAAATAAAGCCAGGGTGAAAGGATGGAATTAATGAAGATGGCGAAGTGGGCTTTTAAAGCCATATCCCTTAGATAATCTGGTGTTCTTATTCGTCATCACAACGACTTCTTTGATCTCTCCAAACTGCTCATATAACACCTCTTGGTTTCTCTATGAATCATCCAAGCCAATCACCACGTCGATGTCTCCTGCTCTTCATGGCTTTCACCCACCATCTCGAATTGCATTTGTTGAGACATAAAGTATAATGCTAAGTCCAAACATCAGCAATACTAATGATATTTAAATTTAAGTTAGAAATAGTTTCAAAAATCTTGGAAAAGTGAGCTAATAAGCTTGAGGAGTGCTAGCCCAAGTCGCATTTACATCAAAATTTTCTACGGACATAAGATTAGGGTAGCACCTAGAGATGTTTTATATTTTAACGGTTTTAAAAAAATACAAAATCAAAGAATTTTTGACATTGGTAGCCACCCAATTGTGTCTTTGGACGATTTGACATTTGTAGCCGCCCAATGCAACTGGAATAAGAATATCACAAATCTTTTTTTCCCCTATCACTACTCTACGCTAAGTACACATGATAGCCACTATTGTAGCCCATGGACTAAATTAAATCAGGCAGGCTATTGTAGGTAGAAGGACATCGAACGTTTTAATGTTTTTCCTCTGCCACAACCACTTTCTTTGTAGCTAATTATGTCCTAGCTTTCTTGGCTCGACTATAAATTGACAATCTCGAACTCATGTGAAACTCACCTCAGCTCATCTCTTCTTGCTGTGTTGTACTTGTACGAGGGGAGCTAACTATGACAACCCTAATCTCTGTCCCGCTTCTAACCACCTCCTACTATTCTCAAAAACCGACTGTTACTAGTATGACAAGGAAACGTCTAGTATTCTGCATGTCCTTGGACCAAACTAATGCTTCTGATCATGGAGACAAGCAAAGAGGATCTCCGGCGACGTTTGATAGGCGAAATGTACTACTCGGCTTGGCCGGAGTCAATGGTGCCTCGCAACTTGTCCGAAACGACCAGGCCCTTGGAGCGCCGGTGCAAGCTCCATTGGAATGCCATGATGCAACAGTGGAAGGTATTGGGCCAGTCAAGTGTTGCCGGCCCGATTATAAGGCTGAAGTTGTGGACTTCAAGTTCCCAAGCGATTCAACCCCCATGCGCGTGAGAAGACCTGCTCACATGCAAGATCCTGAGAACTTGCTCAAATACAAAGAGGCCATCAATATAATGAGAAAACTCAAGGACGATGACCCCTGGAGCCTAACACAGCAGGCCAAGATTCACTGTGCATATTGTAACGGCGCCTACGACCAGTTGGGCTACAAGACATTGCTTAGTGTGCATTCCAATTGGTTATTCTTACCATTTCACCGTCTTTACATGTACTTCTTCGAAAGGATCCTCGGAAAGCTGATTGGTGATGAAACCTTGTCTATTCCCTACTGGAACTACGCTGCACCCAAAGGTATGACAATGCCAGGCATCTTCGTGGACCCCTTGTCGCCTCTCTACGATGAAAATCGCAACCAGAGTCACTATCCACCATGCGTTTTGGACTCCAAAAAAAATCTGCTGGCTGAATTTATTTTCCCCAAGGAAGATAGTGATATCATAAGGAAAAATCTGTGTCAGTTGAAATATACAGTATTCGGAGATGATGAACTAGTGTTCCCAACTCTGTTCATGGGAGCTCCCTTGCGGGCGGGACAAACCCTTGAAACTCACGGTTCACTGGAGGGTCTGCACAATACCGTGCATAAGTGGACTGGACTTCCCAACTGTCTTAATTTTGACATGGGGAACTTCTACACCGCGGGACGGGCTACTCCCACCACGCTAATGTTGATCGATTGTGGGAGATTTACAGGAACATGCGTGACTATACGACTGAATTTAACGACTCTGACTGGCTAGACGCTTCCTTCCTCTTCTACGATGAGAACAGACAGCTCGTCAGGGCCAAGGTTAGCACCTCCCCATCTCTATTTACTTATCTAGACATAAGCTACGTACGTCTCTACTGTTATTATAGCAATTTCTCTAACGAATTCATTGTCTTTCTTTCTGCAATTTCGATCGATCGGGGAGAAAGGTAAGCGATTCCCTTAATACTCAAAATCTCAGGTACATTTACGATGATTTGAAAATCGATTGGGACAAGCCTTTAAAATGTTTAATACGGACACTTGCCAAGACGGAGAAGGCTGCCGTTATTGAGTTTGGTTCTGAACCGCTGGCACTTAATAAAACATTAGCAATCTGGGCAAGTAGGCCTAAAGTTTGCTCATGAAATTTTGGAATTTAGGTTAAAATTTGGGTAATTTATTAGTAATTATTTTTCTAATAATATAGCGACTTTTTTAAATATTCTAAATTTTTAATCAAAATTTCATGGAATTTTGGAAATTTTATTAAAAAAAACTAAAATAATAATATTTATATAAATATATTAAATCTTCATAAATATTATTTCAGCCAAAATTTTGCTAAGTGAAAAATATTTAATATCAAAAAAATATTAAAAATAAAAAACACTATACCCAACACACCCACCCAAACACACACACACCTATGATAGAGCCCCACGTGTTGTGTTGGTATATTGGTAAAAACACTCGTGCTAGCCCTACTCGATAAACATTCCCTAGTCTCCGCGCAACACGTTTATTTGTCACCACTCAAAAACCAACACCTGTGATTGCTTTAATAGGTGTTGATTTGTGGGTTGAGAGTAGTGGATGCATGAGAATAGGGTTGGCATGCCTCAAATTATGAATGAAGATGAATTTGCCCTTCACAACTTTAACTAATACTAGCATATCCTGTAATGTATAGGCGGTATACTGATTGGGGCGCACAAGATTTGGGTGCCAACTTGCCCACACAAAATGGACTCTAATTGCAAGAGGCATCCTATAGGAAACTACGGCCCCCATCTTTTGGAGGAACTTTTAAAAGTCCGAAACATTATTGATGTTTTGGATTAAGAGGCAAGAGTCTGGGAAGAGAGGGGAGAGAGATTCTAACCCTTTTATTTGATGGTATCTCTGATTTATCGAGATGAATTTAAATAGAAGTTCCACATCCATGGAACTTAATAAATCCAAAAGTTTTGGTGGAATTTGAAAGTTTCAAATTTGTAGAACTTTTGCACTCTATGGAATAATATAGCTCTAGACATTAAGTAAAATTAGCATAAAACAATGAAAGTTCTAAACTTTACAAGTTCCATCGAAAGAACGGAGCCTAATGGTTTTTAATTTCGTTGAAATTTAGCAAAATTTTGTTATTGCCCCACCATCCAATATCAAAATGAAGAATATTTTACCTTGCATGATTCTAGTTGATATTTCAAAATTTTGGCCAAATTTTTGTATTTCAATATTTTAGAATATTGGTTGAAATTGAAATTTTTTTTAGGTTCCTTTTTTTTATATGAGACGAAATTAAAAATATTTCAAATTATGCCATTTCAATCAATATAAATTCTTTCTCAAATTGTTGGTCTAGACTCTTTACATGACATCTGGGAATTCCTAAGTATTAGGCCTATTAAGATTCAGGCCGAAACAATACGGGCCCATTGAGGTTGATAGTATACACACCAGGGCTTTGTCCCAGTGGTAGTGTATCCCCTGCTTTGGGGGGAGGTACCGGGTTCCATTCTCGAGAGGGTGAGAGTTTGTTTATACTCTCCACCCGTCCACTAACTGAACAGATACTAACACCTAACCGGCGTTGCGGCCTAAACGTTTATCTCGTACCAAAAATAAATAAATTTGAGGTCGATAGTCCTACTATTTGAGCCAAGATGCCATATGTGAGAGCGGCGTCTAGAAGACTTACTATCACTTATCAGTTCTTCTCTATTGAAGGAACTTGGGATTGGGTTGTAATTTCTTGGATTTCTCTATAACAAACTGAGGTGGAGGGATCGATCCATAAAAAAAAACCATAACAACAGACGAGATTAAGTTGGGTTCAACATTGTTATTCATGTATTAAACAAAAGCTGAGAAACGTGGTTGCTGATCATGTTGGAAAGGGTATTCGTTGAGGCTCTGATACCATATTAGGAATAGAGTTTTGGTAGGACTTCAATTGCTAATTCTAAATGATTTTTTATGTTGTTTTTATATAAGAGAATGGTTGGTGCAGTTCTGTACAACTCCAAAGAGTTACAGAGAAAGAAAAGTATACAATAACTTAGGTAGTAGAATATAGGGAAATAATTTTGTGACCGCAAAAGGGCTGAGACCACCGACACCGTGCATCCGTGCACAAGATTTCAGGTGGGGCCCACCTTGTGAACGTGGGCCCCACCTGAAATTCCGTGCACAGATGCACAATCTCAGTGGTCTCGGCCCCTTTTGCGGTCTTAGTAGCAAAGTCCTAGAATATATATATATATATAATTACCTCCAACTGATTCAGGGACACAGACACGAGAACAGAGCCATAACGATGCAGGATGCCTCTGTAATCCACTACTTCACCCTATGTTCGAATCAAATATTAATAGTCAGTTTCTGAAATATTACAGCAATAAAATTGAATAAAATATTAGCCAAATTGAAACACAAAAACTTGATCTTCTTCTGCATCGACAATTGACCAATATGTAACTTCAAGAGAATGGTATAAAAACACACTTTTGCAAGTTCCAAGAATCTTCATAACGAAACAAAATTAACCCATCCTATTCTTACATAACCTCCTTTCACTTTTCAACCGTCCCTAGTTTAGTAAAAGTTGATAATCTTACCTTAATATCAAAATAGAAAAACTGCATATACATATAGATGTTGTAACAATGAAAATTCATGGTTGTCTTCTTTTTTTGATTGCTCTCCGGGTGTCAATCTAGAATTTCTACGGTCCTTCTCATAAGGGTCGATCGATCGGGATGTGGAGATTACAGGAAGATATTATTCATGGTTGTCTTCCCTAAAATATGGTAGAGTCCTAAACCAACTCTCTTTTAATAATAGGTCCCACGTAATATTAAATAGTGATTTAATTAAAGTTTGGTTATAGTATAAGTTATGTATTAAATAAATTAAGTTAAAGGGTATTTACGTCCAAGTAAAATTTTGCATAATCATACTTTTTTTGTAGAATTTATATATATATATATATATTGTTGCCTAAGATTTGGATCCTAGAGGGGGGTGAATAGGGTCTATGGCAAATTAAATTTTTGTCTTATTTCCTTAAGCGAAATTTCAATTTTAACAAATTGAAAATAAATAGAATTTAGCAATACCACACAAGCAATCAAAACAGTAAATAAAGAGAAGAATTAGAGTGATGCAAATAAAAAGAGTTTGTTCACGAGGTTCGGCAATCCTGCCTCCGTCCCCACCTCAAGCTATACCCGTTAAAGGATTTCTCACGATTTACTCAATCGTCAATCTTATAACAGGTAAAAATCAAGCATTTACAATGAAAGAGAATCCCCTCTCTTGACTTCAATCTACTTTACGGGTAGAAACCAAACATTTACAAAGCTCCGCGCTTCAAGGACTAGAATTCACCAATTCTTGATTTTCTCATACACTTGTTGAAAAGTGTTTTACAATCATGAAATGCTCATTTACATGACCAGGATGATCACTTTCAAGCTCACTGAGAGTCTCTCAAAGAATGAAGTTGAATAACTCAATTTTGGACTCTTTATAGGATTCAAGGGTTTACTCAATGAATTTTGAAATCTAAGATTTGGAGTGATTGATTGAAAGTATTTGAGTTCTTAAATCATCTTGTTTTAGTTCTTACAACATTCTATTTTATATCATTTTCAAAGATATGGCCGTTGGAGAGGCATTGGAAAAGATTGTTTAAAACTAGCGGTTGCAGGCTTTATCTGCGTCCTGCATGATTTTGTCGATGAGATTTGGTATCCTCTCTAAATTCGTCTACAAAATTGGGACAAAATTAAAAAATAGCAGCTCTGTGGCTAATTTCATCGACGAGATTGAAGTTCTTCTTCAATTTCGTCAACGAGATTTCCTATTTTACTTTGGAAATCTCATCTTAAATAGACCTAAATATGATAATGAATTCTTTGGTCTTTTGGCTTATCTTTATCATGTTTTTAGTCTTTTCAATTGATGTCTTTGGGCCTTAGAAAATTAATCAATTTAGTCTTAGGCTCCTATGATCAATCTAGGCTTCTAAACAATTCAATCAACCAAAATTTTGAAGACTTTTACATAAGTCCTAAATCTCTCTCAAACTAAAATATAAAACTATAAACCTTCCTAGAGAGTCTTCATTTTTTATGACTTGATCTTGACTTGATTTATCTTTTTTGGCTTCAAGATCAATCCAGTTCTTATTCATGATCCCACTTGGACTTTAGGTATGATCTTCAATAACTTTATCTTGATCCAATTTGACTTGCTGGACTTGGTGTTGAATTTCTTTCAAGCATGGTGTCTTTTTCATGCTTTTTCATTTAATGGTTTGCTAATGCTCTTCATAAGCTGGATATCACATAAACTCAATTGAGATATTAGTAACCCAATTTTCATTGCATTATTGTATTATCATCAAAATTAATGATGTTACCTTAGGTTGAAAACCTAAAAATTAATTTTGTGGTTTAAGATAATTAATGTTTTTTTTTAAATAGTTGTTAAGGGATAATCTAAACACACACACATGATCAGAAATAGGGTAACCGTTGAGGTAAAAGAGATTAATAATTTTTTCTTTAAAAGACTTGACTTAAATTGTTAGTAAAATAAATAATTAGAAAAGATAATAATTTTATGATTTGAATTAGATCACAATTTGTTTTAAAAATTTTATTATTTGGAATAAAAACAATGAGATTTAGATAAAATAAAAATATTTTCTAATTGAGGAAAGAGGGAGAAGAAATGTAAAATAAAATATTAATCACTCAAGATTAAGTAAGAATTTTCTAATAGAGTCTTTCCAAGTTTAAAACATTACCGATAATAATAACAATACTGTAAAGAGAAATTTTAAACTTTTAAATTTTTAATTAAAAAAAAAAAAGGAATGATGCAAACATGTTGTGTAGTTGATCGGCGAGTCTGATGGGCACCCAGAGATGCAATATTACAGTTGACCCTCCTTCCACCAATCACAGGCAATGGATCCTCTCAAGCTCTCTTTGCTGCATTTGGATCCTTCAATGTTACCTAACCAATCAAAAACATACCTTAATAATAACCCAAGTTAAATAAAGCCAAGGTGAAGCATGGAATTAATGAAGATGGCGAAGTGGGCTTATAAAGCCATATCCCTTAGATATTCTGGTGTTCTTATTCGTCATCAAAACGACGTCTTAGATCTCTCCAAACTGCTCAATATAACAACTCTTGGTTTCTCTTTGAGTCACCCAAGCCAATCATCACGACGATGTCTCCTGCTCATCATGGCTTTCACCCACCATCTGGAATTGCATTTGTTGAGACATAGAATAATACAAATCCAAACAAAAACAACAACAATACTAATGATATTTAAATTTAAGTTAGGAATAGTTTCAGAAATCTTGGAAAAGTGAGCTAATAAGCATGAGGAGTGCTAACCCCGGTCGCATTTACTTCAAATTTTTCTACCGGTGCAAAATTGGGGTAACACGTGGAGATGTTTTATATTTTTGAGGGTTTTAAAATATAAAAATTAGAGAATTTTTGACATTTGTAGCCACCCAATTGCATCTTTGGAAGATTTGCAACTGGGGCTAGCAAAATCCAATAAACTATTACAATCAACGGGAGCAAACGGCAGGATAAGTGAATAAATTATTGAAAAGTATGCGTGTGCCATCCTTTGGTGCCACCCTATGAAGAGTTACAATCTTTTGAAAAGTTACGATGGCTGGAAGGGAAAGAAAGGGTTGTAGAGCTTTGAACGACCCAACTCGTATTATCTCTCCTATTCTCCCAACTAGACTCAATAATGAAGGCAATCCAAATTATAGGAGGCATTGTATTTTTGAGAATTAAGTGTTACCATTTGGAATACAAGACTCTTCCAAAATGACACGTTACCAGAAGTCATATTTTTATATTCATAGAGATGTCTATCACCCTTTAATTTTTTTTTTTTTGTTTCATTGGAGGCCACATGGACCTATGGGCTACAAATTAAGGGTAGCCCTCCAATTCCCATAAACCTCTCAACCCTTATGAAGGTGGGATCCGATCCCAGGTCTTTGGTACGACGCCAAGAGACTTTATCAACTTAACTAGTGGGAACTACTTCTATCTCCCTTTTTGATAAAGAGCTGCAATACTTATGATTTTGAGTGGATTTTTTTAATAGAGGATACCTATGTAATTATCATTTAATCGCTTATATTATGTAATATTAAAAGTGTTATTAATAGTTAGAGTAATATTGGGTCCCACTTATATAAGTATTAGAAATCAAATTACTAAAATAAACTTCTTTATAATACATTAATATCCTATAAAATTAAATAATATAAGGTTATAATTGTCTAATAAGAGTCTATTAAAAATTATTTTTATTATAAAAAATTTTAACAGTAGAAGGATATATATATATATATATATATATATATATATATATATATATATGTAATTCATTTAGATAGAGAGAACTTAGAGTACCTATCAAAAGAAAGTCTCCAATATTCCTCTCATTACGCTAAAATGAACTTATTCAGGCGCAATCTGGCCTAGGCCAAGCCAGGGGGCTTCAGCCCTGCCCCCTGAACTTTTGGGGAAAAGAAATAATAATTAAAAAAAAAATCCTAATAATACTATAGGGGCGTCACCTGGGAGCAAGAGCGGCGAAGCCAGGGTTGAGGGTGGGCATTTGCCCCCTAAACTTTTGAGGAAAAAAAAACTAAATTTATACTATATTATTTAATTCAAGAGATCATAGCATTGGTAGGGAGAAGTTATCCTGGACTTTTGAAGAAAAAATAAGTTAAGTTTTATACAGTATTATTTAATTTAAGAAGGCATAGCCATGTGCAAGGGGAGTAGATATATATTCTTTACAAACGGACACAAACAGATGAGTACATGGCCCAAGAACTTTGCCCTCAAAAAAATTTCAGGGGTACACCGGCACCAAATCCCCACACTCCCTAAACCAAAAATATTTCATACTCATCTTATCATTCTTCCCAAATCCAACAATAATAATTACTAACATTTTTAATCAACTATTGTTAGCCCCTAAAAGAAAATCCTGGTTCCTCCTCTTCATGGGCCAAGCTACAACTTATATTTTCCTAGTGAGTAGTGATAGGTGGACCCATGAATTCCAATTGATGGCCAAGGCACCACCTCATTGGTGGATGTGGTGAGCATTTAAGAGAGGGGGCATCCACCAATGAGGTGGTGCCTTGGCCATCAATTGGAATTCATGGGTACGTTAACTATTTCCCTTTCCTAATCGATATAGACTTGCACAAGCCTTAGAAAACATTGGCAATCTATTGTCGTTGTGGCAGGTCATTTGTTGAATTAATGGGCATCAAGGAGCATTTCAGGAGAGTCGGGCTCCTGCATAGGAGTTGTTGGTGAAAGAGGAATGGCTAGGCCTTTTCTCCCTTTCATACTCTCCTTCGTAAAAACAAAAAACAAAGATGTAGTAAAATCAACAAGTGTCCTAACACAAAACCCTTTGTTCTATGGAGAGTGGCCTTAATAGCGCCAAGTTCGTAAATAGAAGACTAAAAATGGTGGGAGTAGGGATAGCATTTCTCAAATGTATTTGGGAACTCAGTAGTTTTGTTTATTCGTGACGACCTTTAGCGACGGAAATAAAACCGTCACTACTAGTATTTTAGCGACGGAAAGTTTTCATCATTAAAAAAGATTGATATTAGCCACAGTAATTTTCTGTTACTAAATTGAGGCATGTGAATTAGTAACGGATATTTGGCGACGGAAAGATTTCCATCGCTAAAGATAGTTTATAGCGATAGTTTAGTTTCCGTCACTAAATTTCTGTCGGTAAAGGTGACTTGTAGTGTGTTCAGTCCTACCTAAGGTTGTATGCTACCTCACTTAGTCCCTGTAGATATTAATGTATTGATCGGCAAGTAGTGGTTGTTAGCTTTAGGGCTTGTAATGTATACAGTGTACAGGCGCCCTTGGTCTAATATAATACTTCTTATCATATGTATATATATAGTTCTGGTAGGGAGGCACTCAAGCTTAGCAGCAATGGTCTTTGTAAAGCTTTCTTAGCAACCTCCCTCTTTTTGTTTAGGAGGATGGGTTGTATCTATGCTTGGGTGTAGCCATCTTTTTTTTTCAAAAGTCGTTTTTCTGCAACAAAAAATAATTTTTGTAACCAAGGTACAAAGAACCAATAGCATATTAACACATCAGAAAATGTGTCAAATATGTCAGTTTTGAAGAAAAAAACATTAACTCTACTTTTATTACATAAAAAAATGAATGCATTCACTAAAAATCTCATACTTTCCCCTCTTTTGATAATAAAAATTTTTTTTTCACCCACTTGTAGGCCCCACATAAAATCATTTGTTTTCTTATCTAAAAAAAGGTGAGAGTAAAGAAATGCAAGTATGCTTAGAATTCCTCTTAAAAGATAGCAGTATCTAACACACTTTTCATGATATATATATATGGAGTTAAATCCTCTAAATTTGGCAAATCCGGTTATCACCCCTAGAGGTCGCCACGTGTCTCCTTTTGACATCCCTTAACCGTGGGTAATGTTCACCCACCAATTTTTGGTTTTTTTTTTAATATTAATTCTATTTTTAAAATTAAAAAACTGTTTTTAAAGTTTTTTTAATATTAAAAACAGTTTTTTAATTTTAAAAATAGAATTATTATTTAAAAGAAAAAAACCAAAAATAGGTGGGTGAACCATAGGGGTGGGTGAACATTACCCACGGTTAAGGGGTGTCAAAGGAGACACGTGGCAACCTCTAGGGGTGATAACCGGATTTGCCAAATCCGGTTATCACCGTAGATGATTTGGCTCCTATATATATATGTTAACATGTTGTTGGTTCTTTATTGCTCTATAGCTATAAAGACCATTGTAGCTAAGTTTCACTATTTCAAGGTGGATGCGGCAAAAGGCTGGCCATGATAGGGCATCAACAATGCGGATGTGATTTAGGGTTATATTTTGCAACGAACCTTTTGCAGCATCTTCCACACAAAGGATCCCATTCCATTACTGGCATATCTCTGTCACAATCTTTTTTCCTATGACCACTTTACACCATGCATGCCCTCTCCCCAATCAGATTTCGTGGACATAAAAATACTACCAATAGATTGGACATTTACAATTTTATGTTTTTCTCTACCATAACCATAGTTAGTAAGTTCAATCATGCATAAAAAAAAATACGATACAAAAAACGTTGGGGTATTAAAGGTCTCAAAAGTTTGAGGTCAAAATTTTGGTCCAAAAACTGAAAACACCAAACTGTTTAATACAATTTTGCTTCAAAAGTTGGTCATAAAGCACATCAATGTCTTCTAATAATTGAACTAGTGCAACAGTAACTAAACAACTAATTCAATCTAATGCAACTAAATAAAAAATTAAATTAATCACATCATTTATCTCAACTAGGAACTATTAACTTAACCACGTCATTTATCTCAACTAAAATTCAAAATTAAAAGAATAAGGTATTCAACAAAAACCAAAACAGTAAACTACACATAATTGACTTTCATCTTAACAAAACATAAATGATTGGACAATGCAAAGTATTTTAAAATATTAAGAAATCAAAGTTTTGAAACTGAATGACATCAAAAGTTTGTGAAAGAAGATGATCTAAGACCAAGCATAGTGTTGAGCCATAAGATATCACAATATTAATCATTTTCAATGCTTTCTTCAGTCGCATACTCTTCTCGTTCATCATCAATGACTTCATGAAGTTTATCAAGATTGTTAAGATTAATTATGTGTGTATCATGCATAACGCCTTTTATAATTTTTCCATTATCTTCATATTCATCCTTATGGATACCATATCACTTAAAATATTCAATGACAAATTTTCTCTTATTTGTTTGTATTGTTTTAAAAGTACTACAACTTCTCTTACATGCTGAGCAACTACATGGTTGACTCAAAATATGAATTACAATTTTTTGCAATGTTGGAGCTTTATTACCATTTAGTTCCCACCACAGTCCCATATCCAACAAAAGAAAAGGTAATCACATATTTATAACATCGTACAATGAAGAAAGAATATCAAATATTAAAATTTTTATACTCACATGGATAATAGTTTTCCATCATGGAAAACTTAACAGTGATAAATAACTTCGTACTATTTTCACAATACAAATCAAATCAAAAGTAAATTTATCCTTCTTACTGGCAATAATTAAGTTATCTACAACATAGTTGATATCATTTTTATATCAACAAGTTTATTATATGCGTATTTTTCATTTTATATGTTAATTAGATTAAAAATGCTCCAGGCACACATCACTTTTTGAATCAAATAAAATCTATATTTATTTTTTTTGTACTTTTTAGGATTGCTTTTATGATATTGTTTAAGGGATTTCCTTGCCTTCTCTATTGCATCATATAAGTATGGCGTAGTTGATCCATCACCATCTACTAAATGGAAGACTCAAATTAGTTGCTTTAAAATTGATATCACTTCTTTTTTCTCATTCTAAAATTAGTATTTCAATAATTCTAGTTACTTTATGGTAACTAAAGTCTTGTTGTAATTCATGTTTGTCCATTTAGATGATGCCACCAATAATCATAAACCATTCTCAATATTTAAGATATATTGAAGCATTAAAAATTGAGATGCAAGTCTTGTCTTGCAAGGTCATTTTAATTCGTTATTACCTATATGAGCTCTCATTAGTTTTAAAATAATGGTGTGCTTGTACATGTAATCTACTATCATTTTTCATTATGAAAGATATTTTGTGTCTACCCAATTTTTAAATAAATATCTTTCAAAAGTTATTAAATTCCATAAGAAGCACAATGCATGTATCTTGCACATATGATGATATCTTCCTACGATCATATCACAAGAATTTTCGAAAACAATCTTACACATATGAATATTTTATGCCCCAATCTCATTAATAGTAGATTAAAGAATCTTTCTAAAAAATAACGAATTTTTCTCCCTGCAATCTTTCAAAAGAACTTAAGAAAATAGTCATCTCTTTTGGAGAATAAGCAATCACATTAATCACATTAATGATAGATTAGTTTTTATATATATTCACAAATTTAATATTAATGTACATCTTGTGATAGCCAAATATTCTTTAACTTTATGATATATGTCCTTCAATCTCCATTCTAACATTTGGGGCCAACTTAGCACGTTGAATGATTAGGTTGAGCATAACATGATGAAGGAAGAATTCAAGTCTCTATTAAAAAAAATGTGTGGCTGAATATATATGGTAGTTTCCTATAGTGGATAGATCTCTTCATTGTAACCTATAGTAAGATTCCTAATGTGGTTAGATCTCTTTATTTTAATCTCATTCAAGTATAAATAATGTTTACTAAGCTAAGGTTCTGCATGTTTTGAGTGTGAACGCCTATACTTTTTTTTCCCTGCGGTTTTTTCTTTGTTTCTTTATGGGATCTGAGCTTTAAAGCTATCAATATACACATAGCTTTCTCAATGGTGGTTTCACTATCAACATCGAGTTAAAATTAGTGTTTAGGGCATCCTAACTCAAAGTTGTTAAAGTTTTTAAGTTCTCAAGAAATTATTGAGGTTAGTACCTGGTTGAAGAGTTCTATTATTTATAATGTTGTGAGATGAGTATAAGCTGTAGGATTCCATTTTCTTTGAGTAATAAAATAAAAATGAATCCTCTAGCAAAAAATTCATTTTGATATTTGGGGACTTGCTCAGGTTGCTTCTTTTCAACATATGAGATATTACCAGTTTAATGGCTCGACCCATTTTGGGTCTCTTACCCATTTATTGTAACCCTAATATAAAAGATATTTTTTAGGGTTTTATTCGAAAAAAGAAAGAGGGTCGTTTCTAGGTGTATTGGGGAAGAGGGTTTGTGAGAGTTACAAAATCTTCCTATTGATTTAGTAATCGATCAATGTTGCCCGTGGACGTAGGCATACTGCAGAACCAAGTTAATCGTGTCTCTCTTGTGGTTTGTTTTTGCTTTCGATTCATTTGTTTTGTTTATTGTTTTTTGGAAATGTTTCAATATTTGCACGCTTTCTCACAACACTTCAAACATTTTAAAAATTGGCCGAAATCAATTTTCTACAATTATTAAAATATTTCAGAGTGATAGAGGTGGAGAGTTTTAGTGTAAAAATTTTACTACTCATCTGAAAAATTATGGAATTTTGAGACAGGAATCTTATCCAAGAGCATCTGAACAAAATGGTGTTGCATAAGGAAACATAAGCATATGTTGAGATGGTGATTAACTCTACTTTTTCATGCTAAGATGCTTAAATTTTTATGGGTTTAGGCCTTTTTCGTTGTCATTCACTTAATCAACATGTTGCGATCTACAATTATTGTATGGAGACATCTTTTTAAAAAAAAACTTTGTGGAGCTGAGCCTAACTATTATGTTCTAAAGGTGTTTGGTTACAAATGTTTTTCATATTTACGAGATAAAGTAGTAAATAAATTCAAGCCCAAATCATAACCAAGTTTATCCGTTGGGTAGGGTATTGGGCACAATGGATTTTGGTGCTATCATCCTGCTTCCAAGAAAATTTTCATTTCAAGACATGTTGTCTTTGATGAATCTGTTTTTTCCTTCACTGATTTGGCATCCCTATTCTTTTTAGCTTAAGGCTCTATGCCTATCATTACTTACTCAGATTTTTCAGAGTGGAATTATCCATTACTTACAACATGAATCCAATAAACCGTCAAGTGATGGCTTAATCCTGAAGTCTGTTTACTTTTCATCACATGCAGCTGCCATTGTTGAAGGGAAAATCTCTCAAGTGCTAACACTAGAGTTGATGATGTTTTTAGTAAATTTTCCTAACTTACCCGAACCTTCTGTTGTAGCTAGTGAATGTTTTGATTAGACATTTGAATAGGCTATCATGTCAAACAGTGAAGAGGAACTCTTAATGCAGAATATTGAGACAAAATCTCTAGAGGTCGTCATTGATGTTTTTGATTCTGTAGGATTGTAAGGTCAATTTGTTATTGATCTTGATATACAAAGGGGAAGGAGTCAGAATCTTTCCTCCGCAGTTTTGCCCTCTTCTTCTATAATGTCTACAACCAATGTTCAAAATATGGATATCAGGTTTAAGAAAAAATCATCATCAGTCGCCCATTTACCTACAACTTCTACAACCAACGTTCATGACATGGATACGAGATCAAAGATAAAATTAGCTCCTACATCTAAAGTTGGTCTTACAATAATAAGAACATATGTTCAAGAACCTAAAAATATCAAGGAAGTTACACAACATCCAAAGTGGGTTGATACAATGGAAGAAGAATTAAGTGATCTCACTATTAATGGTACATGGGGTGCTTTTATCATGCTCAATTAATATAAATATGTAGTTAGTTCATCTTGGGTGTACAAGACCAAGTTAAGGCCTGATGGATCAATTGATATATATATAACTCGTCTTGGTTCTAATAGGTACAACCAACAAGAAGGTATTGATTCTGATGAAACATTTAGTCTCGTCACTAAACGTCCTACCACTATTCGTATTGTTTCTTCTCTTGTTGTTATTTGTAATTGGTCCATCTCACAACTTGATGTTAAAAATGTTTTCCAGCATAGCTTTCTTTGTAAGACTATTTATATGGAACAAGCACTTGCTTTCGTAGATTCCTCAATTCATAATCATGTTTGTTGTCTCAATTAGGCTATCTATGGTCTCAAATAAACTCTTCGAGCTTGGTTTGATCATTTCAACATGTTTCTTTTGAGTGTTAGCTTTCTTTGTAGTCAAGCTGATTCTTCCTTTGTTTGTTTTTCGTTTTTCTTAGGGTTTTACTTTATTGTTGGTCTATGTTGATGATATTATTGTTACTAGTGATAATCCTTCTCTCGTATTGACTAATTATTAAGTTGAGTTCAGAATTTACAATGAATGATATTTGTTCCTTTCATTATTTTCTCGGATAGAGGCAACACCCTTCTCTTATGGTCTTTTTCTTTCTCAAACTAAATATTCTCAAGACATTTTATCTCAAACTGATATGTTAACTAGCAAATATTATAGTACACCCTTAGCACAAAAACATAATTTACATGCTTCTTCAAGAGATCCGGTTGATGGAACGCAATATCGCAACATTGTTGGAACATTGCAATATCTCACCATGAGTCGGTTTAATCTTGCCCATGTTGTAAATCAAGTCTGCTAGTTTATGAATGAATCAACTACATTGCATTATCAAGCTATTAAGATAATCATTTGGTATCTCAAAGGGACATTACCTTATGGGGTTTGGATTTTCTATTAAACTTCCTTAAGCATTTATGTTTTTTTAGATGCTAATTAGGCTGGCTAGCCTGATACTAGGAGGTTAACTACAGTTACTATGTTTATTTGGGGTTGAATTGTATTTCTTGAGCAGCTAAGAAGTGGCTAAATGTGGCTCTGTACAGTGCCGAATCAGAATACAGAGCTTTAGCATCAACTACTACAGAATTAACTTAGATCTCCAATTTTTTGTATGACATCGGTGTTTATATTGATCAATCTCTTGTGCTATTTTGTGAAAATCTTAGTGCTCTATATTTAACAATCATTCTTGTGTTTCATGCTTACACAAGGCACATTGAGATTGATTATCAATTTGTTCAAGAGAAAGTTGTCACCTCATCTAATCATCTAGTGGACGCCTTCACTAAACCCTTGCCCAAGGTTTCCTTTCAAAGTTTACGAGCCAAGCAAGGTGTGGTTTCTACACCACCATCCCAACTTGAGGGGGAATGATGAAGGAAGGTTTCATGTCTCTCTTAAAAATTTGTGTGGCTGAATACGGTAGTTTCCTATAGTAGAAAGTTCTCTTCATTGTAACATATAATAAGTTTCCTAATGTGGTTAGATCTCTCTTTATTGTAATCTCATTCAAGTTTAAATATTATTAATTAGGCTAGGGTTGTACATATTTTGAGTGTGAACGCCTACACTATTTTTGTTCCTACAATTTTCTCTTGGTTTCTTTATAACCAACACCAAAATGAAAGCCTTCATCATCTCAATGAAGGATGGTGATTAAACAATATTAAATATAATATTACTCATGATGAAAGTCATTCTCAATTTATCTTATAATATTAAATGTAATATTATTCATGATGGAGGCCTTTCTCAATTTTTTTTCCTCAAACTCTTTATGTTTCATTATGCACAACTCTAGCAAGGTAGTCTGATATAAATCCCTACAATCACTTGGACATACTGTAATAGTAGGAGTGAAAGATAAATTTGCTATACTTCCCTCAATATTTATTGGAGTCGATCTCATTTTAGTTTTATTATTGAAATTAACCACCAACTACTAAAAAGGGTAAGGCTTGTACGTCTTTATGAACTTGTGTACAAATTGAAATATCATTATCAATTACTTCAGATAAGTGAGATTTTACTCGTGTGATTCTCAAAGATAAGTTTTTCTAAAATTTACGCATAAAAGCGGATTTAGTTCCTCTGCATATTCTAAAATCAATCATTCTTTCTCACCATTATGCAGTTTCTTCTACATATAAAAAAAAAAAAAAAAAAATGTATAATTAATCATTATAAAGAAAGAGTCAATTCGTCGACTCAAATGATATTATGACACCTTATTCACAAAAAAAATATGATTAATTAGACGTGCTTGAAACCTTATTGCGTGAACAATATATGTTATATTACACTACTAAAAGAAATATACTTGAATGAAGGATAATGCGTGAGGCAACATAATATTATTAGAGATACTATGGTAGTAAATGTCTTTAACAAATATACTCTTAAATTTTATGACAACAAATAAAGAAACATAATAATATAACATCTACATTAGGCTGTGTAATAATCATCTCTCTCGCTCCCTCCCTCCCTCCCACCCAAGTATCAAATGATGTTATACTCAAATTGAGTGTGGCCTAATGTAGGAATATTGGTTAGATATGTCATTTGAAGAGTGTCCTTGTCATTGTACGTAGTCATTAATATCATGTTCTTTTGGACCAAAGTAGCTAGCAGTGTCATCATGTGGAGTCCAATGAGAGTGACAACACTTCCAACACAAAGAAAAATTCTCCTTCTTTTTCTTTTTATCTTGTTTATCAGAATAGTGGCCCATGGGGTGAGCTTTTGTTTGTCTTGGAACCATTAACCATGAACATTCAACCCAATCACAAATACCTTTTGACTGAAATCCAAATTTCTAGCAGTAACCAAAGAAAGAACCCTTGAACCCAAAGCATACACTCCCAAGTATCGTGATTGAGATCTAAGATTTTCTTTCCCTAAACACTAAAAAGAAAAATATGTGAAGCTCAACTACCTTCTTCTTTTTTTTTGGCCCAATGGTTACTACTTTGCTTGGGAAATAAGTCTCTTTTTCTTTTTAAACAAGGTTTTTTTTTTTTGGCCCTATGGTTATTACTTTGCTAGGGAGATAAGTCTCTTTTTCTTTATAAAAAAGTAGAGGGGAAGAGATGAGATTTCACATTGGGTAATTCACTTGACGGTTTCAACAAATTACAAGGGTAAAACATCTTGAAAATTTTAACCTCAACAGTGCAAGTTAGTTAACACCTCTACATGGCCTGGTCTTAATTAGTTTTTATTATGTCAAATATCAATGCACATTAAAATTCAATGAGAAGAACGACTTGTATGACTTTATTTAGAGTGGTACGGTTAAAACTCTTAACATATAAAAGGCCGGTTGGTAATCTACGTTATACTAAAAGAGCCTTCCACCACTGAAGAACTATCCTTGTCAACGTTAATTTCGTACAACACCTTTTGCTAATATATCTTTGAAGTCCTGTTTACTAACTTCAAAAACTATTCCAAAAATATGGGAGTTGAGCACTGTCGAAGAACCTATGGTTCCCCTGATTGCTTACCATGGTTCAAGAATAATTCTTCGAAGAAGCTTGTGGAATATCAGGCGCGAGAACCTTTTAGCCACTCACCTGCTTGTGCAATAGCATGTGCCATATAACTCTTGTGTGCTGCCACACAACTCTCATGTGGGCCCATCGTGACCCTCTTTTGTTTTACTAGCTATCAGTTTAGTTGCTTGTGGAAAACAGCTGTTGAGATTTGAGAACCCTTATGAGTTACCACAAAGCGGCTAAGGCGAATTTGGTGGGCCCCTTTTGACGAAAGGATTAAAAAAAAATATTATTCTTTATTCCAACCTACTCCATCCTTAATAAAAAGAACAGTCATAAGGGACCGTTCCATAAGTTATCCCATATCCTCTTGCCCCTTTTAACACCTTTTAAATTTGGTTAAACTTAACTAAATTAAAACTAAGATTTTAGCTTTAATTTTTTTTTAAATCATGATTAGATTGCTTAACCCTAAAGATGACTGAATCTTAACCATAGTAAGTGAGTATTTAAAATTTACATGTAGACCAATGAGGATCGGCAATTCCATTACAAAATGGGAACCACGGTCCGTTAAAATACACTTAAAAAGCAATGTTTCATAACAAAACAAATGGGTTTGATAATCTTACGCTGTGGTGACCTCATGGGCGTAACATTTTATATTTATGAAAACATGTGTCATTTTTTACCCTTATTAACAATGGTTTAGATTCACAAACCCTTAAAAGTTCTATAATCTAACATTGTTTCTTATAATTTCTTTTTTAGAAAAAAAGTAACCCTAGGGTTAAAATTTCTGAACCCTCAAGTTTCCAAGGTTAGATTATTGACGTTTAGATTCACCAACCCTTGGGCCAGACCATATCTCACAGGCCAACACATATCCCTTTGAACACTTCTTGACTATGGTTAAGATTCATTAACCCTTAGACCAAACCAAATCCCACTAGCCGACACGTGTCCTTTTGAACACTTTTTAACTATGGTTAATATTCACAAACAGGATTAGAGTTCATCCATGTAACCTTAAAAAAACATATCTACTTGTACTACGAGTAACGAATAAGCCCGAATAATTAATTGGAGGAACAAATCTTTCTTTTAACTTTTTTTGTTTTTGAAGCCTTTCTTCTAACTCTTTTGTGTAATTTCTGATTTTATGCACTATGCTATATGCTATTTCTGCAGTAGTAACGTCATTTTGCAATCTAAAATCAAAACTTGCCCGGGCCTTCCCGTGCAAAACCTAACTAGTTTTGGAAAAGAGGGATTAGACATTGTACGATGGACCAAGATGAATGTCAATTGAAGTAAAGAAGGGGTAGTGAAGATCGTAGATGTGTGGCTAAACCATGGTCTGTTTGATGATTCAATTGATGTATCAGATGAATACCAAAAGAAATCATTACAATCTCTTGAAATATTTGTCCTTATCTCATTGGACTTTGCTACTGAGACCGCAAATGGGCCAAGACCACACCGACCTTGCTTGTGACGTACGGATCTCAAATTTTTATTAAATTCATTTTTAAAATTTTAAAATCCATGCATCATATGCACGGTCTCGATATGGTCTTGGCCCTTTGTAGTCTCTCTAGCATTTTCCTATCTCATTTCATCAATTAATTAAATGCAACTCTCAACTTGTACGGATCTGGTGGTATCTTTATATCATTGAATTTCTATCACCATCCATCTATGCTACTTTTTTTAAGCCACCCTCTGAGGGAGGAGGGTTTGGCCCACACCCTAACAATTATCTTCTTTACTATTATAATGCGAAAGGTCAGATGATTTTTTTGAAATTTCTAAATTACCCTTATATAAAAACAAAATATTAATTTAATATTTTACTTTAATTCCCAAATAACCCTTGCCTTTGATTTAATATTTTATTATAATTCCTAAACCACCCCTTGCCATCTATTTATTTAGAATCACAGCCATTCGCATTTGACCTTGGGGAGAGTTCAATCACACCCGTGGGTTAACACGTGCCCCTTTTAATTCCTATTAACTGTGGTTAACTCTTTTCCTTCGCTCTCATGTGCATTGGATGAGTCACTAGCGAGTTCAATTGGGTGTCGTTAACTCCTTCCCCTCGCTCTCACGTACATGGCATGTGCCACCCGTTAGTTTAAAATAAATGAAATTGATATAATTTGGATGAGACATTAAACCCTGACCCCTAAATTAAATGGTCAAAAATTAAATGTTAAAACCTGATAATACAGACAAGAAATATCGATGCACATCACACCCTTAACCGTCAGCAGAAGATCCTTCCGCTTCGAAAAGATTTTACTATATTGATTCCTGCAAGCCTCTTTCGATAAAAATCAGCAACCTCATTATTTTCTTGAAACACATGCTGAAAAATCATGTTGCAATTGATTTTTTTTAATGTATAAATATCCTTCCATCATATAGCAAGGAAGAGTATACAAATCAAATTACCATCTTATAGAAGCTATGCAGGTCACCTAGAGAAGTTGTCCATACGCTTACCGGTGAAAATATCTAACCCCATTAATCCCTAGCCCTCTGTTTGGTTGCCTAGAAAAAAATGAAAATGCAGCTAACTTAAAATAAAAGTGATTTTTTTACCCATGTGTGGTCTCCAGTAAAGAAAAATAAAAGAACGGAAAGGACATGAGGAGAGTGTGGCAATGATGGTGGGGGGTGGTGAGGGCTACACCGGTAGCAATGGTGGCGTCATTGCCTCATTGGTGATGGCAATTTGTGTTGGAGGTGGTGGTTGCAGCAGTAGCGGTGGTGGTGATACCAGGCGGATGTGATTGTGATGGTGATGGTGATGGTGATGGTGATGGTGATGGTGATGGCAGTAGTGGTGGTGGTGGCTCGGTGACAATGGTGTCCACAATGGTGGTGGCGCGGTAGCAGTGTTGTCAATGGCAAGTGGCGATGGAGTGGAGGTGGTTGTGGTTGCGGCGGCGGTGTTGGCAGATGGAGGTGGCAGCTGTGGTATTATTGGAGGTGATGGTACTTAGATTTGGGACAAGGCATGAAGTTGAAAATTTTCTCTTTATTTCTCTCCAACAATTAAAGCTTTTCCGAAGGAATTTAAATCCTCACTTTAGAAGAAAAGTAGGGATTTATTTTCTCACAAATTTTTTTTTTGTAACCACTCTCTCTGGAAATTTCGATTTACATCCACTTTTCTTTTGCCATATGCTATTTTCTAGGCAATGAGACGAGGGTAAAAAAAAAAAGTTGCTTAACGGTGACCAATCGTTTGTCAGAATCCTACCAAGAGCCCCTAAATTTGCTTGATTCATAAAAGAGGTAAAGTGAGAAGAGAAGAAGATGAGAAGAGACGAAGAAGGATGAGAAGATTAGGGGAAACAATTTTTTTTTTTTTTTTTTCGTCTTTTAACTTTTTATGCATTTTAATATCGGCATTGGATTACCTCTGTCGCACGCCCGAGGCTCAGCCTCGGGCGTTAGGGGGTCATGTGATGCTAAAAGAGGTAATCCGATGCCTTTAATATCTTAGAAAAATCGCGATTCGTCCAATTTTATTTTTTTTTAAAATTGTACACGTATTATTCACCTATAATACTTGTTTTTATTAACACATACAACTAGGAAGCACAGGTACGGCAATACTTAGATATGACAATACGGGTGATATGGCAGAAATTATGAAAACAGTTAAGTTTTATCTTAGAACGTTATATCCAATACGGCGTTACGGATACGACGATACGAGTATGTTTCCATTTTTAAAGTATCTGTCCTTCCTTGCATACAATTACTCTCGTTTATCCCTAATCTCACATTTGATTTGTTTTAGAGAAATGCTAATGAGACGGCAAACAGCCAAGACCAAATTGTCATGGGACATATATTTAAAAAAAAAGGGATTTAATAAAAGTTTGAGTCTTGTGCATCACATGCACGATATCACTGTGGTATGGACTTTCGACCGAGCGCAAATCCTCTAGCAGATACCTAATACCAGAATTGGCATTAGGGACCACATGCCCAATTCTTTTTTGACACCTCAAATAATGTATTTAATACCCAAACATCTTTACGTTTGTGATCCCAATTCAAAGAAAGGATATATTAGTAATTTAACATTCTACTTTTGAGTTCCCAATTGAAAACCCTCCTTTTGGTTGCTTTTGTTCACACGAGTTTCAAAAACCACACATACCACGGTCTTCGTCTGGTTTTTATTTGGGAAATGGAATAGAAGATGACCACGAAATCTCATTGGTCCTTGCTCCCTATTTACCACCCATCAACTGTGGTTAGGAATCACCCACCCCTAGGGTTAAGCAATCTAACCATGGTTTTTTAAAAAAACAAAAACATAAAATTATTAATTTTAATTTACTTAAGCTTAATCATAGTTAAATAGGTGTTAAAAGAGACACGGGACACTGTGATTAGCTTAGGAGAAGACCCCAGGGTCCTCTTCTTGGGACTCTTTTTATTTTTATATTTTATTTTAGTTTATTGAGAAGATGATATTTAAATTATGACTTATAATTCTTTACGGTTGTAACTCCCCAAGCCTGGTTACGCCCCTAAGGTTGCCATGTGTTCCTTTTGACACTCTTTAAATGTGGTTAAGATTTATCCACTCTTAGTGTTCACCCACTTAACATTGAAAAAAAAAAAAACCTTAGAGTTAGTGAATTTTAACTAGGGTTATAAAAAATTAATATTTTTACTAACTCCTACGGTTAAAATTCACTAACTCCTAGGGTTAAAATTTTTTAATATTTTTTTTTCTAAAACCCAAGGAATTAGTAACTTTTAATTAGGGTTTAAAAAAATTTAATATTTTTCTAAAACCAAGGATAGGTGAGTGAACCTTAGGGATGAGTGAATCTTAACCACCATTAAGGGGTGTCAAAATTGAATTTGGCCCGTGGGCCCTTAATACTAATTCTGGCACATTTAAGGAGTGTCAAAAGGAACACGTGGCAACCTTAGGGGTGTAACCTGGCTCATGGAGTTACACACGAAGAGAATTACAAGTTATAATTAAAATATTAACTTCTTAATAAAATAAAATAAATAAAAAGAGTCCTTCTAAGCTGACCAGTGTCCCCATGTCCCTTTTAACACATATTTAATCATGCTTAAGCTTAAGCAAATTAAAATTAATAATTAGGCTTTTTTTAAAAAAAAAAAACCATGGTTAGATTCTTTAACCGTAAGGGGTCAGTGATTCCTAACCACAGTTGATGGGTGGTAAATAGGGGGCGTGGACCAATGAGATTATGGGGTCAACTTCTAAGCTGGCCCTGGGTCCGTTTTCCATTTCCCAAATAAAAACCGGAGAAGAAGATTGTGGTCTGTGTGGGTGTGAAACTTGTGTGAACAAAACCAAAAAAAAGCAACCAAAAGGGGGTTCTCAATTGGTACATAAAAGTAGAATGTTAAATTATCGATATAACCTTTCTTTGTGTGTGAGATTTTTCTGGAGTGGACACGCGTCAATAGCTACTCCACAATCAGGTTTACTGATAGAAGGATGATAGAACAGCTTCAACCTAAAGGGGGGTGGGTGTGCACCCTGAAAATACTCCGATGCCAAAGTCAGTAAATGAAAAAGAGGATGAATAGTAAAAACACTAAAGTATTGAGAGGGAGCACTAAGATGATCCATGTTTTATCCTTAAGCCCCAAATCTCTGTTTTTGTGACTAGTTCTTTCATCTTCTCCCCCCTTATGCAAGCTGAGTTTCTTGGGGTCTTCCAAGTTGCTAAAGGGTTGGTCCTTGATCACTGATTCTCTGGGGGTATTTATAGGTCTAGCTCTATATGGTCATAGGTGACCATAGATGGCCATGGATGACCATGTCATTAGCTTTCCACTCATTATCAAATATGTCAGGCATATCTGGAGCTATACGCATCACACATGTGAGTCTATAATCTCTGAGGTCGGTTTCAGGCTGAAAATTGGTTGAGGTGACTCGCATTAATTGCTAGGACAGTACTTCCCACCTGACAGCAGAGGAGAAAGATTACCTCCTGAGGATCGCCTCCTAATAGTCGGTCTCGTTGTTGACTAAAGCACAGGTCCGATATTTCACTGATGACGAGTTCGTTGTCTTTAAGATTACGTATTCGTTGTCTACAAGACGACGTTTTCATTGTGTGCAACACAACGGGTCTGTTGTCATGGGAACAACGAAGATGTACTCAAAATGAATTCATGGCTCTCGTTTATAGTTATAACACCAAAAACGTGCCCGTCGTCACAATACTAAGGTATTTTATGAATTTTATCCTTTACACTTTGAATTGGGAACAGAAACATGGGGATATTAAATGCATTACTTGAGGTATCAAAAAAGAATTGGACATGTGGGCCCCTAATACCAATTCTAGTATTAGGTGCCAACTAGAGGATTTGTGCTCTTCTCGACCCTTTGTCTTGTCACTAGCATTTCTCTTTGTTTTAGGACAAGGGCAATGCTACATCACTTAACTCACTTTATTAAGAAAATGACACATGTTTTTCACTAGGGTGCAAATCCTCTCCGGTGATAACCGGATGTGGCACATCCGGTTATCACCCCTAGAGGTCGCCACGTGTCTCCTTTGACACCCCTTAACCATGGGTAAGGTTCACCCACCCCTAGGGTTAACCCACCTATTTTTGGTTTTTTTTAAAAAAATATTAATTCTATTTTTAAAATTAAAAAACTGCTTTTAAAGTTTTTTTAATATTAAAAACAATTTTTTTAATTTTAAAAATAGAATTAATATTTTTTAAAAAAAACCAAAAATAGTTGGGTGAACCCTAGGGGTGGGTGAACCTTACCCACGGTTAAGGGGTGTCAAAGGAGACATGTGGCGACCTCTAGGGGTGATAACCGGATGTGCCACATCCGGTTATCACTGGGGATGATTTGGCACCTTTTCACTAACACACTCTCCGATCAAAAAACAAAAGAGTCTTGAAAGAAATTGACGCTAGCATTATCCTTTAGGACAATGCTAGCAAAATTCTTTTTTTATTTTTAATTATTATTGTAATTTCTTTACTTTGGACATAGTGTTGTGCAAAAAGCATATCCTTCTCTTAATGAAAGATAATACAACATGAGAGAAGTACATTTAAAAGAAGGGTGCAAATCCTCTCCAGTTATAACCGGATGTGGCACATCCGGTTGTAACCCCTAGAGGTCGACACGTGTCTCCTTTGACACCCCTTAACCATGGGTAAGGTTCACCCACCCCTAGGGTTCACCCACCTATTTTTGGTTTTTTTTTAAAATATCAATTCTATTTTTAAAATTAAAAAATTGTTTTTAATATTAAAAAAACCTTAAAAACATATTTTTAATTTTAAAAATAGAATTAATATTTTAAAAAAAAAAACCAAAAATAGGTGGGTGAACCTTACCCATGGTTAAGAGTTGTCAAAGGAGACACGTGGCGACCTCTAGGGGTTATAACCGGATGTGCCACATCCGGTTATAACTAGAGAGGATTTGCCACCGAAAAGAAAGTGCAGGGAGCATTACCCTAATTTGTTTTATTATCTATGAAGTGTGAGATTAGGGATTCTGAAAGCTAATTATATCCTTGTTTTCAGTGCTCGGCTATAAATTGATCTTCTTGCAACCATGTGATACTCACCTCAACTCGTCTCTTCTTGCTCTATTGTTTGTAAGGGAGCTATGACATCTCTAATGTCTCTACCGCTTCTAACCACCTCCTACTATTCACAAAAGACGAAGCTACCAACTTGTAATACTACTAGTGGCATGACAAGGAAACGTCTAGCCACCATGTCCTTGGAGCAAACAAATGGAAGCAATGCCTCAACTGGTGGTGTTGAGAATTGGCAAGGTGGATCTCCGGTGTCGTTTGATAGGCGAAATGTCCTACTCGGCTTTGCTGGAGTCTATGGTGCCTCACAACTTGGCCGTAACGACCACGCCATGGGAGCTCCAGTGGAAACTCCATTGGCATGCCATGATGCAAAAGTGGATGGTATTGGCCCTGTCAAGTGTTGCCCGCCGTATGATTGGGGTCATTTGGGTCATTGGGGTGAAATTGTCGACTTCAAGTTCCCAAGCCCTTCATCCCCAATGCGAGTGAGAAAACCCGCTCACAGGCTAGATCATGTGAACTTGCTAAAATACAAAGAGGCCATCCGCCTAATGAAAGCCCTCCCTGACGATGACCCATGGAGCTTAACGCAGCAGGCCAAGATTCACTGTGCCTATTGTAATGGCGCCTACTACCAGAAGGGGTACAACAAAATCCCTTTGCAAGTGCATTCCAACTGGTTATTCTTACCATTCCACCGCCTTTACATCTACTTCTTCGAGAGAATCCTCGGAAAGCTGATTGGTGATGAAACCTTGGCTATTCCATTCTGGAACTACGACGCACCTATAGGTATGGAAATGCCCAGTATCTTCTTGGACTCATCGTCATCCCTCTACGACGAAAATCGCGACGACCGTCATCATCCACTACGCGTCTTGGACTACGATTACACCATTAAGGGCTCCAAAAATTGTCCGCCGACTGAATCTATTTCCCCCAAAGATACCATGACGAATAATATGTGTAAGATGAGATATTCGGTATTCAGAGACGATAACCTGCTTATCCCGGAGCTGTTCATGGGAGCTCCGGTGAGGGGAGGAGAAAGCATTGAATCCCATGGTTCACTGGAGGGTCTGCACAATACCGTGCACAACTGGACCGGACTTCCCATCTCTTTTAATTTTGACATGGGGAACTTCTTCACCGCAGCAAGGGACCCCATGTTCTTCTCCCACCACGCCAATGTTGATCGCTTGTGGGAGATTTACAGGAAATCCCGACGCTATAAGACTGAATTCAACGACTCCGATTGGCTAGACTCTTCCTTCCTCTTCTACGATGAGAATAAACAGCTCGTCAGGGTCAAGGTTAGCACCTCCTCATCCCTAATCGACCCAAATCCTCTACTGCTCAGGTCACCATGTGCCCTCTGGAGAACCGCTTAAGATTCACCCACGGATTTTAGAAGAAAAAAAAATTGAAAATATTTAACCTAGGTTGGAAAAAAATATTGAAATATGTTTACTATTTTAAAAAAAACCAACAATAGGTGGCTGAATCCTAGGGTGGGTGAATCTTAATGAGGGTGATAAAAAAAAAAAAAGGAACACGTGGCAAATCTCAGCAGCATAACCGGACTCCCCTGTCCGGTTGCAACGGTAGAGGATTTGGTTCCATCTCTGCTTATAAGCTACGTCTTTACTGTTCTTGATAGACTTTGGGTTCCTAAAAATTTGTCTAACGAATTCAATGTCATTTTTTTTTTCCAATTTTGATTGGGGAAAAGGTACGAGATTCCCTTAAACCTAGTGATCTCAGGTACACTTACGAAGATGTGGAAATCCCTTGGAGAAGTTCTGCGATCACCCCTAAAACTTGTTCTATGAAGTCACCAGTCAAGAAGATGGCTTCCGCTATTCCGTTTGGTTCCGTACCGCAGGCACTTGATACAACACTAACAAACTCGGTCATTATGCCTGATATGTTGCCCGGCATGTCTGAGGAGGATTTTGTGGCGGTCCTTATCATCCACGGCATTAAAGTTAAAGACAACAAGCGCGCTAGGTTCGATGTTTATATCGGCAGCCCAGACGGGAGGGCGGAGGATTTGGTGTATGCCGGGAGCTTTAGTAGATTGTCCCATACTCATGGTGAGACAGACGTAAGCCTCAAGCTGGGGATAACGAGCTTGTTGAGAAATTTTGAAGTTGACACTGCTGAAAACATAGTCGTGAAAGTGATACCTCGAGAAGGAGACATTACTATCGGTGGGTACTCCATTGAACTTTTCAAGTCCGATTAGTTTGTCCTAGAAGCTTGCCTCTCTTGTGTCCGGTCTCCCTCTACTTTAGGGAGAATCTTTGCTAATTAGGAGTTTACTTTCCTCTATGTGCGTGTTTGGTGTTGCATGTTATGGAGTTTACTTTGCTCTATGTGTGTTTGGTGTTATGGAGTTTACTTTAATCCATGTGTGTGTTACAAGAGTGAAAGGGAAGGTGGTTTCTCAATTCATCTCTACTTAGTGTGGTTGTATGTATATATATAGATTGTAATAGTATTTCCTTTGCTAGAGAGGTACCCCTTTCGATTGGGATATACTTGCTTGATTGTGGCATTCTTTTGAGAAGGTTATCCAATTTGTGTTTTGAAGTTAAGGAGTTTATTTTGTTCATGTGTGTTAGTTTCTAAGAGTACTACCATGCTTTGTCACTGGCTGTGTTTTGAAATTTTAGTTTCTAAGAGTACTACCAAACATTGTCACTGGCTGTGTTTTGAAAATTGGATCGGCTGGTTGAATCGGTAAAATTAGGAACCGGCCTGTCAGCTCGTCCCCAAAACCATCAAAACTTGATTGTTTTTAAAATTCCCCTAAAAACAGGGAATCAAAAGAACCGAACAGTTTTACCGCAAAATCGGTTATATAACAAAGAAAAATCAGAATAATCAGCCAAAAAAAGAGAAAAATAATATATGTTTTTTTATAATATATTACTATGTTTGCAGCCTTCATCGAGCACTTTATGGACTCAAACAAGCCCCCGAGCTTGGTTTGACAGGTTTTGCACATTTTTTTTATCTCTTAAATTTATACGCAGCCCACTCTATGTTTGTGCAGCACTTAGATGGTCACATTATCATTCTTCTACTATACGTTGATGATATCATTTTGGTATCCGATGATGATTCCCTTTTACACTCATATATGCATCAATTGGGAAGTGAATTCGCCATGAAGGACCTCGGACCACTCTACTATTTCTTGGGTATCGAGCTCCTTCCTACTTCAAATGGAATATTTCTATCACAAGGGAAATATGCTAGAGATCTCTTATCCAGATTGGAAATGAATGATTGTAAGCCTCTTGCCACTCCAATGATTGTGGGTCAACGGTTGAATTCAAATGGTGAAGCTCTATCTAATCCATCCGAGTATCGAAGTATTATTGGTGCCCTTCAATACCTTACTTTTTCCTGCCCAGATTTGGCATATAGTGTAAATTCTGTTGCCAACATATACATGCTCCAACAGCATTACACATGAAGGTTGTGAAACGTATTGTACGATATTTGAAAGGCACCATTGATCAAGGCCTATTCATATCTTCTAAATCGTCTCTCACTTTAAATGGCTATTCTGATGCTAATTGGGTCAATTGCCCAGACACACGCCGTTCTACCTCTGGCTATGCTATATTTATCAGTTTTAATTGTGTTTCCTGGAGTGCCAAAAAGCAACCCACTATTGCACGGTCCAGCGCAGAGGCCAAATATCGATCACTCGCTACTGCTACTACTGAAGTGACATGGTTATCATTCTTGATGCAAGATGTCAGCACCCTATTTTTACACCCCCTTAACCGTGGTTAATTAATTTAGCTATGGTCCAAACCCTAGATCAACCCTAGTTCTAAACCCTAGGTAAACCCTTAACCATAGGATTAAACCCTAGTTAAGACCCTAGTTAACCCTAAGCTTAACCCTAGGTAGTCCTAAACCCAAACCCTAGGTAGCCCTAGCCTAACCTTAGTAAGCCCTAGGTATACCCAAGGCCCAAGCCCATTTGACCAAACTTATACCTAGACAACTCAATCAAACCCAATTACCTAATTTTATTACCCAACTCAAGTAGTCAAGCCCATATACCCAATCACCCAATTGCCTAAGCCAAAGCCTATTTCCATAGCCCAAGCCCAAATGTCATAGTCAAAGTCCAATAATCATAACTCATGACCCATTTACTAATAACCCATGATCCATAAGACCTAATCCACATATCCATATCCACCTACCCTATATCCTACAGCCCATACCCATATAACCCATAGTTCACTCAACCCACCAACTCTCTTACACCCTATATCCTACAACCCATACTCATATAACTCATAGTTCACTCAACCCACCAACTCTCTTACACTCCTTACAACACTCAATCTATCAACTCACCTTACAACACTTAAGTCTTTACCCACTAGCTCCTTTTATCCCCCATGTAAAAGACACAACCCAACCTCTTAGTTTTCCTATAAATACCAATCCCTTAGCTCCTTAGATCTATCCCTCAAGACCCCTAGAAGGTTCCCACCCACTTATATTTCTCTTGAGTTTGAAGAAGGGAGAAGAAACTAAGGTTTAGAGTTTGGAAAGAATTCTAAGACTAAAAGCTTAGAGTTCTTCACTAACTCTCTTCCTTTGTGGATTCTAAAACTCTACCCCTTGGAGCATTGAAGGAGAATTCTTGGAGGAGTAGGCACTCCTTCTTTCATCTTCTCTTCTTTTTTATCTTTTTTTTTATTTGGTTCTCTCTTCTTGAGCTCTCATTTCTCAAAAATAGTTAGGCCTCTCTACATCAATCTAATGATGTAGAGGGACCCCATATCAAAAACAAAGAGATGTTCCTTTTTTTCTTGTACATATTTTTTCTTTCTTATGTACCCACAAATGTGGATATGAGTAGGTCCATAGAGAGTGAAAGCTAAAGCTATACCTCTCTTTTTCATTTTGTTTCTTTTTGAGATTCTAGTCCTCTTTCTAGAATTTTTTGTGAAAGCTCATCCCCTCCCTAACATTCTTTAGAGCAACATTACATCATTAATAATGGTGTAAATGAATCACCTTAAAAGGGAGAGGATGAGTTTTCATTTTCTTTCATTTCTTTATTTTTCCTTCATGTTCTATGTTGAATGGGTAGGTGATGGTTTAAGGACTTAAGATAAATGATGGTTTAAGGACTTAAAGAGGACATTCTTAAAAATGTTTCATACTAAAGACAATGGTATTTGATCTATTATCAACATCAATCCAACAAAATAGGTGTTGGTAATAGACCATTTACTATTCATAAGGCACATCCCTCTTTATGTCTTAAACTATAATCTTTTAGCCAAACTCTTGGACTAAATTTGACTTTAGTTAAGTTTGTCAAAACCATACCTATATGAAAATTCAAAAACATGATAAAATCTCAAAATATCAAAAACATGATAAAATCTCAAAACACCAAAAACATTCAAATATAACCAAAATATAAAAAACATTCAAATATCCCCAAAAATCTCAAAAAATATAAAAAATACAAAAAGACCAAAAAGAGACTTGTAAGACCTCCTTAGTTTTGGTTAGCTCATCTAACCATGGATAAATACCCTCTAACCGCGGTTAGACTTAACACTTGTGCACTTGACCTCCCCGGTCAACTAAACCATAGCCTTCTAGGCTAGACCCTTTGACCACCCTATGCATACACACACTCCCCCCTAGCCTCGACACGGGCTCATGTGTCAGAACTACGCTCGGTCTGATCTCACCATGTGAGTACGTAGGCAACTCAACTCGGGTTCGACCCTAGCCATCTAGCTTTCTATTTTTCTTGGATTAGCACTCACTTAAAAACTTTGGACATTTTAATTAAACTTTGAGATTATAATTGACTTAAGTTTAGGGAGTAGGTAACCGTTATAAAACGGAGGTCTTGGGGTGCCTAATACCTTCCCCAAGACTTAATCGAACCGCTTACCCTAACTCTGTAAAGACCATTTGCCTTATCCAAACAAAAAAATACCCAGGACCTATCCCTAAGAATGAATAGGTGGCAACTCAAGTCAAAACATATAATTGTGAAAGTGGGTAGGAAGATCCCATGCTCACAGCTTTGGCGACTCTGCTGGGGATGAGGTTCAAGCCGAAACTTAAATTTAAGTCAAATGATCTCAAAATTAATTAAAATACCTAAGTATTTAATTAAGTGCCGATTCTTTATACTTTTTGGGATGTTCCTTGTACAGTGCATTTCATGCATAGCATACTAGTGTAACAACCTAATACCCATTAGACAGGCTTATTACGCTCATGGCTGTTGGATGACTATCCTCAGTGACAGGGGCTTAACAGTCTTGGAGGTCCGCGGAATTACTCCTGCTGGGTGACTACTCTCAGGGAAGGATTCTGAACGCTCCCGCTTACACCAATCGTCCCAGGTATGTTCTATACCGGGGAGTCGCATATACGGTGTTAAGTGATCCCCCATCCTTTAGGAACACCCTGCATTACCCCAGCATGCATACATATAGAATAGGCTGAGGTATAGTCTACAAGCAGCCCACCCTGGAGGGATATTCTAAACCCTAACCTGCTTGTACCCTATACCTGCCCCCCAATCATGGCTGAACTTCAGGACATTTTGTCCAGATAAACACTCATCCAAGGGGCATGTACTGAGCCATTTTTGTGCTTGTAATAAAATACCTCCTACCATGTCTTCAGACATACAGGTGAGATTCACATGGGTAAGCTCATTAACCCACTCCAGCTTTGGCCCAGTAAGCCCTGGTTACCAACAACCCAGGTTAGTAGAACGGAGTTCTCTCCGCCTACCCTATCGGGCTACACCTGTCATGTCAAACCCTGTCCAAAATAAAAATCAAAAAGTAAAAAAAATTAGAAAATGGAAAAAATCAAAAAATATTCTCTTGCATGACATTCCAACTCCAGACCAGGGGCATTGCCCCTGTGTCAATTAGACGGTTAGGTCCTTCGCATGCCTTCCGACTTCCTTCCCTTCTCCTACATGTCACTCCAATCTCCCCATCAGGGGCATCGCCCCTGTGTCAACTAGACAGATTGGTCATTTGCATGCATTCTATTTCTTCTCGGCTTTCCTATCTACTTCAACTTACTCCATACCTCCATATTTTCAGGGAGCATACCCTGAGCCAAGCACGGATCTAAAAAGCAGAATACCTGATACGATATGGACCCCCGAGACGGACAAGAGACTGACCCTGACACCCCGAGATCGCAACCTCAGGTCCCGGATTTTGAGACAAGACTAGCAGAAAATGCCCTGAGCATTGAGAATCTAACAAATATCATCCAGGATTTATGCGGGCAGTGACTCATGCCCTCTCTTCCTCCAACCTTCAACCCGCCGAGACAAAAAGGCCGTCACAACCAAACCCACCATCTACAACCAACATTACCCCTTCTCTACCCACCATCAACATCACACCACAACCTACGCCACCATCACATACCCTCAACATTCCTCCTCCGCCAATTCAGCTACAACCTACTCACCACATCTCCACACCACTCATAGACCATTACGAGGAAGAGGAGGCCAGGGCTGGCGGTGAACCTCACACGGGGTCCGCCCATGTATCTTCAAACACTGCTCAAATCCCGGATGCATACCGGGAGAGGATCGAGAAATTAGAAGAGCTGATAAAGCAAAATCAGGGATCCCGTAAGTCCACTAACTTCAGGGACATGTGTATACACCCTGGAATCCAAATGCCCAAGGACTTCAAGGTTCCTGACTTTGAAAAATATAATGGGAAGGGTTGTCCTGAGACACACTTGAGGGCATACCGCGGAGAATTATTTCAGCTTGAACATGGAGACAAATTGTTGGTACAGTTGTTTCAGAAAAGCCTAAAAGGGCATGCACTGCAATGGTTCACCAAGCTAGACCCTAGCAAGGTACGAACTTGGGAAGATCTCTGCGAAACCTTCATTGCCCAGTACTCTTACAATGTTGATCTGGTCCCACAAAGGGCAGACCTGGAGAGAATGTCCCAGAGGGACAATGAAACCTTTATCGAGTATTCAGTTCGGTGGAAAGAAATGGCTGGCAAGATGAGCACCCCTCTGCCGGAAGAAGAATTGGTAACAACTTTTCTCCGCACCCTTAAACACCCACTCAAGACTCTCCTAGCGGCATAGCCCATCTCTGACTTTAGCACCATGGCCAAGTGTGGTGCCAGAATTGAAACGACATTGGGTGACAGTGGGTCAGTCGACATTTTTCAAGGAACGAAGGGCGCATCTTCCTCTCGACCTCTCATCCATCCGAAGAGAGACAACAAAAAGAGAGAGGATGATGGACACACGGTATCAGCCATACCAGTCCGGGTGCCCAACTTGCCCCGCCAACAAGCTCAACGACCACGGCAAGTTCAGCAACCCCAAGGGAAGCTACTCTCTCACCAGATGACTCTTGAACAGAAGAGAAACCGGGCATTCACTCCGCTACCGTATTCTCCGACGACACTCCTATCCTTCCTGTTGGACAAGAAACTGATCACCCAGAAAGATCCACAGCCTCCACCATTAAATCTTCCCAAGAACTACAGGGCGGATCAGCACTGCGTGTATCACCAATCACCAGGGCACCCTACTAACAGGTGCTATGATTTGAAACACGCAATCCAGGACTTACTAGAAACCGACAGAATTTGCTTTGCACCGGGAAATACGGACATCAATCAAGCTCCTCTCCCAGATCATTCTCCTCCTACAAACTAAGGCGTTTCAACCGGAATAGTTCTGTAGTTGACTTTTGAACAATCCCACTTTTGTTATGTCTATCTTGTACCTCTTTTCTTGGTACCTCAGTTGGCCATGTTGGTCCATGTCTATCCCTATCATCAGTCCAGTCCAAGCAAGTGACCAGAGGTCCTTGCTATGTCTTTTTGTCAAGTCTGTCCATTTTGACATTTTAATGAAAATTGCTGTTTTAAGTCTAAGTCAAGTTTTATTGTGTTCTGAGATGCTTAATTTGGGAGCTGGACTAGTTCCTAATGCCTGTAAGGGACAACTTGATCATTCAATGGGAAGTTCAACAACTATTTAAACAAATGCAGAAACAGTGAAGACCTCTCTGAGCATCAAAGGACAATCAACTGAAACGAGACAATGCAATGACCATACATGCTCTCGACCAATCAAGGATAGGATAGGAGGCCATCTTTGGATAAACCTTCACAACACCTCGCTCACCCATGCTATGTATATATCCTCTAGTTAGACCTTTGAGCCTAATAGCCTTTCTTTCAAAACTCCCACAAAGGGCACCCCTTGAATGTCAAAATGATAATTCAAAAGAGAAACAACCAGCAAAGAGCAACCACCAAATGCGGCCTTTTGGTCGAACTACGTCTTGACCTGATCCCTATTTGGGTACGTAGGCAGCCTGAAATCAGGTGCGGTCATAGCACAGCAAATGTGCCACAATACAAGACAACCATGTACCAAAAAAAAAACAAAAAAAGAGAAAGAAGGAAAAGAAAACTCAAAAAAAAAAGAAAAAGAAATAAAAAAAAATGTATTTGGTTACACAGCAAAGCTATACCAAAAGATCAAGAATGCATAAGCTGGTTTTATCCCGACACCGAACAAAATCATAGGGTGCCCTGCCCTTGCTAGAACTGAAATTTTGAGCCTTATCTCGTTTCTAGCCAACCCACGTTTCGTCCCAAACACTAAGCCCTCCTTGATCTTTGAGAAGACTTGTGCGTCAATGGTCAAAAGCATTCACCTCCATTACCAACAAGCAATGATGAGAGTAGACTGGAGAATTATCAGAGAAAAGAGTAGACAATGAGAAAATGTGAAGCTTGTATACTCAGTCCTGGTGAAAACCCGAAAGGACCCAGGGGCAAAAAAAGGGATAAATCAAATTTCACGGGCATAGTAAGGAATATTCAATCTTGCTATTGCGCAAAAATTACGTGAACCCAGTCCTGGTGAAAACCTGAAAAGGCCCAGGGGCAAAAAAGGGACAAAGATCAAAACATACAACCCAGTCCTGGTGAAAACCTGAAAAGACTCAGGGGTAAAAGAGGGAAAATACGCTAATACAGGCTTTACAGACATCCCTCCCTAGCAAATGTGGGTCTACCACAAGGATGATCATACATAGCATAATCGTTCACCTGAAGACAGAAGGAACCTAGATAAGTTTTCCAATGTAAACAATCTCAGACACAGTCAGTCCACCTGCCAATTGTCAGGCTACTACCATCATCTGTCAGTCACTCCATCATCTCCTCAATAGGTCTGTCACATCTCTTGTCTGTTAGTCCATCTGTCTTTTTATCAAGTCATCATCAGTCGGTCAAAATTCACTCCCCATTAGAGTCAGTTACTCATTCCCGCTAGCGCAAGAGGAGCAGGGAAACCAAGGCAGAGTAAAGTCGGCAAACTATTCTGGGTGATACAAATGTTTGAAGATCAGTATATCCCAAGGGGTACGCACATACAGTCAAATCATCCAGGCCAAGGGGCATGTCAGATCCATCAGGCTTTATATATGCACAGAGACATGAGATTCGTGCAATGGCTCAGGGCTACGGCTCTCACTCTCATATATGATCCATCTTGCTTCTCAAATTCTTACTCATACCTATCAACTACCACATCAAATTCACCCCAGCGAGGCAATCGGGCGGTTGCCCACAACATTGCATCCTATCTCGGTAAAGCAGTCGGGCGGCTGTCTTTACCCTCATTATCCCTGCCAATCTTTTGGGCGGATGCTTATAGCATTGCGCTCCCTTCACTATTAAAGGAGCACTGGAACAGTCGATTTCAGTTGCGGCCTCTTGTGAAGTCTATCTCTGCTCGACTAGCTCACTGTTAAAAGAGTACTGTCCCGATCATGTGACCAGACGTCAGTTACGGCCTCGGTGATGTTAGTCTTGCACCCGTCACCTTCCATTTTGCATTCTCTATCTCCGGTGAGGCGGTTATGAGTTTGACCATCACCCAACTCTATCTTCGGTGAGGCGGTTGTGAGTTTGACCATCACCTTACTCTATCTCCAGTGAGGCGGTTATGAGTTTAACCATCACCCAACTCTATCTTCGGTGAGGCGGTTATGAGTTTGACCATCACCCTACTCTATCTTCGGTGAGGCGGTTGTGAGTTTGACCATCACCCTACTCTATCTCCGGTGAGGCGGTTATGAGTTTGACCATCACCCAACTCTTATCTTCGGTGAGGCGGTTGTGAGTTTGACCATCACCTTACTCTATCTCCGGTGAGGCGGTTATGAGTTTAACTATCACCCAACTCTATCTTCGGTGAGGCGGTTATGAGTTTGACCATCACCCTACTCAATCTTCGGTGAGGCGGTTATGAGTTTGACCATCACCCAACTCTTATCTTCGGTGAGGCGGTTGTGAGTTTGACCATCACCTTACTCTATCTCCGGTGAGGCGGTTATGAGTTTAACCATCACCAAACTCTATCTTCGGTGAGGCGGTTCTGAGTTTGACCATCACCCTACTCAATCTTCGGTGAGGCGGTTGTGAGTTTGACCATCACCCTACTCTTATCTTCGGTGAGGCGGTTATGAGTTTAACCATCACCCTACTCTATCTCCGGTGAGGCGGTTATGAGTTTGACCATCACCCTACTCTATCTTCGGTGAGGCGGTTATGAGTTTAACCATCACCCAACTCTATCTTCGGTGAGGCAGTTATGAGTTTGACCATCACCCTACTCAATCTTCGGTGAGGCGGTTGTGAGTTTGACCATCACCCTACTCTATCTCCGGTGAGTCGGTTATGAGTTTGACCATCACCTAACTCTATCTTCGGTGAGGCGGTTATGAGTTTGATCATCACCCGGCTCTATCTCCGGTGAGGCGGTTATGAGTTTGACCATCACCTAACTCTATCTTCGGTGAGGCGGTTATGAGTTTGATCATCACCCGGCTCTATCTCCGGTAAGGCGGTTATGAGTTTGACCATCACCTAACTCTATTTTTGGTGAGGCGGTTATGAGTTTGACCGTCACTTTATTCTATCTTCGGTGAAGTGGTTGTGAGATCGACCATCACCTCACTCTACCTTGCGTGCTCTGGTGTAAAAATACGGTGATTCTAGTCTTTGTCGTTCAATTTCAAACCTGGCATTCTCCGACAAAGAGGGGCAGCTGTCAGCACCCTATTTTTACACCCCCTTAACCGTGGTTAATTAATTTAGCTATGGTCCAAACCCTAGATCAACCCTAGTTCCAAACCCTAGGTAAACCCTTAACTATAGGACTAAACCCTAGTTAAGACCCTAGTTAACCCTAAGCTTAACCCTAGGTAGTCCTAAACCCAAACCCTAGGTAGCCCTAGCCTAACCTTAGTAAGCCCTAGGTATACCCAAGGCCCAAGCCCATTTTACCAAACTTATACCTAGACAACTCAATCAAACCCAATTACCTAATTTTATTACCCAACTCAAGTAGTCAAGCCCAAATACCCAATCAACCAATTGCCTAAGCCAAAGCCTATTTCTATAGCCCAAGCCCAAATGTCATAGTCAAAGTCCAATAATCATAACCCATGACCCATCTACTAATAACCCATGATCCATAAGACCTAATCCACATATCCATATCCACCTACCCTATATCCTACAACCCATACCCATATAACCCATAGTTCACTCAACCCACCAACTCTCTTACACCTCTCTTACATCAACCCATACCTATATAACTCATAGTTCACTCAACCCACCAACTCTCTTACACCCTATATCCTACAACCCATACTCATATAACTCATAGTTCACTCAACCCACCAACTCTCTTACACTCTCTTACACTCCTTACAACACTCAATCTATCAACTCACCTTACAACACTCAAGTCTTTACCCACTAGCTCCTTTTATCCCCCATGTAAAAGACGCAACCCAACCTCTTAGTTTTCCTATAAATACCAATCCCTTAGCTCCTTAGATCCATCCCTCAAGACCCTAGAAGGTTCCCACCCACTTGTGTTTCTCTTGAGTTTGAAGAAGGGAGAAGAAACTAAGGTTTAGAGTTTGGAAAGAATTCTAAGACTAAAAGCTTAGAGTTCTTCACTAACTCTCTTCCTTTGTGGATTCTAAAACCCTACCCCTTGGAGCATTGAAGGAGAATTCTTGGAGGAGTAGGCACTCCTTCTTTCATCTTCTCTTCTTTTTTATCTTTTTTTTTATTTGGTTCTCTCTTCTTGAGCTCTCATTTCTCAAGCTTAGTTGGGCCTCTCTACATCAATCTAATGGTGTAGAGTGACCCCATATCAAAAACAAAGAGATTGTTCATTTTTTTCTTGTACATATTTTTTCTTTTTTATGTACCCACAAATGTGGATATGAGTAGTCCCATAGAGAGTGAAAGCTAAAGCTATACCTCTCTTTTTCATTTTGTTTCTTTTTGAGATTCTAGTCATCTTTCTAGAATTTTTTGTAAAAGCTCATCCCCTCCCTAACATTCTTTAGAGCAACATTACATCATTAATAATGGTGTAAATGAATCACCTTAAAAGGGAGAGGATGAGTTTTCATTTTCTTTCATTTCTTTATTTTTCCTTCATGTTCTATGTTGAATGGGTAGGTGATGGTTTAAGGACTTAAGATAAATGATGGTGTAAGGACTTAAAGAGGACATTCTTAAAAATGTTTCATACTAAAGACAATGGTATTTGATCTATTATCAACATAAATCCAACAAAATAGGTGTTGGTAATAGACCATTTATTATTCATAAGGCACATCCCTCTTTATGTCTTAAACTATAATCTTTTAGCCAAACTCTTGGACTAAATTTGATTTTAGTTAAGTTTGTCAAAACCTTACCTATATGAAAATTCAAAAACATGATAAAATCTCAAAATACCAAAAACATGATAAAATCTCAAAACACCAAAAACATTCAAATATAACCAAAATATAAAAAACATTCAAATATCCCCAAAAATCTCAAAAAATATAAAAAATACAAAAAGACCAAAAAGAGACTTGTAGGACCTCCTTAGCTTTGGTTAGCTCATCTAACCATGGATAAATACCCTCTAACCGCGGTTAGACTTAACACTTGTGCACTTGACCTCCCCGGTCAACTAAACCATAGCCTTCTAGGCTAGACCCTTTGACCACCCTATGCACACACACACTCCCCCCTAGCCTCGGCACGGTCTCATGTGCCAGAACTACGCTCGGTCTGATCTCACCATGTGAGTACGTAGGCAACTCAACTCGGGTTCGACCCTAGCCATCTAGCTTTCTATTTTTCTTGGATTAGCACTCACTTAAAAACTTTGGACATTTTAATTAAACTTTGAGATTATAATTGGCTTAAGTTTAGGGAGTAGGTAACCGTTATAAAACGGAGGTCTTGGGGTGCCTAATACCTTCCCCAGGACTTAATCGAACCGCTTACCCTAACTCTGTAAAGACCATTTGCCTTATCCAAACAAACAAATATCCGGGACCTATCCCTAAGAATGAATAGGTGGCGACTCAAGTCAAAACATATAATTGTGAAAGTGGGTTGGAAAATCCCATGCTCACACAAGACATTGGTCTTTCCCAATTAGATGTTTCTACTATCTACTGTGATAATATGAGTGCAACTCACATGGCCTCCAATCTCGTCTTTCACGCACGCACCAAACACATTGAGCTTGATTACAATTTCGTTCGGGAAAAGGTAACAGTCGGGTCTCTTCGTGTTTCTTTCCTTCCCTCTGAGCAAAAACTAGCAGATGTCTTTTCCAAGAGCTTACATCAGTTGGTTCACATTGGGTGTACAAGACCAAGTTAAGGTCTGATGGATCAATTGATAGATATAAAACTCGTCTTGTTGCTAAGGGGTACAACTAACAAGAAGGTATTGATTTTGATGAAACATTTAGTCCTATCATTAAATGTCCTACCATTAATATTCGTATTGTTGCTTCTCTTGTTGTTGTTCGTAATTGGTCTATTAGACAACTTGATGTTAAAAATGTTTTCCATCATAGCTTTCTTTGTGAGACTGTTTATATGGAACAAGCACATGCTTTTGCAGAATCCTCATTTCCTAATCATGTTTGTTGTCTCAAATAGCTATATATGGACTCAAATAAACGCTTCAAGCTTGGTTTGATCATTTCAACATGTTTCTTTTGAGTGTTAGCTTTTTTTGTAGTCAAGTTGATTCTTCCTTGTTTGTTCTTCGTTGTTCTCAGTGTGTTATTTTGTTGTTACTCTATGTTGATGATATTATTGTTACTAGTGATAATCATTCTCTCCTCTTGACTAATTACTAATTAGTTGAGTTCAGAATTTGCATTGAAGTTTCTTTGTCCCTTTCATTATTTTCTCGGTATAGAGGTAACACCCTTCTCTTATGGTCTTTTTCTTTCTCAAACTAAATATGCTCAAGACATTTTATCTCAAAATGATATGTTAACCAGCAAATATTTATAGTACACCCTTAGCACAAAAACACAATTTACATGCTTCTTCCAGAGATCCGGTTGATGGAATGCAATATTGCAGCATTGTTGGAGCATTGCAATATCTCACCATGAGTCGGCCTAATCTTGCCCATGTTGTAGATCATGTATGTCAGTTTATGAATGAACCAACTACATTGCATTATCAAGCTATTAAGAGAATCCTTTGGTATCTCAAAGGAATATTACCTTATGGGGTTCGGATTTTCTATTAAACTTCCTTAAACATTTATGCTTTTTCAGTTGCTAATTGGGATGGCTAGCCTAGTACTAGGTGGTCAACTACAATTACTTTGTTTATCTGGGTTCTAATTTTTCTTCGACAGCTAAGAAGCGGCCAAGTGTGGCTCTATCTAGTGTCGAAGCAGAATTTAGGGCTTAAGCATCAATTACTATAAAATTTACTTGGATCTCCTATGTTTTGTATGACATCGGTGTTTATCTTGCTCAACCTCTTGTGCCACTTTGTGACAATATTAGTGCTCTTTATTTAACAATCATTCATGTGTTTCATGCTCGCACAAAATACATTGAGATTGACTATCATTTTATTCGAGAGAAGGTTGTCACCTCATCTCTAGTGGACGTCTTCACTAAACCCTTGCCCAAGGTTTCCTTTCAAAGTTTACGAGCCAAAGCTACATGGGTGTGGTTTCTACACCACCATCGAGCTTGAGGGGGAGTGATGAAAGAAGACTTAAAGTCTCTATTAAAAAAATGTGTGGTTGAATATGGTAGTTTCCTATAGTAGAAATATCTCTTCATTGTAACGTATAGTAAATTTCCTAATGTAGTTAGATCTCTCTTAATTGTAATCTCATTCAAGTATAAATATTATTTACTAGGCTAGGGTTCTACACGTTTTGAGTGTGAACGCCTATACTATTTTTCTTTCTAGGATTTTCTCTTGGTTTCTTTATAACCAACACCGAAATGGAAGCCTTCATCATTTCAATGAATGATGGTGATTAAACAATATTAAATGTAATATTCTTCAAGATGAAGGTCATTCTCAATTTATCTTATAATATTAAATGTAATATTATTCATGATGAAGGCTTTTCTCAATTTTTTATCCACAAACTCTTTATGTTTCATCATGCACAGCTCTAGCAAGGTAGTCTGATATAATCCCTACAATCACTTGGACATGCTGAACCAATAGGAGTGAAAGATAAATTTGCTATACTTCCCTCAATATTTATTGGAGTCAATCTTATTTCAGTTTTATTATTGAAACCAACAACTGCTAAAAAGGCTAAGGCTTGTACATCTTCATGCACTTGTGTACAAATTAAAATATCATGGTCCATTACTTCAGACAAGTGAGATTTCACTCGTGTTATCCTCAAAGATAAGTTTTTCTAAAATTTATACATAAAATGTATATTTAATTCCTCAGCATATTCTCAAAATCAATCATTCTTTCTCACTATTATGCAGTTTCTTCTACATATATAAAAAAATATGTATAATTAATCATTATAAAGAAAATGTATTAATTAATCATTATAAAAAAATGCATTAAAAGATCTTCTGATTCAAATTCTCAAGATACTGTAGAGACATCTCAATCTTCCTAAGATAGCAACTCTCTATTATTTTTTAATATATTTCCTTGAATTAGTCTAGGGATACTCCCAAGGTGTACTCCCATAGATACTCCCAAATCATAACCATTTATGTCAATTATTAAACGGTTAAGATTGAAGCTGACGTGACATCAGAAAAGACAAAATAAGCAAATTCAAATCCTGGCCCTTAGTAGTTGGTTATAAACGGTTAGGATTAGGAAGTATATTTGGGAGTATAATTGGGAGTACCCATAGACCAACTCTATTTCCTTGTACATGTATAACAGCGCCAACTCCTTAGATTACTCTATTTTTTATTTTCAAAACCTTTGTAACTCTTTATAAGTTAAGTGAGAGCAATGAAACAAAGACACGAGATTAAAATTCTCTAAACCTGTTTAGAAACCTCACCCCACTCACAACTCACAAGTAACACTAAAATGTGCATATCCTATGTTAGTGTCTATGTTCTCAATTTTACATCTTTATAGTGTGAGCACGGGATTTCACTCCCTCAGGAAAATGTCTCACGGGAAATTGAGTCGTCACTTATTAATTCAGAAGGGATAAGTCCCCGGGAAATGTTGGATAAGGCTTGGTCCGCGATCAGGGATCGAGGTAAGAGGTTCGGTTAAGTTCGGGGAAGGAGTTAGGCACCCCGACACTTCCACACTTGGTGGTTCCCTACTTGCTAGGTTTAAGCCAAAAATTAAGATCAAGATTAATTTAATGTCAAAATGTTTAACTTATACTAACCGGAAGAAAGTAAAAGCTAATTAGAGTCGGGCCCGTGTTGGGCTGCCTACGTACTCACATTGGGGTGAGATCAGACCAAGTGTAGTTCTAGCACTTGAGCCCCTGCTAAGGCGAGGGAGCGTGTGTGTGTGCACCAAAAAGGCGGTTAATGGACCTACTCCGGTAGATTAGGGTTTTGCTTGACCGAAATTGGTCAATGTGCAAATGGTTGGGCCCGGTAGGCCGAGAGGTAGTCTGGTAGACTAGGGTGAGGCCCGATAGGCCAAGGATGAGGCCCGGAGGCAAAGTGAGGTGTTAACCGAGGGTTAGGATTGCTAACCGGAGTAAAGAGGGTATTAACCGTGGTTAGGGATGCTAACCAGGGTTAAAAAGTCCAAGATAATGATTTTTTGGTCTTTTGTATTTTTATAGATTTTTAGGGATTTTTTCATATTTTTTTGGTGGGGTTAAGTGATGCTTAACCATGGTTAAAAGTTAACAGGGGGCCACTTTAACCATGGTTAAGGGTCATGGTGAGTCAAGAGTGGGCCCAAAGGGTATGGCAGGGCCAAGAGTGGCCTCCTATCAGGTTTGGGCCCTTCACAAAGCCCAAAATCAGAAAATTTCAGAATTGAGGTAATCGGATTACCTCTATTTCTGTAATTTTTTAACCAGGGTTTGTGGGTGATTAACTAGAGTTAGGGATCACCCCTGGGTGAAATAAAAGCATAGATAGGAAGCCTGGGATCCAAGCTTTCCAAAGAACCAGGTGGCAGCCTCTGAATAGGTTAGGTGTGGTCCCCACAAGGGTCCAAAGTTTGCAAAAACAAACACTGTAAGGTCGGCAGTTGGACTGCCGACACTCTGAACAGGTTTTAACCTGAGTTCAGGGCACTGGTAATTGGAGTTAACCTTTGAGTTAGGCCCTGAAATTTTGCCGGGAACTAGAGGGGGTCAAGGGCTTTCCAGCAAGCCTGGGGTGGACCCCAGAGCACAAGGCATGTGGGCCCCATAAGGGCCCGAAGTCTGGTAAAAACAGGCTCAATATGTCGGTAATCCTTTTACCTACGGTATGAAAACAAGGCAAAAAATAATGGCGGTAAAAGGATTATCGACCACTAGCAGATTTTTAAAAAAACTCGTTTCCCCTTTACTGTGACTGATCCAGTGCGAGCCTAAGGGGTTCCTCATGGACTGAGGACCCCTCAGACCTCGGTGGGGCCAACCATGCATGGCGGGGTGAGTGTTGCATCCGTGCACACCTCAAGGGACCCTCCCCGTATCCATGAGAGGGATAGGGGAGGTCCTATCCTTGGTTAGGAAGCTACTGAAAGGGAAAATGGACCCCCTGGAATAGGACCAGGGGGTCCTTACAGTGCTGTGAACCAAAAAAAAAGATGCAAGAGAGTTGCTGCTACTCTTACAGTGGCTATAGGTGGCCAAGACAGGTGGTGGTGCTATGGAGGTTGCTGGCCGGTTGTGTAGGACTTGGTAGGGACTGGGGATGAAGGCCAAAGGGGTGGAGCTCAAGTGAGGTGGTGGTCTCGGTTTTAACTGGGCTTCACCGTGAGGAAAAGGAGTGAAGTTTGCAAGGGGGGGCCTTGGTATTTATAGAGGAGAAGGGAGGACCCTCAAGGGCAGTATGGGCATTTAGGAAATCGGAGGTGAGTCATAGTGGAGGTCCCAAGTGACTGGGGTGGCTGCAGGAGAGCCTGCATACGCAAAACCTGCAACTCCAGGAATGTCGATAATTGAATTACCTCCATTCCAAAATCAGGCTAAATTGGAATGTAGGTAATTCGATTACCGACATTATGAGTTTATTACTATTTTGGGCCAAGTCCAAATTCACTTGGGCCAAAAGGGTTGTAGGCACCTATTTTGGGCAATTCCCGCCCATTTTGTGTGGGTCCCACCCATGTGGTCCTCATGGGTGGTGGTGGGCCCAAGTGTGGGCCCCAAAGGTGTTTGGGCTTTAGGCTTTTGTGAGTTTTTTGGACTTTTTGAACGGGCCTTGAGCCCAAAAGGGTTTGTCCTAGGGTCTTGGGCTAGGTTTTGAGCTAGGGCTAGGTCGAGGGTTTGTTCTAGGGCTAGGTCTACGGCTCTCCTAGGGTTTGATCTTAGTGGGCCGTGAGCCCACAAGGATTTTCCTAGGGTTTTAGGGTCTAGGGTTCACCTAGGGCTTTGTCTAGGGTTCTATTAGGGTTTGTCCTAAGGTAATGGGCCTTGAGCCCAAGGCTTAGGTCATAGGGTTCTTAGGTTTAGGTCCTAGGATTTTGGGTTCGAATGGGGTGTAAAAATTGGGTGCTTACATATAGCACTTATGAATATTGTTTTCATGACAAACACAAGGGACAAGTACAATTTAGAAACCTGAGAATCTGATTTAATTGATTTCTCTGAGTTTGACAAGGCTATATGTTATTGTGCATAACAAAGATCATATTTACATCTTAGAAGCCTGAGCAGAGTAACTATCTTTGATCTTGGAGACATTACTCACATCATGCTATAAGAAAGATAGAAATGAAATTACATCTTTGATTTACTCAACAAAGTGCATGTCGAAGTGGTGGAACACACTAGAGGAATTGTAGAGATGCGCCTTTTAACAAAAGTATGTACAAGATTTAGTCAAATGATGTAAATGAAATAAGCAGAACCAATGCAATGCCTTATCCAGAGCTTATAAAGCAATGAATGGGACCTAAAGGCTAAAACATAGATCCAGAAACTGAAGCAGTGCTGGAGGTCCTGATATTAAATTCACTAAAGTATCAAGAAATAGCATCTTCTGCAATCCAAGCTTGTTAATTATTCATCAACCAAGTAATTGTTACTCAAAAAGAATTCTCAAAACAAAATATGGATTGTTACTCATAATAAATGCATTCATCGTGATCAAGTTAGTTGTCAGTAGTAAAACTTGACTAGTAAGCCCAATGAAAAGTTATGTTCTTCATTATGAGGCACTTCACATCCAGACTATCCAGCACCCTGTGGGTGAGAAATTACTGCCTACCAAGAGGAAAATCTCAATGTTCATCTTAATATCCATGGTTACACAAAGTCTATCAAACCCAAAATATCACCGACCATAAATGTCTGTGAAATACAGCAAAAGAAGTTTGACAATTTTTTTTGAGTTACCTGTTAAAAGCAATAAATTTCTTGGCATTTGACATGATATCATTTCCCTATGGTATTTTCCTCGACCTTAAAGAATGGAGAACCCCACACCAATTTCTTTAATACTTTCACAAGTTTGATAATTGATAAAACCTATGACACGACTCTTTGTTAACAATGTCCAGAACTAAGAAACACGCAGCACATCCTTATCAGAAAAGACTAATACAAGTTTCAAGCAATCCATATCAAATAGCTCATCAGCATTCTCCATAGTTAATTAGATTTAACTATAAGCAGCTGGATTTTCACATGCAAATTATAGAAATCATTTTGATTTATTTATTTTTTTTAACAAAAAATACAAAATTATTTAAAAATTTGCAAAACACAATAATCAATTATCCACCCATTTCATGCATAAAAATAATAATTTAAAATCAAGTAATGAGCACTTCCATTCCATATTTTAGACTGCTAAACGAAGCTCATTCATTGATCACAAGTTCAAAACATCATCAAATACCCTAAATGAATACCCCATACTCGATCATCAGCATCTTCAATGCCTTATCCTAAATATTAATATATCAGTGTAATCAAAGTGTCCAAGTGACACCTAAGAGATGGGGGTTCCGTAGGCAAGGCCATTGCCTACACATTGCAATAAGATTGAGGATAAAAGGGATTAGTGTTTTAATTAAACTAGTCAAACTTCCAACCAATAAGAGCTTCGGTCACTGCTTAGATCATTAGATGAGAGTGTGGGCAAGCTGGGGTACCTTGAGAGTGAATATGGTTTCAACTTGGTTACCATGGTGAGTGAGAGGAGTAATGAGGGCTTCCTAACATTAAGTGGAGAACCATCTACTAAAGAATCCCCCATTCTTCCTTTGTGGGGGCTGGTGCTCCCTTTTCTAGCCCTAATTTTATATAAAGAATGTTCACAGATTCACAAAGTACTTATTTTATTTTGACAGGATGATCGTCAACAATAATCACAATGCTTCAAATTTATATACTTACTCACATTTAAACAAATAAAATCTTATCATTACAACAAAAAATAATCATTCTATTTCATCGTTATCTTCTGATTCAATGTCGTCATCACTGGATTCAGTACAAGGAGCTTGTTATTGTAGCACTTGAGGAGGTGCATCAATAGTTGCTCCAGTAATCCCTAATCTCACCCAACCGATACCACCGTCATCGTCATATTCAATGTCATCTAATTGTTAGTCACCGAATGGCTCATTCTTCCTAAATGCAAAATCATTCACAATAGATTCTTCATTCATGTCAAAGAAGTCTCTTGGTTTAGTCTTGACGACAACATTCCAATCTGCTTCTGTTAGATCTTTGACATAAAATACTTGTTCTGCCTAAGATGCTATAACATATGGTTCATGAGACTCGGAGTGTGCCGGGAGTAAGTGTGTAAAGTTCACAAGCGTAAACCCATATGGATCAGTCTTTATTCCTTGACCTTATGACCTCACATCAACCCAGTCGCACTTAAACAATACAAATTTTAGGTTTTGAGAGTACGTCAATTCGACTACGTCTGTTAAGCGGCCATAATAGGTTATATCACCTGTAATGGGGGTCTTGTCCCTAGAAGATGCATAACTTGTAGTTTTTGTAGTGCCCACAACCCCACTACTCTAACTTTTGCATCCTCTCTCTCGATCCTTAATTAGTACAAAACCTATATCCATTTATGACGTAACCCGTAAACATTTTTGCGACTTTTATTGAATCGTATGCAAGCCATGTAATCTCATCAAAACTGGATTACGTGAATCTCGCAACCTTTGAACCTATTTGAAGATGAAATATGATTAATATATATATCAAAACATATCTAATGTGTTGTGTAGGATTCACAAGTTAAGACTTACATAGCCCCTATAAACCAATCAACAAACTGTTTGTTGTGTTTCTTTTTTGAGTTCGTGGGGGAACGTTCTAAGTCATAGATTTGTCATTTTAATTAAATTCATGTGTTGTCTGTAAAGAATAAATCCTTTTCCAATCATTTTAAGTTAAAAAGGAAAAAAAAATGAAAGAACAAAATATATGATAAGTGTGTTCTTACTCTGTATATTATGTGGCTTTGTCATAGTTGAACAACACATAACGATGTGTCTGTTGTCATTCTAATTTACTTAGACCGAATGGATCTGCACCACATATTACACTTCTATTGTCATTCTTCACCGGCTTGTTCAATCTCGATTCCACATTATTTAGGTATCTTGAGCAGAATGTTAAGCATTCTTCTGACAAGTACTCTTCTACAATGCAATCCTCTAGTCGAGCTCGATTGCGCACATAAGATTCCAGTGTATATAAGTGCCTATGTGAATTAAATTTTGGTAAGACAAGGGAAAAATTACAACAAAAAATTTAACATCTGAAAAATTATAATTAAAGGCATACCTTTCGATGAAATACATCTACCGGTATTGTACAGGTCTACCTAGCATTGCCTCTATCGCCAAATGTATAGGCAAGCGCACCAAAAAATGATGCAAGGAAAATTCTCTCTAAATGATAAAGCGTAAGCACAATTTTCTCTTCTAATTGTCTCAAATCCTCGACCTGACAAACTTTGGAACATAATCTCATAAAGAAGTTGTTCAATTCGATTAGGACAGAAGTTACATTCTTCAGCAATGTCTTCCTCACAGCTAGTGGTAGGAATTGTTGCATTATAACATGAGAGTCGTGGCTCTTCAGTCCATAAATTTAACGCTATTTGATATTGACATGTCATGCAATAATTGACGAGTAACCATCTGGAATCTTCACACTCTTCAAAACTTTGCAAAACAACTATTCTTCATTCTTGTCTATCGAAAAGTATGCAAGGGCAGATAAACTTTGCTTGTACTAGGCTGCAAGTGAGAGTGAAGTACACGTCTCACGCCATATCAACCAAGTCAAGTTGAATTTTTAAGTCATCTTGGATTATCCTTCCAAACCCAACAAAGTCTCAAGCACATTGTCGCATACATTTTTCTCGATATACATTACACAAGGTTGTACCTCAACAAATTATGCTCCCAATATGGCAACTAGAAGAATATACTCATCTTCTTCCAATTATACGGCATATCCTCATCGCCCATCTGCCTTGGTCGTTTTTGCCAAGTCTACTTCCCAAGGGAGAAAGTAATACCCTCCAACTGACGCTACACATCGGACCCAAACATTGTAGTTGGAGCACATCCGGATTTTACAGTGCCATCGAAAGAGTTTTTATACCTCCGAAACTTGTGATACACCTTTAAGAAACGATAGTGCCCCATGTAACATTGTTTCCTGCTCTTAGACAAGTGTCAGTTGTAAGTGTCCTTGTGGCATGAAGGGCATGTCAACTTTTTTGCTCCAACCTGACAACATGGGATATCCTGGGAAGTTGCTCATGGTCCAGCGCAATGTCGGACACATTACAAATGTCTTCTTTTTTGACACATCATAAGTTGGCATTCAATTCTCCCACAAGTCCTTCAAATCCTCGACTAGAGACCTCATGTAGACATCAATGACATTTCCTAGCCCGGAGGGATCAGGAATAAGCAAGGACAGAATGAAGTTCGGCTGCTTTATGCACATCCACGGTGGTAAGTTGTAAGGAATAAGAACCACAAGATATGTGTTGTGAGCAATATTCATCATCCTAAATGGGTTGAAGTCATCACTTGCCAATCCAAACCTGACATTGCAACCCTCTAAAGCAAACAAATGATACATTTTATCCAAATTTTCCCAAGCCGGTGAGTCTACAAGATGCCTTAACCTCTCATCCTTAGTTTGATCCTCATCACGTCATCTCATTTCAAAAACAGTCTTGGAGGACATGAACAATCTTTGTAACCTGGGTGTCAACGAGAAGTGACGTAAAATCTTCGCCGGAGTTTTCTTCTTCTTACCTCCCGATTGATCATCCACTGTCTTCCATCTTGATTCACCACAGATGTCACATACTTGCTTGTTTGCAGACTCTTTCCAATAAAGTATGCAATCGTTGGGACATGCATCAATGCTCTCATAACTAGCCTCAAGTTGGACATCACTTTTTTGGTCTCAAAGTAAGTATCCAGTAGTGTTGACTCCTCAGGGAGTACCTCCCTCAACAACTCAAGCAACAAGGTGAATGATTTGTTGCTTCATCCACTAAGACACTTAATTTGATATAATCTTACGATGAAAGACAATGTTGAATAATTCAGACATCCTGGATACAAAGTCTATCCCGTATCCCATACTAATTGGAAAAATCTATCAGACTCAGGATTGGGATCCCGACTACTGGTACCCTCATCTTCGTTTGGTATCCCGAACAAATCGTGCACCAAATCCTCCATCTCATTCTGTCTGTCTTGCACATCAGGAATTTGAGGCACTTGGCTAACGGGTGTGTGTTGTAATATGTCTTCTCCGTGATAAAACTAGATTTTATAATTCAATTCGAATCAATAATAGATCATCATATGGTCGTACATTATACCTCTATCTTGATAAACCACATTGTTGCATTTGGGACATGGCCACTTTATACAATCATTATTATCAGTTGCTCCACGAGTTAATGCAAACTTATAAACTGTTTCGCTCTTATATATTCTTTTGACACCCTATGTAATACAAAAAGTGCATTCACAATTGCTTAGGTATTAACACTTTATCATTCGGTGATTTATAAAAACTCATGGACAAAAATTACCTTGACATTCCAATCCAACTCCTATCCATGAGGTATAAGATTAGATTTCTAAGTCATTCGTTAGTTATTCTGAAAAATAGCAAAAGTTTATCACATCAATCAATTACAATAAAACATGTGTCAACTGACTTCATCATCTATACAAAATATATGCATGCATACTTCCGATCATCATCAACTTCTCTTCTAACGGGTGGGGTGTTCCTATCCCATTCAGGAATGCATAATCCACAAAAGTCAATAGCTCAAGTGCTTTGTTCCATTTCAAGGAAATTTCGACAGCATTTCCTTATAGTTCTCTAAGTACATGACTTAGACTAGGGGCAAGCATGCCACATTGTGTAAATATGTAACCAGAGAACAAGAGAAACGACTGACAAAATTTTCCTCGATCTAGACAAATCATGAGCAACTGACTATACTGGAGATTATGCATTCTCAAACTGTAAAACCTGACAATTCAATAATCATATACAGACAAATACATTTTATCACAAACAAGACTGAAAAGTTGTTAACTTGCATTTAGTCCTACAAGAGAACTAAATGTCATAGTTTACAACTGATCTATCTAAATAGGTGATACAAGAAATGCATTTGTCAAACAATGATTCTTGAATGAGAGATCTAAGGTTCAATGCATGCATGTGTGTAAACTTAAACCAACACAATCATAACTTAGTAAATAAACACATTTAATTAGCAGTTTAAACAGTTAACATAAATCATGGGATTCCATCATGCACTATACAAAGTATAGCAGAGCGGGAATAGGGTTGTTAATAATTAAGAATTACTTAATGCAATTAAATCGAATGAGAATTTAATATCAAAAGATCTAGCATGTTATTTTAGTCTATCTATCAAGTTATGAAATAACACAAACCCATATATATATAACATTTAACATTTAGCCATAATATTAAGAAACAGTAAAATCACAATCATTAGTCCAACATCATTTATTACATTTAAGGGTACTAGTGCTAAAACAAATTTTGAATAACCGTTAGGGTTAGTGAATTTTAACCCCATGGCTACGATTACTTCTTATTTTTCATGTTTCTGTTAGTACTGACCTTTTGTATGTATACGAGTTGTTTCTTATTTTTCATTTTCTTAGTCTCTCTATCTGTTTGAACTTTAGGAAGAGGTAAAAAATAAGTGTAAACACCCGATTTTTACATTTCATCGTTAACCAAGGTTAATGGCCCTAACCATGGTTAGCCTGTCCTAAGCTTATCCTAAAACCAACCCTAGAGCCCTAACCTAGGCCTAACCCTAGAGCCCTAACCTAGGCCTTGCCCTAGATCAAACCCTAGTCTAACCTTAGATCAAACACTAGTCTAACCTTAGGTCAAACCCTAGTTTAACCCTAGGTCTAACCCTAGGTCTAGTCCTAACCTAAGCCTAACCCTAGACCTAACCCGAGGCCTAAACCTAAACTTGATCCTAACTAGGCCTAACCCTAGACCTAACCCTAGACTTAATCATGACCTAGGCCTAACCTTAGGCCTAACCCTAACCAAAGCCTAACCCTAGACCAAACCCTAGGCTTAATCCTAACCCTAGGCCTAACCCTAGACCAAACCCTAGACTCGACCCTAACATAGGCCTAACCCTAGACCTAACCCTAACAAAAAACTTAACTAAGAATCCTAAGGTCCAAGCCCATAAAGCCATACCTAGAATCCTGAGGCCCAAGCCCACCATCCTAGCCTTAGCACTAACCTAACTTTTTTTTTTTGGTATGCTCTAATCATTTATCTAATTATGTCAGGGGTTAGGGGTCAGTAGGGTTAGCACTCATGGTGGGCGTCAACAGCCACACCAAAGACTCGAACACGAGTCTCCACTCTCCAAAGGGAGATACACTACCACTGGGACAAACCCATGGTGTGTGCCCTAACCTAACTCCAATACCCCCAAAAACCTAACAAAGCTCCAGGCCATTTGTCCCCAACCAAGACCCAAACCCATTGCCTTGACACACACATGTTTTGTCTTTAAGAAATGATAGCATGCAACTAGTACATGTTAAACTCCCTACACCAATGCAGATTTTTGGGGGAGGTTAGCATATAACCACACTTTAAACTCATGAATACATATACCTTTTTTTAGGAAAGGTTAGTGTGTAACATGTACACACATATCAACATTCATGCACTCACATGCAGATTCTATCTTTTTCAAATGGTTAGTATGTAACTCACATAAACCCATGCTCATACATTGCAAACTAGCCCACCCGAGTATACCTTGGCCTAATTCCTTTGGCCTTATCTTTACACAAGCCTAAGAATTTGAATCCAAGCTAAACCAGACCTACCGTTTCCCTCTTTAATGAAAGACCTAAGCCCAAGTTCTATTTCATGATGAATACCAGGGAACTCAGACGTTCCCGGTAGCCAGGCCCCCTTTGCATGCAAAAAACCAATTAACTCAGTTGTGCAGGGACGACCTGCACACCTCCTCTACACCCCTCCGCAAACTATCCATTGACCCTCCAATCCAACCTATTTGCCTCACCTAACACCCTTCTATTAACTTCTATGCCACAGTCCAGCAAAAAAAAAAAAAAAACAGCAGAAACCCTCTTGCAAACCTTCCAGAAGAACACCCAAGCCATCACCACAATTTCATCATTATCATCCCATCATCATATAATAGTTTCCATAATCATTATCAATTCAAAATCATAAAACAACAAACATATCATAATATTCTCCATAATCCAATTTAAATGGTGAATCTTGGACCCTTCTCCAACCTACAAGATCATAGAATTCACATCGTGTTCATTCATCCTTAATACAAACATATTCAAATCTTATTCAATACTTTTCCTAGACATAATATCATTAACAGAACAGTACTCTTAGAATGATTGAAACCCTAAAACTCATGAGTTAGTGGCCTATTTATAGGCCAGGGGTCTTTAGAGACTTCTAATTCTCGAAAATCTGAATTTTTAGAAAGTTTCTGGGCGGTGTTTGTGCCATTCGATCGACCGGATTGGCTTGGGCGCTACTGTTTTGTGCTTTTCGCACTTTTCCCATCAGGTGTGTACGGCGATCAACCGGTTTTGTCTGTGTTTGTTTGTTTTGTCACTTTTCTTCTTCTTAACCTTAGTTAATGATCCTACTACATATATTAACTTAGTCAAAACCTAGAATAACATGTTTTGGCACAGAAATCAAGGTCTTTATTCAATTCGTACAAGATTCGATACATGAAAGTTTGGGGTCTCTACACACTCATTCATAGGGCATGCACAATTCCAAATAGTATATTCAATCTGATCATTTTGTTTAAAAGAACATGTTGGATGGTCAATTGGTGAAAATCTTTACCTGATTATTCCTACTGCAGCTTTCGTCTTTGCAGAAAATTAACTGGGTTAACATTTTTTTATGTGGGTAATAAAAGAATTGTCATTTAATCATTGACTCCACATCTAAAGGCATGGCTGAATGTAAGCATGACCACATGAACTTGAACAGATGCAGATTCTTTGATTTTTCTTTCTTTTGCTACTAATTGATTTTAGTTTCATTGGTTTATTAGCTCATCAATCTCTGATTCTTGACTTTAGTTACTACATTTAGAACCTATGGAAGGAAGCATTAATAAGCGCAGTGTTTTCTATGCTTATTAAGTGAATCATCTTAAAGCTTCTACAACATCTTATTCCATGTCTTTGGCGTTTTTGGTTCGAGATAAGAGAAAAAGAAGGTGGTGTGTGGTGTGTAGGGTAATTTTAAGTTTAGTATCCAGTCAATAAATATTGGTGTGCTCGTAGCAGCACCCAATAATAATTATTGTAATGGATAAAATTCGTAAAAATGATTAAGTGTTGGAGAACGAGCTAGTTTTTGTTGTTATGTCAACAGATGGGAAACACGTATCCAAATAGAGAATGAATCCGTTCTATTTAGGACAACGGACACGTTGTCTTCATAACAACGTATTCGTTATTCAAAAGACGAATGTAGTCGTCCTCTTTTGACAATGGTTATCCTATTCATGTTTCCATACGCAACGAGCCCGAGCTTGAGTCAACAACGAGATCGACTCGAATGACGAAATAATCAAGAGGCGACTATTCTACTTTGTTATTAGGTGAAAAGCACTGTCTTAGCATTTAATGCTAGTCCCCTCAAGCTGCCTTTCGACTCCAAACCAACCTTACGAATAATAGGCTCACACATATGACACGTAAGACTCAAGATCTATCTGACATATTTGGTAATGAGTGTAAAGTAAGTGGCATGGTCTTCCATGGGCATCTAGGGCATACAAAGCTAAACCTATAAATACCCCCAGATACTCAATACACAAGGATCACGAAATTTCATATTGCTCACTCTTGTTGCTTTAGTTTTCTTACTGTTCATCATTTTTTTCAAATATTGACTTTGGCATCGGAGTGTATTACAGGGTGCACACCCTTCTCGCCTTTAGCTCATCAGTAATTGGAGCTTGACTATCCTCCTTCTACCAGTAAACCAGGCCTTGAAGCAGCTCCTGACGCGTGGACACCCCGAAAAATTCCCGCACAATTATCATGGTGGGTGAGGGGTGTAGAAAAATAAGAAGAAAATGAAGAGAGAAGAGAAAACGTGAGTTGCTCTTGAAAGAGGGTAGGCGTTCACAATTCAAAACGTGAATTACACCACCCTACTCCTTTTGTATATATATGAAAGGATTACAATAGACTAGGAAATTTCTTTATCATAGAATAGGAAACTTTCCAATAGACTAGGAAATTTCCGTAACATAGACTAGGGAACTTTCCCATAAAATAGACTAGGAGACTTTCTTAATACAAAATAGGAAACTTTCCTATACAATAGAGTAGGAGACTTTCTTAATACAAAATAGGAAACTTTCTTAACATAGAATAGGAAACTTTCTCAAGCTCTCAAACTAGTGAACGCATGTGTTGCCTCTTGGGATACGATATCCTCCTACAATCTTACTATTCCCACAAGATACCAATTAGTTGCTTAGCTTGCAATGTGTGGAGACAGCTGTAGAGGGCGTGGACTTGGAGTCTCCTTCATCACTCCCCCGCAAGCTGGAGGGTGGTGTAGAGACCACACCTAGCTTGGCTCGCAAACTTTGAAAAGAAGCCTTAGGCAAGGCTTTAGTGAAAATATCTGCAAGTTGTCCAGAGGAAGACACAAACTGAGTAACAAGTGCCCCCAAGGCTACTTTCTCACGAACGAAGTGATAGTCAAGTTCAATATGCTTTGTGCGAGCATGAAACACAGGATTCACTATCAAATAGAGAGCACTAAGATTATCACAAAATAAAACTGGAGGTTTGGCAAGGCACACCCCAATGTCATGCAAGATGTAGGAAATCCAAGTTAACTCGGCAGTAGTGGAGGCTAGAGCACGGTACTCAACTTCTGCACTGGACCGGGCTATAGTAGGTTGTTTCTTAGCTGCCCATGAGATGCAATTGGAACCTAGAAAAGCACAATAGCCTGTGGTAGACCTCCTTGTGTCAGGGCAACCTGCCCAGTTTGCATCTGAGAAGGCATACAAGTTCATAGATGATTGAGAAAGAATCCGAATGCCAAAGTGACTGGTTCCTTTGAGATACCGAAGAATCCTTTTAACAGCTTGATAATGAAGTGTAGTTGGAGCATTCATAAATTGACATACTAGATTGACAGCATATGAGAGGTCTGGTCGGGTCAATGTTAGGTACTGCAGAGCACCAACAATGCTTCTATAATTGGTGCCATCTATAGAGTTCTCCGAAGAAGCGTGTAAGTGTTTCTGTGCTAGAGGAGTACTGGCATACTTACTAAGGAGCATATCAGTACGAGACAGGATGTCATGAGCATATTTATTTTGAGAGAGAAAAATACCGCCAGAGAAGGGTTGTACCTCGATGCCAAGAAAATAATGGAGAGGACCGAGGTCCTTCATTGCAAATTCAGAACTTAATTTGACAATCAAACGAGATAGAAGAGATGTATTATCACTAGTAACAATAATATCATCAACATATAGCAACAATAGAATAACACCAAGAGAACAATGAAGAACAAAGAGGGAGGAATCAGCCTTACTGCACACAAAGCCAACAGAGAGCAAAAACATACTGAAACGGTCAAACCAAGCTCGAGGGGCTTGTTTAAGTCCATAGATGGCCTTTTGGAGATGACAGACATGATTAGGAAAGTGAGGATTAACAAAGGCAGGTGGTTGTTCCATGTAAACAGTTTCACGAAGAAAACCATGTAAAAAGGCATTTTTCACATCAAGTTGTTTAATAGGCCAATTACGTATGACAGAGCAGGCGATCCGTCGCTTATTTTGAATTTTTTTTTAATTCCACTTTTCTGGCGGGTGGTGCTGCTTGCCACCTGGCGGACCTAAGCACCTCTAAATCCTCTTTTCTTTTCTCTTTTTCTGTCTCTCATGCTCCCACCCCTCCATGAGTGTTGTTTGGTATGTATGGGTTGGTGAGAGTTCCCATTCTTCAGAATTTCTTGAATACACTTATGGTTTTTCACGATCTTCAATGCAGCCCAATTTCACGTGTTTGCCAAAGTTCTCCCAGAACTTGTCATAATCATCTCTGTTCTCAATCACGGATATGCCCAATATCATATCAAAGGCCTTCCGAACCAACCGCTTCCTCATAATCTGTACAATACGGCTTTCCTGAAGAGACTGGCTTGACCACCTCTGCCTCTACTGCTTGGTTGGCGGTCCTTCCAGGCTGGTTGACAGTCTACTGAAACTCAATGGTAGGAGCTGACCATTTGCCTGAGAGTGCAATGTCCATCATCTCATATATCTTCACACCAAGCTGCACCGGATTCTCGGGGTGAAGCCACTAGAAATCAGAGTCGTGTCATACAAAAGATCAATAACTCTCAGTGCATCTTCGTCGTCTGGACCACTATTGCATGCAACATTCAAATTTTTAATGATTGGGTGTTCATCTTTGATCTCAAACACCCTCCTACCTCTCACGGAAATTCCACTACAAGAAAATACGGTTTTGGCAAGAAATAGACACGCACTATGTTGTTGATTGTGAATTAAAAAAAAAAAAAAAAAAAGAGCGAAAGGCTCATTTTTTTTGTTTTTTTTTTTGGCCCAAAGAGGCCCTTTTGAAGACCTGTGATCCCTTTGGCAAGACCATAGGCATGATCACGGATGTCTTTTTGAATATGGCCCACGAGGCCCATTTCATTGCCTAAGAAGCTATTTGGCCCATTGAGGTCCTGACCTATTGAGGTCCAGACCCGTGACCCCTTTGGCAAGACCATAGGCACGATCACGGATGTCTTTTTGAATATAGCCCACGAGGCCCATTTCATTGCCCAAGAGGCTATTGGCCCATTGATGCCCCTATTATTCTCTCTTCATACAACACATCAACAATGGTGACGATTAGCAACTATCAAGATCTGTAACGACATTGGAATGACTAGCAAGCTACCTTATCTGATTGCGTATCAAACTCACGCATATTTTTTTCAAATCTACATGAGTTTGAGGGGGAGTAATAGAGTAGATGTATGGTTATGATACACATGAGATGCACCATATCATTACCATCATCACAATTGGAAAGAATTGGATTTAGAATAAGATTGAGATGGTTGGAAAGAATTGGATTTAGAAAGAGATTGAGATTATTGGAAAGATTTGGATTTAGAAAGAGATTGTGATTGAGGTTGAGAGATTAGGAATGTTTGATTTAGTTTCTATTTTATCTATATACTATTATCTATATAAACCCTAGTTGGGTCTCTTTGTAATGATACCTTTTGAGAATTCAATAATATCAGTTTTTCACATGGTATCAGAGCCCAAAAGGCCCAACGGCCAAATTATGCTCACTCACGATGACAGACCCAAACAGAAAGGCTGCATGATTGACGACCTAAAAAAAAAGGCGAACGTGACAGACCTAGAATTAGGGCTGCACGTGAGGGGGCGTGTAAGAGAATTAATCCCACATTGACTAAATAGAGAAATAGTTGTGGCCTTATATACATGTAAGGCCTCTCCACTCATTGGTTTTGAGTTGGATGCTTTTCACATGATATCAGAGCCCAAAAGGCCCAACGGCCAAATTATGCTCACTCACGATGACAGAGCCCAATAGACTAGGAAATTTCCGTAACATAGACTAGGGAACTTTCCCATAAAATAGACTAGGAGATTTTCTTAATACAAAATAGGAAACTTTCCTATACAATAGAGTAGGAGACTTTCTTAATACAAAATAGGAAACTTTCTTAACATAGAATAGGAAACTTTCTCAAGCTCTCAAACTAGTGAACGCATGTGTTGCCTCTTGGGATACGATATCCTCCTACAATCTTACTATTCCCACAAGATACCAATTAGTTGCTTAGCTTGCAATGTGTGGAGACAGCTGTAGAGGGCGTGGACTTGGAGTCTCCTTCATCAAGGGGAATTTGGAGAGTTCTTTCTTCGCTTTGTAGTTGGACGTGTTTCTATTTGTGTCAAAGCATGGAGATGGGAGTGAGACCTTCACCACAAACTAGATGACGAAGGCTGGCCTTAGATATTCATAGATGATGATGCCATTTTGCCAATGTGTAGAATTAGATCACAAGCAAAAAAAATTAATCAGCTTTATAGAGAGAGAGAGAGGGAGAAGAAGAAGAAGAAGAAGAAAAAAAAAAAAGAGGAGGAATTGAAGCCCATCTTGGCCAGAGACGACAGGTGAAGAAGCTAGGGAATGGGAAGAGACGTCTTTATTGTCCTTTTCCTTCTTCTTAATGTGTTATTAAAATTTAGGACTTTGCTACTGAGACCGCAAAGGGCCGAGACCACATTGAGACCGCACATGTGATGAGCAGATCTCAAAATTTTCATAGATCTAGTTTTATTTTTTTTAAAACCGCTCATCACATGTAAGACAGCAAACCTGCTTTTGTAATAAATCTCATAGTCCGACTATCTAGTTGACCGAAGATCTACCACTAGCTATTGTGTGTATTTGGGCCCCAATTTAATCTCTTGAGAAATTAAAAAAGAGCAATAGTCACCCCCACGTGCTGAGGAGGGAACTATTCCTCCTCACTCTCACAAACCCTTTAACTATGGTTAAAAAATTAATCACCTCTTATGGTTAATATTTTTCTAAAAACCAAGTGAGATGTTTGAACATTAGAGGTGACTGAATCTTGACCATAGTTAATAGAAATAAAAAGGGGACATGTGGCCCCAAAAATACGCTTCTCTCTGCCCGTGCCAGAGAGATGCTCTCGAGTCACCACATTGAAGCGACAAGTGAAGGGAGAAGTCATTTCATTTCTCCCCTGATTTTTGACTTCTCCCCATTTGATATATTTCTCCTTTTATCTTACTATTTTATCACCATGTGTCAAATAAAGGAGGGAGAAGTCAAAATCATGGGCCCATGAAATGACTTCTCCCTCCACTTGACGCTTCATTTGTGGTGGCCCGAGAGCATCTCTCGGGCTAGAGAGAATCCACAGCCCAAAAATAGGGACGAGACGGTAAGTCACCTACTCGCCTCGAGGAGGTGACTTTTTTCCATTAAAAAAGTCGTAATGTCTCTCATACTGCAGACACGATGTGGATTCGTTATCTACCCCATTATCTCGGCGTATTAGTCAATTCACACAACTATCTTGTATTATAACGTTAATGTAGCTTAGCTGGATTCTAACACAATATTCAATGCAAGGACTTATCATTTCATCAAGAATAGGTCCAGAGTGATCTCGAGATTTGCTTTGTTTGTACAATTGAGCATGTTTGCACAATTGAGCAAGTTACAAGTTGCTGACATTCTTATCAAGTCATTTTGGCGGTACAAATATTTGGACCCAAGTTAATGTTTTCACCGTCTTCAAGAGTCCCACCAACTAAGGTGGCTTTTGGATCCGATTTTATTAGCTAAAATCAATTGTAATAGCCTGCGGTGGCGGGGCGGTTTTTTTGTTTCACAATTAGACCTGAACGATTATCCCTACCCTTGATTCTCAAAAAATCACTTTTACAAATAATTAATAATGCTTGGGATTACGAAGTTGAGTCTCTCAAAGCTAAGGAAAGAGTCTCATATTTAGCTCTCAGTCTTCTCGAGCAATGCGTTGTGCAAAGATTGTATATCTTTCGCACATATTGGTGACCTCCGAAGACAGTGTGCTTTAAAATATTTTCAAATTAATGATAAAACGAGTAGAGACGATCTCAAAGTAATCATCCCCTCTTCATCATTTTGCCTGTGGCTAATCGCTTCAACGTCTAATTGCCCCCATTAAGGAAAGGTCACACCATCTTTAGATGTGAGCCCATCAAAAAATAATTTGACTTTTAATATGTTGACTCAATTAAAGGTTGTAATAAACCAAACATGGAAGCAAATCTTCTCTGGCATCCCTGCGGCCATTTACAATAGATCCTGGCGTTTAACACAAGGAAGGCCATAGAAGATTTGTTTCCACCAAACATGATGGTCTATTATCTGGCAACTCTCATCATGCGATTGAGTTTCTTCGCCCCTCTCCCACCTTACTTGATAGGGCGAGTCACTCGTAGTGAACTCTACTTGTTGCGTTAGGTTAGCCGAAGAGGGAGGTTGTTACTAACCAACTGGCGCAACTATAGCTACTAGAGCTGCCCTAACAGAGCTTGCTACAAGAGCGAGGACTTTATGGTTGAGCTATGCCTTCATTCCCTCACTCCCTTGAAATCAAGCCCCCCCAACCCCGGATAAAGATTCGATTGGCCCAGTAGCCGCCATAACAGCATTTTGATTCCAGTTTGATATAAAAGAATAGCCGTCATGCTCCAGCTCGGCAAATATTATGTAGTTGTCTTTGCCGGAGAAAGAGAGCAAATACCGGCCAAAATTAGACGACTACTCACTAAAAGGTATGATTGGCTGCGGAAGGGATAAAAGAAAATCTAACCTTCGTTTTCATATCCTTTTCTCCGGTCTCGAAGATGCTGAGGAGAAGTTGAGTGGCTTCCGCCCCCATGATGAAATCCATTACCTTTTTATTTTTTTTATTTTTTTTTTTTGGGGTGTGTGAGTGAGAGGGAAAGAGGTTGGGAGGGAGGGTGTTTGACAAGATGATGTCTACCAAAACAACTATTAATCTGGACTAATCTAATCAAGCAAAACAAAGCACCTTTCAACTACAGTGGAAAGATGCAGCTAGTCATCCAGACTAATTATTACATGCTAAAGAGAATAGGGATACTGGTGGCTCATGAAGCAAGCTCAATACTGATTCCAGCAATAGTCACAACACCCTTGTCCCCTTGTCTTGGCACCAGAGTCACCACCACAGTCTCATCATCTTCAGCATCCAAATCCTCAAGCAAGTCAGTTATCCCCATCCTCATGCTTGTCTTCAGCTGCAAATCCGTCGTCCCATGCTTGTGGTGGTGTGGTATGTTCACAAAACTTCCTGCAAACTCCGTCTTGTCCGGCTTGCTTTGATCCTTCTCGTCCTCGTCGTTGATGTAAATGTCGAATTTCACAAACGCGTCTCTCTTGAGCTCTATCCCCTCTAGCACCAGTATCTCCTCCTCTTCTTCCTTCTCTTTCGTAGTTCTCTTAGTCTTCTTCGGCCTCTGGACTATAACCCTCACCACCGAGTCCAAAGTTATTGGGAACTTGGACGTAAAAGTACTAGTGTCTTCTTTCTTCTTCTTGGCACTCACTTTCTTCTTCGCTGCTCGGACAGCCTTGGTATTTCGAGGGGTTGGCTTGGATTTGAGCCATGGAATGTCCACCTCCTGATACTTGTATCTCAGATTACTTTGGTCGAGGCAGTCACGAACCTTCACTCGTACGAGCTGTGCATTCTCGTCGTAGAAGAGAAACCCGGAGTCTAACCAATCTGAGTCGGTGAAGTCGTTGCGCTTTCCTCCTAGGCTTTTCCATAGCGTCCACATTCGATCAACATTGGAGTGGTGGGAGTAGAAGATGGGGTCTCGTCCAGCAGAGTAGAAGTTTCCCATGTCTTCCTTATTAGGCTGGTTTCGATCGCCGGTCCAAAGGTGCACTGGACCATGGGGAACATTCTCAAGAGACCCAGCTCCTGGATTTGGTTGGTCCCCGGCGCGATAGGCTTCTCCAAGGAAGAGCTTTGCAGTCTTGTTGGACACCACTTGCCGGTACATGATGGCGAGATTGCTAGACAATTGTTGTTCCTCTGTGGTGGTGGGATCAGTACCATCGTAGTCTAGATCGACCAGCGTCGGGGGTTGGTGCAGGGCGTCCCGAAGTGTGTCGTAAAGCGGCGAGTTGGGGTCGACATACATGGATGGCATTTGCATTCCTGGGGGAGAATCCCAGTTCCAGAAGGGCAAGGCAAAGGTGGGATCATCAATCAACTTTCCCAATATCTTCTCATAGAAGTAGAGATAGTATCTATGAAATGGGAAGAAGAGCCAGGAATTGTGGACTTGCAACTCCAAATCAGGAAACCCGATTTGATCGTAAGCGCCGTCGCAATAGGCGCAATGAATCATCGCCTGTTGCTTGAAGCTACGAGGATCATCATCAGGAAGAGCCTTCATGAGAGCAAGGGCCTTGGCATACTTGGCCTTGTACTTGTCATCCACCAAATGAGCTGCTTGCCTAACTCGCAATGGGGTGGATTTTGAAGGAAGCTTAAAGTCAATAATTTTTAAGTCAGTAGGGGGACAGCAGTTGGACATTGTTGCACCTGCCGGCAAGTCGGCTGGGCCGCACTTAGCTAGGTCCGGCGGCATAATCGGAGCCCCAAAGGCTAAACGATCAGCACTGAGGCCAGCTGCACCATACAATCCTCCTAAGCCCACAAGTACATTCCTCCTATCCATCTTCCCCATACAACTTTCTCCATTGTTGGAGCTAGAAGAGCTTCCTTGTGTTGATTTCTGGTCTCCATCTCTAGCATTGCATGACACCTTATGAACAAAAAAGCGGCGATTTCGCTTGCCTGCGATGGAAACAAGCGACCTCTTCTGGAAGAAAGGAGGTGTAGAAGAGAAAACAGTAGTAGGGATGGTGGTGGTGGTGTTTAGGGGAGAAAGAGAAGCCATATTTGGTAATGAGAAATGAGAGGAGTCTCCTTCGCTCTTATAATGAAAAGATTAGGAGATGATTTAAAATAGGAAAATGTGAGTGAGACCGGCCAAGGCGGAGACCATGCATGGATCTCAAAATTTCAAAAATAGATTTAATGAAATTTTGAAATCCATGCATCACCAGCACGGTCTCCGTGTAGTCATGGTCCTTTGCGGTCTCATAGTAAAATCCTTTAAAATATTATAAGAAAGTAGCAAAGTCTTTTAAAATATTATAAGAAATTAACTATTAACAAGTTGAGGTCTTGCACGTGATTTGTAATAAAATAATTTTTAATAGTAACCATGAAAGAGAGAACCCACGTTTTGTTTTCATGGGTTTTTTTTATAAATATTGAAATAATGTAATGACATTTATGTCCATTTAATTTTATATTTACACATGTTTTGGGAGCTCCCCAAATTTGAATTGGTTCATAGATAAACTCAAAAAATTAATATAATATTTTATAAAAGTTATCTTTCAAAAAAATTTGAGTCTCTCAAAATATGCCTAATGACATTAATATTTAAAAATAAATATGAAAAAAATAGTAAAAACTCTTGTTCGTCTTTATATGTGTATCTCTTAAATTACCCTAACTTAGGAGCATTTCGTGTAGGGGAGGTCACACAGAAATACACACATCCTTATTTAAATACGTATGATCTTTTATATAAACTGGTCTTTTATATAAACTAGCGGGTGGCACCTGGGATGCACGTGAGAGCGATGGGAAGGAGTTAAACACAGTTAATAGGAGTTAAAAGGGACACGTGTTAACCCACGGGTGCCATTGAACTCTCCTGTGATTCTATTCTATAAATAGATAAAGGGTAATTTAGGGATTACAGGAAAACATTAACACATTTAAAATAAAACATTGAATCAAAGTTTTGTTTTATATAAGGGTAGTTTGGGAATTTTAGAAAAATCAGGCTACGCCTCCTCTTGCATTATAATAGTAAAGATATTTAATAATATTTTTTTTTTAATTAATAAATAACAAGTAAAAAATAGTGTGATAATTTAGGAATTGACAGAAAATCAAAAAAGAAATTAAGTAAACAAGGGTATTTTAAGAATAAAAAAGGAAAGTAAATGAAAATAAAGTATAGAAGCTCTATAATAAATACTAAGCCAAATTTTGTTTGAATGGCACGTTATGTCTATAAGGTTATAAATATAGACAGGGGGGAGACTTCTATTGCAACTAGGACTTTTACAAAGGGGAGTGGTAGCTCTACTCTCCCCCCACATGCACCTTCCAAGGTAACTAGTAAAGCAATTGCTTTTTCCTTTATCAATTTAATTTTCATTTACCTATTTATTATTATTTTTTTATTGCTAGCTCTAGTTATCTTCAATGCATTAGGTTTACTGGATTCGAACCTTGTCGGGAGAGATGTTTCTACTATCTAGCTGGGTAACAGATTTCCTTTGACAGATGCCTCAGTATTACACTTGGACATATATATAGCCTTTTCACTCAACACGTGGCAAGAAATTAGGGAGAAATCAAAGGCCCATTTCAATTTTCCCACTTTTTTTAACTTCTCGTCATGAGTGAAGGAACTTATACCCAAGTAGAATCAGCAAGAGGAAATCAGTTGCCGTCTAGCTACATAGATATTTCTTTACCAATTTATGTAATGGAGACTCAAAACTCGAAAAATCTTCTTAAATAATCCGTCTATTATCTAACATTTAAGAATACCCTCTTCTCCGGTCTGCGACCCTCTCTTTCCTAACACTTTAATAATACACTACTACTTTATTTGAGTCCTTTAACAAAGGCTAATATACACCCACGCCTCTTGCGTGAGTGGTAGGGGTGTGGCTTTCCATGGGGAAGGTCTGGGATCTAATCCCCTTGGAGTAAAGGTTGCAAGAGCCTCAATGCTCCCTACTAACTACTAACCGTACTGACTTTACTGATGTATGCCGACACCAAAAAAGAAAAGAAAAAAAACAAAGGCTAATATAACCCTTGTGTCAACGCAGTTGATATGCCCGCAACTTCACTAAATTAATTTCTAACATACTAATTGAGGTTACAGCCTAATTAAGATATACTAAAAATAAATAAATTTAAAAAATATGCTTCGATGTCATTTAAATTGTTTTTTGGATAGTTTGTCTCTAAAAAAAAATTGATCTCCTATTATTCCCCTATTTCTAGCTTAGTTGTGCCATTTTCTAAATAAAAACTATAAATACCTCTCAAAAAAGTATTTATTTGTATGTATTACCAAATATGTTATTCTCTCGTAAGATTTGCCAAGCACCGCCTTAGTGTCCACCATTTGAACAAGCTTACCGGCCTTACCCTATCAGTATCAATGCCATGGCCATCATATGTCAATGACTAGCTGATTTTAATCGAGCTATCCATTGCAGGGGTGGAGCCAGGATTTTCTAGTAGGGGACATACGGTGGTTGATTGAAAATTGTAGTAATTATTGATGATTTTTAAATGTATTAGTTCTGGGGCCATTTCATCCATACATATCGTACATATTTTATTAGTATTGTTTCTCTTTATTTACATGATAGTTTTCCCCTTGTCTCATGGCTATGCCTCGTTAAATAACTAAATAACATGTTATAAAAATATTTTATTCTCAAAAGTTCAGGTATTAAATGATTAATAATATAGTATAATTTTTTTAAGACTGCTGTCTCTTATCCATGATTATGCTCAATTAAATAATTAAACAACTTGTTATAAAAGATATTATTTTAAAAGAAATTGGAACACTTGCATGCCTCATTCCCATGGCTATGCCCTAAAAAAAGATCAAAAGATAAGGGAACATGTGCCCAAAAAAAAATCAAAAGTTCGAAGGACATGCCCTAAAAAAGATTCAAAAGTTAGAAAGGCATGTGTCCCCACCTTGCTCCACCCCTATCCATTGACGAAATATTCCCCCCAACATAGTGATGACTGATCTGACAATAAGTACTGTTCTATTAATACAGTAATCCAAGAATTAAATAGGAGATTATTGACAAACTTTTAGTGGGTAGGTCATGATAGAAGCAATCTCAAGGTCATCATCAACAAAATCCATTGCTTAAAATACTTGGAAAATAACATATGATTCTTATTATATTAATAATGTGTTGGCAAGGATAAACATCACTATATTTGTTTAATCAGTCAACATATGTACTTAATTTGAACTGGTCCAAAAGATAATATCAATAATAACAAGCACATGACACTGATCGTTGAATATTGATTTTCTGCAAATGCGTGAGCTGTATGATCCATTCATGGAGATCCATCTAATGCTACAAGAAAAAAGTTAGAAAAAAATAATAATTTAAGTACAATGCAGATTATTAAAATGATTTCTTCGATGCTATTTTTCAATGTAAACGATAAAAGTTCATCAATCGTCGCGGTGGTAATTTTTTATGCACCGAGTTGCAGAAAATAGTTTAATTTTTTTTCTATACAGCGTCATGCGGTCCTCATGGATGATATATATCCATATATATATATATAGTTGAATAAAAATATTAGTAATCTACTTATAATTTAATTAATCTGGCTTTACAGTACTGTGTCTGGTAGTTGAAGAAAAATATGTGCTTTACTTACAATTTCAAGGTGTTCTTCAAAAGAAGAACCCCATATAACTGGTTCAAGTGAAAACCAAGTCCATATTGTTCTTCATTTGGGCATGATCTCAGTATCGTGCAACTTAAACTTTGTAACCAATCATTTCTTTAATCGTCAAGTGTTACTGTGTTATAGGCTTGAAGTTGAGATTGTAGGGCGTGTGTGTGTGTCTTGTGGGTGTGTGTTGAGTGTGTTTAGTTAGTTTAAAATATCACAAAAAAAAAGTGTTACTGTGTTAGACTTTTTGGGTGTGTACACGATGCAGTCCAGGATTTAGTGGAAGTATATTTGCTCCAAGGGACCAACTTGAGTTCTTGGTCCTGGCCTTGGTGAACCCAAAACCCTGAAATCAGGTAGGCCAGTCATTTGTTGAACTTGAGCACTTGTTTAATTATTGCCTGAAACCGATGCTTTTCTCCATGTGCCTATTCAATTACTTGGTCAAATTAAGCCCATAATATAAAAGTTACTCAAACCCAAGTACTAGAATAATCAAAGGACTGGTTTTGGGGGGTTTGTGCCAATTTGTGCCATGGGATAATATGCTTGGCATGTTCTTTGTCGTATGTATTAAAGGGCCAATATGGTTTGAATGCGATTTAAATGGACGTTTATTGGGGGTAGTAATAAAGCCCATATGAAAACCCCCAAATCCTTAATCGTCTATAGAATTTAGGGTTGCTAATGAGCCGAAGCAAGCCATCTTGATTCATCTCGAAATAAGCTGAGCTTGAGTTGGGTATTTGAGCTCGTTGAGCTGAGTCAAGTTAAATGAGCTTGTTCGTTAATCAATATGAGGGTGTACTTGATATGGAGTCATGGTAAATGGGCTGAGTCAACCTTCTTCCATTCCACAAAAAAACTTGCACTCATATCTAGACTTTCGTGGGATAAAAATGACAGGATTTTGTTTTTCTTTCCTTTTTTTTGTTGAGAAAGAAGGTTTAAAGATTAGGGTTTTTTATTTATTTTTTTCTTTATGGCGTTTCATTGGAATTGTTTTAAAATTTGGTGTATATAAGTAAATGTTGGGGCACACATAGCACCACCCTAATAATATTAGTTTTCACATAAAGTTAAGAAACTTAAAAAAAGTAATTCTTGTTAAAGTAAAACTTCCTTAACCCTTTCAGAATTTATTGATGCTCTATATCATTTTTCTCCTATTAGACTCATGTGTTGTTGTTTTTTTTTTTATTATTTTTATTAAATCAGAGGTAAATGAGCCTAAAATAAAGAGCAAGCTTACAAGCGGGCTCAAGCTCGATTTGCAATTATCTTTAGACGAGCTGAGCTCAAGCTAACATTCAAGAGCTCTAATTCAGCTTGAGCCACATATATATGGCACGAGCCCAACTCAACTCTACTCCTTTACAACCCTACTCTGGATCACCCATCAGGCTATTTGATATTTCTGGGGTGGGAATGCAGCGCAGATTGGGCCGGGCTATTTGTCTATTCAGTCAGTGGGCCTTGTAAGAAATTCCAGGTCTACGGGAGTCCCGCATGTATGAGTCCTAAGGTATTGGTATATGGGAACTACGAACCGCTTCCGAGGAGATGCCGTTAAGTCACCCTTCCATGAAGGTGTTCACCCACACTCCCTTTGTATCATATGCATATCACCCGTGCTAAAGAAAATGGAGTTCGGGCTGTCAAGGCCAGTGAATGGCCATAGCTAGGACGGTGAGATGGGATCACAGCCAATCACGATTAAACTTGGGAGAGAGTTCAATCGCACCCACAGGTCAACACGTGTCCCTTTTAACCCCCACTAATTGTGGCTAAGATTCATTAGCCGTTATGGTTCAACAATCTAATCTTGGTTTTTAAAAGAAGAAAAAAATTTACTCTAGCTAATGTTAATATTTTGTTAAAAAAATCAAGGTTAGATTGTTGAACTCTAAGGATTAGTGAATCTTAACCACAATTAATAGGGGTTAATAGGGACACGTGTTAACTAGTGGTTATTATCCCCTGCTTCAATCATGATTGGCTGTGATCTGATCGCTAGGATGGTTGCACGGAGGGCTCGAACAATCCTTTCACTCAAGCCCGGTCTAAGTGAAGTAGGCCAGGCTTGGAACAGACTAAGGCCCAACTCAAGCTTGATATAGTTTGGGGTTAATACTACTAAACCAAGTTGGCCCAGGTAGACCATGGCCTGGCTAACCCCTAGTTTCAATTTAGGGAATTAAGCAAAAGATCAAATCCCCAGTATATGAATGACTCGTAGCACTTTTCAGATGACTCGTAGCACCTTCAATAACCGGACCAGCCAGTTGAACCGGATGAACCGGAACTGATCACCTAGCCAGTTTGAGGTCCGGTCTGGTTACTAAAACATTGATTTTTATACTCTCTCTACATATATTTAAGATGGCCCATGTGGACTGACACATGAGCACTTCAATTGTCGTCATGGGGACATCTAATAGCCGTGGGCAAAGGTGAGGCAGTAAATAAGGTCCATGTGGATTATTATTTTTTTACGTTAATCCCATGTGAGGTTCAATCGTGAAGGAGATTCAAAAATCAACAAGGGAAGAGAAAACCTAATCTAAAAATATATACATATCCTTCTTTTTCCATTTACTAAGTGTAGGTTGCATGTGGTTGTGTGTGTGTGTGTGTGAGAGAGAGTGGTGTGTGTTTACCCTTCTATTACCTGTAGCTTTGCCTTATGGTATTGTTACCTTAACCAAAAAAAATAAAAGTGTAGGTTTTTCATTTCTTTGTAACTGTAGAGCTTAATATCAACCCGGTCCGGCCTGTGATAGGGTAGGACTTGGGCTTGACTTGTTCAAAGCCTGATCGGGCTAGGACTTCGTAATTTCATGACGGGCTAGGCTTGGATACACCTTGGCCCAGCCCAGGCAGAACCTGTTGAGAATAGGGCCTGACAACGTCTCTCTATCTCTCAGTCTCTCTCTGTGTGAACACGGAGCTGCCGCAAGAAGCATGTTGAAGAAGACAGGTGCAACAACTATAAATTGGATTGTGACAATTTAGAGTTTGATTTAACTACTTTACACCTGTGTGAGTGTCACTTTCATAGTTTTGTTGGAACGCAAATTAATTGATGGAGAGGAAGCATGTGATCATGTGGCTTGCCATTTTTTTTTTCTTATGTATCTATCGTATAAATACATGTGACTGTTTGAATTTGTATCGTAAATTCGGGTGTATCTGTAAATAAGAGGAGGGGTATGTTGCATATTTCGAATCTGTTCATAGAGAACTAATTATTAAAGAATATAGTGAGAGTATTGTAATAAGGTGAGTGAGATACACTATATCATTCAAGTGTATCTCATCACAATATTAAGGTAGCATCAATTAAGCATAGAATGGATTTGATTAAGTATGATTAGATTAAGTTGATTTACTTTTCATAAAACCTATCTTGTTATCTCTATATAGGCCCTAGGGTCATTGTAAATCATCCAAGTTATTCTCAATGAATCCATTTTCTATCACTGATGACTGATCTCTTTTCCTTTCCTCTCCTACGTTACTCTGGTTAGGGGTGTCAATGTACCAGGTTAGGGTTTACATTTTTGTAATTTTTGAATAGGAAAATAATCACCTCCTCAGTGGTGGTCAAGTGAAGGAAGGCGTCTCAGACCACCTTTTCTCACCACATGCCCCCTAAACCCCCTTTTAACTCCCTTTAAGTGTTGTTAAGATTCACTAACCCTTAATGTTATACACCTTTCCCGACTGTTCGGCTGAGATCAAGTGTAGTATTTGTTCTTATCAGTTTAATATCTGATACGTGAACCATCAGTTCACATGCATGATATTAGCTTGCTATAGGGGCTCTCAAGGGTTGTGGGCCTGGTGCACACTTTAAAAGAAAACCTTAGTTTTAAAGCATCTAACCTTGGTTTAAAAATAATTAACATCAGAAGTTAAAACTTAAAACTGTTAACCATATTTCAAAGAGAGAGAGGAGCAATAGTCCACTTCTCACCCGATGAGAGGACTATTAATCCTTTGAATAAGCCCGGTCTAAGCCCAAAGATGTTTACAAGAAGCTTTTGCGGTCCAACTTTGACCTGTTGACGCCTCTAAATTCTGTTTTTCTAACAGATGTTATTCCTTTTAAAAAATTAAAAAAATAAAAAGGAGGATATTTTGAAATTCTTGTAAAGTGAGTATTGTTATTGCTAGGTAAAATTAGATTTTAAGTATTGATAATAAGGAGCTCTGCATTAAAAATTATACGGGCTACCCCCACACCCCATCAAGCCATTTTGGGTATAGATAAGGTTTGGAGTGACAAATTTGGAGCTCAAAATCCTCTTGTAAGCAGGTTGGGCTCTTCCAGGCCTATTCAAAAATTACTAAAACTCAGGCTCCAGCCCAGCCCATTAACACTCAGAAATAAGGTGGCATTTTCGTAACTATGTAAGTCATGTCATCGAGAAGGCAACTAATTTCCTCTCGCAGATGCCCGACTACTCTTCAGTGGCGCGTGCATTAGTGTTTCACTAAGGAGATGATAACATGCATTCGCATGTTTTGTTTGACAGTATCTGCACACGTCCCCAACTCTCCTCGTGTCCACTATGAGACTTATTCACTTCGGTAAAGATTTACTCAGCCCTAAAGTTAGATAACCTAACCTTAGTATATGAAGAAAATATTTTTTTTTTAAATAACCTTGGGTTTGATTCACTCATTCATATGGTTAATTTTTTAAGATATTTTTTTTCTAAAATCTAATGTTATATTATTTAAGGTAAACTATAGTTACCTCCCCTGAGGTTTGGTCAAATTGTAAAGACCTCTCCTCTAGTTTCTAAAATAACACTGTTCTCTCCTATCAGGTTGGTCAAGTTAACACGGTAAATGTGATTTTACTATTTTACCCCATTGTAACTTAAAACACTTTGTTTCTTTTTACAAAAAAAATCTCTCTCCTCAACACGCATCACAAGTCTTAACAAAGTTTTCCCCTACCAATCTCAACAATCCGGCCTCCTTCAACGCCAGCCTCTAACAAGAGTTCTAACGTTTTATACAATAAACAAAATTTCAGATTTCATGAGTCTTCCGGTCTTCCTCTTCACTCCCCTTTTTTTCTCAAACTCTCCTCTTTGCCCATTTTGTCAAACCCTGGCACAAGAGGGAATGGTTGCTCGTACTACCATTGATAGAATGTTGTCGTCGCTATCATAAGGGGGGGGGGGGCATGGCCCCCTCAATTTTTTGAAACCCTTTGTTTGTTTGTTTTTTTTTTTTTTAATGATTTGAAAACGAGATTAACTATGAACAGGAGCTCCGGTTGAACAGTCAACTGGAGCAACCCACTTTTTGCATTGGGAAGTGGTAATTTCGTAATTATGAACATAGAAGAACGGTGTTTTTTAACGTAACATACTTTCCATAAATGTCTCTTTCCAAGGCAAAAAATGGGTTGCTTCGGTTGACTATTCAACCGGAGCTCCTGTTCATAGTTATTCTCTTTGAAAACCCTTTGTTAGATACTGTTAATGTGTTATAAATAAGAGAATAATTTTGAGCCAGAGCTCTCTTTTTACACTATAAGTATGGCATGTTTGTAATTATTGATAGAGGCTGGGGTATTTGTGCAACGCACCATAATTACACATTTGCCACCCGATAGTGTAAAAAGGGGAGCTCCGCACAACGTGGCGATGCAGAGCTCCTCTTTATATTTAAACTGTATACTCTTTATATTTAAACTGTATAAATAACTTAAAATTGCCTTTGTCTATATAGAGTGCCCCAAACTCGTTTACAAAGGGAAAAAAATAGGATATTGTTAACATTTGATACTCACTCCTCATTTGATTGGAGAGAGTGTTAGTAGAACCACATGTTTTATTATTAATGAAAGACAAAAACACATGTCTTGATTATAAAGATAGTTAGTTTGAAAGAATGTGTAGTTAGCATTGCCCAAAACGAGATAGGTTGAAAGTACCTAATACGTCACAAGTTAAGACTAAAGTAAAAAAAAATATCAACGGAACTCTATTCTAATTTACAAGAAACTTGATCACAGTCAATTGGGATTGAACTCTCTTCAAGTTCAATCGCACCAACAAGTCTTCAAGTTCAATCGCACCCACAAGTTAACACACGTTCCTTTTAGTTCTTACTAATTGTAGTTAAGATTTATAATCTAACCATGGTTTTCAGAAGAAAAAAAATATTTAATAATTGTTAGGAAATTTTAACCTTTAGGATTAATATTTTTTTTCCTAAAAAAGGTTAAATTGTTGAACATTAAAGGTTAGTGAATCTTAACCACAGTTAATAAGAATTAAAACGGACTTGTGTTGACCTGTGAGTGTGATTGAACGATTAACCTATTGCCTACAAAAAAAATTATCGGGGGCTACGCTCCCAAACCTATTACTTTTCTTGATACATGTACTCACCCCCCCCCCCCCCCCCCGGGAAAAATTCTTGGCTCCGTACCTGGTTGTCGTCAGATCACACCAACACCATTGCAGCTGATGAGGGTATATGTATTTTGAGTAGAGATTGGAAAGGCTCGTGAAGAAAAAAAAATCAAAGTCAATCTCTCGCGGTCGAAATCAAAGTCAATCGCTATCTTCATCTTTCCTTTTCCTTCCATTCTTCTCATTTGGTTCTCCTCTCTAGAAAAAAAAAAGCATCTTTGTTTGTGCTTTGATCGTGAAGAAAATGGAAGAAACCAGAATTTCCATAACAGAGGTCTTGGTATTTCTAATCAGTTTTATTGGGAGTAGATTTTTCTTCTAAAGGAAGAACCCCTTTTAATTTTTCTTTTTTCAGAAGGGGGCTCTTGGGTGTTTGGAAATGGATGTTGTAGATTTCTTGGTGTTTTTTTTAATTCCTCTGGGGGTCTATTTTCAAGCCCAGCTCCTGAATTTTCAAAACCTGACTTGTAATTCAAACGACCTGAGCGCTTTGGATGGTTTCTTGAAGGGCTTGGAATCTGGAATTAATGGATGGGGCAGCAATTTTTCTTCTGAATGTTGTAGTTGGTATTAGGAAAATATTATGTTAGAGAAATAATGATGTAATATCTATGAGATACACAAGTTCTCATAGACAATATTGAATTAGCATCAATCAATGATCTGATTAGATTAAGTGTTTATCTTGAGGTCAATGTAATTTCTATATAAAATCTATTAGAGGTCATTGTAATCATCTAAGTTATTCAATAAATTAGTTTCTTTATGGTATCAGAGCAGGCGATCTACCGCCTATTTTGATTTTTTTTTATTCCGTTTTTCTGGTGGGTGGTGCCGCCACCGCCTGCCAAGTGTGAAACCTTTTATTTTTATTTTTATTTTTAATAAAAATCATACTATCATCTTCTATACCTTTACAACCTCAATTCTCATACTCATACTCATGCCTCACGGTCTCTCATTTTCTTTTCAATTATTGAAAACTTCTCCAACGAGAATTTTTTCTTTAAATCGCCAGTCATATTTCATGTACTTTGGGAGAAGATCATGACAACTTGATCTAGCAGGCCACTGATTCCAATAAACTCAAGAATGAGCAGGATGCGATAGAGATGGACTTCACAGACTGACAGTGACCACCAAGCACAGAACTATTCGTCAACAAATTATCAAAGAAGATAAATGGTGAGGAGTACTTGACTTGTGGCAAACACATGAAGATCTTGATCCTCATGTGTTTGAAGGGGAGTATTAGAGATATATTATGTTAGAGAAATAATGATGTAATATCTATGAGATGCACAAGATCTCATAGACAATATTGAATTAACATAAATCAAGGATTTGATTAGGTTCTATCTTGAGGTCAATGTAATCTCTATATATAACTCTATTACAATCATCCCAGTGATTCAATAAATCCCTTTTCTATCAGTTGGGATGGTGTCTTTTGCGAATCTTTGTTGGAGAATTCTACAATTTCAAGCAACAGAGTAGTTGGGTTAAACCTTGGGAGGAGAAGATTATAGGGAAAACTCTTAGAATCATTGGCTGGTTTGGATCAGAACCCTAAATCTCTCTAACAATTTCCTTAGAGGTTCTCCTCCGGCCAAATTGTTCCATTCACTGATTCAAAGCAACGACAGCGGCAACTTCCTCCCCTGCTAGGGTTTGAAATGAGAGGGCAATGAAACCCTTATTGTTCTTATTCTTCCCCTTTTCTTCTTCTCATATCTTCATCTGTTGGATCTTTGATTAGTTACCAGAGAAACAATACATAGAAATCTTTGATCTTTCAATTTAGTAACCCACCTTAGTAACTCATGTTGAAGTGGTTGTTAGGAGAAAAGAACAAGTGGGAAAAAATTAAATGTTATTACTATTTCAAGGATAATTTGGTTATTTTAAAATATTTAAAGTATGACATCATCAAAATTTATGCAAGTTAGTAACCACAAATTAACATAAGGGGGAATCTGTTACTCACAATTGAAACACAGGGAGGACAATATTATTTTAGAAACTAGGGAAGAGGTCTCTGCATTTTGACCAAACCTCAAGGGAGTTAACTGTAATTTAACCTATTATTTAATCTTAAGGGTGGGTCAATCTTAACCACAATCAATGAGTATTAAAGAGGACATGTGGCGAGCTAGGAAAGTGTGCACGTACTGCCCAACGGATCATGTGAGATGCATTATCTCCTCCTTAGTAAAACATCATTACACGCGTCATCTGAAGAGGGTTGCCCGAGTTTGATACACGGGCATCTGCCCACGAAAGCCGTTGCCTATCAAAAATATGCTTTCTTAGAAATTAAAAAAGACTCATATCACCTCTGGTACTAATTGGTATGCCACTGAGATGGTCGCGTGTCACTTTTGACACCCCCTTAATTGTGGTTAAGATTCACCCAATCCTAGGGATTCGTTCACCTATCTTGATTTTTAGAAGAAAAAAAAATATCTGAAAAAAATTAACCCTAAGAGTTGGGGAATTTTAACCTAGGTTTAAAAAAATTAAGATTTTTTTCCAAAAAAAACAAGATAGGTGAAGGGTGGGTGAATCTTAACCACAATTAAAGGGTGTCAAAATGGACACATGGCGACCTAAGTGGCATAACTGGATTCCAAGAAGTCTAGTTATAACCGGAGAGAATTTCAAGTCTTGGCAGGGAGCCCACTAGCATGAACTCAGGAGCCAACACATACCCCGTTTTGTCTTTCCTGACAAACAATACATGTGGACGAAGGTGATCCGAAGTCATTACAAAAATGTTACTATGTTTCACACAAAAATGGAGATTCACAAAACTTTTTTATGAATTTAGTATTAACTTGCAGACTCATTTTCTACATAATTCTAAGAGGGTTGATTGACAATTTGAGTCTTAAAACAAGGTAATGCCTCGGATTGTCCAGAAACCCCTCTCCAGCAACCATAGAATAGGGGACATGTGGCATTAAAAAGGGGAGAAGCTATTTCATTTTCTCCCCATGATTTTTGACTTCTCTCCACTTAATATCTCTCCCCCTTTATCTCAACACCTTATCGTGATGTGTCATATAGTGTGTAGAGAAGTCAAAATCATGGGGCCCATGATTTTGACTTCTCCACCACTTGTCCCCTATTCTACGGTTGCCCGAGACAAGGGGTTTCTTGCTTCGCCAGAGACAATCCGAGGCCCTTAAAACAAGGTAATTGTGATCTGAGTAATATTATTATTATTGTCAATCATAGAAATTAGCTCACATGGACAAAAAATAATAATTTAAATAAGCTAGCTCTATAGGACAGGCTAGTCAACTTTGTTCCTTTTTTTTTTTTTGGTAGTCGATATCATTTACCTATGTCAGTAGAGTTCAGCTGGTCAGAAGTTAGCTTGGGCAATGGAGCTCTTGTTGCTCATACCCAGGGAGATTAGATCCCCAGACCTTCCCCTTGGAAAGCCGCACCACTACCACTAACGCAAGAGGCAGGGTGTTTGTCAACTTTGTTCTTACAGGCTGATCAACTTTTTTTTTTAAAGCCTCTCAAGATGAGAGGGGGGCATTTGGCGGACCCCTACCAATTTATTAATAATTAAAAAAGTAATTGGGGGGACAAAAACCTTATCCCTACATACTCAAAATAAAAAGGAGTACTAGGTTCTTACATTTCTGAAACTACCTAAACCTATCTTATCCAAATGAAGAAGGGTCTTAGCTTTCCTATGAATGATATTATAAGCAGTAATGAATTCCCTTAGCTTTCCTATGAATTCATACTATCACATGCAAAGTTAGCCATAAAATCAGCTATAGCATTAGCTTCTCGGAAAATATGATTTAAAGTGATTCCTAAGTGGAAGAAAGACTATATTGCCCGGTACCATGTCTTCCAATGAAAGTTAGGGTTGGGCCTTACCTACAAATCTATAGCCTAACCAGACTTTGTTTGAGTACCAGCTCAATGATAATCTCATGTTTAAGGCTAAAAACCATGCTTAGTTTTCGGGAACCTGTTGATCAAAATTTGGCTATTTTGCTTTTTGTAGTTATTGATGCTTTTTATTAATGGAGGATATCATTTACCTACGTTAGTACTGGGTTAGCGGTTAGCATTTGGGGTTGGAGTTTTTACAACTCATCAACCCGGGCAGGAGCGAAGCCTGGAAATTTTCTTTGAAGGCAGACCGAAATACATATATGAAGAAAATTAATGGGCTTGAGGGTATGGGTCCTGGGGTTCGGGGGTAGCCCCTAAGATTTTTTGTTTTTGAGTAATGGGTCCTAGAATTTGTTTTTAGCAATGGGTCCTGGGATTTGTTTTTTTGAGTAATGGGTCCTAGGCGTTTAGTAGCCCCCAAGAATATATATATATATATATATAATTTTTTTTTTTTTTGGATTAACTGGTCCATCATGATCATAAAATTTGTTGATGCTACATTCTAATAAAGGTCCAATAACATGCCCCTTTTTGAGAGCAATTATATAAATAAAATGGAAATAGATAGCATAATTTGGGTATGTAACTGAATGTCCATTGTCATTGCTCCAGGAACCCTTCTTAACACCCACCAACTATGGTTAAGATTCACTTGCCTTAGGGTTCATCCATCTAACCTTGGTTTTTTTTAAAAAAATTAATCTTAATTTAATTAAGAGTGTTAACAGGGAGGCATGGACTCTAAATAAAATTAATTATTGTTTCAAATAAAATTAAATTCATTTTTAGTTTTTAGTTTTTATGTTATAGATATAAAAAAATTATAAATTTTTGGAGGGGTCAAACTTCCCACATAGTCAACTAACTTAGTTAGTTTGGGGGGCACTATAAAGATAAGAGTAAAAATTAAAAAATATTTTGTATTACTATGACAAATTAAAAAAAAATATTGGGGGGTATGGCCCCCCTCTCCCCTGGCTCCGCACCTACCTAGGGGAATGGATCCCGAGACCTCTCTAATGAAAGAGGCCACACCCCACCATTGGCGCAAGAGGCGGGGTATTTGTTAAGGCTGCTCGAGTGTATGAGTCATGGGATGAGTGATGGAAATGTAAACATTGCTATTACCAATGAACTGAGATTAATAATTGATTAATTGAAGTACATCTTCTAAGTCTCACATCGGTTGTGTAACCGAGCTCTCATCCCCTAAGAAGTTTCATCATGCCTCAAACGGTTGGTACCCGTTTTGAGGAGTGTTTGGGTGAAGCTTATTAGGGTTGAGGGTGTGTGTGGTTGTGTTTGTGTGTGTGTGCGTGAGTGTGTGGTCTTCTTTCTCATGATTGTAGCTTCGCCTTGAGGTGTTGTTACCTTAACCAAAAAAAAAAGTACATCTTCATTGCTTTATTCAAAATAATCGGTGTCACTAATGCGAATGTATACTGTTCTTGTTTTGTTAATTTATTCTATTAAAATCCTAACTTCGATCAAAATATGATTGTGAAACATTCTCTTAATTTTCAAAATCACGCAAATAAAAATGAAGTTCACTAATGCTCTATTTTTTTTAGGTAAAATAGGGGAAACTAATTCAAATATGTTTTTTGTGTGTTTATTTGCATCTAAAATCTTTCAACAGTAAAATGTTTTACTATAAATGGATCATTTTTGTAAGTAATTACTTACATTTTAAAAATTCACCAATCATTTTTCTGTAAAATCATTGTCTCTTTAAATATATTTTAAAAATGACAAAAGTACTCATCTTCACATATATTTATCAAAATAATAAATAAAAATTAGTCATATTTTAAGATAACATAAATATCCCTACATTATTTTCTAAAACAATAAAAATACCCAATTTACCTATATTTCTTAAGATGACAATAATACAAAGGATTGTCAATGGGTTAGGCTTGGGCCTGAACTCTTATAATTTTTGGATAGGCCCGAGCCTGGCACGTTTACAAGGGGTTTTGAGGGGCGAATTCGATTGCTAACACCCCTAAAATGACAAAAATATCTCTCTTCATATATATTTTATAAAATGATAAAAATATCCCTCTACCCCCTCTACACATGCATTTTCTAAAATGACAAAAACACCACTTTACATCACATGTGATTTTTAATGTTCATTTACTCTAAACACTAATAAATAATAGGAAAAAATCATCTTGTTTTTAAGAATGCAACCAAACAATAAGTTAAATTTATCTAGCATAAAAGAATTTACACATTAAATGATTTACATTGTAAAACCATTTAAGCGAGCCTGAGTTGATAATTTCATTGGGTGTTGATACCATCACTTGAATTAAAAAACCGCCGTAGTTCATCACTTATCTGCTAACCTACTAACATCTTCCTTCCCCACTTTAAAAATTAAAAAATAACAAATCAAATTAAATCAAAGTAATTTCCTAAAATTGGACTAGAATGATAGCCTAATACTTCTTTTATACATCAGAGAATTTTTTTTTCCATGCAAACAGCTGGTAAATGGAGAATGTTGCCCGGGATCTTCTCCAGTTGGTACTGGTGAAGAGACTCCAACAACCAATCGAAAGGCATCATACACCCTCTTTTGCATGCTTATCGAAGTGTGTGCATGTCTTTGATTGACCTGGAGGGTGTGTGGCGTCTTCCGATTGGATGTTGGCGGTTTCCTCCACAGCACCAACCGGAGAAGATCCTAAATCATACTAAATGGGGATTACATTGTTTCACGATCACAAATCACAAGCCTCATCCCACTTGTGGGTGCGTTTTGACTTATTTCAATCAAGAGAGTACCAAAATACCCCTCGATTTCATTGGTCTCGAGGAAACCTATGTTTTGTTAACCTATAGCATCACACCACCTCACCACACCACTCGCTTAGGGAATCACCCAAAACCCTATTTTAATACTACTTAATCTTAGCTTAATACACTAAACAATGGCAAAGCACTCCTACCAAGATAAGCTTAGAGATAGAGAAAGATGTGGGGGCAAGGAGACTTTAGTTTGGTCGTGATCGAATGGTGCCTTTTCATGAAAAAAGTGGATATTTTGAAATTCTTGTAAATTGAATATTGCCCCCAAGATAAGGGGGCATTTTCGTAAATATGTGAGACATGTTATCAAAAATTTATTTTTTAACTGCTCATTAATTACAAAAGATACCTATCACCTCTGCTGCTAATTGGCGGGGAGCCCGCTAACATGAACTCTGGAGGCAACACATACCCCTTTCTCATTTCCCACCAAGTAGTGTATTTCCACGAATTAGCACATGAGGTGATCCCAATGTTACTGTGTTTCACACAAAAATGGAACTGCACAAAACTTTTTTATGAATTTAGTATTGACTCACTAGTCAACTCATTTTTGACATAATGTTAAAGAGCGTTGATTGACAATGTGAGTCTTATTTTTTCCTGGAGGATATCTAGGTTAGTAGTTAGCATAGGGGATCAGAGTTCTTGCTACTCATCACCCAGGGGAATTGATTCGGAGACCTATTCATTGAGATAGGTCACACCGTGCCATTGGCACAAGAGGCAGGGTTGTAGAAAATTGGCTTGAATTGGGCAACATCATGATATTCCGATTGATCAGCCATAGAGGGTTGATCGATCAATGGAGCGATGACGGGAATAGCTTGGATCGCCGATCAATTGGCCAAAGCAGAAATTTTCCGAAAGTTGTGAAATTAAGTCTTTTATGCTTTAGGAAACTCCTAATTTGAATGGGGTCTTTCTAATTGTCTAAGACTCCAAGTTTAGGCCTATAAATAAGAGAATATGGGTCTAAGGTTTGGAAGGTTATGAGAACGTGAAGGTAAAGGGCTCTCGGGGAGAGCGGGTTTTGCTCTCGGGGGGGAGAGCTCTGGTAGTTCTCATGGGGAATGGGACATAATAGAAATGGTTTAAGCATACTAAGGCTTGGGAAAAGGTTGAAGGGATGATTGATGAGGACTGTTTTTGGGGTTCATTGAGAATGTGACTTAAGTGGGGTGTACAAGGGGTTCTGGCCTTGGGTTGGGATTTAATTTGAGAAAAGAGCAAATATTGTACTGATTTCTCAAGGTTTCTCTGAATAAAGAAAAAGCAATCGGATCTTAACCCGTAGATGTAGTCAGGTTATTGCTGAACCAGATATATCTCTTATGTTTTCTTTTTTAGTGTGTGCTTATTGATTCCTTTCCGTTCTACAGTTATCCCATTATTTTCCAATAGGGGTGTTTGTCAACTTTGTTCTTACAGGCTGGTCAACTCATCTACCATAGCCTTTCTAGCATCATATGGTCCCTCCTATGAAAGTTGGATTTGGGCCTCACCTATGTATCTGTAGCCTAAGCAGACTGTTGCTTCAGGACCAGCTCAATGATAATTTCATGTTTAAGGCTAAAAACCATGCTTACTTTTTGAAACCTATTAATCAAAATGAGGCTATTTTGCTTGTGGCTATGGATGTTAGGGCCGCTCAAGTGTAAGTCTCATGGGATCAGTTTGGGAGTGTAAACATTACTATTACGGATGAATTGTGATTAGTCATTGATTAATTTTTTTTTTCGTCTTCAGTCATTGATTAATTGAAGTACATCTTCATCGCTTTATTCAAATATTCGGTGACACTAACGCAAATTTATACAACTCTCCCAGCTTACCATCCAAAAAAAAAAAAAAAAAAATTTATACTACTCTTGTTCTTCTATTTATTCTATTAAAAATCAAGATTTCGATCAAAATATGACTGGGAAACATTCTCTTTATTTTCTAAATCACGAAATAAAAATCAAGATCACAAATGCTCAGTTTGTTTTGATGTAAAATAGGGGAAAACAATTCTAATCTGTGTGTTTGTTTGCATGTAAAATCTTTCAACCCACATTAAAATATTTTATGATAAATGGGCAATTTTTGCATAAAACAACTTACATTTTAAAATTTCATATATCATTTTTTTATAAAATCATCATCTCTTTAAATATATTTTTAAAATGACAAAAATATTCATATTTAAATATATTTATCAAAATTAAAAAAAACAATTATTAGTATAAATATCTATATTTTTTTAAACAATAAAAATACTCATATTCATATATATTTCTTAAAATGACAACAATACATGGGGTGTCAATGGCCAAGCTTGGGCCTGAACATTTTTAATTTTTAGATAGGCCTGAGCCTAGCACGTTTACATAGGGTTTTGGGGGCGTTAAAACCTCTAATAATACATCTTCACATATATTATTCTAAATGACAAAAATATATCTTTTAATATATATTTTCTAAAATGATAAAAATACTCATCTCCACGTGCATTTTCTAAAATGACAAAAACACCACTCTTACATCACATGTAATTCTCAATATAGTGTTCATTTACTCTAAGCACTAAAAATAGTAGAAAAAGAAAATCATCTTATTTTGAATGATGCAACCAAACAAAAAGTTGAAAATTCATCTAGCTTAAAAGTATTTATACCATACGACACCCAAATAAAAAATGTATTTACACTGTAAATGATAGTCTAATACTTCTTATATGCATCAGAGAAATTTTTTCATGCAAACAGCGGGTAAATGGAGAGTGGTGTTCACAAAGACTAAAAGACTTAGGAATCTTATCCAATTGGTGTTGGTGAGGAGACCGTCTACAAATTCATTTAGCGTAAAAGTATTTATAGTGTAAATGATAGCCTAATACCTCTTATATGCATTAGAGAACTTTTTTCATGAACTGGTAAATGGTGAGCGGTGTTCACAAATACTAAAGGACGTAGGATCTTATCCAATTGGTGCTTATGAGGAGACCGTCAACAGCAATCGGAAGTCAACTTATTTTCCACATAATTTTAAGAGGGTTGATTGACAATGCGAGTCTTAAAACAAGGTAATTGCAATCTAAGTAATATTATTATTAGGAACAAAATTTTCTACACCAAATCCGGTTATCAACCATGAGGTCGCCACATGTCCCTTTTAACCCCCTTAATTGTGGTTAGGATTCACCCACCCTTAGGGCTCACCCGCCTATCCTTGGTTTTTAGAAAAAAAAATATTAATTTTTTTTTATTATTTTAACATTAAAAATTTGTTAATAGTTTTTAAAAAAAACCAATATGAGTGGGTGAGCCCAAGGGGTGGGTGAATCTTAATAAGGGTTAAGGGGTGTCAAAAGGGTCGTGTGTGGCGACGTTAGGGGTGATAACCAGATTTTTTGGGCTTTGGAGTCTCTCTGGCACATGCCAGAGAGGTGCTCTCGGGCATTCATACATGAAGCGCCCGGTGGGTGGGAGAAGTCATTTCATGGGGCCATGATTTTGACTTCTCTAACCATTATTTGACACATGGTGATAAATTGGTGAGATAAAGGGGGAGAGATATCAAATGGGGAGAAATCAACAAATCATGGGAGAGATGAAATGACTTCTCCCACCACTTGGCGCTTCATGTATGGATGCCAGAGAGCTTGCGGGAATGGGATTTGATCTGGCGATAGCCAGACCAATACCATCCAATGATAGTTTCAGTCTGACATATAGCAATAAAAGGGAAGATTCCTAAGTCTTACATCACATGTGATTTTCAATGTTCATTTATTGTAAATAATAATTAAAAAATCTATTTCGAAGGATGCAACCAAACAATAAGTTCAAAAGTTCATCAAACGTAAAAGTATATAAAACCATTTAAGCAAGCCTAAGTTGATAATGTCATTGGGTGTTGATATTAGCTTGAGTTCAAAAATCGTCCCAGCTCGTCATCACTTATCTACTAACCTACTACATATCTATTCCCCTCTTTAAAAATAATTTTTTAATTATTAAACAGATAACAAATAAAGTTAAAACTAGGGATATGTAAGTTAGGCTAAATTAAAACTAGGATGATAGTGTTAGCCTTTAGGTTTCAACCTAAGGTAACTTCTTTCATTTTGATGATAACATAATAATGTAATGAACATTGTGTTATTAATGCTTCTATTAAGTGTAATTCGGTGTATAAGAGTATTAGCAAGTCATTCAAGGTAAAAAACATGGAATCGACATCAAGCTTAAAGAGGATTCCCTATCAAGTCAAAACAAGCTATCGAAGTAAATTGAAGATCTATATCAAGTCATGAAAAAACAATCTTAGTCAAATAAACTTAAAAATGAAATTCAAGAAGATACCCAAGATCAAGATAGAAAACTCTCAAGAAGGTTTAATTGTTTTATATTTTAGTGAGAGTATCTTATGACTTTTGTAAAAAGTCCTCAAAGTTGGATTGTTTGAAAGGCTCATACCAAGATTGACTATAGGTTCCTTAAGACAAATTGAAAATCATTCTAAAGACTTAAAACATGATAATTATCATGATAAAGAAAAAATAGAAGACCAAAGAAATCATTCTCATTATTTAAGTCAAATTAAAATGAGATTCTAAAAGAAAACAGAAATATCGTCGACGAAATTGAAGAGCAATTACAAACTCGTCAACGATATTAGCTAGAGAGCTACTGTTTTTGTTTAGACCTCAATCTTGTCGATGAATTCTCAGAGCTACTCTAATATTATGGACAATATTCTGCAGGATTCACAAAAAATCTGTAACGACTATTTCTCAACAGTCATATATCCTTCTCAATGTCTCTCCAATGTTTATAATTTTGCAAGAGTTATAAAATAGAATGATTTATGAACTAGAATGAAATAATTTACAACTCTAATCGTTCATTCTAAAACTTAGATTTCACATATATTGACTTATACCCTATAATCCTCAAATTTGTTTTAAAGAGTTATTTAACTCCAATCTTTGAGAGATCTTTTAGTGAATATTCAAGTCTTTTATCAGCTCATCTAAGGAGCAAATTCGGATTGTAAAACAGTTTCATATCAATTGTATGTAAAATCAAGAATTGGTAGACTCTTGTCCTTGAAGCGAAAAGTTTTGTAAAGTCAAGAGAGGATTGTTCTCTTACAAGGATAGACTTGATCTTCGCTCGTAAGAAAATTGTAAAGGCTTGATTTCGTCCGTAAAGAAAATTGTAAAAGTTTGATCTTCACCCAAAAGAACATGCGATTAAATAAATCGTGATAAATCCTCTAACGGGTATAACTTGAGGCGGAGACGTAGGCGAGATTGCCGAACCTCGTAAACAATATGTTGTGTTTGTTTTCTCTTACTCTTCTCATTTGGTTTATTGTTTTGTTTGTTTGTATAGAATTGCATAATTTATTTTTCTTTTAATTAATATAATTAAAATTTCGCTTAAGGGATTAGAAAGAAATTTTAAATTATTATGAACTCTATTCACCCTCCTCCTTTTAGGATTCAAACCTTAAGCAACAGACAGTCTAATACTTGTATAAATCAGAGAATTTTCCATGCAAACAGCAAGTAAATTAAATGGGGAGTGTTGTTTACAAATACTAAAAGACTTGGGATCTTCTCTAGTCGATGTTGTCGAAGAGACTGTAAGCACCAATCGGAAGGTGCCATACATCCCTTTTTGCACACTTACCAAAGTGTATGCATGTTTTGATTGGCGTGAAAGAGGTGTGGCGCCTTTCAGTTGGATGTTGGCATTCTCCTCACCATCGCCAACCAGAGAAGATCCTAAATCATACTAAAATGAGGATTAAGTTGATTCCACGCTACAGAGTCAGGGACCTCATCCCATTAGGATGAGTTTTGACTTATTTCAATCAAAAGAGTACCAATTAATTACAAAAGTACCCCTCAATTTCATTGGTCTCGAGGAAACCTATGTTATATTAACCAATAACATCACACCACCTCACCCCACCACTTGCTTAGGCAATCACCCAAAACCCTAGTTTAATACTACTTTAATCTTAGCTTAATACTCTAAATAATAACAAATCACTCCCCTCAAGATAAGCTTAGAGATAGAAAGGTGTGGGGACAAGGAGACTTTAGTTTTGTCGTGATCGAATGGTCCTTTCGAAGAGCTTTTTGAAATAAATATCAGTTAACTGAAGCCGAGAATATGACGACGCGTGTCCATTAGCAAACCATTCATTTTGCGACGCGTGTCCATTCCACTCACATGATGATATTTGATATTTTATTTGAATTGGTAAGCAATGATGAGAAGAGACGAAGTAACCGGTGGAGCACCGACACGTGACGATCCCACCGACTTAACGTTTATTGTTGACTTTCAGAACGACAAAGCTTTGCAGACGCTGTTTCTTCAACCGAAAGTGGGAGTCCTACCTCGAGCACGAGAGAGAGAGAGAGGTTATGTATGACCGTCACGAGATCTGTAAGGGTAATGAACTATCTCACGCGCATTTTGCGCGTGCTTTTTTTTGTACCACGCGCACTTAAATATTCTTCAAACCTTTCCTCTTAGATTTGAATGTTTCTCCCAACAGTCAAGGGGCGGGTCGGTCTAAACTTTTGTTGGACCCATTCCGTCAATTCAAATTGCCCAATGCTCTTAACCCAAAAAAAAAAAAAACACACAATTGCCCAATGACGTCAAGTGACGCCATGAAATAGATAATATGTTTTTGGAGAAAATACATTTACACCCCTTTTAGGTTTGACAAAAATATACATAGACCTCTTCAGTTTTCAAAAAATACATAAAGTATCCTTACTTTTTAAAAGCTGATTTAATATTTTACTTTAATTTCCAAACCACCCCTTGCCTTTGATTTAATGTTTTACTTTAATTTCCAAACTAACCCTTGCTCATCTATCTATTTAGAATCATAGTCAATCACGATTGAACTCGGGGAGAGTTCAATCACACCTAGAAGTTAACACGTGTCCCTTTTAACTCCTATTAACTGTGGTTAACTCTTTCCTTTCGCTCTCACGTGCATCGCATGTGTCACTAACTAGTTCAATTGCACTCGTGGGTTAACACGTGTCCCTTTTAACTCTTATTAACTATGGTAAAATCCTTCCTCTCGCTCTCACGTGCATCGCACGTGCCACCCACTAGTTAATGTAATAATGATAAAATATTAAAATAATACCTACAATTCCACTTTTTAGTCAATTTTTTTTTTTGAATACTTGGCAATGGTTGCAAGGTGCTACAATGATAGTATATTCAATTAAAATACATTAAAAAAATCTCATAAATGAAAATTAAAAAAATGTATAATAATCTCTTTATCTCACCCAAAATATAAAATACAAAATATATCTTAAGGACGTGAATTATTGAAATTTGATATTATTTTCCAAACGAGTTGAAATCAATTTTTAAAAATCTATGTTTTTATCTTCACCTTCACTTCAACTCCCTCTCTATCTTTAATCTCCACTCAACTTTTTTATGTAAAATTTCCTTTTTCCCTAGGGTTAAAATTAATATTCTTTATTTTGTATTTAGTAATTAATTTTTTTAGTTGGAATAATAGGCCCAAAAATTTTTAAATTGATAAATGAAAATTAGGTTTTTTCCATAACTCAGGCAATTCAAAGAAAATTGTCTGGGTTGATTGGGTCGTGGCAGGTCATGAGACGGTTTAAAGTGGGTCAATCCAAGTTAGACATTAAGGCCATGCAGAGTTTAACCCAATCCGTTGAGGGTCTCGGTTCACAGGTCAACTAGTCCAACCCGATGGGTCGGTCCGGATTTTAAAACAGTGGTTTCTCCTTCTCCTCTCTACTGACCCATGTTATATTTGGGTACGGGTGAAACTTTTGACCCGGCCTGTCAATCTGCCTACGTTTGCTTATCTATTCTCAAGTTTGAGTTGAGTTATTGGATCAGGTGATAATGTTGAGGTGGTGGATTTTTATTGTCTATAGCTAATTTGCAATGTTCTATTAGCTCCAAAATCCAAGGGGGGGTAGTAAGTATTTAGTGGACTTTATAATAGTATATTTATACTAGAATATAAAGAAATAAAACTTTTCCCATTGATCTCCATACTTTAGCAGTGCTAATATTTTTGTTTTTTGGTTCGAGATATACGTTTTGGCCCGCAACGCCGGTTAGGTGTATCTGTTCAGTTAGTAGGAGGATGGAGAGTATATACAAACTCCCACCCTCTCGGGAATGGAATCTGATACCTCGCCCCAAAGCAGGGGATACACTACCACTGGGACAAAAGCCCTCTAACATGACTCATCTAAAAATGAGAAAAGTGCTTCACACGGAATCTTTGCTATCTATCTATCTATATTAATACTATGTGTCGGTTGGTTTCACGTGGCATATCTCATTGGCTTCTATTTTCTATTCTGGTACATGCAACATATCTTTTAATTATCCAGTAAGAAAACGTCATGTCACCATTTTAATTATTGTTTTTCCTTCGTAATTAAGTGATGGGTTAATTGCTCACATTCTATTTTTTTTAATTACAATTAATTAAATTGTAACAATAAATATTTATTTTTTCTTCTAATTCTACTCTTTAATTGCAACTAATTAAGCTATAACATTTAAATTATTAAAAATATGAAGTCTAAGAGTCTCTTTTTCTTTCCCTCCAAATTCTCATTCTTTAATTGTAATTTATTAAATTGTAACATCTACTACCCTCAAATTTTCTAACTCTTGGTCTACCTTCTTCCTAATCCCCTATAAATAGTAGACAAATCCACAAGACACTTTTCATTTTCAAATATGTAAAGATTTGACATGCTGTACATTTTAGTTAGTATGGTTCAACAGTGAGGTTTTTCCTAAACATTTGAGCATCTAAGGTGAAAATTTTAAGAAGTTTGTTTTCACGCCAGTTATTATGAAGTTTTTAAGTTTGAGTGCAGTATGGCATGAGTGCATTTTCAAGTACTATATTTTGGAGAATTCGATGTTATTGGAAGTTGTCAGGTTCTGGTTCTTATATTACTTATTTTTATACTTATGTGTCTCTACATAGAGTTTTGGCAAAGTATTAGAGCATTTTAGGCACTATTTTGGATATTCTATTTTTCTTTTGCAATAACAATTTGAAATAGCATAGATTATTCTCACTGAAATTAATGAGATTCACACTATCATTGATATGAGGAGTAAAAAATGAAATTCAAATTATTCTTGATATTCATTGGTGTTAAAGTGTCAAGTGATTTCATCTAAAGTTTTTCATCTTTCAATTAATTGTAAAAAAAAAATAACAATAATAAACGAAGGAAATAGATCTTTCCTAAAATAATAGTCTACCCTAAATCTCTCCTTATATATAAACTATATTGATTTACTTATATTATAATTAATTATATTAACTTTCTAATTAGTAAATATTCTATAAGAAATTGAGTTTCTTGACAGGGAGAAATTGAGTTTCTTGACATGGTATATCTATTTGATTTTTATTTTGCATTTTGTTATATTATGCAAATCATTGATAGCGTTAAAGTGAGTCCTACTAAAAAAAAAATTTTAATTAGATTTTGTTTCGGGTTGAAGAATAAGAAGAGATTAACATTTTCTCTTCTATGTAAACTTTTTTTTATAATAACTAATTATTTAAAGAACTTATTTATTTACAAGAAATATCATCATCTCTAAAACTTTTAAATAATTTTGACACATTAATTTTTAGATGAGATGGGATAAATTTTTTTTATAATGATGCAAACTTACTTTCTTGAAGTTATATAATAATAAGATAAAAAATTATATATAACAATAAAATTATGAATTTTTAAATGATTAAATTAATTACTTTTAATAGGATACATACAAAAAATCTCGCAATATGACTAAACTATCATCATTTTTCTTTTATTTTATTTTTATATTTTTTTCTTACTGTTTAATTTTTATTTTCTCATCATATTTTTCGTTTATTCATTTTCTTTCAACAATCCGTGCATTTGCATGTGATTTTTACTACTTATTTACATATAGAGAAGAGATAGAGATAGAGATGGGATCACCTCCTACCAGCCCGCTAACATTAACTCAAGAGTTGTCATCTATCCCTATGTATTCTAGCCAAAATGAAGTGTAAAAGTAGGAGACTTTGGCTGTTGTGCAAAGGTTACGTGTTTGGATCCTTCTTAGTGTTGCTGAACTCACGGCCAATTATTACTGGAAGAGATTCCAAGTCATATATATTTTAAATATTATTATATTTAAAAAGAATAACATTATTCATTTATTTATATATAAAATAATTGCCATCACTCAAAAATATATGATGTGAGAGTTTGTAGGGCTCCAGTGAAGTCAAATTGGCTCTCTTGCTAATCAATTCAGCTCATTCAAGCGAGTCTCAATCTAGCATTGTTAGGCTCCAACAAATCAAGCCTGTTTTTATTTGAACTTAAATGGTTGAATACACCAAGCTCAAGCCAACCCCTATTTAATTCAGTTCGGTTCACTTAAGCTATTCATATTACATATATATATATATATATATATATATATATATATATATATATATATACTATTCATATTAATAGAGAATAATACTTTTAAATTCTTTTATCATAGCTAATTATAATAAATAAGTTCAAGAGATAATAACAATAAAAAAATTTAAGAAGTTAAAAACAAAAACTCTTACTCTATCTCTCAATTATGTGAATTGAAGGACTATCATCAAATCTTATTTTTGTATATGAGTATACAATGTTTTTTTAATCTTTTGTTTAGTAATTTAATAATAAATGTTTTTATTAAAATAATCTCGGTGGAAACAAAGCTTGAGCCAATCAGGTTTGAGCTTGAACGGTCAAACTCGTTCAAGCTCAAACATACTTAAGCGTTCATGCTTGGACAAGCTAGGTTCAGCCCGATTCAAATACAGGTCTTTGGGTATGGGTTTTGTTCTAATTTGCCTTACAACCTATCCAAATGTGTGGAGCTAGGGGTTGATAGTGTTCTTTTTCAGGCTTCGGATTGTCTCCGTCGAAGCCGGAAAGGGCTCTCGGGTTTCATACATTGTGCGACACTTGGCGTAAAAATGAGGAGAAGTATTCCATTTTCTCCCTTGATTTTGACTTCTCCCTACTTATCTCTCACCTTTATTCTTATACACTTATCGCCACGTCTTATTATGGTGGAGAAGTCAAAATCATGGGCCCCATTATTTTGACTTCTCCACCACTTGTCCCCTATTCTATGGAACCCCGAGAGAAGCTCTGGCTTCGCCAGAGACAATCCAAGGCCTCTTTTGCAAGCCAATGCTTGATCTGACCCGACCAGCCCATTGCTACCGGGCCTCGGATTTTCTCTAGCGAAGCCAGAAAGGGCTCTCGGGGTTCCATACATTGTGCGGCAGCTGGCAGAAAAATGGGGAGAAGTCATTTATTTTCTCCCCATGATTTTTGACTTCTCCCCATTTGATATCTCTCCCCCTTATTCTCACACACTTATCGCCACATGTCCATTTGTGTGTGGAGAAGTCAAAATCATGAGCCCCATGATTTTGACTTCTCCACCACATGTCACCTATTCTATGGAACCCCGAGATAAGCCCTTTCTGGCTTCGCCAGAGGCAAGCCAAGGCCTTGCTACCGTGTTCCCGTACCATAAATGTAATTGTCCTCATGGATCCAATGCTCTAATCGATCATCATGACAGTTAGAGACATGTGACTCACATGTAAAAAGGGCATTGAGCCTAATCATTTTCCCACCTGCCTCGGAGAAGTGATTAAATCACATTCAATTGTAATTGATCTCTTAGAGTCCTGATCTGATTGTAGGAGAAAATTTTGAATTTAAAATTTTCACTTTTCTTTTTTTATCCTCCAATCAAATCATGATACATGTGATTGAACTCTCGTGAGTTCAATCACAATTGGTTAGGATCTAATCTCCATGCATTGATGAACAATGGGAGGAGATCGGATCATAGCCAATTGAAATTAAATTCAAGGAGAGTTCAATCACACCCAGAGGCCAACACATGTCCATTTTAACCCTAATCAACTGTGGTTAATATTTAAGATTCACTAACCTAATCCTTGGGATTCAATAATAATACCTTGAATTTTTTTTAAATGTTAAAAAATATTAACCCTAAGGGTTAAAAATTCTTAACTAAAATTAAATATTTTTTCTAAAAACTAAGGTTATATTATTGAACCCCAAGACTTAATAAATCTTAACCATAATTGATTACAGTTTGAAGAGAAATGTGTTGGCCTATGGGTGCGATTGAACTCTCATTAAATGTAATCACAATTGGCTGTGATTTGATCTCCAACGGGAAAGTTGTATTCTTATGGGAGATCGAATCACAGCCAATTGCGATTAAACTCTCCCTGAGTTCAATCACCCCCCACAGGCCAACACGTGACCCTTTTAACCTTATTAACTATGGTTAAAACACTAACCTTTAGGGTTCAATAATATAATCTCGATTGTAGAAAAATATATTTAAAAATATTAACTTTAAGTATTTTTTTTTAATCAGTTAAATATATATTTTTAAAAAAACCAAGGTTAATTATTGATCAGAGTTCAATAGCAATCGGCTGTGATTCCATCTCTTCTTGTGGAGAAGTTTCTTAAAAGTTGAATCGATGTACAGTTCCCAACTAGAAACCGTAGTTAAGGCTTAATCTTGTCACATTTAAAATAGAGCAGTGAAGTCCAACCTTAGATTTTACAATCCATTTCCCAGGTATGTTAACTATTTCCCTTTAAAATATTTAAAAAAAAATACTATTCATTCCTACCCCATCGCCTTGGTTCAAGTTTGGAGTTTTTTATATAGCAAATAGAATTAGGCCATAATCTGTTGAATAGTTTTCGGGTTAGATCTGGGGGAGGTTCTTTGGCGTTTGAGTAAACCTCTGCAAGGTGGTTCTAGTCGGATTGCAGAAGAGTCGGCCATAAGATTGGGCCTAATCTCAGCCATTGATCATGGGTGGAGGTAAGTACTCATCGAATCCGACTCTAAAGAATCAGTTGACTGTTTGAAGGGTATTATTCCTATTTCACATTGGGATATGCAGATTTTACGGGAGGATATTCTGAGGTTGTCTTCCCAGTGTGATATGGTTCTGTTTGAAGCTATTCCTCGGATTATCAATTGGGCAACACATAATGAAGCCTTAGTACTAAGCATTAGAGCACTTTCGGTTTCTAATTGTGCTTCTGTTGCTAATGTGTTTATTTCAGGGTGTTCTTGGCCTACTCTTTGTGATTTGGGTCGGACTTTATAAATACATCTTTTATCTTATTAACCAGAAAAAAAGAACCCGCACAAAAAGTGGGGCCAAAGTATGGCCATATCAACCGTCAAACTACAATTTAAGGAGATGGATCATTAAAATACACACTACCAAAGCATAAGCAGGTTGGTGTGCTCGTGCTTGGAGTTTGCATATGTTTAGGCGCCATTTAGCATAGGTGTAAATATTCAATTCATTTTTAAGAAATAATTTTAAGAAACATTCCATCTTTTACACAATTCTAGCGAAACTAAAAAAAAAAAATGATTCTTAAAACTAAATCAAAGAAACCCACTTAAAATGAATTGAGATCAACATGAAAACTCGCCTGGGTTTGTCTTAATGATAGTGTATCTCCCTTTGGGGAGGAGTGACTCGTGTTCGAGTCTTGATGCGGACGTTGAGTGCCACCCTTAAGTTCTAACTCACCTAACCCTAATCTCTCACATAGATAGATAAATGATATAGTTGATTATAAAAAAAAAATCAACGTGAAAATGGACAAAATAGATGATAAAATTTTAAATGTTTTAAAATACTTATAAATTATAATTGTGTTGATGAATACAATTATATATAATATTTTTTTTCTTATTTGATTAGTTGCTAAATAATTTTTTTGCACATAATTAATCATAAGATCAAAATTTATGAGAATTTTTTATTTTTTTTTAGAATGGGATCACTAGAATTACCTTGGAGCAGCTTCCTAGTAGTTATAAAGAGGACACGTAAGGTAAGAGAATAACCATTATCAAAAAAAAAAAAAGGTAAAAGACTAAGAGCCTAAGTTACGTAAGTATGGTCAACCTTTCTCTTAAAATGCCAAATAACGGCGAAGATGACCGGATCAGATCCCTCCATCACCATACATTCTGCTGACTTTTTATTTACTCTTTTCAAAGGCCGGTTTGTCATGTTCTTCTCTTGACTCTCCGACATCTGGCAAAATCAGCTGGTTCTATTTCTATCCCGTGCCCCATGTGCGTATTTTTCAGGTGTGAGGTTGCTTAACCAAAAAGGTTTGCTTCACCATTAAAAGACACGTGTTGAGTCTTGTAAAGAAAACGGAGAGGACGTCTCTGGCTCTACCGGAGAAGATCCCAAATGGGAGAGAATGGGACACGTGGCACTGAAAGAGTAGTTGAGATTGGTGGGGGAAGGGAAGGGATTGGAGTGGAAGCAACGAAAGAAAAAGATTTAAGAAATCCGTGTGGGGTCCACCACAACATTTCTCTTTTCTGAATCAAATCTTTTGCTGCATATATAACGGCTTCTCTGTTCTTCCTTTCTCTCTAACCTGCCCCTACCAAACTCTCATACGTCTCTGCTTTTCTGGGTTTTTTGATTTTATTTCAGATTCACACTCTCAACAGCCAAGAACCTGAATTTTCTTTCTGGGATCTTCTTCTTCTTCGCCGCTCGCTCTCTCTCGAACTGTCTCAATCTTCATTTGAGAATTGGTTTTTTTCCAAATTGAATTTCTTCTGTATCCGACTCTTTTTTTTGTTCAATTCGATTAGCGAATCGAGACTCTGAAACTTGTGTTTTTTTTTTTTGGAGTTTCTGACCAAATTCCTATCTGGGTTTTGATTTTTTACTTCTTTTTAACTAGTTTTTTTGGGATAGGTTTGAATCTGGTTTCTTCTGGGTTTGGGTAAAACCCCCGTATATATAATATAGAGAGAGTGGGTGGTGGGTAGGTTTTTTTTTGTGATTGACATGGAAAGAGCTAAGAACAGTAGCAGATCGAAACAGGGGAGTGATGAGAATTGGGATTTGGGGAAAGATAAAGGCAAGGATTTGGGGATTAGCTTAGAGAATCGACCATGGATGTCGGTTTTTGAGGAGGCTTCCATGTCGCCTAGGCCTCTAAAGAAGATCAGAAGCCCAGAACGTCAAAACCCAATTCAATCCCCAGCTTTATTCATTCCTCAAACAACCCATCTTCCAATCTCTTCTCATTTTTCTTCTTCTTCAACTTCAGTTCTTACTCCCCCATCTTCTTCAAGGCTTGTATTTCCTTTTGCCTTTGAAGAATCTCAACCTACAGAGACTCCCCACCATTACAGAACAGCTCCTTTGCCTCTGTTCCATCACCCACCACAACCTCAGCAAAATGAGCAAAAAATGATATCTTTTGAACCACACCACCATGGATTGAGTTATCCATTGTTCCAAGTTGGAGATTCACAGCCATTACAGACCCAGACGCAGATTCTTCGAGCTTGGAGTGACGCACTGAATCTGAGTCCTCGCGGACGAATGATGATGATGAACAGATTAGAACAGGATGGTAGGACTCTGTTCAGGCCTCCAGTTCCTGCTTTTACCCCCACCAAGCTTTACAGAGGAGTAAGGCAACGCCATTGGGGCAAATGGGTAGCTGAAATTCGTCTACCTCGTAATCGGACTCGTCTTTGGCTCGGCACGTTTGATACAGCAGAAGATGCTGCCATGGCATATGATCGGGAAGCGTTCAAGCTTCGAGGCGAGAATGCTCGCCTGAATTTCCCTCACCTCTTCCTCGGCAAGGAAAACAGAGACAGTGTAGCTTCGACTGGTCCCAGTTCATCATCCTCTTCTCCCCCTACTCCCCATGAAATTCCCAAACCAAAAAAATCTTCAAAAGGCCTCAAATTGAAGGGTCATGATGCCAAAATGGAGCCACCGCTTCCGAACGATGATCCGGATAAGCCCAATTTACAGGGCAATTCTCCTTCCGGATTGGGATCGAGTGAGGTAACGGCGACTATTGAAACTCAGGCATCGACGACACCGGTTTCTGGTACTGGAGAAGGGCTTTCGGTATCTTCGGAGTTGGTATGGGGGGATATGGAAGAAGCTTGGTTCAATGCTATCCCGGCGGGTTGGGGTCCAGGTAGTCCAGTTTGGGATGATCTTGATACCTCAAATAATCTACTGCTTCAATCCCATCTCGCCATTCCCAATTCTCATCAGCAGGAATTCGACAGCTCTTGTTTCCAAACACAGCAAGATTACTCTGTTTCGGCTTCTTCTTCTTCCTCTTCCTGTCCCATGAGGATGTTCTTTGAGGATTGACTCCACCCCAATTCTCTCTCTCTCTCTCTCTCTCTCTCTCTCTCATCTACAATTGGGCATCTAGTTAGGCAATCCCATTTCTTATTCTGTCACTGGTTGCAGATTTTTCAAAGGACAACCTGTGATTTCTTAGGAGTTCCTACTTAGTTTTTGGTTTAGGAGAATTGAAACCTTAGTCTCACTTCCACATTATTTCTCAGTTTGCTTCTTCTCTTCTATCCCAGTGCCCTATACCCCCCCATTTGCTGTACAAAGGCTGCTTATTTTATAGCCTCTCAGCAATGGTATTTCAGTTCTTCCCTTTAGACTAGTAGTAGTAATAGTAGTAGGTGTGTAGGTAGTCTTTTTATGTAATTACAAGCATGTATGAAGCTGTAACTATGGTTGTTCATCTTTGTTCTTGAGATGTGGTGATAGAGGTAGATTCGAGGAAGCCGAGACGGTTTTGTGATCTCCCTTCTAGCCATCCCTCCATCACCACCTTCGCTTTTGCTTGTGATTTATACTGTGTGTTTTGTTCATGTATTGTCTCTTTTCTCTTTTTACAACAAAGGGACTGGATGTAAATCAATGGAGCAATTCCCAGAATTTCTACAGATGTCCTTACGTCTTTCTGATTCATTACTGTTCTTCTTCAAGCTCTATTATTTCTAATTGGTTTGCAGCAACACGAAAATGAGTTAAGCATCGATGCAAACTATAAAGTGTTTGGATTTTTGAAATCTTCACACCATAGAAATGCCCATGAAAAACTCAAATGGCTTAGATCCCTTAATTCATTTGTGGATAATTTGCCCTGTACAGAATGAAGGATTCAATGTTATTAAAACCGGACGAACCGGCTGGTTGAACTGGAAAAACCGGGAACCGGTCCCCTAACCGGTTCCCAAACCCCCCAAAACCGGACCTAATTAAAAACCGACCGTTTTTATAAGAACTGGAAAAACCAGCCGGTTGAACCGGTTGAGAACCGTTCTAACAGGCCAGAATCGGGTAAAAATGAAAAAAAAAAAAAAAAGACAGACCGGGAACCAGCCACCCAGCAACAGGTTCAATGACCGATCCGGTTTTGAGAACAGTGGAAGGATTCAAATTTCAAGAGGCACTGGCCCCTTGTGTTCTTAAGGTGTTTAGTTTTTAGTGTAAGTCCTTTCATAAGTGACTCTTGTAAAGAAAGAGTTCCAAGTTGTTGGGATTCCATTTTGTTTCCATCTTTTACACATTTTGTTGAAATAAAGACAGGGAAATCAAGTCAACCATACAGAAAAAATGCATGATTTTTAAGTGGTTCTCCTAGTGTTAGCTACTTTTCTTCTTGTTCATTAATCTCAAGCAATTACAAGGATTTTTTAATTCTTATCTCCCTCTCTAATGAAATAACAATATATACTATTGCTTAATATCAGTAATGCCCTCAATAAAAAAATATATCCCCAATAAGGCCCTCCAAAAAATTGGGACAGCACTCAAAACTTCTACTATTCGATAGCAGATGAGCTCTATAACAAAAAATACTTTTTTTTTTTATTCATGAATTATTCACACATTTTTAAGTTGTCAAATTATTCGCGAATTATTGGATTTTCAAATTATTCATGAATATGGCAATAAAAACTACTTAAGTTCTATATTTTTTAATCAAATTATTCAGTATATTCTTTTTTTTTTTTTTTCGACATTGACCCCTACTGAATTATTCCCAACCCCGACTTTGTCACTATGCAGATGAGCAACAATTGCCGCTAAGCTAAGGTTACAACAATCAGGCTATTGGTCCACTTTAATAAAAAACAATTTCGGGCATCAAATCATTCATTTTCACATCATTTCAAAAAAATTAATTTTTTTTATTAGAGTTGACCAATAGCCTGCCGGCTGTAGCCGAATGGGGGGCTGCTGCTCATCTGTTCTCATTCTATTCAGGCCTGTTGAATCTCGTACCGTAATCTAACACACTTAATACAAGAAATAAGACACTTCTACACAACACATTCGTCCTGCCTTCAACCAGATGTGTAATTGTAGACAGTAGCTTTTGGTGTTTGTTGCACCCCTTGAACCAAATGCCTGCACCATAATAAAAAGGTTAATGGCTATATTTTTCTCAGAAATAGTCGGTGCTGTCATGATTGTTTCCTTCTACTTGCCCTTTGTTCCACAATAAATTGTACAAGACTTTTAACAAATTACCTTCTTTTCTGAAACACGTAAAGAGAAAAAGTCAAATCACTTTTAGTAAAATGACACTCAAATATCGGTTGACCTTCACGTTTGATGTCAACAAGTGTTGGCACCCTAAGCATTTTCCAAATAGAATATTCGTGAATAGACTCGTAAGCGGTCCCAAACACCTCTCTAATGAAATGGACAAGCATTGATTTCTCCAGTATTATTTATTGTATCAACATTTGAGATGGGTATCACATCAATAAATAAATAAATAAATTTGAGATGGGTGACAAACTAGAACGACATATGGATGGAGAAGGGTGGGATTATCAGGCAGCCAATGAGATCATCGCAACATTTCTTATATGCGTGTTATGGCACAATATTAATGAACCTAGGAGATTAAACTAATCCTACTGATAAAATATGTTGGTGGAACTGAGGTGGCCATGGATGAGGAAATCATTAATCCTTTCTTTAAGCTAAACCAAACATCCATGTCATGGGGGTGGCTGCCGCCTTACTCTTGCTCTTATCGTTCCGTATAAATAATTTTTTTTAATATATTTTTATTTGAGAGATTATCCAAGATGGTTCTGGTTGGATTAGTCTAACCTAATCAGTACATGGTCTTACAAATTAACTTCCTGTTTGGCTATAGGTGTAATGGAGTTGGATTCCCGCTCAACCTGCATTTAAAAATAAAATAAAAAATCCTATTCTTAGGCTAAACTCCTACTACTGTAAAAATCAGATTTAAAGCATCCCACTTGAGGGTCCACCCATATAGAGTGTTTGCAAACAAGGATTAGATCAAACCAGAATCCATTTCATTACTACAACAGCTTTTCTGTTGTTTGGATGAAATTGAAAACAATTACCTTGAGCTACCTTGCGAGAATACCATGGAGGAGGAAGGGTATATATTAGGCACTGTTTATCAGCTAACCTCTCTCATGAAAAACCATAATAAGAGTGGAGGGATGGCGTAAATTGAATTTCGCATCCCTCGTCTAGTTTTTAGGAGTATGGAAAGGAGGTCGAAATTTGTACTGCAACCTTTATTCAATCATTTCCTGGTGCAAATGGCATAAGACTCCAGGCGTCGATATTCTGTACCGCAACATTATTTGAATGACGTCGGATTGTGATACGGTTATTCAAAGGCAATGGTATGCTCCCATTAATTTTTATCAATGGTTAGGATACCCGCACGGTGTGTGGTACAGTTCAAAGGCAATGGTATACTCCCATTGATCCTGAGTTCAAAATACTTCAAGATATTGTGCGCATCCTCGGGGATTAGCCAAATCAAATGGGCAGGGGACACCCTGAGTAATTAAAAACGAATTAGGATCCTGGTTTACTGATGGAGTATTTGATACTAGACATTCACCTGAAAGTTAGTATTAGACAAAGAATTTTCTGGGATGATTACTGACAAGAACAATAGCAAAAATGTGATTCATTGATTGAACAAAATTCACTATTGCATGTTATCTCTGTATGAAAGAAAAAAAAAAAAAGGATTCAAAAGATTACAGCATAAAAAACATGTTTCGAACCAACAATGTATACGGATTCGCTTGAGCAGAAGACAAAGGGTGCACTAATCCCTGTTGGGGTCGGCGAGGAACACAAATAGACCTAGAAATAATTTGCATCTACTGTGTGCAGCTATTCATATGGTATTTGAGACTGCAGCTACTATCAAGATATGATCCGTTAGTAGATTAGAAAACAAATGTTCTGCTCTATTCCACAGAGTTGTTACCTCTTATGTTCACGCTGTGCTACTGCTTGCTCTTCTTCGTGTTAAACTAGTAAAATGGGGTTGTGAATTTTAAGCCTGGACCAGCCCAGCCTAAACATGGCCAACTCTAGGCAGTAGCCTGGCACAGGCTGGGACAAACTTCGTCGTTCCGCCTAGATTGGGGATGTGAGTTAAAAGCTGCCTAACAGATGCTAACATCTTTAGGCTTCAGCATGTTCTGAAGGCAAATGGGGATCAAGTCCCAGCTAAATTTTCCCATCGATAAATGATAACCCTGTGATAATATTGAATTTTAGAAGACCGGTTAGTTAAAACAAGACCAAAGTCTAAAATCATAATTACCTTCATAATCTGAGGATTTTTGTTAGAATAGGAAAGACTTGAATAATACAAGAGTACCTGAAGTTCTAGTGGAAACAGAAAATTTTCATGGGCAGTTATTGGTCTGTGCAGTTACAAATCTGTCCGTTGATGGTCGTTTGAATATTGCTTCTAAAGATCATGAGGGTTCATGCAATATTTTCCATGGTGGTTGTTATTGCAGGCTTTAGATCTAACTTACCAGCCCATCCAAAAATTTCAGCATAGGTCTCATGCTTCAACATTTCTTTAGATCTCCTTCACAAATCTGAGTAATCCCAAGTTGATACTTATTCTGAGTTTTTGAATTGCACTGCCCCTTTTGATCAGTCAAAATAAATTTACATTCCCTTCTGTTGGTGACTATCGACTATCTGAATTAAAATTTTCATACTGACTGGTTCTTCCATTGCAACCTTGAAAGAACCTACAAGTCTTTGATCAGAAGCTTATGCATCTCTTACAAGCATAAGAACAATTTCTCCAATTTTGTTTTTCAAAAGTGTCAAATTAACAAATATTATGAATTATCCATGAATTTTTTAAAAAGTCCCAACTAAATATTTAATATCTGAAATATATTTTTTTTATAATTAGTTCTCTTGTTATTGCTTAAAATTTTTTCAATTTTTTTTTAAAATTTTCAAAAAAAATCAATTTTTTTCAAAAATTTCCGTAAACAAATAATTCTCAAACTCCGACTTGGTAACTATGCTTACCAGTTACTATATGCACTCTTCTTGTTAAATGAAGTTTGGCTCTAAGACTTGTTTATAGCTTTGTAAGCTGGCTTGGTAAGCCTTGCTCTGAGACCTATTCATCCCTGAGACCTATTCATCCCCATGGAGAAACAACTTGCCATCACCCTGCCAAAAAGAGAGTGTAATGAAAAAATATTTCCTGAAGGCAAGTGGGAATCTAGCACAAAAAGGAAAGCATGGAAGTTTTTTAGTGTTTTCTATTTCTTAGAGGAAAATTACTAAACAGATACATCATCTAAAAATATCCTAACCATTTAGTTTAATTTTAATCATCAAACCACAACAGAACTCTCAAAAACTAATCAAAACAAAATAATGTAATTTTGATGTGGCCAAACAAGACAGGGTCAACCCTAATCCCACCCTTACCTTTAAGGGCAGGACCCTACCTGCCCTAGCCCTCCGAGGGTCTGGATTGACTAGGCCCTAACCCTACTTTCAAGGGCCGGGCAGGCCAAGGCACCCTTGCTATAAGGTTTTCTTAATAGGCCTACTCTTCGAATATAGGAGACGCACATGCACTTATGAATGCCAACTAAGCCTTAGGCCACCTACATTCCTTGGATGGATATAACTCCAAAACTGTACCAGGAAAATCCTCATCTACCACATTTTCCATGCTTGTCCATTGTTGGTACTCTTGATGAGATTGTTAGGTTGGCTTGTGTTAGTGAAAGCTATCCTCTAGTTGGCTAGCGCGTCCCAATGAGTAACAGATATAGCTTCCCAATGAGGAATCTCAGTGGTCTTTTCTTAATAAGAGTCGTTAATTATATATCCTAATAGGTCTGAATGAAAATTTATAGCCCTGAGCTGCAAGGCTTTCTATAGAGCATACACAACCACAACATCTTTTTGCGCAGGTAGAAGAAACAAAAAACTTAGAAAATTATCTAAATATATAAATTGATTGGTGGTTGCAGTAGTCGCTGCCTGCTAGTCAGATTGGATTAAATTTAGAACCCCTACTTGTTTATTAAATTAAAATGGCAAGATACAAGGGGGGTACATAAAACCAAAACCACTTTGAAGAATAAACATCAAACTCTAATACTAAGCAAGCTTATCTTACCAGTCATGATGATGCCTTTTGGAAGATTAGGAATGTCTGAAATATCCCTAAATGTGTTGCTTGTTGCCAAGATGCAAGCCTCGTTAGCCAAGAAATCTGCACATTGGTTATTTTCTTTGTAGCTATGCCCAAAAATCATGTTACATCTGATCTTTAATCTAGCGCTATTTCTTTTTTCCAATACCAAGCCCTCCAGCGAGTATCAATCATCTCATTCCTAGTTAGGATTGATATTCAATGAGTTCTTCTCAACACATTGCACGATGAGTCGAACCAGCCGACAATCAATCCCATCTATTAGAAAATATAGAGAAGTATTGTAATAAGGTGAGTCGATCCACTACATCATTCAAGTGTATCTCAGCACAATATTGGATTAGCACCAATCAAGAATAAAATAAATTTGATCAAATATGATTAGATAAGATTGATTTACTTTCCATAAAGTTTATCTTGTTATCTCTTTTTAAACCATCTTTGGATCATTGTAAATCATCTAAGAATTCTTAATGGAATCAGTTTTTCTTATGGTATCAGAGTAGAAGATCCACCACATGTGCTGATTTTTCTATAGCAATCTCGCTTTTCCAACAGGTGGCACTTGTCAGCCACTCGCACAATCACTTTTTTTGTTCTGTAGGGCTATGTAAAAGCATCATGTGTTCTTGCGGGCGGCATTACAGCTGCCTGTCGGGATTGAAATTCCTCAATTCTCTTCACCATATTTTCCTCCTCGCCTTTCAACACCACGATGCTCCAACTCCAAATCAATCTTCCGCCAATAATCAATTGATGGCTTCCATGACTCCAGTGTCTATCAAGAATCTAGTCCTTGGCTTAAGAGCTCGTCCAGTTGTTTTCTCTTGATTCGTAAATTCTAGTGCTGTAAGAGCCCCGCCTACCTTTTGCACATCCATAGATCACAAGAGTTTGCTTTTGCGGAATTGCTCTGGGAAATGCCCTCATTATGTTGCTTCATTGAGCACTCTTCCTGCTCTCCCCTTTTGGTCCCATTAGAGGCCCCATACTTGGCCTGTTAGAGGCCCCAAATTTTGGCCCGTTATATGCCCCAATTTTTTTTTTACTAGGATGTCAATTTAGGTCCATAGAGACCATGTTTCCTGGTCCACATAGACTACTATTTGAGACCCATGGAGGCCTAATTGAAGCCCATTGAGGCTAACTCACTTGACCATTGAGCCTTATCAGACCCATTAGTGGCACTATTTTTCAAGCCCATTTGAAGCATTTCTTTTAGGTTCATAGAGACATTTCTTTTGGCCCATTAGAGGCTCATTTGGTTCAACCACATCATTCAACAAGCAAGTGCTCAAACAAGCATGCAATGAAGAACAAAAGTGTCAAGTAGATTTCTATTAGCAGTAAACATATGGAGATTTTTCTATCCTCATTTGTTTGTGAGAGAGTATTAGAGGATATAGAGGAGTATTGTAATAAGGTGAGTGAGATACACTACATCATTCAAGTGTATCTCATCACAATATTGAATTAGCACCAATCAATGATAGAATAACTTTGATTAAGTATGATTAGATTGTTGATTTACTTTCCATAAAGTTTATCTTGTTATCTCTTTTTAAACCATCTTTGAGTCATTGTAAATCATCTAAGAATTCTCTATATAATCAATTTCCAATACCATCATGCCCGGAAAACATAAGTAATTTTTTTTTATAACTTGGGTGTCCCCCACCCATTTGGATTGGGACTAATCCCTAAGGATGTGCAATATTCGGCAAACCACGCACATCAGGAACGAGGAGGCAAGCTCGCGCAAACTCAATATCAATGGGAGCATTTCGTGGGCTTTAAAAACCACCGCACCATACACCATCAGGGTAAAATATACGTTAATTCAATGTTATCAGATTATCCAATGAGTCTAGTCGTTTGTCGAGTTAGGCAAGCTCTTGATTGAATGGCACGATCCCGTAACATAAGAGTGATGGCCTGAAACGAGCGACAAATTACGAAATTCAACATTTCCTCACAGAAGGAAACAGTCTAGCTCTTTACATCTTGACATGTCTAAGTGCCCCATGGAAGGATTTGTATCATGTTTATTTCCAAGTGGTCTTTGAGCGTATATATAACATTGGTGTAACTATATCTACTGATATGTGCATATACAAAGCTATCTCTCATATTATATATATATATATATATATATAAGAAATGCAACAATGGATCTTGAACTTTTATTTGCTGTTCTATGATGGCTTTAGTACCAAACAGTCGATGCCCTAGAACATGGAAACTTTATCCATCGGTACCATGTAGAGTACGCAACCTCTGCACTTGATTTTCAACTGATTCTTAATTCAATATGAAAAGTACAAAGCACATGCAAGCTCTAAACACCCTATAAATCTTACATTAAAATGTCTCCTTTTAGCTTGTTTATAGCTGTCATATGCTCTTGTTTTCTCTACATATCTTCCTCAACCTCTCTATTATCTACCAACTGTGTCAGATTTCATTGAGAGAGAGAGAGAGGAGGGAAAATGATTTGAGTGGAGAGCAGATGAGCAGCAATCCTTAGAATTAAGGGTGTCAATTGGGCCGAATTTGGGCTTCAAAGCCTCTTGTAAATGTTTCAGGCTCGGGCCGGGCCTGATCAAAATCACAAAAATAAGCCCAAGCCCGGCCCATTGACACTCCTAATTGTAATAGCCTATTGGTCTGCCCAGGCTATTAGTCCACTCCAATAACATCAATTTTTTTAAGAAACAAAATATTAAAAACAATATTAGCCTATCCTCTGTGGCCCAAATGGGCTACAACATGGGCTGCTGTTCATCTGCCCTCGTTTGAGTGATATGACTTTGTCTGTCTAAGCAAACAAGCAAAAGGAGATTAAGGGAGTAATATGTACATTGAAACTAGACAATGGGCACGACCAAATCATTTCTAGATCTCTCTCTCTCACATGGAAACGAAACGTGCATGACTACGTGAAAATAGCATCCAAGAGACTTACTGCCCACCTTGGCTCCCTAAACACCAGCATGTGTCCCTTTTAATTCGGGTTAGTTCCTTTTAATTGTGGTTCATATTTTTAACCTTAATTTTTAGAAGGTTTAATGAATCTTAACCACAATTAAAAGGAGTTAAAAGGAGATAAGTGTTTGCGTTTAGGGGTAAGACCGTAAGACATAGCTTCTCGTGATGAAAGGCTAAATTACAATTTAATGGGGCTCACATCCAAAGCCATTTGATATTTCCCTTTATGAGACGATTAGGCATTGATGCGATTAACGCTAACATTTTCCTATAATACATATATGGGAAGTAGTAAACTAAAGACAACTTGCTTCATTAACATTAATAATTTTGGATTAGTGCTGAATGATCCATGATACATTGATAAAGGAAATATCACTATTACGATATGAGACTCCTTTTCTCTGTTTACTTTTTTTCTTTTTTTAAATATGGAATAGTTCAAGCTGATACAGGCTGTTGGGAATCAAAGCAAGCGATCTGTCTCTCTATTAAATTAAATTTACTTTAGTTCGAATTTATTAAAGAGTAAACTATTAGTGGTGGATACTAATACCATATACATAAAGAAAAGGAAAGCATGACAAGGTGGTATGGAGAAGGGTTCCATTCCAATGACCCCGTGTCCCTTTTAACTATGGTTAAGTTTAATTATATTATTATTATTATTATTTATAAAAACCAAGGTTGAATGGATGAACCTTAAGGATGAGTGAATCTTAACCACAATTAGTAAGTGTTCAAAAGGAGGCATAGACTAATGAGATTGCAAGCTGACCGCACGGTCCGTTTTCCATTTCTCTAAAATAAAGTGTATTATAATCCATAGTTCATCTAAAAAATTCTGAATTAAAAGTGGGGAGCAATGTTGTAGTCACTGTCTTTGACCTGACAAAGGTTAGTGAATAGTCATAACCTAGACTCTAACCTCAATTTAGACTCAATTTAATCAATTTATATGATATATTATTGTGTTTGTAAAACAAAATTATAAATTGAATCTCAATTGAAGAAAGGGGCTTGTTAGTCAAACTCTATGGCAAGGGATTCGTTCGCCCCATTTATGAAAAGAACAATTGTTCTCTCCATGGACGAGAAGTGAACTATTGCTCTTGGTTCTCACAAAGCCCCTTACAAATGCCCATTAACTCTGGTTATGTAGTATATTATTATGTTTGTAAAACAAAATTATAAATTGAATCTCAATTGAAGAAAGGGGATTGTTAGTCAAACTCTATGGCAAGGGATTCGCCCCATTTATGAAAAGAACAATTGTTCTCTCCATGGACGAGAAGCGAACTATTGCTCTTGGTTCTCACAAAGCCCATTAAATTGCCCATTAACTCGGGTTATGTGGTTAATTTTTTTTTTCTAAAAACCAAGGGTAGAGGGGTGAGCCCTAGGGGTGAGTAAATTTTAACAACAATCAAAGAGAGTTAAATAAGGGATCCGAGGTTTTTAAAAAAAAAAAAAGGGCCCCTGAGACACCCTCCTCATGTCACCGATCGAGGAGGTGATTATTTTCCTTATGAAAATTAGATAGAATTTACGTGAACCCCACCAACTTCTTTTTTGACAAATGGGGTGAGTCCGCTCGCCAATGAGTCTGTCTAGCATTTTCCCACCAATCCATGATGTCAATCGGTTGATCTTTCAAGTTTATAAAAATAAAATTGTGTTGGATTCGATCATTATGCCACGTTTGGATTGGATTTTATTAGTCAAAAATCAATTGTGATAAAATTGATTGTGTAAAAAGAAAGGTCAAATAAGCATTTTTTTCAAATAATAATGTTTGGAGAATATGAAGTTGAGAGACTCAACTTTGTTTCTCAACTTCATATTCTCCACACTATTATTTGAAAAAACGATTATTTGACAATTATTTTCTACAAATTTATTTTTGGCTAATAAAATCCAATCCATACGCTGCCTAAATACCTAAATAGGAGTTAGGTATCTTGATGATGTATTTTTCGAACTCTATTAGTACATCACGGTATGGTTACATAGATCCATCAAATGTGGTACAAAATTGTCATCAACTGGAACATTTTCAACAATCCTAACAATCAAATTAGAGTTTAATTACGAGCTAGAGCTCCCAAAACAGCCCTTGTTTTAAGGATTTTGATAAATATTTAAGCACCGTATAGATATTTTTGTCTATAAATTCTTACATTTACCAATGTTTTGGGAGCTTAAAAATCCAAAGCACTGATTCATATTTAAACTCATGAAATTAATTAACACAATATCCGACCATTGGATTTGATGATCACAATCCTATCGAAATGAAGTCTGTTATTCAACTTTCAGAATCATTAGAAGAATTTGAAGACCATGAATGTCTCCCAAGAAATGGTATAGATTAAACTCATAGAAACTGAGTTCAGATGAGAGATCTAGTTCAGAGGCGTGGTTTCGCTTATGGACTTTGCTAGTGAGTGCTCACACCCTAACCTGCACTCTTGCATGTAAGCAACAAACATGCCAAGCAAGCATTTTCTAATGATCAGTAGTCTGCTCCTCGCTCTCACAATACTCCTTTAACTACTCTAAACTCTCGCTAAAAAGTTTTAAAACTTATGGTTAATTTTTTTTCTAGTTGTGCTAGTCTTATTCTCAGGGCATTCCTACTTTTAGCCGGAGCCAATTATTTGTCCATTTTCACTATTAAAGTACATATTTTTTCAGTGATTATAAGGCTTTAACATTAAAAATGATTAGGTGGTTGGCTCAGGCTGAAAGTAAGAATGTCCTGAGAGTAGGACTAGCACTCAATGGTAAACCTAAGGGTGCGTTTGGATTTATGGAATTGAATAACAAAATTGTCAATTCCATCACACAATTTCAAATTCATAAAGAATTCAAGCAGTGATTTTAAAGGTAAATTTATGAGATTCTATTTCATAGTAAAATGGTCTTATTTGATAATTTCATACTGCTATGGAATTTAAAAACAAAATAGAAGTCTAATTGTTTCATTTCTCCAGGAATTTAATTGTGCATCCAAACAATAGAATTCTAAATTTCGTGGAATTTAATTAAGTGGATTTTAATTACATGGAATTCAATTATTTGACTCAATTCCAATTCAATAAATCCAAGCGTACCCAATGAATCTCAACCCCAATTAAAAATGATTAAGATGGGATATGTGGTGGAAAAAGAGAGCTCGAGACGTCCCCTTTCACTCCACCAGCGATGAGGTGATTATTTTCCTTTTCTAATACCCTAAAACCTAGCCTATATGAGATTAATGCTGATGTGTAAGGTAAAGGCAAGCAAGGGTACCGGCTAGGGTTTTAGTGAGACCGGATCTTTGGTTGCTTGGTTGACCAAGTGGACACCAAAAAGCCTTCTTTGTTTGACAAGACCAAGGAGATTGAGCTTTACGTAAATCTATAAGCTTTTGTTCGTTACAAACGCAACTATGAGACCAAGTCAAAATACCACTAGGCACCGACCCTAATGTATAGGCCCACCAGGCCACTCATAGTTGACTTGGTGTTTGGATCTTGCAATCATGATGTCAGCCAGCCAACCTTAGACTGACCCGACCCATTTTATTAAGTTCTACTCCTTTGCATCCGGATGGGGTGGATCATAAGGAGTGAAACTTCCCACAATAGTCTTTGTAGCCTAGGGCTACAAACAAAATTGGAGTTCTGATTAAGGAAATAAGACTCCATAGGCATTTATGTTTAGAGTATTAATATGAGGCAGGAGCTATGCTTCAAAGGTCTTTAGCAGAGCTTCCCTTTTCGAAATATTGATGGTGACAATTTTATAATTAATGAGAAAATTTTAACAATAAAAATGGAGCTTGATGCCCTCAAGGTTCTTGAAACAGAGCTGTATTTAAACACTTATGTTTATTAGTTGTTACACTTTCTTATGTAATTCCTGAACCCTATGTTTGGTTGCCGAGAAAATAAGAGAAAACATGAAAAAGAAAAGAAAACTAGACAAAACACTATTAAGAAGTATATTAGAAATCTAAAATTTTCTTTTCTTTTTCATGTTTTCATATATTTTCTTAGCAACCAAACATAATAGAAAAGAAAATAATCCCCTAAAGGCATCTCATCTCTCATTTTTTCGCCACATTTTCCCTTTTTAATTTTTTTTAATTGCGGTTAAGATTCATTAACTCTTAGGATTCATATTTTTAACTTTGATTTTATTTTAAAAATAATAATGGTGAACAATAGGGCATAGATTAGCACATCATGCAATTGACTATGTACTCAAATGTAATAGCTCGTATCCCTTTTAACACTCTTTTAACTATAGTTAAGCTCAAGAAAATTAAGGTTAATAATTTTTGTTTTTTTTTTCTTTTAAAAAATCAAGATTAGATTACTTAATCCTAGGAGTAAGTGAATCTTAATCATAATTGATATGTGATAAAAAGGGGGGCATAGACCAAGGAAGACTTCACAGTTGACTACATAGTCAAATGTGATAGTAAGTTAAGTATTTCCCTAAACAATATTAACCACAATTTAAAAAGAAACTTTGTGAGAAAAGGGGACGGAATGGCGCTCCTTGCAGCTCCCGTTGAGGAGCGGACTATAGCTCTTTCCAGAAATACCTATATTATAGGTATATTTTAGAGATTTATTTCTTCAATCAAAATTTTATTCATATATAAACTCTAAACAATAAAAAGTAGATGTAATAGTTTAGAAAAATATGCATTTTTTCTGATGTGTCTACAAAGATTATCAAACTTTTTTGCGACTTCGGTACATCCCTAGTCCCACGCCATTTTACCCACTAGTGCACCAACCATAGACACATCTTAGTAGAATTCAATCAAATCCCTTTGAGCCCAATGCAGATACTTCCCGCTTATCAAATGAGGAATATCAAACTTTTTTTTTTTTTTTTTATAGTCGATATCATTTACCTACATTAGTAGAGTCAGCCAATCAGAACTTAGCTTGAGAAGTGGAGCTCTTGCTACTCGAACTCGGGCAAATGGCCTCAAATTCTCTCTGGCGAAGCCAGAAAAGCTCCTCTCGGGTGTCCACAAAATAGAGGACATGTGATGGAGAAGTCAAAATCATGGGTCCCACGATTTTGACTTCTCCACACACTAGAGGACATGTGGCGATAAATGGATGAGACAAAAGGGGAGAGATATCAAGTGGGGAGAAGTCAAAATCATGGGGAGAAAATGAAATGACTTCTCCCCTGTTTCAAGCCACCTGTCGCAAGATGTATGGATGTCCGAGACCACCTTTCTGGCTTCGCAGAGACAATCCTGAGCCAGAGGAAATATCAAATGGCCTCGGATTGTCTCTGGCAAAACCAGAAAGGGCTCTCGGGCCACCATAGAATAAGGGACATGTGGCGTTAAAAATGTGAGAAGTCATTTCATTTTCTCTCCATGATTTTGACTTCTCCCCACTTGATATCTCTTCTCCTTTATTTTAACACCTTATCGCCATGTGTCGTATAGTGTATGAAGAAGTCAAAACTATGAGGCCCATGATTTTGACATCTCCACCACTTGTCCCCTATTCTATGTTGCCCGAGACAAGCTCTGGCTTCACTAGAGACAATCCCAGGCCATATCAAATATGGATAGCTGATATCATACGATACATTCAAGTGATGTGGTAGTGAGCCAGACCCACCACAGATACTAATACTATACTAACATGAACCACTGACATAGACAAATGACCCCACAAGTACTCCCCCCAGAAAAAAGGGTACTATGGTAATAAAAGGAATTATAAGTAGGTACCGGTTTGGTCTGGCCTCGCCAAACCAAAAGCATCCTACTCACAAAGCTCATTTAAATACCCTTTAACACTTGTTAACAAATTTTAATCCTTAAAGTTCAATTTTTTTAATATTTTTTTTTTGAAATCAAGGTTAACTGGATGAATCCAAAGGGTTAGTAAACCTTAACCACGGTTAAAGAGTATTGAAAGGGACGCGTATTACCTATAGCACAACAAGAATCCTACGATTTTCATCCGTTGAGGGCCAGACGAAATCCCATCCCTTAATAAGTATTTTTTTTCGATACATAAAAATACACCCATCTTTCAACCCGAATGCGAAGGTGTGCCGCCACATTGAGGGGTCCAAAATCAAGTGTGGGGGGTGAACTCCCACTAGATTAGTAGCTAGTTTTTTTTCGGGGGTGACATGACCAGGGGCAGAGCCAAATGGGGCCCGGGGGGGCTGAAACCCCCCCCCTCAACTTTTGGGATTTTTTTTTTTTTTTTTTTTTTTTGGTATAGTGTAATGTGGGTGTGGCCTAGGAGCAAGGGCAAAGCCGGGTGGTGGTGGGGGATCTAAGCCCCCCTGAAAATTTTGAGAATAATTTTATTTATTTATTTAATTTAAGATGGCGTAGGCATATGAAAATGCTTAAATTACCGGTATTTTCCATCATGTAATGAAATGGCCGGTCTTCATTGGTCCATGCCCCTCTTTAACACTCACCAATTGTAGTTAAGATTCAGTCACCCATAAAGTTAAGCAAGCCAACCTAGTTTTTTAGAAGAAAAAAACAATAAAAATCTTAAATTTAATTTTGATAAGCTTAATCAAGGTTAAAAGAGTGTTAAAAGGGACACGAGGACACGACGGTAAGTTAAGCAACGGGTCCGCTAATTATCACTACTCAAAACTATATTCTTTACCAAGAGACAAAGAGACGAGATGACCCACAAACTTGATACTAATCCGAACCCCCACACCTCACCATTAGCCCCCCGGCCGAAAATCCTGGCTCCGCCCCTGGACATGACGTTGACCTACTCACCTCTGAAACTAACTTGAACAGTAGTCATGAACATGGATTAATGTCCGAGAAGTTTGACCAAAAAAAATATATGAAGAATTGTTCTGAAATCAGTTTGTTAATTAGTCCATCACTCAATCGAATATCGTACGTGACACCGATATATTTTTCAATATCTTTAACTTGCCTATTAGGAGTATTTGGAGTGTGTATCCCGTTTGGTGGTCTGAGATCAAATCTCATGAGTTTGTAAGGCAGTTGAAAAACTCAACTAAATTAATAGGCTTATAACTCTACTAAGTGGGATTGCAACCTAACTATATTTACGATACCAAAAAAGAAGGTTAAAAGTAAATATTACTTGGTGGTAATGAGCTAAATGGATATCTGATTTCCATGTTGCGTGATCTAATAAAAAGTTAAATTCAGCTACCTAACTGATCATGCTGGTTCGTTAATACATACATTATATGACGGGCAATAGTTCGCTTGGAGTGAACTATTGCTCTTAGCTCTCAGAAAGGGCTTTTAATTGCCCATTTGCTGTTGTTAAATTTTTTAAACCCTAGTAGTTAACTTTTTTTTTCTAAAAATCAAGAGTAGGTGGATGAACCTTAGGAGTGAGTGAATCTTAACCACAATTAAATGGGAGTTAATAGGGGACACGTAGCAGAAAAGGGCTCCCGCGATGCACCTCCTCGCATCACCGACTGAAGAGGTGATTATTTCCATATGACACATGCAATAGCGATTATCCAATAAAGAAAATTTCCTAGACCAGGAGAGGATCCTGGTGAGGGGCTATGGGGGGCCCCACTGAAATTTTGTAAAAAATTGTTTTTTCTTTGAATATAGCCATGGGAATAGAGATCAATCACAGCCAATTGCGAATGAATTCAAGCATAGTTCAATGATTCAAGCACGCCCACAAGCCAACACGTGTCCATTTTATTTCCTATTAATTATTGTTAAGATTACAAATCCTTAGGGTTCAATAATATAACTTTAGTTTTTAAAAAGAAATATTAAAACACTATTAACCTTAAGGATTAATTTTTTAACTAGAATTAAATTTTTTTTCCTAAAAACCAAGGTTATATTGTTGAACCCAAGGTTTAGTGAATCTTAATCACGATTAATAGAAGTTAAAAGGGACACGTGGTGGCCTATGGGTGCAATTGAACGCTCCTTGAGTTTCAATTGCAATTGGTTGTTATTCGATCTCATGGGATTGGAGACTGTGCATGATGCTCCATGAGCTTTGAGTCTGAATCTACCCAATTGCGATTGAACTTGAGACTGCACTCATAGTGAGGTGGGAATCGAAGTGGGAGGGTAATTATTTTTTAAAATATTTTTGTCTAAAAAGCAAGGTTAGATTGTTGAACCCTAAGGATTAATGAATCTTATCTATAGTTAACTAGGGTTAAAAGGGACATGTGTTGACCTATGGGTGCAATTGAACTTTTCCAAGTTTAATCGCAATGACTATGATCCCAACTCATGAATTTTTTAAAAAAATTTATCTCATACTAAGTTGATTATTTGTTTAATTGGGCATAATCATGGATAATAGGCAATTTCCCTCCCCTGAACTTTTGAAAACAAAATATATCTTTTATATCATGTTATTTAATAGGGCATAGTTATGGATCATTGGGACAATCGTCTCATAAACAAGGAGAAACAATACCAGTAAGATATGTACGAATTGTATGGATGAAATTACTCAAGAACTTAATCATCAAAAAAAATTTGAGGGTTACGCCCGAACCCCTAGACCCAAAATATTTCATACCTATCTAATAATTATCCACAAATCTATCAATAATTACAACCAATTTCAATTAACTACTGTGTACCCACTACTAGAAAATCCTATCTCCACCCATGTCCTATACCATCGGATCCGGATGCAGGTCCTTCATATATGTGGTCCACTAAGAGGACGGACAATCCAATTTCTTCACTTAAACATTTAGTCTAACACATACTCTATGAATGATTGATCCTTCGGCTAGGTGGGTTGGGTGTCCAATGTCCCTCTTCTTCTCAGTTTTTTCCTCTCCTTTTCTCCTTTTGTTTATACAACACCTGCACCCACTCCACTTCCTTTTTCAAGTTTAGTTAATAAGAGAATGAGTTGTAATGTTGTAATTTTATACTAATATCAAGGCAACTGAAGCCTCTCTTGTTTATGCTTTTAAGAGTGGCATTGGCAATCGTGTGGAAATCATGTTTTCTTGCTGTCTAATTAAATCACATCATCAATACAACATTAAAACTTAGCAACAACGGTTGTTGTAGTTGAGGGCTACAAACAAGTAACACCATCCATATACACCCGAAAACCTATAGATTCACAATTTTGTTGCATTTTTATCTAAATTTTTAATAATTATAAAAATATTTTATTTAACATATTTTTTGATGTATTCAAAGGACAAATGGTTGCTTGTAGCCTTGAGCTATAGTGACCATTGTTTTGAAGAGCTCATTTGGTTCCGATTATTACAATCATAAACAACTATGTTGATGAGCTATAACATTTGTAGTCTTGTTTGATTTTATTTTTTTTTTGGTTGGCACTTTGCCAATAAATAATTATTTGATCCTTTTTAATAAGGTATTTTAATTAATTTAAAAGAAAAAAAAATAATATTTAAAAAAATCTATCTCTAGCTTAATAGATATTGTAGCCTTTATTAGGTATAAATTTGAGTACTCACAGTAATTTTCAGTCTTAAAGGTGCAAAAACAGTTGTGCTCCCCAATAATCAGCCTTGACAAGATTATGAAATCACCAATTATTTCAATATATATATTGCTTATGATTAGTCAAACCAATACTATTATGGAGACATAACCCGAACATAAGTGATTGTCACAGATAAATGTTTATGATAATCCAAACAAAACGAGCCCTAAGTTTCACTTTAATTATATTTAGTTATGTTCCATGAGGAGTAGGGTCCATGCATACCATTGGATGGTCCTCGTGATTCGTGCGACGCGGATCTGGATGATGGTGGATGAGAAGAATTGAGAGGTTATCATGGTGAGGGGAGACAATGGTTGGGATATGGAGAAAGCAAGATGTCTCGAAAGATAGCTGAGTTGAAGTGGAACGGTGACCTTTCGGTTTTAACGGTTATGGGCTGGACTGGACACCATGTGGGGAGTTAGTATGAAGTTGGAATGATTGAGCTGTACCTATTGGATTCTATGGGCTTTATTTAAAGTTAGAAATAGGTCTAAAGTCAAAACCCTAGCCCAATCCTGATGGTGATTGATATGCGGTACAATTTTTATTTTTAAAATTATTTAAATAAAAAAAATATTCCCCCCATACTAAAGGAAAATAATCACCTCCTCAGTGACGCAAGGAGGGGTGTCGCGGCTCATATTTTCTTACCATGTGTCCTCTTTCTAACCCCATTTAACTGTGTTTAAGATTCATCCATCTTAAGGTTCAACCATCTACCCTTGATTTTTAGAAAAATAAAACAAAATAAATTATCTAAACTATCATAAAAAAACCTAACCCGAGTTAATGAGAGTTGAAGCGTCGACTATGCGAAAGCGAGGAGGAGTAGTACCCTCCTCGGTTGACGAGGGGATATTGCTCTATACTAAAAGCTTGAAAATACATCATTTATTTATTTGTTATTTTTCCTTTTCCATTCATTTTTTTTCTTTTACATTTTAAAGCTCATTAGTCTTTTCTTTTACTTCTTTTTTAAAATATATTTAAATAATAAAAAATCTCTCTCCCATTATACTAAAACCTTGAAAATACTTAATTTTTTATTTATCTTTTTGTTATTTTTTCGTTTCCTTTCATTCTTTTCTTTTACATTGTAAAGCTCATTAGTCTTTTTCTTCTTTTTTTTCTTTTTTATACATAGAAAGATCATTAGTCATTTATTCCCTAAGATCCAAACAAATAAGGTACGCCCACATGACATCTTCCTTAGGACCGTCAATGGGTCGGACTGAGAATCTAAGGGCGGAGTTAGGATCTTCATGTACGGAGAATGCTTGATTAAAAATGTTAGTAATTGCTAATGAATTTATTTTAAATGTCAAAGTCTATGGGTCATTGAAAATATTAGTAATTGCTAATAAATTTATTTTAAATGGGAAAGTCTATGGGTCATCTCATTCGTAAGCTTCGTACATATCTCACAACTAGTGTTTTCTTACCCTATAGCTTGCCCAATTAAATAATTAAATAACATGACATATATGATTTGTTTTTTGAAAAGTTTAGTGGTCAGTTGCCCTCCTTGCCTCATGGCTATGTCCTATTAAATAATTAAATAATATGGTATAATTTTTTTTTCTAAAATCTAAAAAAGGAAGTTGCTCTCAGCTCTGCTCATTGCCTCATGGCTATATCCTATTAAACAATTAAACAATATAGTATAAAAGAATATTATTTGCAAAAGTTTAGGGTAGGAAATTGTCCTCTTGCCCCATGGCTTTACCTATTAAAATTTAATCTTTTATATTCTTGGGTAGCTACCTCTTGCCCCATAGTTATATCCTACTAAATAATTAAACACAACATAGTATAAAAGATTTTTTTTTAAAGTTTAGGGTGGGCAACTATCCCCTTACCCCATTGCTTTGCCCTATTAAAATATAGTTTTTATGTTTTTCAAAATTTATTGGGATTGGCAAGTTCGATCATGTCTAATTATTATAATAAATCATTGCAAGATCATTATTTGCATTATTATCATTGGTGAAATGACAGAAGAGAAACATTTTGGATAGAACCAAGATAATTCCTAAATTCTGGTCAATAGAATTTTGAGTTCCTATTTTTTTTTCCTTTATCCAACATATATATTTCGGTTTAATAAAGTATACTATAAGTTATATCATATGATATAATTTATATTATCCTTTGGTTAGTCTTTTTTACCCTTATGTATTGAATATCACTATTAACTATAAGAGTAGATTGATATTTTATAGGGGATAATTCATTAAACAAAAAAAACAAAAGTACAAGAAAGTCAAAAAAAAAAAATTTCTCTCTTACATTTAATGATTCATTAAATGATTAAACTTTCCTTATTTTTATTGAGTTTAATAGTTAATACAAATGTAAAAATGTCTTGGTGTAAGTTACCAAGTTCATTAAAAGAGTGAACTTGGTAATTACCTATCTTTAAATATAGGTAATTATGATAGGCGGAGACTGCCTCAAACTTTAAGGAACCAAACCTTAGCCCGGCCATCATTAATACGGACCTTAGAAATTGAGTGCAACCCCAGCCCTTGATCATACATAATTGATAATCAATTGCACCAATTATGATAATAAAAAAACATTTGTTTTATCTTATGTCTAATTGAGGCCCAATTGACATCACTTATGATAGTTGCCCATTTCTTTTATTTTTATTATCTTTTCTTTGTTTCTTCTCTTACATTATTGAATACCTAGCCAAATAGTCATTTTTCTAGCAAATGGATCAAAAATTCTTTTCTTTGTTTTCTCTCTTACATTGTTGAATGCCTTATCAAACAATCATTTTTTTTTCTTTAGCAAATTAACCAAATATTTATATTTTATGGAGCTATTATTTTTTGGAATTTATTGCTAGTAACTTATAACAAATTTTCGCTTAAATAATATTACCAAAGTGAGGCCAAGTAGATCGATCATCTAATATCTTTACTATTATAATGCGAGAGGCATGCGTAGATGAGTTTTCCGAAATTCCAAAATTCCCAAATTACCCTTATATAAAAACAAAACATTGATTTAATGTTTTACTTTAATTCCCGAACTACCCTTACCTTTGATTTAATGTTTTACTTTAATTCCTAAACTACCCCTTGCCATCTATCTATTTAGAATCACAGCAAATCGCGATTGACCTCGGGGAGAGTTCAATCACATCCGTGGGTTAACATGTGCCCCTTTTAATTCCTATTAACTGTGGTTAACTCCTTCCCCTCGCTCTCACATGCATTGCACGTGCCACTAGCAAGTTCAATCGGGTGTCGTTAACTCCTTCCCCTCGCTCTCACGTGTATTGCACGTGCCACCCACTAGTAGGATAATAATAAAAAGGAGAGCAGTATGAGAAAATTTACTCATAACGAAAGCTTATAATAGTACTCTTGTGAGAAAAATTACTTACTTATAATGAAAGCTTATAATAGCACTCTTGTGAGAATGAGTGCTCTAATACATAACAGGGTGTGCATCTAAGTTTATTTTAGGGTTTAATATATCATAGCCAACGTTCTAGTTGTGAATATCTCATTCACAAGCGGATATTATGTTGTATGAAAACATGCAAATAATAGTGAAACGAATATAAAAAAAGTAAATCAAAACCAAATTGAAGAGAAAAACAAACCAACAGAGAGACACGATTTACGTGGCTCGGCAATATGCCTACGTCTACGGGCAATAGTGATCGATCACTATATTCAACTGAAGATTTTACAATGCTCTCACTTAGAAAACTCTCTTCCCAATACACCCGCAAAATAACTCTCCTCTCTTACAAAATAAACCCTAAAAAACGCCTCAAATAATTAGGGTTACAACATAAAGACAATATAAGTAAAATACCCAAAACGGGCTGGGTCAATATTCGGGTCGCCAAAACTGGTTATCATGAACCTGGATTGAATTCATGACAACTTCCAACATATGAAACAATCAAAATTTAAATATACTTTGAACTAGCTAGTGAAATCCCCCTATAAAAAAATATGTAAAATGGAAGGCTGAGAAGACTTAGACAATGACAAAGATGGTAATATATCGATAGACATTTGATATGATAATTATATATTTCATTAAATACGTAGACCGTATTGTATGTTATTTGCATATTATGTGATATTAATCGATGAAACTAAAGAGGGGAAATGCATAACTAAAATTGTAAAGAGATATTTTGAATCTAAGAATTTCAAAATAAATCAAACCAAAACAGAAAACACGAAATGCAACTTTAGTAATAACACAAATAGGGTGTATATGACAATTAAGAGATACCCTAAAGTGATCAATTCTTATATATTGACTTAATTATTTATAATGATGAAGGGATTAAAGATGATGTTGCCTGTAAAAGTAAAACCAGATTATTAAATGAGAACAGTTTTTCTTGAAGTTCGATGTGATTGAAGCATCTCGAACAAACTAAAAAAAATTATATGACAATAAGATCAACTATGCATTATAGAGTAGACTATTGGTTTACTAAAAGACAACAATTAATAGAGTTAGTGTAGCCAAGATGAGAAAGTTGAGGTAAATGAGTAAGAAGACATTGAAAAAGAATAACGAAAATGAAAATGTTTGAGAGAATTAGAGAGTAATTTTAGTAGGTGATTAAATAATGAAGAGTCAATTGAGATGACTTAGATGCATTTAGTGAAAACCACTAATATTTCAGTAAGAAAAAATGAATTGGTGCAAATTTATGACTCTAAAAATAAAAGAGGAATACTAAAAATGACATGCATGAAATTAGTGAGGAGATTTTATAACATATGACTTAATCAAAGTTGACTTTTAATAGAATAGAATTTGTATTGCCATCTCAAATGTTTGGGACATTAATGTATTGATGATGATCATATTGATAGACCTTTCTCCTTAATTTTAAATTTCAATCATAAAAACAATTGATAGGCAAAATTAGAAGAGATATAGATCTCCTAAATCAACTTGTGGCTGTTCTAGTCGAACATATATTGGTCACTATCCACTCACAAAGGGGTGTTAGAATGGGTAATGGTTCGACTATGGTATTTTGTGGACTTACAGACCTTCCTCAATTAGAAATGATCGATCATTGTTAGCCAAACTTTTTGTTTTATTTTTTTATTTATTAAGAAAAACTTGTTTTGATGCTTTAAACATTTTAGGCCATGTAAAACTTGAAAAAAAGTGTATTTTTAGAGACAAATTTTCACAACTTTTTTAAATGTTTTTTTGTATAAAAGTTTGCAATTTTTTTTGTACAATCCAATAAGAAAATGTTAGATTTATTTACTTTTGTCAGGAAATGGGTTAAATAGTCTTTTAATTTGTATTTCTTTCCCTATGTTCACTACTATGAGGTTCGTTTTTTGACATTAATTTTTGCCACTGGGTCAAAGTGTTTTAGCTAAGTAGTTTTTTTTTCGCCTTTTGTTTTTATTATTTTTAGGGAATGCTAGCTACACTTTTCTTATTATACTTTCTAATTTGAGCAATTTTTGGTAGATTGGTTAAACATAAATTCACAACACTTACACTCGGTCCACATGAGGCTAAAACCAAACTCATCTTATCAAAATAGCCTATTTTGTCATGAGCGAAAAAAAAGTCTTGTACGGACTCGAGGGTAGCCCTTGCTAACCGATGTGGGATGAAATTGGGTAAGCCAACCGTCCAAGTTTGGGTAAGTATAACTTCTTTTTTTTTTTGGACAATAAGGCAAGGTTTTTGTGATAGTAAATCTTTATTTTCTTCCCAAAAAAAAGGGGGAGACTTTAAAAAGAAAGAGTATCGTTAGCAAAATTCTAATTAAACCATATCATTTAACACATTCAGTAGGGAGGACGACCCAATGTTACTTGGTTCGTCGGTTCACTTGGTTCAAATTCGGGTTCGTATTTCACTACTTCAGAGTGAACCCAGTACACTAAGAGGTAGGATGAGATAATTTGTTTTTCGGTTTGCTTAGGTTTTTTAATTTGGTTCACTAACTTGATTCGCTACTTAAGCATGTAAAATAAAATATATATTTTATATTATATTATAAAAAATATATATCTTTTAAGCATGTAAATAATATATTACAAATATTTATTTGAAAAATAATTTTAAAAAATGCTTTTTATGAACATTTTGTGAACTCAAAATATAAATTTGCCAAACCTAAAGTAAAATATCAATAAACTTAAAATTTTTTTTTGACAAACTAAGATTGTTTTGAAACCACTATGTGATTCGCTCAATTTCACAAACTAATCCGAACCGAACTATGAACTAGCTCGGGTTCACTCAGTTCGCGGTTCGCTGTAGCATGTAGCGAGCTTGGCAACCCTGGGATGGCCACTTCCCGTCCTTTGTCCTACTTTTTTTTTTTCAAAATTTACTATTGTTAATTAACTCCTTTATAAAAAAAAAAAAAAAATAGTTAACGTACCTGTGGTTCCCATTTTGTAACAGAATCGCCGATCATCATTAATTCAGGCACCAATTTTAAATACTCACCTATTATAGTTGAGATTCGCTTAACCCTAGGATTAAGCAATCCAACCATGGTTTTAAAAAAACAAAATCTTAGTTTTTATTTTGTTAGGCTTAATCAGGGTTTAAGGGGTGTTGAAAGGGACACGAGGACATGGGTAAGATATGAAACGGACCCATGGGTCCGCTAAGCAGTGCTCAAGAGGGGGGGCATCCACCAATGGGTGGATGCCTTAGGTTAGCAATTGGCCACTGTGGTGAGCATTAAAGAGGGGGGGCATCCACCAATGGGTGGATGCCTTAGGTTAGCAATTGGCCACCATGGGTACGCTAATCACTACTCAAAAAAAAAAATTAGCTCCAGGTTTTTTTTTTCTTATTAAAATAAGGAATTAATAAGAAATATAAGATAATAAGAAGAGACGAGGACGACAATATCATTTGGATTTCAATTAGATCTACGAAACCGCACCAACCTTCTACAAACACAACCGCATCATTGCCAAAACCACGACGGTGTCCTTCGCACGAACTCCATAGGGCTTCGTTCCTCTTCTCTCTCTCTCTCTACATTTCTCTCTCTAGATTCTCTCTCTACATTTCTCCCACTTCTCTCTCTCTCTCTATCTCTATGTCTGCAACTCTACCAGCATCGGATCCGAGTCCCAACTAGAGACCAAAACCAGATACCAATATACCATCACCAGATTTCAAACCCCATTCGAATTTCCATTAAATTTCTTCTTCTTTCTCTCTCTACTGTAACTGAGTGATATATAGAGAGAGAAACAGAGTTCATCGATCGGATCGATACTTGTGGTGGGGGCATTCGCATTCAGATGGGAATGCCCGAACCATGAACACCGCCGGAGAAGAGGACGACGACGACGAGCGTTTCTACGAATCTCTCGATCGAATCCTCTCTTCATCTTCTTCAACTTCTTCAGCAGCAGCTTCCGAAGATGAAGACTTGAATTCCCCGAATTATGCATCAGAAAATCTCCCAATTTCCAGATTCCCCATGGCTCTCTCCAAGTACGATGTTTGGATTTCCGAACCCTCCTCGATTCAAGAACGCCGTAATCGTCTTCTCCGGGAGATGGGTCTCATCGGCGACCGTTCCCTTTCCCGGCTGAAATCCAATCTTGCCGCTTCCGACAACGATGAACACAGAGATGGAGAGTTGGGGAGATCTGTATCGTCGGATGGGTTGAACAGTCAGGAACAGGAGGAAGGGAATTCTGGGGTTTTTCTTCGATCGAAGTCCGACAGTGCTGCTGATTGCAATTCATCTTTGTCACGTTCGCCTCTTGATCACTGTAATTCCTCGATTTCTTCCCCTTCAGTTCATTCAATTGATTTGATTCAGTCGGTTCCGGAGATCGATAGTTCTGTAAATAACCATCTTGTTGTTAAACCTCGAAGCAATGGATCTCCCACTGCTAATGTTGTTTCTCCCAATAAGCCTCCCACTGGGAAACCGTCTCGGAGAGCGGAAGAGATCAGAAGCGATCTCACGAATGTGAACCCTAACCCTAACCCTAACTCGAATGGGCTGCCTGTCTTGGCTGATGGAAATGGTGGGGAATTAGATGATGATTTGGATTGCAATGGGATCGTTGAGGTCCCTGACCAGGTCTGCACGATTAAGAATCTGGATAATGGCAAGGAGTTTGTCGTTAATGAGGTCAGGGAAGATGGTATGTGGGACAAGCTTCGGGAAGTCGGGACTGGCCGGCAGCTTACCATGGAGGAATTCGAGATGTTTGTTGGGCATTCACCTATTGTTCAGGAACTGATGCGGAGGCAGAACGTAGAGGAATTGAATGGTAAGAAAGACGGCCTGGATTCGAATGGGAATGTCAGTGGTGGCAATGGATCAAAGTCAAAGAAGAAGGGGAGCTGGTTTAAGAGCATAAGGAATGTTGCCAGCACCATGACTGGCAATCGAGAAAAGCGAAGCAGTGATGATAGGGATACCTCATCAGAGAAGGGTGGAAGGAGATCAAGCTCCGCCACGGATGATAGCCAGGATGTTTCATTTCATGGCCCTGAGAGGGTCAGGGTTCGGCAGTACGGAAAGTCATACAAAGAGCTCACGTCACTCTACAAGAGCCAGGAGATACAGGCCCACAATGGATCTATCTGGAGCATTAAGTTCAGCTTAGATGGCAGTTATCTCGCGAGTGCAGGGGAGGACTGTGTCATTCACGTTTGGCAGGTTGTAGAATCAGAGAAGAAGGGTGAATTGTTGATGGAGAAACCAGAGGACGGGAATTTGAGTCCATTCTTTGGGGCCAATGGGTCACCAGAACCAACATCCGTTTCACCTAATGTGGACAACTATTCAGAAAAGAAGAGGAGAGGAAAGGTGTCTTTAAACCGGAAATCTGTCAATTTGGACCATTTTGTGGTGCCAGAGACCATATTTGCCCTTTCAGAAAAACCCATATGCTCCTTCCTAGGACATCTTGCTGATGTTCTTGACCTCTCGTGGTCCAAGTCTCAGGTTGGTGTCTTTTCTGTTATGTTGTTTATTTTGCTTTTATCCCTCTAGCATTAGTTAACAATTTTTTTTTTTGATCAATTCTAGCATTAGTTAACAATGCATGATGATTAATTTGAAATTCACCCTCCAAACGAGTATTAATTGCGCTTTTTTCTTTTTTCATCTTCTAATGTGACACGTTATATGAATAAACTAAATTGTTTTAATTCTTTATCCATGTCATGCCTTTCAAGTGAAGTAGATATCGGTAGGCCAATGCCAACCTTGAAATAATTGTCTAATGTTATCTGCTTATGTATTGTAGCCTAGGGCAGCCTATTTTTCTTTTTGTTTGCACGTAATCAAATCACTTGTTAGAGACGGACTTTTAGATCCAATCTGATTGAGGGTTCAGTGCAGAAGCTAAGGAGTTGGGTGAAGAAGTGAACCGGAATTATAAACTTGATGCAGTTTTGGCGAAAGAAAAAAAAGGACAAAGAAAACTGGATATATAGATATCTGATTTGGCGCTTAGCCTTAGGTTGTTGATCTTTAGCGCCAAGGACTTTGTGAAGCTGATGTTTAGGTAAGTAGCATGGTTTAAATATCTATATGGATCGTGCATATCGGTATTTTGAGATATCAATACAAATGAACAAAAGAGTAAAGAAATTTCAGGGTATTGACCTTGTATCAAGGCGTATTAGTGCATATTGATACATTGGCAATGGGTTTTGGAACTAAACCAATGTACTATTCATTGGCTGACTCTTAGGGTCATATTTAATGTTCCTTTTACAATGATAAATGATTTTAAAAATTGCTACTGCATGGGTAACACGCGTTTCAAAGGGTCCATGGATAACATAGTAAGTTGTTATCCATGGATAACATATATACACTCTAAATTGTTGATTCGTTGGCCAATGAAGGTGTTTATAGGAGATCATTGTACATTGGCAGCAACTTATGGCTTAACATACTCTTTACTGTTTACTTATAAAATTAAAAAAGAAATAGCTTAGTGCCATCTAGCCGCTTTAGAACTGATCACTAAATAGACACCATGGAGTATTTTTTTGGATGAGATTGAATTTATAACTGAAAAATTAAGACATGACATGCTATATGTCTTCCAAGAGGGAAAACTGAGAAGTGCTGTTCGTGCTTATATTTATATGAGAGGATTAAGGTGGGATGAATTTGTCACAAGTAATGGAATTTATTGGAGACCTTATCTCATATGGGCACTTAGTTGCAAAATCAATCTGTTGTAAATTAGCATGAAATAGTAAATTGATCCTCGGTAATGCCAACCCAGTATACCCATATGGAGATGTTTTTTGTTTGTCAAGTAAGATCATATATGTTAGTTTCAAAAAGTATGGACTGCCTTATGGAGTTTCACTTGTAGAAGTAGTTGGGTCTTTGCCAACAAAACAATGGACCGTGCTTTAGAAGAAGTGTTATATGACAAGAGAACTCATTTGGAATAATGACGAGAGCTTTAAAGACTCAAAAGCTTCATTTCCAAAAGCAAGATTGAAGGAACCTTTAACTTGAAATCAAAGCCACCCTATGAGGCTATACCTACTAACTGAGAACCCTGAAAGGGATTCTTTTTTTCATCAGGGATACTTGATTATATTTGGTTGAAGGCCATCTAAGTGGGAAAATTGATGCATCTTTGAACACTCAAAGCTTCGTATACAATGTGAGAATATAAGAAATCACTTGAGTTTTAGCAAATGCCACAATGATAGGGATACCAATTAGGCGAGGAGCGAACTATTGCTCCTCGCTCTCACATAGCCGACCCTTGAACTTCCATTAAATTGGGTTAGTTTTTTTAAACTAAGATATAAGAAATTACTTGAGTTTTAGCAAATGCCACAATGATAGGGATACCAATTAGTTGAAGAGTAATAGTTCGCTCCACCGGCAAGGAGCGAACTATTGATTCCCGCTCTCACATAGCCGAACCTTGAACTTCCATTAACTCGGGTTATTTTTTATTAACCCTTTAGTTAATTTTATTTTTCTAAAAACCAAGGGTAGATGGGTGAACCCTAAGGGTGGCTGAATCTTAACCATAGTTAAATGGGGTTAGAAGGGGGATACGTAGCAAGAAAATGGGAGCCGAGACGCCTCTCCTCTCGTCACCGACCGAGGAGGTGATTATTTTCTTTAGTTGAAATCCCTAAGAGGGAGAGTTCTCATATGGGAATGATACTTGTTACTGCCTACTGGTTAAAGGACTAATACACTGCTCAAGGTTCAAAATGTTAGCCTTCTTCTCAAGTGATGCAGTGCTTAAGAAAGAAAATTCATCTTGCGGAAAAAGATTCTTTCGCTAAATAAGAGAATGAGTTGATGGTTAATGTGACACCTTCCTGTATATGCAGCAATCAGCACACTTTGATGACTTTAAAAGAAAATATCTCTAGACTAGTGTAGCTTTATCTCTTATTTTTTCTTCGAGTCTCCTACTCTTTGCATCAACTAGTATCAGAGTCAGCCTTGGTTGATGAAATATCGCCGAGAAATTGTGATGGCATCAAGGCGAGGTCGAGGTCGTGGTCGAGGATCTCAAGGAGGAATCATGTGGACGGAGTAAGATGTCCAAGATCTTCAACTGAGACTAGAAGAGGTGACGCAGCATGTGATACGCCAACAAGCTTCTGATCATGATGACGGGTACGACTGGGAATATTTTCAATCAACTAATGAGAACCTCTTCCATCACCGTGCTCTGTGAGAAGATCCAGAAGATTAGAGTCATAGAGATTGGGTATTAAAGTCCTTGAACGTGATCGGGATCATGGGATAAGAGTCGATGTACCGGAGTTTTGTGGACACCTCAACCAAGAGGCTTTCTTGATTGGATTACTGCTGTAGAGAACGTTTTTTAGTGGGATGTACTGGAAGATAAGGACGTCAAATTTGTGGCTACTAGGTTCTGGGGGCATGCTTTGATTTGGTAGTCGCAAATACAGTCATGCAAAGTTCCTGCCACATGACTATGATACAACTCTTTTTCAGAAATTACAGAATTTGTGACAATGAGAAAAGACTGTACACGAATGTATGGAGTTCTACAAGCTTTCTATGCAAAATGGACTTCAAGACAGTGAATAACAGTCTACGTCTCGTTATATTAATGGGCTGAAATTCCAAATCCAAGATGAAGTTGCTTTGCATCATTTAGTAGATGAAGCATATCAGCTTGCTCTCAAGGTTGAGAAGAAACTGAAATGGAACAACAGTTGTAAAGGTGCTGAATTTCGTGGACCAAGTGCAAGGGTCGAGGTGATGCTTCAACTTCTCATGGAAATAGAGAGAGAGAAGGCTCCAACACAATTTGACTCAAAATTTCAACACTTCTGCCCATACTTCAGAGCGTATGGAACGAGTTACAGTTGCTGGAATGAGTCGCTTAGCACATCCAGCCATTGGCAACAACAATTGTTTCATGTGTGGGGATCCTAATCATCATTCCTATGAATGTCCAAGGCGCAAGTTCGACAATGTTTCAGCCTATTGTGATGCAGAAGGTGATGAATATGTTGAAGAGTATGAAGGTGAGCCCATATAAAAGCGGTGGATGAGGACCTTGTTGAAGCTGACCAAGGAGAAGTATTGGTCATTCGTGGAGCCATGACAGCATCTCGTACTCTTTCTGAAGATAGTTGGCTACGAACTAACATCTTTAGAACTCGATGTACATGCAATGGGAAGGTCTATAATGTAGTCATTGATGGAGGAAGTTGCGAGAATATTCTAACACAAGAGATGAATAAATTGCAATTGAAGACTCAGTCTCATTCGAGACCAAATAAAATAGCTTCGTTCAAAAAGGGGAATGAGGAAAATGTCTCTTAAGTGATGTCTTATTTCATTTTCTATTGGTAGGAGTTACAAAGAAAATGTTTGTTGCGATGTTGTACCAATGGACATGTGCCATCTATTATTGGGTCTCCCATAGCAGTTTGATAGAGGAATAGTTCATGATGGTACTAAGAATACTTACACATTTTTTCAACATGGTGTAAAGGTGGTTTTGTTACATTTAAGAAATGACGTTCAACCTGAATTCAACATGGAGGAGGGAAAGAATCAAAGAATCTTCCCTCTATGGTTGATTTCCTTCATGGTAGTAGTAAGAATGGTATTATGTATATGTTGATGGCTAAAGAAAAGGATATCTAACTCCATTCCTATGGAATTAGGGTCTTTAATGAAAGAATATGAAGACGATGCTAGAAGAGTTCCTAAATGGTTTGCCTCCATTAAGAAATATTCAACATCGGATAGATCCCATTTTGGGTGCAAGCTGCTCTAATCAAGCTGCGTTTATAATGAGTCCTAGAGAGCATGAGGAGTTGCACGACAGGTGCAAAAGCTATTTAAGAATGTGTATATTTGAGAATCGAGAGAGCCTAAGTTCGTGTGTTGTCTATGTGGAGGATGTATGTGGACAGTCGTGCAACAAACAAAATCACAGTAAAGTAACAGTTTCGATTATGAGATTTGATTACATGCTCGACTTGTTGTTAGTGCATGAGGCTTTTTGAAGATTGATCTAAGAAGCAACTACCACCAGATTCGAATAAGACTTCGAGATGAGTGGGAAACAACATTCAAAACTCATGAAGTCCTTAAGATAAAACTAAAGCTTTGGAATAGGGAGGTTTTTGGAAATGTCTAGGCTAGATTAGCCTCCCTTCTCCGGGACATCAATGCTTTGGACAACATTGAGGATTAGAGGTCCCTCTCTAACGATGATTGCCATGTTAAGGAAGAGAAAAAGCTCGAATATGTGAATGTTCAAAGATTAGAAGAGATCAATTGGAAACAGAAGACAAGAGTTTGTTGGTTAAAAGAGGTTGATCGGAATTCAAAGTTCTTTCATAGAATGGCCAAATTACCATAAGAAAAGAAATTTCATCTCCAAATTGAGGGTAGGCGGGGTTTGGAAAAGGAAACATGACGCCCAAAGTTGGATGGCCTTCCATTCTTTAGTCTGGAAAGTAGGGAAATGAGAGTTTTCAAGATCGTCGTTTCCTACTATAAGATATGTATAAGGAAAAGGAAACATGACGCCCAAAGTTGGATGGCCTTCCATTCTTTAGTCTCTCCCCTGAACAAAGAGATATTCTGGAAGGTCTTTTGAGATGGAGGAGGTGGCGAGAGTTATGAGACGCATGGCCAGGGATAAAGCTCCTGGGCCTGATGGGTTCACCATTTGAATTTTACAGATCTTGTTGGGAGATAGTGGAGAAGGACTTCTTATAAGTTATGCAAGAGATGTATCATTCGGGCACTTTCGAGAGTGCTCAATAGCTCATTTGTGGTATTGATCCCCAAAAAGGAAGGTGCTTTGGACTTGAAGGATTTTCGTCTAATTAATCTGGTTGGTAGTCCTTATAAAATTCTCTCCAAGGTCTTAGCAGTTAGACTCAAGGTTGTGATAGATTCCATCATTTCACCGGAACAAGGCGCATTTGTGTGAGATAGACAGATCATCGATGGGATCTTGATTGCCAATGAATGTATAGTCGAGCGCCTCTAGTCAAGGGTCCTTAACATTCTATGTAAAGTCGACTTGGAGAAGACATACGATCATGTAAACTAGGAGTTTTTGGACTACGTGCTTGGTAGGATGTGCTTCGGCTTAAAATGGTGACACTGGATGAAGATGTGTTTTTAATCAGTGTCTTTATCCATTCTCATTAATGGTTGTCCAGAGGGCTATTTTCAGAGTTCTACAGGCTTGAGACAAGGAGATCCCCTTTCTTTGTTTCTTTTTGTAATTGTCTCGAAGGCTTTGAGTCAGATGTTGTCCTGAGCCGATGGTCCTATTTTCAATGGATACTCAATAGGCAAGGATCATTTGCGCATATCTCATCTCCAATTTGCGGATGATTCACTAATCTTTTGTGGAGCCTCGTGTCAGAAATTGTTAGCTCTTAGATGTTTATTCAGATGCTTCAAAGTTGTCTCAGGGTTGAGGGTAAACTTAGCAAAGTCAGAAATAGTTAGCGTTGGAGAAGTGAGGGATGTAGACGTTTTAGCTTCATGCTTAGGATGTAAAGTGGGGTCCCTGCCATCCATCTACCTTGGTATGTCGTTAGGCGCAGGCTTTAAAACTAAGTCAGTGTAGACACTAGGCACCGGTTTTGGAGAGATTTGCCAATCGATTATTAGGTTGGAAATCGACATGTTTATCAAAAGGAGGGAAATTAACTCTTGATTAAGAGTGTCCTTAGTAGCCTCCCCACATACTTCATGTCTACCTTTACCATCCCTCGGTCGGTAGCCTCTTCCCTTGAAAAGATACAATGAGATTTTCTATGGCATGAGAAGGGAGACAACTTTAGATACCACCTAGTAGCTTGGGATAGAATTTGTCACCCCAAGAGTTGTGGGGGCCTGAACATGAAGTCGTTAGCTCTAGTAAAGAAGGCTCTGTTAGAGAAATGCATTTGGAGGTTTGAAGTGGATCAAGAGTGTTTATGGCGGTCCGTCATAGTGGCCAAATGTTGTGAGGAATCATGTTGGGTTCTGTGAGTGGTCAAAATTTCCTACGGGGTAGGCTTGTGGAAGAGTATCATGGCTGCCCCCAATCTAGTTGTGCCTAATTTTCGCTTCAAGGTAGGTAGTAATTGTACGGAAAACAAAGTTGAAAAGAAATTTGGAGATTTTGTTTATATTTGTATGTAGTATGTCCTAATTGGACGGAAACAAGAACATACCGGCTGTTTGGTTGCCTAGAATATTGGAATAGGAAAAAATAATAATAAACTAAAATGAGGAAAATAAAATAGGTAGAAAATTCCATTCCAATTTTCTTCAAAAGTTGACTCAAAATCTTTTCTGGAAAGAAGGGGGGGGGGGGGGGGGCTCCATAACAGGGAAGGTTGACGGACTGGATTTAAATGGATGGCCATGGGGGGGGTGGCTCCATAACAGGGAAGGTTGACGGACTGGATTTAAATGGATGGCCATTGAACTCTGCCAATGGATGGCAACGGACATTCGGATTCCTTCTTCTTTCTTAAATTCTTTGATTTTTGAAGGTTCTTTAATCTACGGATACCCATCTTAAGTTCTTCTCTGTTTTTCTCATATATTTTCTTCCTCTTCTGGTTCTGGGCATAGCTTGGATTTCTTCTTTATGCATCTCATTTCTTCACTGATTTTTTTTATGGGTTCTTGAATCTACCGATACCCATCTCAATTTCTTTTCATGTTTTTCTGACCCCAACCAAATGCAAAAACATAGAAAGTTCTTTTCTGTTTTCCCCAATTTTTTGGCAACAAACCCCACCATTAGTGAAAACAAAGAGATATTATTATTAAAAAGAAATAGAAAAGAAAAAGACGAAAATACGTTAGAATATGCAAGAAAATGGTGTAGATTATGTTCATTCCACCACTATTTGAAGGAATGAAGTAAACAGAAGGCGAGGGGAGGAGAGGGGGGATAGATACTATTCAATGAGGTTGAGATTATTGTGTGTCAATGCAAGGCCGAATTATATTTCAGCATGGAGGGTGACTTATCTATGTCAATCTTTGGGATAAGGAAACGGAGGAATTGTAGGAGCATGCTAACCTCATCGGTAGGGTCCTCATTCTATAATCAGAAGAGACTTTGTTTTTAGGTTATATTCTTCATATTGGCATATTGCCAAAGGATCTTGCCAAATCGATGGCAATGTGTATGCAGTTCTTTCCCTAACATTTTTTTCTCCTTGCTTTTTTTAATGAAAGGAACATAAGATCTTAAGTAAATGAGATAGATCTACTGTTTTTTATTATATGAATTTCTTCGTTAAGGATTGATAAAGTTGGGATCATTGTGATGAAAAACCATTTTGGTGGTTAATTGACACCAAAACATGTTTTATATGGGAAAAAGAGACAAATAGAAAGGGATTCATATTCTCCTTTCTCAACTCTGTTTTATGGGATGTCAAGCTCACCCGAATCAAATGCGTAAGGTCAAATTGCAGAATTGACTTGGGTGGGAGTAATTGAGTGAATACAAGGGTAGGGGAATGAGAAGATTCCTCCCCAAAAAATAGTACCAAAAAGAAAAAAAGGATGTCAGGGGTCAAAAAGAGACCATACAAACACCAACCAAAAAAAAAACGGAGCAACGAACTCCAGAAATCCTGACAGAGGCACTAACCAAATTCCACAAGGACTGCCATAAGCATTATCGGATGCAGCCTAAAAGGATGTTCACAAGTGGTTCGTATGTTGTAGTTCATTTAATCACTGAATCAACTACATATGGTTGCAAACATTCTCAGGTGATTTTAATAGAGAGGTCTGCATATGCTGATATTTAGCGAGCCATTTTTTCTATTGCCGTATTTTAGGCTGCTGCATTTGCTCATTTATCATTTCTTTGTGTCATGCTTATGTTTATTATTTAGTATATAGTATATACTGCTTACTTTATAAAGCTGGGTATGTGCATCCAAGTTAAACTATTTAGCCTCTTTTAGATTGCACTATCAAGCTTCTGGATACTGAAATGGTTTATCGAGATATGTGATAGTTTCAGTTCCTTTTGTTTTCAGCATTTGCTCTCATCTTCAATGGACAAAACAGTAAGGCTGTGGCATATGTCTAGCAAATCTTGCTTGAAAATATTTTCACACAGTGATTATGGTAAGTTTCTCGTTTTCTGCAACCACATTATTATGCTGCTCTTGCTTCTTTACCTTCTAATTTTGATACCTGCTTTTAAGAATTCTTTTTTTGTTGTAGTATCTGGTTTCTGTATTGGCTAATTTGTGTTTGCTATTTTTGGATCTTCCTTGATGCAGTAACTTGCATCCAGTTTAATCCCATTGATGATAAATACTTCATTAGCGGATCCCTAGACGCTAAAGTGCGCATATGGAGCATTCCAGATCGTCAAGTTGTTGACTGGAATGATCTACATGAGATGGTTACTGCTGCTTGTTATACACCTGATGGTCAGGTCAGTTCATGTTAGGTGATTTGTCTTCAGTAATTGTTTCCAAGACTTGCAGTTACACCAGGAATTGCTATGTTTGTTTTATCATGTGGTTCAAAGATTCTATTTGTTGACATTTGAAGGGTGCATTGGTTGGTTCATACAAGGGGAGCTGCCGTTTATACAACACATCGGGTATTACTCTAGAGAGTACTTTCTCTCTCTTTTATTTTTCCCTGTTGGTACCTTGTTCTCTGATTTCATTGTCTTCAATGCTTCTCTTAATATCCTTTCCTCAATTATTTGAGGATGAGTTGTTTCCTTAAGTTATATGGATAATGGCCCTTCTGCTTTATTGTCTAGACTTCTGCCTCAATCCCTATAATTTACTTCTTAAGGTGACCATAATCTCAATATTTTTCCCATTTTGCCTCATCTTTCAGAAAATAAGTTGCACCAAAAGAGTCAAATCAATCTGCAAAACAAGAAGAAATCCCATCTCAAGAAAATCACTGGTTTCCAGGTAATAAACTGAACATATCACTACAAAATCGCCTAGATTTGCTAGATCTAGTCCTTTTTTTTCTTTCATATTTCATAACTTGGCATTTTTCCTTGCATAGGCTATTATGATCTTTTTACTTTGAGTTCCAAGTTTTCCTGAACTTCAGGCACTCCATTCTTCTCACTTGCTGATTCATTCTATTGAACAGTTTGCCCCAGGAAGTTCCTCGGAAGTGCTTATTACATCTGCAGATTCAAGAATCCGGGTCATTGAGGGTGTTGATCTGGTCCACAAATTCAAAGGTAACAATAGAGCATGACATACTTATCTTCAGGATGCTGTTACATGCTTGGAACAAAACTTGTTGGCTTCTTGATCTGGTCTATAAACTCTTAGCTACTACTAGAAGGCAGCATCTATAATTCTCCATTCCTAATGTTGTGCATGGTACAAAAACCCTGACTTGAAGACCAGTTTTTATTGAGGCACTCATTGAATTTGAAAATTCTCTATCCATTTAACTGACAAGTTCTTTGACCAAGGGAGTGTCTTATGTATGAGTATGCATTAAACATCTGTCCTTAAAGCATGCATCTGGATATGTCTCATGTACTGTGGATCAGGACCCACCATTAAATTTAAATGGGCCCTGGCTGGTAGATTGTCCATGCCAAAAAGCTGCATGACCATATGGTTTTTGACTTGATTTTATACTTTATGCTGAAATCTCACTGATTTTTTCATCATCCAAAAGAATAATTAAGATTAATGGTTGAGCGGTTTTTTTTTTATTGATAATCAAGCAAATATTTATTTTAACCAAAAGAGAGTTACGAAGGTAGGCAAAGATTAAATAAAATACAGCAAAAGAGATTACACTAGCGTAAACTACAAGTAAAAAGCAAAAGCAAAGAGAACATGATAGGATCCCCCGCTACCGAGGAGGTCAGATCCTAAACTGCCAGCTCTCAAATCCACCCCACCATTCCAAATAGAAACTCATTCTATGATCAGTATCCAGATTCGAGATCAAATGCAAGAAAGAGAAGAGGGAGAGTTCTAAAAAACTCTCATATTTCTCTCTTTCCATATCGACCATGAAATAACCCCAGGAAGAACCGACCAAATAGCCATTTGCGCGCTATCCACACCAACCAATGACCAGCAAAATAAGAAGTTGTGAAAGTAAAAAGGAAAGACCCAATCCACACATACTCGAGAGAGGAAATGCCCCCAGATCACACCCACAATAGGACAGTGCATGAACAAGTGGTCCATCGTCTCTTCTGCTTGAAGGCACAAGAATCAGCGATTAGTCATCCTCCATCCTCTATTATTTAAGTGATCACAAGTAAGAATCTTATTCAAAGATGCATTCCATAGGAAAAAAGATACCTTGGAAGAAATACCTGGATTCCACACAAGTCTATGAGGAAAAGAAGCATATGGAATCAAATGATATTAGTAGTGATTTCATTGGGAATCGACCATTGTTGACTGCATGCCAAATTCTACAGTCTCTACCTTGAGGGGTCACAAGGAAATACCTAGGATGCAGTAATAGACGACCCAAATCCTGATAGCTAACGAGTGTATTGATTCGAGGGTGAAGGGGAGGAACCCGGGCATTTTGTGTAAGATTGATATGGAGAAGGCATACGATCATGTAAATTGGGAGTTTCTTCTCTATGTTCTTAGTAGGATGGGGTTTGGATTGAAGTGGCAGAGTTGGATAAGGAAGTGTATATCTACAGTCTCTTTCTCCATTTTGGTGAATGGAAGCTCGGTGGGGTTTTTCCCTAGCTCTCGGGGGTTGCGGCAGGAGATCCTCTCTCTCCTTTTCTTTTTGTGATTGTTTCGGAGGCGTTGAGTAGAATGGTGGCGAAAGCAGAGGGGACTTTGTTTGAAGGGTTTCGTATTGGTTCTCAAGGACCGACGATTTCTCACCTCCAATTTGCAGACGATACCCTTCTTTTTTGTCGGGCTTCGAGAAGGGATCTTCTCAACATTAGGTGCATTCTTCGGTGTTTTGAGGTTGTGTCGGGCCTCCGTATAAATTTGGCAAAGTCTGAAATTCTTAAAGTAGGGGAGGTCCCCATTATGGATCACTTGGCTATGTGTTTGGATTGTCGAGTGGGTACTCTTCCTTCAGTGTATCTTGGGATGCCTCTTGGTGCGAGTTTCAAGTTGAAATCAGTGTGGAATCCAGTTTTAGATCAGATTGAGAAAAGATTAACAGGGTGGAGGTCATCTTATTTATCTAAAGGGGGAAAATTGACGTTGATCCGAAGCACGCTGCAGAGTTTACCTGCTTATTTCTTATCTACTCTTACTATTCCTCGATCCATTGCTGATATTATTAAGAGGAGGCAGAGGGAATTTCTTTGGAATGAGAGGGGTGGTAAAGCCAAGTATCATTTGGTGGCGTGGGCCCAGATGTGTCGTCCTAAGGAAGAGGGTGGGTTGAGCTTGAAGTCGATTAGGCGAATGAACAAAGCGTTGCTAGGGAAGTGGGTATGGAGATTTGGCGAGGAAAGGAGCAGTCTTTGGCGTGCAGTAGTAGCAGCGAAGTATGGGGAGTGTTCGTGTTGGGGTTCCTAAGGACGTTAGGGGACCACATGGCTTGGGATTGTGGAAAGGAATTATGGCTTCGGCGGGTTTGGTGGTGCCTTTCTATTGTTTCCGCATTGGACGAGGGTCGGAAGAAGGATGTTTGGTCGGGTTCGTCGAGGCTTATGGATGATTTCAGAAATCTCTTTAGTTTACCGATAGACAGAGAAGCTCTTGTGGTAGACTCTTATGAGAGAAGGGGGTTGGAAGTAGTCTGGTGCCCTAGGTTGAGGAGAGACCTTCATGACTGGGAGATAGACGAATTAGCTAGGCTCTTGGAGTGTATCTCTGTGATAGTCATTTATCCAGAGGTAAGAGATTGTCGGTTGTGGAGTAAAGAGGATCATGGGAGATTTTCCATTAAAAATCTGTATCAATCGATGATTTTGAGGGAAAGGGAGTGGTTTCCGAAAAGGGCTGTTTGGTTTCCAGGGATACCGTCAAAGGTCTCTTTTTTCTTATGGGCTGCGGTGTTGGATAGAATCCTCACGTTAGATCAGTTACAGAGGCGGGGGTGGAGTTTGCCAAATAGGTGCTTTATGTGCTGTCAGAAGGAAGAGACGGTGGACCACCTCTTAGTGCATTGTTCAGTAGTGAGGGAGGTGTGGAATTTCTTCCTATCTCGGTTGGAGGTTCTTTGGGTGTTTCCTTGTTCCTTGCGGAGTTTATTGGAGAGTTGGAATGGGATAGAAGGAGATAAGGTTCGGGAGGTGGTTTGGGGAGTTCTTCCAGGAGCGATCTGCTGGCTTGTGTGGAAAGAGAGGAATGGGAGGGTATTCGACAATGGGGGGACTTCAGTGCCTCGTCTTTGCGCCCGGATTCAGTCCACTGTCTTGGAGTGGGCAGGGGTTGTATGTTGTAGGGAGGATATGCTAAACTTTGCTTTTTACTTGCTTTTTAGTTTCTGGCCGCTCAGGTAGTTTACTTGCTTGTAAACTCTGAGCATGTTTGGTTGTATTTGGTTTCGTTTTTCGTCTTTTAATAAAGTGTGCTATTGATCAAAAAAAAAATCCTCAATTTCTTAATTTTTCAAATCTCGTCTCAAATTTAAACACTAAACCTTCCTCTCATCTTGCAACTCAAATTTGTCCCCCGCTAAAGCATCCTTGTCTATGGCTACGAGAAAAATGTTTCCAAAAGCATCATTTAATCTCTCGGCCCCACGCCAAACATCTTTCCAAAACCGAACCTCTGACCCTCTGCTCACCTTGATACTAAACTTGGGCACAACTAAGTGACCGCCATGAGCTGTTATGTTGATGTTATGCATAAATTCCTCAGGTGGAACCTGCTAAGGGTTGTGTCCTGATCCTCCGCATGGAAGATATGTGTCCACACATTATGCTTGACAGTCTGAGTAGTTGGACTCTAGATTTCCTGTTAATATAATTGTTTGTTCTGGCTTCAGGGTAGAAGAAAATTGTTATACTAGAGGGAATTTTCCCAGGTTTCCAAGAGCTTAAGTGGTCATCCGGAGTTATTTTAGGCCGGGTAATGTGCTATAACAGGTTTCCTCATTTACTAGGGTAACATTTGGGAGCGCTTAACTTTAGGTCTTAATACAGCCTAATGCTGGATTTCAGCAATTACGCTCGTTTTGGAACATGTTATTTGCATGTCTTGACAAACCAGTTGCAATGCTTAACAGGTCTGTCCCGTAACCCGTTAAGCTCCGAGATTTGTGCTTAATTAAGATAGCTAAATGATATTTTGTACTAAGCTACTCTAATTTGCATGTGGGTTAAAAATTTACTTAAAATTTTAACAAATTTTTTAAATTGTAAACAATTTAAATTTCAAAAATACCCTTCTAACTTTAAAAGTTGCTCATTCATTAACCGTTAACCATACAAGCTTTTGAATCTTAGGATTAAATTGACTAATCCCTTGTATTCCTATATTAGTTGAAGTTCATCTTGTATCTCATAATCACTACTATACGTTGATTTTGACTAATAGATAATTAAAATTTATGCCTTGTTGATGGTAGAAAGTATTGAGATTTCTGCTGCAACCATGTCTGGAAATATTTAGTAACTGGAATCTCCAAATACCAGATTATGTTTTATGTAGTACCAGTGTAGTCAAGGCGTCTAGGCGATTAGCCCTGGCTAGGCGAGGTATTGGCTAGGCAACAGCGCGACGCCTAGGCATTGCCTAGGCGATAAATTATATATATATATATATATATGTAAATTATTATATATAACATCCAAAAGATTAAAACTCCATACTCACATTCCACAAAAACATAAAATAATGTTTAAAAGCCGCACCACTTATATCAAAAATTAAAGCAATGTAACATCCAAAACTCCACACTCAAATTCCACAAATACATAAAATAAAAATTCTATTACAATCATTCATATCACATCATCATCATCATCAATAAGAGAATTTAATAAAGCTTTATTCTCTATGTCATCGTCACCCCCATTTGAGTCATCATTATCCGCATCAATATATTGTTCTTCATCATCTATCTCATCTGACTCAAGCAGTGGTTCTTCTTCAACCATTCTTCGCGAGCTTTAGCTTGGACCTCCTCTTTGCAAGTGAGAGTTGGACCTAGTATGTCGGGAGCGTTGTTCATTAGCTCCAAAAGCCTTTGCAACTTGGTCCCGTGTTAAATCATCACCTTCATGCACTGGTTCTTGCATGCTTCCAATGAGTCACTCATTGCATTCATCAATATCCTGTAATGTGATATGGTCTAACGAATCCTTTGTATTGAATCGCTCCACCAACTTTTGATTATAACGAACATAAACTAGATCATTCAACTTTTTTTTGCTCTAATATGTTCTTTTTTTGTGTGTATCTATAAAATTGAAATTTTGATATCATTAATATAAAATTTACAAAATAAGTAACTTATAAATATAATAAAAAGGAAAGACAGGTATATAAATAAAAGTAATTGACTAATAAGTAAATAACCTGGTGTTATTGTAGTCCTCTGTCAAATTGATAGCCTTCCAAAAAGGCCTTCAGTATTTCTATAATCTCTCAATGACATCGTACAATACTTTCATAATCTCTTCACAAGAACCGATATCTGGATCTTGTTAATAAAACTTTGGATTAAGGATATATCCAGCCACATGGAGAGCTTGATGAAGTTGTTCATTCCATCTTATGTCAATGGTATTCCAAATTGGCTTGTACCTGTATTAATGATTATCAATTATATTAATTAATAAAATTTTAAAATACTTAAAAAATTATGTTCACATACTATCAAAGAGACAAATTAAAGATTTACTGCCTCATTTTGTTGGCCACCCATTGCTTCTTTAATGGCTTCCTTAGCTCTATCCATAGCTTCAAAAATGTATCCCATAGGGGGTTTCTTCTCCCCATCAACCAATCTCAAGACATGCACTAGTGGAGCTGTGATCTTCATTGCATATACAATGTCATTCCAAAAAGTAACAAAACAGTCTCCATGGCTTTTTTTCCTTTTACATCACAAGTCCACTTCAATTTATTCCACTCATCACAAGTGAATACCTTTCTTCAAGCATCTTTCTTTTTGTGGATGCTCTGCAAGGTAAGAAAAGTTGTTTTAAATCTTGTGACGGAGGTCAAATGGACCTGAGATTCAATTAATTTGGTCATTCAGATCGAAATAATAAATTTGATTTCAAGGAGATTGCAACAGAAGAGTTTGGGTATAAACAATTACACATAATGAACTGAGATGAAAGGATACAACTCCATTGCTAGATTTTTGATGCCCTTCATTTCCTCACTTAATCTACAGCAAAATGAACAAATCCAAAAAACAAAAAAGTCAGTTCTTTCTTACACAACCCAAAAAGTATATATTTTTTGCTCATTGAAAACCAAGAGTGACCAATCACCACAACTAGCAGACGCTTCATAGACTCTTCTCCCCTACCTAATTTTTTTTTTCAAAATTAATACCTGCATTCTCTTGCTCTCAAAATTAGCAAATGATGATGAACCCTAAATAATGACAGAAACACTCTTGAGACAAAAAAGAGAGAGAGTGTGTTAGGAATTTTCCGAAGAAAAAAACGCATAGTGCATTCTCTGCTGTAGAGAATTAGGAAAGAAAAAGAAACACAGTGCGGTAGAGAACGCCCTGTGCGAGAGAGAGAGAGAGAGAGGTACCTTGATCGGAGGCTCTTCTTCTTCTTCTTCTTCTTCTTCTTCTTCTTCTCATTTTATTCTAAATTGGAACCGAAAGTCTTCTTACTTTTTTTTGATCGGTAAATAGCAGAGATATTATAAATGAAAAGATAGCTACATCAGTTTGCAGAGATGTAAACTAGAATGAAGAACGAGCAATAATACAGTAATAAAAGAAAGAGGGGTGACCAAGGTGCTTCTGATGGCATGGCCCTCATTGGGATAACAATACCCTGACTTCCGGTCCCAGCTGATTTGTACAGCTCTATTCCAAAATTAGGCTAAGAACACTGCCTACTAGTCGAGAGAGAGGAGTGGGGGAGTTGTCAAAGACCCGACTGTTCCTGTAATAAAAGAAAGAGGGGCGACCAAGGTGCTTCTGATGGCATGGCCCTCATTGGGATAACAATACCCTGACTTCCGGTCCCAGCTGATTTGTACAGCTCTATTCCAAAATCAGGCTAAGAACACTGCCTACTAGTCGAGAGAGAGGAGTGGGGGAGTTGTCAAAGACCCGACTGTTCCTCTCTTTCCAAATAGCCCAAGAGATAGCCCCAAGAAAGGAAGTCCAGATTTCTTCCGCATCCCCCACCAACGGCACCAATTGCCAACCCGATAAGAAGCTCAGAAAGGAGAGAGGGAAGACCCTCTACTCCCAATCGAGTAAGGAACAAATGCCAACGCCCACATGCAACCGGGCAGTGAAAGAGCAGATGATCACAGACTCTTCCTCATTCAAGCACATATAGCAACGATTTGCCATACTTCACCATCTACTCTTTAGATGCTCTGTAGTTAGAATTTTGTTTAGACCAGCGGAGTAGAGGAAAAAAGATACATTTGTAGTCTCCTTGATCATCTTTAATTTTAAACTAAAAATGTTATTCTAAGTACAGGACCTCACCCCTTTGTAACAATGCCCAAAAGAAAAGGAAATAAAAAAATATTACTTCAAATCCATTCTAGGCACAATTAATGGACAGGTTTCTGCAATTTCCACACTCCAAAGAGTATTCATTCGGAAATCAATTCTGAGATTTTCACAACCAGGGATCTGATTTTTTTCAGATTGGCTGATTTAGGATTTTGTGTTGACTTGTTAATATTTTGACCAGCTAGTTCAAAAGGCAATAACAGATCAAATTCTATATTCCTTAATCAGTTCCAGCTAATTTATTTAAGAACTTAGAACACACGTCTGAACTGGTCTTTTCAAAGAATGTGCAGATGTGTTGTATTTGGAATTTTTCTCATACAATTCCACAGGTTATGTAGAAATGTAAAGAAAATTTGTCCTGTAATATTATATAAACATATGAATATCTCAGATTTGAAGGACTTCAACAAGTTTGACAGTGTTGATTTGTGTTAATTCTCTGACAGGGTTTCGCAACACAACCAGCCAAATCTCGGCCTCCCTGACAGAAAATGGGAAGTACGTGGTCTGTGCTAGCGAGGACTCTCACGTGTATGTGTGGAAACACGAAGGTGATTTCCGATCCAGCAGAAGCAAAGGTGTCACAGTCACACGCTCTTACGAGCATTTCCACTGTCAAGATGTATCAGTGGCCATTCCTTGGCCTGGCATTGGTGGCACGTGGGAGATGCAGGATTCTTGTATTGGGGAGCAAACTGAACTAGGAAACCAACAGAATGAGGTCTTTACAGCCAACCATCCACCTACGCCGGTCGAGGAGACTATTGAGCATGAGAGGTCACCATCAGCATCTTGGTGCACCAATAGCCCACTACATGGTATCATTTCCAGTGCAAACAACAGTTACTTCTTAGACAGAATCTCAGCAACATGGCCCGAGGAAAAGCTTGTTGTAGCCACCAAGAACCGGAGCCCTCGTGGCAGTGTGGACTTTTCCAATGGTATAATGCAAGGTAGATCAGCTTGGGGTATGGTGATTGTAACTGCAGGCCTTGGAGGGGAAATCAAAGTTTTCCAAAATTTTGGATTGCCTGTTCGAATTTAAGGGGCTTCAGAAAATGGCCAGAAGCCTCAAGCATGGCAACATCGAGGAATTTAAGAGGCCTGGAAAGATGGGCAGAAGCCTTAAGCATGGCAACGAGTATACACTTCATTTCCCAAGTTGTTGGCAAAATGGTAGTTTTGTGTATAGAGAGATAATGGTGAGGATCCTTGAATCCATGTGATTGTGCTTGTTAGATGTGGGTGACAGAGATAGAGCAGGTCAGGCTGGGCCAGTGATAATAGATAAGTTCGCCAAAACTACACATCTGGATTTCCAACCCCATTGATTTCTGTAATCGGGAACTCTAATGGATTCTTCTGCTCTTCAGAAGTCGCATTGTTCTTGCTACGTCAGATCCATGAACTGGGGCAGAGAAGCATTTAACTTTTTTTCAGATTCTCTCCATCAAGTGTCTTTCAGTCCATTGTTACTTGTAATTAGAGATGAACTTTTACATTCAAATTCAAGAGAGGAAAAAAAGGAAAAAAAAAGAAGTATGAGGCCATTATACCATTAATCTATTCCATTATACAGAGGATAAATTGATCCTTTGATTATCTGATTCAACACTCAACTGGTTAGTAAACTATGAGATTTGGTTGCAACAGCCACTTAAATTACTCTTTCTCCTTTGAGGAGGATATAGAACAGTTGGGGACAAGGGATGCTTGGTTCTTTCAATGCTATTTCCATTACCAGCAAACTGCATTTGTCGGATTACAGGATCAACTAAAAGAACTGAATAATTATCCTCTGTTAGCTCTAAAAAGGAAAAAAAAAAACACGTTATAAGGTGAACTATGGACAATTAGATATATTCTCATACTTATTTGTGGTGAAAATAACCTGCAAACAGAAAATACACAGGATTTTCGTGGTTGATATGGGCTACATCCATGTTCTTCACTAGTAATACAAAGTCACTCCTTCATAGCCTCTCAAACAATTTTGGTTCTCTGAACAACTATTCTGAGTGATAGAAAATCCTGGACCTAATAATACAATATATACCCAGTAGAGATTTAATGTGAAATCCCGTAAAAGAGTTTCAATTCACGGTGCTAGCTCTTGCAAGGTTGATAGAATCCGAGGCTTGAATTGCTCAATCAAAATTTCATACTAATTAAATTCCAAATTCGCTCTGGTGAAATACATCTTCAGGGGCGGAGCTAGGTGGGGGGCCTGTGGGGGCAAGTACCCCCACTGAACTTTTGGAATTTTTTTTTTTTTTTTTTTTTACACAGCTTTCGGAGAGATCAAATCACAGATTGCATCACAGCCAATCCAATCGTGATGGAACTCGGGGAGAGTTCAATCACACCCACAAGTCAATACCTACCCTTTTTAACCCCTATTATCCATGGTTAAGATTCATTAACCCTTAAGATTCAACAATCTAACCTTGGTTTTTTTAATTAGATATTTTAAAAAATTAACCTTAGGGTTAAGAAATTCTAATCACAGGGTTAAATTTTTAAAAAAAACCAAGGTTAAATTGTTGAACCTCAAGGGTTAGTATTATGGCTAATAGGGGTTAAAAAGGACACGTGTTGACCTATATGTGCGATTCAACTGTCCTGAGTCCAATTGCGATTGGCTGTGATCCGATTTCGCTATGGGAATGGGAACATGAACTCAGGGAGAGTTCATTCACACCCACAGGTCAACACATGTCCATTTTAACCTCTATTAACTGTGGTTAAGATTCACTAACCCTTGGGGTTCAATAATGTAACCTTATTTTTAAAGAAAATAAAAAAAATAAAACTAGTAATCGTAAGATTTAAAATTCTTAACCAGAACACCACGGTAATTCTATGGGTTAAGCCCAAAAAAAAAAAAAATCATGGGGCACTATGTTTATACTTTAGAGGAATACTAGTCCTACTCTCAGTTAACCCATACTTTCACTCTCTACCAACCATTTGTTCACTTTTTTGTGAAAAAGTGTTTTAATCAATGCAAAAGTGGTTGGTAGAGGATGAGAGTAGATGGTTGACCGAGAGTTGGGCTAGCACTCCGATATTTTAGTTGTTATTGTATTTTTCTGTAAGTTCAGTAATTCTTGAGGAGCATTGTAGTCAATTAGCCAAAAAAAAAATTCCTACATAGAGCAGTCATTGCAAATAGTTAAGACCACCATCAATTCTAATTAGACAATAGGACTCTTAGGTGAAATTGCCTAATAAATCGATTTATATGGAAATCAAGGCCTTGTTTTAACATGAGAATCCACAATTTGTTACGAAATTAAGGTAAGTAATATATCCTTAGTTTGGCTCCATTAATTCGCCAATCCACATTTGGCTATATTAATTCATTAAACCAGGAAAAGTCTCTTATGTATGTTACACAAAATGCAAGAGCGTGAGGGGGTCAACACATGCACATTCATAGACATACTTAGTCACCTAAGTTGAGCTCTCACCATGCACATTTTCAATCATAGTCACTTTATTATCCGGATTTTTAAAATATTTTTTTCTTCTAAAAACCAAAGATATATGGTTGAATCTCAAGAGTTAGTAGATTTTAGCCACAATTAATAATGGTTAAAAATGACACGTGTTGACGTGTGGGTGCGAATACAATTGACTCTGATCCGATATCCATGCAGGTGCTCCAAGAAAAAAAATATATTATATAATAAGTTGTTTAATTATTTTATTAGACATAATTATAACAAGGGGCAATTGTCTCTAAAATAATTATACTATATTATTCAATTATTTAATAGTATAACAATGAGACAAGTGGGCAACGACTATTGAAAACAAAATATATCTTTTATAACATATAACATGTTATTAAATTATTTGATGGGATATAGGCATAGGACAAAGAGATGGCTATCCCGTAAACAAGGATAAACAATACTCGTAAGTATGAAATGTATGTTTGAAATGACTCAAAAACTTGGTCATAAAAAAAAAATTCCAACCCTACGACACCAAACCCCATCCACCTATACTTAGAATATTTTGTACCAAACTAATAATTCTCAACAAATTCATCAACAACTACTACCATTTTTAATGAACCATCGCAGGTCCCTACTACTAGAAATTCCTGGCTCCGCCCTGATCTTGCTCAAGCCAACTTTCTCCATAACGAGCTGAATGCAAGACAAATGCACAACAGGATTTACTGTGCAATTAAACCCACAATTCAAAAACAGTTACAGTTGAATTAGAACTCAACCTTAAAAAAATGGTTGTTATTCAATTCTAAAAAGATCACAATATCTCATGGATAAACCATATGCCCAGGAAGCAAAGCTTGCCCCCATTGGTTGAGTGTTCATGACTCGCTTGACCCAGGATTAAGTCCCAGGAGGGTGTGATGTTGGAAAATCCATCCACCGACTGACCTTAAACGGATACTAACCTTGCTAACTGGGGTTGTGGCTTAGCCGTATATCAATCACCCAAAAATCAAAAACATATTCCCCCATGATCCATGGAGCCCACAAAAATCACCCAAAAAAAATAAAAAAAGTATTCCCCCATGGAGCCCATCAACTCCTAGTTGGATAGGATATGACGGCACGGAGTCACGGGATAATCTTATATCCTCTGCACTCAACAGGATCTGGCAGTCTCCCCTGCACTTTTGGAGTGAAAAAGAGAGGCATCCCTCTCCCTTGTCCGGCCCGGCCCGGCCCGACCCGGCCCATAACTATTAGGAGTGGGGCTCTGAGAGTTTTGGATGGTGAGCCAAAATATCCCACTAGGCACTAACTATATAGATAGATGGAAAAATATCAGAGGAAATCCGAAACACAAAAGCTGATTGGGTGATGGAAGTTGATGTGGCAGATTCAGCAGCAGACGATTATCTTATCCTCTCTGCTTGCAATATCAATATCCAAACACACACCTTCCCTATTAATACACCATTTACTCTGTCTCCTTCGAAAGATACTCTTAAATCTTGTGCTTTTACAGAAAAACCATTTCAGTACAGTAGCAGAACCTCAATCTTCTAGTGTCCATGGCTCTCCAGGCAGCTTCTCTGCTTCCCTCTGCTTTCTCTATCCCCAAAGAGGTATCTTATTAAGCCCTTTTTTTTAAAAAAAAAAAATCTTGTTATTTTCTTCTGAAGTACTTGGGGGAGTCTAATTTTGAGGGAATTTAATGGTGGCAGGGAAAGTTGAATGGGTCACTTAAGGAGACAGGTCTGTTTGGAGTTTCACTCTCAGACCATCTCAAAGCTGATTTCAACCCTCTTATGATAAAGAACAAGGTACATTACATCACTTTCTTTCAGTGACTGAACATGGGAAATTTTGATTTTGGAATGGATTTCTAATCAAGTAACAGATATGAAATGCAAATTATATTTCTACTGGGTTTTTTTTTTTTTAAATGGTTGGAAATATTTAATTGTAAGTGATGGGTGTGGGACAATTTAGTGGTGCATAAAGAAGGCTGGAAAGTGGGAGTGTATGGAAATCTACTATGTTGGATGTTGTTCCAAATGAGTAAAAATTGTATAACTACATTAGAACTATAATCCATTTCTGTAACAAGTGAACTTGGGCGGAGCCGGGAATTTCTTGTATGGAAGGTTAGAAATGGTTAATTGATAATATCAATAATTTTTTATAGGTTCGTTCTAAGACAAATTTCTGACCTTTCGTAAAGATTTTTTTTTTTATAAAAAGTTATGGGGCAGATGCCCCCTGCCCATGGTTATGTCCCCTTAAATTAAATAATATAGTTTAGAATTTAATTATTTTTTCCAAAAGTCCAAGGGGCAGCTGCCTCTTTGCCCCGTGCCTATGCCCTCTTAAATTAAATAATATAGTATAGAATTTAATTTATTTATTTTTTTCAAAAGTTCTAGAGGCAGCTGCCCTGTGCCTGTGCCTGTGCCTGTGCCTGTGCCTGTGCCTGTGCCTGTGCCTGTGCCTGTGCCTGTGCCTGTGCCTGTGCCTGTGCCTGTGCCTGTGCCCTCTTAAATTAAATAATATAGTATAGAATTTAATTTTATTTTTTTTTTCAAAAGTTCTAGAGGCAGCTGCCCTGGGCCCCATGCCTATGCCTATGCCTATGCCTATACCCTCTTAAATTAAATAATATAGTGTAGATATGCAACCAAAGCACATGCACCACACAAAGTACAAATACCGCAAAGAATGCCTGTGAGTTGAGGCAAGGATTAAGTCACCCTCTTTTGCACCCCCACTACAAATGCACTGGGTTGAGACACGATGCCTCCAAGATATAACAGCTCAGTTCTTGACTCTTAATCGTGCTCTAGAGTCGCACACCTTATAAATGGATTAAAATAGTAAAAGAAGAGAATGAAGAGAACCAAAACAAGACCCAGAGAAAAGTAGGAAGGATAGTCTTTTCTCTATCTCTATAAATTGGAATATATATATATATATTAAAATTCCTTAATACCTGCATTAGTTAATGATTAGTGTGCCCAAAACATAACTGAGATCCCAACTAATACACACCTCAAACGGCTATGAATGAACAATAATTTTTAATGAATTAAAAAAGTAGTTTTGAATTTTAGTAAAAGATACTAACTCAAAGACCCAACCCAGAATGAAGCCCATATACTTGAAGGCACAAGCCCTCTACCCAACTCCACCTCTTCTGAGGAGAGGAAAATTTTCATAAAATTCCGATGTGGGACTAAAAGAAAACACCAAGAAAAGAAACACCTTTGTTTTGAATTATCCAAAGCCACAATATTGGATGTCAAGGAGAATAAAACTTGGACACAACAATAACATGGTTGTGTTGCTCTTGCTAACTTAGAATGTACTTGCCTTGGTTTATGAATTCATCTTATCAATGGGCTCCACATGCAGAGGGAATTCAACCAAAGGAAACTATCTGCTGGAGCCATAAGAGCCGAAATGGCAGTTACAACTCCGGCAATCAACCAGGCTGCACCTGAAGGGAAGAAAACCCTGAGAAAGGGAAGTGTAGTAATTACCGGAGCTTCGTCAGGATTGGGTCTTGCCACAGCTAAAGCTCTAGCTGAAACAGGGAAATGGCATGTGATTATGGCCTGCAGGGACTTCCTCAAGACTGAGAGGGCTGCTAAATCAGCTGGCATTTCTAAGGAGAACTACACCATTATGCACCTAGATCTTGCCTCCCTAGACAGTGTCCGGCAGTTTGTAGATAACTTCCGGCGATCGGAAAGGCCACTTGATGTGCTGGTCTGCAATGCTGCTGTCTACCAACCCACTGCTAAGGAACCTACATTCAGTGCTGAAGGATTCGAAATTAGCGTGGGGACTAACCATCTTGGACACTTTCTCCTCGCGCGCTTACTGCTGGATGACCTGAAGCAATCCGACTACCCATCAAAGCGCCTCATCATTGTTGGCTCTATTACAGGTACTTGCTTGGTGTCAACCAAACCCATCAAAGCGCTTTTAAGGTGAGACCTAACCCTTCCCTAGCCCTTCTGGGCCTGGATTGACTAGGCTCTAACCTTGCCCTCAAGGCTAGGCTACAGAATGGGAAAGGATTTTTTTTCTATACCAACTGGCAACCCAACAGATTATTCAATTGGAATTATGTAAAATAAAAGAAATTTAAAAGTAAAGTAAAACAAGTATAATTATAAAACTAAATTAAACAGAACCTATCTTGACAACAAACTAAGGTTGTAATCAAAGTGTTAGGGATAATCACAGTGTTAGGGTTATATTATTAGTCAATCAAGGGCTTAGGGTTAGGGTTTCAAGGAATTAGGATTAGGCTTTTAAAGGTTTAGAGTTATGGTAGGGCAGGGTAGGGGTCCACACTAACCTTGCCCTTACTTTTAAGGGCAAGACCCTAATCCTGTATACCTTCAATGGCCTAGATTGATTAGGCCCTAAGGCCCCTAACCCTGCCTTCAAGGGCTGGGCCTTGCTGGGTACCCTTGTTATTGGTGATTTTTTGACAGGTCTAAATAAATGTGGTTTCTCTCTTGGTGGGATTTCAGGAAACACAAATACCTTGGCGGGGAATGTGCCTCCAAAGGCCAACCTCGGGGACCTGAGGGGATTGGCAGGAGGCTTGAACGGGCTGAACAGTTCATCCATGATTGATGGGGGAGACTTTGATGGTGCCAAGGCCTACAAAGACAGCAAGGTCTGCAACATGCTCACAATGCAGGAGTTCCACAGGCGTTACCACGAGGAAACTGGCATCACCTTTGCTTCCCTCTACCCGGGTTGCATCGCCACAACTGGCCTGTTTAGGGAGCACATCCCCTTGTTCAGGCTTCTCTTCCCTCCCTTCCAGAAATACATCACCAAGGGCTATGTCTCCGAAGAGGAGGCCGGGAAAAGACTTGCACAGGTAAGCCAAAAAAGAAATTATTAGAAGATACAAAACTTAACTGTCATTATTGTATCATTACAAGCTTAATCTTTGCTTTCTGGTTCAGGTTGTAAGCGAACCAAGCCTAACGAAGTCAGGTGTTTACTGGAGCTGGAACAATAACTCGGCCTCATTCGTGAACCAGCTGTCCCAAGAAGCTAGCGATGCGGAGAAAGCGCGCAAGGTATGGGAGATCAGCGAAAAGCTTGTTGGGTTGGCTTAAATGAGAATGTAGAGGTAAGGTGCACTTGTTCACAGTGTGTTGTTGTATGCAGTTCTCTTGTAAAGAAGGAAATTTTGAGTTTAATGAGAGAATAAGATTGCCCATCTCTTTTTGCAAATGGTAACTTTACCATGATCTAAATAATAACTACATGGGATCGCTATTTTGACATGGTTTGAAGCTGAATTATCAAAAGATCTAATTGTAATTGCTTACAAGTCTAAGCAAATATGGCCAGAAGTTCCTCCTTTTGATTCAAGAATCATCCTTACTCTGAACCTGTAATGGGCAACAGGAACAAAACTCAACAATCAGCAACAATACTTGGGACACACTGATACCCTTCTTCATATTAGGACTAGAAGAAGTAACAGTTGATACCACATACCCGCATATACAACAACCGGTCATTAGGCTGCTACATACATACATACATATATATATATATATTGACATAAGGGTATTTGGGAAGAATTAGAAAACCATGTATTCTTCTCTCAAGGAGGTATCAATATATATAGATTACAATTACAAATTAAATAAGGAAACTAAATATTCGGATCCTAAATTAGAATCCCTACGATCTCTCTATACAATTAGTATATACTAACAACACTCCCCCTCAAGCTGGAGAGTAGATATCAATAACTCCCAGCTTGCTACAAGTAGAGTCGATAGCATTCTAAGGTATAAAGAGAGTAATAAACGAGAGATGCCGAGATGAACGAGATGAATGAGAGATGCCGAGATGAACGAGAGATGCCGAGAGGCCGAGATGAACGAGAGATGCCGAGAGGGGCTGGTGTTGGATCCGAGTGGCCTAGGGGCCCTGGGTGGTGTTGTCGAGTGGCTTGAGAGCCTGGTTTGTGGAGCCGAGAGGCTGATGGTGGAGCCGAGATGACGAGATGCCTTTTGTGGTAAACCGAGTGCGACTGTAACAGCAGATCAGTGGCTGCGTTCTTAAAATACTAAGAATCTTTGAATCCGGCGGGCAGCATTGCCGGCCACCCGCCGGAAATGAGCGATGAAAGAGAAGACTATCAAAACAGGCGGATCTTCCGCTCTAATACCATGACAGAAGGGTATTTGGGAAGAATTAGAAAACCATGTATTCTTCTCTCAAGGAGGTATCAATATATATAGATTACAATTACAAATTAAATAAGGAAACTAAATATTCGGATCCTAAATTAGAATCCCTACGATCTCTCTATACAATTAGTATATACTAACAACATATATATATATATATCAAAAGTTCAAGAGGGTAGCTGCGCCCTCAACCAGAAGTCTCACCACCATCTTCAAGGGCATTTTATCTCTAAGTTTTAGAGTCTCATGTATGTCCATTTGATATGTTCCTAGATCAACAAATGTTGTAGCTCACAATCTTGCAACACAAGCTCTTAGAGATACTATTTCGCGCTCTGGTCCTTCTTAGGATCTTCCTTGTACTCGGCCTGAAGTTTTCTCTTAAATGAAATTCAAGTTTTTTTTTTTTTTTTGGTAAACAGATTTAGCCATTAAGATGAAATTCAAGTTGGGTACCATAAAATTTTTTTTAAAAAAATCCCCACTTGCCCATAGTTATGCCATATTAAATAATTAATACCATAGTATATAAGAAAAAAAAATTTCTTCAAAGATCAAGGCGCAGCTGCCCCCTTATCTCATGACTATACTCCATTAGATAATTAAATAACATGATAAATTTTTTTCTTCAAAGGGGAAGTTGGCGCCTGCACCTTGTTGAGTACGGGCCTCATGCGCAAGAAGTAAAATGGTCAACTTTGGGTATACTGCTGTCCATGTGGTAGTTTAGCCGTAATTGTTCTCCCCCTTAATCGCACACAAATGAAAAAAAATTAAAGGCAATCACTTTGAATCTGAACCCACCAAAAATTGTGTCATTTTTTTTCTTTATAAGGTGATTAATTGTGGAATTCCTATCACGGGTGCTGAAGGCCTGTCGGTGGCCCTCGGCTCTAAGGATGAGTAATGAATCACGGCGAGGAATGGAAGAAAAAGGGGAAACTGTCACATTCCAACCCTGAATATGAAGCTAAATCATTCATAAAAAAGGAGCGAGGCGCCTTGGGTTTTTTTTTTTCTACAGTAGGTCACAATAGTTCGATTAGTAGTATGTTCAAGTTAGCAAGGTCAATGGACACTTAACAAAAACCAAAGCAATATTCTCACCTCATTATTACTGGACTGTAAGATCAATAAGCTCCCCCAGACATCTCTTCTCCGGCGGATCCCGAGAGATTATTCCTGGCATCTGCTCTTCAATGAGCGGTAGGTCCTTTTGCTTTCTCTTTTCCTACACCGTCTTTCTCCCCTATCTCGCTTTCCTTTTGCCCGACATACCTTCCTTCTGCTATTCTCCTACCCTTAATCGAACAGTTCCTTTCACCTCATTTTTTTTTCTGGTTCTCATCTCATATTAAGCCCCGTCCTTTCCTTTGCCTGCCTTTTTCCACTTCCACGTTCCTACTACTTTGCCCAGCAATCCATGGAAGACAAAGAGTTGCAGCGAACCCCATCCCCTTCCCGGCTAGCGGCTGAAGTTCAATGAAAGCTCCACATTCAACAACTTACTGAACCTCTTACAGTCGATCCAAATCTGCTGGCCGAGGGTGAGGCTAAATGCCAGCATAGTATTAGTGGGCGATTTATCACCGATCGACCTATCAACTTATCGGTGGCAAAGAAAACCATTATTCGGGCATGGAATACCCTAACTCCAGCCAATGTGGTGGACCTTGCCGGTGGATTCTTGATGTTCCAGTTCGCGAACCGGCCGGACATGCAGCGGGTCATTGAGCATCAACCCTGGTCTTTTAACGGGAATCCCCTACTCATGATTGTTTGGCGCCCTGAAATAATTGTTGCCGACCTACACTTGGTGATGCTTCCAGTTTGGACCCAAATCCATGGGCTACCTCCAGAATACCATACCCAGCGAATCGGGACTCGTATTGCCACTAGGCTGGGCGAACTCATTGAGGTGGCCACCCCATCTAAGGGGATAAAGGGTGGGAAGTTTCTAAGGCTGCGTCTGAATCTCGACATCCGGACTCCCCTCCAACCCTTCATCAACCTTCAGCTCCAAAACTCCGGCGAATCTATTTTCCCCTTAACTTTTGAGCGTCTTCCGACGGTTTGTTATCAGTGTGGACGAATGGCTCATGATGAACGCCACTGCCCCGACCGACACTCTGAAACTCAATCCGGGCCAACGGAGGTGGAATTCGACCTCACCTGCCTTTATGGCCCTTGGCTTAGGTCGGAGCATTTCCATTTTCAGTCTTGGCCACTCCGGGATGTTTTGAACAGAAAGGGTACTACCGAAAAACCCAGCGACGTCTCTCCGGTGATGGCAATGGAAGTCGAAGGCCGAGTAGCGAGTACGGAGGGTCTCTCACCCAGCACGTATCAAGCCGACAAAGTGGACAGTCCTGCTCAGCAGGTGGACAGCACAACCAAGGAAAAGCAGCCACATGGAGTTCGTCCTTCCAGCACTGTCACAGGAGCCGAAAACAGAAATGGCCTTGATCTCAATCGTGCTCAGAGAAACGATTCTCTCATATCCCATAAAGCCCTCGTTCGGAAGATTCCAGAAGGCAAGAGATCATCTCCTCCCCCCCACAAGCGCCACACGGCAGGCCAGGTACTCCCCATCCTCCTAAGTGACAACTCTGATCCCCAGTATCTCACTAATATTACCCACCATCCTCCTGTTATCCATTTGCTGGACCCCACCGATTCAAAGCCCAGCCCAAGCATACAACCAAAATATCTTACCACATCATCCGACAAGCCCAACTACCACATGGACCCACCCAAATCCATATACAAAGCCCACCTGTCTCCCAGACTCAAGCCCGTCCATATCCAATTGGTAGCCCAGATCAATCCTTCAAACATCAACCCAATAACTTCTCGGGCCTGTGAAGACAGCAACAATGCTGAAGTCTACTCAAACACCATACTCAGTGGTGCGATAGGGGTGCCTGTCGAGGAGCAGCCACCCCGCTCCCAATGAAAATCTTAGCTTGGAACTGTCAAGGGCTGGGGCGACCCCGGACAGTTCGTATGTTACAGGAGTTCGTTCTCCGTCATCGCCCCAATTTGGTTTTTTTAATGGAAACAAAAAACAAGCATGAGAAGGTATCGAAGGTCGCTGCAAAACTTCAAATGTATAACATCTATACTGTGGAGCCCCAAGGTATATCAGGTGGATTAGCAGTATTGTGGACAGATCAGAATTCAGTTCGTATTATTGAGGGGGACGCCCATCTCATAGTCGCTCACATTCAGAATCATCCTAATTCCGCCAGCTGGGAGCTGTCTATGGTTTACGGACCTAATGCGGATAATGAAAGGAGGGTGTTATGGAATCGGTTATCGGTTTCCCACCAAGGCCAGACGTCCCCATGGGTTTGCATAGGGGATTTTAATGAGATTCTTGATCCTGCCGAGAAACAAGGAGGCAATATTCCCTCCCCTCATCAGATGCGCCATTTGAGAAGGATGGTGTCAGAATGCGATCTAATGGACCTCGGCTCTCAGGGCCCTACCTTTACGTGGTCCAACCGTCGGCAAGGCCAAGATTGTATTAAAGCTCGCCTCGACCATGCATTAGCCAATGAGGCATGGCGAAATGCTCACCCCAACAATGTGGTGTCAATTCTCCCTGCTATTGGATCAGACCACACTCCACTCCTATTAGGTCCTGAACAACGATCTGGGCACAAAAGAAAATCATTTCGCTATGAGGCAATGTGGGATCTCCACGGTGACTGCAAGCTGATTGTTAAAACGGCGTGGGCCAAGTTCAGTCGAGGATCCCAAATGTACCAGCTTTGTCAGAAACTTCGGCACTGTAAGTTTGATCTACTGAAGTGGAACAAAAATTCCTTTGGCAACGTACCAGACCGTATATGTTGCCTCTCCAATCAGATTGCTCACCTCCAAGAGACTACTCAATCAGGTAATAATCACTATCTATTGCAGCAACTCACTCTTGAACTGGACCAAGCTATCCTTCAGGAAGAAGCATTATGGCAACAAAAATCCAGGGCTGATTGGCTTCGGCTAGGGGACAGAAATACAAGATTTTTTCATACCACAACAATTCAGCGAAGACAAAGAAACCGGTTACTAGCCATTCGCAACGAGGATGGTCAATGGTTGATGACGGAACCTGAAATTGCCTCCCATGTCATTAATCACTTCCAGACCCTCTATTCATCGGTCCATCCAGCGGAAGATCCAGAGCTAATTGCGGCAATTTCCCCCTGTGTTACAGATTTATCCAATGCAGAGCTCTGTCGCGCAGTGACCACTGAGGAAATTCAAAAGGCAGCTTTCCAAATAGGTCCGCTCAAGGCACCGGGGCCTGATGGCATGCCTGGAGTTTTTTATCAAAAGCATTGGGATACCATTGGCCAGGATGTTAGCACAGCAATTCTGGAATTTTTTCAAACCGGGTTCCTTCTCAAGCAAATCAACTTTACCCATATTGTGCTTATCCCAAAGGTTCAAAATCCCGAAGAGCTGAATCAATATCGGCCCATAAGCCTGTGTAACGTTATCTATAAGATTATTTCCAAGATTCTAGCTAACCGGCTCCAAGCGGTCCTGCCATCTATCATTAGTCCAGCTCAATCAGCTTTTGTTAGTGGCCGCCTTATCTCCGATAATGTAATGATTGCCCATGAAATATCCCACTATCTAAGGAAGAAACTTTGAGGGGATCACAAAATGGCGGTCAAACTGGATCTCAGCAAAGCCTATGATCGAGTGGAGTGGCAGTTCCTCTTCTCCGTTATGGCTAAAATGGGGTTTTGTTCGACATGGATCAAACTCATCGAGCAATGCATATCTACGGTCTCTTATGCGGTTATGCTAAATGGTCAACCCACCGGCTTCATCAAGGCCACCCGGGGTCTCCGGCAAGGTGATCCCCTATCGCCTTATTTATTCTTGCTATGTGCCGAAGCTCTGTCTTGTTTGATGCAGAAAGCAGTATTGGAAAGGAAAATCAGTGGAATTCGTTTGGCCCGCCTTGCCCCTACCGTTTCACACCTCTTGTTCGCCGATGATTGCTTAGTCCTTCTCAAGGCAAATTTGGAAGAAACCCACAATCTAAAGGACCTGCTCAATCAATTCGGTAACGCTTCTGGGCAAAGAGTTAACTTTTCCAAGTCGGGTATTGCATTCAGTGGCAACACGCCTTGGCGTTTTCGAAGAATGATAGCAAAAATCCTTAACATCAAATCTCTTTTGGGGCCGGAGAAGTACTTGGGTCTCCCCACTGAATTTGGGCGTTCTAAATACCAACTGTTTGAGGCTCTTAAACGGCGGATTTTGGATCGCATGCAAGGTTGGTCGGGCAAACTATTATCCCAAGCAGGCCGGGGAACTCTTATTAGAGCTGTAGTGCAAGCTATTCCCGCTTACGCGATGAATTGTTTTAAATTGCCTAAAAGGTGGGTTAGTGAAATCAACAAAGCGGTCGCTCGATTTTGGTGGAGTACTTCTGGCGAACCAAAGCTTCATTGGATTAAGTGGGATACCCTCTGTCTCCCCAAAGAGAAAGGTGGCTTGGGTCTTCGTGACCTTGAAAGTTTCAATCTCAGCCTGCTAGCCAAGCAAGGGTGGCGACTACTTGATCAACCTCAATCCCTATGGGCCCAAGTGTGCAAAGCAATCTACTATCCCAGGACATCCTTCTTGAATGCTGTGTTAGGATGTAGGCCTTCTTGGGGTTGGCGGAGCATCCTCGCCGGAAGGGACGTGCTTCGTGAAGGCCTTCGATGGCAAATTGGAACTGGAGACTTGGTTACAGTCGGATCAGAGCCGTGGGTTCCAAACCTACCTTCATTCAAGCCTCAGACTCTTCCGGGCATCTCTTTGGGTGATATGCGGGTCCACCAATTGATAGATGTCGACCATGCTTGCTGGAATCTCCCCAGGCTTCGGTCTCTATTCCCTTTGAATGTTGTTTCAGAAATCTGTAAGATTCCCATCAGTACCCAGGGCGTTCGGGATAAACTCGTTTGGCATTAGACTAAGCACGGTATCTATCAGGTGAGTTCGGGAACCCATCTAGCATCTCAAATGGCTTGGGCTAGACGGCCTTCATGTAGCCATCACTCTTTTGACTCTGATGGACGGCTCTGGCACAAGATCTGGAAGCTCCCCATACCTCCCAAGATTCAGGTCTTTATATGGAGGGCTTGCCACAATGCTCTTGGGGTGGCCAGCAATCTTCGACGTCGCAATATTATGGTGGATGAATGGTGTCCACTTTGTAAAAGCTCCCCAGAAACGGTTTGTCATCTCTTTCTTGAGTGTCCGTGTTCTCGGGCGATTTGGTTTAGGTCACTGCTCAATCTTCGTCAACTCATCGACCCTGGCCTATCCTTCAAAGCCTGGTGGCACCAGTGGACCTCTCATCCTATGTTTGGCGCAAAGGACTCCGTTGTGGCTATTCATCTTAGCACAGTGCTTTGGAGTATTTGGTTACACCGCAATGCTGTCGTATTCCAGGGTGTCTCCCCTGATCCTAGGGCAGTTCTCCACAGAGCCAAGGTTCTTTCGCAGGAATTTGCTAGTTGCATTCGTATTGGTCTGGCTTCTCTTCCCAGCTTTGGTTCTGCAAGATGGATGCCGCCTAACCCGGGATGGATCAAAATCAATGTTGATGGAGCGGCCTTGAGCAGTGGCATTGGGGCTGGGGTTGGTGTAGTTGCTCGGAACCACGAGGGGATGGTTCTATGCTCCGTCAGCAAAGCTCTGAGAGGTCGGTCTGCTAGAGTGGCCGAAGCTACGGCTATCCGACTGGGGGTGTGTTTGGCCAATGATCGTCAGTGGCCTTCTTGTGTGGTAGAGTCTGACTCTAAGGAAATTATGGATGTTTTATGCGGAATTACTGCCCATGCCCATGCTGACATCTGGACTGTGGTGGAAGATATTCGCATCATCAGGCAAGCTTGCGGCGAGATTATTTTCCAATTCGTTAATCGTGAGGCTAACTCTATGGCTCACGATTTAGCGCAGCGTGGCCTTACCGAGAGCATTTCTTCTTATGACCTTTACTCAGCTACTCCCCTTTCGATAATGGAGTCTGGGTCTTCTAATGTACAAATCTCTTTCCAGTTATGATATAGTAACTCTTCAACCAAAAAAAGTTAGGAAGTGACATATCAACTTCCACACTCCAGAGACTCACCCGAGTCTCCTCGATGTGAGGGATACAACTCAGTCGAGTGACAAGACAGGTGTGAGGAGCTACCACATTCATGCAAGGTTTTTAATTTCAAAATTTTTGAAGATTTCGGTCAGCCAACCCAAACGAAATCCCGAGAAATAGCAGGATTTTGGCAAAATTTCGAAATCCAAAATATTAATAATTTATTAATTATATATATTTTATAAATATATATGTTTAAAAAATAATATTTTATTAAAATTTTATATATTTATATAACTATTATTATTATTTTATTTTTAAAATTAATATATAAAATTGTGAAATTTCACAAAATTTCAGTAAAAATTTCAAAATATTTTAGAATTTTAATTTAAAAATTTATTTAAAATTAAAAAAAAATCAGATTTCAGTCAAAATTCTAAAATCTTTGAAATCCGAAATTTCTAAAATTTCAACTGAAATCTGATTTTTGAAATAAACTCAGTTTCGATGTTGGTGGGGTTGTCCCGAAATTTTACAAAATTTCAAACCTTGCATTCATGTCTCCATATGAAGCAATGTATGATACACCTACCTACGAGTCTGAATATTTTGTAGATGCCTCTACAAGGATTCCGTGTAGAAGATAGAAGAGTCTACCACGTAATCACCCATCCATAATTTTAGAAGAACAAATGGAAACACCTCTCTCAGTTGGTGTTATTTCGAAAATGCATGGCATGCATAAGTGGATATGTGTTGCACTCTCCTATGATTCCACAAAGAATTCTTGTAGAGGTCTCTACAAATTATCCCAACTCCCTACCTACAGCTGACAGGTGTAGGCCAATAACCTTTATTTGGACTCTTGAGAGGCAGGGGTGTGATTGGACCACACCATGAGGCTTTTTCTTGGCTTACTTGTATGTTGAATGTTACAATTCAAGTGATAAATAATTAGATTGAGAAAGATTACACCTTTCCCATCGGTCCATGCTTTGGGGGATCAATGATTGTGTCTGGTACGCATCAATTAGGATCACAGCCTGAGCATAGTTTTGCAACTTTTGTGTTATGCCTCACCCAACAGTTGGATTTCACAGAAGAAGAAAATAGTGGCTTTTTTTTTCCTATGTAGGGTAAAAGGTATCTTTTATCTATGTTATGCTAGTAGCTAGGGTTATTAGGTTAGTAATTGTTTAATGAATTTTCTATGTTTTACCACGTCAAGGGAAAGTATTTTTTGTGGAACTTGATTTCTAGACCACCCTAACACACCTGACCAGCTTATGATTTGTTATGATAGGTGGACATATGATTGGTTGAGGATGAAAGTATGAATTGATTGAGAGTCGGTCTAACACTCTTCAAAACTGCTTCTCATCCAACCATAGAAACACTTCCCCAAGCAAACGGAATCAGAATGGCCACTATTGCCAATGAAATGACAAAAAAAAAAAAATCCTATACCTAGTCCCGGTGGCCAGTACCCAAAGTCTCGAACCCAACTTTCTTCCATTTTTGACATCCTCCATCTTTATTCTGAAACCTAGCTCCAAGAAATCAAATTGAAAGAATCCCTGCAGCAACATGAAGAGAAAAATGGCCCATATGTACTTTTTTTTCCTAATCCGATAAATTTCCAAAAAATATCTCCTATTTTTTAGTACTCAGCTTTAAGGCTGTTGCCTCACTCACGCTTTTAATTACAGATTCCCTTTTTTTTTTTTACTATTTTAGTTCCGTTCCGTTTTTTTTTTTTTTTGAGGGGGGGGGGGGGGGGTTAAACACATTAACTACCTCAACAATGCCTTTATTACCGATTCCCCCTAAAAAGCATCCAACAGAGATCGAATTACAGCCAATCACGATTGAATTCGGGGAGAGTTCAATTGCTCCGTCAGGTCGACACGTATCCCTATTAATCCGTATTTGTGGTTAAGATTCATTAACCCTTAGGTTTAAAATTTTAACCTTTGTTTTTTGAAAAACTTAAAAATATTAACCCCAAGCGTCAAAAGTTCTTAACTAGATTAAATGTTTTTTTTTATTAATATTTTTACTTTAAGAACCAAGGTTAGTTTATTGAACCTTAAGGTTTAGTAAATCTTAACCGCAGTTAATAAGAGTTAATAGGGACACATGTTGCAATTGAACTCTCCCTGAGTTCAATCGTGATTGGCTGTGATTGGTTCTCCTTTCAACAATTCCTGTACTTTTAATTTATTTGAAAATGTCAATTTTGGCCTTATTAAGGTTTAAAGCAACTAAAAGTCTATTCTTATGTCCACACACCTTTACCCATTTTTTTTGGTAAACTCAATCATACCACAAGGCAATGATTGAAGGCAAAGACAAGGGAATACTCACACCACCCAAGCAAACACACACAGACACACACCACATCCAAACTCACACACACCACACACATGCAGCCCATGTAAGCTTCACCCTAGAGCTCCTCAAAACGGGTAAAAACCGTTTGAGGCGCCAAGGAACTTATATGGGACAACATGCTCGGGTAGGATGCGGGACTAAACACTCACCCTAAGGGTGTTCTGGTTTTTTTGGTAAACTCAATCATACCACATGGCAATGACTGAAGGCAAAGACAAGGGAATACTCACACCACCCAAGCAAACACACACACACACAACACACCTTTACCCATTTCTACACTATTTTGTTTTATTCTGGATCACGACCTCCATTCATCTCTTTTGTTTTTGCTGGTGCTTGCATTTATCTAAGTGTAGATTTTTTTTATTCAACCATTGTTTAGTAGTTAAATTAGTAAGGATAATGCTTGTGAGACCACCTTAGGTCCTAGACCACTGAGATCGTGATCTAAAAGCACGGGATTTCAGGTTCTCACATGGTCCCACCTGAAATCCCGTGCTGCACGGTCTTGATGGTCTCGGCCCTAAGAGAGTCTCACTAGCAAAGTCCGATGAGTAACTATGAGTAGTCTCATACTTGCCATTTCATTGAAGAATTTGGCAATCTTTTTTTTTTTTTTTTTTTTTTGAGGACATTTTTTCTTGCATGGGACAAAATAATGTAAAAGGAAACCAGGGGTTTCCTTCTCTAAGCGTGTGCATTCTACAATTTGAATGTGCACACAATTACAAAATGCTATGTATAAAGGGAAAAAAAAATTCTAGAATTCTAATTGAATAAATAATAATTTTAAGGGTTGAAGCTAATCAATCGGAGATTGATCTTCTTAATTAGGATTAGAATAATTAACCAACAGACTCATTTACACGTGGCATTCCCTCCTTGGGGGGGAGAATAATTTACCTAAAGAAAAAGCATGGATTTAATGGTCATAATTATTGGGTTTATAAATTTTTAATATGTGGTTGCACATATTATTGTTGGTCTTTCAACTAAATAGAACTAGTTAATATAATATTGATAGATCCACACAGAAATTGTGCTAATTCCCCGAAATCACACCATTTTGCAATTTGTCCTCCTGATAATCACACTTTTGTTCCCTAAACTTTTTGTCACATTTTCCTAAAACTTGAGTATTAATTTTAGGAGTTTATATTGACCTCACAAGGATTAGTTGGGCACATGGTAGAATAGTGTTGTTGCTTGAGAGAAATCCTCAAACAGTTGCTTGAGATGATCCTATCTAATAATTTTGGAATTAAAAAAATTGTTACCATAGTTTTAGAATTATTAATAAGGAAAATATAAAACAGTTGCTTAAAAATTTTTAACATTTATTTTATATTTTTCTTTAAATTTGTTAATAAGGGTACCCATTTGATAAAATTAATATGAGTGGCCCTAATATAATTTGATAACTATATCATATTGCTATAACTTGTATATTTACACCCTAAAATTGATAATAATGCCCTTATCTTAAATTTTCTTTTTACCGTCATTTGCTTTCTCATCGTTATTCGGTCATATAATTTCTCATCTAAAGAGAAATATTAAATGAAAAAATACTTCTCTTTTTCTCTTGCTAACTAATTTTTCAAATTGAGCTCTTACAAAATTTAATTTAATTTCTCTGTTATCTAGGGTAGCTACCACAATTCTCTAAAAAAATGATCAAACTAAGGTGGCGTTTGGTAACATTAATCTAAATGGGTAGAGCCTTTTTTTAAAATAAAAAAGAGCTTAGTTGGATTTTAGATTGTTAAGCTGAAGGTTAATGGAATATTTGAATCTTTTTAGAGTTGAGGTTTTACCTCCAAATTAATAAGTAGACATGAACTACTTTTTTTTTTAGAGATAAAACTTTACTTTAAAAAAAAATGTAGACATCAAATTAACCTTTAACTTAACAATGTAAAATGTAAATAAGCTCAATTTTCAAATAAGTTCTATCTATTTTGATTATTGTTAATACCAAACGTCAACGGAATATATGTGACTTATGGAATAGGGGTATTGTTTTACTATTCCCCTTTCTTTTTCTTTTATGACTATTTATATCAAGAAATCGAAACAAACTAAAGCATGTTCCTTATCTTGGGATGCCTAAGCATCATTAATGGCCGAAATTAGTAATGAAAATTGACACCGAAACAAGAGATGGCAAGCTAGTCACGATCTTTGCCAAAGAAAACAAGAAAAAAAGATTGAAGACAATATATTACCAAGTATAAATGTGATTTTAAAAATGTTGTGGAGTCAAATATTAAAATATTGTAGTGCGTGTAAAGCCCTACGTATGGCGGTATGGGAAAGGATAAAGAGTAAATTTGATATTAAAAACATCATCGATGTGTTTGAAAACAAACTTTACTTTATTGGGCAAAGATGTCAATAGTTGAAATATAGTGGAGAATATATAATTACATCTACTAGAAGAAGACACGCGCATTGCACGTGTGTGTACAGTCTGAGGCACGTGAGAGAGACGGGTGGGGGAGAGCAACTGGGTGAACCCTAGAGGTGAGTGAATTTTAACCACAATTAAGGAGTGTCAAAAGGGACACGTGTTAACCTGTGGGTGCAATTGATGAGAAAGGGGTGGTTTAAGGTGGGTAAATTTTAACCACAATTAAGGAGTGTCAAAAGGTGTGGATGAGAAAATGATAGTTTGGGAATTAAGTAAAACATTAAATCAAGGATTTGTCTTAAGGATAGTTTGGGAATTTATCAAAAATAGGCAACAATTTGAGCAAGGGATAGTTTGGTAGATTGTAGATGAGAAATGGGTAGTTTGGGAATTAAGTAAAATATGAAATGAAGGATTTGTACAGATTGTATATAAGGGTAGTTTGGGAATTGGGAAAAAATTAGGCTACGGTTTGTTAAGGGAGTAGTTTGGGAATTTCCATCATTAGGGGGGCTTCTCTCATTATGTAGACTAGCGGAAGGCACGCGCGTTGCATGTGTGTGTACAGTCCAATGCACGTGAGAGAGAGGGGTGGGGGAGAGCGACTGAGGTGAACCATAGAGGTGAGTGAATTTTAACCACAGTCAAGGAGTGTCAAAAGGGACACGTGTTAACCTATGGGTGCAATTGATGAGAAAGGGGTAGTTTGAAGTGGGTGAATTTTAACCACAGTTACGGAGTGTCAAAAAGTGTAGAAGAGAAAAGGCTAGTTTGGGAATTAAGTAAAACATTAAATCAAGATTTTGTCTTAAGGGTAGTTTGGGAATTTATCAAAAATATGCTACGGTTTGAGAAAGGGGTAGTTTGGTAGATTGTAGATGAGAAATGGGTAGTTTGGGAATTAAGTAAGCACATGAAGGAAGGATTTGTAAGATTTGTATATAAGAGTAGTTTGGGAATTGGAAAAAAAATCAGGTCAGGTTTGTTAAGCGGGGTAGTTTGGGAATTTTCATCATTAGGAGGGCTTCTCTCATTATGTATACTAGCGGAAGGCATGTGTGTTGCACGTGTGTGTACAGTCCGATGCACGTGGGAGAAAGGGGTGGGGGAGAGCAACTGGGTGAACCCTAGAGGTGAGTGAATTTTAACCACAATTCAGGAGTGTCAAAAGGGACACGTGTTAACCTGTGGGTGCAATTGATGAGAAAGGGGTGGTTTGAGGTGGGTGAATTTTAACCACAGTTAAGGAGTGTCAAAAGGTGTAGATGAGAAAATGGTAGTTTGGTAATTAAGTAAAATATTAAATCAAGGTTTTGTCTTAAGGGTAGTTTGGGAATTTATCAAAAATAGGCAACAATTTGAAAAAAAATAGGTAGTTCGGTAGATTGTAGATGAGAAAGGGGTAGTTTGGAAATTAAGTAAAACACAAAATGAAGGATTTGTAAGGTTTGTATATAAGGGTAGTTTGGGAATTGGGAAAAAATCGGGCCATGGTTTGTTAAGGGGGTAGTTTGGGAATTTCCATCATTAGGGGGACTTCTTTCATTATGTAGACTAGCGGAAGGCACGCGCGTTGCAAGTGTGTACAGTCCGATGCACGTGAGAGAGAGGGCTGGGGAGAGCGACCGGAGTGAACCGTAGAGGTGAGTGAATTTTAACCACAATTAAGGAGTGTGAAAAGGTGTAGATGAGAAAATGCTAGTTTGGGAATTAAGTAAAACATTAAATCAAGATTTTGTCTTAATGGTAGTTTGGGAATTTATAAAAAAAAAAAAAGGCAACGGTTTGATGGGTAGTTTAGTAGATTGTAGATGAGAAATGGGTAGTTTGGGAATTAAGTAAAACATGAAATGAAGGATTTGTAAGGTTTGTATATAAGGGTAGTTTGGGAATTGAGAAAAAATCAGACTATGGTTTGTTAAGGGAGGTAGTTTGGGAATTTCCATCATTAGGGGGGTTTCTCTCATTATGTGGATTAGTGGAAGGCATCCACGTTGCACCTGTGTGTACAATCCAATGCACGTCAGAGAGGGGTGAGGGAGATCGATTGGGTGAACCCTAGCGGTGAATGAATTTTAACCACAATTCAGGAGTGCAAAAGGGACACATGTTAACCTGTGGGTGCAATTGATGAGAAAGGGGTAGTTTGAGATGGGTGAATTTTAACCACAGTTAATGAGTGTTAAAAGGTGTATATGAGAAAAGGCTAGTTTGGGAATTAAAAAAAATATTAAATCAAGGTTTTGTCTTAAGGGTAGTTTGGAAATTTATCAAAAATAGGCAACGGTTTGAGAAAGGGGTAGTTTGGTAGATTGTAGATAAGAAAGAGGTAGTTTGGGAATTAAGTAAAACATGAAATGAATGATTTATAAGGTTTGTATATAAGGGTAGTTTGGGAATTGGTAAAAAAAATCAAGCTACGGTTTGTTAAGGGAGGTAGCTTGAGAATTATCATCATTAGGGGGGCTTCTCTCATTATAGTAGAGACTAGCGGAAGGCACGCGCGTTGCACGTGTTGTTTACAATCCGATGCGCATGAGAGAGAGGGGTGGGGGAGAGCGATTGGGGTGAATCCTAAAGGTGAGTGAATTTTAACCACAGTTAAGAAGTGTCAAAAGGGACACGTGTTAACCTATGGGTGCAATTGATGAGAAAGGGGAAGTTTGAGGTGGGTGAATTTTAACCACAGTTAAGGAGTGTCAAAAGGTGTAGATGAGAAAAGACTAGTTTGGGAATCTAAGTAAAACATTAAATCAAGATTTTGTCTTAAGGGTAATTTAGGAATTTATCAAAAATAGGCAACGGTTTGAGAAAGGTGTAGTTTGGTAGATTGTAGATGAGAAATGGGTAGTTTAGGAATTAAGTAAAACATGAAATGAAGGATTTGTAAGATTTGTATATAAGGGTAGTTTGGAAATTGGGAAAAAATCAGGCTACGGTTTGTTAAGGGGGATAGTTCAGGAATTTTCATCATTAGGGGGGTTTCTCTCACTATAATAGAGAGAATTAAGTAAAACATTAAATATTAAATCAAGATTTTGTCTTAAGGGTAGTTTGGGAATTTATCAAAAATAGGCAACAGTTCAAGAAATGATTAGTTTGGTAGATTGTAAATGAGAAAGGAGTAATTTGGGAATTAAGTAAAACATGAGATGAAGGATTTGTAAGATTTGTATATAAGGGTAGTTTGGAAATATGGAAAAAAATCGGGCTGGGGTTTGTTAAAGGGGGTAGTTGTTAAGTGGGGTAGTTTGAGAATTTCCATCATTAGGGGCCTTCTCTCGTTATAGTAGAGAGAGTAGAAGAAGAGATAATATAGATTTTTGGGGAGAAATTTCCTGGAAACTGTAACAATCTTATTTAAATGGAGGTCAATGGCTCTCGTTATTGTCTGAGGAAACAGAACGGGATTTGGTCCGGCGAGGGCCTGACAAATCCGTCTGGCTCTCAGCCTAGAATTCAACACGTGTCTTTTTAGTACCCCTTAACTTTGACTAAGATTTAATAACCCTCAGGGTTTCAATTAAGTAGCCTTGGTTTTAAAATATATATATATTAAAAAAGTTAACCACGGGAGAAAATTTCTTTAACGATGGTTAAAAGGACAGTTAAAGGGCTATGTGAGTGAGGCCAGACGGTTTTGGTCTGGCGAGAACCATACCAGATCTGTTATCGAGAAAATTTTGCTTGCGAGGAAAAAAGAAAGAAAAGTCGAAATTTCCAGTCAGAATGTCAAAATTCTCCAATCAAAACGGTAGAAAAGAGCTCTCCAGGCACACTTAATGATCATTCTTTTCTTCTTCATCTCCTCCAGATCTGAATATCTCTGATAATCCAAGAACTGAGAACCCCAGAAAAAAATATTTTTTAAATCTCTGTTCTTTCTGATAGAACAGATTTGAGGGAGAAAGAAAGGAGAGATGGGATTGGTGGGTATTCCAGAAAATGGGATCGGAGATGGGTTTTCTAATCTTCCTTTGGGAAGTAAAAACAAATATAGGAGAATGGAATCTGAGCTCACAGAGGAAGATGATGCCTCGAATCATCACCATCATCAGCAACAGGATAGGAGCAAGAACACCCAGAAATACGTTATGGCTTGCGCCATTTTCGCATCTATGAACTCTGTTCTTCTTGGCTATGGTAAGCTTCTTCTCTATAGATCGGTCATGGACTATATTGTTTTGCTCTTTCTGAGAATACCCACGTCGTGATTTCATCTCTAATTGTAGCAGCAATGATTTCATAGGAAAATGTTCGTTTCTTCCTACCAATTCACAAAAGATAATTTTTTTTTTCTTCCTTTTTTGTTTCTTAATTGGTGTTGGTCGTCATGAGTAAAGATCATAATGGGGCTAGAAATGCAAGATCTTGGTTAAATTTTGATGGAATTTGACAATGGAGAATACATTAATTTGGGGAAAATTCTGGATTCTGTTACTAGAGGTATGATTTCAGCTTAGTTTCACTTTATCTTTCATCAGAACATTTCAAAACCTGTCTGGTGGACTCTAATGTTACATTTGGACTGTTTCTTCTTAACTAGTTTGCTATATTTTTTTCTTGATTGATTTTTCATTGGTTCAAGGTTGTAATGGATGTATAAAGGCAACAATCTCTGGAATTTGGCAAAATAATCTTAGTGAGCAGAAAAACCTGTTTGGGTAATATTGCAGGATAACCAAGTTGACATATTATTGTCAAAAGAATTCAGTTTGATCGGTTTACAATTTATTTATTTGTCTATTAATTTCTCTTGTACAGTTTTCGTTGAAATTTGCATAGCGTGAATGATGAATTGACACAACTGGTTGTTATTGAGAACTACCCATTTGGGCAAATGCTGTTTAATGGATTTTTTGGACTATATTATTAATTTATTTTTATTTTTTTTTGTATTAGTTGATTAAGGTTTAACAAATAACTTTCACATTATTCTGGTACTGCCTCATTTCTGTAATTGGTGAATTGAGAGAATCTGAACTTATGGTTTGACGTGCGGACTTTTCGATCTGCAGATGTGGGTGTTATGAGTGGAGCAATTCTATTTATTAAGGACGATCTGAAGATAACAGAGGTACAAGAAGAAGTTCTTGTTGGGTGTTTGAGCATCATCTCTCTTTTTGGCAGTTTAGCTGGTGGAAGAACGTCAGATTCCATTGGTAGAAAATGGACGATGGCCTTAGCGGCCATTGTCTTTCAAACAGGTGCAGCTATTATGACTCTTGCTCCTTCTTTCCAAGTTCTAATGGCAGGCAGACTCTTGGCTGGTGTGGGGATAGGCTTCGGAGTCATGATCGCTCCTGTCTACATTGCTGAGATATCACCAACCATTGCTAGAGGATCTCTCACTTCCTTCCCAGAGATCTTCATAAATCTCGGAATCCTTCTTGGTTACATCTCAAACTATGCATTTTCAGGTTTTTCGTCGCATATAAACTGGAGGATAATGCTTGCTGTGGGAATCCTCCCCTCAGTCTTCATTGGTTTCGCTCTGTTCATCATCCCTGAGTCCCCCAGGTGGTTGGTGATGCAGAATCGAATTGAAGAAGCAAGATCAGTGCTCTTAAAGACAAATGAGAATGAGAGAGAGGTGGAAGAGAGACTGGCAGAGATACAGCTAGCTGCCGGGACCGGGATCACTAATGCCGAGAACTATGAGGAGAAAGCTGTGTGGCGCGAACTTTTGAGTCCTTCTCCTTCACTTCGACGGATGCTCATTACTGGTTTTGGAATCCAATGTTTCCAACAGATCACAGGTATTGATGCAACTGTATATTACAGCCCCACAATCTTCAAACAAGCTGGAATCAAGGGTAACACCCAGCTTCTTGCTGCAACTGTCGCCGTGGGATTTGCCAAGACTGCTTTCATATTGGTTGCAATTTTTCTCATTGATAGAGTGGGAAGAAAGCCATTACTGTACGTGAGCACCATCGGAATGACGACTTGTTTGCTTGGTTTGGGTCTTACTTTATCCTTGCTGGGGCATGGACAAGTTGGGATCGGATTAGCAATTTTATCTGTTTGTGGGAGTGTAGCTTTCTTCTCAGTGGGAATTGGCCCAATTTGCTGGGTCCTGACATCTGAAATCTTCCCTCTTCGGCTGCGTGCTCAAGCAGCAGCACTCGGGGCAGTGGGGAATAGGGTGTGCAGTGGCCTGATTTCCATGTCCTTCCTTTCCGTTAGCCGTGCAATTACAGTGGCTGGAACATTCTTCATATTTTCTGCAATTTCAGCTCTCTCTGTCGCATTTGTTTACATGTTTGTTCCAGAAACAAAGGGAAAATCTCTGGAGCAGATCGAGTTGTTATACCAAAACGAGAGAGGATGGGAAGGAGGTGAAGTAGAGCTTGGAGATGTAGAACATCTGGTGCAGAAACAATGACTGGTCGGGCAGGTTTGCGTGATGAACCAAATTCTTCCAGCAGAGTCTTAGAAAACTATTTCGAAGAGGATGGGGAGCTGTTCCAGCGATGGAAGTCCTGCCCAGATTTCATTGTACAGGATTTCTAATAGAAATCCTTACAGCTACATATAAGAGTTAAACTACCAAAAGAAATCTAGTTTCTACGAATAGGCAACCAAAGATAAGAGATAATCTATTGTTTGAGTTACAGTATTTGTTCTAATCACGAGCATACCTGAACTTATTCCTAGATCTGTACATCTATTCCTCTATGATTGATTTACTATATATATATATATATATATATATATTTTATTTTATTTTTAATTAAAGCCACCAATGGGCTGGTGGGTTAGGCAGGATCTCTGCTGATTTATTCAATAATGTTGATACCTTGAGAAATATAAGAAATAAGTTTAGATTGTATGTATTAGAGTAATGGTCATAGACTCATAATCAATTTGGTTTTGTTCGGCTTGGGCTCCTTGCAATGTTGCATAACAGTTTTCTTGAACATTTTACCGTGCATTGGAAGTAGAAATGTGGAGGCTGAGACAGATTTAGGTAGGGCTGTCAATGGACCGGATCATGATCCGGATCCGATCCGAATCCGATCCGATTAGCCGGACTTTGGACCCTATATGTGATCCGTCGGATCGGATTCGGATCGGATCGATGGAATCCGATTATAATCGGATCGGATCTGGATATAGGGTGATCCGATCTGATTAAAATCCGATCCGATAATAATAATAATTTTTAATTATTTTAAATATATTATTTAGATTTTCTATGTATAAAATATTAATTTTTAAAAAAATTAACATTAATTAGTATTAATTAAGGTATTATTAGATTTTTTATTATTAAAATAGATTTTTTTTTTTTTAAATAACCTTACTCGGATCGGATTCGGATCGGACGATATATAATCGGATCGGATTCGGATCGGTTACTTCATGATCCAACGGATCTCGGATCGGATTCGGATCAGTCGGATTCTTAATCGGATCGGATTCGGATCTAGGCAGATCCGGTCCGAATCCGATCCGTTGACAGCCCTAGATTTAGGCAACAGTAAATTATCAAATTTGGACAATTACGTGCAGGATCTACATGTCTGTGGTTTGTTCAATTTATCGTCTATTAATTTGGAGGTAGAAATTCTTTTATTTGGATTACTTGAGAACCCAAAACTAAACAGAAATGTGATCAACAATGGATGGTTCGCTAGTTACCTTGTGGATTCAAACTCTTCAGCCTAATGTCAGTGATTATATTCTGGTGAGATTTTTACAATGATGCTGCCTTGAATCTTCTAGATAGGAGAGGTTTTTTTTTTTTTTTTTGGTAACTCGGGGTGTCCCCAATCCTTCGGGTCAGGACTAATCCCGAGAGAGAGAGAGAGAGAGGGGGGTTTGGTTATTGTTTACACATGCAGGAATCCATGAATTATTCTTCAACATAATGTTAAGAGAGGAAGCTTTTAAACGTGTTGAAAGGACCTTCCAAAATTTACTCTGCACTCGCGGTATATTATACTTGCATGAGCAAAATAAAATAAAAATCGACATCCCAAAGAGGACTTTCCAAATTATTTTATGTGGGTACTCCTGGAAATGATTCTTCTTAAGCTCTAAACTGAGACTTGTCCATTATTTGTTGTCCCAGAGCTTTCTGTTGCAGAAACGAGCTGAAATGGTCCAGTCTCAAACTGGAGTCTTAGGGACTAGTCCCTGGGTACTGTAACTCTGAGGGTCAGCTGTCTAAAATTTGAAAACGAAACGCAGACAGAGTCTCGACATCAAACACCATCCCAGTGATTGTTACTTAAGACCAATTCACAGAAACCTCCTTAGCAAGGATGAATTTTGGTGTATTGATGATGCTGAAAGTGGTAGGACAAAACAAGCCATGTATACTGGATTGTTGGACATACAGTCTATAAGGAGAAAAACAAACATAACTGGTAGAACAATAATGTTAATTAAAAAGCCAGTTCCACATGTTCAAGCGCGTATTAAAAGCCCTCATATTAGGGTGGTGGTGTGCACCAAGAGGGGTCGGGTGTGGGAGATATCATCGGGTGAGAAGTATGTGTTTGTGAAAAGTGGGGCACCGGATTTCTTTCTTTCTTGATTCCTCTCTTTGTTTGTTGAGTTTATTTCCTTGTAAACTCTTCTCTTTCTCTTTTTCTTATGCCAGATTTCTTTGTAGATATAGTTGTAGTATTCTTTCCTTTTGATATATATTATATTCCAATGATTACAATAAAAATAAATGAACTACCCAATTGAAAATTTATGCCTCTGGATGATTTCATCTAGGAGATATCGACATCCTAAAAAACGTATAAAGACAGCACGGGAGAGCACCAAAGCAAAGCATGGAGCATATGGTATCTAAGGGATTTCTTGGTTCGAATCGAAGAACCAATGTCACTATATCATTATCAAAATGACTATAATCTTTTTTTGTCCGTGAGGATCTCACCAAAACACCTTTTGCTTCTAATTTGCCTTAAACTAAATCAAAATCATTCTCAACAAGTCCACAAAAAGTGATCCCCATTTTTTTCAGGTCTAGGTGATGGGAAATATATGTATGAGCACCCTTTTTCCATCAGATCAACGAAGATGGAGCGGATCCAGCACTGTATATCATTAAAAGAGGGTCAGTCACATAACATTACTCAACAGGAAGAGCAGTGAGGAGTAAAGATGCGTGCGTCCCTCGTAGAGTAGATCCTGGATCGGTTTCCAGAGTAGAAATATTCCAAATAAATTTGGAGATTACCCAATACCATTCTGAATAGCTTAAGGTATAGTGTGGAGGTGGTCCATAGTCTACTGTGATAGCCCACTAACCCATTGACCATTGCGCGTAAAAAGCATGACGCCTTGAAAGTGACCGTACATGTGTCACCATCTAACAGGTTTACCTATAGAATCAGAAGCTTGAGACTTAATTAGAATTGTCCAAAATTGACGAGTAGCAGTTTGGAGTTCATGGTCTAATTGAATTGTTCAAATTTTGAACAAATCAATATTCAAAAGGGAGCCTCTGGCATTTTCTCTATTTATATACATGATTTTTCTGTTAGTTTACTCTTAACACATATGACTAAAATCAACCTAAACCCAGAAGTGCCCCGAAAAAATACAAAGCTACATCTTTTATTCTTTTTGTATGTTTGGATGCAGGGCTAGGTCTACTATTCAACCCTTAATTTCCTCTCTTTTTCTTGGTTCAAGTTCAGCCCAATTGAAGTCAGGACACTTAACCGAGGGTTGCCCGTATACCCGGCCTCAACTCCCCTATGCTAAGAGACATGGTGAACAGAAAGTGGGGGCCAAGGTTTACCCCTCTATTGGTCTAGCCTGCAACATTGTTTGAGGGTGATAAGGTACCACAGTTGAAGAGAATTGACCACAGTTAGAGGGAGATTAAAAAGGGACACATGTCGGGTTAAATGGGGGAGAGACACCGCTCCACCAAGTGAGGAGCAGATTTTTTTTTTTTTTGATAAGTAAACTAACTCATCATATTAATAACTAGAAAGAAGGAAACATAGATTCACAAAAAGTGAACGGAAGCTATAAATTAAGAAGATAGAAACCCAGCTACACAAAAAACCATGTAAAAGAAATCTCGGCAGGCCAGATTACTTTTCAACCTGGATTTCATCTCTTTTATACACTGTGAGAACGGGAGGAGGTAGCACCTGTAGATGATCCCTAACATCAAGTCCATCATGAATTTTCATTTATCATCAAAAAAGCACATATCCCATATGTTATCAAATATCCAAACAATGCGGTTGATCGTATGGTTGAAACCATTGAATTTGCTCAGTTGGGAGAAACATATCTTTTTAACAAAATTACATATGCGTTATATTCATGATAGTTAAAGCAGCAATTAAAAGATAATTTAATAAGAGAATCAGTAGTTCAGAGCAGACCTCTCCGCCGCTTGTAGTCACTAACTGTCAATGTCAGCGCGTGCCTCCTGCCATCGTACTCTGGGACTTGGATTCCAACTGTAGCCTCTATCCTCTGCTTCCTCGCCATGATTCCCAAGTGAGCTCCCTGAGCCACCCCAAACTTCTGCAGCCCTGCCAAAGAGATTGGCAGCTCAAAATTGTGCAGCGAGTTTGACTCTGTCCCTTGATCTACTGGAGCACTTGTATCCACCAACTTCCCTGCATCAGCTGCTGCTTCCAAAGCAGCTACCGTTGCTACAACGCCGGCCTCAACTGTGGCCCTCGCTTTTGGCTCATTGCTGCCACCTAGCCCTTCCAATGCTGCAGCTGCATCCCCATTTGCTGCTACAGCAGCCTCATCTCCTCCACCAGCCTTTGACACATAGTAATTCATTGACCTTGTCCATCTCCTTGAGAATGGGTCATACCCCGCTTCCCCAGCTTTTAGACTTGTGTTCACCGGCTTCAATTCTGATGCATTCTTGAAATTCTCAGCCCTATTTTTCTTGTTCATCTCGGCCAGCCTGACAGCCTTAGCATCTGTCTGCTTCGTCTCCCGAGACATGGCCTCCAGATCCTGTAGCCTCGCCCGGATCCTCTCCACCTCTGCCCCATCCCGCTTGCTTTCAGCCACATCCATCTTCCTCCTCAGACGGTCCTTCTCAGCCGCAATATTTAATGGCCTCAGTGTGGTTGATTTTTTCTCCTGCAGCATCTGCTTCACAGTGGCAGCCGAGTAGACAAAAGTGATGGTCTTCTGTATGGCCTCCCTCTTCTCCAGCACGTCCTGCCGGCTTGGCATCCGGCCCCCACCACGCTCCACCTCCCGAACCCATTCATCAAACTCCTTTTGAAGCGGTGAAGAGTCGGATACCCGAGCCATCTGCCACCTTGCAGCCGAGCTCTCATTTCCCCAAATACAGTTCAGGTACTTGTGTGTGGTCCTGCTCTCCAGCTTGTACTGACGGTCGGGATCAGTAGCATCAACATTCCGGACCATGCAGAGCCTGTAAATGCTTTGCCCGGCCTTGGACATCCCAATCCCAACTCTTACAAAGCAACCCACTATCAAGTCTTCAAAAAAGGGCTCCATGAACCATTTTGCTAGCTTTGACCTCCTAATGGTGATGTCCTTGATGTCCTCAAACGTCAGCCCGTCCACCCCAGGCAGAGTTCTCTCCTCCTCGCTCTCACCCAAGTCCTCATCCCCTGTTGATCCTTCATCTCTGCTGTGGCTTCCGCTTCCACTCTCACTTTGACTGGAGCTACTTGGACTTGCTGCAGTGAAGGCTTTTCGCCTAACTGAGGAGCCCTGCCCACCTGAACCTCCTCCAGATGCATCCCTCAACTTCCGATGACCATCCGGGTCCTGCTGTTTTAGCCGCTTTGCTCGCAGTTCATTCAATGCATCATCCTTGGCAGCTGCCCTGTCAGCAGATCTAGCTGAAGAGCGCACCCGGGTTGCCAGCGGAGGTGGAGTCTCTTTTCCAGGTTGGGTCTTTTTTCCACTCTGATTTGCTCTTACCTTCTGCTTCAATTTCTTATCATCTATTTTTGTGCCTCGCTCCGATAGGATATACTCCCTTTCAAGTTCGGTCATCTGCGAGAGCTTTTCCCTATCGGCATCGTTCTTGTAAAGATCACTCCCAACATCAGATTCATCGCCACTGCTGCCCTGGTGATCATCATCTTCGTAGTCATCACCATCTCCCCGATTACCCTGATCATCATCCTTCTCAGAGGGGTCTAGCCTCTTCTTCAAAGGCACATGAGATCCAGGAGGCTTCCTGCTTGCATAGCCTGAATTATCATCTGAGTCATCATCCTTAGAATCACTTTCATCATCAGAATATGAACCCTCTCGTTTCCTTCTCGATGGTGGACGTGGGTGTTGGTTCCTCCCTGGTGCACCAGTCCTTCCTGCGGCCTCCAAGAGCAAGTTCTCTAAATCTGCCATTATCTGATGTGCCTCTCTGCAACCTGCAATACTTTGTACTCTCCCAAATAAGCATCCTCCATATATCAATAAGAATTAAAAGGATACAAAAGGAAGAAAATTCTTGCACTGAGACTGTATCATGCCATATCAAGGTGTGTTCCAAATTTACATTATCAATACACTTCACAAACCCACCAGGGGTTGGCGCAGTTGGCTAGCGTCCTGGGTTTGCCCCCTGTGGTCATGTGTTCAACTCCCACTCCTTGGCTTACCCTGGTGTTCGTAGGGAAATTTTCGAGTGGGTTGGTGCGGTCTGCGGACACCTGAAGGGACTAGTCCTTGCCTCGAAGGGTTTGGGACACCCTCCGTTACCCCCAAAAAAAATATACACCTCACAACATTGTAACAGATTTGGTGTGTTGCTACTGTATCATCATTATGTGTCATTAGTTTTGCATTGTATTGTAGTGCATTGATTTGCAGTGAACCAATGTGGTACAAAACAAAGAATATTCTTCATTGAATTGTAGTGCATTGTAGCCAACTGAAATTTCTATTTATTCAACTTAATTTCATTTAAGTAGTGATTTATGATTCAACCTTATTTTTTCATACAAGGCTTCCATTTATTCATTTTTTCTTCTTTTTTTTTCATTTTGTTTTTCCAAGGAATTCGTACAATCTGACTGACAAATTGTCTCTTGACTCTATCTTTTACAAAGCAATTTTCACCCAATGAGGATCAAGACCGTTAATTCCAGTTTTCTTTCTACACCGGAAGACATTTCAAATTTATTGGTGAAAATAAAGTTTTTTTTTATCAGTAATCAAATATTATATTAAAAAGGATATGTACAAAACCAACAAACCAAACACAAAGTTTACAAGCGTATAAACTCTAGATGGGAAGAGAAAATGCAAAAAGAAAGCATGAAACTTCAAAGTAAATAAGGATTTGCCACTGCTAAAAAATCTCATAACAAGACCTCCCCCAAACCTAGATCGTCTCGCTTTGCCGGATAGATAACCACTCTAAAACAAGTGATTTCATACGAGAGCATATGCGAGATGGAGAGGGAGAATCTTCGAATGCCCGGTTGTTTCATTCTTTCCAAATTGTCCACAACATTACCCCAAGAAAAACCAACCAAATTGCCTCTCGAGCACCATCCAAACTAACCAAAGCCCAACAGGATAAGAAGTTGTGAAAGGAAGAAGGAAAGACTCAATCCACTCTTACTCAAGAGAGAAAGTGACTTTATATCTCAAACACAATAGGACAGTACAAGAGCAAGTGATCCACTGACTCTTCTGCATGAAGGCACAGAAAACAGCGATTCGTCATCCTCCACCGTCTACTTTTCAAGTGATTGCAAATTAGAATCTTATTCAAAGTAGCATTCCATAAAAAAAAGGATACCTTTAAGGGAATATCAAGATTCCACACAATCCTATGAAAGAAAGCTCAAGGTGATAAGACAAAAGACTGTAACAGAGATCTTACTGAGAATTGACCTTTGTTGCCTAAGGACCAAATTCGATGGTCCAAACTCTAAGGACTAGAGAGCGAGGAATTGAGAGAATCCAAAAGACGAGCCATATGGTCGATTTCCCAATCATTTAAAGGTCGTCCTTATCAATAACTAATAAGAAGATATTGCCAAAATCTTCCTTAAGCTTATCAATCCCGCTCCAAGCGTCCTTCCAAAACCTAATTTTTGATCATCTACCCACCTCGAATCTGAATTCTGAAATGAGGCAATAGTAGATCTGCCACTGCCATTATGACCTTCCATACCCCATCCCATGCTAACCTCTTACCTCGCGGAACCCAACAGGATGACTCTCCATATTTGGCCACTATTATTAACCGCCAAAGGCTACCTCTTTCCTCTCTAAATCTCCACATTCATTTACCTAACAAAGCCTTGTTCACCTAAACTAAGGGTACTAGGTTCAAGCTCCCATCACTCTTTGGACAACAAATCTGATCTCACGCAACTGAGTGATATTTGAATTTTTCCATCTTCTAATTCCAGAGAAATTCCCTCTGTAACTACTAGAGTTTTACCACCACAAAGTGGGGAATGGTAAGGGCATAGTTAGCAAATTCGCGAAGCAAATGAAACGTGATGTTCGGTTAACATTTGATTCGGCCGTCTCATTCAAAGATTCAGATGTACGTGGTGTTTTAAAGGAAAACGAATGATTCGCGAATCAGTTGCGGATAAAAAATATACATAATAAATTCTCACGCACGCCAACAGAATCATGCCTTCTTCTCTCCCATGAGCAGTCTGTGATCTGGTTTAAGTCTTTTTCTCGGAGCTCGTTCTCGCTCGCAACACTGCCTGAGCATCGCCCGATCACCGCCGCTCACCTGTTAGAGGTTAGGCTCTCTCTCTCACGCGCACACAGGGGCCTCTGTTTCTCCCTCCTTCATCTCTCAGACTCAATCACCACCTCAAGATAGACCATATCATTGGATCGCCGATGCGGGAGGTCTCTCTCTCTCTCTCTCTCTCTCTCACACACACACACACATTTACTGTTTGCGGTAAGGTTGATGAGCAGGTAGTCCTTCTCCGTCTGGTATTTTTAATGTCATCTATTTCGTCTGTCGATCAGTATTTGCTGGTGAAATATATTGTTCTGACTGAGAGATTGCTGGAATAATGGGAGAGGTTCATGTGTCAAAGTGAGAGAAAATTGCCCTGTATTATCACATTTGTGTCCATTGTTCAGAAGGAGATTAAGGAGGATCAAATTAAGGGTTTTTACCAGGTCTATATATTTTGGTTTACTTATTATCAAATATGCAAAGGAACTGTAAGGATTCTAATACAGTCGCTGTTTTTTTTTCCCCCATTTTTGGTAAAGTGATACAGTCATCGTTAAGAAAAGCAAAAAGTTTAGGTTGGAGAAGTGGACCTCTTCTTTTCCTTTCTAATTCTACATGCAGATTAGGGCAGAAACCTGAATGGAGCTTGTATGTACGACTTCTTTATGCATATCTTCGGACATCTGTGCCTAATTATGGTTCAAATGCGCATCAACCTTACCGAGTTACCGTAGTGCCTAATAAGTCTAGAGTAGAGAGTGTTTAAGGTAAGAAATATACTTATATATAAATATATATCTATTGCGTATGTATCTTATTTTTTATTAGCCAAATTTTTGAACGAATTTTTTAGTCTCGACTCGAATTATACTCAAATTATTCTCTCTGCACTTTTTTTTTTTGCCAAATTTTTTAATAAATTATTAAATAATTATTCTGAACTGTACACGGATAATTCTCATGCCGAGTTATTGTCGTACGGCGAATTACTAACTATGGGTGAGGGAAGACATGAAGTACGTAGGAATGCTACTCAAGGTACTTTTGATGAGTGTTAGTTTTTCCCCTTCAGATAAGAAAGTTGATTTCCACCCAGATTTACAAAACATTCCAAAACCAGGTCCTATATTGCTTTGGCCTTGTAACCAGTCCCAATAGGCATTCCAAGGTACACCGATGGAAGAGAGCCTACCTTACAACCCAATACAAAGGCTAGAATATCTAGGCTCAGGACCTCAAATGCTACCTTCCAAAGGAATCCTTAAACTCAAACTTACGTTTAGCTCTCGGGAAATCCAAACGTACTAATGGCAGTTAGTCAAAACTTCGGGGTTTTCTTGGAAAAGTGTTTCCCAGTCAACTAAAATTTGTTATTATTTATTTAGTTTCAAAACAACCATGCATATTCTATTGCGAATAAAGATTACAAAAAAAATAGTGACAGAAAGAGGAAAAGAGAGAAAACTGTGAATTCTTCAAAACAAAAAAGGTATAAGTTGAGGTGTCACATGTAAAAAGAGACATGAGACATCCGTTTATCCTAAAATTATTTAAACTAGTTGAACTCAAAATCCATAGAGAGAGACTCTGACTCAAAGACAATGCAAGGCAAGGAAACTCTAATGTAAGACGAAGGAAGAATGATGTTAGATTATAATAAAGGAAATATGAAGTTTAAAGATAAATGAAATAAAAAGAAATAAAGAAGAAAAGTAGAGTCTCACTACTTCTATAGAATACCTAGGATTGGAGTCTCACCAATTTAGGTGTCCAAAGATAGAGTCACACCACCAATGCAAGGAGTCACACCTTACTTAAAGAAGAACTTTCATTCACTTCAATTCTACCATGCTTACATCGTCATAGGTTCTTCTATTTATAGGCATTAATAGAACATTCTATGTAAAAGCTAAGACATTAAGGTTCTAGGACCAGCTAAGACTCTTGAACTTTCTACACCCTTAGACTTTCTAGAATATTCTAAATGACTTTTGACTATCTAAAGAATATTAAAGACTCTTAACTTTCTAGAAAACTCTTTAGACTTAACTTTCTAAAAAGTTCTTGACATTCTCGAAATTCCTTAATAACTTTTTTGATTTTCTAGAGTATTCTATCAACTTCCAAAAAGAGTCTTGATCTTTCTAGAAGACCCCTTTAATGCATGGCTGGATTTTCAGATTTGTGAGCCCATTTTATAGGCTTTATAGATTGTCATGAGTTTTCTTGGGCCTAAAGTTGTACACTTTGAGGTCCATGGGCCTGTCTTCATCAAACTCTAGGCCCCAATACACATTATTTGCTCGTAGTATTGTATTTATTACTTTTATTCATAAATATATATAGCATAATATCGTTATATTTTGACTCATTTATGTTGTGAAATTTACAACTTTCCAGAACTTTAATCTATATAATGTAAAATATCAACTTTTGTGCATAGGAATTTATATACATGTTGATTTTAGTTTTTTTTAAGTAATATTTTTCTTAAAATATTATATTTTACCATAATTACCAAAGCGAAATGCGAAAACGAGAAGCGACATAAAAGCTAGAAGCTGGAAACGAGGCTCAAAAAGTCCTTAGGAAATTAGAAGCGAAGAATGAAATATATGTGCCTCATTCCAATTATATTAAGATGACAAGTCATACCTTTGATTTTATCTTAAATGAGATATTTGTTGAGAATTAGGTGCCTTAGGTTTCAATCCAAAGATACTTGCTCGGGATCTACACCCTATGCTTTAGATTCGGGTCTATCCAATCACTTCCTAAATAGCTCCCTTTATCATTAAATGAGACATGATGGAAGCGAGTCTAGGAAACGAGCTTCCCACCTTGTACATAGCTTCCCTGCAATTATGCATTTTATTGATAAGAAATTAAAATTAATCACTATATATGTTTCTTTCATCGGTAAAGTAAGACATATATATATATATCAAAGAGAAATGCAAAATGAAAGGTCACAAGAAAGTGAACCTAAAAAAGAACATGAAAAGAATGAGAAAGGAAAAAACAAGAATAAAAACTAGAACCCTTTCTGTGAAATAAGACGTGCCTACAATAGTCAAAAGAAACTATGAATTGCCAAATATTCACGGTCCATCCTAATGGAGCACCGGGGGATAAGATATTGACGAATCTTCGAGCAAACCTATTCAATAAGGCTAGATACGTCGTCAAAGATTCAACGATTTCTCAACTTCAAAATAGACCATACTATTGCCTTCGGTACACGAGGCTCCACCTTCACCGATAACCAATAAGATAAGAAACTTTGGAAGGAGCCTAAATATTGGATTACAAAAATATGTTGGTTGGACTATTCAAGTTTATTTATGTATTTTGTATGAAAATTGGATTACAATTTACAAACAACGTAATAAGATGAAATTAGACGTCAAAGTATCATATATGTCCACCAACGAGTTGTTTGACCGCTCAAGCTTGTCTCAACTTACAATTTCTTCATCATCGATTTGAAGGGGAAAAAAGAAGCTTGTCTTATTTCTTTCATATGGTTGTTATTTGTATTTTTAGTACAAACTCCTAAGCATGTAATCATGTCTATTCTGGTCCTTTTCTAAAGTTTCATTGAGAATTTTAACATACGTATAGTATTTCCTCAGGCTATCAATGGATTGGGCCAAGATCCGGATCATATTCGAATCCAATCCAATTAGACTGGATCCTGATCCTATTACAGATCCGTCAGATCGGATACGTTCGATTACATTAGATATTATCTATATAACTTTGTAAATATATTACAGCACTACCCATAAAAAATTTTAATTTTCTAATTAAAATATAAAATTTTAAAAATATTAATACTTATGGGATCGGATTTGGATCTTGAATAAATAATTGGATTCAAATTTGAAATGAGCAATTTGGACTCCAATGGATCTCAGATCGGATTCGGATATATCGAATTTTAATTGGATCGGATTCGGATATAACCAAATCTGATCCAAATCAGGTCCATTTATAGCCCTAGTATTTGCCTCCAATTGCGCCGGGGTGGGGGGGGGGACATTACATTTTCGAAAATCTTTCAAATTTTCCCATTTTTAAAGTGTGAAATTTCCCGAGAAACCTAAATCTTAAACCTTGTTTGGGAATAATTAACATAGGGAAATAGATTAAGGCGAAAGATAGCTCTGGTTATAAAGCCAAGTTACAAGTCTAACGACGCATGCATGACAACTTGTAAATTAAAGGCTTGAATAATTCCAACACCACTCAAATGGCTCATCAGCTCATTCATCTGTACCTTTCAATTGAAATGCAAACAATTGAACGAGATAAAAGGTTAACAAAAAAATAGTTACAGATATCAAATCCTATACATTCATGAACACCAATCTCTTCACACATACAAATACAACCATCAAAGACCGCATTAATATACTATAATTCTAATAAAAATCATTTAATAATAAACACAAGTCTCCTTACCCAAAAAAAAAAAACACAATCACTTTTTTCGCTAACACAGACAAGCAAGCACCATATATGCATACTGCAAACTGCCTTACTAGGGCTACACAAAGCCCGATCAACCTGATTGTGCGGCCCAGATCGGCCCAGATCGGCCCGGCTCGGCTCGAGATCGGCTTGATTTTTAGGCTCGATAGGGCCAAGCCTTATAAAAACCTTGAAAATGAAATCAAGCCGAGCTTGGGCTAAACCCTGTTTGATCCGGCCCGGCCCGAAGCTCGGCTCGATTGTGTTTGGTTCGACCCGAAGATCGGCTCTGCCCGGCTTGATTTCTAACCTTAATAAAACTTAACTTTAAAGTTTTTAAGTTTTACCCTAAATTTCAATCCTCCCAAATTCCCAATACGAGTTAGACTTTAGAGAGAGTGAGAGACAGAGCTCTCGAGAGAAACCCTAGAGTTCTTCGGAGAAACCCGAAGCTCGGCTCTCCTTCCCCTGCCGTTGCCGCACCTTCGCCGGAGTAAGGGAATGAGTTCTACGGTCCATGAAATCACCTCCATTTCAATTTCTCAAGTATGAACACAACTCTCTCCATTCCAATTTCATTTTTTCTTCTTCTTCTTCTTCTTCGTAGTGATTATCGATGAATGATTATTGTGATAGAGTATTTAAGAAATACCCTTCTTCTTCTTCTTCTTCTTCATTACGGCACCATAAATGACCAAGGATCATGTTATTTGATTCTCTATTCTAAGATGCAGTGAGACATCTGTCATTGCGTAGACGGATTTTTTTTTCCCCATTTTCATTTTCTTGAGTTCGTTTCGCAGATTTTAAAGTTGATAAGCATGGATCTACTTGTTTGTTTTGTTCCTGTTTCAGAAAGCGTGATTCTGGCTCACTTTTAGAAAGCTTAGTTGTTTCATTTGGTGTCTAGCTGGTTACTAGTTGTTCTTTGAGATCTTAGTACATAGAGAAGTGGATTGTGTTGTTTGATCTGCTTGAAAGAAAGGGGAGTGTTATTAACAGGTCTATTGATGCCATGATGTGTTAAACAGGTTCAATGGGTGTTACAAGACACCTATTGTCTATTGATGTGTTAAATATGTTTTTTTTTTAAGAGTATGTTAAATAGGTGTTAAAAGCAGGTGTTCCAAGCTCGGCTCGAGCTCGAATCAGTTCGGGCTCGGGCCAAGCTCGAGCTTGAAAATCCCTTTTCGAGCCGGGCTTTGGGCCTTGAATTTGGTTTGAATTTTGGGCTCGGGCCGGGCCGAGCCTACTCTGCATGAATTCAAGCCGAGCCAAGCATGGCCAAACCCGGCCCAAATACACCCCTATGCCTTACTTCTCCTTCTTGTGCTAAAATCAGTTCAAATCCTCATTAATTCATTAGAATCCTCTCCTATGCAAGAACATCCTAATGGTGGGTTTGACCTTGTATCCACAACTTTTAAACCTTGACAACCTCTATTGAAACTTATAGAACCTCCATTTTTGGGTTACACTGAGAAAGCAAACCTAACGAAGATTCTAGATAACTGAGTCACATTAAATCTCAGATTTTTTTTTTAGTAATGGTGGGTGTCCCAAAGCCTTCGAGCCAAGGACTAGTCCCTTCGGGTATCCGCACCGACCTCCTAAGTATACCAGGGTAGGTCGAGGAGTGGGAGTTGAACACACGACCACAGGGAGCAAACCCAGGATGCTAGCCAACTGCACCAACCCCCGGTGGGTAACACTACATCTCAGATTGTTACTCATATTAATGTCAGGCAGCAAGGAATTAACAACATACTAAAAGGCTCAGATTCTCATCATTTATAGCTAGATTCATAGTAAAAGAATGAACTTTATGTTGAACAGTCCATAATTTCCATCATGTTAGGGGAAAAAAAGGAATTGGGATCATACCTACATGATCAAACAACCCAAAAACTCCTAGATTACTGAAAATCTAGCAGCTCATGTTGAGGGAGGGGGGAAGGAATTGGGACCCTACCCAGATGATCAAACAACCCAATAAAATTCCCAAATTACTGAAACTCGAGAAAACCAGACAGGAACAACTAATCAAGGCTAAAAGCCACAAAGGAAAAGGGAAAATTTTAGAAATCTCCAAGAATATCTACCCAAAAAAAAAGAGGAGAAATCGAGAGATAGAGACGAACTCACCGAAATCGGTATCGGAATCTGCAAATCACGATCCGCGTATGTCCGGCCGCGAATGACGTGGGTCGCTGCGGGTCGTCCCACTCCCAGTGCCCCTTTCCAGGGTTTAGGGCAATTAGGCAATGTAGTGGAGGGTATGGATTTCATCTGGCTCTCACCAGATGAAATCCGTCTGGCTTCCGTCCCACATGTCAAAACGTGTCCCTCTTAACACTCTTTAATTATGGTTAAGGTTCACTAACTCTTAGGGTTCAACCATGTAACCTTAATTTTTAGCCAAAAAAATTAATTAGGGGAGTTAAAATTTCATAACCTGAGTTAAAAGGGCAATTAAAGATGATTTGTGAATGGGCCAGACGGTTTTGGTCAGGCTGGTCCAACTCTTTGGGATTGGATTTGGTCCGGCAAAGCCATCTGGTCTACTCACAAAACCAGTTTAACTATCCTTGTAACACTTGTTAAAAAATTTTAACTCTTTTAAATATTTATTTTATAAAAACCAAGAATCCCATTCCGGCTCTTTTTTGTGTAATTGACGTGCCAATGAATTTATTTTTCGGTCCCGATCTAGCAAATCGCGATTGAACTCAGGGATGCGATTGGGAGAGTTTCACAAAGGATGCTGTTATTGAGCCGAGTAGGGGGTTCAAGCTCGACTCGATACAATATGTATATGTTCAAGCTTGGCTCGAACTCGACTCAAGCTTTAAGACATTGGTTCAAGCTCGACTCGACCAAATGGTACAAGCTCAAGCACAGCTCAGGATGACTGAGCTGGCGGCCCGCATAAAATAGGTTGGCTTGCAATAGCCAATGCTAACTTTTGGAATCTCTCACTCCCTCTCATTATGGTTTTATAGACCAACTCTCCTCAGCCTTCTGTTTTTTTTTGACTGATGTGGGACTTCCCTCTGGTGAATGGCAGAATGGGAACACATTACACACGGTGGTCCTTAACGGCAATTGCAAGTAGGGGTGTGGTCCTTAAAGAGCCCGAGCTTTTGTTGGGCTTAAGTACAGGTGTGGTCATGTTTGGCTCGTTAACTAAACAGGCTCAATAAATAACTTCAACTTGGCTTGTTTATTAAATAAATAAACAAGTTCGAGCTTTTAACAAGCATTCTATTTCGTTGACCACCCCTAATTTCACACTTAGGAACTAAAACTCATTCCCGCTCTCAAACCTCACTCGCACCTTGGGAGCGCAGTTTCAACTTTTATAGAGCGAGGTTTATGATTTACAAAGAGGGCAGTTTATGTTTTTTGAGATCACCTACTTAGAGAGCATGATTTTTATGCAAATTTTCATTTTTATCCCTATTTTTCATATTAAGTGAGGTGTATTTTCTTTCTAAAGTATAAGATTCTTGTAAGGTTTGTAAATTATTGGTGATCTTGTAATTAAATTTGGAATGAGACATTTAATATATCAATAGTCATCTTATTTACTACAATTACAAATTTGAATAATGAATAATTTAACTAATTCTCTTTTATAATTTAGAAAGTAAAAAAAAAATATCTGCATCTACAAGTAATCTTCAAGAGTCATCAAGTATATATATATATATCGTATCACTTGATTGTCATGCTCATTAAAGCTTTTGATGAACAGTCCCTAATAACGTGACACTTGGCGGATTGTTTCGGATTCGACCGTTGGATGTCAAGGACACATCTCTTGAGAGACACATAGCAAAAAATAAACTAGATGATTGAAGATGAAAAGATTAATTATTTGTATAGCTTGGGTAAGGTTTAATTTAGTGAACCTAAGGATGTGTTTATTTGGCGAGAAAGTGAGTGAAAGAAAGAAGAAATTTTTCAAAACAAGCATCAAAAGACCAAGAATGCTTTTGGGAGAAAGTTTTTCACTAATGAGAAAATGCAAGAAAATTAAAATATGTTTCTTGCACACTAAACGCAAGATAATTGCAAAAAAATTTACTTGTCTTTTACTTTCCCTCACTTTTTCAACAAACGCTACCTAAGGGGTTAATGCTTATAAATTAGGGTATAATCAGACGGTCTAAATACATTCGATCAGACTGGTTTTTTAACATGTGTCTCCTAATGAACTCACCTTGAAATCCAATGGGCACATTCAAAAAAAAAAATTGACACGTGTCATCTTTTTAGAGGGATTGTTTGTTTAAAGCTTTGATGAGTATGATTCATTAGTATCCTTCCTTATATATATATATGCTCTGGAAGGTTCTCGAGTCTTCTTGACACTATCCTAAATTGAAATTTACAATTTCCGAAAGTGAAAAAGGTATATTTTAGTTCATTTAGTTTAGTGGGGGCATCTCAGGGTTAAGAGATTTCTTATTGGGTTAGCTTTGGTTTTGTCTTTAACCCCCAATTATAAATGGGTAGATTGTGGGTTAAGACTTAGAGCATAAATGTTAATGAGTTAGTAGTAGTTTACCAGTACTCCCAAATCCTAACCGTCTATGGCTAACCGCTGAGTATTAGAATTTGATTGTTTGATAAGAATCTAAAAAATTCCTCAACTTTTTAATTGTAAGTTTGTTAAAACCTCTCATTCCCAAAATTTAAGAGCTTATATAAAGGGTATTCAATGTCATTTTCTTAAATCAAAAAACAAAATGACTCAATTCACACATTACCTATAATCACAAACCGAACAGGAAATTTTCTCAAATCAAACTGAATAACCAATTCATAGAAAAGGGAGGGATTTAAATACTTGATTTGGATTTAAGGCCGCGAAGCCCGACCTAGGTGAACTGACTCTGCAACCATGGATCCTAAACTAGAACACCCAAAACGAAAAACCCAATAATAATCTATGAACACAAAATTCAATACCCAATACCAGAATCAAAACACATACTCATCCATATTCACATACAAAGAAACCCCCATTGAGAAGAAGAAGAAAAGAAGAAGAGGAGGAGAACTAACCTAAGGCTAGAGCTCCGAAGACGGCAACACTTCTTCAAGATTGGGTTGGGTTCGTCGAGCAGAGAGAGGGCTTAAGGCTTTCTTCTATTTGGTTGGTTTTTATATCAAAAGACAATACCTCTATTTTTTTAGACCTTAAAATAAGGAATTCCCTTGCTATTTTTTATTTAGAGGTTTTACATCTATTTCTCATGTTTGTAGATATGTAATAAGTGAGTTATCAAACACCCTAAAATCCAATAAGCTCTTAAATGAGAAAAAACACTTAATATGTCCCTTGATATAACAACCAACCAAATAGACTAGAGCATAAATGTTAATGGGTCAGGAGTAGTTCACTGTTACTCTCAAATCCTAACCGTCTATGACTAACTGAGGATTTAGATTTGGTTGAGCTTATTTTGTCTTTTCTAATATCTCTAATTTTCACACTTTAATAATTGATTCAAAGGTTTAGGATTTGAGAGGGACCATAGACTTACACATGGACCTAACCCATTTCTACCAACAGGGACATGACCAGTAGTCAACTCTATTAAGAACCTCTCTCTCTCCTTTCCTCTCCTCTATCCTCTCTCTTCTCTTCCTTAGACCCCAATGGAGCAGATACAACACAAATACATTGACATAAGAGGAGTTCAGCTTCACATTGCAGAAATCGGAACTGGTTTGAATCTGATGCGTCCATGGTGTTTCATTTTGCTCGCTTTTTCATTTCTTGAATTTGATCTCTCTGTGTTTAATGGAATACTGTTTCTTCTTGTGTCACAGGTCCATCAATGGTGGTATTCCTACATGGGTTTCCAGAGATATGGTATTCATGGAGGCACCAGATGATTGCAGTAGCAAAAGCCGGATTCAGAGCAATTGCACCAGATTTAAGAGGGTATGGACTATCTGAGAAGCTTCCTCAACTTGAGAAAGCATCATATGGCGACTTTGTTGAAGACACTCTTGCCATCCTCAATTCCTTCCAGATTTCCAAGGTATAATTATTGGACTCCAGAGGATTGTCACTGCTATTTAAACCCACCTTAATTAGGGATGGCAACGGGGCAGGTTTGGGTCGGGGGAGCCCCCAACCTGACCCGCCCCAAATAGAAAACTCCTGCCCTAAACCCATCCCAAACCCGGGCAGGGTGGGGTGCTTCCGATTTTTCAAAACACTTCCTAACCCGTCCCCTCCATGTCCCGTTAAACACGGTGGGGCTGAACTATATTTCATATTATAAGTACTAGGAGGTGGCACATGTGAGGCACGTGAGAGCGAGGGGAAGGAGTTAACGACAATTAATAGGAGTTAAAAGGGACGTGTTAACCCTACAAGTGCGATTGAACTCTCCCAGAGTTCAATCACAATTGGCTGTGATTTTATATTCTTTAAATTGATAGATAAGCAAGAGATAGTTTGGGAATTAAAGTAAAACATTAAATCAAAATATTGTTTTTATATAAGGGTAGATTGAGAATTTCAGAAAAATCAGGCAACGCTTGCCTCTCCCATTATAATAGTAAAGAAGATAATAATGAGGTAACATTAGTATTAAATTAAGGGTAACGGGGCAGGGTGGGCTAAACCCATCTCCAGCCCAAACCTGACTCGGGTTTAACATCTAATTCCCAAGCCCTCCCCTACCCCGTTTACAAGCTCCCCAAACCCGTCCAAAAGGGACGGGACGAGACACGACGGGGCAGGGCGGGCTACCCGATTATCCCGACCAGTTGCCATCCCTAACCTTAATGGCCAGGTTTTTGTATGAACAATTCAAGAAAAAGTAGTACTATGGAGAGGTATGAACAATTGTTTGGGGGGTAAGTGGGGGAAAGTAAAAGAAAGTGAGAGAAATACCCACTTACCCCATGTTCGGTTTGCAAGAAAGCTTCACTTTCTAGAGAATCAAGATGCTCAATAGTGTCAGATTTTCTTGCACTTCCATCCATTTCATATTCCAGCTTTTTGATGGAATAGTGAGAGAAAGTGAAAAGAGCCCATTATTATTCCAATTCTATCCTTTTATCAAAAGGATTTTGTAAATGTGAACAAGGGTATATTTGGAAAAAAATATACATTCTTCCACCACTTTTCTCTCAAACCAAACATACAAGAAAAAACCTACTTTCTCTTTCTTTTCTCTTACTTCACTTTACTTTACTTCGCTTTCTTTTCTCCTACCTATTTACCCCTCAACCGAACACACTCTTAGGGCAAACAAGGGTTAACTTTTTTTTAAATTAAGAAGAAATGGGGAAAATGTGGGGCTTCTATTATAAACTATATAAATGAATATATTTCATATATTATATATTTATTCGGGTTTGTTTTTAAATTTTTGTGAATAATTCGAGTTTAATTTGAGAAATTCGTGACCTTTTGAAAAAGTCGTGCTTTATTTAAAAAATCATGAGTACTCTTGATGAATTTATTGTTCGATGAAAACTTCACGAATTATTCATGACGTTTTGAAAAAAATAGAGAACTTTGTTACTATGTTCATCTGTATTGAATTTTGATTCATCTAGATCAAAATAGTCACTATTGGAATTCAATTACCCATTCTATGGTCTTATACTTGAATTGTTCAATGCCATGTTCAAGCAGGCTTTTCTTATTGGTAAAGATTTTGGAGCTTGGCCTGTTTATTTATTCGCAGTTCTCCATCCGGAAAGGGTGTCCGGAGTCGTGACGTTGGGTGTGCCATTCCTCCCCCCTAGGCCTCATCTATTCGATGACTTTCCTGAAGGCTTCTACATTTTGAGGTGGAAGGTACTGTCATTTTCTTTCAGTTCATCATTATCAGTAGCAAATATCACAACCGGTGGAGCTGAGACCATACAGGTAGCCAACACATAGTCAATGTTCAAGACCCACCACCATTTATAGTTCCCACCTAAGAGACCTCCCAGCAACAATGAACCTAATCAGATTGGACTCATCACTGAGACTGTACCGATGCATGCCTCTAGAAAGATTATAAGTGATCAGTGCTGTAGAATTTGATATGATGAGATAGAATGCAATAGAAAAAACACGTGCGACACTAGGATTTTCTTGTAGGGGGCAAGCAGCAAGCAATGGTTAACTGATAATGTTAATAATAATTGACAAGTTTGTGAAGAATGATTAGGCAGGTACGAAATATTATTGTTTCGAGGGGTGTGGGGGGCGTGTAGCCCCCAAATTTATTTAGGGCGCTAAGTTCGTGGGTCATCTCATCCATTTGTGTCCTTTTAGAAAGATATTTTTTTAAGTTAGGTGCAGCTGCCCCCTTTGCCCATGGTAACACCCTCTTAAATTAAATAATATAGTATACAATTTGACTCTTTTTTTCAAAAGTTCAGAGGGCAATTGCTCCCCTTGCCCCATGCTTATGCCCTCTTAAATTAAATAATAGAGTACATATATACTTTTCTCTCTCAAAAGCCATCACGGGACTCCGCCCCTAGAAATAAAGACAGGGAACAATTACCTACGCGAGCCCTTTAATTTTGAATTCTTTAATTCATAATGAATCTCCCCAAGTAGGATTCGAACCTAAGACCGGAATAGGATTATGTACATTCTCATTATGAGAAGGGGACATTCGAGTGTATGTAAATAGATACTATGTTTACATATGGATCCCAAATTTCAGTCCAACAAAAATGAGGAATGTACATTTGATTAAAACAGTTCCCAAATAACTATTTTATATCTTTGACACTTAAAGAAGGCTATAGATGCAATTTTCTCCTTTTGGCCTGAAGATCTTACTCATGAGTTTGACCCCACCATGAAATGCAATAGATATCGATTAGCTTCGACTATTACAAGTACTTTCCTAGGCATTCCTGCTGTAATTTTTAGGTCCTTTCAAGTTCGATCATTTCTATTTCCTTTGCTCTAGGAACCTGGACGAGCAGAAGCAGATTTTGGCCGCTTTGATGTTAAGACAGTGTTGCGGAACATTTATATTCTCTTCTCAAGTAGCGAACTACCTGTAGCAGAGGAGGATAAGGAAATCATGGACTTGGTGCACCCGTCTACTTCTCTGCCTCCCTGGTTTACTGATGATGATCTCGCAACTTATGCAACTTTATATGAGAAATCTGGATTCAGTACTCCAATGCAAGTCCCTTACAGGTAATGCTCTTTGTATATCAACCTCTCAACTAAAAAGACTTGAAACTGAAAGCTTCATCTTTGTTCTTTCTCTGGAGAGCTCTTATATTTTGGGTTCATGTAGGACATTGCACAAAGAGGTAACCATAACCAATCCAAAAGTTGAAGTTCCAACTCTGTTGATCATGGGTGGAAAGGACTACATACTAAAATTCCCCGGAATTGAGGACTACATAACAAGCGGAAAGGTGAAAGAATATGTTCCTGATTTGGAGATCGTGTTCTTGCCGGAAGGAACTCATTTCATCCAGGAGCAATTCCCGGACCAGGTGAACCAGCTTATCGTCACCTTCCTCCATAATCATACTTGATCAAGTATCCCAAAATCAGGTCATCTCCAACTGAATGAAATATTGTTTTGAAGATGACAGCTTATTTTGCATGGGGTCTTGAAATTGAGAGACTTGTAACCATTTCATATGTATGTTTATGAATACCTTCGCTGTGTGAATGGATATTAAGTGAGGACTAATATTGGTAGCTGCTATTATGTTGTTCTAGGCATCATTTATCTACTATTACTTTGTTAACTGTTAGTGTTGGTAAATGTGAGTGCGCCTCCTGCTAGCTACATCATTGAGGAAACTACCAAATTTAGGAGTTTTCTTCACCGGGACTTGATCTCAGGACCTCCCACAAAAGAGGGGCACCCTCGCCACCTGAGCTAGAGGGGCAGGTATGTTCATTGCCATCTTCAAGAGCCATTGTTCATGCATTGTCCTAAATTCTTTTATATGTAATTTGAATACTAGAATTTCATCTCGGTGCCATGAAAATTAGAAAAAACCATGATTCAAGTTAAGTTATATCTGATAACTGATATATGCACCATTTTTTTTTTCCTGGTTAGTCTATATGCAAGTATGATCCACACAAATTAGAATTTTTGTTGTACTTTTCAATCGTAGTTCAGAAAATAGTTATCAGATAAAGGGGAAGATCTGCAAGGTCAACAGTTGTGATCGCTGTAATGGATAGCATAACAAGATAGCCTGAAATTTTTTTATGAAACAGTTGATGCCAAACTGTTGTCTTGGGTTTGTTTTCTGGATGGTGCACAAGTAGCTAAACACAAGGAAGCCTAAATGCTGTCTGTGAAAATATGTTTTGTCCAAGCCGATGGCCATGTACTCAAATGTGCAATCCTAGTAACACTTTTCTGCTCTCTTTTTTCTTTGGTGCTCCGCCGAAATCTGTATTATCTTTCTTTCATGCATATTCTACCCAAATGCAAGAAATCCAAGTGAGGAATGCCAGCCCCGAATTTAACCTTTTACATGTCGCTTTATTGGTAAGAGTTTGGAACTTTGTGACTAGGGCTAAACATTCCTCAACTTACAAGTGATGATTGAGATTCAGGTGTATGGTAACTCTACAAATTAGAGATGATTTGCTTCTTCTTCCTTTTTTGAAAATAAGAGTTTATTTCGAAGTGAGATTGTTTTGTAAATGTCTAATCCAACATTTAAATAATTTAGCATAAGAGATTTTACTTCTAAACTAATAAGTAACCTCTATTCTATTTCTTTCAAAGTCTTTTTTTGGGTTAGAAGGAAACATAACGCTCACACACTCTCACACACCCTTGTAGCACAAGCTATCTACTTGCAACCACACAACCCTCTCAAAAAGAGAGGGAGGTGGTGCTTTAGAAGGGTACACAAGGAGACCTAACCCACTGAAGTGGGACTAAATTTATAGGCTTTTTTGGTTAGAAGGAAACATAACACACACTATCACACACACACACTCTTGTAACACAAGCTACTTGCAACCACACAACCCTCTCAAAAAAGAGAGGGAGGTGGTGTTCTTTCAAAGTTTATTATGCTAAAGCGGATAGAGATTAATTAGTGAACATGCACATTTGATTCACTTAAAACAGACTTTTATATCCTTTATAATTTTGCAAATGCCTTTAATGTCACTAATACTTTTCACAAATGTCTATTCTATCCATCCCATTGTAAATAACCCTCAAATAAGTGCTTATTTGTATGTTTTGCCGGACCAGATAAAAAAATGCCCAAAAAGTTGATTTTACCAAAAGAGAGTATTCTAAAACAATACCTATAATAAACAGCTCTTTATTTTGTAGATCTAAACATCTCTTATTAGATCAGACGGAGCACCGTCCATTTCAATTATGATCAAATTCCTTGCATTTGACACTTTCAATGAATATCAAGGGTGTCACTCAGCACCACCTGTTTGTACTTGGCTCCGCTCGATTAGTGGAGGCTCTTGCACATTTAATCAATTATATCTAGTCTTGTATTATTTTTCGTTCTTTCTCTATGTTTTCTTAGTTTTATTTATCTCACTACCATTGATCCTACAACGCTACAACCACGCAAGAGTGTTTCTTATATTGAAGCAATCGAGAGGGGTACATATAGCAGCAGACCACAACCATATTTTGAGGTATGAATCATGATTGCTAGTTAGTAGTTAGTCTGCATTGTGTCACTTTAGTTTACCGAATTTGAGATAACTTATTACAGGGGAGCTGAACTCCTATCGGATGGATCTTACTGGATTCAGTCCATCAATTTCTTTGGAAGCAAGGGGAGACAAAGTAACTGCAGTTCTCTGTTGCTCATTTTTTAGGACCACCAGGCTATGTTTTGGGGATAAATAGGAATGGCTGTGGTATGCGCCTTTTTTCTCAAGATGGGTTGCATCTTCTCAGTGTAATATGTGGTGGGGCTGCTGGTCCCCAACTACTTTTACCTCTATCATGCCATCTGCCATCATAATGTGTAGAAAAAACAATGCAATTAAAGAAGATCAAAGCACACCAATTTTATGTGGCTCGGCAATACACCTCTGTGATTTCATCCACGGCTGACGTCCTGTGAAAAAACGGGGTTTACAAATCTCTCCCCACTTTTTTGTTTTCACTCAATGAAAACCCTAGCATAAACACAATTATATATTAGTACAAAATATGAAATTATGAATTTTCCATTCGAGTAACCCTAAAAATCTAAGGATGCTGCAATATTGCTCAGTGTACAGTCCAAACTGATGATCAGCCAAAATGCAAGGCATTACATAACAGAATGTCTCAAGGTCTCCTTGAGAGCTCACTTTGGTTAGGTTTTGTTTTGCTAACATTGATTTTTATTTATGGAGAATTGCAGGAATGTATATGTTGATTGAGGGCAGTTTCTGCCTATGAGCACGATCTGTAATTTTCAATAGTTGTAAAGCCTAAAAGGGTATGCCAGAGGAATTTGCGATCAAGTGAGAGCAAGAAAGAGCCTTCAACAACTGAGTGAAAATTATTTTTTTTTTGGTCACTGAGTGAAAATTTATATTATTCCATAGAATGCAAAAGTTATGCAAATATGGAACTTTCAAGTTCCACCTAAAATTTTGGATTTTTTAAGTTCTATAGATGTGGAACTTTTAAATTCTAAATAAACTGAATTCAATAAATCTGAGATACCATCGAATAAAAGGGTTAGAAACCCTCTCCCTTCTCTTCCCAGACTCTTGCCTCTTGTTCCAAAACATTAATGTTCCAAACTTTTAAAAGTTTCACCAAAAGAACGGAGCCTATATGGCATCACAGGTCAAGAGTACATCTAGATTGACTCCTAATCTTACCTTGCAGTTAGATGGGATGGATGTTTCACAACCATGGCTCAGATTGTTGGTCTAATCTCTGGTATTATTGTACTCGCAGTCCATGGTGATTGAACTATACTGATATTAATATAGTTTTTTGCTTGTCTGTTTAGGAGTCAGGAGACTCAGGACCACCCCTCAAAAAAGCAGAAGTTCTGAGTTTGATTCTCTTCCCCTTGTTAACCACCCTCATCGATTTATCCCTATTTGCCCGGTGCATGTAGATGGAGGGATTTGCATGCGCCCAAGTGCTTAGTAAGGTGCTCTAATAGGCCCGGACACCCTCGTTACCAAAAAAAAAGTTGGTGTTGGAATTTACTACTATGGCTATATCCTTTCAGAGTAGCTTATGAGTTTGGTGTTTTTGTTGAAAGAAAAAATAAGAACATAACATTTATGGGAAGAATACCATAATACCAATTGTTCTTGTGTTATCAGCTTTTCTTCAATCAGAAGAGATAAATCACAAATACAAAAACCCAAATCATAGAGAATAAAGCTTATGAGACCATACATAGGGGTTTTGAGACCTTGCTTTAGAATAATCTAACCTACGACATGAATTTTTTTTTCAAATTAGGTTTGTTTCTAAAAATTGACCCCATTCCATGACTTTTCTTTTCCCAGGACCTAAACAATTCTGTCTCCTACAAGGGCTGAATCAACCAAGAATGAGTTGGTCACATTTAATAGAGGATGAATCTGAAAAATATAAAGGGTTTTGAAATTATAAGTTTCTTATGACTTAATAAGCTGCTTTAAGATACATACTTTTTATAAGAAACTTATAAAATAAAGTGATACTTGTTATTATTAAAAAAATAAAAATAATAGCACATTGTTCTAAGTAGGGCTGCACTCAAGCCAATCTACCTCGTCGGCATATACCAAGCTCAAGCTAGTATTTCAGGCTCAAACAAATCAAGCTTAGCTTTTATTTTGAGCTTGAATGTTTAAACAAGCCAAGCTCAAACCAAACCTTGTTTGATGTAGCTCGGCTCGAATCTTAGTTCGTTTAGGGCTCAGCTCAAGCTTGAGTTTGGCTTTCTTGAAATATTATATATATATATATATATCTCATCTTAGTTTGTTTAGGGCTCAGCTCAAGCTTGAGTTTGGCTTTCTTGAAATATTATATATATATATATTGGTGATGCTATTTATATTAATACCAAAATACATAATATTTTTAACTTTGTTTACCATTGAATATTGTACTAATTTTTAATTTATAATAAATAATTTTAAAATATAATAATAGCAATAAAAGTTAATAAGTTAAAAGTAGAAACTATGAACTAACTCTCTACTCTTTTGACCGAAGGATTATCCCTAAATCTTATTTTTGTATATGAATGTGTTAATTTATTGTATTATTTATAAACATTTTTATTAAAATTGGCAAAATTAAACAAAATAATGAATCAAGCTTGAGCTACCCCGAGCTCGGCTCGGCTTGAATAAAGTTCAAGCTTGATAAGTTTGTTCGAGCCAAGCTCAAGCCTAGATATTCGAGTTTGAATCAAGCTCAAGCTGAGCTCCAACATGTTCAAGCTAAGCTCAAACTTGGCAAGTTCGGCTCGAATACACCTCTAGTTCTAAGATGCAGTGTTGGCCCTAGAAGTATGTGGGCCCTAGAAGTATGTGGGGTCTTACTAGCAAAACTCAATCATATAACCATAGGTCCATAACAAAACGTACCCATTATGTCGAGCCTTCTCGATCTCTTCTCGAAACCACAATAATTAATATAACGAAAAGGGGGAAAAAAAAAGGGAAAATCATATTCACCTCAAACTAAGTTGACTTGTAGGGGAGGGGCTGTTGTGCGCTCACGAGTGGGGGCTAGGGTTTTGGAGTAGCATGATCCCCTCGAAAAATATGAATTGGTTTTCTTCTTTGTTCATTATTGTTTTCAAAATTTGTTGTTTTAAGTCTGCAATTAAGTTTTAGGGAATTTGTTTGTTTTAAGTCTGCAATTAAGTTATAGAGAATTTGGCCCTTTTTGTTTCTTATATTTATATATATATATCAAAGTATGTTTAAAATAAAAAATTTAAACATATTAAAAAAGAAGATAGTTAATGTACCTGGGATCTCCATTTGCAAACCTAAAGCTAGTCCTTATTGGTCCGGCCTCAAATTCTCTCTTACACATGCCAGAAAAGTGGTCTTGGACTACCATAATGTGTGCGACAATTGGTTGGAGAAGTCATTTCATTGTCCCCATATTGCAATATGTGGTGATAAAATTGTGAGAAAAAAGAGAGGAGAGGGGTATGTGGTGATAAAATAGTGAGAAAAAGGAGAGGGGAGGGGGAGAGATATTATCAAGTGGGGAGAAGTCTGTCAAAGAGAATCCAAGACCCATTGATCCATACCCCACTTTGAAATTCTCATCAGAGTTGGTGAGTATTTAAGAGTGGGTGCATGAGTCACTCAACCCCTCATGGGGGGGGGAAGATATCAAGTGGGGAGAAGTCTGTCAAAGAGAATCCGAAACCCATTGATCCATATCCCACTTAGAAATTCCCACCATGGTTAGTTAGTGAGTATTTAAGATTGGGTGCGTGGACCACTCAACCCCTCATTGTGTATCCCATTGCTCCATGTGGCCTAAAATGAAAAATAGAAATTAACACGATTCCATGGAAATGGATCGATATCCGGGGTCGGGTGTACATTAAATTTGTGCAGTTGCTGGTCATTTCAAACAAGCAGAAGGATCTTATCGTCATTCTAGAAACAAGCTCAGCTTTATTTAATTAAAGACGTTTGAACTCCGCACACTCTGTTTCTTGTTCTTCCTTCATTTCAAAGAAACAACACACAGAGCGAGAGAGAGATATAGAGGACCAACACAGAGAGAGAGAGAAAAAAGATTCGTTGTTTCGCGAGACAGAGAGAGACGCAGAGATGTCGTCGTTTGATGCATTCACGAACGACGAAGAAGACATTAGGGTTTCGAATCGCCCCTTCGACGACGACGGCTACATCGGCTACGACCCTCGCCTTCCTTCTCAACGCTACGAATCCTACTCTGGTTTCGCCGCCGACGAAGACCCCAAGGTGGACTCCGGTGACATCGACGATGATCCTCCGCCGCCGTCCGACTATCTCGGCGCCGGTGATTTCCTCGCCGACGAAGAGGTCACCGTCCATCACGTGTCCCACACCGTCGACAGCATTCCACCTTCTCCTGAAATCTACGGTTTCCAATCATCCGTTTCCGACGATCCCAGCCCGGATTACTCGTCGTCTCCGTTCTTGTCGGTGCCGATTTCGAACGGAAATGGGAAGCCGTACGATATTAGTGCAGATATGGACGGCATTTTCGCCTCTGATGGTCCGGTGCTTCCGCCTCCGACTGAAATGCAATCTGAGGAAGGCTTTGTTCTTCGCGAGTGGCGCCGGTGAGGTTTTGAATCGTTTGATTTGGTGATTTATATACTTGGTTGTAGATCTTAGTTGTGGTGATCTGTTGAGAATTTTGGGTTTTTTGATGCATTGCATTTTGGATCCTTTTTGTGATTATTGTTTTTGGTGACATGCTTAGATCTGTCTTATAGAGTTCAGTTATTAAAATTAGTTTCTTGTAGTTGTTGTATGTGGAATTAGGATCTCATTATTCCTTTTATACTGTTGCATTTAAATCTGTTCTTGTTGTTTGTGTTGTATATAAAAGAGCTGAATTGGTCCAATTGGGAAAAAGGAAACAAACAAAGATGTACAATTTACCTCTTTTGCCAGTCTGTTGAGGGAGGTTTGGGGATCCAATCCCCTCGGGTGATGAGTCCGCAAGAGCTCCAATCTAACCAATAACCCTAATAATGTAGGTAAATGATATCTGGGGAAAATAAAACTTTGTTGGAATTACACATTTGTGGTTTCTTATTTTCTGCTCTTCTAATAGGAATCAAATTGATTTGATACATCTTTATAAGAACATTCCTTGTTTCTTCAATATATGAAGGGGGGAGTGGGATTGAGGAGTGATGCCTGTGTAGAGGGATTGTGTACCAATATTTGGTGGGTTCACTCCCACCCAATGGATCTCCTAGAGGACACACCATTTGGTAGATTACATATAGGGTTTTCTGAGGATGGGATCTTTGTTGATGGTCTATGTGATGATGTTCATTTTTCCCATGTAGCTTGATTTTTTGTCTACATTATAGGTACCTTTAGTCTTGTGCATATTGAGCTACTTTGATTCAATAATCTTACCTTAGTAGTGCATATCTAGTAGGTGTGTGATCTTTTTTTTTGGTAGCTCCATAATTCCTTTGTCAAGCAAAACTATAGACAGGATAGAAGGTGATTTTGTTTGGAATGGAGATGTAGATAGCAAAGGTTGCATCTCATTAAATGGGAAGATGTTTTGGCAACACTCTCACGGAAGGGTGGTTAAGGGCACCCCCCCATTAGGGATCAAGCCTCGGATTCAAAACCTCTGTTGATAATGGGTGGGCAAGGCTAGGAACTTTGTTTTAGGTTTTGTTCAGTTGCTAGCCTTTTCAGCAGAAGAGGGAGAGAGCCAGGTGAAAGGATTATACCAACCCCAGTTACCTGTCCATAGGATATGGATATGGGATGTGTCAATCCAATCAATGAGCTACCCCTTTGTGAGGTCTTAGCTTCAAAATGACACCAGTGTGATGATCCTAATCATATGAAAATAAAATTTGTGGGACCATAGTTCACAGATATAATAGGATTGTTACTGGTTGGTCTAGGCATTCGTTTGCATTCGTTCACTCTGGGTTATAAACCGAGCTCCCTTAGCCAGATAGCTATGGGGGTTCGGGATTGATAGTCTTTGGAGGGAGGTGATTATAGCCAAATATGAGATGGAAACGGTGTAGAATCCTAAAGATGTTAGGGGCTCTTATAGGGTGAGTGTGGAAGGTTATTCTTAAGATGAAGCTGTAATGTAGTAACTTCATCTCCTATATTAGGGGTGTGGGTGGGGAGATCAAATTCTAGAAGGATCCTTGGTTAGATACGGGGTCGCTTAAAATTCTTTTGGGAACATTTATTCCTTGGCTTGTGACAAATTATGTTTGATAAAAGATTCTTATTATCATAGTAACAAAAAGGTGGTTTGGGTTCCCCAATTAATAAGTGACCTTAATGATTAGGGGTTGAAGGATTTTCTTAGTTTATTGAGTCACACTCTCTAGCTGTAGGCCCAACAATCTAGTTGGTGATGGTCGGACTTGGGTTTGGGGATATTGGGGGTTATTTTAAGATCTTTTTATTATACCTTGAAGGGTAGCCATTGTAATTATTTTCTTTATAGAGTTTTTTGGAATCACAACATTCCTTCTAAGATTGTCTTATTTCTTTAGACAGCTTTCTTGGATAAAATTCTCGGCTTGGACCATCTTAAGATGTCTTTGGTATCCTCTTCACTAAACCCAGCGGCAGCAACCCTTTGCCAACAAAAGCACACAGCAACAGGTGGGCAAGAGCGCCAAATTGCAACTACCATATTCTTAAACCTAAACCCTACACCCTGCATCTAAAACCCTCCCCTAATAGATAATTAGTTTGGCCCTAATTCTACTCACATCTTGATCAAGTTTTGGAAGAATCCCTCTGTATTCTTCTCTGACATTGTACTACCAGCTATGTCGGAATTTGTTCGAGTTAAGTTCAAAGGCCGGATATTTTTAAGTAATGGAGTTTTTGATCAACCATCAATGTCATTGCAGAGAGTAAGAGAGTATGAGAATTCCTGACAAATGGGAGGAAAATTAATATTTTGATTGAGAGAAAGAGAGGCAGGGAGGGAGGGTTAGCATACCCCATATATATATATTAATTTATATAAATGATGATCTGTAAACCCCATCTCTGGCCATTGAATTGTCTAGATTTGCACTACGTAAGTATGCCATCCCAAAGTTCTTGTCCGGGTTTTCTCAAAATGATTAGATAGTTATAGGACTGATTAATGATGAAAGGTGCCTGCAAACAGCTGGAGTTCAATTCACTAAAAGCCTGTTCATGTTTGTTCAATTAATAAAGAAGCCGAGCTTGAGCATGATTTTCAAGCTCGATTGGTAAACGAGCCGAGCTCGAACTCACATGTGGTCGGCTCGGTAAAATCTCGACTCGTCAGTTGCTACTCTTCTACAAATGTTTATGGATACTCTATGAATGGGTAGAGATGATAAGACCATAGTTGCAGGGAAGCTAAGTACAATGTGAGAAGCTCGTTTCCCAGACTCGCTTCCATCAAATCTCATGTAGTGGTCAAAGAGAGCTATATATCTGGGAAGTAATGGGATAGACCTAATTCTGAAGCCTACACATAGATCCTAAGCAAGTATCGTTGGATTGAAACTTCAGGGGCTGTATAGCATCTACTTCTCCACAAATATCTCATGTAAGATAAAATTTAAGGTATTGATCATCCTAAAATAATGGTAATGAGACACCTATATCTATTTCTCGCTTCCCATTTCGTAAGGATTTTTTGAGTCTCACTTCTCGATTTGGTTAACTATGGATGAGACCACATACGGGTTTGTGAAAGTCTAAAAGCATAAGTCCTTTCATAATGCTTGGCTTTTCCCTTAAAAAAAGAAAAGAAAAAAGGGAGGCATTTTCATTAGTTACTCATTACTGAACTAGGCCAATTAAAATATTGGCCTACTTTTACATGTATCAAGGCCATTAGTACCTTTTAAAAAAAATGAAGGTCATTACTACGGGTTTACATGTATGAAGGTCATTAGTATGGTTTTTCATGTGAGTGAGAATTTTTTTTGCAACTGAAACAAGAAGGGATGCCATTTGCTATAGTTTTTTTTTTTAATTATATTATAATAAAAAAAATTACAAACCGAGGCAAATCAAGCTCTCGAGTCTAATAATTTTGATGAGCCAAGTCTGAATGAAAGTTTTGAAGCTCAACTCAAACTTGAAAATATGTATAATGTAACAAGCCGAGCCTAAACATCCCACTACTTGGCTCGGCTCGGCTCGTTATCACCCCTAGATAGTTACTTCATGATTGTTTTCTAGATTGCTTGTCCATCAAATTTATGATGTATGGAAACTTTGGTTATCCACTGGTGCAGCCAAAATGCCATTCTGCTTGAGGAGAAGGAAAAAAGAGAGAAGGAGATGCGAAACCAGATTATCGACGAAGCTGAGGAGTATATACGAGCTTTCTATGAGAAAAGGAAGCTCAACTGTGAGACTAACAGGATTAGTAACAGAGAAAGAGAGAAGGTAGAAATGCCAAAGAGTTTTTCTCCCACCATCTGCTCCTTTCTATTTTCTGTATCCAATTTATTATTATTATTATTAATATAAATGTGTTTGCCTCTTGGCAGCTATACTTGGCTAACCAAGAGAAGTTCCACAAAAATGCGGACAAACAGTACTGGAAAGCAATAGCAGAGCTCATCCCTCATGAGGTCCCTAATATTGAGAAGAAGAGAGGAAAGAGGGATCCTGACAAGAAGCCATCAATCACTGTTGTTCAGGGTCCAAAGCCCGGGAAACCCACTGATCTTTCGAGGATGCGACATATACTCCTGAAGCTGAAGCACACGCCCCCACCTCACATGATACCGCCCCCACCTCCACCTGCCAAGGATGACAAGAAAGTCACACCATCTGCAGCAGGAGAAACACCTGCTGCACCTGCTAAAGATGCCACTGCTAATGGTGCTCCAGATGCATCCAAACAAGAGGCTCCCATTGTAATCGAGGGCCAGCCAGCTACAGATCCCGAGCCAGCCGCAGCTGCTTAATGGCTAACTTTTCTTTTTCCCTTTTAATTTCTTCTTTTTGTGCTTCCAGAGATTTGATTTTCCAACTGCTTACTATCTATTCATTACTGAGAATAAGAACAGCTAGATCTAGATCAGTGTGGCCGTGGAGATCTTCTCCTCACTTTGCTTTACTATTTTTCATGGGATTAATTACAAAAAAAAAAATTTCATGGGATTAAGATGCCAAATCTGTTATTGTTTCTTTTTGGTTTGTGAAGTTTTATTATTGGATCAGAGATTTATTTCTTGATGTTTGCTCCAGAGAACCATTTTTGTTTGTGAGCATGCCATTTTAACTATATCCGATCACTCTCTTGGATTCTGCTTCTTGTGTTGTAACCATGATCCCCATAAAAGCACCTGCCATGGACATTTTGATTTCACCATTTCAGGAGTTTTCCCCTAAAATGTCAACTTTGTCAGAAACGGAGCTCATCTGATGACCATTACCTCATGTTCTATGTGCTCTTGGTCTACCGGTGGGATTGGTTGAACAAGAGTCCTAGCCTTTATGCCACATTCTCCCTGTATGAAAATTGTAGTATTACGGAATTTAAAGTGCACCTATCGGAATTTTGCCGGAACAGTTGGCTCCATCTATGCATTTAATATACTGTTCAAAAAGGAGGTTGCATACTGGATTGGTTCCTTGCCCAAAAATAATACAGAAGGTATGATCCTTTGTTCAATCCAAGGGCAAAATGCTTCTGTTAATTGAATGACATCCAGACTTTAGTTCTAGATGTGTTTGAGATTTGTGTGGCTGGTACGGGAAGTTGGATCATATTTACTGTCAGCTGGAAAATTTCTTTATAGAACATAAAAAGAGTGAATCCTGTTGATAGGACTTCTCATGAGAGAGAGAGACTGTTTTAAATTGAAATCATATCATCATCCATAACAATATATAAATTCCCTATTTATGACTGCATTTCTGGAAAATAGCTCTGAAGAATAAAAAATAAAGGAAACATTGACAGGCTAAATAAAGAAAAAAAGTGCCTCTCTTGCATATAGCCCCATCTTCCTCTTTCTATTAAATCGAAAAAAAATTGCTCCTCCCCCACTGTCTACAAGTTTTAAAAAGAGATTATGCCCCCAAATTTATGTCAGAGGCTTGGTAAAGGTGATGCTGATTCCATGATTTGAATCATCTAGGAATCAACTGGGTGATAGTGACAGGGAAAGAGCTGTTCAATTGGCTGGTAGAGTTGTCAGATGTCGATTTTTTTTGCTTTGATGAAGAAGGTAGGGTCCCGCTAAGGTCAGCTGAGTCTTCAAAGAAACTAGGGGGTGTAAGCTGCTTCTCATTGAGCCGGATATGTCTAGAGAGCATATCAACAACCTGGGTCATTATTGGCCTTCGGCTTGCTGCCCCTTGGATGCAGAAAAGGGCTACCTTGATGTACCTGAGGGCTTCTTCCTCTGGGTATTCTTCCAGCTCTGGATCCACCAGCTCTAACAGTTTCCCTTCTTCATATAGCTGCCATGTCTGTTGATGTAAACTTTAGATGTTAAAAGAAAATTACAAAATGGCAGATTAGGGAAAATGCTAAATAGAAAGTCAAATCACTGAAATCACACAAACTATGAAAATGTAGCATTTTTAATATTTGGAAATATCAACATCCTTGATTCACTTGGATCATCTTTTTTCTTTCTGTTTTCTTCTTTTGGTAGGTAAGCTGCCTAGAACTAACCCGCGACCTCACAATTGCAACACAAAACATCCATCGAGATACAGAGTCAATCAAAAGAATCAATTTCTATCTGTGAGCTCTCTTATCACAGGAAAAAAAACTAAAACATAGGAGCTCTGTTGACTGAGAGCATAATGTCTTCATGTTTCTTTAGCAGACTCAAAAAGATCTTTGATGTTTGATTACTATCATAGAAAGGAGGGAAAGAAAATCCGAAAAGGAGAATAGTATGAAATAGCGTGCCGAAAAAAAAATGGAGAAAAAAATCGAGTGGCATTTCATAAGCCAATGTTTTAAATACATATGAAAGAGTGTCAATTATATTCTGAATTGAAATTTAGGAATTTTGTTAATCTTTGAAAAGTTCGGCATCTGAACAATTACAGAAGGAAACAAGACACTCCTAATGACAGATGAGAGAACAAAAGGACTAGAACTCTACAAATCAAAACAGTAAAGGGGAAAAAAAACTTCCAAAATACTGATGAGAGAAATCAGTACTTTTTCCTTATTTTATGGTAATGAAGCTAGTATACAGATCTTGAGCTACCAAAAGGTCAGCAAAACATAAAGACAAAACTAACTCACCCATTCGAGGAGAAGCTTCTGCATCTCTCCCCAGGCTGCCTTTGAATTGCCTCTTCCACAAACTATTTCAAGTATAAGGACCCCAAAGCTGTACACATCGGCCTTCTTGGTTAACTGACCACCTAGTGCATATTCTGGTGCCAAATAACCACTGCATGAAACAATACCAAATATGTGTTGGAATATATCTCATATTATTGAAGAACATGTGGTCTAGACATAAACAAATGACCATGATATGACGTATATCACTTGGCTTGCACAGGATAACTGCATGTTTATATCAATTGAAATTAACAAATAGTGCTTCTCGGATTAGAGCGAGGTGAGACTCTGCATTTGTGCTCTAACTCACATGCAATCTAAGTTGCAGAAATGAACACAGGTGTTAAAATCCAACCCAAATATGAGGTGTCGGATTCAGTGAGCCTCAAAAAATAGGATTTGAGGAGAGGCGGGATACAGAAATTTTATTTAGGGGCCGTTTGGGTAAATGATTATTGAGGCCATAATCACTAAGATTATAACCACTGAAAAAAATAATAGCTGCATAAAATATTCCTGTTTAGTTAACTTGCTAGAAACAAAAACTACTTAAGTCAATATCCAACAAAAGTAGCGAAGCGAAGAAAAAAAAGAGAAAAAAAAATTATGAAGAGAAGAGAAGGAGAGAATAAGTGAGAACTACATGAGGGCGATGATGAAAAAACAAGTCAAATGAAGTCAAGTTGGGCATGATTACAAAATAATAATAATAAATCTATTGATTATAATAATCAAAATTGATTATCGATCAAGTATAATCGATTATTTAGTTGGTAACCCAACGCTATTATTAGGCCATAATCAATTTACCGATTATAATTGATAAAATAATCGATTTGGGAATCAGTTGAACTACCTCGAGGTTCAAAAAACATTGCATGAAAATGGATATTTGAGAAGGTAAGTTCTAATAAAATGATTGAAGAAAATCCAAGAACATATAGCAAGATGTTACACCCAGACCCAAAATCAAGGAGTACAATCTAAAACTGCTTCTCAAGTCTCTAAACTTGTCCATGTACCTACTATCATTTGTCATATGGGAGTTAATGGTCATGTTGGGTTTCATAGACCGATTTATTTAAACAGCTTAATAACTGATGCAACCCTGACATAGATTATTTTCATATCAGTAGTAATGAAATTCATCAAGTTTAGATTTACGAAGGAAAACTAGGAGAGAAGATCATTACTAAAAGGAGGCACTACAAGATCCTTTAACTAGAAGGTTCACTACATATTTGGAGCTCCCAGGAGAGCATCCTTATTCCCTAATATCTAGTTCTCTTAGAATATTTGATCGATCTTAATGGACATTGTGAGATTGACAGTATAGTGGATTATTGATCATAATTTTTCCTTTTCTCTCAATCTAATTATTTCACAATGAAATTAATTGTTTAGAACTTTTTTGCAGATATATTCATTACAAGCTTTTACTTAAATATTCTTTGAACTTCTATATTTTTCAATAAACCATGTCATAATTATTTGATGTGTTGATGTGGAATCCGAGAATTCCTTCTAAGGACTCTTTCTTCCTCTGGAATGTAACACTGAATAAAATTTTCCCATGTCATCACTTATTACATCATAGAGGGTGAGGATAGCTAACTGGTGCTATATGTGCCTCCAAGCGGAAGAGTCTGTGGACCATCTGTTCTTGCATTGTCATATTGTGTTTGGTATTTGGGCCGCATGGGGGTGGACTAGGTCTTTCCCTCTTCCTTTCACAACTTATTATCTTGTTGGTCTTTGGTCACTGTGGTGGGTGCTCGCAAGGCAATTTGGTCGGTTCTCCCTGGAGTCATATCATGGATAATATGGAAAGAGAGAAACCTCAGAGTTTTTAAGGATATACTTCATCATCCCCTTCTCGTATTTGTGCACGCATCCAGCTGGTTGCTTTGGAATTGTGGGTGGGGGGGCTTCGAAACATAGGGGAGGAGCTAAGGGTGGTGCTGGATATGAAGGCTCTTTTGGTTATTGGTCTATGAGTTTATATACTTGTAAACTCTTGCTTCCCTTGCTTTCATGTATTTGTACCTCTTTTTCTATAGTTATATAATTGCTTGATTATCGATTAAAAAAAAACTACTTTAGGAATGTTAGCTAGAGATTCGAAATGCAAGGAAATCATAAATTGTATATATTAGCAGGAAATAGAGAACGCGATGTCCATTCCGAGAGAAATATATTAATTAAAAAGAAATTCCTGGAAAATTAAGTTTAGCAAAACCTTAACAAGGATGATGGTTAGTATCCGAATTATAGGGCTAATCATGGGTTCACTATTTTTCCCTTCAAAAGGGGAGAATGACTAGAAAAAGACTACCAGAGATCTAGGATTTCTGGGAAAATATTTCAACAAACATAAAGTTCCAACTTCCTTATCCCTAAGAAAGTTTTTAATCGGACTTGTGAACATGCGGCACCATGAAGACCCTAAGGAACAATAAATGAATTGGATTGACAACCATAACCTGAAAACCCAGAGTTAGTAGTTTCCTTAGGATTGCAATATCTGGCTTGTGTATCAATTTCGAAAAGAGTGTCCTGTTTGGAGTGGGTGAGTTTTGAACTTGGCTGAGTTGGCCGTATGTCTTGGATGTAGGACGGTAAGTCTTCCAACCACATATCTAGGTCTTCCACTAGGTACACCTTTTAAAGCAAAAGCGGTCTGGAGCCCCATCATAGATAGGTTTTCCAGACGACTCCAAGGGTGGCAAACTAGGTTCCTTTCCAAAGGGGGGAAGCTAACGCTAATCAAAAGTACCCTATGCAGTCTCCCGACATATTTCCTCTCCATTTTTCAGGTCCTCGCTTCTATTGCATCCACCCTTGAGCGGCTTCAGTAGGATTTCTTATAGAATGAGCGAATTGATTCCCGTAAATACCACTTGGTAGATTGGAAAACAATCTCCCTATCTAAACAAGATGGTGAGCTAGTTATCTATCCCATTAGGTGGGTTAACAAAGCACTCCTACGTAAGTAGCAATGGAGGTTTAGAGAGAATGGTAGATTGTGGAGGGCAGTGATAGAGGCTAGACATGGGTCGTTGAATAGGTGTCAGCCCAAGGTTGGGAGAGGTTGACGGGGATCAGCCTTTTAAACTTTACAACAAAAGAAGGAAAAGTAATGGATGGGGCACATTAATGAAGGTAGGCCATGGGCCTTAAGACTTATGGTCGTAGGCCCATGAAGACCCATGGTTGTCCATAAGGCCTATACATTGGGCCTACAATGCTTCTAGACTAGCAATTATTACAAGGTATTTCTAGAAGGTCTCTATCTTTTTTAAAGTTGTTAGAATTCTCTATAAAGTCAAAAAAAGTCTTTAAAGAAATCTTTAGAATGTCAAGAATTCTCTAGAAAGTCAAGTATTTAAAGAGTTTTCTAGAAAGTTAAGAATCATTCTCTAGAAAGTCAAGGGTCCTTTAAAATATTCTAGAAAGTGTAAGAGTCTAAAAAGTCCAAGAGTCTTAGTTGGTCCTAGAAAATCTAAATCATTTAATGTCTTAGCATTTATGCAAAATGTTCTATATGTGCCTATAAATAGAGGACCATATGGCAATGTAAGAAATTCAGAATTGAAGTGAATGAAAAGTTTTTCTTTAGTAAGGTGTGACTCCTTGCATTGGTGGTGGGACTCCATCTCCGGACGCCTAAGTTGGTGAGATTCCAACCCTAGGCAATTCATTGAAGTAGTGAGACTTTACTTCTCTTCTTCCTTTCACCTTATTTCATTTCTCGTTAAACTTCGTATTCTCTTTATTATAATCTAGCATCATTCTTCTTTCATACTACATCAATTTTTGGTATCAGAGCAAGGTCCGACTTCTTGGCAATTTTCTGGAAAAATGTCTACTCGAAGTGAACGACCATATGCTCCCTAAACTCAAACTATCTCAACGAGATGAACTTCTTTTGGAGTTAGTTCAACAAGTGCAACAACTTCCCAACGTACAAACATCCTATGGTCTCGTATATTCCCGGAGCAGTCGGAAGAAGTTCAACAAAAACCAAACAATGGTGACGCAAATTTTGATGAAGATTTTCAAGAGCATGAAGAAATAGATGGCATTGGTGAGGGCACGAGGAACAATTAGCCCAAAACATCAGCAACTCATACTCCAATTCGTGATGACTCTACTTCGCATCGACCACCTCCACATCATGTTGAAGCTAGAATTCCACAAGTCAATTTTCGTCAAATCTTGGAGGGTCGTGATAATTATAGAGATCGACTTGATGGATCGAGGGGAGTTGAAGTTGTTGATTTCTTCGGAAAGGTAGATCCGCATGCCTTCCAAGACTGGTTCATGTCTTTGGAAAATTAATTTGACAGGTTTGAAATGTCCGAAGAACGAAGGGTCCATTTTGTGAAAATGAAACTCAAGGGACAAGCTCGTATATGGTGACATAGTATAAAGGATCGACTCTAGAAACTCGGTTAACCTCCTATCAACGATTGAGAGGAGATGAAATTGAAGTTGAAAGAAAAGTATATTCCTCTTGATTATGAAGAAACCATCTTTGAGGAGTTATTTCTACTTCGGCAAGGAGCTTCTAGTGTAGAAGAATACACGGAGAAATTCAATGAATTAACTATTTGTAGCGAATAACAGAAGATGAGCGACAAGCTATATTGCGGTATCGGATGGGTTTGAAGATGGAAATTAAGAAGGAATTCAAGACTATACGCTTGACAAGCCTCGAAGAAGCTTGTCAGTTAACCTTAAATTTTGAAGCCCAATTAAGACACTCAACGCTAAAGCGTAGTTAGAGGATTCTCCACCTCTCAAAATGCTTCAAGTACTCCCCGTAGCAATGTGAGTACTTCAAACTCCCATTTAATCAACAAATTCAACAACTCGAAGCCATTTGGTGGAGATAGTAAGTAACAAGGGCAAGGCTCCAGTGAATAGTACCTCATGCAGTGATAATGAAGCAAAATGCTACAAGTGTGGTGGAGCTGGACATTATGCAATTATGTGCCCTACAAAGAACATTTACTATTGTGAAAAAAAAATTGAAGAAGATCAATTAGCTAATGATCAAGGTATTGAACCATTAAAAGAGTCAGATATTGAAGAACTAGAAGGTCTCCCTGAAACCACTCCTATAGTTCAAAGAAACTTGACCATCCCCAAGGAAGAGGAGAAAGAAGATTGGCGTCGCACCAATATTTTTCATACTCATGTAGCATGTGAAGGAAAAGTTTGCAAGGTCATCATCGACGGAGGAAGTAGCATGAACGTGGCTTCCCAGGAGTTGGTTGATAAGTTGAATCTAAAGGTGAAAAACACCCACGACCTTATCGAGTTGCTTGGGTAAATGACACATCAATACTGGTAAGTACTCGATGCTTAGTTAATTTTTCTTTGGGTAAAAATTATTCCGATTCGGTTTGGTGTAATGTTATCCCAATGAAAGTTAGCCACATCTTGTTGGGAAGACCGTGATTATATGACCGCAAGGTTCAAAATGATGGGTTTTTCAATACCTATACATTTTTACACAATGGCCGTCGGACTATCCTTAAGCCCATGAAGGTGGAAAAGAAGACATCCTCTAATGTGCTTACCATGCGAGAATTCATCGAAGACGGCTGAGATCAAGGGAAAATTTATGCAGTAGTGGGTTGTGAAGTTAAAGAACTCAAGGAAATGCCAAAGGAGCAGCCACTTGAAATTCAAAAGCTTCTATTGGATTTTTCAAATCTCATTCTGGAAGAACTATCAAAAGAGTTGCCACCAATTCGGGATATCCAACATACAATCGATTTGGTACCTAGAGCTGTTTTATCCAACTTGCCAACATATCGCATGAACCTGAGAGAGTATGCCGAACTTAAAAGGTAAGTGGATGATCTCCTTGATAAGGAATTCATAAGAGAAAGTATGAGTCCTTCTGCAGTACCCACGCTCCTCACTCTTAAGTGTGATGGAACTTGAAGGATGTGTATTGATAGTTGAGTCATCAACAAAATTACAATTAAATACATATTTCCTATTCCAAGGCTTGAAGATATGCTAAATATGATGGCGGGTGCAATGATCTTCTCTAAGATAGATCTTCGTAGCGGATACCATCAAATTCGCATCCGTCCAGGAGATGAATGGAAAACAGCATTCAAGACTAAAGATGGTTTGTATCAGTGGTTAGTCATGACATTTGGACTAACCAATGCCCCAAGCACATTCATGTGCATTATGACACAGGTACTTCGACCTTTCATTGGAAGATTTGTCGTAGTCTACTTTGATGATATTCTTATCTATAGCCGATTCAATAAGGACCATGAGGAGCATCTGCGTCAAGTTATGAGAGTTTTAATATCTGAGAAACTCTACATTAACTTGAAAAAGTATTCTTTCATGAGTCAAACCATTGTTTTCTTGGGCTTTGTTGTATCCTCAAGGGGAGTTAAGGCGGATCCTAAGAAGGTTAGAGCAATCATTGAGTGGCAATTGTCTTCTAACATTTATGAAGTGTGGAGCTTCCATGGGCTAGCTACCTTCTATCGGCGGTTTATTAGAAATTTCAGTACTATCATGGCCAATATTATTGAATGCTTGAAGGGTGGACAATTTGAATGGACAAAGGCCACCACCCGAGCTTTTGAAGAGATTAAAGTGAAGATGACTAAGACCCTAGTCCTATGACTCCCGGACTTTGATAAAGTATTCAGAGTTGCTTGTGATGCTTCACATATGGGAGTCGATGCCGTCTTAAATCAAGAAGGACATCCAATGGCCTATTTTACCGAGAAGCTCAACGATGCCCGAAAAAGATACTCCACCTACGATGTGGAGTTCTACGCCGTGGTTCAAGCCCTAAAGCATTGGATGCATTATCTTATCCATCAGGAGTTTGTCTTGTACTTCGATCACGAGGCATTGCGGTATCTCAACTCACAAAAGAAGCTTAAATCTCGACATGTAAAGTGGAGAGGTAAACCGCTTTCAGAAAGCACATGGATTACGACAACAAACTTCCAAAGATTATCCCAGATCCTTATGCGATGTACCAATCTTCTATTTCGACGGAGCCGAGTCTTTTCTAGACGGGGGGAGTTGATGGGGATCAACCCTTTAAACTTTACAACAAGAGAAGGAAAAGCAATGGATACAACATGGGGCCATTAATGAAGCTAGACTAGCAATTATTACAAGATGTTTCTAGAAGGTCTCTATCTTTTTAAAAGTTGTTAGAATTATCTAGAAAGTCAAAAAAAGTCTTTAAGGAATGTCGAGAATTCTCTAGAAATTCAAGTCTTTAGAGTTTTCTAGAAAGTTAAGAATCTTTCTCTAGAAAGTCAAGGGTCCTTTAGAATATTTTAGAAAGTCTAAGAGTTTAGAAAGTCCAAGAGTCTTAGTTGGTCCTAAAAATTTAAGTCATTTAATGTCTTAGCATTTAAGTAGAATGTTCCATAAGTGCCTATAAATAGAGGACCATATGGCAATGTAAGAAATTCAAAATTGAAGTGAATGAAAATTTTTTCTTTAGTAAGGTGTGACTCCTTGCATTGGTGGTGTGACTCCATCTTCGGACGCCTAAGTTGGTGAGACTTCAACCCTAGGCAATCCATTGAAGTAGTGAGACTCTACTTCTCTTCTATCTTTCACCTCATTTCATTTCTTGTTAAACTTCGTATTCCCTTTATTATAATCTAGCTTCATTCTTTCTTCGTACTACATCAATTTTTGGTATTAAAGTTCTGACTTCTTGGCAATTTTGAGGAAAAATGTCTACTCGAAATAGACGATCATATGCTTCTAAACTCACACAATCTAATCGATATGAACTTCTTTTAGAGATAGTTCAACAAGTGCAGCAACTGTCCCAACATACAGACATCCTATGGTCTCATATACTCCCGGAGCAGTCAGAAGAAGTTCAACAAGAACCCAACAATGGTGATGCAAATTTTGATGAAGATTTTCAAGATCATGAAGACATAGGTGGCATTGGTGAAGGCACGAGGAACAATCAGCCCAAAACATCAGCAACTCATACTCCAATTCGCGATGATTCTACTTCGCATCAACCACCTCCACATCATGTTGAAGCTAGAATTCCACAAGTCAATTTTTGTCAAATCTTGGAGCTACCGTGATAATTATATAGATCGATTTGATGATGGATCGAGGGGAGTTAAAGTTGAAGTTGTTGATTTCTTTGGAAAGCTAGAACTGCATGCCTTCCCCCAATCCTTTTGGAGCTTCTTATCTGGTTGGCTCCCTGAGTTGTCTTCGGGTCCAGCAAGGTTAGTTTGGCCTCTCCTCCAGGGGGCGATTGCTTGGTCCCTTTGGAAGGAAAGGAATAGTAGAGTTTTCGAGGATATCTCCTCACCCATTTACCGCATTGAGGCACAGGCTCACCAACTAGTTTCAGCTTGCGCCTCGGCAGGGGTTGCTAGGGAAGACCCCTGGGGAGACATTTTTGCCATATAGCATGTGAATACGGTTGGGGCCTTTCTCTCTTTATCTACTTTTTCATGGATATTATTGTTCTCCCCCCCCCCCCCCCCTCAATCCCCTTGGTTTATTATTGGTGAGCCTTGTGTTGTATCTTTTGCTTTTCTATTTTAATAATATCTGCTATTTACCGATCAAAAAAGTAATAATTTAAACTCGATCAAACTGTACTTTTGCATGCAGAGTATGCACGTCTTTTGCCTGGATTTGTTGTTGATGTCCCTTTGAAGGGGCAATTGCTTGACAAGCCTTTGAGTCGGCAATTTCTTCTATTGACATGTAGGATATTGTCATTACAAATGCTCAAGGGACATTTGTTTTGATATTTTATGTTATGTTTCACACAGTTAGTTAGGTGTTTCTTAGTGCTCAAATTATCTGCTAATGTCATCGGACAAAAAGCTATCCGATGTGTGGCCGGAAAATGCTCCGTTGATCCCAACTGAAACTATTGCTCGAACTCTTCAAGTTTGTAGGTGTGTTGTGTGTTCATACGTGAGAACAAGCGACATGACACGAAATGCCTGTTGTTTCTTAAAACTACTCTAATCCATAGTTCTTTAAAATTAGCACAAGAAATTTAGAGTTATTATATGTTCATTACTTCATGAGCTTCAATTCAAGCCTTATTTAATACATATCTTTTCTGAATATATTCATTTATAGATAATTGTTAAACCATTGCCTGTTTCACAGCCATTTGGCGTAGATTTGTTTTTACTGATTATAAAAATAATAATATCAATTATGGCCTAAAGAACCGCGTTTAGTCATTGACTGGCATAATCAATTGTGTATAATCAATAATCGGTTTAACATTACAATTGATAGAATATTAATTGAAAAAAATTAAGTGTTTCTTAACTCACATTTTTCTTCACTTCTTCTCATCTCTTGTCGGATGCCTGGCCTAAGTAATCGATTTTTTTCCAGCAAATTAACCAAACAAGTGTATTTACAGAGTCGTTATTTTTCAGTGAATATATTGCCAGTTATTATCTTATAATAGATAAAGGATTAAATAATCTTACCCAAATGAGGCCTTAAGTTAATAATACATAGCATCAACAATGCCAAAAGTAGCGCGTCACTAAGGCTATCTGGACTTGCCTAACATAAATCCAGTTGCCATTAGTACCATAAATTACAGATTGTGGTGCAGTCAACAGCTCCACTAGAAATTAAGCAAAACCATCATCACGGGTCAAATTAAATGTAGTTATGTCAACATACAGCCACCGGTGAAGTAATATGTTCTCATTATCTCATACAGAAAAAGAAAATTTTTCTTCCCCGACAAACTCATAGAATCTCCTAGTCCTTTTGACAATTTTGGCACGTATAATCGCTCTCTAAGCTTCCCAAACTTGAGTAATTTCCATTAATGCAAAGATTTCTTACAGCCATCAAACTCTACCACCCTTCAAATGGACAATCCTTTACTGCTACTGATGCTAGTGCCTTTTCTGCTCTTTGGTACAGCCCGTCACAAGGTATTCAAACGGTACAGGCCGTTCTCTATGTGTGGCCATGGCTGAATCATTATATCACGGCAAGTAATTTTGATGAGCCGAATTTTTTCAGTACACCTACTTTACTTTAGGACGGACCACGCGATTTACTAATGAGGTATCAACTTATGACACAATCGTGTGCAGAGCTTATATCAGTCAGATATCTCTCTCCACCTAAGCCCTCTTTGCAGGCTTACAGCACACTTACAATTCAAGGAGAAAATAATCAACTGTACCTACCACGGCTGCAGGTTCTCCAGTCTCCAATGCCCAACTGGCCTTAACAAGACAACGTCTCTTTCAGCTTAACTGTGACTAATTTGATGCTCTTGCATTTTGATCTTCAATCATTCACTATTTGGAGCAATCACACAATCCTACCATGTTTCATGTTTTTCTTTTTCTTTTTGCCACATCTGCCACTATCACCATCCCTTCAACATATTAAGTGGCCTCTCGAGATCCACAATGGTTCCATGCCATGGATGTAGAGTTCAATGATGTGCAGCCGAATGAAATGAGGGAACATGTTCCTCTTCCAAAAAGTAAAATGCCATTATGTGTCAGTTACATAATTATAAATCCGATAGCTCCATCTGGAGACATAAAGCCCATCTATGGCCCGTGGCATTCTTCAGGAATAGGCCACGATTTTTTGGAGACCTTTTCTCCGGTGTCAAAGCCTACACCATTTGTCTGATTCTTGCTATAGCTACTGTCCATCAAAATCCTCTTTACCAGATGTATGTCTAATGCATTTCTTAACTTTGAATTACAAGAGTTTTATATGCATCGCCCTCTCAATTATGTTGATGCTACATGACTACACAGTGCAAGTCACATTCGGAAGAGCCCTTTCAAGTTTCATCAAACCACCTGAGAAGTAACCATTCTTCCACTCTATGTTGATGATGTGGTACTCACTGGGAGTGATCTGATTGAGGTTGCTCATATTTGAACTACTCTCCAACAGAAATTTGGACATGGATCATCTGGACTATTTTCTTGCATTTGATATCTTCTATTTCAATCTGGCTTTCGCATAACCTTGCCATGCTTGTCATCTACTTCAGCAGTTCGCTATGCTCAGGTGTAAGCACAATGGTACTCAAACAAGTTGAAAAGTGATGACTCCCCACTCCTAGTTGATCCTACACTATATCAGTAAATGAGTGGAGGCCTTCAATGTCTTACTTTACTCGGCCTGATATAACATTTGCTGTCAATCAGTTGGTTATATATGCATCAACCTCCAGTGACACGTTCCATAACCACCAAATGTATTTTGCAATATGTCACTTACACTTAACTTTCTCCGAAAGGCCCTCTCTCTGTTTCTGCTTCTACTGATGCCTACTGGGCTGGTTCCTCCGATGATCACCATTCTATTATTGGATTTTGTATCAGTATTGGACCTAATCCTGTTTCACATAGCAGCAAGAAACAATGGACAGGTTCAAGATGTTTGCTTTTTGTTTGACTAAAGGGAGACAAATCGCGCTGCTGATTTTCTTTCAAAATATTGTAACACTCTTGAAGAGGTCGTTTTGTATGCTGAGTGTTTCCCCAGCGACCTAGCTTTTTTGTTGCCAAGAATGCTAGAGGGTGTAAATAAGCAAGATTTTAAAATCTCTCATTTCTTTGTAAACCTCCACACCCCCCCTCCCCCCCCCCCCAAAAAAAATAAAAAACAACAATGGACAGTTGCTCAGTCTTGTGCGGGGGACTGAATACTGAGTCATGTCCATTATGACTGCCAAGCTAACTTGGATTCCATTTTTGCTAAGATATCTCACAGTATTGGCATCCCAATATTTTTTATCACTCTAGTCACAAAGGAAGTCCTTGCTAGTGAAGAACTTCCCATTTATGTAGCCCCATCTCATCAGGCTGCAGAAGTTTTCACAAAATCTCTCTCCTGGGATCAGCACCATTTTCTCTCCTCCAAGCTTTCAATGCAATATCACTTATCAGAGCTCTCAGGTTGCAGGGGAGTGATTGAGATGCATTCTTTAACCGTACATGAATGAGAAAAATGGATATCATAATCATTCTTATTGTAAGTTATGTGTAGGGTATTTTTGTCATTTATATTTTCAATATATGTTGGGTCATCTGACCACAATGGATATACAACATATGAGGTTAAATCTACTCTAAAACTGCCCCAACTGTTCAGTTTGCATTTAGCAAGAATCTTCTACTACTAAGTGAACACAATCGAAGATGCAATGTCATACAATACATAAACAATCAGCTTCAAAAAGATTGAAAGACAACTTACGTTGTTCCAGCTACGCGCGTACTTATGTGAGTGATATTTTCTGGGAAAAGTTTAGCCAACCCAAAGTCTCCAATCTTTGGTGTGAAGTCATAATCAAGAAGAATATTACTAGCTTTGATGTCTCTATGCACAATAGGTGGATCAAGTTCTTCATGAAGGAATGCAAGACCCCTAGCAGTGCCCATGCAAATCGCAGATCTTCTGCCCCAATCTAGCTTAATATTTTTGCTCCTTGGACCTACAAGCATGAGGAAAACAATATGCCTTCTCAGTACCTTCTTGAGCATAAAGATCCTAAGAAATTGTTCATCTTTCACACTACTATTTTGCAGAAATTACCCCATAATGCGCGATCGAGGCTGTTATTTTCTACATATTCGTACACTAGAATCCGGTTAGTTCCTTGAACACAACATCCAATTAACTCAACAAGGTTTGGATGCCTGACATTTGAGATAATATCAATCTCAGTCAAAAATTCACGCACCCCTTGCTTTGACTCAGCAGAAAGCGCCTTCACGGCAACTTGTCTTCCATTTTTAAGGATTCCCTAGCAAAATGACAACGAGATCAGTAACATAAGTAATATGAACATGTAAATGAGAATTTAAAAAAAATCATTTTTATATGCCTTATTATTTTAAAGAAAAAAAAAAACTGAAGTTCATGACTGTTAGCAAATATGGCCCACCATGAGAGCATGAATGTTAACAAACAACTGTGTCATGATAACCAAGCAGAAACTGAAGTAGTGAGAGCGAAAAGATGACTTAGATCATCTTCTCTATAATTACTATCAGCAATTGTTAACAATAGACATGTTTATATTTTCATGGTTTTGGAAGAAGTAAGGAAGAGACAAAATAAGAGAAGCATGAAAAGAATAATAGAATGAAATAAAGATGGAAGGAAATCAGGTTTTCTCACAATAACATGAAGGCAAATGATGTTTTATCACATATCAAGCTGAGAATAAGATGATTCAAGCAGGTACAAGTACTGGTTGGCACTCGGCCTGTTGAACAATTAACCTCAGGTAAAAGATTGATAATCAGTTATCTTACAACTTGAAACAGAAAATGCTAATGATCTTCAATTTTCCAAAAATGTTACCATAAACTTAGTAGAGAAAATTTCTCCTTTTTTGTTGGAAAATTAAGAATATATTAATAAAGAAAAATTAAGTGAACATAGCCCCAAATGGAACATATAAAAGCCAACAAAAGAAACTTAAAATCCATACCCAGTACTCACGGCACTAGAAAGAAGCCAAGCTGCAGTCCTCTCAGATAGAACACCAGGAAATTAATAGATTGGTGATGAACAGGCAAGTTTTCTCTTTTGGACAAACAAGGTTATCAAAAGTCATACTATTCCTCTCCTCTCAATACAACAAATCGCACCCGGAAGCATATTCCAAACTATACTAGCAAAAGCATCTAGATCGTGAAAAATCCAACTGGATAAAGGAACAGGCCCCCAAGGGGAAACCCAATGGACTCCTAAAAGAGAAAGGAACAGGCCCCAGATCTAGTTGATAGGAGGACAATAGGCGGCAAATGGTCCACTTTCTCTTCTTAAATCATTCCCTTGACAAATATTAAGATAAAAGGCAAGTGAAAGGGCTATGAACAAATATTGTTGTTTCCATTTATATATTCATTTCTTTTTTCCAATATAATTCTCCCTATTCATTGAAAAATAAAAGGCAAATGTTCTTAATGGTAAACTAACAAAGATGACTCTGTATAAAATAAAATAAAAAATGTTAATTATCAAAACAATAAAATCCACAGATATTGACAAAGGATAGAAGTCAATAGAAGATAGGAAGTCAAACAAACTTGGTTTAAAACTATCGATGTAGTCATAAAATTTTGCAAAAATAAGTCTAATACTTCAGAAAGACTATTAGTCATTACTTTTATATAAAGGAACAGACGAGAACCATTTGCAATATGCCAAGTACCTTGTAAACTGTTCCAAAACCTCCTCGGCCAATCTTATTGTTTGAATGAAAATTGTTTGTTGCAGATCTGAGATCATTGTAGGAGAAAGTTTCGATATTCTCAGGCAAAGGCCCTGAAAAGCAAGACAGATGGAACAGAAAGAAAATCAAGAACAAGAAAAAAGAAAGGAAAATGGAATAGAACATATGATTTATAGAAGGTATATGGTAGTGCCACAAATTATCTTCATGAGCATAGATATTTGTGGGCATCACAAGCAGCGGGAATCTGAATCACTACTATATAAACTAATGCAATATCGCAGGGGTTAATAGAATCAAATGATGGAATGAGTCAAACATACAGGCAGAAGTCCTATTGGTTTTCTTCTAGCACTATTTGATGACTGCAAAGCTTTCACACAAGGTGATATATGCATGTTCTCAGTTTATTTGCTCAATATTGGATAAGAGTCATTAGACTCCTGGTTTTATTGTTTTCTTCAGAGAGATGTTTGGATAGAAGCTATAACTACCTTTTATGAACCAACATGGGCCACCTGTCAATGGAACATGAGTAGCTGGTAGTCCAGTTCACCAGCTGATTTTATATAATTCACGAAATTTCTATTGGAATTTCATTACCAGCCAATCACAATAAATGGCAGCTGACAAGATTGTTACTGTTAGGGTAGCTACCAATTAAAAATCATTAAAAATGAAGGAAAATTCCTCCAATGGGTTTTGTACAGAGTTACACATCATCTGCAACACACACCAGAAAATGGAAATTTACAGGTTTTCTTAGATGACAAGATCAATTAAGCATTCAAATGACACAAGTTTAGGTAATAGAGTTGTGATTCTTGTCCAGTCTGCCTTATATCCATATGATAGCATGAGATGTGTGGATGACATCACCGCTTATACCGTATATGAATCTGAGGGTTATATATGCCACATTCTTGATAGGATGCCTGCTCTCCAAAAATGAGGGGGTCCATATCTCCAAAGTCATATCAGTGTAATCAAAATGTTGCCTAAAAATGCCTAGCCCACTGCCTTGCCTAGCCAAAACCTCTATCGCCAAATGAAGGTATAGGTGGGCACTCATTACGATGAGCCTAGTCCTCGTCTCCTAGGCACTATAGAACTGGTGATAAAGGCATCCTAGACCCACATAAAATTAGATGCTATTTACAAATACGTAAAAAAATATTTTGTATAAGTGATATTTTTTACTTAAATTTTTATCTAAGGTGTCTCTCTCTCCCCTTTTCTACAAACTATGCTCTTTAATTTTGTAGCGAAATTTGATTTTATGTATGCTTTACTTTAAATTTTTAATCTATATTTTAAATAATATGAATATTCTAAAGTTATATAATTTCCACTTCATTTTTTTATTGGCAAACTAATATCAATTTATAAGAAGATGATGAGATCTAAGCAACCAGATGCGCAGAGCGGGAGCAAGAGCAAGAGCAAGAGCGGGAGCAAGAGCGAGAGCGATAGGGTCGAGCGCTCCTCCATATATATACAAACATATATATTTATATATATATACTTGATGGTTCTTGAAAATTACTTGTAGAGACAAATATATCCTTTTCACTTTCTAAACTATAAGAAAGAATTGGTAAAATCATTCATCATTCAAATTTGTAGTCACAACTCACAATAAAGAAGATGCCTATTGATATATCAAATGTACCCCTTCCAAATTCAATTACAAGTTTACCAATAATTAGCAAACCTTACAAGAATCTTATAGCCCTATAGAAGAAAATGACAAAATACACCCCACTTTAAATGAAAAATTGGGATAAAAATAGAATTTTATACAAAAATCGCGCTCTCTAAGCAAGTGGAACCACGATCTCCTTCACTTTAGTTTAAACCCCCACTCTCTAAGCTGGTAAAACTGTGATCTCCTTCACTTTAAGCTCTCGCTCTCTAAGTAGGTGAAACTATGCTCCACAAAATTTGAAACCACGCTTCCAAGGCGATTTCACTCTCAAACCGTGAGAGCGAGGTTTGAGAGCTAGCAGTAGGTTAGGCGGTTTGGGTTACTATGAATGAGATACAATAAAAGGATTCACTAAAAGTGAACCAAACACCAACCATAACAAGCATCATGAATGAAATAGACCCATCCCAAGTGACAAAAATCCACTCCGCGCACTATGAGATAAGGGAGACAATCCCTAGGTCCTCAAATTCCTCCTTGTTGGAGGCCCATTCTCTCATCATAGATCTAGTTCGGGTGACAACAATGAGTCTTCAAAGATGCGAATGTTCTTCTCCTAGAGCGACTAACATAGGGCACCTGAAAGGATAGACCACAAGGGATCCAATCAGGGAGGTCGCCTACCAATAAGATAAAAAGCTTTGGAAGGAATAGGGAAAGGCCCACGAGACCTCAAATCAGGAAAGAAAATAAGTTCAGTCCTCTCTTAAAAGAACAAAGAAGTATTAGATGATCAACTTTTTCCTTCGCTACCAAGCATAACATACAACGATTCGGTAAACTCCAGCCTCTATGTTAGAGGTGTTCCAGAGTCAGGATCTTATCCAAAATATTGTCTACAAAAGAAGGATACCTTTGATGACACCCCTGGATGTCAAAGAACCTAATAAGGAATCACGGGGTACAAATAGGATCACAATGCTTGCAGAAAGTAAATAGGGGAAGAAAAGGAACTTTAAAAAAAAAATCTGGCTTCATCTTCCTTCCGCAAAGCGGTATTTTCAGAGGATAAAACCATCATTAAAGCTCTCAAACCGGCGCTTTTTACAAGTTAAATTGCCGGCACGCTCTACGAACTTTGCAATTGTGCTCCACAAAAATCGCAACCGCGCTCTCATGACGATTCCACTCTCAAACCGTGAGAGCGAGGTTTGAGATCAGGAGCGGACAGTGAAACTGACAGTTTGGGTTACCAAGCTCCCAAATCCACCCTCTCATGTCGAATAGAGGCCCATTTTAAAACCAGAAGACGGATATATGAGCAAATGCGAGAGGGAGAATTGTCGAAGACTCTTGTTTCGCTCTTTCCATATCGACCATAATATGGCCCCAAGAAGAACCATCCAGATAACCCTCCTCGCACTATCCATACATAACTACACGAAAGTTGCCCCTTTTTCATAGGGATTTACCCATCACAAAGATGCACAGAGGAACAGAACGAACTTCATATATCCCTTTTCCACTCAATCCAAAAACAAGATCGGAACCAGAGACCAACAGGATAAGAAGCTGTAAAAGGAAGAAGGGAAGACCCAATCCACTCCCAGTCGGGATAGAAATACCCCCAAACATCACCTAAGTTTTGGAATAAATATACTAAATTTTAGCTGCCTAGGCATCACCTAAGCAATGCCTAACCTAGGGAACCCCTATGGCCTAAACACTTTGACATAAGTAGTCAGATAGAAAAAATCAATTGTGCATACTAACAAGCCAGAACCCTATTCACCAATTAAGTGTCTAGGCAGGCACTCCTGAAGATGGTATTGGCTAGGCGTATAAATATCCTAAAGTTTGCTTTAGTCAACCCATGAGGACACACTTACGGATGTAATGGCTCATGAGAAGACTCTTGCTTAAATGGATATGACTAAAATCTAGTAAGATAGGCGTGGCTATCCTCAGGTTACTGCCTACTGATACCTATAACTCCAAGCTTGCAAAAGACACTAATGAGCAAGAATTTTGAAAGCTAAAAGGTAGGCCACTTAGGTTTTGTCGACACCCTGTTTTGCTCAAGTTCTTCAATCTTCTTTAATTCACCAACTTCAAATCTCCAAGTCTTGTCGGATTCCCCCATCATTAGAAACCCATACCCAACCTTAAAAAATCCAAAAAAAAAAAAATTTAAGACATCAGTTGGGTCGATTTTAATATAAACGACCACCCTTTAATTAACCAATTTTGTTGGTCGTTTTTCTTATAAACGACCACATCTTTGTGACCCTATTTCAAGGGTCGTTTATGTAAAAAAGGACCAAAGTTTGGCCCCCAAGTTTGTTACGCAGTGTAACTAACCACGTGCACGGGAATCTAATCTAAGTATGTTAGTAGGGGGTCATTTTGGTCGTTTATATCATAAACGACCAACCAAATTTGCATTAAAAATGTGCAGTCATTTATATGAAAAATGACCAGACAAGTACTCAATTTTCATGTGGTATACTAACCCTCCTTGGACCAAAGTACCCTCATAATTTATGAGATCTCAAGGAATTTGTAAGAGGGTTTTTCCTCTCATTCTCTCCGTATAAATACCCAACCCCTCTACTCATTTGAGACATCTTCCACCAGCCTAACCTCTGTCCAAGACTAAAGAAGCTATGCAATTTGCAAGGCATCTCTAGCCTTGAGAACCCTTTTTTTAGCCCATCCTTTACCTTAAGCCCAAAACCCTCCGCTGAATTGGGCTCCTTGTGAAAAATAGGAACAAGGAGGTGTTTTCCCAGTCTTAGAACCTTTATTGCTAACTCTTGGGTTTTGAGCTTTTTTTCTTTAAATTAGCTTTCTTCCCCTGAAATTCATTAAGGACCCCCTATGACGCGTTCCGCCGAATTGGGTCTCCTTGTGAAAAATGGGAGAATGAGGGTATTCATTCATTTTAGGATCTATAGGTTTTCATTCAAAACTCACATTCTTGCATTTTGCTAAAGAAATAGAAAAAGAGAAGAAAAGACAATTTTCATCCCTTCATTAGTGATTTATAGCTTCTAGATTAGAATTGTTATAATGTTCTTTTATTTTTGGAGTATAGTCACCCTTTTAAAACCTTAATTTGGTAGTTAGAACCTTTGTTTTCTTTTAGTCATATCTTTTGTTATTAGGAATTTCCTACAAGTCATTAGGTTCCTTGTTATTTTAAGGTTCATTTTAGGGAATTTTGTTTTTCCCAAGGAAAATCTAAGTGAATTAACCTTTTATTTTCTTTTAGAAAATTTCTTACTTCCATAAAACCTCAAACCTAGTCTAGAGTCTAGGGCCCTAGGCCTTGTTTTATCTAAGTTTAGAGTTAGAATTGATTAGTGTTTGGTGGTTTAGATTTACACTCTATAGTTAAGTTCATAGTAGATTTTGATTTTCCATTATTCCTCTATAGACATTGAATCTAGAGTCCTTTTTCTTTCAAGCCAAGTTAGAGTCCTTAGGGATATTTCATTACTTTTGCCTTTTTTTTAAAGTCAATCTCTCAAATTAAACTTTTAGGGAATTTCGAAAGCACAGGTTACCGTTGTTAAAACAGGTGATTTTGGGTACCTAACACCTTCCCCAAATCACAATAGAACCTCCCTTCCCAAAATCTCATCTTGGTTTCGCAAACTAATTTTTGTTTTTAAAAAAAAAAATTTAAGAATTTCAGTGACCAATCACACTTCAACTCATTGATTGGTGGCGACTCGGTATTCGCCATATTAGCATGCTTTATGCGTGCTAATGTGGAGAATGCTTAGACTAGTAATTTTCTAATTTTTCAAAAAATGGTCGTTATATCACATCTGGAAAAAAAAATTATAAGAAATAAAATAAAATAAAACTTAAAAAGTTAAAGACTTAAAGTTAAAAGAAAAAATTAATTAATTTTAAATATATATATATATATATATTTAAAAAATTAATTTTTTTTTAAAAAGTAAAGATAATGCCTTAAAACAATTGAGTACTAGAAAACAGCCTCTCTCCAAGCTGTACTACAAATTAGAGATAAAAAGAGTTTAAATGTTTAGTTTGTTGGAATTGAATCTGTGGAAAAGAGACATAAAAAAAAAAAACAGGAACATATAATATAAGGGACTAGTCCTTGCCACGAAGGGTTTGGGACACCCTTGGTTGCCAAAAAAAAAGGATGCAACAGAAACAATGTCAAAGAGTATGAAAATATTAACAAAGACGTTATCATGGAAAAGTACAGATGTAGCCTCCTCAAGAAAGAGATCAAAATCGTATACTGAATTCATAAGAACACCCATGTGGCAACGATAGCTCAACAAGATATAGATGTGTACGAAAATCTAGTGTGCGATGAGCATCAATGTTCTGGAAAGAATTATGGGATTCTTTCCTAACCTTATACACAGGTATATTTGAATATGCATAATGAAACTTCTATTGTAGTGCATAGTCTATGAAAAGACTGAATGTGTGATGAAGTCCTCACCGTCTATGTCTCGATGAGCACTAACATGATCCTTTTTCCTCTCAAATATTGAGGCACCAAAACAGCTACAACTCATATCCGTGTGTTGTATATGACTGCAATCCTCCAGACTGTATGATTACACCTCTCAAACTACAAAATGGAGTTCCATATGAAGAACGCTTTTTTCCTATATCACCCCCCTCCAAGTCTCCAACACACCTAAAAAAGAAATGATGATTGTAACAATGATAAAAATAATTGTATTGCAATGGCTATCTATCTGTTTCCATATATAGTCTTGGCTTTCTCCCACTTCTTATTTGAATACAAAACATGGGCTTTTCTTGTCTCCACTGGAATCAAACATAAGATCTATTAATTCCAGACAAGACAAGAAAACCTACATGAACCCACTTCTGAACCCCCAAGTGTCATTTCTCACCATGTTCATATTTCCAGATTTCAAAGGAAGCTTTGAAACCTTGAATATAAAACAAAGAAAAAGGAAGACACATTTTCCCATCAAAACCACAACTTATTTCTCGTGTTCTTCATTGACTTAAGAGCCCAAATGTAGCCTACCAAAGATAAACTCATTTCAAATTTTCGGAAATTGCTTTGAAAATTGTCAATCACCAATATAAGAAGAAGAAGAAAAGTAGAAACGTGGAATTGTCAAATTCATTTCAAACAGATCAAACTAATCGAAATGGCTTGAAATAGCTCAAGTCCCCTAACAATAACAGCATTACTGGTTCAAATTATATGGATACCCCGTAACAGGGTATTATCTCCAATAATCAATATATAAATATTTGAAGGATACAAGATGTTGGTATCACCCATTATCCGTCTACTCAGCTTGATTTCACCAACCTCACAAAAATCTTGTACAAACTCAATTTTCACACCAATACCATTGACACTGCCATAGCTCGAAAATCAGTTTTAAAAAATTCCTTTTTCACCGAGTCGAATCCGATTTGACTGACTCGTGAATGTTCTTGATTTTAAACGAATCAGATTCAAATCTACCAATCAATCAAAAAAACAAAAAGATTCAAAGCAACCCCAATTTAAATGAAGAAAAATCGCGATTTTTGCATGTTTTCAGTTCGATTATCCCATCTTATAATTGGAGAAAACAACATGGAAAGTCAATTTTATCTTTTTTAAAAAACGAACATAAAAATTATCAGAAATTCGTCAAATGTCGAAAAAACTAAATTGAAATGCCTAAGGTCAAGAATCGTGAATCGTGATTAGATAAAACTCAAAAGTACCTCGAAATTCGAAGGATTGAGTCGTTGTGGAGCTCGAAAAAACATAAATGTCCAATGATGGAGAACGATCTGACGGAATCGGAAAATCGGAAATCTTTGTTCGTCTTCTTCGAATAAGAGGGAAGAAAAACGTTCACGAGTCATGGCTCGTTCCTGCGAGCGTTCCCACCTTTTGGAACTGTTGTAGAAAATGACAGTCCCCGCTGTACTTCACCCGCCAGGTAAATTGTCAACTTACCTGTGCCTCCACTCTTTCTTTTCTTTTTTTTCATGGTTGACTCCGTCTAACATTCCCCCAGGATACACACTGAGAAATGCTAGCACCAAGTCGGTTTTTTTTGGGTATCAAGGAAATTAATACGATTGGTAATTTTTCTTTGGAGGGTGGGGGAACTAATCTATATATATCAGGAAAATTAATAGGATTAGGATATGGGGCCTTGGGTTTCGGGGCGGAGCCGTCGATAAAATTTGCTTTGTGAGTAATGGGCATAACAAAATTTTATTTTGCATTTCAAATAGAGATTCGGTGATAAAAAAAAAAGGTGAAAATTTTGGGTCAATCTTCATTGGTTCTTACCCATCTTTTTAACACCCATTAATTGTGATTAAGATTCACTCACTCTAAAGTTCATTCATATAACTTTAGTTTTTAGGAAAAAAAATAATAATAATAACTTTAAGTTGATTAAGTTTAACCGTAGTTAAAAGTGATGAAATGAGAAGACATTTGATTATGTAATCAAATGTGGGGTAGGCTAGTAACTACTCTAAAATTATTATACTTTTATATTATGGAGATTATTTTTTTCACACACATGTCCCTTTTGAAAGACCCATTAGTTGTGGTTAAGATTCACTTATCCCTAGGGTTTATACATCTACCCTTAGTTCTTATTAAAATAAATTAACTCCTAAGATAATAATATTAATTAGGGTTAAAAGGGACACATAGATAATCAATCCCTTTATATTATACATATTAAAAAAAATTACAATATTTTTTTAGGGGGGGCACTGTATACAAAAATTATATTTTATGTCTTTTTAAAAAATTTATACATACAACATTTTAAATTTTAAAAAAATTTGGGTTAGTGTTCACTCTTAAGGATTTGGCCTCAGCCTTATCCTCAAAGTCAAGGTTGAGCCAGGCTTGAGCTTGAAAAAAAATAAAGAAATTTTTTTTGTGGTGATATTTCATCAAAACAATTTCTAAACCATCACCGGCTTACAGGTTGATTATGCTTAACTTATTTTACTCCCTAATCTTAATCTTTTAATTCAAACTTTGGTCATCTCCTATCAGTCGGCCCACAATTAAAGGGAACTCTACTTAACACAATTTATAAACCATCCCGACAGGCTTAAAACCCCCAAATCCAAATGAATCATTGGGGCCTTTCAACCTAACTCTTTAATAAACCTTAACCCTAGACTCATCTCTATCCGAGTTTTCATAAAGTAAAAAATGAACCCTAAAAAATCCTACGCCCATCCAAAATCCCTAACACTCTAAACTTAAATAAATCTTAAACTTTTCTTATACCCTTATATAAAAGAGAATATAGTCGGGGTATTTTGTAAAACGTGTTCATAGATCTTCTTTCATATTTCCATGCATGTCCTTTGAGTTTTATAACTTCGAATCCTCGATCATTCTAGAGTATACTGTACTAGCAAATACCTGGCCTGTGCAATGCACGGGTGTGAAAAAAAATATAAAAAATAGATTAAATGTACATAAGGGTAGTTTGCGGCACAAGGAGAGATGTGTATGTTTGGTAAAGAGATGGTGTGTTGATAGACAATGCAAGTTTGGCAGAATTTCCTCCAACTCAAAATAATTCATGCTCATATAATCAAAAAAACCATTTTTTTAGGATAATAAAAAAAAAACCATCCTTAGAGCTGAAAAAGTTCTCTCAAGCAAACTGCCCTCCAAAAAAACCATAATAAATCAAAAAACCATACCAAGAGTTCTTATCAGCTGCAATTTGTCATATTTCATTGTTAGCAAAGTAAGAGATGTAGGGGGACTTCCTCTAAAAAAAATTAAAAATCAATTAATACCCTCAACTAAGGATGGATGGGATGAAATTGCTGCTAATGCAGCATTGTTCCATCATTAAGATAAATATTCAAGTGGGAGAACAAAAAACTTGAGGGCCAACATGGTGAAAAGAAGAGGAAGAATAGGGGCATGAAGACGTGTGTAACACAAGCCCATTTATAACCTCAAAGAACACATTATCTCCACTATCTAAGGCCTTCCTCTCTCTCAAATCTCGATGTGGTACATGTTGAGTAGTAGGAGAAGCTTACACCACTCGCTCAGTTCGCATATCAGTCAGCCTTGCCATCGCTGTTCTCAAAGTGATGATTTCGAAGGTTGGGTCAAGAGAAAATGTTCTTCTTGCATCAAAGGATCACCACTTCCGCCACCACCCGACACTGACTCTATTCCAGCAGCAATTCCAGTCAATACCCCTTAAGAAAGAAAGCACGCAGAGCAATCTCCTAACCCACCTTGAACTGCTAGTTCTTGACATAGATTTCTAGTTATAATTGCATAACCACTGCCGGAAGAATTATGAAAATTCATGGAGAGAGAGAAGAAAGTGGGACATGGAGGATGCTATGGAGAGAAGCGTTTACGTAGATGACAAGGGATGCTAACGCCCGAGAAGATATGATTAAGGGAATACAAACGGTTGTCATATAAGGTGTAACAGTAAAACACTATAGTAACATAAACCATAATCAATACACGATGGAAAACACATATAATGAATTTTTTTATGGTAGGAAAAAGAGGTGTAACTGCTCTACTATAATCAGCAGCACATGATGGCCAACACTATTTTACCATAAACCATAATTAATACATGATGGAAAACACATAATAATTTTTTTGTGACAGGAAAAAGAGGTGTAACTGCTCTACTATAATTAACACATGATGGACAACAATAAAACACTATTATATTGTAAAAATTAATTAATTGACACGTGACAATGGAAAAGGGAGAGAAATAAAGGTGGGTCCCACAATTTTGCTTTGGTAGCCGAAGAAGCTGAGGTGGCTTCACAAAAGAATAACATGCATAACATGCTTAGTGGCGTAAGGAAAATGATTTTGACTCTAGCAAATAATATTAGTATAGATACCACTCTCACCCCTACCTACCTCAGGCACCGCTGTATCACCGCCACATCGCCGTTGCCGCTGGTGCTGCCCCGCAATCGCTACCGCGGGAAAGAAAAATGGTTTTTCGTCCATACCTCATCGTTTTCGCTTCTGAAGCAAGTTTTGAGATCATATCCTGAGAGTCTCCTTATTTAAAAGAGAGCTATAAATTGAAAATATGGCAGGGGAATTTGTAGAATCACTCTTGCTTATCCATAAACCCCATTTGTAGGATCTCTTTTGCTTTTATATTCCCCTTAAGTCTCCATTCTCTGCAAGTTTATCCTTCGCTATCATGGAGATGGAATATTTAACGGAGTTTCCTCATACGCACATGAAAGAGATCGAGCTGAGGGTTTTTTGTTTGTTTGATTGTTTGGTATCAGTTAGTTCCATTCATTGGAGAAGACTGAATTAGGGTTTTTATTCTCTAGGGGTTCATGCTTGCTAGGGATGGCATTTGGGCTTCAATTTTTAGTATTTTGGATGGAAACAATAACCCATTTATTCATTCTCATTTTTTTAAAATATCTTTAGTATTGTATATTTTTGTTGGTTTTCGGTTCCTCACAGTCGGCCATTAGCATTTTACAATGTCGTCACAACTCCAAAATGGTTAAGGGATGCCACAGAGAGAAAGTAAGGTTTCAAAGAGCTTTTTTTTATTGCAGATGATGACATTTGCATGATTCATTGTTCTGGTTCATGCTTCTTGTTGAATTCTCTTAGGACTATTGGATCTGTAAAAAAAAAAAAAAACATTTTTTTAAATTAAAAAAAAAACCTCTTGAGTTTTGCGTCGTTTGATTGTGATTTTGTATCTAGGTTTGTTTTGGTTTGTGTATGTTGTTGATATAGCTTAGGGCTTTAACTCATTTTTCTACTTATTGAGCGTGATTCTTATTTTCAAGTGTTTCACAATAGATATCATTTCCTCAAATTGGGAATTTTGTGAAATAAACATATCTGTAACTATCAGCTCTCTGGCATTGCGTTTTTCACTTGATCATTTTGGGATTTGTTGCCTGAATTGATCTTTCTCAATGAAAGAAGTTTTCTTGGCTTTTGTATTTGTACTAATGTTATTCTTTGGAAATTAAGACAAAGAAGAAAGCTCTTAAGAAAGTAAGTTTGCTCTATGGAGCTCATTGTTTAATTGGATGTCTAAGCACATTTCCTTGATTTTCTATGTGGATTATTCAAAGACGAATGACTTCCCCAATCAATTGGTGCTTTATGTTATTTCCAGAAAATGTACATCTATTAGCTACATATTTAAGCAGTTAATTGTCCTTCATTTCATTTAGGCCCCTGCCCAAGCACGTAATTTGAGGGATTCTCTTGCCGAAGTAAAGTCAGATGTTGTGGTTAAGGTGAGCTTTATAAGTTTTTTTTTATGTGATTATGAATTATTCAATATTCACTCATTTCAAATTGGATATTTTTGTACGCTTTGTGTGATACATATTGGACTGAGGAAGAAGGTTTCCCATTTTTTTGCAGAAGCTGGAGCTGCCGGGTTTACTAAAGAGAGTGGAACTTTGGGTGATATATGTGAAACTGTTTTAGGCAGTGATCTTGTGTTGCTGCTGAATTCCAATGCAGCACAGATCAGTATACTATACTCATGGATTTTCACTGTCACTATCCTCATCATGTTAGCTGTGACATAAGATTTTTGTGCTGCTTTGAACGCTTAGTTATGGTGCCTATTCTATACTATTCTGCAATTCTTCTTTCTTATTTTGCAGCTATAGGAATCTAAGTAAAGTATCCTCGGTAAAATATGGTTTAATAACTTGGGAGGATTTTCCTGAGCTGCTATTTGGGTTGCATTGCTTGTCCCAAGCCCGAATAACGTAAGGGAGTTGATATCAAGTTGGCAGCTGGTGATAGTTTAGAATTATTTTTCCCCGATAAATATAATAATAAATTTTTTTCCCGTCTTATTTTTAGGCCTTGGCCTTGAAGATAGGGATGGGCTTAGCCAGTTCAAGTCCTGTGAGAACTTGGATCGGACCTGGTCGGACCCTTATAATTGAGGGGGGCTTGCATAAACTCTGGCTTAGTATAACAACCATTCGCCTAGTGATGTTGCATGGCCTTGGTGGTGGCACTATTTGTGTTTTTTTACTCTTTTTTAGGGGTAGTTTCTTCCAAAAAAAATCTTAGTAACATTTTTGTAATAAGTCAATATGAGTGTACTAAACATGATGTTTCCCTCTAGAAATCTGCAAATGATTTAACATCCACTTGGGAGGTTGTAGTTCACTTGAATGGGTTGGCTTTGCATCATCTTTGTCCACCTGCTCCCGTAGTGTGTGTGTGTGTTTTCTTTGCATGTATAATTTTTGTAATATTTATCTTGATGCATTAATAATATTGTTCTTGTAATTTCTTGTTGTGTGTTTTAATGTGCATTATTCTTGTTTTATAGGTAATTAACTGATCAAACATGTTGACATGGTCGGAATGTTGATTAAGTATCGCACGGGATGTGACTAGCTACGTGTTTTGCCCGTGACATTAGGGCCGATTCATTGATAGCCCTGCTTACAACCACAATAAGAGTTTGGAAAGTTGCAGGACCGTCAATTTGGCCATCATGTGAGGTACCCATCTAAACCCTCAAAGGCTAGCAAAATCTAGGGCTTTCTTCATTTATAAAGCCCACAGGTCTAGGCAGCCCCAAGAAAATTAGATCTGCTGATATACGGGCAACTTTAGGCAACACCCCCTAGAGCCCGATCCAAGTCCTCATTATTTATATATAGCCAATCTATGGGTACTCCTAGATTTACTCCCGAATCTTAATTTGTTAATTCAAATAATTAATGGTCAATATTAGATTTGGCTCGACTTATTTTGTCATTTTCATAATCACATAAAAAAAAACTTATCAACTCACCTTAACCACAACATCTGACTTTACTTCAGCAAGAGAAACCCTCAAATTACATGCTTAGGCAGGGGCCTAAATGAAATGAAGGACATTTAACTGCTTAAGTATGTAGCTAATAGATGTACATTTTCTAGAAATAACATAAAACACCAATTAACTAGGGAAGTCATTCATCTCTGAATAATCCATATAGAAAATCAAGGAAATGTGCTTAGACATCCAATTAAACAATGAGCTCCATAGAGCAAACTTACTTTCTTAAGAGCTTTCTTCTTTGTCTTAATTTCCAAAAAATAACATTAATTAGTAAAAATACAAAAGCCAAGAAAACGTCTTTCATTGAGAAAGATCAATTCAGGCAACAAATCCCAAAATGATCAAGTAAAAAACGCAATGCCAGAGAGCTGACAGGTACAGATATGTTTATTTCACAAAATTCCCAATTTAAGGAAATGATATCTATTGTGAAACACTTGAAAATAAGAACCACTCTCAATAAGGAGAAAAATGAGTTAATGCCCTAAGCTATATCAACAACATACACAAACCAAAACAAACCTAGATACAAAATCACAATCAAACGATGCAAAACTTAAGAGTTTTTTTTTTTAATTTAAAAAAAGGTTTTTTTTTACAGTTCCAATAGTCCTAAAAGAATTCAACAAGAAGCATTAACAATGAATCATGCAAATGTCTTCATCAGTAATAAAAAAAAAAAAAGTGCTCTGAAACCTTACTTTCTCTCTGTGGCATCCCTTAACCATTTTGGAGTTGTGACGACATTGTAAAACGCTAATGGCCGACTATGAGGGACCGAAAACCAACAAAAATATATGAAAGGGAAAAATCTCGTACATGCCACACGTCTGTAGCTGCTTTGCTGGTAGAGGAATAATAGCAAAACTCCACCTGTGAATGAGTCTGAGGGGGCGGGTGTGCACCCTGAAATAAGCTCCGATGATAAAGTCAGTATAAGGCACAAGCACATGAACATATGATCATAATAGTATAGAGATACTTATCGTGAGGTCACTGGGTATATGCACGTGAAGACGAGCTCTGGTGTTATGCTCTGGAGATTGTAGCTCAGGAGGCACAAAGAATATGGCTCAGACAACGTAGCTTGGACAAGACACAGACAACGTAGCTCTGATAAGGCACAGACAAAGTAGCTCTGATAAGGCACAGACAACGTAGCTCTGATGGCACAGACAACGTAGCTCTAGCTCAGATAACATAGCTCTAACAACGTGGCTCGGACAACGTAGCTCTGATAAGGCACAGGCAACGTAGCTCTAGCTCGGATAACATAGCTCTGACAACGTGGCTCGGACAAGGCACGGACAACGTAGCTCTAGCTCGGATAACATAGCTCAGATAAGGCACAGACAACGTAGCTCAGATAAGGCACCGACAACGTAGCTCTGACAACGTAGCTCTAGCTCGGATAACGTAGCTCTGACAACGTAGCTCAGATAAGGCACCGACAACGTAGCTCTAGCTCGGATAACGTATACGTTGTGCATCAAACAACGGGTACGTTGTACACCAGACAACGGACAACGAGCTTGGTACTATTTACAACACAACGTGACAACGTATTCGGCACTATTCACAGCAGGCAACGCGACAACGGATTCGGCACCATTCACAACAGACAACGCGACAACGGATTCGGCACCATTCACAGCGTCAGGCACAAGTTCAAGTATGATTGCACTCATCAGATGATTAACTGCAAGGTCGTGCAAGTGGCAGTGTGACCGTTTAGGGAGAGCATCAGGCGGACATGGCCTATTTGAGAGAATCCGGTGGCCATAATCGATTGTGAAACCATAAAGAGCATCAAGTAGCCGGATAACACCAAAGGAAGATGAGAGAATCAGGTGAGTGGCCGCCTGCATAGCCTTTCGGGGTAGGGGTGTGAATGACTCAAGCTTCTCAGATCTCCCTCTTCCTCTTCCCTTTCTCTCATCTCTTGCCTTTCGCACCATCCATCCCTTCTTTCTGATGATTCTTGCTTATTTATAGGCATTTTGAGTCATCATGACTTATGTAGTCATGATGAGGTCACCTGTCAAACAACACTCAAGAGTGCCAGCACATAGCCCAAGTGGGCTTATGTCGGCTAAATTGTTAGAATTTGTTAGCATGAGAAATCCCTATTTTACCCCTTCTTTTTACTCCTTTTTACGAATTTTATCCGTTACAATATACCATACTAAAGATATTAAAAAAAAAATGAGAATGAATAAATGGGTTATTGTTTCCATCCAAAATACTAAAAATTGAAGCCCAAATGCCATCCATAGCAAGCATGAACCCCTAGAGAATAAAAACATTAATTCACCGTTCTCCAATGAATAGAACTAACTGATACCAAACAATCAAACAAACAAAAAACCCTAACCTCGACCTCTTTCATGTGCTTATGAGGAAGCTCCGTTAAATATTCCATCTCCATGATAGTGAAGGATAAACTTGCAAAGAAGGGAGACTTAAGGGGAATATAAAAGGAAAAGAGATCCTACAAATGGGGTTTATGAATAAGCAAAAGAGATTCTACAAATTCCCCTGCCATATTTTCAATTTATAGCTCTCTTTTAAATAAGGAGACTCAAGATATGATCCCACAACTTGCTTCAGAAGCGAAAACGATGAGGTATGGACGACAAACCACTTTTCTTTCCCGCGGTAGCGATTGCAAGGTAGCAACGGTGATGCTGCAGTGGTGACTGAGGGAGGGCGAGAGTTGTACTCTAGAAAGAATGACGATTGCGGGGGCAGCACCAGAGGCAACGACAATGTGGTGGTGGCGATGGCGATGCTACAGCGGTGCCTAAGGTAGGTAGGGGCGAGAGTGGTATACAGTATACTCTAGAATGATCGAGGATTCGAAGTTATAAAACTCAAAGGACATGCATGGAAATATGAAAGAAGATCTATCAACACTTTTTACAAAATACCCCAACTATATTCTCTTTTATATAAGGGTATAAGATTTTCTAAAGTCACATCAATTCTAATCTTAACATTTAATTATTTAAATTAAAAGTTTATAGTTTGGGAGTACTCATAGATTGACTCTCAAAATATATATAAAGGAATTCGTCTACGGGTGCTCTTAAACTGTACTCCCAAATCATAACAGTAATGATTACAGTTTCGCCTTGTGGTGGTGTTGTCTTGACAAAAATAAAATAAAATTTAAGGTTATGATTTGGGAGTGCTCGGTGATTGACTCTCAATATATATATAAAATAATTCATTTACGGGTACTCATAAAGTGTACTCCCAAATATATTTCCAAATCATAACCGTTTAGCTTCATTATTAAAGGTTAGGATTAGAGTTGATGTGACATTAAAAAAGATAAGATAAGTCAAATCAAATCTTAGTCCTTAGTGGTTAGTTATAAATTGTGAGGAATATAGAGTATATTTGGGATTACCCATAAATTGACTTTATATATAATTTTAAATTTATTTTAAGTTTTTAACTTAAAATATGACTTATATAACATTCTTTAACCTAATCTTTATTGACGCATGGTATTATTTTTACTATCATACCCCTACTTAAAGATTACTCACTATCATTAGACTTTTTATTCTAATTATCTATTCTATTTCCCTTTTATAGTTTTAAGTATGGTTTAGAAATTGTTTTAAGTAAAGTCCCTTCAAAAGAATTCAATTGCATATGTGGCACATATTGATTGGAAGAAGAAAAAATATTCAAAATTTAAATTTTCCACCTTTTTCCCTCATCCAATCCAATTATGCCACATATGAAATTGAATTCTTATGAATTCAATTGCAATTGGCTGTGATCCCATTTCCACATGGTGGCTCGTAGAGCCTCTTTTAACTGTGATTAAGCATAATCAACCTAAGGTTAATCTCTTTTTATATTTTTTTTTCTAAAATCCAAGTTGATGAATGAACCCTAGGGGGGAGTGAATCTTAACCATAGTAAGTAAGTGTTAAAAGAGACACGTAGTGGCTTGTAGAGTCCCCTTTAACTATGGTTAATCAACCTAAGATTAATATTTATTTTTGTTTGAAACCAAGGTTAGATGGATGAATCCTAGGGTGAGTGAATCTTAACCACAGTTAGTAGGTTTCAAGCACTTCTCTTGTGAAACATTTTTACAAATCTCATTGGAATCAAAAAAAGATTTAAAAGATTATTTCCTAAAAAAATTAACATCTATCTGTTAACCAAGGATGGAAGGGTGGATTTGCAAAAGATTTAGTAGTTAGTGGGGGTAAAATATAAAATCACAAAAGAGAAGGGATATCTAAAATAGCTGAAAAATATGCACAGAAAACCCAACGAGATAATTATCACAAGATCACTACTCACTGCATCACACTAATAGCAAGTTGCAATATGCACTTAGCGCATCTGTTGAACTTGTTCCGCATGCATCAATACTACCTCATTGCTATGTCACTATTCTTTAATGATTTTTTATTGTCAAGATACTAATCAGTTAAACACACACGGTAGGCCAATACAAACGCCTTATGAGACTTACCTTATGAGACTTAAGTTCATTGCATCTCTTCAAAAGGGTCTAACTCTTGAAGTGAGAAAGGTGAGAAAGGAACATTAACTTCCAATACGATTAATTGGTTATTATCCATTCTTTCATGATTTTAGCATCACTTACCAAGCATTCAATTTCACAAACACCGACAATGGAAGGAGTACTAGCCCTAAATGTATAATTTAAATTTGTTTTTTCAAACTCTCATTATGAAAGTAACACATGTATTCAATAGGTTAAAAAAACAGTTTTTTAACAAAGAAAGTTAAAGATTCAACAATAAGGACACTTCTTACTACCTCAGTGAAAGTTCGAATATCTGGGTAGCATTTCTCATTGCCATTGCTCGCATAAAGAAAACGAGTATCATGTAAGCATTGGTCAAGCAATCGGGTATCCAGGATATATATTATTCTTCCACCAACATAAGTTTTTCAGTTCATATGCGGTCGATTTGGCTGGACTTGTAATAGAAAAGTCCCTAATTACAAGTGGTGGGGTACTCAATTAGAAGGATCCTGGGATTCAAGTCGTGGTATATGTCGGTTGGCTTGGTCAGCTCTTCGAGAAGGCTCTTCAAATTCTGACTTCTCACCCACTGATGCTTGATATGCCTTGTATTTCTTATAGGGCAAGGATTGTGATTCCCGTCCGATCGAGAATCAAACAACACTACGGTGTCTAGTAAGGCCTACCATTTTAATGCATGTCAGATTGGGCACCTTGACATCGTTGGATTGGCGCCGTTGGATTCTCGATCGGATGGTGGTGCGGTCAATAGCAGGTGCTTTCAAGCACAATCCATAGAGCAATAGTGCGCTCCTCAAGTGGGGAGTGAACTATTGCTCCTCACTCCCACAAAGCCCGGCCCTTTTAACTGCCTTGAACTCTGGTTAAACAAATTTAGTCTTTGTGATTAATTTTTTATTTTTTTTAAGAGTATTGATGCTTTAATCCTAAGAATTAGTGAATCTTAACTACAATTAAATGGAGTTAAAAAGGGACACGTGGTGGAAAAAATGGATCTCGGAACGGTTTCTTTCCTGTCCTTGGATGAATAAAGAAATGAAGGATGCCCTCCAAGCAGACGCTATAGTCCTCTCATATTGCCTTAATTGAAGGAACAAAAATGCTAGCCCACGCTAGAGTTATCTCATATTGCCTGCCTTAAATGATGGAACGGAAATGCTAGCTCTAGTTAGTCTTCCAAAGACGCAAGATGAAGACAACGAGTGTCAAACCATCTCCCCTGTCCCCTGTTATAGGATAGTAACTCCCATGATGCACCCACTTTGCTTCTGGAGCTAGCACTCCTCAGGGAGTATTGAAAATCAGCAACTTCCCAAAAAAGAACAAGACTCAGAGATCCACCTAATGGACACGTGTAGAATTTCTATGTTAAAGTTTGTCTTGTCAACCAATCTCAGCTTTTGGACTACATAGTCAATGTAGATAGTCTCGACTGTATGTGTAATCAATGGCGATGCTTGATGTCGTGATGATGATGCATCCTAGCTGACTTCACATGGTGTCCCTAGGAGGGCAAATTGTGGAGACAGTATCACAACAAATTGCAATTGCATTCAAGAGAATTCAATGGATTAGATGAGGGAAAATGAGCAGAAAATACAAATTTTGAATTTTTTTCCTCTTCTGATTAACATGTGCCACAAATACAACGAAATCTCTTGAATTCAATTGCAATTCATTATGATCCTGTCTCCAACTCGTCCTAAGGAAGAGTACTTCTCCCAATCAAAGCATAATAGGAGTCTTCTTAATTTTTGTAAAAACTCAAATATTTTGTTTATTTTAACTCGTTTATATGATTAAATTGTATGAAATTGTAGTTAATAAGAAAATAGTAAAATAGTTTAGGATAAAAAAATATAAAAAGAATAGGCGCCGATTGATCGGCACTTCATGGGTGATCGATCGACAAGAACGATACTTTTTCCGTGAAAACGCTGATTTCTAATTTTTTTTATTTTAGGTTCTCAACCCTATAAATACCATTAATTCGTGGGTCTAGGGTTAGAAAGAGTATTTATAATAATTTTTTAGATCTAAGCAAAGAAAACCTTGGATTGTGCAAGAAAATTCAATTAGAGAAAAAATAACGCTTGAAAATCGAGATCCAAGGTCATTCGCAATTGAGAGATCGTAGGGAGACAATCGTGAAAGGTATTATATATTATCTAACCTAATAATATCTCTAGGAGGTTGTATGAAATCAAGATATAAGATTGTTTATATGTTTATGTGATTTGATTAAGCATATTGTAATGTGTTCTTGTATGAATTGAAGAGATTTTCAAGGATAAGACTTGGATATGATTATTTTACTGATTTCATAATTATAATGAAAATTATAATTCCGGAATGGATGTATGATTCTATGTTTATGATTGAGAAATGATGAAGAGTTTGAATTATGGATTCATGATATAATTGCATATGGGATAATTGATTTATGTCGAATTATAGATAATGCTAGAAATTGATAACTTCTATTAATACTATGATTTAATATTGTTACTTATTTAATCTGAACTTATGTTGTAAATTATTCTTCATGTATGATAAAGTTATGGTATGATCTCACATGATATTCATAAATAATTAAGCATCCAAATAGGCGAATACTTAGAGAATGATGAATATTAGCAAACCTAGAATTCTCAAACTATTATAGAATGTGTTGCTTTAGTGGAGTTTCTGTGGTGTGATATCAAAAAATAATAAATAACCTAGATGAAGGTTAATCATGACATGGTTAATCACAAGTCTCTTGATAAGTCTTCATAAGTTCACAAGTCATGAGCCTGCATAATCTAAGGACTGGTAAAACAAACATTGTAACATTGGGTTATAGGGACTGGTAAAACAAACATGACAACATGAGGTTGTAAGGACTGGTATAATAAACATGGCAACATGTGGTTGTAAAGACCGATTTAGTATGGTTATGTGTTACTTGTAACAAACCTATAAGAAACTAAGAAGTATCTCATAAGTCTCATAAGTCCGCACAAGTCAAGAGTCTGGTTGTATGTTTTGCATGATAATATATTACAAGTGTTTTTGCACATGAATTGTAAGATATGTTATTCATAGTAAAACATTATCGTGAGGATATGTTATATTATTAGTTAGACCTTGTATATACTAAACTTTTATTTGTTCAGTTGTACTTTTATGTCAGTAGTTTTAAAAGGGTTTGACATATGTACTCCACCACCTTTGATAGAGGAGGAGTATACCGAAAAATAGGAAAGTAATTTTCAAAAAAATTAGATGATCAATCTGAACTAATTTCCATATTATTGAGTTTAGAATAGTAATTGTTTATTTTAGTCTATTTTAAATGATGTAATAAGACAATTTCAGTTTTTATTGTTTAGGTTTATTTTCAATCATTGATCATATTGAATAATCGGATTCACTTTGATATTTATGATTGGTCAAACAGGTTGGATTATAATTGCTATAATTATTATTAATGATTAAGGAAAACTTCCAGGTTCATATTTAGCATGCCTTGTATGTTTTAAGGATTAAATATGTGGTGTTATGGGTTCAAAGTCTCATTATGATTACGATGAAATTTTGGGGCGTGATAGAGGTGGTATCAGAGCTCAAGGCATTAGGTCCCTTAGGGATATGATAACTAACCAAGTTAAACTTATTACTACTATAAGGTGGCGTTTGTCAACATTATTCTAAAAAGAAGTGATTATTTGAAAATTATGCTAAGTTGGACTTTAGATTGTTTAGTTGAATGTTAATTGCATATCTACATTTAGATTTTAGAGATAAAAACCTCTACTTTAAAAAGTAGTTATGAAGTTAATTTTTAAAGTATAGATTTTTATCCCTAAAATTTCTAAAATGTAGACATGCAATTAACATTCAACTTAACAATCTAAAGTCCAACTAAGTATAATTTTCAAATGAGTACTTCTTTTTTGACTAGTATTCATAAACACCACCTAATATAAAGAAATAAGACTTTTTCTATTTGCTCCTCAAACTTCAATCCCTTCAATTTCATAAGTTATAATTTATAGATGATATGTGACTTTTCTTTTTAATCTTCACAATTCAAATTTGGGACCCACTATTTCATCCTAGAGCCCTCTCTATCTCTACTGTTGTAAACTCCTCTCTTATCTTCAACTCTTACATGTTTGGGACCACTATCTCATCCTAGAGCCCTATCTATCTCCATTATTATAGAGTTCTCTCTTATCTCTAACTCTTAGGCGTATTAATTAATTTAAGTTTAATACTAAAAAACTTATGATTTTCCTATAAATGTTATTAAAATAATAATAAATTATTAGTATAAAATTAATTAATTAATACAAATAATAATGTATATCAAATAATAAAAAACTAATATTATTGAAAATAAAATTTATGAAATATTCTTAAAATATATTACTTAATATTTAAATATTAAATAAATAATATTATTTAATTTTAGATATTCTTAATTATTACCGTGCATGGCACAGGGTCTCTGCTAGTTTCTTTATATAATAGTAGTAGATTAAACTCAAGATCCTCTCCACTGCTAGCTAGTAAGGGCATTGCCAACTTTAATATGATGTTACACAAGTTTACTTTTTCCCGCGTAAAACGAAGCTACTAATGGGGACCGTCTCTGTTAACTTCGTTTGATGCAAATGGATTGATTTCTCTTTTAAAACAATATTGAAATATTCATATATTTTTAACTTGGGTAAATTACACTCACCTCCCTGAGATTTGGTGAAATTTCAGAAACCTCCCCTCTATTACTTGATTGAGGAAACACGTATTTACTGTTTGAAAGCTCAACCAAATAAAAACATAAACTCCCAAGCCACCATGTGTCCCTTTTAATGCCCACTAACTATGATTAAGATTTACTCACCCCTAGGGTTTATCCATCTAACCTTAGTTTTAGGTAAAAAATAACCTTAGGTTGGTTATGCTTAACCGCAATTAAAAAGGGCTCTATAAGCTGTCATGTGTCCCTTTTAACACCCACTAACTATGGTTAAGATTCACTCATTCCTAGGATTCATTAATCTAATGTTGGTTATAAGAAAAGAAAATAAAAAATATTAACCTTGGGTTAATTATGTTTAACCACAATTAAAGGATCTCTATAAACTGCCACGTGTCTCTTTTAACACCCACTAACTATGGTTAAAACTCACTCACCCCTAGGGTTCATCCATCAAACCATGGTTTTTAGAAAAAAAAAAAACCTTAGGTTGCTTATGCTTAACCACAATTAAAGGGAGCTCTACAAGCCATCACGTGTCCCATTTAACGCCCACTAACTATGGTTAAAATTCACTCACCCCTAAAATTCATCCATTTAACCTTGATTTTTAGAAGAAAAAAAAATCTTAGATTGATTATACTTAACCACAATTAAAGGGGGCTCTACAAGCCATCACGTGTCTCCTTTAACACCCACTAATTGTGCTTAAGATTCACTCACCCTTAGGATTAATCCATCTCACCTTGTTTTAAAAATAAAATAAAAATATTAACCTTAGGTTAATTATGTTTAACCATAGTTAAAGGGTCTTTACAAGTCACCATGTATCCCTTTTAATACCCACTAACTATGTTTAAGATTTACTCAATCCTAGAGTACATCTAACATTGGTTTTTAGAAGAAAAAAAAATAAAAAATATATATATATACTTTTTTTGGAAATATATATTAACCTTAAATTGATATTATTAACCTTGGTTAAAAACTAATTATCATTTATTTTATTGAATTAACTAGTGTTGAAAAAGGGTAATTTAGACATTTTTAAATGTTTAAATGATGACATCATCAAAGTTTATCCATAAAGTAACAGTAATCTTAAGGTAAGGGGGTTTCTGTTCCAGACAACCAAAGTTGATGGGAGGGTAGTGTAATTTCAAAAACTAAAGGGGAGGTTTTCGAAATTTTACAAAACCGGAGGTGAGTGTAATTTACCCTTTTTTAACTTTTAGTTGAAAGAAACCAAATCGGCAAAAGCTTAATGAGGAGTGCTTTCCCTACTCTCGGTCAAACTCTACTCTCAGCCTCTACCAACCAATTATCCATTTTCAAATCAGTTATGGTGGTTAAAGCACTCTCTCTCGTCAAGGATGGACAAGTGGTTGGTGGAGACTAAGAGTAGAGTTTGACTGAGATTAGGGCTAGCATTTTTCAAGCTTAATTATAAAAAGTAAACAAGGTACTTCCCTAAGTGAGAAGTCCGCTACAAGACAGACTTCTCAACTGTTTTGGGAGACAAGAGGCTTTTAAGGTTTTTGGAGAGAACCGACACCTGATCTATAAGGTGCTGACCAGGGACCATCTTTCACCTTCGCCATTGTTTGGAACGAATGTTTTAAACATTATTTCGCCATTGGAGTCCGTCTTATGCCAAGGTTTTAAACGAAGGATGCTCTTCAGACAAGAGGTGAAGCCTCCATCTATTTTCAAGCTTCATTTTCTGCTTTCTTAAGTATATCCAATGGAAAAGGTTGATAAAAGGATAAAGCTTCTCAGACCCTCCTAGGGCCGAGACCTAAGTAACCAAAGCGTAAGGTGGGAGCGTCAAATTTCAATTTAGGATAAGGTCGGGAACGCTTCCGGATCGCCGATATATATACATAAAATATATAACGATGTTTTTTGAAAAATACTTGTAGATGTAAATATATTTTTTTTAGTTTTTTAAATTCTATGAGAAAATTGATAAAATCATTCATAATTCAATTTTTTCATCACAACAAACAAAATGACTATTGAATTATTAAATGTATCATTCTAAATTCAATTATAAGATCACTAATAATTAACAAATCTTATATGAATCTTGTATCCTATAAAGAAAAATGACAAAATACACTTCATTTCACATGAAAAATTATGATAAAAATAAAATTTTACACAAAAACTGCACCTTTAGGTGAGAGCGAGGTTTACAAAAGTTGAAATCGAGCTCCCGATGTGAAAGCGAGGTTTGAGAGCGAGAGCGGGAGCGGGTAGTAGGTTAGGAGGTTTGGGTTACCAAGGCCGAGACCTCCGAGACCGTGCTCTAAGAGCACGGGATTTCAGGTGGGGCCTATCATGTGAAATGGGCCCCACCTGAAATCCCGTGCTCTTAAATCACAGTCTCGGCCCTAAGGGGGTCCCAATAGCAAAGTTCTTAATAAAATGACACGAAACCTAATATTTTAGGGACTTTTGGTACAAAATTGCATTCGACTTGCATTCTATATAGTAGAACCTTGAGTTGCATATTATATTGGATGCATTCAAGGTATGCAACAGATTATAGGGAGAACACATTGAATGAAACCCATCATTTGCACAATTTTCTAAATTTTTTCTTTATATATTTCTAGTATAATTATTTATATAACTATCAACTTTAGGGAAGAATTAACAATAATTATTAAAAAATAAATAAATAATTTGGGGAATGCATTCAGTTCACGCATTGCGGGTGTAGAACTTTGGGGAATGCATTCAATTCACACATTGCGGGTATAGTTGAAAATCAGAGAGCTAATTAACCATAATCTTCACCAACTGCGGAAACCACACCTCTGAAGCATATATACCACTTAGTCATCCAACTTTACCTGTTGAAGTATCAACTATTTCGCCTTGAAGAACAACTTCTATTGAATAACTTGGATGATTACTTAGAAACCTAAGTAGGGTTTATATGGATGTTGTATCATCTCAAGATAGAAACTCTATAAAATCTAATCCTAATCAAATCAAAGTAAATGATTTTAATCTCTTTCAAATTTCAAATTCAAATTTACTTTGAGATGAAATACATTTACAATGTATCTTATCTTACCTCATTACACCACTTTTCTAATACTATCTCTAATACCCTCCCACAAATGCATGGTCCTTTAAATAAGGATTGTGCAATTGATTACAAAAATAAGCTCATAATTAAGGGTGTATTCAAGCCGGGCTTGGCCCTGCTTGGCTCGTTTTGAAATTTTTTCATCTATGCTCGAACTCGACTTGATTTGAAAATTTCTATCTATGCTCAAGCTCAACTTGACTCGGCTTGAATCTGCTCGGTTAGGCTCGAGCTCGAGCCTAACTCCGCTTGGCTTGAGCTCGAATTGAATGATTAAATAATAATAATTATATATATATATATATATATATATATATATTCAAGCCGAGCCGAACCGAGCCACAATCGGGCCGAGCTTCGAGCCGAATCAAACAAGCCTTGGCTCGAGCTCGGCTTGAATACATTTGCAAACTCAACAAATAGTTCGGCTCGGCTCGCTTGAGCCTAGTTTTTGAGCTCAAGTCAGGCTTGATTGGGCCGAGCCGAGCTGAACTTCGAGCTAGCCTGGTTCAGATACACCCCTACTCATAATCATGATTTTATCTTTGTTGATAAGTTTCCGAAACATCCAACCATGTATGTTGGTTGTCACCGCCTATATGTAATTAAAGTTCATCACTGTCGCATCCTACTCATCTTAGAGTCTGTCGGAGTAGGTGGCCCACTAGATCAGACTGTCATGATCTCCTCCCAAAAGAACACCAAGTACGATCCAAGATTTGAAGAAAAACTCCCGTTGAGAGGTCTTCAATAAATAAGAAAAGTATAGATTATTAGACATTATAGTATGAGAAATGAGGTTTGTAGAGGTATAGAAGAAGATGATGAGATTTTTGTTTAAAAATAAAATCAAAAGTTTCACACCCGACAGCCAGTGGCATCACCATCTGCGAGAAAAATAAAAACAAGAGCTAGGAGATAACTAAATGATCAATGACTCTGATACCATGAAGAATAACTGATTATATTGCAAAATTTGGATGATTACAAGGAGAGATGAGTAGGTTTACATAGATGTTACATCGTCTCTAGATAAAAACTCTATCAAATCTAATCTTAATCAAATCAAAATAATTGATCATAATCTATTTCAAATTCAAATCTACCTATCTCACCTAATTACACCACTTTTCTAATAGATTCGGGATCCTATCTAGTGCTAGCTGGTGAGGACACCGCCAGCTTTTAATATGCTGTGAACACATGCTTACTTTTTTCCCACCTAAAACTAAGCTAAATGAGATTGTCTCCGTTAATTGTGTATGATGTAAAAGGGACTAACTTTATATATTAAAATATTTATTATTACAACCGGTGGTGTCCTCACCAGCTAGCACTGGAGACGATCCTGAGTTTAATAATTATTGTTATACTTACACCTGTGCATCACAATCGCCTAAAATCACTCATTTTTAGATATGTTACATCGGCACTTGTAGAATTTTGAGAATTTGACTTTAGAGATCGAAGAGGAGAATCTTATTTTTTTATATTATAGTATAAATATATGTAATAGAACACTAGGGATCTACAAAATTCTACAAGGAAAATGGGAACTAGAACATTGCCACAAGAAAACAATACTCATATATATAAAAATTATATTGAAATAAGTATACTTTGAAAAAAATCCTGAATTTTGATTTTTTTTAAAAATATTGATAATTATTTAATATATTTTAAGGGTGATGTTATGAACAACCCAATATTTGATGACTATACCCCCATTAAAAATATTTCTTATATTTTAAGATTCTCTATATTTTTATTTGTGCCATTGGTTCTTCAACCGCCTTTTTCTTCATTCACCATCACCTTTCAATGGTCTCAAATTGCCATCTCTTCTTCATCAGCTAATATTTTCTAATGTTTTCTTTTTTATTTTGACAATTTTATTTATTTAAGATTTTATTCATTCTATAGAAAATTAATTATATAATTTCTCATTTGCTTTTGATTCTCTTTATTTGATTCATAGTTGTGAAAATCTAACTATTTATTCGGTAATTTATGATTATTTGAGGTTTTCTTCATTTTTAAAATATGAGAAAAAATAGATTAATGACATTTAATTTTTTTTACACCACTGTGCTTGCATTGTACATCAATTGAATTTTTTTGTTGGTATTCTACATCAATTGACTCACCTTTTGAATAACTTCTTGAATAGTACATTACCCATAAATATTAGATGAGAAAATCTTAATTATTTAATTAAACGAGTGGTGATAACATTATTTATTATGTGGTAAAGTGATTCTTAAAAGAAAGTTGAATTAGCATTACCTATATTTTTATAGTTTTTTTGTTTTTTAGAACTCAGGCTCTCCCCAACCCTTTGGGTCAAGACTAATCCCCAACCTCTATTCTTATAGTTAATAAATTTGAAATTTGGTGTGTAATTATAAATATTCTTTTTTGATTTCGCATGCAAATAAAATTTTAAAAAGTAATGATTTATAGTCATCAATTAAAGAAAAAAAACCAAATAGGGGTAGTGGTCATCAAATATCGGTGTGCACTTGACCTAACTCCACCCTATTTTAATTTAATAAAAATTAGGAAAAAAATGAAGTAGAATTTCGGCCGAAATTTTGGAAGTTCTGCGTACCGATACATTTGTAAACTTTGACAATTCGCCGAAAACCATTCTCACTTGTCACCTCTATACAGATCCAGCGCTGAAGCTTCCACTATTATTCCTCTCTCTTTAAAATAAGTCTAAACAGAGAGAAGCTTTTCAAAGCAAAGATAAAAGACCAAAGACGTTGACAGGCCACTAAAAATCTCCTCTCTCTCTCTACAGTGATTCCTGTCCCCCTCAATCGCGACTTTCTCTCTCTACTGCTCCTCTTATATATTTACTAGGGTTTCCATCTATTCAAATGAATTCCGTCTCCGTCGTCGAAGATTCCGGAGACGAGGTCGTTGATTCGGCCACTGAAGTTTCTAAGGTTTCCGAGAGAGCTGAAGCGATCAACGTCGAAGACGAGGCTGTAGAAGAGATCGGCGATAGGATGGAGGAGGATCCGGTGAGTCCAGCGACTATTTTTCGTATCAGACTTGAGCAGCCTCGGTCGAATTTGCAGTATAAGATGAGTGTTCCCGAGCTCTGTCGAAATTTCAGGTAGTATTTTGTTTTTCTTTAAATTTAGTGAAGAATTCGAAAAAAATTTGGGGTGATTTTGGTTAATTCTAGAGTTACGATTGGCGTGAAACGCTGTAATTCATGTTTTAGTGTTGTATGAGTTATATTGTTTTTGAAAAATGTAGTCTTGCGTCTTTGCTGCCCCCAAATTTGTCTTCCTTCTCTTGAAAAACTTGTACAAGTTTTTGTTGGGATCCTGGTCTTTTATGGAGTTGTGCAAGCTTTTGACAAAATACTCAGAGAAGATTACAGTGGGGTTGCTCTACTCAATTGAAGGATAATGGGAGGTCTCTGGTTTTTAATTGATTGTATGAAGTTTTGTGGGGTTTTGTATTAGCTTAATGCTGTTGGTGAGTTTTGGGTTTTGTCCATGTTCTTGATTTTGATCCAAGTTATCTGTTCAGTTCTCTTTATGACTGGTTTTATACTTATTATTTTCTTTTTTTCAATCCGGTTATGATGCATGATTGCGATTGTTGTTTTTATATCTTTTTGCTTACTCTCTGTAGATTATCGAAAACTTGAGCTTATTATTCCAATATTTCTTGGTTTTTTTTCCCTCAGTGCTGTTACTTGGTGCGGGAAGTTGAATGCTTTAGCATGTGCATCGGAGACTTGTGCGAGAATTCCAAGGTTTGCATTGTTCAAGGAGTGACCATTCATTTTTGGCAGTATTTTAAGAAGCATTGACTAATTTTTTTTAAAACAAAGAATGGTTTTTCTTGTAGTGATGCACTTCACAACCGGCATTGCAGTGTGCTTCTAATAGGACATTACATGAGCCTCAAGTCTTTATATATATATATATATATATGTATGTATATATATTAAATATATTATAATAAGCATAAAAATTTCATTGACAACATGGAGTGCTAATGGAAACGGAGAAAGATTCATAGACAAAAACTGATGAGATCAAATTTAATGAATAAGAAGCTTATATTTTCCATGGAATTGGCATCTTTATATATGTCCACAACTTTGATGAAAGACCCACCATGTTGGTTGTTGAAATAGTAAGCTTACTGATTTGTGGCTCCATGCACTGAATCATGGGGTAAGCCATGCAAGACCGGACCAAAAAAAGAAAGAGGAAAAAATTTAAGATGGCCATGATGAATTTCCAGTAGATCACCTTAACTCAAGGCTCTTCACGAGTTAGACTTGGAAGTTACTTGGCCTTCTCACGACTGTATTTTTCTTGGTCATATTTATAAATTTATTCAAGTCACAAATGAATTGTAGCAATCATGAGTAAATTTCGATAGCGTTTCTTGAGCATTTGGCTTTTTATTTATTGTCCCATCTTAAATTGGATCCATTTAACATAAATAGTGATTCTAGACTGCTTCATGATGATGCAACTCATTCAGTTATGCGGGAAGTATTACATGTTGAGATGTATGGAGGTGTGGATTCACGAACATAAAAATAATAATTAAGTTACATAAATTGGTAAATTAAGTAATTCAAGTTTGCTAGTGAATGACTAAGCATCTTAAAATGTTTTGGCGATATTAAGTAGAAGTAAATTGACCAATATATCTCTTATTTGTGCTTCAATGTCCATCTTGAGTCCAATAGTAAGAGATTTGTGTTGATTGATTTTTGGTCATGTGCCAATGATAAGATTGATCTCTCATAGAATTTATTTTGTACTATTTTCTAGTTCCAAATAGGCCATTTTCAATATAGGATTTCGGAAATGATTTCATAATAATTATTTGGCAAAGCTTTTATGGTGTTTTTTAGTATCAATGTTGCAGAGACATAGGATACAGGGTGTTGGACTCGGACCTGAAGAGCTCTAAAAAAAAAGATTCAGTGACTCATGAGGATATTTTAATTTTAAAAATTATTATACTTTAAATATTATATGAATAATTTTATATAAAATTAAATAGAAAATAAATTAAACACGACAACAAAATTATTGCAAACAACACTAAGCAATGTATTATAAACTACAGTTAATCCAATAATATAAGACATGAATTAAAACAAATAAACTAATGAAGTACTGAATATATTGGCCTTCGAGAGAGCATGGTTCAAAATATCGGTATCGGATGCCTTATCGGTAAGTCAAATATAGGATATGTATCTGCGTATCGGATCGTATCCATTGGATACACAGGAAACGATTTAGATACGTAAGGAAAAACTTGAATACCTTGCATAATATAAACTAAAAAAAAAACTAGAAGACCTCCAACTACATTTATAACCATACGTATGAGAGTTAATGATTTTACAAGTTAAAAAAGGCAACTATGCTGGTAAATAGGTATGAAAACACAAACAATAGTCACTTAGCAAAGTATAAGCGATACAATATAGATATTAAAACCTTACATTCAACGAATTAAATACGAAAATATTGAATTACAGTCATAAAGTAAATTACATACATGATACTAGCTCAATACTATATTGAGCTTCGTGCCGAATCGAACGGTGTAGGATCAGGAATTGAATAAATTGATACATCGTAAGTGAGCTAGACATATTGACAATAATGTGGTCAACTCATGTGTGGTATGTGGAAGGTACATACATATGTATGTCTGTTGTAAATTCGAGAGCTGTAGAATTTGTTCCTAAATGTCACTTGATGCTTGGATCTAAGCATGTAGTAACCCAACCCAACCCCCCAACCCGACACCATATAGAAGGCATTGTGTGAGATAATTTTACCAGTCTTTTGTGTATTAATAATGTTTTGACATATTAAAAATTATGAGCCCTTAGGATTCGGGAAAAAAACTTGCAATTTGGAAGTTGAAATTTGCCCGAATGGCTAAAAATTGAATTTAGCTGCGAACTGGAAATTTGTATTTTAATTCTGTTTGAATTTAAAATTTGGAGTATTTTTAATGAATTTAAATGAGGGGTACCTAGCATATGCTTAGAAAGTTTTTGTAAAGCTTGAATGTAAGTGTTTTTATGCTGAACATTAGCTTACTTTTTGACCCTGTAGATGAAAATATAAGACTTTTCTTGCCAAACTTTTGAGTTTTAGTAATATTTTGATATAGTAGAATTCATGAAAATTTAAAATTTGAGAAATTCTTCAGCATTTGAAAGTTTAAATATTGACTAAATCCCTAAAAAACGGATTTTATTCTTGAACTGGCAAGTTGACTTTTTATTCTCCAGGAATTGGAATATAGGATAATTTTTATTGAATTCAAATGGGTGGAGGGGTGTATAATCTTATTTACATATAAATATCTTAAGTAAATGAAAAAATAAGCTGTAAAGAGACTTATAGTGCAAATGGAAGGAGAAAGGAGACTGTATCTGATGCGTATTGGCCCGATATGCACGACATTGACCGATACCATATCGATACAAGAGAAGTTTTTTTAATACATCGTGTCTATGTATCGATTAGGCCAAAATATGTATCGATATTATGATCCATGCGAGAGAGTTCAAGGCAATGTTGTTGGAGGACAAGTGTTTCAAAGTGCTAGTATCTAGGGTTTGGAATTCTATACCTGTATGGGGTTCTGCTAGGACTAGGTTCAGTCTAAAGTTGAAAGCCCTTAAATTGAAAATCAAAGAGTGGAATAAGGAGGTATTAAGTAATATCCATGTGAGCGAGGTGGCTCTTCTCAGTAAAATTAAGGAGATGGATCTAATAGGTGACAATAGGCCTCGAATTCGGGAGGCAGCTAGTTGTTTGGAATCGTGGATGGCGGAGATAGCCTGAGTGTTCAGTTTGGAGGAGATTAGTTGGAAACAGAAGGGTGATTGTAATACCAATTTTTTTTTTTCACAGAATGACTAATTTTTGCGAAAAATCTAATTCTTCTTGGCTGTCGGTGGAAGGGCAATGGTTGGGAATAAGCATGAGATTGAGGAGAGCATAGTGTTGTATTGTAAGGAATTATATAGCGAAACTCATGCTTGGAGACCGAAGTTAGATGGTCTCCCTTTTGAAACCATCTCAGCTGAAGAAAGAGATAAATTAGAAAGACCAATTGGAGAGGATGAAGTGTTGAGGGCATTGAGGGCCACGGGCCTAGATGGGTTTTCTTTAGAGTTTTTAGAGCATGTTAGGAGATCGTGGGGGGAGATTTCATGACAATGGTGCAAGATTTTTATGATTTAGGGAAATTTGACATAGTTTTGAATAATAATTTTGGGGTATTGATTCAAAAGAGATCTAGGGTTCTTTAATTGAAGGATTTTTGCCCAATCAGTCTTGTGGGTAGTGTGTAAAAAATCTTGTCGTGTTGGCTTCTCGTTTGAAAGGGTTTTGGGCTCAGTCATTTTACCTCATCAAGGGGCATTTGTGGGTGGAAGACAAATTTTAGATAACATTTTGATTGCAAACGAATGGATAGATGAACAAATCAAAGCAAAGATTCCTGGAGTTCTTTGTAAGATGGATATAGAAAAACGTATGACCATGTGAATTGGGATTTCCTAGGAGTACGTTCTAGAATGGATGGGGTTTGGGTTGAAATAGAGAAAATGGATTCGTATGTGTGTTACATCAGTCTCCCTTTCCATTCTTATTAACGGGAGCCCAATGGGGTATTTTAGGAACTCTAGGGGTCCGAAACAAGGGGGTCCATTATCCTTTCTTGTTCATTATTGTTACCCGAGGCATTAAGCAGAATGCTATCTCGAGCAAACGGAGTTGTTTTTGAGGGTTTTTGCGTAGGCCAAGAAAATCTGAAGATCTCTCATCTCCAATTCGTTGATGACACTATGACTCTTTGTGAGGCTGTGTGCTCCAAGTAGGCTATCTTAGATGTCTATTAAGATGTTTTGAAGTGGTATTGGGTTTGAAGGTCAATCTGGGCAAGAGTGAATTGATTAATGTAGGGGAAGTTTCAAATTTTAGGAATGTAGCAGAGTGTCTAAGACTAGGTCGTTACCCTCCTCTTACATTGGTTTGTCTTTGGGAGCTACATTTAATCTCCTATGGTCGATAGAATTTCCTGTAGACTAGCAATTGGAAATCTAAGGTCTTATCGAAGGGGGAGAAATTGGCTCCCATTAAGAGCACCCTTTGGAGTCTTCCAATATACTTTATGTCAGCTCTGTCGATTCCGCAATCTATCGCTAGCTCTTTGGAGCGAATTTAGAGAGACTTTCTTTGGAACGATAGAGAGAACAGGTTCAAATATCATTTGGTATCGTGGATTCAAATTTTTTGCCCATTCAGGTTGAGGGTTTGAACTTGAAACCTTTTTTTTTTTGATCGGTAATAGCAATTATATAAAAAAGGGAAGATTCACAACATATGAATCCCTAAGAGATAACACAAAAACTACTCTAGATCATAGAACTAATACAGAATCCCCTCCCTAACCATAACTACGATATAACCTCATCAAACCCTATCTCCACCAAATCAAACTAAACGGATACCCAATCTCGCAACAACATGCGCGATCGTGAACACACTCTCTCCACCAGCAGTGTAGAATTCTCAAACACCCTCCTGTTTCGTTCTTTCCACAAAGACTAATAAAGAACCACCCCAGGGAGAAAGGTCCAAACAAGATCCACCGGGCTATCAAGCGACACTGTGAGCCAATCGGAAAACAAATCCTGAATGGATGAAGGAAATACCCACGCGACCCCCAACTACGCCAGAAAATACCCCTATGGCCTCGTAGCGAACGGGTAATGAATAAGCAAATAGTCAACCGATTCTTCCTCTACCAAGCACAAACAACAACGATTAGGGAGACTCCATCCTCTCTTTCTTAAATTGTCCAAGGTGAGGATCTTGTCCAAAAAGGCCGACCAAAGAAAGACGGAAACCTTGGAAGGCAACCCATTGAACCAAACCAACTGACGTGGGAACTCCGCAATACCGCCCGGATTAGCTACCTGCAAATAATCTTTCACAGAAAACTGTCCACTAGAATTGGAGGCCCAAACCCGGGGATCCCTTACTAACTCTACCAACTTCACCGACTCGAGCAGGGATAACAAAGATGCAAAGTCACTAACTTCCCAATCATTAAGCGGGCGGCTGAAGGAGAGGTTCCAAACCACTACCCCCGCTCTCCTATTATACATATCCACAACTGATGCCGATTTGATTGGGGAAAGTAAGAAGAAAATCCTGAACCGTTGCTCCAAAGTGCAAGACCTGCACCAAAGATCGGACCAAAATTTGATACAATACCTTTCCAAAGGCCCACCCCATGAGAGCCCCTAGGAAGCCTAGGTTCCCATTCGATCTCTACAACCATGCCGAGCCACTATCACCCCTCTTCACAAACTATCTTCTTCTACCCCAAAACGCCATAGCCTCTTTCCCAATAACGCCTCGTTGACTGCCTTCAATGGCCAAATATTGAGCCCCCCTCTCTTTTTCGGCCTACAGACCTACTTCCATTTCACCAAATGAAGCTTCTTAAGCACCACCTTCTCATTCCATAGGAAGTCCCTTTGCAACCTTTCCAACTTAGATGCAATTGAAGCCGGAATTCTAAAGAGGGAAAGAAAATATGTTGGAAGACTGCAAAGAACATTCTTCAATAGGATGAGCTTGCCTCCTTTAGATAACAACGACGATTTCCACCCCGACAACCTCTTCTGAACTCGTTCAACGATCGGATTGTAGCTAAATATGGTGCTATATTTAGGTCAAATCGGTTGAGGTCAATCAAGTGTTATTAGGGAATGAGTGTGGAGGTTTGGGGTCGAGTGTAACGACCCGGAATTTTGATACAATAAAATTATGCGTTTATGGGTCCTTAATGGAAGTTAATTAGTTAATTATTTGTTTAATTGGTAAAAAGTGAGTTTTGTTCGGAATTGGATTGTACTAGTAAAATTTAAGTGTTTTTCCTCAAAAATCGTGCTCAATGTGCGGGTCGACTATCTGGACGATCACTTATCGTTCCAGTTCCGTCGCGTATCGATTCGCGAGACCGCGGGAGTCTTAAATGTAAGAAAATCGAAAAATTCAGGAAATTCCAGATTTTTCGGAATTTAGTGGGACTCCATAATTGTTGGGGATTTAATAGAAATTGTGCGGTTGGTACCACAGTGTGCCGGTCGGTCGTGAGGATGATCGTCTGTCGTTTCAGCAGTTAATTGTCTTATATGAAGAAACGACAACGTGTTTTGTGTCTGAAATCAGAAAATTAGTGGGTTTTGCAATTTTCTTCCGGATTAAAGTGCAGTTGTCAAAACTCAGTATGTTTCCCCGAAATTTTTACAGTAAGTGTCGGACTGCCCCAAGTTCGGTCACCTGAAGTTTCGTAAAGATCGGGTGTCATATAACAGGGTTTTGGAGGGTATATGCATGAAAAGTGGAAAAAGCCGGTCAAATAGTCAAAGTAGTTGACTTAGTCATCTACTACTTTCCACACCAAAAAGGGTGATGTGCTTTTGCACATGATCTAAACCTTAGTCTATATATATTAAATGACCAAACCCTTTCTCAGTACATTCGGTCACTAACAGTGGAGAATTCCAGAAATTTTTAGAGAAAGTGAGGAGAGAGAAAGGAAGAGAGAGAAAGAGGAGAGAGAAAGAAGAGAGAGAAAGAAGAGAGAAGTGGGTTCTTGAGGTTTTTCGACGTACCGGACGCATTGGTGGAGTCCTTTTTGCGCCAGTCGCCTCGAAAAGCTTGAACTAAGTAAAACCCTTCTCTTTTATTCTCTTTTTCCCCTTATTTTGCTATATTATGTTATCTGAAGTATATGCATGTTTTTTTGGCGTGAATGAAAAAGGGTCGTAGACCCCTATGTGATGTTGTGACTTTATGTGGTCCATCGGGGAGCCCAGATCGGGTCCCGGGTAAAGTGTATCGCCACTCTAGGGTGACAAAAAGTTGTTTTGCATATCGTGTAAGGCTATGGAGATATCCATTAGCCTGGAAACGTTCCCTAACGGGACGGTGTGTTACTGGAGTTGGTTCACGGGCGCGAGACCCAAGTATTTCAGCTAATCAAGCGAGACTTGGGTTAACTGGGGTTAACCTGTGGTTAGAAAATCTAACTAAGGTTAAGGTATAGTCCATGATTCCTCTTTGATTAGGTCAGGAGAGACGGTGTCCAGTAAGGCCCGGGGTTCCTCCGTAACTGATAGTCGGGAGATGTCGGTCTGTTTGTCTAGGTCGTCCGTGGTGCCTCTTGGACTAGGTCAGGAGTGGCAGTGTCTTGCATAGCCCGTGGTTCCTCTGTGACTGATAGTCGGGAGATGTCGGAGTCCTAGGGAGTTTAATATGGCGGAACATCAGATAGTGTATAGTATGGGGTTCCTCTCTGGGTGGGTCAGAAGATGTCGGCACCGTGTCTATCGGGTTCCTTCTTGGTGGAATGTCAGGAGATGGCGGCATTGGTATAGATGTCGGGGCTCCTCCGTAGACTAGCCAGAAGATGACGGTAGACAGGTTGGTCGGGGTTCCTTCTTGACTGATACCCAGGGCAATAGCGGCGAATACATGGTAGATGTGGCCAGTTAATTGAATGGAAAAATATGTCCTTATTGGGCGAATGCCCATGTTGTGTGTGTAAGCTTCGGATACGAAGTGATTTGAGTCGGTATACTCAGGGTTGGTGTATTTGTCTGGATTGGTGTACTCAGAGTTCGGTATGAAATTGTCGGATTCTAGGGGAGTTGCGTTGATACACCCAAGGTTTGGTCGTGTTCGGGTGAAAGCAAGAACACTGTGTGTGAGTCTAAATGGCTCCAGGTATGGTTATGATTTAGAGACTATAAGATAAATTTTGTGGGCTTTGGCCAAATAATAGAGTATCAGGACTCGAAATGAAACATGATTGATGATGAAAATGATAACTTGGTAATATGAATACATTCATAACTGAACATCATAATTGGAAAGTAATGTGAGGTTGGGAACCTCTGTTAGGGTGATGTAACCCTAAGTGACATTAGGTCACAGTTTATTATATACTGTTCTATTTTACTGTAACATGTAAATTGAATTGTTTATTATATCATTATTGATGCGTGTTATTATGTGGAAAATAGTTTAGAAGGATTGTGGTTTTATTGGGCTTCATAGCTCACTGACTTTTTATGTCAGCAGATCTCGGAGCTGCTGACCAGTAAGTGAAAAGTCCAACTGGACATTTTGGAAGCTTGTACAAACTGTATCCGGCGTGATAGAGGCGCCTACTTTTGTAAAACAAACTTGATGTAAATAATACAGGTATATGGTTTGTATGATGGCTATTGTGATGACAAGTGTTTTTTGCCTTTTGGAAGCATCTGATAAATGTTTAAATTTCCCGTATTTTCGCGGTTAAAGTATTCCGCTTGCGTGATTTGACGAATGGACGCGCGTCTCGGAACTTGATTCCCTAGGCGCGGGTTCGGGGCGTCACATCGAGAGAGATAGTCTTTGTAGAAATGGTGATTGTAGCTAAATATGGTGCTATATCTTGCTAGGATTATAGGAAGGTTAGTAGTTCCCATGGGTTGGGCCTTTAGAAAGGAATCATGGTGGTGGCTAGGTGGTGCATCCCTTTATTGGATTCAAAGTGGGCAGTGGAGTGAAATTTAGATTTTGGAAGGATTTGTGGTGTGGGTCGCTCAAAACTAGTAACATATTTGGGAATTTGTTTATGCTGGTAGCCAATAAGGAGGCCTTAGTATCGCAATGTTTTGAGATGCGCGATGATGAGATGGTGTGGTGTTCGAGATTTAGGTGCAACTTGAATATTTGGAGATTGAGGATTTTATCCGATTTCTCCAATAGCTCCAAGCGTTCCCCTAGTGCCCCTAAGTAAGGGATTCTAGGGTTTGTTCTAGAGGCCACAATGGTAATTTTTCGGTGAGATCACTTCTATAGTCTTTCGGTCCTGTCCCAGTTCCTTCATTTCCTTTTAAGTTTGTGTGGAACCCTAATGTTCCATCTATAGTATTGTTTTTTCTCGAGGCTGCGACTCGTGATAAGATTCTTATTGGGAACAATTTGAAAAGGAGAGGGTGGAGGTTTGCAGATCGTTGTTGTATGTGTTTCCAAGTGAAAGAAACTGTGAATCATTTGCTTTTACACTGCCTGGTTGCTTTTGAGATCTGGGTTACTTTTGAGATCTAGGGTCTTTTCTTATCTTGCTAGGGTGCAGATTGGGCCTTCCCTTTTTCCTTTCAGAACTTCTATCGTTTTGGCATAGGCCGTGGTCTGATAATGACTGGGGTTCGATTGCGCAGATTTTGCTTGGGGCGATCTCTTGGTTATTTTGGAAGAAGAATTCGCGAGTGTTTGAGAACACCTCCTCTTCCATCCTTCGTTTGTGTTCAATGATTCACTTATTGATCCTCGATTGGTGCTCAGTTCTCCACGATATTAGGACCTTGAATGAGCTCATTGGGTGAGATTGGCCTTTACTTTTCCATTTGTATGCTTTTGATTTCTGTTTAGGTGTTGTAGGCTTTCTTTTCTGTGAGTTTACTTCTCAGTAAACTTCTATCTGTAATTCTGTATTGCATGCTTTTGCTCCCTCTATGTATTTGTCATGTTTACCGATAAAAGAAAATTAACATATATTAATTCTAAATGTTAATGCTGATAATCAAAGATAATTAACTTAAAAGAAGTTTTTGTGGACTGAAAATTCAGCCTATTGACACCCCTATTCATCTGTTTCTCTTATATCTGTTTATTTTTTTACAACACAGGGATCAGTAATTCCTCGTATTCTTTCTCTGTTTTTTTTTTCTATTGAAATCAAATGAATCATGGTTTTTCCCATATTCTTTTTCTGATGATGAGAGATAGAAAGAATTTGCTGAAATTTATTCTAATTATATGCAGTTGGTTGCCTTTTTTGTATAATACACTAAAAGTTTATGAGTATCAGGCATGTGTGTGTCTATCTGTGTCTAAAATTTATAGATTCTTCTGATATGAGTCACAACAGTCAACAATCGTGTCGTGTCCATACGTTTCGACACGGGACACAACTGTTGTCTTAAAGAATCCATGCAATGTAGTCTAATATTCAGTTGATTTTGAATTAGAGATGAAGAAGGTCACCTTATCAAAGAAAAAAGTAGACCCAAGTTTTTTCCTTGTCAAAAGTTTATACTGATGATTAACATTGTTCTCCCTTTTTTATTTTGATTTTTATAGTTCTAATGCAAATCCACCGTTTTGGATCCCCATACATATTTTGAACCCAGAGCGACCAACTGAATGTGCAGTGTTCAATGTCAAAGCAGGTATTTTTTGTGGAACTCTAACTTTTTTATTATAGCATCATACATTAGTGAGATTTTAAATAACTTGATATCAAACTATATGCCATCAATGTTGGATAACTTGAGTAATTGGCACCTTCATGAATTGCCGGAGTCAACGTAGATTGTCGGGACCACCCAATTTGTTACTTTTAATTGGGTTATAACTTATAACTATTATTGTTTATTTTCTACTGTTTTTTTTCATCTCAGGTTGGCTTGCAATTAAGTAGATACAGGAATATAAGTTCACTGTGGAACGTTATATCTCATTGACCGTGCTTCTGCATGGTCAATTGTAAGTCACTTCATCGAGAAATTGACAATAAGTGCACAATTTATTATAGGTGGAGCTCTTAGCTCTGAAGAAGTGTGAAAGTTGTATCGTCCTAGGGTGTTCTAGTAGGTTGCACAAATTAGGCACATCCAAGCACACGTTTTCACTAACTCGCGCTGAGTGAGTGGATTTTTTTTCGTTTCTTACTGAGGAAGTGAAGTGTGTAGACTGTCATACTTTTTTTTCTGAAATCTGACAATTTTCAACTTCATTTTGTTTTTTTTTTGAGAAATTGATCATATATGTTGTGATACCCATTCCATATTTCTTCTTTACTCACGTCAAAACATGTTCAGTTCTGCTGCACATTGGGGGATAATATAACCGCGTATTTCTACGCTCTCATATTTTTCACCTTATGCTGATTTAATTCATCCTTCTTGGTGTCTCTCTATACTGCTTATTTTTTTTATCAGTAAGATACTCATTTTATATATAAGCAATGAAGGACAAGATTATACATAAGGAGTTCACAGGAAAGTAAACTCAAGCATGCTATAACAGAAAAAGGATGACATCTTCCTAACAGCTATTCAAACTTCACATTCTCATACTAAATGAACAACCAAGTCGTCCACCTCCATTTGAATAGAAACTCCAAAATAATTGCAGTTGTAGAATCTGCATGCACAGGGTCGGCAACGGGGCTGAAGTATTCTCAAACACCCTTTTATATTTTTCCTTTCACATGGTCTATGAAATGGCTTTAGGAAGGAAGGAAGGACCAGATAACTGATAAAGGAGCCTCCAAACTTGTCGATGAGTAACAAGATAAGAAGTCCAAAAAGGAAGAAGGGAAGACCTAACACATCCCCACCCTAGAAAGGAATGTTTCCCAAACAACAAAGGCAATGGGGCAGTGCAAAAGCAAATGATCCACATATTCCTCTTCTTGAAGGCACATAAAATAGCGATTGACCATTCTCCATTTTCTATTCTTCAATGGTCGCATGTAAGGATCTTATTTGGAGTTACAATCTAAAGAAAGAAAGAAAGATACCTTGGACGCAATTTTATGATTCCAAACAATCCAATGGGGAAATGATAAGTGTGCCCTCGACCAGTAAGACATTGTAAATGATCTCACTGTAAATCGACCATTGTTGACCCTAGACCAAATCTTAGCGTCCCTATGCTCGCAAATGCCTCAAAAGACATACCATATCCTCCCGTTTCCAATCATTTAGCCCATGTCTTAATTTAAGACACCACACCACTTCATCCGCTACCCTGTCAAAGCACTCTGGAACCGAGACTGACCTATTGCGGGCTAAAAGGAAGATATTCCAAAAATCTTCCTTAAGGTTCGATGTACCACACTAAAGGTCCTCCCAGACCTATTCTCTGTCCCATTACTCACTTTGTAGCTAATATGCCGTAGAAACAACGATAACAAACTCATGATACCCTTCCACAACCCCAACCCACGGGGGCCATTCACCCCCGAGACCCCCAACCTGATTTCACCCCATACTTGGCCACAATGACTTCTCTACAAATTCTTCAAGGCATACTTGTGATCTACACTGACCCAAAGTACGTTGAAGCAATAGCTATGTTTGACATGGATTATTTCTAATTGATTAATCTAGTTCAAACATAGAGGTTGGGCCTTGGATTTCTAGCGGCTGTATGGTACGTTAGACATCAGACATGGATAGGATTATTTTTCAATAGTTAGGAGTGTTTGTCTATTGGCTACCAATCTCTGTCAGAAATTGTAGGTTATGATGTCCACTAATATATCTTAGCAGCTATTAATCGCGTGGTATGCTTTGTGGTGCTATTTACTCTTGTTTTCACATTGAGCTCTAATCTCGTGATCGCATGAATTACCTTTGACAGATTCTCCACGTGATTCAGTTCAGTTCATTGAATGGTCCCGTACTTATTGTCCTCGTGCTTTACTGATTGCTAATTTTCATGGGAGCACAACTATCTGGACTCAGCCTTCTCAAGTAAGCAAGCATTGACCGACTGGTTTCTTCAAATCTTTATTAGACTGGCTTGCTTGGCTGATACACTTCTTACAATCTTACTGGATTTCACTCCAGCTTGGCTGGCATTTATTTAACGTATTTTGTTTAGTCTATCGAGATAGATATGTAATTCTGTCCACTAAGAAGTTGGATTTTGTTTCTTCCTAGTTTTCTCCAAGTTTCACCCTTTTCCAAAGTGAGTTCCCCTCTCACCCTTGTTGAGTTTACTTTTGGTCCAAAGCAGGGTCCTGCTAATTTAGTGCGAGATGCTAGCTTCTGGCAGTGTGAACATGAGTGGCGACAGGATATTGCAGTTGTTACAAAGTGGTTGTCAGGGATGGCTCCGGTATGCCCTTGATACCCTCTTCTGGTAATTTGAAATTTTACAGCTAATGTTTGGATTTCCGGTGAGCAATTAAGCAAAGACTAGAGAGGGAATAGGCTAGAGTTGGGTTCTAAGAATTCATCAAACAGATCTTATTCCAAAAATTCATTCAGATGCGAAATCTAGAAAGACTCTTATGCATCTCTGATGCTTACATTACGTAGCAGTTTTGTGCTTGTATGGTAATATTATTGTTCTGCAAGGTCCCCTTTCGCTTCTCATTATGTGAAAGGACGAGAGAGGGAACTGCACACCTAAATGCATGGAAATGCTTATATTACTCTATTTACAGTTGAGAAATCTTATCATATCTAAATTATGCACAGAGTGTTTATTTGGGTTATCTACGAGTCACAGTTATTTGTGAAGTTCAATCTTGGTTGAAACCTAACTGGTTATGTTTAAACTTGAAAAATGGAGCACAATGTGTTAACACGTACGAAGCAATGTGAAGATTAAAGGAAAGCATGTCCCCCCTCTGTGTATATGTGTACATATATATATGGAAATTAACAGGGGCGAAGCCAGGATTTTCTTGTAGGGGGGCAAGTGATGGTTGATTGAAAACGTTAGTTCTGTTGAATTTGTGGGGAATGATTGGGCGAGTACAAAATATTTTGGGTTTAGTGGGGTGCCCCCTCCCCCCCACTTTTTTTTGTTTGAAGGCCAAGTTCGTGGGCCATCTTGTCCATACATTTCATGTGTGAGAGAGAGAGAGAGAGAGAGACCTGAGTGTCAGCATTCGACGCACAACGGTTGGCCGGAGAAGAAACGACAATGGATGAGGAAGGTGTTTGGTTCCCCAGCCCTAAACCCCTTCTCATGGTCTCACCTCCTTCTGTACAAACTATTCTAAAAAGAAAATTTCCCCCCCAAAAGTTCAGGGAGTCAACTGCTCCCCTAGGCTATTCCCCTATAGTGTCATGGTCTTGCCCCTATGATTGTAAATATTTTTTTCCAAAAGTTCAGGGGGCAGTAGTACCCTGGCTACGCCCTTGGATATTAAAGTATTGAATGACATGGCTCTTCACATGCAGTGTATTTCTATCAGTGCATTGAGGCGAGGGAAATAGTAAAGAGAATTAAGGAATCTTTAGTACAAGTATTTGTCCTTGTTTCTCACCCACTTTGAGTTTTAATGAAATATTTAAAGTACCCTTATAACATTAATTTTGTCTTCTAATAATTGAATGTAATAAGGTCACATGAACTTTACCAAGTTCATGTACATGTCTATGTGAATATATGTGGGGGGAGGGGATGTTGGTTTTCATGCTATACGTGAAAATGGTAGAGTTCCTCTGACTCTTTTACTATCATGTATTGAATGACTAAGCTCTATATGCAGGGGGTATTTTTGGTTATTTCATGTAGAAGAGAAAGAAATGAGAATCAGGGAATCTTTAGCATCAACACTTTTTTTGCCTTATCTTTTTACTCTCACCTATTCTGAATTTTAATGAAACAACCAAAATATGTTACAAGACATCAACTTATTCATTTAGTAAGTCAAAATACATTGCAAAAATGTACTTTGAGCTTCATTATTCACATACAGCGTGAATGGTTACAAGACCCATATATGTGTGCTTGTGTGTGTGTGCCCGTGTTTGTGTGTGTTGTTATTAAGATTTTAAGTAACAGTTTTGGCAACCATAACGATCAGGGCCGAATCCATTACGTAATGACATAACAATTACCCAACGGCCATTATGAATCCTGAACATTAGTGACCTTTAGAGAAATATAATGAATTTTGTAATATTCCAAAGATTTTATTCTCCATACTACTACCAAAAACCATGCTAATGTGGAGAGTTGTCATCATTCATTGAGCTTAGGTATGATTAGTCACTAGGAAATCGGTTTAATAAAAAACTCTGATCCGTAAAACCATAAAGAATTTTGAGTAAGGGGGTTCTATTATGATTTGGGGAAGGTATTAGGCACCCCATTTCATCTGTCCAAAGGATGGTAAACTATGCTTTCATAGTTCCCCTAAAATTTATCCATTTGAAAAATTGGCTTAACATAAAAGGAAAATGCATGAAATATGAGAGATGCATGAAGCCTTACACTCAAAAGGCTCCTAGATTAAGGATTCTACAATAAAGAATATGAGTAGAATGGATCCACAACCATTATTTTAAGCACAATGGGACTTTAGGAATTAGGAATGCCCACAAGATACCTTTATTCTCTATGCCATGACACTAAAAAAAGAAAAGCTCAAGTAATAATTCATTTTAGAATTTTAGGCTTCAAGAAGACAATGGGATCAAGGAAACCTCTGATTTTTCCTATGTCTAATGTGAGGTTATAAAGGTTAGTCTAAAGCCATAGTGGGATCTAATACGGCCAAGACAAACTATAGAAGACATGAGCAAAGATGTGATTAAGGACTTAAAGGAGGACATGGGCTTTATGAGCTTGATAGGACTATAGTTACCAAGTACGGGTATAATACAACAATAATCCGTTTGGGAAGTACGGGTTTTATACAGCAAAAGTACCAGAAATTAAAAAACAATTAAAATAAATAAAAATCACAATATTAACTAGTAATAATTTTTTAATATGGAATATGCGTTTAACATGGTAAAAGGACGGCAAAAATACGCGCATTGTATATGTTTAATACGTAATTCATGTATTAAACGAGTATTATATGGCAATATGCGTATAATACGTAACACGGCAAAAATACGCAATTTTAAACGGCGACCCCCCCAAAAGTATTATAAAAGGTATTATATGAGTATAATATAGGTGTTTGGTAACTATGGATAGGACAATTAAAAAGAGAAGAATGTATGAATACAATCATGCTTGAAAATTACAATATCATTTTATTTTTAAAATCATGGAGAAGCAAGTTCAAAATCAATGTTCTAAACCTAGATGTGGCTTTCCCTCCTCATTTTCATAAGGAGCTCCAATTCGGCGAAACATGTCCAAGGGGGTCCAAACTATATTAGGGAAGAATTCGGTTTAGTAACATAATCTAAGCCCCATTGAAAAGAAACTAAGAAAAAGAGATTTTAAGCCTAAAGGTTCCTTCCCTTCCGCCTTTTCGTAACGAATCTTAATTCGGCGAAACACATTTATGAGGTCCCAACTACATCGGATGAAGGGTTGGTTTTCTATATTAACTAAATGTTCATTACAAAAAAGAGAAAAAGAAGGGGTAGAAGTGGAGAATTCTTGAATTGAAAGATTCTTAGTTAGATGAACTTACTTAGTGTTGGTGGAAATCTCCTCTTACCTCCTTATTTCTACTTCTCTTATTCTTCTAAGGCTCAAAGGGGGAGATAGGAGTCTTTTGCTAAGGGCCAGTGTTACCTAGGCACTTCAATTTTCTAAATTTTGTCATGCCGACACTTGGACGCGACACTCCATGGCACGACACAACACGACACGACATGACATTCCTTGGTAGATGACTATACCGTGCCATGGTGACGTCAACATTATGATTAGACACGTGTTGCTTCATGTACTCCATGTCATTTTAAAAATACAATATATTGGATTGCTATGAATTTTGTTGTCAAGTTGTGTAGCTTTTTCGGAAACATAGAAGAAAAACTTACTAGGAAAGCAATGACACCAATGACAATCAATAGGGATGTCTCCCCCTCTCTCTTGTTGCTCATTTCTATTTTCTATACAAGTATTTTTTTTATAACTTTATTATATACTTTTAAAAAATAGGGACAAGTGGTCCCTCCTCTCTATCTTTGTTATTATTTTTAAAAAAATTCAGATAATTATATATATAATAATTTTAAAAAATATGTCTGTGCCACCGTATTGGGATTTTCATAGCTTGTCGTGCTGATACCTCTAGACACTTGGACACTTGACACCCGTACCACGTGCCTTGGTAACATTGCTAAGGGCTCCTAAATTAGTGATCAAAGGCTAAGGGAGAGGATTTGAAGGAAGCTAAGCAAGAGGGCTAAGGTAGTCTAAAGAGGCTAAGAGAGCTGAAATTGGATTTCAAGAGAGGTGCCTAGAAAAATGCCTAGCTCCTCTAAAGGTTTTTGGGTGTTGATAGATTCTTGAAATGGGTTGAGGAAGGGGGTTTATAGGTGAAGAATGGGAGGGAGGTTTCTCTCATTTTCCATGTGGGACTAAACCAAATGGGGATATCAAGGTCATTATCCATATTGATGAGGATGAACTCCTTGGAAATTTCTGAATTGTTTAAGGGTAAATCTGTCCAAGATGAAAGAGTGTTGTAGAAGAGCTTTTGGACCAAAAGAAAAGGCATAAGTCTGTCCTTTTAAAAAACGACAGGCCAAAAAATGCCTAAAACAAGCTTCTTGTTTTTACTAAAAATGACACTGAAAATTCCCCTAAATCGATCTCATGTCCCTCACGTGGTTTGCTATTCGCAGTAACTAACCTTTAAGGTGATTTTAACAGCTAAAAACGATAGGCTCAAACCAATGCAAATTACGTGTCGCGTCCCAAAATCCCATCCAGGCTAGAATGGAACCTTGGCAGTTGGCACGTGACTTACTTATCTTGCAATCACTTTTAAAGCATACAAGGCATACTAAAATGAGAGTTCAAAAATTTCTTTCGTCAATAACAATAATAGAGTCATCAACTTCAAAATTCACAATTTAAAATTGAAATAACTATAATCTGGATCACCCATCATGATTTCAATCTTTAAAATTTAAACCTATCATCATCCATAGTAAAATCTGATCACATTCCATTTGCCATTAAAATAAAAGTCTAATAAGATGAAATCAATAATATAGGAACCATCCAAATCCCTCTCCTCTTCGAGATAGTCACCTTCGGGTTCCTTTATGTACTCTCTTTCTCTTCCCACGGTCCAGCCGCTGTAATATCGAATCCTGAACCAGCCGACAATCAAAATTCGGTTGAGCAATAAAATGCTCAGTGGATATAAACTCCTAGCTAATAATATCATAAACATTGATATAACACATTCATCATAATTCAACAGGACAAGCATACATGCATCAATTAGAGTGCGGAAACATCTTTTCTTTACAATTCTTACTTGTGCTTACCCTTTTTTTTTACTTTTCTTACTTTTTCCTCGTGAGTGACATCAACTAACATACATTGTGCAATAACTTAAAATAACTCAACACCATATATGGGTAGAGATTAATTATTCTTTACTTACCGAGGTACCAATCCTTAGCACTTTCTCTGGCGCGCATCGACTTACTTACGATTCACTTACTTGGCCACTCATGCCGTGATCTTAGATTTTTGGTACTCGGGCAATACGAAACTCAATCATGCAATCATACTTTTGGACTTACTTTCTTACTTTTTGGCTTACTTTTGGAATACTTTTTATCGTGATTTTATCATGCTTATGTGTATATCGTTATCGTGAGTGAAAAGTGATAGACCCTCGGTTAAATTACACCTTAGATTATTAGTCAAGGGCCATAAGAAATCTATCATTGCGACCCATATCACAATGATAAAGTCCTAAGCAACCAAAACCATAATTCAAGCTCGTTTACCCAAACATATATCACAACATGCAATACAAAACATTATACACCATTCATCATGACATCATTCTCATGGTTTGTAAATTAAACATGCATAATCATGGTTCTTCATCATAAACATATTGCATCTTAGTCATTCATCAAATATCAATTATAAATGCAATTCCATAGAATCAATTGACCTAAACCCTAATATGCACATACATCTTCATCTTGCATCAAGTCATAGATTATTTAATCATACTTCCTCCACATTAAATCATACATAATTCAAAATTCAATCCCTTTCCCTGTGTTCAATCATACAAAACTTCACATCATTCATCATGGGTTTTTACTTTAAAATCGTGATAAAACTTACATAAGGGAAATCCATACGATATAATCATACTTTTTCTTCATCTTTACTTGAAATCTTAATCTCTTATTATTGCTTAACATCAATGATTAAGATACTATTAACTAGAGGAGTTTATCTACCTTTCTTGATCACTTCCCTACGATCTCTCGCTTGTGAATGCGCTTGATTTTGATCACTAAGGCCTTCTCCTAGAAAAGTTTGAGCAAAACCTTAGGTTTTTCTCTCATTGGATCTCTAAAAGCTCTTAGAATGTTTAAAATCCTAAAACCCACAAGTTTAAGGACTATTTATATTGTTTAGAGTCCTAAACACTTACTAATTCTTGGAAATCCTTCTTTTAGAAGGTTTTTGGGCAAAACACATAACGGGTGGTCGACTGGCCTTGGTGAGAGGTCGACCGGTGGGTTGCTCACTTTCTGTCCAAAAACCCCATGCATTTTTCGATCCTCGTTTTGCACTACCGGTTGACCGGTGGTCATAGTGGTTGACCGGTGGACCTTACTTTTAGCTTGTTTTGGTTGTTTTCTTCATTTTAAGACTTATTCAATTGCCACAACATACTTATTAACATAGAGAAACATTAAATGCAGTAATTTGACACCAAAATCAATGTTATCATTCAATTTGCCCGAATTTCAAGACATGAAAGTTTTGGGGTTCTACATTACGCCTGTCATTTTTACAAAAAAAAGTAAATTAAATATATATATATATATATATCGCTAATGTAAAAAGTGAAATAACAACCACAAAATTACAAAAAATACCACGGGGGTTATTTTTTTTTAGTAAAAAGGATACAAAAAGTTGTCAGAATTTACCAAAATGCCATTTATCAGCTTAAAATAGATGCGCCTATGACATCCTTACACTTTGGATAGACTTTTGACACATTTTCGGGAGTTCCAAAGACTCAAAATCACATTTTTAAAGCATATGAAAGGTCTTGATGAATTAGGGTTTTGATGGATTTTGATGGTCTAACAAGGGTAAAAGGATTTCTAGTGATATTCTAGGGTAATGAAAGTTCTAAAAGTTGTTCCTAAGAGGTGAGTATCATCTCAAAGACTCAGAGGAAGAATAAGAAAAATTGAGTATGTTTGACCAGCCTAGAAGCGCTTGACCGTACAAAACAAGGTGTCTATAGGCGTAACGTAACGGCACAGTCCTTAGTGAAACCATTACATAACGGTTTGGCTTTTTTAAACCATGGTCAATACTTGACTACTTATAGAGGTGACAAGAGATAGTCCTGGCCTCTTTTGGCCCTAGTGGTGAAAGGGCCAAACCGAGGTAGGGCTGGCAGGTTACAGCCCATCCTAGGTCAGCTTTCAGTATCTATGTGCTCGAGCCCAGACCTTGCTGGCACTGCCCAAATACAACATATTATTGTCTATTTCTTGATGACCTATTATTTAATATCTTATTTTATGCTAAAATTTAATAATACGCTCATTGAAAAAGCAAAAGCATATGGACAGGACTAAATATTTCTGTTCCCTCTCTTAAGTCTTTATTAATATGTAAATCCAAGTAGATGTAAAATATCTAATAATCTCTAAATATAGAATATACAAATACTAATCATGTGACGGTGTTGGGCCAGTCCCGCTAATGATGAGCCAACTCTGGCCAGGTGCTTTCATTGAATGGGCTAAAACTTTCGGCCACCCACTCCAGCCCTGCTGGTCTGTAGGCTTTGTCGAGACCCTATATGAGACTGGGTTGTTGATTGCGACCCCTATGTATATATGTATATGTGCATGTGTTTTGGATTTGATGGTAAAAAAAAACTCAGTGTATGACAAACTTTTATATACAAAAACACAAATCTAAGAATAATGTAGGGATATTATAAAGTTGAATTCCTTTATATGTTTTTTTCCTTGCCCAAGAGGACAAAACAGATAACTACATCTTCTAGTTTATATACATTTAATTCAGTGTCTCTTTGCATTGATTTCTTTCTGCAGTATTATTGTTGTCATGATTGTTGCAAAACAAGTTTCCTACTTTCTTTTGGTTTATGTCACTTGATCTAACACCCAATAATTGAGATTATTTTCTTTAGGCATTCCTTGAGATGTTCTTACATTTTAGTTGAGGTCAGACCTTGACATGGTTTCTTCTTGAATCTGACCCACCTTAGTTTGCAAATCTCTTATTTCTCACCCCACTCTCTCTGTGTTGTTTTTCCGCCTGGCAAAGTCGCCGTCTATCAGGAAAGTAAACGTGTCTACAATTTATCTTTTTGGTGACAAACAATGGGCTTGTTGAAATAGGAAAAAGCTGCAGATAAATAACATGAGGAATCCAAATCCTCAGTTGATAATAAAGGCCTAAATTTCCTTCATTTTAGCAATTGACTTGCAAAAGCCTTTTTAAGTGTTACTTGATCATCTCTAATTGGCTATTTCAATGAAAGATAGCCATAGGTTACCACTTGATCTACTGTGTAAGCTGTCTACTCCATCGAGTTGCTGCTTCACCACTTTACTTCTCAGGCTTCTCTTCCATCACTTTTGTCAACAACTTAAACTTCAAAGCAGTTCTTGTGTGCCCCCTTTCTTAAAGTTGGTTCAACATTTATTCATGCCGTGTTTGTTAACAAACTCCATAATTAAATATGCTTAAATATAGTTGAGATTCAGATATCTTTTGCGACATCAGTTATAAAGTCGGGTTGTTTCATATTGACTAGTGTTGTTCAATTGGCTTGCTATATTTCATGACCCAAAATCATATCTTAATTTTCATGCCTTTCTGGTCACAAGTTTCATGTTTACATAGAATTGGTAATTGCCTAATTGGTATATATATATATATATATATATATATATATATATATATATAGATTACATATATATTTCAAGTTGGACCGAGTTGGGTTTTTCCAATTTTTCTGAGTCACTCGACCGGGCTAACTTTCGCGTCGAGTCAAGTTTTCGGGTTTTTGAACCATGGTTTTTATATCCTTTATCTGTATATTCTAAGAGCTTTCGTTTTTGTTTTACTTGTTCTCAAACTCAGTATAGGTGGCTTTCTTCGAATTCCAGCAGTCCTGCAAACTCAAAGTTATCTTTTGAGGAAAAATTTCTCTCTCAGCAGCCTTTAACTTCAGGTTTGTCATATTTCAAGTGTTTCCTTACTAAGTGCTCAGAGTTTGCATTAGCCTATGTAAACTGCAGCTTCTGGTTTTACCTTGTGGACCTGCACGACTTTCCAATCAAATGGTATATATTATACATGCTGTAACCGTGTTCCGACTAAGATATTGGTGCTGATTGTTCCTGCCAAATACTGTACAATCTAATTGCTTGAAGAAGGTCTAGCTTAGAGTTATTTGAACTGTAGAGTGAGCAGAAAGAGATAAATGTTATTTGTGTTGATGATTGTTTTTTGTTGTTCTGGAATACTATTTCTATTATATGTTAAGACTTGCATTTAGGCTTGCAAATATGATAGTTTCATTGTAGACACTGATGGATGTGGTAAAGTTATACAGATGTGTGTTGCTCGAAGAAACATGCAGGGACCATCTTTGAATACTGCAATCTCCCAAAGGACCTTATGAAGGATTCACTTCATCCTTGTAACTGTTCTCTCCTCCTGCATTAACTGCATAGATCCACTGACTGCTGACTGCTAAAAACATTGGACGTCCACATATTCACCCAATGAAGCTAGCACAGGAACCATCTTTGAATACTGCAATCTCCCAAGGACTTTGGGAAGACGAATATTTACTCCTTGCATATTAGAGAAAATTACACTTATATCTCCACATTTTCTTAACAAGTACAGAAACCTTCCTGACCTATCCTTTACTTTACTTACCTTCTTTGACTTCCTCAAACTGTTTGTAATCGCACTCCCTTCGTTAAACATTCTGTCATGCTAACGAAATCATATGCCATCGCCAAGTACAATTACTTGAGTGATGCTGAAAACCATTTATATCTAAGTAGGTTACTGTCTGACTCAAGAGGTTAAGGAAAAACCCATTGCTCCCTAACTCATCTGTTTACACCTATTTTGTTTTCTCATTCGCTTCTTGTCCTATCTTTATCTCACTATTAACCACCCTCTCTCTCTCTCTAATGTGACGGAATTATATCAGTAAATGAAAAAGGAATTTACAAGCTCCCAAGCTCCTGTGGAATGAGAAACTTCCACTCAAAACCAGGGACAAAAAGAGGCTTAAGAGTCATACAATGCTATGTGACTCCAAATATACACAAAATCAGGTCTGCCAACTTCTGCAAACTCGGAGAGGGCAATCGACCAGCATCATAAGCTCCACCTGATGAAGGAGCAAAGCTAAGGCAACAAGGAAACACCACAAGTGAAAATCCTACTGTTGTTTTCCCTCCATAAACCTAATGCAATGAGGATATACAACAAGATGCCGCTAATAGAAACATATTCAATCACCGTCGAAGCTAAGTTGTTCAGAGGGAAACTAATGAAAAAACTTCTACAAGGTGCTAATCCAAGCAATCTAAAAGTTTTCAAAAGAGCTCAAAAGCCTAAAGAAAATATTCATTAAATAAATTAATAGTCGAATGCTATCGTAACATCTATTTATAAGACAATAAAACCTGAAACTTAATCTAAAAGCAGCAAATAATCTCAACATGGGCGATTTGTGGATTTCGTACCTTTTGTATGATTTCCCCATAAGCTTGTGTGGAATCCAGGCAATCCCTCCAAGTTATCTTTCTTCTCATGGAATGCAACTTTGAATAAAATTTTTACTTGTGACCACTTGAAAAATAGAGGGTGGAGGATCCGATAACCATTGTTTCTTGTGCCTACATGCGAAAGAGACGGTGGATCACTTGCTTTTGCAGTGTCCTATTGTGTTTGGAATTTGAGTGTATTTCCTTTCCCGAATAGGTGTGGATTGATTCTTTCCTTCTTCCTTTCACAATTTCTTTTCTTGTTGGTCTTTGATAAGTATGAATAGCTCTTGTGAGGCAATTTGGTCGGTATTACCTGGAGCCATAGCGTGGACAATATGGAATGAGAGATTCAAGAGAGTTTTTGAGGACTCTCCTTCTTCCCCCTCTTGCTTATGCTCACGCATTAGATCACTCACCTTAGAATGGTGTTCCATTCGGCGAGCAATGGAGGATCTGGGTGAAGTGATAGGCTAGGTCTTTCATTTTGGTTGAGTAGTTAGACCCATTTTGCTCTCAGTCTTAGTTTATCTCTGTTTGCTTTTGTGTTTCTTTGCTTGAGTTTATGTGCTTGTAAGCTCTTATTGTACGTCTATTTCGTTTTTCTAATATAATCACTCCTTACCGATAAAAAAAAGGGCCATCTAAAATAACAAGTATTATTGTAAAAATACCTAAAATACCCCTAATTTTCGTCACTAATTGTGACGCCAAGCTCCTAACCTTATTTTTATCCCCAAAATGTTAGAATCTTGACTAAAATCATGAGATAGTTGTTATAGATCTTAGGAAATGATTTTGCAACACATTTGATGAGTTCTCAATTGAATATTCTAGCAAAAAGTTATCATCTCTCTAAGATGATTGTATTATCCCTATGGGATTTGGAAGTCTATGACCTCTTTTCCCAACACCTGTTCGCCACTTCTGAGTTGCATCATTCTCCTCTAGATGGAGAAGAATTTACCCTCAAGTTTGATTGAAAATGTTCTTTTGATGGACAAACCTGCAATGCTTTCTATGCCTATTCTTTTTCGTCTTGATTTTTTAAGATGTCTTCAATCTTAAAATAGTTTTTCTGAAGAAAAACAAGCATCCAGACTTCACCATAGATTTTTTTTTTAAAGTTCCATAAAAATGGATCATGATAAATATATGAAAGAATTGGTAAGAATTGTTTTAGGGCATCCATCTTTTGGAGCTCTGTAGTTTGACTTAAAAAATTCCCATATTGCCTTCATCAAAGTCTTCATTTATCATATCAAAAAGTTGTGTTTCTTTGAGTGACTCATCAATCACCTTTCTGTTGTTGAAAATTGCTAACTAGGTAGTCATACTTTCACCAAAAATTAAATATACAACATGTGAATATTCATCGAAGATTGGTGGTGACTCTCAATCTACTATTTCTCTCTAAATAAAATCTAATTGTTTCGAGTGTGATATTACCTCTCCTTGCTATTCGGCTATCAATTCCTGCAACTCGGCGACACCTACACATGCGCTACGACCTCAAGTATCTTGTGCAACTATTGGAAATGATATCCGACATAATCAAGACTGCTTAGATACCAAATTAATGCAACGAGATATGCAACAAGTGTTGAATACTATTTGGTCTATTGTACATTTATGGTATAATAGACCTTTGGGTGTGAGTTGGATAGAGTGTATGTAATAATGACATGCTTGTAATATTCACTTCTAGAGGTTAAGTATATAACCTAATGAATGAGAGAAGAGTTAAACTCTCTATTCTTTCTTTTCTTCTTCTCCTTTCTTCTGTCAAACCCTAAACCTAAACCTAAACCTAAACCTAAACCTAAACCTAAACCAAATTAATCAAGTCAACTTGGTATTAGAACATCTCAAGATCTAAGGGGCCATATGGCCAAGGTGTGGATGACCTAGTTTTTTTTCTCCCATCTAATGAGCCTTGATATGTAGGGATTTGTAGTATTGATTTTAGAATTTTTTGAGGCTTGGAGATGGGAGTTTTGTGAAGTTAGTTGGTTGTGTTTGATCTGTATGAGAATTCCGAAGATATTGGTGGAGGTCTCAAGTTGATTGGTGGAGTATTGAAGCTCCGGTGAAGATTTTACTCTTCTCTAGTTATCATGAAAACGTGTTTTTTGGCTTGTTTGACAAATTTTTTCAATGGCAACGTGTATTGGAGGTGATATTTGGTTTCTCATGAAGGTGGTGAGCTAGTTGGGTGCTCCCTAAGTGTTTGGGGAAAGTTGTGTGAGTGGAAAGTGTTCTATTAAGGTGATGTGTAAGTTGGGTGCCCTCCAAGTGTTTAAGGCAAGTTGTGTGAAAGTGGAAAGTGTTCCATGAAGGTGATGTGCAAGTTTGGTGCCCTCCAAGTGTTTGAGGAAAGTTGTGTGATAGTAGAAAGTGTTCCATCAAGGTGATGTACAAATTGGGTGCCCTCCAAGTGTTTGAGGAAAGTTGCGTGAAGTTGGAAATGTTGTTTTTGAGTTGTATAAACCCTTTGTGTGAAGTTGGAAATGTTGATTTGAATTGTGCATTCATTTGTGATGATAGTTTAAGGACTTGATTTGTGCAAATCAATCCCCTGGAAGTGCAATGGGTGACTCGAAAGTGAGCCAAGACTCCTCTAACTCTATGACTAGTAGTGAGCAAGTGCCCCTTGGACATGGGGATGCCCGAAATGTGCAAATCATTACCATTAACTTGAATGGTAGCAATCTTTTAGTATGGTCACAATCTGTTGTGTTGTTTGTGAAGGAAAAAGGAAAGATGTGTACTTGAGGGGTACCATTCCTATGCCTATAAGTAATAAGATTGATAGGGCCTTTGACAAGTGGGAGGCAGAGAACGCAACTATCATTTCATGGCTTTTTAACACTATGTAGTCCGACATTAGCAGTAGTTATCTGTTTCTTTCCACAACTAAGGACATATGAAATGCTGTCACCCAGACCTACTCGGAGGTGGGCAATGGGGCTAAAGCCTATGAGCTACGCTAGAGTATCTCCAGTTGAGGCAGGAGGTAGAGTATCTCCTAGTTGAGGCAGGAGGTAGCCCTCTTTCCACATACTACTCCACTCTTCGACGTCTATGGGAAGAGCTGGATCATTAATACTCATTTCAAGCGAAGTGTCGTGTTGATGTTGCCGCTCACAGGAAGCATATGGAGGATGGTTGGTTGTTCGAGTTGTTGGCAGGGTTGAATCCTGAATACGAGCAAGCTAGAGTTCAACTATTGGGAAAGGAGCCACTTCCTGCCCTGACATTACTCATACCTGAACGTCGCACTGCAATGCTTGATCCTCCTCCTCAAGAGAGGCCTATTCTATCCTTTGTCATAGGGAGGTAGAAGCAGTGATAATGGTCCCCTTGGAGGAGGTCGTTTTGGTACCTATGGCAATGAGCGTGCTAGCATTCGGTGTGAGCATTGTGGTTGCCCACGTTACACTAAAGAGAGACGGCGATTGAGGTCCTCCAGGGTCCAGGCTATAGGTTCTTCCTTCCTCTCTTCTTCTTCCTTCTTTCTTCTCTCTTCTTCCTTCTTTCTCCTTTTTTTTTAGACAAAGGGAACCCTAACAGGGTTTCACAAAAAAAAATCACAGCAAAAAAAACCCAAAAAAAATGGGTTTTTTTTTTCCTCAATAAGGATGTTTCGAAGATTTCGACCGAAATTTCGGAAATATCGTGCGATATTTCCGAAATTTCGATCTACATTTTCGAAAATTTGTAAAAACCTAAATACTTGGTTCAGATATGTCGGAACCCGTCGAAATCGAGAAATATCGATGAAATTTAAAACCTTGGGTGTCCGAAGCGAAATGCACTTAAATTTTAAAAATACTGGACTTTCCTGGTATACTTCTGTAAATTTCGACCGAAATAGAAAAAAAGTGTTGGGAAAATACATAACTTCGGTGGAAATTAAACGAAGTGTACAGAAAAAGTGATGCAGTAGCATCTACACACTAGGGTGGGGTGGCCTACGGGGTGGGGCCCACTAAGGGGTGACCCATGGGATGGGGCTCACTAAGGAGTGGCCCACAGGGTGAGGCCCACTGAGGTGGGGTGGCTCACGAGGTGGGGCCCGAGGTGGGGTGGCCCATGGGGTAGGGCCCACTTCGAGGTCTTGACCGGGTTGCCTTGGGCTATAAGATAAAGGGGTTTAATCTCACGCTTCCATAAATCGCGGCTTTTGTGGAGTTATGATTAAGTCTCTTCATCAAATGGTATTAGTGTAGGTCTCGGGTTCGAGTCTCCTCACCGGTGTGGGTGGATGATGCAGGAGCATCTACACACTGGGGTGGGGTGTCCTACGGGGTAGGGTCCACTAAGGGGTGGCCCACGGGGTGAGGCCCACTGAGGTGGGGTGGCTCATGGGGTGGGGCCTGAGGTGGGGTGGCCCACGGGGTAGGGCCCACTTAGAGGTCTTGACCGGGTTGCCTTGGGCTATAAGATAAAGGAGTTTAATCTCACGCTCCCATAAGTCGCGGCTTTTGTGGAGTATTGGGTAAGCCCCTGTATAAATAAGTTTGTAAATTGAAAGACGTTTAAGTTTTAACTTAAAATGGTAATGCTAGTTCCACTCGCTTTAAAGTTACTTTCTTCATAAGGAAAGACATGTGTCCCTACCATTAACCTTATTATAATTATTATTAGCTTTAAAAGAGAGTTGCTAGCATTTACCTTATTATAAATTATAATTGTATTATTAGAGTGTGGTTAGCATTAACCTTAGTATAAATTATAATTTATTATTCTAATAATCTTATTAATATATTATGCTCATAAGGGCTTTTTAATAATATTAAATAATTTTCTATTAGTATTTCATAAATTAAAAATTATTTAAATACCCATCTCCTCTTGATATATTGATTCAGTTTTGTAAAAATATTGAGCTCATCAATTACAGATTAAAATAGGTTTAAAAACTAAATTAAATTTAAATTATTTATCAACTTTAATGTTCATTCATAAGTTTTCTAGGTTTCTAAAACAATTACCATGGATAATCATTGAAAAAATAAAGAGAATAAAATGACCTTCACTTGACTGATAAAATATAGTTTAAAAAATTGACAATATAGAGAATTATCAAGAAAAAATTATAACTCAGATAAGCAGACAACGCATGTCACTCAACATGATTCTAACAATTGAGTACTACATGCTTGCATAAGTAATATAATGAATTCTAGATGTGTATTTATATTTAAGTATTGAATCTCTAAAGTTTAATCTTAAAATTCTAATATTATCTCAAAGTTTTCTAGACTTCTTTAATTTTTACATAACTTCCTTGGACTTCTTTAAACTTCCTCGAAATGTGTCAACTTCCTTAGCGACCGAAATTTATACTGAAACCGAAGTTTAATATTTTGGATTGCATATGGCAATATGTTCCAAATGATATTGCCCCTACTTCCTGAAAAATCCCTCCATCCAATCACAAGCAACATTGCTCGCCTCCTTTGGAAGGCTCCAAACAAATAAAGAGAGAGAATGTCTAAGCTCCAAATGCCCATGTCATTGGGCAACGGAAGAGGGGGTGGTTCAACTCCTCTTGCACATGATACATCTATTTCGCATACTCCCCCCCCGATCCGCATACCCCCTCCCTCTCACTCCTTTCTCTTGCTTTGGATCACTAAATGCCGATGCCCCTACTCTAAGCTCTGCCATGTTAGCATAACAAAAATTGAGTGGCAGATGAGTATTTTGTCCTTTGGGCACATATATGAATGCCCACAATATAGAGAAACTGATACTTCAAGATTACTTTGCTACTCATCCTAACATGCCGTACACTCTATTCAATCAATTTAGGCTACCCAAAGGTTGGGCAGTCCTTGTGTTGATCACAAACGAATTCTCATATTTTTGGATTAACTTTACTATCTGCTTAAGAGTTGAACTTTTGAAGGTCACCAATTTGGATTAACCAATTTCTAGACCTTCACTTGGATTAACCGCAAAGGCGCAAACTAAACTTCAAATTTGGCTCTCCATCCCAATTGATGATTGCCTTAACTTTCGTCCTTGCTGGTTTAATATAGGAGGTTATATTTCTGCGCTGGTTGGCATTTAAGTGCATTTGAAACCAACATTGTAATTCTGTAGTTTGGTATCAAGCTCCTTGAGGAAGTTTCACCCAGTGCTAGGGTTGGCGGCCTTGGGGGGTGAAGGGTCCTCTTGGGCACAACCTGAGATGTCCAGGCCCGGCTGGACATGGGCCTGACAAATATCAGAACTGACCCGAGACAGTATTCTGGAGCCTGGGCCAAGCCTGGCTTGGGCTGCTAGATTGAAACCTATCTGAAGTTGTGCCCCTATTCCAAAACCTAAAATTTGGAGGCAGATTGAGTGAGTCATTATTCAGTACGTTATAATAGATATACATTCTAGATTGCCAGTAACCAAATAGGGGTTGCTCTATCCTATAAACAGTATGTTGACGACTTTGTTATAGCCTTGTAAGGGTCACTATTGTTTGCTTAACACTGATAAAGCATATCTGTTTATTCCTTGACCTAACCATTGCTGCAGATGAAGAAAATATCTAGAATGGCTTATAAAGCCTTTTCAATTTTTGACAGTTGAAACTAATTTGAAGTTTCCTGAGTCCTATTTATGTGGAAACTAGTATAGCACCAATGCATTTTATATAATGGGCACACTACAGGTCATTCAACTTTCTAGTGATGTAGTAGTTTTTAATTATTTCCTTATTACTAATTCTGTTCCTCATTATGTTGCCCTTGGTCAGAATTTGCTCAGTGATCTGTCTTGTCATTTTGTACTTCATAAATCTGAGCATCACCACAAATCTTAGTGGATGATGCAGCTTTTGGGTTTTAATTTCAGCTAGGTGGCCAAATTTTCTGTGTGTTTGTTCTGTTTTCTCATCGGGCTCTCTCCAACTTCACTGGTCTCAGTGGCCTCCTACTCATAGTGGCGCAGCATCCAAGTGGTTTTCCACAAGTAAAGGACTTTTGGGAGCTGGGCCTAGTGGTATCATGGCTGCTGATGCCATCATAACCGAAGCAGGCACCATGCATGTGGCTGGTGTTCCAATTGTTAACCCATCTACTGTTGTTGTTTGGGAGGTTACACCGGGCCCTGGTAATGGATTTCAGGCAACTGCAAAGATAAATATAAGCAATGGGGTCCCACCTTCACTGAATCCTCCTTGCTGGACAGGTTTTGCCCCTCTGGCGGCATATTTATTTAGTTGGCAAGAGTATTTGGGATCTGAAGGAAAGCAAGGGAAGAAGCAAACAGATCAAGAGTTCAATGAGACAGTATCACTTCATTGTTCACCAGTTTCAAATATATCTGCATATGTGAGTCCTGAAGCAGCAGCTCAATCAGCCGCAACCACTACTTGGGGTACTGGAGTTACTGCAGTTGCTTTTGATCCAACTCGTGGTGGTTCTGTCATAGCTGTTGTGATAGTTGAAGGTACCTACTGATATTCTAACTTGGATATGGTGCAATCTTAGTTCAGTTTCAAGTTGAGAATGCAGTTCATTTATTGCTCGCATGCAATACTATTTGTGAATCTTCCCTGTCATGTTTCAGTTATTTCTTGAAAATCAGTATTTACAGTTATTTGTTCATGCAGTTGTATGTTGACTTTGTGTCTTATATGCAGTGTCATTTATTATTTCTATTGACTGTGCCCTTACTTCTTAGACCTTATTCATTATTCATTCCTGCACCCATACTTCTTTATGTCTTATGTGATACTGCACTAGTAAATATGAAATGGCATTTTTGCAGGGCAGTACATGTCCCCATATGATCCTGATGAAGGTCCATCAATCACAGGATGGCGAGTGCAATGCTGGGAATCTTCTCTTCAGCCTGTTGTCCTCCATCCAATATTTGGAAACCCCACTTCCAGCTTTGGTGGGCAGGCACCCATGCAAACAGTGTGGCTGACCAGAGTCAATAAAAGCTTTCCACTAACAGATGATTTTGAATGTTCCCAAGCAGCTGCAGCCGGACCAACATTTGATGAGCGGAACACATCTGATTCCCGTGTTGAGAATGACAAGAGGGTCAGTTTTGATCCCTTTGATCTGCCAAGTGATATTCGAACACTAGCTCGAATTGTATATTCTGCTCATGGCGGTGAGGTTGCTGTTGCTTTTCTCCGGGGTAAGGTCCACATTTTTTCTGGTGCAAGCTTCACACCAGTTGATAATTACCAAATTGATGTTGGTTCTGCAATTGCTGCACCTGCCTTCTCTTCTACTAGCTGTTCCTTGGCTTCTGTTTGGCATGACACCATCAAGGACTGCACAATATTGAAGATAATTCGAGTGCTTCCTCCTGCTGTTCCTACCAGTCAAGTGAAAGTCAACTCAGCAACATGGGAACGTGCTATTGCAGACAGGTACCCAACAAAAAGAAATTACCAATATATATATATATTTCCTGGGGATCGTTTCGAAATTGTACAACTTGACGCTTAGTAGATGTCAATTTTCTTGGAGCAGGTTTTGGTGGAGTCTGTTGGTTGGAGTTGATTGGTGGGATGCCGTTGGCTGTACCCAGAGTGCTGCAGAGGATGGCATTGGTAATAGATGCTTTAATTCTTTGATATAGTTGTAGGAATGATGATTAATAAGCATTGTGCTAAGTGAAATCCTATGATAATTATTACCAACGCCTCCTTCACCATCTTCCAACGTTATTTATAGAATGAAGAGTAAAACCTTCCAAGTGTGGAGTCATTCCACCTTGTAGATCTTTACGGACTTTTTAACTTGCTCCTTTTCAAAATATCTTTTCAATTTATGCTCTGTTTGTTTCAAAGTAAAATAGAGGAAAACAAATGAATTTTGCGGAAAATGCCAGTTGTCCTAAAGAAAATACACTTGGAAAATGATATTTTCCGTGAAATTCATTTGTTTTCCCCTATTTTACCTCAAAACAAACGGAGCATTAATGGCTATGTAGGAAATGGTAAATCAGAAGAAATATCTTGATGTAGGAAACAAATCTAATGGCTAAAAATTTAGGATTAGGTTTTATGGATTAGAATCTAAGACTGCCAGACTGGGTTAATGAAAGGGTTAATAGTTTCTATTTTTGGTGATTAAATTCCGGATTTTAGATATTATTTGTAAGGAATTGGGCGTGCTAGCCAGCAATGACTCATTTTTTTTAATCTAGTAAATATGGGATATGTATTAGATTTAAATGGAGAGCTATTTACAATTGACATACAAAGGGGAACCGGGAAGGTACTAAGTAGTAGCTTCCGAGGAACTGAGAAGCAAAAGGAGTGATAATAAGCTACCTAGAGCAAAGTTCCGAGGAGGATGAGTCAATCAATGTTAAACCACTCCTGCAAGAATTTCCCCCAAATCTGAGTCAATACGGCGTATGGAACACCAATCCAGAATCAGATGCCTGATATGCCCACAAATCTGTTGTGGAGAAGAAACTGAGTCATTGAAAACTCTCGAGTTCCTTTCTTTTCAGATTGTCTAGGAAATGGCTCCTGACAAAACATTCCATATCGCCCCCGGGCCATATCCATACACTTCAGCTGCCAACAAGATAAAAAGATCTGAAAGGACGAAGGGAAGACCCAATCCACTCCCTCCCAGGATAGGAAGTGTCCCCAAACCCTGGATGAAACATGACAATGCAAAAGTAGGTGATCCACCAATCCTTCATAATTTACCAAACTCTGCCATTTTTTTTCCCTTTCAGATAATCACATGTGAGAACCTTACTTAAAGCAGCAGCCCAAAGGAAAAACAATATCTTTGAAGTGATATTGTAATTCCAAACAGACCTATGAGGAAATGAGTGATAGATACTTGAAGCAAACAAATGAAGAAGTGATCTCACTTGGAACCAACCATTGTGTCCTTTGGACCATAGTCTTATGCCACCATTTTGGGTACGAGGAGAAGAAGAGTCCAAAGTCCGCAAAAGCAACATAAAATCCTCGATCTGCCAATCGTTCAAATTACGCCTCAATTTTGGACACCAAACTAGCTCATGACTGCTTCCGCTATAGAGGCGTTCTCGTCAGAATCTAGGAGGAATATAGTGTCAAAGGTGTCCTTTATGCTAACCTAACCACATCAAAGATCTTTCCAAAAGCGTACTTCCTAACCGTTTCCCATCCTAAATCTGATAAATGGTGACAACAAATTTGTCACCGCCGTAATCTCGTTCCATAACTCTACACCATGAGAACTCCTCATCTCTTTAAGGTCCTACTCGGAAGATTGACCGTATTTGGCAATAATAACTTTCCTCCAAAGGCTGTCCCTCTCTTCCCCAAATCTTCACACCCATTTTCCTAACAGTGCCTTGTGCACGTTTACAAGGGGTTTATTATGCTCTCCCCCCCTTACTGGTTACATACTTGGTCTCACGCCACCAAATGATATTTGACTATGCCCCTTTTTTGTACCAAAGGAAATTCCTTTGCAACCTATCCAACATCGAAGCAATCTGTTGAGGAATAGCTAGAGTGGATAGATAATAGGTTGGGAGACTTCTAAACGTGCTTTTGATGAGGGTAGCATTCGCAATGCTATGCAAGACTTCTGTAATTTTGCCTCCCTCCTTAACCACGTGACTCGTGATTACTTTCTCCAACTTATTTCCCCCCATCAAGATACAAAAGAAGTCTTTAACTTGCTCTTCTCCTGTTATTTACCCATATCTCCTCTTTTCATGGTCTTTATTGTTTCAATATGAATTGCGTACTTTTAGTTTTCCAACTTCCTGAAGTCTTTGTTCCACTATGTTGTTCTCTCATTAATACTAGCTTCAACATTTTCCATGGTCTGAAATTTGCTGCTTTCATCATCTCGTGACCACTCGGTCATTATTTGGCAGCCCAACAATTCTAGTGACAAAGAAATGAATTAAACAAAGTGAAGATGGCTTTCACTTCTCAACAGAAAGAAAGAACTGGCTGATATAACCACTGAGGTGGCTCTGATTGAACTTCAGTATGGAGTCTCCAACCTCCACTCGACGGCTGAAGCTTGACATGTACTTTGACAATCCCTGAAAGAGGATCTGGGATCATTCTCTTCTGTACTGTAACTGGCTTTCCCACTGTCATTTATTCAAAAATCTCAATGAAAATGTTTATTCATTTCCTTGACTGAGCTCTTTCATGTCTTTTCCTCTACAAAGAAAACACTGGTTGGTAAGAGAAGGGAACTTGGTAAGAGTAGCTATCATGCCCGGTAATATATACAAATAATTCGCACAACACAGCATCACTGTAACTGAAACGTCACTTGTTTCGGGTGAAAAAGCAGCATTAAACATTCAAAAGTTACCATTGTACGTTCAACATTATGACTTAGGGCTCCTGTCTGCACGTGCGAAGTCCTCTAAAGTTGCAACACTATTGCCATTTTTTTGGTCACTTGACTCTTTCACCTTGCATACTAGTCCTTCCCTGTGTGACAGACGAACCCTAACTGCTCAACTCTTTTCCTCTCCCACAACCTGTGCTATGCCTTTGTAGTCATCATGGCCTCCGGAACTGATTCTGAACAGGTTTGTCCATACATCTGCCCCGTGGCCAATGTAGACGGACTCTTGGTGCTTGATGCCTTGACTTGGTCTATTAAGTTTTTTTTTTTTTTTTTTTTTGGGGGGGGGGCTTTAGAACTTATGCAGAGAGGTAAAATGACATGTTAATTGAGGAAATTTGTCTGTAGTCTGGGGTCGATTTTCCGAAATAATATGAACACATGATGTACCAAGTCCATTTTTCATGTTCATATTAGAATTGACAATCTTTTTAGTCACGGCCGACTTGTAAAATTACTGGCCACTTGGCTCTTGTTTTCAATGGAAAGCTATTGCATTTCACGCTTATCATTTTTTAAGTTTGTTTTGGTCTAGAAATTAATTCGATTGATCACATTCTTTCTTTATCTCATCTGTATTTTATGTCGTCTCCTTTGATGTATCTTGTGTGTATAATTTAATATTTCAGGCAAGAAACTCCATATAAATGAAATCTTTTCGTATACACACATTTTAAAAGAATTCCAACTGTATTCTCTATGATGAGGTTGTTCATATTGTTGATGGATATTTTTTTTTTTCAGTTTCGCTGAACAGTGTGATTGCAGTATTGGATGCAGATTTCCATTCTCTTCCATCTACCCAGCATAGACAACAACATGGCCCTGTAATCTTTCTTTTGTATTTTGCCATCTTTACTTCCAAATTTCATAGAGTTATTTATATTGAAATATTAGCTTCGTTTGGGATATTCACATTCATTAGTTGATGATCATAATGATGGAAAGGTATGGAGAATTTTGCTTCTCTACACACTCTTGTACCGTTTGTTTCTCAAATACTCATAAAACTTGCTAAGGGGATTCTTTTCTTGTGGTAGTTATATAATGTGGCATCTGTAGAATATGTCTCTCCCTTCCCTTCGCCTCCACCACCACTACCTCCTCTCTTTCATGGTCAAGCATGTTTCTAAACCACCTACCTCAACTTTAGACACTAGTGATGCCTACTGCAGGAACATAATAATCCCAACTAAGCATCATCTCTTGTGAGGCCTCAATCTCTCTTAAATCATAATTATCCCAACTAAGTTTGCTTATTTGCTCTAGTACCCATATAACAAAATTCTCTGATTTTTTCAAAAAGTCTCGAATAATACACGAATTGTTCGTTGAATGATTAATTCATGAAGTATTCTAGTCTTTTGGAAAAAAATTGCGACTAATTCAGAAGTCGTTAATTTCATGAATTATTTTTGACTTTTTGAAAAAGTCCTAAATAAATATGTAATATATGTTTTTTATTTTTTATAATGTTTTTAATTAATTATCTTATTTTATATTTTTCATATCTTGCCCGACATTTTCCCGATTTATTTCCGATTTTTCCCCATTGTTGCCGAAATTTTCTCTAGACGGATTATTCACGAACCACAATTTGGTAACTATGCTAGTACCAAGTTGTTCTTTCTTTTTCTCTTTAGTTAAAGTCTGGATTTAGAAGAAAGAATTGCAAACGAGTACTTCATTGACAGATCCTAATGATGATTTACATTGTGTATTAATACTGAGGCATTTGCTGCTTATTTTTTATTTATACTGTAATGGGATTTTTGTGCCTTGGAATTGAAAAAGAGCACTCTTTTAGGCATAAAGAAGAATGAAAAAGATGTGCTTTATGGGAAAGACACAATAGAATGATAGATGGCTTACCAAAAACCGTCATGAGTACTTGGGTTGTGGATTTTGTAGGGTTACTTCCGTTTCTTTATGTTTTTCCTATTTGGTCGTAGAAGTCGGTGTATCATATGCTTCATGTGTCCTATCATCTTATCTGAAATATGAAATGGAATTTCTTTATGACGCATGTAGCTCTGCGAGTGGTGAACTAAACCTGGATTTGGTAGTTTTATGCAGAGTCTAGATAGAATAAAGTGCAGGCTGCTGGAAGGTACAAGTGCTCAAGAGGTTAGGGCATTAGTTCTGGATATGCAAGCGAGGTTGTTGCTGGATATGCTAGGGAAGGGAATTGAATCAGCTCTAATAAATCCTGCAACTCTGGTACCTGAGCCATGGCAGGCATCTGGTGAGATGTTATCTGGCATTGATCTTGATGCAATGACTGTTGAAGCAGCACTAGTCTCAAACATCCAGGTTTGCTTTTGCGTCTTCTTTTTTCATCTTTCCCCATATACTTGTTGAATTTACATTCCCGTTGAAGTATTGAATAGTTAGGATAAGCTGATGAGGTTAATTTGGCCATGGATATCTTGTAGCTGGGTAATCAAATGGTTTCTCCCGCCTTTTTGTATGTTTGCCACAATCATAGACAATGGTTATGGTCTATAACACTTCGGCTACACCTTTGAATAAATAGTTGTTTTTATGTTAATCATTAGTTGTTTCCTTTGACTTTCTACTAATTCTTGGAACATGGTACTTTTTATATAGCTGTTTCGATATGAAGTACTGTGTTGTTACTTTAAGGGTGCATGGGTGGGCCTGGGCTCATTTAAACATAATCCCAGAACTGAGGAGCTAGGCCTGGCAAAACAACCAAGGCCTAGCACGGTCCACTGGCCAGTACAGCTCTGCATATCCCTGGTTATTATTGTTTCTTTCTTTTGATATATGAATCAAAATCCATCATATTACCCTGAGATGACAAGCTTCTCTAATTGTTGCAATATTTGCAGGCATATGTTGATTCCATCCTTGATCTAGCTTCACACTTCATCACACGCTTGCGGCGTTATGCAAGCTTTTGTCGTACATTGGCAAGTCATGCTGTTACTGCTGGTGCAGGCAGTAATCGGAGTATGGTCGCAAGTCCTACCCATAGTTCAGCATCTCCTTCAACAAGTCAGGGTCAGTATGCACCTCAGCTACCAATTCTAAAATGCGAACTATTATTGCTCAATCTTGGGATCATCCTGAGAATAAAAAAAAGGACACATAAGAAAATGGATGTGGTCTGATGCTTTTGAAAAAAAGTCTGAAATACTGAGTATTCATCAAGTTATTATACACACACCCACGTACGCATGCATGTATCTTTTTCTTTGTTTCAATGCCTTCTCTATTATTTGGGGTCGACAACATGAACCTTGCTCTGCCATTTGTGTTCTCTCTCTCTCTCTATATATATATATAGAGAGAGAGAGAGAGAGAGAGAGAGGGAGAGAGAGAGAGAGAGAGAGAGAGAGAGAACCGCTATATTTGTATATATGTGGATGTGTGGGTGGGTGAGGGTTGACAACATGAATCATGAACCGCTATTCTACTTCCTACTTTTACCACTCATCCATCTCAACTACAATTCCCATTAATATGTTACTCTTTGGTTGCCTATTATTTAGCTCCATAATCCATTGCTTATCTTATTGTTCTCTTATAAAATTTTCCTTTTTAGTCATTGGAACACGTAGGTCAAATAACCTTTTGGAAGCCATATCCACTTCAGCCACGTAGCTTTAATTCTATGGGAAACATCTACATCAATTTCTCCATCGTTAAAAATATTGAGCCGAGATTCTATAAGTAGTCATTTTTAGGTATCTCATGGTCAACAATCTTAACTATTGCCTCACCTTTGTTTGGGTTCTAAAGTTGCATTACATATATTTTGTCTTGGTTCGACATAGGATTCCAGGTTATCCCTTTTCATTTCTAGTTTTGCATTTATCTCCTTTTTTATACCATGTTATTTGCAAATAAAACACACCCAAAACCTCCTATTGAATATTTTTGTTAATTCATTCTTTATCGATGGAAAAAGATATGATCCATAATTGATCTCTGCTATAAACCTAATGTCAATCTTGCTACCATTTGTTCTCATGGTAGTTATTGCTCACTTATACATATTCATAATTATATTGATTGTATTTTCTTTATACTCCTTGCTTCTCCAATACCCACCAGATTAATTATATAGGAAATTCATCATATGCTTTCTCCAGTCAACAATGACCGTATGGAAATTTGTCTTCTCGCCAAACTTCTCCTTCAATCATCTAAATAAGAGTTAGTCTCGATGGTACACCTAACCCTAGTTCCTTGTTTTAATCCCTATTCTTCCACGCTCTCTTATATTGTATAGAATAAGCAAAAGTTTATTCGCACGATTATTGGTGCAAACTTGGACACCCCCTTTGTTATTTTATGTAATTACGTAAATACTTATCTTTGCATCCAATAATTTTCCTAGGCTTCGATACATCTTATTAATTAGCTTAGTCATCCAGGACTAGCTAGTTTCTCCTATGCATTTTTCTTACTTAAATTAGAATATCTTTTGGTCTTAGAGCCTTATATTCATCCTAACTAGTGTGGTCCTGTGTGATGCACGGAGAAGAGGGTGCCTATGTCCCTAGACTTCAGTTGCTTGAAGTAGTAGCAAGAGCATATACAGGACCAGGAGCAGAGCCAGATACAATGGGGTTTCCTGTAACTAATCCCATATAGACATTTTAATCATCACGTTGATGGTAATCCTTAACAGAGTAGCTATCATCATGTAGTATTTTGCAAAAGAAAAGACAAGGATTTACTCATTTATCACTTGCAGCTCCTAGATTGAAGGGAGAGGAATTGCTAACAGGCATAGTTAGAAAGCTAATGCGAATTGTTCGGTGGATCGGTCTATGCCACCGAGTCACCCTCTTCGTCATTAAGTCGATGAACACTACGCAACCAATCTGTGATTCTGTAGGAGTGAAATCGTGGAGTAAGAAGATCGTTGGGTGCGATGCAATCCATTCGGCATCAAATCCGACAACTGAATGCATCAATAAAAACTTCATAAATAGCACTACCACATCATCAAGTAAAGCTTACACACCACACTGATTACACTTCTCTCAGTCAACCTGTAAAAGCATAATCCTTATTTTTTTGATCGGTAAGCAACAATTACAAAAGCAGTACAACAATAATAGAGTTACAAGCACATAAACTCAGGAGAGAAGGGATAAAAAAAGCATACAGAGATTCCCCTAGACTAAAATCAAAATCAACCAAAAATACTCAACAAAAATGAAACTCAATTCAACACCTCCTTGCTTGCCGAATGGAACACCATTTTAAGGCAAGCAATATAATGCGAGAATAAATGCGGGAAGGAGAAGAGGGAGAGTCCTGAAATACTCTCTTGCCATATCGTCCACGATATAGCTTTATGAAGAACTGATCAAATGCCCCTCTGAGAACTATACACACTTACTAGAGAACAACAAGATAAGAAGTTTCGTCAACGAAATAACTTGTGATCACCTCATGCACAGAGGCTGGTATCTGGCTAACAAATGTTTCATGTGCCTTATAGCAGAGGAGTCGGTGGACCACTTATTGCTTCATTGTCTGATGGCGAGAGAGGTTTGGTCTTATTTCCTTTCTCACCTCCGCATCCTTTGGGTCTTCCCCGGATCCTTTTGGAGCTTCTTATCCTGTTGGCCCGTTAGTGTCGTTTTTAAGGCTAGCGAGGACAGTTTGGTCTCTCCTCCCAGGGGCGATAGCATGGCCACTCTGGAAGGAGAGGAACAAGATGGTATTCGAGGACTCATCCTTGCCGATATCCCAGATTCAGGATAAAGTTTGTTCCCTTGTCTCAGATTGGGGCTCCACAGGGGGAGATGGTGGGAATCCCTGGGGGAATACCTTTGCATTGTGATTCGATGTTCGCTTCTCATTGTGTTATGTTTTGCTTTTGATTTCCGTTTTACTTTTCTCTTGCTTTACCATTGTTGAACCTTGCAATGTAGGTGCTATTTCCTTTCTAATATATCTCTACTATTTACTGATAAAAAAAATAAGAAGATAAAAGTTGTGAAAGGAAGAAGGAAAGACTCAGTCAACACTTACTTGGGAGAGGAAATGTCCCCAAATATCAAATACAATAAGACAAGGCAAAAGCAAGTGATCCACTATCTCTTTTGCATGAATGTACAAAAAACAACGGTTAACCATCATCCACTATCTATTTTTCAAGTGGTCATAAGCGAGAATCTTATCCAAAGTAACATTTCATAGGAAGAAAGATACAATAAAAAGAGAAACCCTAAATGAAAAGAGGAGAAGAAGAGGAGAGAAAAGATTATGGCTGATTTTGCCTTATTATTTATACTACTTATAAAAAGAAGATCACAATAATGCCCATAATGATTTGATGATATGATACAATGTATCTATACCCATAATAATAATGTATCTCAATAAATACATTGGAGGGAATGCCAGGATTTCACACAAGCCTATGAGTTAAGGGTATACTAACGCAACCCTTTCCTCATATAGACTATAGAGGGAGATGCCCAGATGGTAGTACGTTCCACTTTTGATCTTGATGTGCATGTCAGAGAACAAATACACAATGATGATAATTCCTGGAGAGAGAGGGAAGTGGGAGAGTATTGATGGGTGAGATATGGAGGACGCTATGTATAAGGTTTTATGGGGAAGACATAGGGTTGCAACACTTTGAAAAGATATGATGCATTGAAGGAAGATAAACGTTTGCAACGCTTTGTGTGGACACACGTCTCCACACACTCTTGCACCCTCTTCGTCCAATCACCTCAAATACTTTGGAGCCGCTACGTGTCCCACCCTTGCTTAGCTGTAATGTAGTATAATTAGAGATTCTTTCACTTTGGTTATCTATGAAAGTAATAATTTTCTCTAGTCTCCATGGAGTTGGTCCATGTATCGTATGATTCCTGTGTGCAGTCTTCGTTTTAACGTTGGAAATTTCTTTACCACTTCTCTTAAATTTCTTCATTTTCACCAAGACTCTTGTTGTCTAGGTTTTAATTTTTCCTCCTTAATTCTTTCAAGTTTTAAGAAGTTTTCCTCACCCTCCCTTCTCCCCCACTTATTGAATAGATCGTCACATGCGTTTCCTTCGCTTATTACCTTACACTATTTTCATATCTTTCTAGGTTTTCCTCATGAGGCATGATCTCCTGAGTCAACTAACAGCACCGTTGGACTTGTGTGGGTCAGCATTTTCTTATCACGGGGATGATGACTGTTACAACCTCGCCTATGGGATGTAAATCCCGTTGAGTTGACATTGAAGATCATTCCTCTTGCCTCATAGTTCCGTGCCAATTCCTAGGGCCAGAACTCTTTCTTAAACATCTTTTGAACCTTATCGTTCCATTATCAAGTTTTTTTTTATGCTATTGATTTTTCCCTTTGGATTTCCCAAAAACCTTTTTTCCATTCTTAATAGTCATCCCAAATCTTTGTAATTTCTACTTCTAAATTTCGAGAGAGAGACTTGTAGCCAAATTTGCAGTTCTTTTTTCCCATTAACAATGAAGAAATCTTGTAGAACTAATACAAACTTTAATTAAACTACTCAAATATTGATGGGTCTTTATGAATGTTATGACCATTTGGGGGGGGTTATTTTTATGAGTATCTACTTTGTGGGTTTTCTTATATTAGCCACTAAAGAGATCAGAGAAGTAGTACATGTGGATTTTTTTTCATCGGTTTTCTCCTTTTTCCCTATTGATATGGATGCAACATCTAATCTGGCGATTCTGCTATGTATTTCCAGGAGGTCAAAGTGGAACAGCAAGTTCCACTGGAAGCTCGCAGATGCAAGCTTGGGTACAAGGTGCCATTGCTAAGATAAGTAGCACTGCTGATGGAGTTACAAATTCGGCACCAAACCCCATGAGTGGTCCATCTCTATCTATGCCAATTAGTATTAATACAGGAACATTTCCAGGAACACCTGCTGTCAGGCTCATTGGAGACTGCCATTTCCTTCATAGGTTATGCCAACTTTTGCTTTTCTGTTTTTTCTTTCGACGAAGACAATTACACCGCTATGCCCAGAGAAACGCTGATTCGAATATGCAGAAGCCTCAGCCTATTGCTCCTGGCAAAGTGGAGGAGATCAATACTGTATCAACAAGACCGGTATCAGGGATTGTCAGGTCAGAAGAAGTCCAGGCAGCTCGAGCTGGGCAGATTATTCCTGGAGTGAAAGGAGTCGAAGAAGGTCCAGCAGGCCGGCCATCAAGATTAGGTTCTGGTAATGCTGGCCAGGGATACACATTTGAGGAGGTAACGGTTGCAATTGGTCCTTTCTTCAATTTGCTCTTAAGAATACATAAATGCAGGACCTGCAGAAAGTTGTTAATGTCCTAGTCAGACAATTATTTTCTGAAATTTGTGGTGATTTATTTAAGCTGAGCATAATTGCATTGTCTTCATGTCCTGAAATTTGACATATGCTCTTTGTTGGCAATCATAAACAATATTTGAAGATAATATTATACTTGTTCATGAAGTATTGCGATTTGAAACAGAGAAACCTAACTCTGGTTGACAGTTCACATGGGATCTATTACTGTCATGCAGGTAAAGGTCCTTTTCCTCATACTGATGGATCTATGTAGGCGAACAGCAGGTCTGGCACACCCATTGCCAGTCTCTCAGGTGGGGGGCAGTAACATCCAGATCCGCTTGCATTATATCGATGGGAACTATACTGTCTTGCCAGAGGTCGTAGAAGCATCCCTTGGCCCACATATGCAGGTATCAATATTTATGAATGATTTTGTGGAAAACTACGGGCATTATACAAGTATATCCTTTTGGTTTGAAGCTGCCCTTTTATTAATGATTTTGCCAAGGTTGGTTCTTCAACTGATTAGAAAAACCTCCTACAAATAAGTGACTGTGTGTGTGTTGTGTATAGAAGAATGTACAGTATGATGGTAATATCTTTGATAGAAGAATGTACTCAAAATATCATTGATAGAAGAATGTACAGTACGATGTGTGTGTGTGTGGATAGATTAACCAGAATGTGTGTGTGTGCGCATGTGTGTGTGTGGATAGATTAACCAGAATGTGTGTGTGTGCATGTGTTTGTGTGGATAGATTACCAGAATATCATTGAAAGAAGAATGTACAGTATGATGGGGGGAAGAGGATTCCCCATATAATACACAAAAGAATTCAGGATTCAAAAAACATCTGCAGGATCAAACTTAGCAGATTTTTCTTACTCAATTTTTATCCTTATAGTAGATGATCCTACTATCTATAGAGTTTCTGGACCATTCACCATATTTAGCTAATGCTCGAAAATAATTTAATAGATTGCGAGGCTAGTATCATTTGTTAGTTTAGCGTTGACTTTGAAACAATAGAAATCCAAATCCTAGATGCAAGAATGGAAGAAGAGGAAGAGAGAGAAGAATACGTAGCCTTTGAAAAATAATGAGTTACACCAACGTGGTGTACACTCATGTTATTATTAATAAAATAAACACGGGGACAAAAATACCCTCACTGAGTGTAAAGCATAAGCACACTAAATCAACATAACATACTATGGGCTTATAGATTTAGGTGCATCACAACACTTCCCCTCAAGCTGGCCTAGATATTTGACATGCGCTGCTTGTTAATGATATCATTATGCTGGTTAGAAGCCATTGCTTTTGTGAGAATGTCTGCCAATTGATCCTTTGTTTTGACAAATGGGAGGCTAATCACTTTGGATACCACTTTTTCTCGAATAAAATGTCAGTCAACATCATGTGTTTTGTTCTGTCATGCTGAATTGGATTGGGAGCAATTTTAAAAGTACATTACGACTTCATTTCTGACTGCACTGGAAATCCAAGCTTTTTCAGTAGGATCTTGTTCCACAGTAACTCACATGCCCCATGTGTCATTGTCCTGTATTTATCTTCAACACTAGACCTTGCTATAATAAGCCTATAACTGCCTATTTCTTGCTTCTCCATTTGACCAATTTCTACCAACAATAGTACAATAGCCTGATGTGGATCTTTTGTCTGTAACTGAACATGCCTAGTCTGTATTTATATAGCCTTCTACTTGTAGGTGTCTATCCTTATGAAAGAGTAAACCTTTTTCCAGGAGAGGACTTAAGATATCCCAGCCTAACTAATTACACTAACATAAGTAATGTCTGGGTACTTCAGTGTAAGTACATTAGCCTCACTACTGGTCTTGGAACATCCCAACATCCTCAAGAAGTTCTCTACATTCATGATTAAGTCTGAGATTGGCTTCCATTGGTGTATCGACTGGTCTTGCTCCAAGTTTTTTTTTGTGTCTTGTAAGTTGTAACAAGTCTAGAACATATTTTATTTTCTTTAGGAAATAGAGATGCCTTTCTTGGACCTGTCAACCTAAATTCCAAGGAAATACCTTAAGGGCCCCATATCTTTGATCACATACACTTTAGCTAGAAATATCTCGAGTCTCTGAACCTCTTGAGGGTTGTCACCTATTACAACTGACAACTATGCCATCTAAGTATGTAATTAAGGCTGTAGTAGTACCATCCAAGTGCTTCACAAATAGGATGTGACCAACATGACTATGTATACACAAATCTTTTCACAAATCCACTAAATCTTTCAATCCCAGCCTTATTGGAACTGTTTAAGCCAATAAATTGCCTTGTTCAACCGACATACTTTGTTATCTTAATTCTGAACCTGGAATTCTGGAAGAAGTGCCATATATTCTGTAATGCCCCAAAATCCCATTGTTGGTCAAACAGGACTTCGGACCCGTGACATTGATTCCATCTTATCTTAACAACATGCAAGACAAAGTAATAATGAGTCTGAAAATTTTCTTCAATAATATAATCCTTGAAATAAGAATAACATCAATAATCCGATGATGTAATGTCCAACTGAACATAAATAATTCGATCACCCATTGCGATCTCAAGTATAAGATTAAAACCTAAGCAACATCCTTAATTATCTTATTACATTCCTTTCAACTGAAATAAAACCAACTAATAATGGATCAATAGTAAGGGTAAAGATCCAAGTCCATTTCTATCTCCTTGTAGTTACCTTCCGGTTATTCTTGATACTAATCCAAGGTCCTGGAGCACAAATATCGAGCCCTCCTGAAACTACCGACATCAAAGTACAGCTGAGCAAATGAAAGCTCAGTGCATATAAAACACAGTTAACAATATAACATATCATATCTTGCAGTTCCATACATATCCGTACTTTACATAATCAGAGTGCGGAAAAACATGTGAGCAATATCCATACTATCATTCTATGCAAGACTTGTGCATATGCATGAAAAATCATAACAATAACATGTCAGTTCCCATGTCCATACCAGGGTTCCAAGGTTTATGTCATTGTAGCTTTTATACCAAATTTCCATACCAAGGTCCATGCCAAGGTTCATACCAGATTTCCAATAACAAGGTCCATACCAGATATCAAGATCCATACCGAGTTAAGTCAGTTTCCATATCCATGCATGATCATGTGAGACTCGTGTCCTTAACAACTTACCATGCCATGAACAATGTGCTTGAGTGTCATGATTAACTTTCATCTTAGTTATCCCTTAGAATTCGATATTTCACCTTTGAAACTCCACTAAAGCCACCCATATAATGATATTTAGAGAATTCTAGGTTATCAATATCTTCTTCTAAGTGTTTATCCTTTTGAAATTCAACCATCTTCAGCTTCATGCCCACTCCCAATCCGACACTGTCTTCAGATCCTAAAACACGTAATGTGATAAAATAAGGTTACACTATAATTTAATGTCTTAGTTCAATTATTTGCTTAAAGTAGATTAGCAAATAAACCAGATACATGTAAAACAAATGACAAAATGAAATTAGGAGAAACTTTGATAGTTCTTTTCCAGAGATCGAGGAGAGAGACGCATTAGCTACCTTAACTTAAACATTAGTGGAACACGAGTCATACAAAGAGAAAATATAAGATTTACTAGACATATGATCAAAAGCCCCCTGAATCGATGATCCATGAAAACCCAAATGGAGATAAAGAGGAAACATGGTGAGGCATTAGTATCTAACTGGGCTTGATAAGTGAATAAAGGGGAATAATGATCCAATTGGGTGAAGAGGCACCTAAGACTCTCAAGTTCCTCTCGGGGGAACATATAACAACATTTCCCCCGAATACGACCGAATAGGAGGAAGTGATCCTGAAGATGCAGTACTAGTGGATGATGCACTATGCACAACTAGAGGATCCAGGGTGAGTAAATTTAGTTGGTCTTCCAACCTAGTCCCAGCTTGTCTTCTTAGTGTGCTGTGAGTTTGTGACCTCCCACAAGTTGATTTGTAGATTTGATAGTTAGGGTTTGAGAGAAGGAGAGAAATAGAAGAGAAAAGGAGAAAAGAGAATGAGTTATCTAGGGATTATTCATCTCAATGATATTTATCACTTAGGGAATACAAAGAGTGGGCCTAAGGCCCACATACAAGAGAAGACATAAAAAGAGAGCTAACAAGAGACCTATAGGGCCATGGGCCCATTACATTATTCAACACTTCCCCTCAAGCTGGGGCGTATATGTCACACATGCCTAACTTGCTAAGAATAACAAGCAATAACTTGGAACCCACTTGGTGAGAACATCTACAAGTTGGTCACTGGTCTTCACATAAGGAATGCAAATTTCTCCTGAGGTGAGTTTTTCTTTGATGAAGTGTCGATCAACCTCAATATGTTTGGTCCTGTCATGTTGGATAGAGTTGTGGGTAATGCTAATTGCAGCCCTGTTATCACAGTAGAGACAAACTTTTTCACTGGAAACCCAAGTTCTCTCAAGAGAATTCTCACTCATAACAATTCACATATCTCATAAGCCATGGCTTTGAATTCAGCCTCTGCACTAGACCTCATCACAACTGCCTACTTCTTGCTTCTCCAAGTGACAAGGTTTCCCCAAACAATTATGCAATAACCAAATGTGGATCGTGTCTGAAATGGATCCTGCCCAATCAACATCTGTGTAGGCTCTACTCGTAAGTGCCCATGACAACCAAAGATAATCCATTTTCCAGGAGAGGATTTCAAGTACCTGAGAATCTTGTAAACTGCTTCTTGATGAGAGATTTCTGGAGCATGCATAAAACTAGCTCACAACACTCATTGCATAAGTTATATCAGGGCAAGTGAGGGAGAGGTAAATCAGACGACCGATCAACCTCTGATATATTCCTGCATCACTAAGACGTTCTCTACAATCTTCTGCTAATTTGTGATTCTGCTTTATTGGTTCATTTAACGGCTTACATCCCAACATCTCTGTTTCTCTAAGTAGGTCTAGGATGTACTTTGAGAGATGAAAATCCCTTATTTCCTTGATCTGGCCACTTCTATGCCAAGAAAGTACCTTAACAGTCCAAAGTCCTTTATTTCAAATTTTGTAGCCAGTTGAGATTTTAACCTCTTCATTTCTTTTTCATCAGATCTTGTCAATACCATGTCATCCACATAGACTATAAGGGCAGTAATATTTTCTTGACAATGTTTGATAAGTAGAGTATGATCAGCTTGACTTTGAGTGTATTCTTGTTTCTTCATGCCTCCATTGAACCTTTCAAACAAAGCACGAGGAGACTGCATTAACCCATAAAGAGCCGTCTTTAGTTTACAAACCTTCACTTGTATTGTGGGAAGGCTAAAACAGAGAGGGAAAGTCATGTAGACTTCTTCTGCCAAATCTCCATAAGGGAAGACATTCTTCACATCTAACTGATAAAGGGGCCAGTCTTGATTTGCAACAAGCGAGAGAATTACACGGATGAAGTTCATTTTTGCCACATAAGCAAAAGTCTCATGATAATCAATTCCATGGGTTTGGGTGAAATCCTTTGCTACCAGTCTTGCCTTGTATCTTTCCACAGATCCATCAGAGTTGTGTTTCGTTGTAAAAACCCACTTGCATCCAGGCGGCTTCTTACCCCTTGGAAGATCCACAAGCTCCCATGTGTCATTTTTCTTAAGGGCCCCCATTTATTCACACATTGCATTCTTTCACTTAGGATTAACAAGAGCTTCAAATACACTGCAAGGCAAAGGAATCGATGACAAAGAAGAGGCAAAGACACGATATGAAGCAGATAAGAAGTTATAGGAGACAAAGTTGGAGATAGATAGTTGAGTGCAACAATACCTAACCTTCTTTTCTAATTGCAATAGGGAGTTTAGAATCATTATCAAGTGAGGGGACAGAGACATTACCTGAGTTGGAGAGATCCGGATTTGAGGGAGAATCCTGGTAGGGGGCGTGAGACATAGGTCTTGGGTGCCTGGAGTAAACTTGCAAATCTTTCCATTTCTCATTTCCAATGTCAACCATAGGAGAATCCACAGGAGATATCATAAAAAAAGGAAGGGACAGAGGAAATTGAGAGACAAAGACAACTCTTCAACATCAACATTCTCCCCCTGAAGAGGAGTCTTGAGAGGAGGGAAAGTAAGGGACATCTCTGAAGAAAGAGACATCCATAGACACAAATTTCATCTTGTAAGGAGGATGATAGCACTTATAACCCTTATGAGTGAGGGAATACCCAAGGAAAACACACACGACTATTCGAGGGTCAAGTTTAGTGCAGTCAGGTTTGGACGCATGCACAAAGTAGACAGACTCAAACACTTTTGGTGAGAGAGGAAAATGGGGAAATGTAGGTGAAAGGATGTCCAGGGGGCTTTGAAGTCCAATATCCATGAGGGCATGCGGTTTATAAGAAATACATCAAAAAATAAGGTTTCTGACCAAAGATAAGTGGGAACATGCATGACATGGAGAAATGATCTGGTGATGTCAAGAAGATGTCGATTCTTGCATTCAGCCATGCCATTTTGCTGAGGGGTGTGAACATAAGTGGTTTGGTGAACAATGCCATGGTCTATAAAGTAGGTGCACAAGTGCCCACTCAGGTATTCCCGACCATTGTCAGAGCGAAGGATCTCAAGTTTAGCATCAAATTGAGAGCATACCATCCTGTGAAAGGCCTTAAAAGAAGCATAAACATCAGATTTGGAATTAAGCAAATATACCCAAGTTGCATAAGAAAAATCATCAACAAAAGTCACAAAATATTTATAACAAAACACAGAAGTTGTGGGTGCAGGACCCCAAACATCATAATGAACCAATTCAAAAGGTGAATTGTTTTTAGAAGTGCTAGGAGGGTATGAGACCCTACAGTGTTTAGACAATTCATAAGTTTTGCATTTTGAAAAGAACATCAGATAAAGAGACAAACAGTTGAGGAAACATCCGTTTAAGAAGCAAAAATGATGGATGACCTAAACGAAAGTGCCATCGCATCAACTGATCAAAATCACTCATGTGTCCTAAAAAGGACTGATAAACACACATCACAAGAGAGTTGTCACGGGAGGTTCTCAGTTAAACTTTTGTTTCAGTCCATTTTTTCTTCGCAGATGGGTCGTTTCCTCATAGGGTTGTCTGAAATCCCGGATTACCCTCAATGGTCTCTTTCTTCTTATGGACTGCTGCGTTGGGTAAAATCATAACTATGGATAATTGGCAGCATCGTGGATGGAGTTTGTCGAACAGGTGCCTTTTGTGTTTCCACGCGGTAGAGACGGTGGATCATCTTTTTTTACATTGTTCAGTAGCGAACGAGGTGTGGAATATCTTCTTGTCTCATTTGCGAGTGGCGTGGGTTTTTCCCTCGACCTTTCGTAATCTCCTTGAGTGTTGGTATTGGGATAGAGGTGAGGGTGTTAGGGAGGTGGTTTGGGGAGTCATTCCTGGGGCTATTACATGGCTTCTATGGAAAGAAAGGAATGGTAGAGTGTTTGAAGATGTATTGTCCACAGTGCCTCGGCTTTGTGATCGTATCCGTTTGGTAGTTTTGGAGTGGGTAGGGGTCCTTTGCTCTAGGGAGGATATTTAAAATTTTTTGCTTTAGTTTGTGGCTTTCCTAGGGGGGAGGGGGTTGTTGGTGGTGTTGTCTGCCGGTATTGAGGTGATTGTTTGTTTCCTCCTTGTGTATTTTCTGTTCTTGTTTTTAATAGTGTGCTATTGATAAAAAAGAAGAAGAGGAATCTAGGTGATACAGACCATCCTTTTCATGACCACTGCCAATCATCTGCCTCGTCCCCAGGTAATGAAAAACACAATGGGTAGGAAATAATGTGACACTATAATTTAAGGACTTGGTAATACTACTAACGGACAAGAGATTAGTATCAATGTTAGGTACATGTAGTGTTTTAAAAAGTGTGTGGGGCTTATGTCTCAAAGCTCGCCTCGGGCGAGGCTTAAAGAAAATGCCTTGAAGCTCAAACCCCATTAGGCTCACATAAGGCACACGCCTCATGGCTTTAAACTCGCTTTATGTATATCACAAGACTCGCAAGACTCACAACTGAGACTTGAATGTCATTTTTTTTAATTTGTTATTTGTTTCAACTAATTTATATAGTATTTCTTATGTGTACATGTGCACCTACACGAACACACAATGTACACGAATACAACTATATATATAAATGTATCTCTCTCTCTCTCTTTCTCTCTTTATATATATATACTATAATATACTATATTCTTTCCTTAACTTTTTGAATCTTTTTGCAATTTTTCTTATATTTTATTTATTTGTTAAAATGAGAAAGCATGAAGCTTTCTTGTAAGGCTTACGCCTCACCTCACGCTTTCACGTTTTAAAACATTGGGTACATGAAGAACAATGGACAAATGCATAGATGGAGAGACATAGATGATACCCTTGCTTGCAATTTGGGATATAGTACCATCGGCAATACGAACTTTCTCTTCCAAAATAAAGATGATTTGAGGAAAATATCTACCATCCATATGCTCAGAGGCTCTAGAATAAAATGATCCAAAAGGGAGGAGCAGATGGGAGAGAGACATGTAAGGCAGTGGTAGAGGTACCTGATTGAGCAAAGGAGGAAGTAGATGCCATGGAAGGAGTCGCCAACTGGGACATGACTTTACGTAGGGCTTCAACTTCACGGCGGAGGGACTCCACATCATCCCTAGGAGTGCGGTAGTCGGGGGTGGTGCAGTAGCTATGGCAACATGGGCTGAGGAGTCGCCAACTGCTCCTGGGCGACAAGAATAACCCCAAAATCCTCTTGTGCAACCCCCTCTCTAGGGAGACTGTCCATGCAATTGCCAATACTGAACACCGGTGTGGCGAGTCCACCCACAATTAATCACACTTCAACTTGTCCTTGTCATCAGGATAAGTGCCATCAAATAAATTTATTGACCCCCAAGATTTCCTCTTGCACCTCCTTTGCCCCCACGTTGAAAGGTGAAGCAAAGAGAAGACCTCTCAAGAGGTGTGATGACCATGCTAGGCGTGATCACATCTCGCCTACTTGCTTCACTCTGGATGCATGCATAAACACGACAAAGAGTGTCAGGAGGAGGATCCCGACCAAGGATATGTGATCTAGCATTCTCATACTCCTGGTTCAATCCAGTGAGGAAATCAAAGATCTGCATCCGTTCAACCCATTTCTTGAAAGCAACAACATCAACAGTACAACTAGATTTGAAGTCGGAGTAGTGATCAAATTCTTCCCATTTCTCCTTCAACTTGCCATAGTACATGGTCATGGCATCTCCCCCTGATGAGTTTGTGAGATATCCCGTTGGAGTTTGTAAAGCTTGGCAAAGTTGCCTACTTTGTAGTAGGTTTGAGATAGTGTCCCATACATCCTTCGTGGTCTTCAAGAACACTAAGCCTTGGTTGATATGAGGTAATACAAAGTTAGTTAGTCAAGACATCACAATCAACACTAAGCCTTGGTTGATATGAGGTAATACAAAGTTAGTTAGTCAAGACATCACAATCAAGTTTTCTTGAGTCCATTTGGCATGTTTAGGATCCGACTTGGTGGACTCTTTTATCTCTCCAAGGAGGTAACCCAACTTGCCCTTAGCACCAACATACATTTCCACAAATCTTGTCCAATATACATAGTTCTCACCATCAAGTTTCTTCGAGATGATTTGTAAATGAGGGTTGTCATGACTTAACCCCTTATGATCCACTACAACTGGCGGAGGTACCACATCTGAGGGTTGGGATTCGTCCAACATAGCCCTTTCGTCAAACACCCAACAAGGTAGCCCAAAGAAATAGTCACACCTCCAACTTTGAAATAATGAAGTCACACCTCCAATTTCAACCCTTCACACCCACGATATCATCCAACAAGATCCATAGACATCAACCAACACCAAATAGAATCATCTAAGTTGCTGCCCTATACAACAGTGGACATAAAAAAACACCAAGACCAGAAAAAATGGTATCTAAAGAGCTTAGAGAAAGCTCACAACTCCTCCAAATCTTCATGAAACACTCCACAACTTGTTTGAGAACATTACATGCAAAATCGGTCTAGCTTTGCCAATGAACACCAGTAACAACAACCCATTTGACAGTATTTAGATTTGACCCAAACCATGTATTTTTTCTGAAGTTTTCTGTATTTTCCTTTAAATTCATGTAACTTCACCAATATTGAGCTAAATCTCTAAATTCAAAATCTCTAAGAACATACCTTCAAACAGCCCAAAAAAACATTTACCCTAAGCCATACGGTTGACTTCAGCCGTACGGCTGGTGACGTCACAGTGGCCTCTCTCCTTCTTGGCTGTTGTGGTTTGTTTTATCAAGGTTTTCCTTCCCTTTTGTGGCTCTGATACCAAGTTGATTTGTAGATTTGATAGTTAGGTTTGAGAGGAGAGAGACAAGAGAAGAAAATGAGTTATCTAGGGGTTACTCATCTTAATGATATTTGTATTACTTAGGGAATACAAAGGGTGGGCCCAAGGCTCACATACGAGAGAAGACATAAAAAGAGAGCTATAGGGCCATGGGCCCATTACATTATACAACATCACTATGATCACACTTAAGTTTATCCTTCTCATTGGAACTCAGACCTCATTTCTGCTTACGTGGACCTCCTTTATGAGGAAATGAAGCTGATGTTAAAATAGAATGCTTTAAAATATTAGCAGGAGTATGCGTAGCTATCCGTCTACTCTCCTCACCCTGAACCAGAGCATATACCATTATACCTAACTCAAAGAAGGCATTTCATCCTTACTCATAATTTGAACTCTTGACAATTCAAAATCTGAGTTCAACCTTGCCAAAATTCAAAGATTTTACTCTGCTCTATCAATCTCCGATACTGTTATCCATCATTGGTGCACACCGGTCGAAACATTTGATAATGGTCTAATTCCTCCCACATACCATAAAGCCGAGTAAAATATTCAGCCAAAGGTTTTTCTTCTTGCCTGAGATGTGATATCTCCAGGCATAACTGGTGGATCCTCCTAATATTATGAGCTTGAGAATATGTTTGGTTCACTGAGTCTCAAATTTTCTTGGTTGTCTGAATGATGAGAGTTGTCTGAAGGATGAGAAACCCACGAGAAATCTAAGGTTGCGTGGAATGCTGCAGGCATGACTTGACAGTGAGATTTTCAAACTCCCACTTGTTATACGATGCATCAGATGGACTGGGCTCCACCAATCTCCCGGTAATATGCTCATCTTGCCATGACTACCAATAAACATCTTCTCAGACTTGTTTCTAGATTCTCAAATCATTCTAGAATTCTCAAATCAGGGGAGGTAAACATGCCCTAGAAAATTTTTCTAGAATTCTCAAATCTTCACCAAACAACACGAAGCTTTGTTTTAAATTCTCCAAAAATATGAAATAGATCAAACTTTACCAACTTTTTTTTCTAATTGGTAACAATAGATTATATTAAGAACAAAGGGAGATATACAAGAGTTTACCAAATGTAAACTGAACAAGACAAAAAGAAGCATATGGGAAAAAGTAGAAGCTGATACACAACAAAAAATTACTAATCAATCCCAATCATAAACCTCCCTACTCTGATGAAGGAGACAACACATCCAAACTTCCAGTGAGACCCCTACTCAAACCCCAGTCTAGTAGATACCAATGAATCACAGCGCAAATGGAATCGATAGGCAAAGACACATCATCAAATATCTTCTAACTTTACCAACTTGGCTGACAAAAAAATCTAAGGATCCCAACTATCCGATTGATAAACAAACTAAATTTTTTTCGGATTCTATCGAATGGACATAACATGATAAAACACATCTCAAATGAGTAATAAATACTGTAAGAATCCTATTGGAATGAATTTCTAAGCGAGACACATCCTCTCTTCTTTTAATGACTCCTTGTGAAAAAAATTATATTGTAAAGAATCCTATTGGAATGAATATCTATGTAGTAAATACTAAACTTTCATCAATTAAACATGTTGTAAATAGTAAATAAATGAAACTTAAATAAACAAGATTGTAATTAAAGTTTATAAGCGTGGCTTCAATAAGTTGGATGGGAATTGGGATATCAGTAATCCCATCCATGTCTCTGGTTTCTGGATAACGAGTTATGCCTTCCTCCTCATAACTGTATGGAGCAAACTTAGCCTAGAGATCTACTACCTAGGACCCAAAGTCCTTGCATTTTTTGTGAACTACCAGCATGTGGGATCACATTTTCCTGTCATCTTTCCGTGACCCAAATGTTGTTCTAAACTATTTGAAAATTTTAATCTTGAAGACTTTTTTCCATCTTTAAAAATTATTTCTTTCATTGTATTGAAAACTTCAGTTCCTGTATTTTGTTTTAATTTCCTCCCTTCTCTGATGTGCTCAAACACAGAATATGCCCCGGCCTAGAGGTGCGGATGCTGCAGGTCTGTTACTTCGTGAGTTAGAACTCCATCCTCCGGCTGAAGAGTGGCACAGGCGTAATATGTTTGGTGGGCCATGGTCCGATCCAGAGGATCTGAGTCATGTAGATGATACTCCCAAGATAAGCAATTCTTCTGACCCACTTGAGTCAAACTCAGCGGAAGATTATGATAATTATTACGGAGCCCATGGCCTCTGGCCGAGGAAGCGTAGGTTGTCTGAGAGAGATGCAGCATTTGGCTTAAAAACGTCAGTTGGTCTGGGAGCATATCTTGGTATCATGGGATCTCGAAGAGATGTTGTCACTGCTGTGTGGAAAACAGGTCTTGAAGGAGTTTGGTACAAGGTTTGATACTACCCATGTTTTTAATTTTATTATTTAGCATCATCTAGTAGACGAAAACTGAAGTAGAATTTACATATACTGAAGCTCACATTATGAGCTTGGGAGCATATTGGTACCAACCACACAATGGGATCCATCAAAGGGATCTAGGCAAAAGATACAAAAAGATTTGATTGTATTAAATCATGGCTCAATTGAATTCCTTTGGATGAGCAAAAATCATAGTGAACTGTTTAGAAAATAAGACAGTGGATTGGGGATTGGAATGGTTAAAAATTTCACATGCAGTTGATTTTTGACCTAGAAGATCCCCTAGGTGGGACCCATTAAATACACCTTTGTGACGTGCTACATGTCCACTGTATCCAACAAAGATTGCCAGCATTTTTTAATGTGCCTCAAGAGTCTTTGATTCCAATAGGACCACTAAAGTTTAATGACCCATAGGATTATTATATATAAATACACGGGTTGCTGAGTGAGCTCCCATCAAATTTGAGTTTTAAGCACACAAGGTTTGGAGGCTTCACCTGCCAATTCACTTGTGGATTTGACAGCAAGAGCTTCTAGACTGTTCACCTTGCACGGGCCTTTCTCCATTCTAATTCCTTCAACTGATGGGCTTATTTAAAGGGTTTCCACTCGTGGAGGGCAAGTGTTTGGTATGGTGGTGCAGCATGAAATTACTGTCCCTTGCCCAGCATCCATACATGCATTGGTTACAGGATGATCATAAATGTGCCACATATAGGAATCTCCTGGCCCAAAATTCAGTAAAATTGGATTCTTCTATCAAAGTATCTGGTAGATGGTCTTCTGTTCTGGCCATTTGATTGGACGGGTAGGATAATCTAATTGTGGTATTTTGTTGGGCTATGAGATCCCATAGGTGCTGACTTCCAATTCCGATCTGAATTACAAGCTATTAATGCCTGAAGTAGGGTGATTTTTATCACTGCCCCTCTAAAACATGTCAAGCGAAATATAGGCTTATTTGAAGCATTTTTTTTGAGTTTGTCACTTTGGCAACTAGCATGCCCTATCATTGGGCTCTAACTTCATGCAAATTTTGGATGAATGACTTGAACAATTTCATTCCATTTGTTTTGACCTTACATGACTCATGTTACAGCACTATTGTCTCCTATTAGCTGTCTTTTCCTTTGCTCTCTTGTTTTAATTTTTTTTCACACCCGTGTTTTCCTGTTGAAAATTATTTTTATTTGTTTTTTTCTTTCATTCTAATTTTTTTTTATTGTTTCTCTGATGCAGTGCATAAGATGTTTGAGGCAAACTTCAGCATTTGCTTCACCTTGCACTACCAATCCTCCTAATCAAAATGAACGAGAAGCATGGTGGATCAGCCGTTGGTCATACGGCTGTCCAATGTGCGGTGGCTCTTGGGTTCGAGTTATATAAATGAGTAAATGGACTGTTTCATCTATTAGGTCTGTATACAATATAACTCCTTCCCATTGTTCCCTTTCGAGAAGGTTCGATTCATACACATCACAAATGTTGTTGCTGATAATGAGCTCAACGTGATATATGTAGCAAACATACAAGGGTGTGGGTGGTGAGGGTTTGTATCCCACCTGATCTGGGTGATATCCCATGCCAAATTTATCTGGATCTGATGATAGTAATCATCCTATTGATCTGGTAATCATATTCTTTCCATTTGTCAGAAGATCTATGTCTCATGGTCCGTGGAAGAGTTTGGATTAGTGGTTTAAGGTTATCCAATCAGATTATTTTTGGTCTAGGGGGAGATGTTCTTGAAATCTAATGATGGTTCTTCTCTCCCCTCTTCATATACATGTACAGTTGTACTGTTTTTAGACCATAGTTCCAATCTTTTATGATTTTAATCCTACAGATTTGGTGACCAGTCTCTTTCCATTTGTCCGATAAATGGCCAATGGCCAGCAAAAGAGTTTTGATTGGTGGGTTAAGGTCATCAATCAGGTTTATTTACGACCTAGGAGAGGCTCTAGAAATCTAATTGTTGGTCTGCTACCCCCATAATTGCAGTCTGTAATACTTGGCATGTTATATGCATCAAAAAGCATGTTTTGTTCCCCTTTTTTTGCACATTTATAGCTATCCTGTTTTTCTACCATAGTTAGACTCTGATGTTCACCTAATAAAAGGGGAGAAGTGTTTTTTGGAAAGAAGTTATGTATTCTCAGTTTATATAACAAGTTTGTGATTTTTGAGAATCTGTACTATGCAAACACGATCTGCCTTCTGTTTATTTTCTCTCCTCATTTTCAACATTGCTGATGACAAATTCTAGTACGTCAACTTAGAAGGGTCTTTTTGACTTTTATTATTGCAGGAGGTTCAGCCTAATAGTGGCCAGACACAGTTCAACCGCGGTTTAGCAGGTCCTGGTTGAAGTAGTACTTGAGAAATCAGGTCCGTATAATGTTACAATGATGCCTTTCCCCCCTATGCAGAGCTCAAGAAATTTTGAAGATCCAAGTGAACGCGGGCCAAGTTTACATGTATCATACTGCTATCTTTCTTTGTTCTGACAGATCCCACAAGGTTTTCTTCTTCTGATGGCATTATTTGCTCCATTTTCATTAAGGCATCATGTAGGAATCCATTGAAAGGTAATGAGCTATGAAGCATATGAGCAGCTATTGTTATTATTTTTAAGATAATATTGTAGATTTATCCAGCATGAAAAATGAGAGCATTGGGGATGTAAGAAATCTCATGATTAGTAATTTATTTTTTTGTTATAAAGAGGGTGCCGGGAAGGGGTAGTGTCTTCTCGATGTATAGAGAAACACTGAGAGTTGTAATTAAATTTTATCTGATATTGTTCATATTTTCTTCAGAATTTTTGCCATTAGCTGGAGCATTCAGCATTGTTCTTTAATTTGTTTTTTTTTAAAAAACTAAAATGAAGATTATTAGTTAATAATCTCGCATCTACCATCAAAAGAACTTTAACAGCATAATGCAAAACAAATTATGTTCTTTGTTTAATTTACAGGGCTAAAACAGGCTCTAGCTTTAACTAATAGATTGTGAATCCATGTGATTGCTAATATTGTGATATGGAATCCAACAGATCTACATAAGACATACAGTTGGTAAATCTTTTTGTATTTTAATATTTATTTAAACAGTTAGTAAACCATTGAATTAAATAATAAAAATGTATGCTGTGCCTGGTATGTAGAAATCCGAATGCTTTGGGGTCTAAACTACTTGGACTTGTTGATTCATGATTATATTTGTCAGTATTAGTTTTCCATTTCCCCCCTCAAAGCTCTCACCAAATAAGTGAAAAAACTGAGTTCCTATGATTACAAGAACTCCGAGTATGACTTCTGATTTCCGAATTGACCCTTACATGGACTGGAATGAGACTAATTCTCAACTCCCTCTCTCTCTCTCTGATTGAAGGCATCAACAGTTCTCTGTTCTATAACAAAGGAGATCGGATCACAGGCAATTTGCAATTGAACTCGAGGAGAGTTCAATCATCCCAAGGTCAACATGTGTCCCTGTTAACCCATATTAATTTTGGTTAAGATTCACTAATTTCTTTTCCATGTTTTCACCTATTTTCTCAACAAGCAAACATAGCATAACGGTGAGTTCTTTTGGCGAGAAAGTGAGGAAAATGAAAAGAAAAGTGTGATTTCTTAAACTTTTCTTGCGTTTGGTTTGCAAGAAACATATTTTCATTTTTTTACTCTCTCAATAGTGACAAACATTCTCCCAAAAACTTCATCCACCATTTGAGGGTTATGTTGCCAGAAAATTTAAGTTTACTTTATTTTACTTTCTTTTCTTTTCTTCCACCCACTTTTTCGCCAAACGAACACACCCTTATGCTATGTTTGGTTGTTGAGAAAATAGGTGAAAACATAAAAAAAAAAAGAAGAAAATTCTGGATTTCTAATACAATTTTTAGTTGTGTTTTGTAGAATTTTCTTTTCTTTTCCATGTTTTCATTTATTTTTTAGGAAACCAAACATAGGGTTAGGGTTGTCAAAGGGAAGGGTTGGGGTCAACCCTAGCCCTACCCTTCCCTATAAGAGTAGGGTCCTAGCTCAGTCCTAGCCCTTCAAGGGCAGGGATTGATTGGGCCCTAGCCCTACCCTCAAGGGCCAGGGCAGGGCCAAAGGGCTGGAAGGGCTGAAAGAAAGAGCGAGATTTTTTTTGTGATTTGAGATGACGATATTTTTTTCTACACCGACTGTCAACCTGACGTGGAAATGGATACACTCATCTTTTATCCTGGCTTGAGACTGACATTGCATCAAAAAGAGCAATGACAAAGTTAAATTTTTTTTTCCTTTGTCAATGACAAGCATACATGATAGAATAAAACAAAGTAAAACTATATAGAACAAAATTTATATGTCAAAATTCTCTAAGCAGGAGGAGACGATTTCACATACGAGATTAGGGTTAGGGTTCGTAACGAGTGTCGAGGTCTCGAGGGGTTTTATAACGATGGTCATATGAAATTACTCATTTAACCCTACTATTAAACCGTTTGAAAGGGTGAAATGAGTAATTTCATAAATATAATAATATATATATACATTTTTATGGTTTATAGACCTTAGCTACCGTGTAACAACTAAGGAGAAGGGCAGGGCTTTAAAAGGTATGGTCGGGGTGAGCCCTGGCCCCATCCCTGTAGAAGCAGGGCTTTTGGATTTTGAACCCTGCCCGGCCCAAGGGTTGGGAAGGGCAGGGCTTTGGAGGGCAGGGCAGGGCCGGGTACCCTTCTACGTGGGCTTTTTTGACAGCCTTACTTAAGGTGCAACAATCTTCAACAATCTAACCTTGGTTCTTATATAAAAAAAAAATTAACCCTAAGAGTTAAAAGTTCTTAACTAGAGTTTTAAAAAAATCAAAATTTTTTCCTAAAAACCAAAGTTAGATTATTGAATTCTAAGGGTTAGAGAATTTTAACCATAATTAATAAAAGTTAGCAGGGACACATGTGGACCTGTAGGTGCTATTGAACTTGGGGAAGGTTCAATCGCAATTGACTGTGATTCGACCTCATAACAAAGGGAGCATTAACTTGTTTTTGCTAAGAAGCATTATCACGGTATCACCATCTTGATATTAATGGTCCAATCTTCTTTTTGTCATTTTACATTATTAAGTTAGGAAATTGGTAATTGGTAATGTGTGCTATCAAATCTTTCTGCACTTTCTACCTACCCCCACTAGTATTCAAATCTTTGAATGTAGTGACTCCAGGCTCAATCCAGGCCAACGAAGCTGACTGAGGCAATGACTAGAGAGAGTAGATCCGACTTCCAGACTTAGTTAATTGGCTAATAGAGAGGAGATTATTATTTTTTTTCTAAAATCAGGCAATGGTTCTGCCTAACCCAACTCAAGCATGCATATATTAACTAAAAAAGATCGAGGTGATCCACAGGTTATGATACGACCGCACTACTGATCGGAAAGAGAAAAATAAGAGTTAAGAGGTCACCAAATGATCGATACAATATAAAAACTGAATATTATTGATAGACTTGAATGATTTACAATCACCGACTTAAAGAGATAATTCGATATTTCTATTATAGAAGAATTCTCAATCAAATCAAATTTAATCTAATCTAATATTACTTAATTTAATTAATTTAAATTCAAATTAACTTGTGACAGGTGTATCTCATCACATTTTATTATCATACTCTATTCTTTATCAACTTTCTATTCTTTATCAACTTGGTTCTCAGTCCCAAGATAGTTCAGTCGATCATGGCTGGCCTAACATGTATATCGCACACTAAGACCTACACTGGCCCGAAGGTTTGGTACAATGCTAAGCTATACTCTCACTTTTAAGAGCCTTCAACTCGGAAGAAATGGAGTCTTGGACGAGTTACCTATCCGAAATCAGGGACAAGACTCAAGATTGAGTCTTCAGTTTTTTTTTTTTTCCTTTCATTTTTTTTTAATGGGGAGTCGGTGTGTTCTTTTTGTAGATACTTATCTCTCAAGAAATTGAATCTGTCAAGAGATTTAATTATTAGGGGATTCAATTTCTCGCTACATAAGTACTTAATATTCTGTCGTAGAATTTAAGAATAAATTCCCACAATTTCTATTTTTTGTTCGACTAAACATGGTGGTGGTGGCAGTTGGGGTGGGAGTGGTGACAATTGAGAGGTGGTGGTGGTAGACAAAGGTAGTAGTTGTGGTGGTAGAGATTGAGACATCTATAAAGAGATAGTGACGAGCAAATAGAGCTGAGAGAGTTTTATATTTATCATGAGTTCTTAAAATATGAGAAATTTATCTCTGGATTGAGGTTCGTTGAGACATGAATTTCACTTTAGAATCATAAATTTTCTTCATGCCAATACTTTTTTTTTATTTTGGGTAACGAAGGGTGTCCCAAACCAATGTTATTAAAATCGGACCTGACCAGTCAATTGAACCGGTAAAACTTTACCGAGCATCGGCTAGGTTGCCAATTTCAAAAACTTTCAAAACCAGATTGAATTAAAAAAAAATTTGATAGAATCAATAAAACTGACCAGATCCGACCGGTTCAACATGGAAACTGGGGTTAAAAACCGGAAGAACCGGCTAAGAAAGGAAAAAAATAAAGGGAAAAGATTATTTTACAATAAAGGACACGATTGAACGGGGAACTGCCAATTCGAGTCCCGGTCCGGTTCAGAAAACACTATCCCAAACCCTTGTATGAAAAGAGGTCAAAGTTTTCCCAACGAAACCAGCAGAAGTGAGGAGTGGGAGTTGAAGCCCTCATTTATGGGGAAATAGAGGCACCGAAGAAATGAAATGAACATTAGCTGTTTTTCCACAGGGAATTGACATTTCTGACCGCTGATTACGCATAAAAGGAAAGGAAAGGAAAGGAACACAAAAGAGAAGAGAAGAGAAGAGAAGAGAAAGAGAGAAATGAGCGGGACACAGGGAGCACACTCGTTGGCGTTCAGGGTAATGAGACTATGCAGGCCGTCCTTTCACGTAGAATCTCCGCTCCGGTTGGATCCTCTCGACCTCCTCGCCGGAGAAGATCTCTTCGACGATCCCTCCGCCGCTTCTCAGCTCCCTCCTCTTTTCCCTCCCAACACCAACTTTTCTGACGAACTCGATCTCACCTATCGCGATCGTTTCCAGCTTCGAAACCCTAGCGACGCCATGGGCCTCTCTGGCCTCCTCGTCCTCCCTCAGGCATTCGGGTCTCTCTCTCTCTCTTTCAGATCCTGTTTTCTTTTTTCTTTTTTATTTACAATTTGTGAAATTCATGTCTTTATCGTTGCTGGATTTGCATTGCAGAGCAATTTATCTCGGAGAGACCTTCTGCAGCTACGTCAGCATCAACAACAGTTCTAATTTTGAAGTCAGGGACGTCATAATCAAGGTGATTGTTAAAAAAAAAAAAAATTTTGGTTTTTTTGGTGAACTTTGGAACTAGAATTTGTCATCTATTGGAGTTATTCTTGTATAATTTTCAATTTTTTTTTTGCCTGCAGGTTTAATTCTCTGTAAACTTCTAGTTTTATTACCTGCTTTTGCTTATTTATATATATCTGTCCGTTTTACCGTTATAAAGAATTATAACAATATGTTATCTTTGTTACCTTAGGTTTCGAGTAGACCTTAATAAGCTTTCTGATTTTAAAGTGAATGCCATTTCAAAGAGGATCCAATTTTGCAAATGAAGTTGGCAGGACTTTTCATTCATCTTTTTTATTTAATATCTTTCCGAGTTCAGTCCATGATAGGTTGGTTCAGTGTAATGCTCAAAATTTTAAACACTCCAACCAGTTTCTGTTCACTTAGACTGCACTCGTGACTCAACAATCAAACATGTTGATGCTGCATTATTGCGCCTATGTATAACTGACTAAATGATACTATTCCATAAATCCTCTTAATGTTTTTGTTGCTTTAGTAGTAGTTTTAAGATTCATGGTTTGAAGATCGAGTAAGAAAATGAATATTTTTCTGGAGCGAATAAGAAAAATTTAGGTATAACAATGTCAATTGGAATGAAGAAATGAGGAGATGAAAGAGCGGATTCAAGAAATAAACTATTTTAGGAATGGGATTCAAGAAATAAACTATTTTAGGAATGGGAAGGTTAACTAAGTCCTGACCCTTGAGGGAGGGTGGCCACCTAGTTGTGCGCCATTCTTTTTTCCCTCTACCTTCCAAAGTAGGTGGGCTAGGAAGTTATGCTTGTCACATTTCTTTTGTGGTGATTGAGGTTACTTGCTTGTAAACTCCTTTTTCTTCTTTTGCCGCCTGTACTTGATACTTGTTTTCTCTCTTATATATATTATTGCTTGATTATCAATCAAAAAAAGATAATTTAACCAATACATTTCCTATTTATTTACACCATGATTAGAGGGTCGGTCCCTTACAAACATATAGATCAATATTTATGTTAGCATACACAAAAGCGCATCAATATGCTGGGGGTTATAGCAATCCTATCAAATTTCCTTTCTATGGTTACCATTCAAATTTTCATTCTTACTACTGCGACCCTAGTTCTTAAAAGTCAATGACTAACTGCAGGCGGAGATTCAAACAGAAAAGCAACGGATATTACTTTTAGATACTTCAAAATCATCTGTTGAGTCAATACGTTCAGGTGGACGATATGATTTCATTGTGGAACATGATGTGAAGGAGCTTGGTGCCCACACGTAAGTCATGCTCTTTCTTTTCACATTTGCATTTTCTTGATCTTACCATCCCTATGCAAAAGCTGATTGTGTTATGTTACCTCACAATCTTTAGGCTTGTTTGCTCTGCTTTATACAATGATGGTGAGGGAGAGCGTAAATATCTTCCACAGTTTTTCAAATTCATTGTGGCGAACCCACTTTCAGTTAGAACAAAGGTATAATCCTTGTGTCTCATATATTGTAGAGATTGATCATATGATAATTTTTTTAAGTTAAATCATTTTAATAAAAAGTGGCTATCAATTACTATCAAAGTCTGACTAACCATAAATGTTCTCTTAAAATTATCTATCTTTTTACTGATAAACCAAACGTTATCTATGTTTTGTTTGAGTTCTCAAGTTAACTATTTATGGTTTCTTTGTGCAGGTCCGCTCTATCAAGGTAGGTTCCTGATGATTGGATTTGTTGTGTAAGTTCCAAAGAATTTCATATAGTATATTTTGGGTTTTCAAAATTTGAAGTAGAAAGTCTATTAGTGGTTTTACATATACCCATTGCTATTGGAAACCATATTCAGTCTATTTTATGAAATTGTACACATGAAACCAGCACCAGAAACTCAGCTTGTTCGCTTTCAATAAATTCTTGTGACTTCAGAGGGAGGGCTATTAGATGCTGGACAAAAAGATGGGAGGGATCTATTGCTAGTACATGCCGTATTTCAGTTTCACCTATGTTGCACGGACATGAACATGGATGTAGGTGTCACTCGGAGGATAAGGGGTGTTGGAATAGGCGGACAAAAAAAAAAGATTCGGGGGACATGATATTTTAATTCTTATATCATTTAAAAATGATTATACTTAAAATTTTATATGAATAATATTATATAAAACTAAAAATAAAATAAATTAAATATAAATATAAAATTATTACAAACAACTCTAAGTAATGTATTACAGACTACAATTTATCAAACGATCGAAATAAGACAAAAATTAAAGCAGATGAACTAATGACTAGGGGTGTCAATGCGCTGGGCTTGGGCTTGTATTTTTGTGAAATTTGAAAAGGCCCGGCTTCATCTCATTGACATCCCTATTCCCTCTGTGTGTGTGTCCCTTTCTTTTCTGTTATAGGGATTGTTATTCTCTTATTCCTTCTCAGTTTTTTTCCCTGTTGAAAACAAATGGACCGTGGTTCTCCCTCTTTTTCCCTATCGGCTTCTATTTCTGATGATGAGAGAATTTTTTTTTTTTTACTGAAAATGGTGCTAATTATATGCAATTTATGCATTTTTTGAATAATAAACCCTAAAATTCATGGGTATCGGGCGTGTCCGTGTCAATCAATGTCTAAATGCATGGATTTTTTTTTTAATGAGTCACAACAAGTGTTCAAGTCGTGTCTGTGTCCGAATCCGTGTCCACACATTTTGTCATAGTCGTTTTAAAAGTATGCGCAGCATAGAGTTTCATGAATGGAGAGTGGCAATTGAAGGCAATGAAACCAGCACAAGCTAATTGGGTTTCAATGATCTACTTTATTCTTGAGTTAACACGAGAAATTTGCACCTCTATCGTACACATGATACATGAAATATGAACTTGTATTACCGAAAATCGAGAGATCTGACCAAGATAAATGGGAGCAAGCTCGCATCATTTCCTGACATGTGCACAGTAGAAGGCTTAGTAGTTAGATTGATATGTGTAGAAAGTGGGGAAAAATATATAAAACGGAACCTAACCATTGATGGTATATCTGATATCTTCATGCGATCTAGATTTGTATAATTAACAGTTTAACACAGCATAATGTAGTAGAATGTGAGAAAAAAATAAATTGATAAATCATATTCTGTTCGGATTTTTGACACCCAAAAAAAAAATAAAAAATAAAATTATATATATATATATATATATATATATATATATATATATCCTGTTCGGATTTCTAGAATGCAATGTTTGAAAGAAGTATCCCCATAAACACATACATTAACGCCCATTTGGCTTGATGTTACCAAAAAATTAAATCGATATGTATAGAAAGTGGAAATTTTTTTTTTGATGAATCACATTTCTAGAATGCAATGTTTGATAGAGTATTAAAAAAGAAGAAGTATCCCCATGTTTCTACACACACATTAGCACCCATCAGTATTTTAAAAAGCGCGCAAGGTTTACGCCTCGAGGCAAGGCTTAAAGCAAACACTTCGAGGCTCAACCTTGAGGCTTAAATTTCATCAAGCTAACGCCTCAAACTTTCAAACTCACAAGAGGCACACGCCTCATGCCTCGAGTGCCTGAGATGTTTTATGTATAAGGCGTATGACTCATACTTTAATGAAAAATAGAGTTCTAGCCATATAACTGAGACTTCAACATTAACTTTTTTTTTTAAAGGCTTATGCCTCATACATTAGTGACTACTTTGGAAGTGCCATACATTAGTGACTACTTTGCAATTGTTTGTTGGAATTCAAAATCGATCACATGATGATATAACATCATCCATCTAGCAATATAAATCTAAATTTCAGCTTTTCTTTCCGCTTAAATTTATTGTTTTTATGGTTGAATAATTTATATAATAATACATATGTGTGTGTACACACACATACACATATTTACATATATGTATATATTATAACTTTTAATTAGGGAGCGTGAGGCTTACGTCTCTTGCCTCGAGGCTTATGCCTCACGCTTCTTGAGATCTCAATGCCCCGCCTCATGCCTCTGAGTTTTAAAACATCGACACCCATTTGCCTTGATGTTACTTAAACAGATTTTAATTCACCAAAAGGCATGTTGTGTCCAAATCTATGTAGATAGGATATTTTGGTTCCCCCACCCACCCCCCCACCCCCAACTCCACCTCCTTTTTGGGGAGGCGCATTTTCTTATAAATGGGCTTATTTGTTCCTACTTTGAACTGCAAACCACAAATATCTATTTCTGTTATGAACTAGATGACTAGCTTGATCTCTTACAGAACTTCTAAAATGAACTTCTCTTTCCTAAATTATAAGGGGTGTTAAACATCCAGTCATGTAATTTAATCTTACTTCTCTCTCTCTCTCTCTCTATATATATATATATATATATATATATATATAACACTCTCTTTCTTTCTCTCTTTTCCGTTCATGAAGGACACAAATCAATCTAGACTCTTCAATCAAGAGGCAGTTTCTTGGATGGGCCTTAGCTTGAAAAGTGATGTTAACTTAACCTCTTTCAAACTAAAAAACTTACACATCTTAAATTTAGTGGCTTGAGGTTATGAAAATAAGCAAAGGAAAATGGTATAGGAAACAAAAACCTATAAACATAAGGGGAATCAATTGAACTCAGTCAAACCTTGAGTTGATTTATAGGAAGGAGAAAAAGTAAAGAAGAAGGAAAACTGTACACACAATGAGATAGTTGAAGTTGGTCAAGTTTTGACTTGTTTTACAGGGTAACCTGTTTTAGAACTTAGATAAATTTTATTTACTCAGAAATCTCAATTGAGCACTTGTGAAGTTCAATACCGAGACTTGAATATAATCCCTTTATATGAAACAACCCGAGTGGGTACTGGATAAAGTTTTAATTCGTCTTTTATTTTGTCCAAGTTAAATTTAGTTCAAATGTGGGTGGGGTCTAGTTTTATTGTTTTTGTTTTAATTTTTATATTGATTTTGATATTTTATCTTCTCTAGACTTTACTTTATGATAGTTCTTGGTTATGTGTAACTTCATCTGAAGGCCTTTTAAGAAGCAATCAAATCTATGACATTGTTGTAGGCATTTCTCTTTAGTTGTCCTCTTTAAGATAGCTCTGTTCCGTTCGTTCTCAGGAAAATATATTTTTGGAGGCCTGTATTGAGAATCATACGAAGTCAAACCTCTATATGGATCAAGTTGAGTTTGAACCAGCTCAGCATTGGACGTCAACAATACTAAAAGCTGATGAGCACGATTCAGAGATTAATTTTCAGGCTAGGTGGTGGGACAGATTTTTTTGTGGATTTAATCAGATGTAGATTTTACTGATACTGTGGCCTTGAATTCGGTCTCTCTTTAGTTTCCTTGTTAGTGCTTTGCTTTCCTTTGTTTACATATAACTTAGTTCCTGTGATTTCATTTATATCTGATCTTTAGTACTTTTTTTCCTTTTTGATTGCCCACTCATGTGGACCAACAGAGATATGTTCAAACCACCTGTTCTCATCAGATCTGGGGGAGGAATTCACTACTATCTCTATCAGTTAAGGTTGTCCTCACAGGGTTCTGCACAAATGAAAGTTGAGGGAAGTAATATCCTTGGTAAACTACAGATAACATGGCGTACGAATTTGGGTGAGCCTGGGCGCCTACAGACACAACAGATTCTTGGAAGTGTAAGTAAATATTCTTTTGTTTTTATGTAACAGGGATACACCTTTTTTTATGAAGACTCAATGTATCTGACACAACTTGGGTGGAATATGTCTTTCCTTTATTTTCTATTGTGTTGGGGAAATGCTATTTATATAGTCTTCCTAAACTAATGTTTACTTGATATGTTTTTTTGTGGGGTTATTTTGAGCTTTATGAACCATTGTTTATAATTATAAATCTTCTATATCTAACATATAACTACAAGGACATGATAGTGTGATAGGTTTTCAGGGGCTTACCATTCTTGACAAATTCATGTTAGCACCCAGTTAACATATATTAGCAAATTTAGTAGTAAACCTTGCTGGGTTATGGGTGCACATCTCTCCACAAACTGAACCCGCAGGAAGTATTTTTCCATGCTAGAACCACTTTAATCTGGGATAACGATTATAATTAAGAATCCCTTGTAGGTGAAAGACCATTGTTGTGGAGTACTGCTTCTAAAATTATTCCCTGTGAATTAATCTCATTTTTATATATCTCGTGTTGCATGCTATAGGTACTACATCACCTCACCTGACTAAATATGGCTAGGTAGATGGTGATGCTTGTGCAAGTTCTGTAGTCTATACTACCCATCAGAAATAATTTTCTCTAGGAGATCTCTCATAAACGTCGTTGAAGTTTGGAATATTTGGAAGTTGCAACAAAAATCCATACGTTTATCTCAGCTACCTTTTTCTCCATTATCAAAATGAAATACTAGTAATTTATTTTGGAGCATTTCATCCCGATGCTTCACATTTTTAGCAGATGCCTTATTGAGGATTTAACATCTGAGAAGGTCTTGTTTTGCAGCCCATTGCACACAAAGAGATCGAGTTACAGATCACGGAGGTTCCATCTGTCACCATCTTGGAAAGACCCTTTTTGGTATAATTTTTCATTTCATGGAATTATAGATGCGTTTTTCGAATCATTATGAATTTTAAGTGTGCAGCTTAGCTGACAAGAATTTTCTGGCTCTAGCTAAACTTTGATATTCATATGATTGTGGGTATGCCCATGCTTGTTATATGTAACCAGGTTACTTAAGAGTGGACAATAATGCAGTCTCATCTTGGATGTTTCGTTGCTAAGTTATTGACCATTTTATACTATGATACTTGCAGGGGAGGAAAGAGATTCTTTCTTTACCCTTTATATTGGAATTACAAAGATCCTATAGTCATTCTTTCATCTGGCCATATTGATCCTTCCAAAAAAAAAGAACAATTTTTGTTCCAGATAGACCAACGATGGATAACACCTTTCTGACTCGGCAAAGTTTCTGAATGCTGAGTCATCATTTTTAACTTGGATTGGTGAGAAGTCAGGGGACTCATTCATGGGAAATCATTGTGCCTGAGTCATTTTAAATCTTGGAGAGTTGGGTGAGTTTCTTGGCTCAGCTGAATCTAGAAGGGACAAACTGTCATTTGTATTTTATATATATATATATGCTCATGGCATTAAGCCCCAATCACTAAGCCTCTTTTTCCCTTCTTCAAGTTTTGATCTCTCAACTGAGTTCTCTGCATCTAGGGTTCAAACTTCCAATCACCAGCCTTGAAGCACCTGTCGGCTACCAGCAAAATGTAGACCGCACGCCCGGACTACCAACTGATTTTTGTCCCTTTTTTGAAAGATATTATACCAATTGTGGTTTATATCCTCTGATCATTGTGAGATTCGGGCATGCTCCATTAACTAGTATTACCAACCTTAGGTTTAGGCTATGTTCCATATAAAAAGTCCTTGGCAGAAACAATGAACATCATTTTGAAGGTCTAAAAACCTTTCTCTGATCCAAAACCTTTTTGACCCATACAAACCTTCTTTCATTTTTGCTTTTGTTTTTCTTTACTACTTTTTTTTTTGTACTTCTGCGTCTTTAAATATGTATTTATCTATTTTTCCTAAAATGCTTGACTTGCCGTTGTCATGTATAAGGGGTGCACACAACTCACAAGAGAGAGAGAGAGAGAGATACTATTAAATGGTGATATAGCCCATGTGAATGTGACTGACTGACTAAATATTCAGGATTGATTTCTATGTGAGCCACATATGGAGGATCGGATGGGCAAAATATTCAGGATTGATTTATATGTGAGCCACATATGGAGGATCGGATGGGCAAAATTGTCCCCCATGAACATAAAAAAGAGTCATATAAAGCAAATGTTGCCTCCTTTTATTTACACTCTTCAATTTTGAGACTTGCTAGTTGTTTGGCACTCGTGGAACACGGCTTGGAGCTGAGCCTTTTTGTTAATTCACAGGTACATTTAAATCTCTCAAACCAGACAGATAGGAAAATGGGCCCCTTCGAAGTCTGGTTATCACAAAGTGATTCCCGTGAGGAGCAAATTGTTATGGTTAATGGTCTTCAGAGAATGGTAAGTCATTTGTTTGGCATTGATGTTTGTTTGTTTTCTAATCCATCCTAAACACCAGAATTGATATGATTATTTAATGGTCTCACCATTATTATAGTCTACATGTTTGTTTTTTTTTTAATTATCAGTAATCAAGATAATACTATATATCAAATGAGGGGAAAACAACAAGAGTTTACAATGAGTGAACCAAGGAAAAACAAAAGGCATTTCTCCCAGGGGTCCCCACATTACCCCCATACGGAACACAACACTGTAACTAGATGGCGAACTCACAACTGGATCCGAGGAATAGACAAAGAAGAGTCCTCAAATACTCTCCTATTTCTTTCTAACATGGTCTGCATGTTAGAAAATTCATCTTAATCACCAGTCAGCATGGTCACTAGTGATATCTGCTTGTCATAATGTCATTCTATATTGGGTTATATACTTAACTAAAAATATTTCTTTTATTTTTTATTTTTCTCTTTTGGTGGTAAGTTGGAATAAACCTGTGACCTAATGGTTGCGGTGCAGTATGTTCAACTGATTGCATCATGGGCACAGCACCCAGATGAGATATATGGAGTTGACACAATGAGGCAATAGATAGAACTTGGGATTGATGTAGTTTTTTCCCCAGCCCTATTGTATGGCATGCAAGCATGTCTTGTTTTGAGGTACTGATTTTACAGTTTTGGCACCTTTGTACAGGTTTTACCACAGGTGGAGGCATTCAGCTCCACAGATTTCAACCTGGTGAGAAGAATTTTCCTGATGTTCACCTTCCAAATCAATTCTGGGGACTTAAAAATATAAGTATATGTTTCTCCATGCTTGAAACTTGTAGTAGCATCCCTGGAGAATGAAGCTTTGCGGCAAAGACAGTTTTATGTATATATATATTTCCCCATGCTTGAAACTTGTAGCATCGCGGAAGAATGAAGCTTTGCAGCAAAGATGAAGTTATATGTCTATATATAAGGAGGATACCATTTTAGGCTTTTAGCTAAATTGCCCTTATGCTGCGTCTTGTAATTATGTTCTCCTAATGATCCTATAACCCTACCTGTGCATATGCAGAATCTAATTGCTACTAGACTCGGGGTTCAGAAAATCACAGGAATTATGGTCTTTGACACGAGAGAGAAGAAAACTTATGAACCACTGCCAGATTTGGAGGTTAGTTATCTGTATTTAGTTAATTGGGAACTGCCTGTGTTTTCCTAACATATCATTTCTTAAGCCTGGTTCAAATGCTTGAATATTGTGCTGCTATTTGAACTTGTAACTGTGAAGGGACTTATGATAGGTCACCATTAATTCTGAGTTTTTGACCAATCCCTTGAACTATAAATTTCATGTTGCAGATATTTGTTGATTCAGATTGATTCATCGGCAGGTGTTGGCATATGGAGACTGATCTAATTATTTTTTCGAATGTGGAACGTGTTTTCATTATCCAACCTAAAGCATCAAGTGCCCAATTTATCATCTGAGGACTTCTAGAAGGTCAAGCAGTTTGAAGTCCATTCAGGACCGCCCTCTGCAGACCGTGCAATTTTCAATCATGCTATTATGCATGTCTCCTTGCATGGCTGGTCTTTTCATTGATTACAAGATTTAGGGAAAAAATTATTCCTGCAACTTTGATAGTCAATATATTTGGGTCAGTTACTTTTGATGGTAAGAGTTTTCTTCTAGGATGCCTGTATTGGAATTTATGTTTTCTATTCTATTGTTGCACATTCTTCAATTTCTACAGCTTCTGAGCAAATTAATGAAAACTCATTCATCACTTTCTAGTACTGGGTTATAATTGGGTGTGAACGAATACATATATCATCCAGTCATAATCGAATTCGTTTACACTTGGATAATTATTTGAATAGGTATCCGGCTGAATAGGTATCCGGAAGAACGAATTCAAATAGTAATTTAGTATCTGTTTATAATCGGATACGAATTTGGATATTGATATATCCGATTCGATAGATATCTATCCGACCGATTATATATTTACATAATATATTATAAGTTTATGACTACAATATCTTTATTAATATATGCTATATATATATATATATATATATATATATATATATTATTTAAAGTAGCAAATTAACATTTAATCTTCATATACACTAAAAATAACTTAATGTCTTAAAATTATACAAAAAGTATATATTAATAAAGATATTGTAGTCATAAACTTATAATATATATGACAAAATTTTCTTTTAATTTCATTTTTTAGTAATTAGTTAATTCAAATATTATTCGAATTGGATACAAATAAATACTCTATTTCACTATCCATAGGATATTTAACTGAGTTTGATAGTTGGATATGTAATTATACATATTGGATATGGTTTTTTTTTTATTATTTTGGTTTGGATATTGGATATGTAATTAGAGACATATACGCATTTGGATATTTCATTGTTCGCTTCAAATTAATTCCTTTATGGCTTTAGTTATATATAAGATTTTGCCGAGTTTTTAATTTGTTATTTTAAATAAAATTTAGAAATATATATGGCTTTTTTTTTCTTTTTTTAAGTAATTGGATAATTCAAATACGATCTGAACAAATTGGATACAAAAGCTTTATTTTACTAACCATTGGATATTTAATTAAGTTCGAATAGTTGGATATGTATTGGATGTTGGATAAAACATGCTTGATGAGGATAACATGGCCCCTAGTTGCCAATGCCCATAATGCTTGGACTTCCATCCGGCTACTCTTGGAGATATCTTTTCAATTATAGGCATGAATGAAGGCAGCTCTGTACCAGAAAGAAAAGAAGCAATTATAGGCATGAATGAAGGCAGCTCTGCCCCAGAAAGAAAAGAAGCCAGCAGGTTGACTGCTATCCCATGAGCAAAGTGGCCTTTTGCCACTCCTCATGCAACATGAGCAGAGTTTCACTAAAAGTTGGCTCTATTGGCAGATGGATAGCGCCCCTCTCTCTCTGCTATGAGAACATCTGCCATGAGAACAAAGAAAGCCGCACTATCTCCTTGCAACTTTGCCTTTCGCCTGCCTTACTCGATAGGGTATAGTAGGATGGATAGCAAAGCCGCCCTCGGTCCTTGGCTTAATAAGCCCCTCTTTGAGCCTCTACTGAATTCCGCTCACCCCGTTCCTTAGTAGCATTGACAAAAAGGTAACATGTTGCCCTACCAAACTACCAAGGGGAAGGGTTTTCACAGTATGTTTCTATTAAGCCCGATTTCAGTATTTTCGGCTCCCTCATCAATAAGCTATAACACCACTGGAGCTTTTACACAGAAGGAGATCACCACGATAAACCACCTCTCATAGCCCGTAAGCAACAACATAAGCAACTCCACTAGCATTTCTTGGTCCTTGCGAGGGCCCAAGGATCACGACTTCAACTTCATGTACTAGGAACAAGTCTTTACCCCACCTAAGTGACCTCCCAAGCCCATAACCCTCCCCATAGCCACTCCACTTCTACGGGAAGCACGATCCACCAGGATTCACTAGAAATGGAGTTCATGCTTAAGAGTAATCCCATAGATTACGACTATGGGTAGGAAACTAGTCCTAGAGAGGTTTATCCACCCGCCTCCAACTGAGCCAGTTCCCCTTACCAGGCCACATTACCTTTAGGATCATAAGTTGAATATATCTCTATCTACTTTGAATTCACTCCATCATTTATAGCTCTAGTTATATAGATCTACATAGGATTTGGTTGAGTTTCTGTACACTCAACCCTCCTTTATCTAGACTTGGGTTTGGCGTGAAAAACAGAATAGAGTTGTAGAATAGAATAACAGAATTCTTGTGTTTCCGAACCCAAATATTAGGAATGATAAAATTACTTTCTTGCAAATTTAATGATGAAAAACGAAAGTTGGGATTTCTCTTTACATGGCTAAATAAAGTACCCTATTCAAATACATTCACGGATACACCCACCGAGAAGGAAATACATTGACTTGACAACAGTAAGTATCAACACAAAGGCATGTGCGAAGCTTCGTAATGTCAGTAACTATAGTTAATGCGAGTCCCATGCAGTCCAATTGGCCTCACTTCCGACACGTGGCATGCTGTTGATCCTTGAGTAGTCATCAACCTTGAAGTTGGCCCCACACATAACCCCTTCGCTATCGATCCTCGGCATTGCTCTCATCTTCTTCATTGGATGCTCAAAACTCCTCAACCCTCCCTCGCTATGGAACATACACCCTGCACATTCACAACCATAACCATGCATGTGAGACTGCTGTATCATTTCCTTGTGTTACTACATAGTTAAGAGATTGTGGGCCATGGGCCTATACTTCCTGAATTAAACTTTTATGACCAAAATACCCTTTACTTACCAGGTGGGAATGGCGCGAAGGATTTGCCACAGCCTGTTTTAATGACCGCCAAATTGTCGGAAATTACCACAGAGCCATCGGCTGCTATCCCCCAGAAGAGCTTAACCCCTCCATCCGAACCCTGCCACCATAGTAATACCATAATGTCATAAATACCATCCGATTGTGCAAAATTTTATTTCTATCACCTTCAGGGGATGAAGAAAACATACCAGTGCAGTAAAGACGGTTCTGGCCTTGCTATCGTAGATTACGAAGGCGAAGCTGCCATCAAGATCCTTAAGGACCTGGTCGGCCGGGTACGGCCCCCGGTCTCGAAGGGTCCGATATGCTTGGATCACGAACATTGCTTCGTTGCTGCCCTTTGAGAGGCCATACTGCTTCATGAGTGTGCATAGGTTGTTCAAGCTCCCCAAGAAGAGGCAATATATGTCATCCAAGCCACAGAACAATCTGCAATTATTCAGAAATAAATGTCCAATTGAGTTTCAAGAAAATATATGCCAGGGTATTTTGGTCATAATATTAGTAGCTAATGGCCTTAAAGGGAACTGAAATGGCCCATAGTAGCCAACTACTTTCTAGGCCCTTTCCCAGGATGGGCCTAATTCCCATAACCTTAAAAGCCCATTAGCTACCCAACATGCCGAGAGAGAGAGAGAGAGAGAGCACTTTACCAGGATGGGCCAAATTCCCATAACCTTAAAGCCCATTAGCTACCCAACATGCCTAGAGAGAGAGAGAGAGAGAGAGAGAGAGCACTTTCCCAGGATGGGCCAAATTCCCATAACCTTAAAGCCCATTAGCTACCCAACATGCCTAGAGAGAGAGAGAGAGAGAGAGAGAGAGAAACCTCTGATTAATAGAGTAATGGCGATCAGGGCGAACATAAGCCAGCACTGCAGCATTCCCAAAAGTCATGGAGGAAGTATTATTGGGATCATGAGAAGAGAGAAACTCCTTCAGAGTCTCATCTGGAAGCTTTGGCTTCTTAGACCCTTTCTTCAATGAAGCAGGACTGTTAAGCTCCTGAGGAGGATGAGCAAATGCCTTGTGGAATATCGCCAACATATTTTTTCTTTCTTTCTTTTTCTAACAACACAATCTCAAAGAATTCAAACCAAAATCTTCGATCAAAACTAATTTTCTTCTCCCAAAACAGATTGAACAGTGATAATAAACAGAGATGGATCTTGGACTATATAGATAGTGTCTGTCTGTTTATGTGATGGGGTGGAACTTGGAAGGATATATAAAGGTCGTTGATGATGGGGTGGCAGTTTTATCTAGTTACGTGGATCTTTGTGTGAAGAGGATAAGGATTCTCGTACTTTGATGTTTTGTCTTTGATTTGTTTCTTGTTTCTTGTTTCCTCGCTCACATCATTTTCAAAGATGGATTGCGTTGTCCCACTTGGATTTCTTTCAAGGAATTGAATAGGATTTTGGTGTCCGAGCCTTATCTAAAACTAATAATGGTGACAGAGATCCCACACATATGACTTACCGTTGTATTTGACTAGGAAGGTAGTGCGTCTCGGGTGCCTTTTTTTTCTTCCACGTGTCCCCTATTAACTCCCTCATCCCTGGGGTTCACCATCTACCTTTTAGTTTTAGAAAAAATGTATGTACTAAGGGTTAAAAAATTTAACCAGAGTTAATGGACAATTGAAGGGGCTTTGTGAGAGTGTATTGCTCATTGTGGAAAATAATCACCACCTCGGTCCGTGATGCGAGGAGGGTGTCTCAATTCCCCTTTTATTGCCATGTGTTTCCCTTTTAACTCTCTTTAATTGTGGTTAAGATTCACTCACCCTTAGAGTTTGCCCAACTACCTTTAATTTTTAGAGAAAAAAATAAACCAGAGTTCATGACAGTTAAAGGGGACTTTGTGCTAGCGAGGAGCAATAGTTTGGCCCCATGCCCTTGGGAGTGAACTATTGTTCTTTTCTTGTAGGGGACAAGTAGTCATTGAGAATGATTAGAAGGGTACCCAATTTTTTGAGTTTAGGGGTGTAGGCATATTCCTCAAAAAAAATTTGATGAGTTCGTGGGGTTACTTGTTCGTATGTTTCTAGATATTTTTCTCAATGTTTATGATTCATATTTATAGTCTTGGCTTCAGATTCTAGGATCAGTGTAATAATATTCTATTGGTATTATTTCTCATGTCACATTATTGTCAATTTGGGGTGTCAATTGGTCGGGCTGGCCTGGCAGCCCAGTCGGATCAAATTGGCTGTAAATGACCTAAGTTCTTAAGCCCCAAAAAGTATGGACAAACTAGATAAGTGAAAGCCCGAAGAATATAGGGCTTGATTGATTGAAGTTTGCCTTATATTAAAAGTAATATTAGTTTATCCATTAAACCTAAGTATTAAAATGTTGTGTTTTTTATTGGCTTTGTGTAATAATATTTTTATCTTTAATCCCATTTCCATTTAAAAAAATAATAATTCAAACAAGATATTTTTAAAATAGAAAAAAAATTATAAGCCCGAGTTTGGCCCAACCCGTGTTAGGGCTTGGCTAAGGCTTGATTCCTTCAAACCTTTTAGTGATTGGGCCGAATTTGACAACAATACTTTCTATTTAGGGTAGGGCCTAAAAGAGGAGACTATGATAGTAGCGTTTTTTTTTTTGGTTAGTAGCTATTTCTTGGATGAGGGCAAATCTTCTACAATAATTATATATCATTTTTATATCCAATCCCACTTACACAAATAAAACTGCTGCACTTTTTTTTTTTAAGTCAAGCTACACATGTTCTTTAATTTTTTGTTTTAAGTTACGAGTCGTGCTAACTTTACTCTTAGGCCTTCCTTAATCGCAACCAAAAGCTAACTTTACTCTTAGGCCTTCCTTAATCGCAACCAAAAACTAACACAAGTGTTGGTTTTGTCTGAGAGTGAGTTGAGATAGTAACCTTAGATCCAAGTAAAGTTTTAAGGAAAAAATAAGACAGGGTTAATGTAGACTTTGACTAATTGACTCTCCTCTTGCCCTATGAAAGAAACTTTGAACGCCTATCCTTCAATTTTTCTTGAGGAGTGCTAGGCCACTCGTAGCAGATTTTGAAATTTTTTCTAACTGTGGTTGAGACATTTATGTTTGCTACTCTTTCAACAAATTAAAAAAAAATCAAAGAAAAAGTTATAACCTCAACAGATTTTACAAGTAAAAAAAATTGCCGGGGGGGGGGGTTTAGCATTTCTCATTTTCTTTACCTAATTGAGATCAAGGTTTGAAATTGCATTTATATCGGTAATTTTGGTCTACCAACCTGACTTAAAATTTGGGATTTTATGGCGAAATTTCAAAATTTTAAATATTTTATTAAAATCAAATATTTTAATGATATTTATCGAGATTACATGAAATTTCGGTATGAAATATTATTTTATTAAAATTTTATATCTTTAAATAGATATTATTAATTTATGTTTTAATTAATTTTTAAATTTTTGATAAAAATTTAGAAATATTTTGGAATATTTCTAAATTTCATTTAAAAAACAAATTTCCAAAATTTCACTAGAAATTTCTAAATTTAGGTCAAAATCTGCAAATCCGGAATATTACACATTTCGATTTGGGAGAGTGAGAAAGAAACTGTAATTTCAAATCTTAATTGAGATTTTACCATTATCCCTACACCCAAAATTTAGTAAAAGATAAGACATAACTTTGACTCTCCTCTTGACCCTAGAGTCTTAACCGACCATTACAATGCTAGCATGTCATGTGTGCTATAACTAACGCAAGGAATAGAAAAAACGATTAAAGTATTTTAAATTGATTAATTATAGGACACATGACATGCTAGCATTATGATCATAAAGATCGTCTCTTGCTATAGCCAGACAAAGATCCTACGTCATTATGATCTTTGTTACTAGTACTCTTATTTGGATGAGATGTGCTAGCCCTACTCTTGCATTCCCTTATCTCAGTTAAAAAAACATCAACACATGTCTTTGCTTTTAGCAAAAAATTATCAGGGTAAATCTATCTAATTGCATAATGAGTGTAAGTGTTACACTATGATTACATTGGGGCACACAAGATCTGTGTCCCACTTGGCTTGCACACACAAAACGGACTTCTAGAAATTACGAGGAGTCTTTAAAATCGCTTAATGCACAAGTAACCAGACTTACTGTTTATTGAATAGTAAAGAGAAATGGTAATCCCAAATGCAGACTTTAAACTCTCATTGAAGTAACGAAATCTGTTTTTTTTTTATTACCTCTTAAATTTATAACTTTCTCATCATAATTTTTTTTAAATTTGTTGAAGGGGTAGTAATTATATGTGTTGCTGTCACATTGAGAATTTGACTAGCACTCCTCATTGGGTAAATTTCCTTGTGGCCATATTAATGACAAGTAACTCATGGTGGAGCACTAAAATACTCTCTTCCTTATATAATCGAGTGTAAGGTTGAATGATTAATGAAATTTTGGGCTGCTTCCTACCCACCGCTAAGATCAAAGATAGTTTGGTATTGCGTTCTAGAGCTGTTGTTGTCCTCTTGTTTTGCGCGATCATTATGAGTAACGTGTTGTTCCCTTTTAGCTCTCCTCAAACCTTTGACAAGATTTTTTTATCCTTGTATTCACTTTCCAAATCATTTCACACATTTGATTAGCGAAGCATTCTTGCAGCCATTACCAAAAAAAAAACATTTTTGCAACATTCTTTAGAAACCATAATATAGCATCACAACCATCTATTTGTTGTGCATTTATCTTGCATTTTTTTCCATATAAGTTGGCTCGAGCGAGAATTAATTCGCTTGAACCAAGATGTTTGGTTTTACAACTGAGATAGAGTTTAGCATTTTAGCAGCTAACTCGCTCAAAGCGAGAGTAAGCTCAATCGAGTGAGTATCACAGATTCAGAATTATAATTCCGAATTTTAATTAGTTTCAAACCTAGTATATATATTATACTTTTGGATTTAGGGTTTCTAAGACAGTCTAAACTATTCTGAGAGAGAGAATTGAGTTTGAGAGGTTTCAAGGGAGTAATTTGTATTCTCTTTACTTTAATTTAGTGAAAAAGGTGATCTCTCTGTGGATGTAGCCCATACCAGGTGAACCACGTCTATCTTGTGTGTTTGTTATTGGTTATTTACAGGTTCCTTTCACCACAAATTGGTATTAGAGCATAGGTTTCGAAGCAATGACATTGGAAAGTTCTAACACCAAATTCGAAATTGTAGGATTCGATTGGAAAAGCAATTTCGAACTATGGCAAAGTCATCAGAAAGATTTGTTAGTATAGCAAGGTTTGCACAAGACACTTCAAGTTAAAACAAAGAAGCCAGAATCAATATCCGATGAAGATTGAGAAGATCTAGAACTAAAGACTGTAAGTACTATTAGGTTAAGTCTATCTGATGATGTTCTCTATGATGTGCTAAATAAAGATTTTGTACCAAAGCTTTGGATGAAACTCAAAAATCTATACATGACAAAATCATTGACTAAGAGGTTATTCCTAAAGTAGAAGTTGTAGTCTTCAGATGAAGGAATGTGGGGATATCATGGAGCATATGAATGCGTTCAATAGAATTATCACTGAGTTAGCCAGTGTTAATGAAAAAGTCAAGGATGGGGATCAAGCTCTTATACTACTCTCTTCTCTTCCGCACTCTTATGAACATCTCGTTACAACCCTACTCTATGGCAATGATATCATAGAGCTATAAGATATTGTAGTGGCCCTACTTTCAAATGATATGAGAAAGAAAAGTCCGGATGAAGAAGAAACACAGGTTGAAGGTTTATTTTTAAGAGACATAACGAAAGATACAAGTAAAGGGAAAAATCGAAGAAGGGTAATGTCAAAATCCAAGTCTGGAAAATCTCAACCTCAATGTCACCATTGTAAAATATATGATCACTTTAAGAAAGACTACAGAATCCTGAAGGCGGAACAAGAAAAAGAACAAAAAAAAACAAAATGGAAAGTCTCAAAACAAGCTAATTTAGCTTCAGATGAAAGGTGAAGCATTTTGCATCTACACTAGTAAGGAAGCTGCTAGGAGTAAGTACATAGTTTCAGGTGGAGTTCTGAAGGTATTTAAGAGAGCCCTTGTTATTCTGGAGGGTGAAAAAACTGGAACCCTATACAAGATGATAGGGAACAATGTTACAGGTGGAATCGCAATTGGTTCATTAGAAGAGAATGATGAAACCAAGCTATGGAACATGCGACTGGGCTATATGAGCGAGAGAGCCTTAATGTAACTTTACAATAGAAAACTCCTAAAAGGCATAAACACCTACAAACTACAGTTTTGTGAGCATTTTATGTTTGGGAAGCAGTCCAAGGTGAGGTTTAAGACCTCTTCAAACCGTAGTGAGGGAATATTGAATTATGTTTACTTAGATGTTTAGGGACAAGCTCCAGTGAAATCTTTATTGAGATCACTATATTATGTCACATTTATAGATGATTTCTTGAGAAAGGTTTGAGTGTATTTCATGAAGAAAAGTCTGATGTATTCGAAATTTCAAGCAATGGAATGCCAGGTTGAAAAACAGACAGAAAAACAGGTAAAGTGTCTAAGGTCAGACAATGGAGGAGAATATATATATCTACAAAATTTAATGAATTCTGTAAAAAAAAAATAAGGGTATTTTTCGCACGTTTAATACACCCAAAACTCCATAGCAAAGTGAATGAACAAAACACCTAGAGCGAGTTCAGGGTATGAGGATCAACGATGGATTCAGAAAGACTTCTGGGCAGAAGCAATCGACACAACAAGTTTTTTGATCAACAGATCACATTCTACAACGGTAGAACTCAAGACACCAGAAGAGGTTTGGTTTGAACAACCTTTCGATTATTCTAAACTAAGAATATTTGGTTGTTCAACATATGCACGGTGATTTGCAGAGTAAGCTTGATGCAAAGTCAAAGAAGTGCATTTTTCTCGATTTCGAGAAAAAAGTTAAAAGGTTTCAGACTTTAGGATCCCAAAACAAAGAAGATTGTTATTAGTCGGGATGTAGTCTTTGATGAGGTTGTCATGATGAAACAAGAGAAGAACACTGAAGGTGAAAGAGATAGCCAATCAGGTGGAGCTGAACAACTTTGAAACAAAGGATAGTGATGAAGAACCACCTCAAATCGAGACAATCGATTGATAGTCACAACTAAGGAGATTACAACGCGTACAAAAAGCACCCAGAAGATTTGATAACATTGACATGGTAGCTTTTGTTCTCATAATAGAGAATGATGAACCATCAAGTTACAAGGAATCAGTGTTGGATAGTGATCATAGAAAGTGGAAGATGGCTATAGATGATGAAATGAAATAACTACATGAGAACCAAACATGAGATCTTTTAGAACTGCCAAGGGGGAAGAAAGTAATTGGCTGCGAGTGGGTTTTCAGAAAGAAGGAATTAACTACTGAAAGCGGTGAAATAAAGTTCAAGACTATACTGGTTGCAAAAGGTTTTCACAAAGAGAGGGAGTAGATTTCAATATAAATTTCTCTCTAGTGGTGAGGCATACCTCTAGTAGGACAATGTTGTCTATAGTAGAAGTGCAAGACCTAGAGTTTGAACAGTTGGATGTGAAGACAACTTTCCTATACAGAGAGCTAGATGAGTAGATTTATATGCGACATCCGGAGAGTTTTAGGTGAAAGGGAAATCAGAACATGCATGTCTGTAAAGTGAAAAAGTCACGTATGGTTTGAAGCAGTCACCCAAGCAATGGTACAAACAGTTTTACTCATTCATGTTGAAGAATGGGTATTCCAGAAATGAGTATAATCACTGTCTCTAAAAGCATTTTACGTGGACATGTTGATCGTTTCTAAAAGTATGTCAGATGCGAATATTCTGAAGAACCAACTCAGTAATGAGTTTGAGATGAAAGACCTAGGTGCAGCAAGAGTAATTCTATGCATTACAATTCAAATAGATAGAAAGCTGGAAAAACTATCTCTATCACAAGGAAAATATTTAAGGAGAGTCATAACAAGATTTGGCATGCAAGGTGCAAAGCCCGTTAGTAGACCCTTGACGACTCACTTCAGACTTTCCTCTCAGTAGTGTCATGTGACAGATGAAGAAAATGAAGAGATGACATAATTTTTATGTGCAAGTCTTGTGGGAAACTTGATGTATGGTATGATATGTACTAGACCTGACATCTCGTAAGGTGTTAGTATTGTTAGTAGGTACATGGAAAATCCTGGAAAGGAGTACTAGTAGGCAGTGAAGTGGATTCTGTGGTACATGAAGGTTATCTTTGATGTCGGCATTATGTTCAACAAGGAGAATAAATGCGAAGTAGTTGGGTTTGTCGATTCCGATCATGCTGGGGACTTAGACAAGATGAGGTATACTACAGGGTATTTCTTTACACTGGGTGGATGACCATTTATTTGAAGGTCCATATTACAGCCTATTACAACATTGTCTACGACCAAGACTGAATACATGAAAGCATCAAAAGCAACCAAAGAAGCCATTTGGTTGAGGATCAGTTTGGTTGGTGAACTAAGGATAAAGTAGGTGAAGATGATTCTTCAATGTCATAGTCAAAGTGCAATACACTTGGTGAAAAATCAGGTTTATCATTCAAGAACGAATATTGATGCGCGGTTAATTTCACTTCATAAGAGATACGATATCTGAGAAGGAAATTGTGTTGGAGAAGATTCACATTTACAAATGAAAATACTTCAGATATGATGACAAAGCCAATTACAATTTCCAAGTTTAAGCATTGCTTGGACTTGGTTAACATTCAGTGAGATCGATTGAAGACCACACCGTTTTAGGAGGTGTGAAGGCATCTTACAAGATGCAATATTTCCTCATCCAAAGCAGAGCAGAATTAAAAGCAAAGGTGGAGAGTGTTGTGCATTCGTATTGCATTTTGCTGCAAAAAGTTCACTCAAGCGAGAAAGTTGGCTCGAGTGAGAATCAATTCGCTCGAACCATGATGTTCAATTTTGCAATTGAGACAAAATTTAGCATTCCAGTAGCCAACCCACTCGAAGCAAGAGTAAGCTCGCTCGAGCGAGTATCGCAAATTCAGAATTAGAATTCCAAATTCAAATTCATTTCAAACCTAGTATATATATTATACTTTTGGGTTTAGGATTTCTAAGGCAGATCAAACTATTCTGAGAAAGAGAATTGAGTTTGAGAAGTTGCAAGGGAGTGATTGTAATCTCTTCACTTTTATTTAGTGAAAAGGGTGATCCAAAACAGAGCATAATTAAAAGCAAAGGCAGAGAGTGTTGTGCATTTGTCTTGCGTTCTGCTGCAGACAAGTTGACTCGAGCGAGATAGTTGGCTCGAGTGAGAATCAATTCGCTCAAACCGTGATGTTTAGTTTTACGGCTAAGACTGAGTTTAGCATTCCAGTAGCCAACTCACTTGAAGAGAGAGTAAGCTCGCTCGAGCGAGTATCGTAAATTCCAAATTAGAATTCCAAATTCCAATTTGTTTCAAACCTAGTATATATATTATATTTTTGGGTTTAGGGTTTCTAAGGCAATTCAAACTATTCTGAGAAAGAGAATTGAGTTTGAGAGGTTGCAAGAGAGTGTGATTTGTATTCTCTTTACTTTGATTTAGTGAAAAATGTGATCTCTCCGTAGAGGTAGCCCATACTGGGTGAACCACATATATCTTGCGTGTTTGTTGTTGGTTATTTAGAGGTTCCACGTATATCTTGTGTGTTTGTTGGTTATTTCCAGGTTCCTTTCACCACACTATTCCCCTCCATGATCAAACTAGAAAACCACTTGTGACAGAGTTCTAGTTAAGAAGATACAAACGTTTCAACTTTCCCTAAAAAGGAATTTTTAATCCCATCCCCAAATGGTCTTGATTAATAGAACAAGATCCAAGAATTAAGCTTGGACCCAAATGGAATTCTTCCTATCCTTTTTTTTTTTCCTACTAATGATTTGCTTGCATGTGAGTGCTATTCCTAATTGTGTCAACAAGGGCGGATTCAGGATTTTTTTTTTGGGAGGCAAGTAATGGTTGATCGATAATGTTTGTAATTTATTAATGGCTTTGTGAAGAATGATTAGACGGATATGGAATATTCTTGGTCCAATGGGTGTTGGGGTTCAAGAAGCATAGCACGCAAAATTTTGATGGCTAAGTTCATGGATCATCTCGTCCATTTGTAAAGAATTTTTTTAGGTTAGTGGGACAGCTGCCCCCTTGCCCATGGCTATGTCCTCTTGAATTAAATGATATAGTAGAAAATTTACCCTTTTTCCAAAAGTTGAGGGGGGACAGTTGCCCTCTTGCCCCATGCCTATGCCCTCCTAAACTAAATAATTTTTTTCTTAAAAGTTTAGGGACTAGAGCTCCCTCATCAACTATTAAACATCTATGAAGGAAAAGGCAAAACAATTTTGTACGTGGTTCTCACATTCAAAGTATGTTGATCTTACACTTTTATAGGACAATTAATGGTTGACGTGATTAACACTAGCAATCTCCTACAACAAATAAAAGCAAATCGTTACAAAAATCCCGAGAAAGGGGATCCAAAGTATCGCCGTTGAAGGCCATGGAGTCAATTATTAGACACTGGTCACTAGGGCCATTAAAGGGCTGGGCCACGATTTAGAATAACCTTTCCATCACTTATAAGGATATATAGGCTCCTAACCGTATCTTTAAAGTCCAAAGGGTCGGAAATAAGAGCAAAGAAAAGTTTTTATCATATGATTTTGTAAAGTTTATATTTTGGTATTGGCTTATTCCATTGTCAAAATAGTGTGTCATGTGTCTTGTGTCCTTACCTACAAACATCCAAGACAAGTAAAGATGAAGACTGAAGAAGATCAACCGAAGAAATTTTGATCATTGCTTTCATTTCACTCCGTATGATGGTAAATGACCTAGATACCTAGTCTATTCCTTAGGAGGATTGACCTAGAAATTTTGTTTTACCTTATATGGTTAGTGGCTTGCCCTTCGTTGAAGCTTTCGATCAAAATCGCCTATCTATCATCAGAGGGGATTTTTGGTTATTTTTAGTAATCCAAAATTTATGAAACTTTTAGGGTAGATTCTAAATTATCTAAAGTAGTTTTAATTCAAATTTCAGCTTAATCCGATAAAAATTGGCCTTTGTAGAATTATTCAAAGTTTTAGTGGCAGTGTTAAAAATGCTGTGAATAGTGACTTTGTTAGAACGGACCCAAATCTATTCGAATGGCCCAAATACCGTTCAAACGGCCAAGAAAGGACGGTCATATTTTACATTCTAGTAGCTGATTGGTGCCCCGTTCGAATGGGCATCGAGTCGTTCGAATGGCTTGTGCGAAAACTGTGTTTTTTTAGCTATTTCTAATTCTATTTTTTGACCCCTATATATTGGTTTATTCCCAGAAGGAACTTAAGAAGATTAGAGTGTTTAGAGAAAGTTTCTAAAGGATTATTAGCGTTCCCCAAACCCATTCTTCTCTCCTCTTCCACCCTAGACATTGCAAGTGATTGATTACTTCATTTTTGCTTGCTTGAGTATTCCTATTGTTTGGAATCCAACTAGGGATTGTTTGATAAACAACCAATCAACCCATTATGTTAAGAACAATTGGCTGGAGTATTCTGAAGCCTTTGCGAAGGAGCTCGGTCTGAGGAAGATTGTGATTGTGATATTTGATTGGTAGAATTCAAAGTCGTAATTGACGGAGATTGATCCGAGGAGGATCATGGTTGTGATATTTGGTTGGTGGAATTTGAAGTTGTCATTGACGGAGATCAATCTAAGGAGGATCGTGGTTGTTGTGGAGACACAAGAAAAGTACAGGCGACTGTGGTTGATCACAGGACTTACAGGTACGTGATGACTTATTGAGGCGTGGAAGACTAAGAATTGAAGGATCGTAGTGTTAAGTCTGAAGGAGTCAAGTTCGAGTCTTGTAAGTTCTTGTCGACTTTGTCTTAGTGGATTCTCATTGCTGGACTAGGTCTCGTTGTTTTTTCTAGAAGGATTTCCACGTAAAAATTATGTGTTGTGGTTTGCTTGTTTCTCTTATTCCGCACTTTGTTGTTCATCATTTCTTAATTAATAAATTGATTGCATAATCTTAAAAATGGTAGATAGACTTGAAGGGAGACCTAGCCACCCCTTTGAGTTTGTGAGTTCTCAACTCAAACATTAGATTTGAGGTTCATCAGATTTTTCAGATTTAATAGTTTTTTCTACATTGAATGCTAACTTGATGTGAAAGTTAAAGCCTTCACCCTTTATCTGTGCTTAGTATAACAGTGCAACACAAAAAGTATATCAGAGGGTTGAGAGAGAGAGAGAAAGTAGTTGAGTGATAGAGAGCCCGAGACAATGATAGACGAGACAAGTCGAGAGATTCAATTAGGGTTAGGATTATGGCTAGGACTTTAAAGAAGAAGGGTGTTGGTAAAATTATCTTTTTTTTTTAACCAAACGATAGAAAGAGTTGGTAAAATTATCTACGTAACGCTAAAATCAAAATATTTTCAAGGATATATATTATACTTTTAGAAATTAATTTCAATAACAACCATAATATATAGGGTAGTGATTAGCCGACCACGCATTTGACTATGTAGTCAAATGTCGTGTCCAAGTGTCCCTTTTAACACCTTTTTAACTATGGTTAAGCTTAAGAAAATTAAGGTTTATATTTTTAATTTTTTCCCTTTTAAAAACCAAAGTTAGATTTCTTAACCCTAAGAGTGAGTGAATGTTAACCACAGCTCATGGGTGTTAAAAAGGGGGCAAGGACCAATGTGGACTGCACATTGGACTGCATAGTCAAATGTAGTGGTAAGTTAAACATTTCCCTACTACATATGCTAATAAATTAATAATCATATATATATATATATTGAAGAATATTAACCTTAATAAAGAATAGTGAACTTAACAACCTTCACCAGACTTTTGTACACTTGTGTATTGGATACCACATTATTAAATATAAAGATATTTTGGTATATATAATAGGTAGATCGGGCACGACACGGTAGGAACTTGACCTAGCCCTAAGGGTGTGCTTGTTTGAAAAGAAAGTGAGTGAAAGAAAAGGAAAAAAAAAAAAAAACTTAAATTATCTTTCAAAATAACTATCAAAAGATGAAGTAAGTTATTGGGTGAAAATTTGTCACGATTGAGTTTTCTTGCACACACAATAAAAATGCAAGAAAACTTACTTTCTTTCAATTCCCCTAACTTTCTCATCAAACGAACACACCATAATAAGGCCACCAATTTTTGGGGCTTATGTGGCCCTCAGGCCTCAAAAAGGGCTTTGGAGTGAGGTATGGGCCAGGCACGCCATTATATGGCTGTTTTGATAGGCCTACGGGTCACCTCCCTTCTAAAAAATCTAGCAACCAAACACTTACAAAATAGGAACCAAATCCTCTATGGGTTCACCGGGGGAGTCTGGTTATGTCACTGAAGTTGCCACGTGTCCCTTTTGACACCCCTTAACTGTGGTTAAGATGTTGACTTTGTGGCTCAAAAGGAAGGGGCATTCGAACACCCCCTTAGGTCGTTCAAACGCTCATAGTGGGAATCGTGCACCAAGTGCGGATTTGGCATGTTACGTGATTTGGAAACCCCTAATTTGAGTGAGGACTTTCTAATTGCCTAGGATTCTGGGTTTAGGCTTATAAATAGGTGATTATAGGTCTAGGGTTTTAGGAATTATGGGAGAATGAATATTAGGACTCCCGGGGAGAGTCCTAGTTGTTCTCATGGGGAGAGAGAGATAATAGAAATGATTTAAGCATATTAAGACTTGGGAAAATGTTGACGGGATGATAGATAGGGATTGTTCTTGGGGTTTATTGAGAAGTTGACTTGATTGAGGTGTACAAGAGGCTCTGGGCTTGGATTGAGATTAATCTGAGAGGAGAGCAATATTGTACTGAGTTTCTTAAGGTTTTTCTGAATAAAGGAGAAGTAATCGGATCTTGACCTGTGGATCTAGACAGGTTATTGTCGAACCACGTATATCTCTTGTGTTTTCCTTTTTGTATGTGTGCTTGTTTATTCTTTTTCAGTCGGGTATTGTTCTATTATATCCCCAACAACTAGTATCAAAGCTACAAGTTAGTTTGGGTAACTTTCTGTGGAGGTGTTTGATGGAAAAAAAGTTTCATTGTACTAAAATAGTGCAAGTGGAGGGGTATACTTTGGAGATGCTCTCATAGTCTCCAATAGTATGAACATTCTTGTAATAAAGTAGTTATTACTTGTGTTTTCCCTTTTGTATATGTGCTTGTTTATTCTTTTTCAGTCGGGTATTATTCTATTATATCCCCAACAACTAGTATCAAAGCTACAAGTTAGTTTGGGTAACTTTCTATGGAGGATTTTGATGGAAAAAAGGTTTCATTCTACTAAAATAGTGCAAGATGGAGGGGCATACTTTGGAGATGCTCTCACAATTTCCAATAGTATGAACATTCTTCTAATAAAGTGGTTATTAGATTTGGGGGCTTCGTTTGATGGAGTGATTTGGACTTTGGAAGGGGTAGCCTATGTTTTGTCTCTAAGTTGCAATGAAATCTAATTTCATTTGACCAGTGATACTCCCTAGGTTGTTGCTACATAGCAGGAGGTGGTGTTATCAAAATAAAGCAGTGAAAGCGAGGATACTTAATTTTGATGAAGGAGAAGAAGTGTGGTAATTTGTATCTCCTGGATGAAATACAGGTGTATGTGGAGCTACTACGGGGTCTGTAGGAATCAGAAACCGGATGTTATGCAATAAGTAGAAAGCTCACCTAGGGGTCTCTTTCACACTCGGTGCAGAGATAGATATTTCGGTGGGTTTCCGAAAACATGAAGATGGTGAAGTGCATTTGACGGAGAGGACGAGTTTATGTCCTCGTCCGTAGTTCTTTTAGAAAGGAGGACGGATTACAGGCTATACACGAGTTTTGGCCGTATTTGGTCGAATCCGGTGGATGGTTTTTCGGGGTGATTCGAGGGTGTGTGTAGCCGGTGAGTCTCTTTCGCAGATGATGTAGAGGCAAGTAAGGTTAAAGAGTGGTTTGTGGTATTTACAAACGGGGTTGCAGAATTTTGAGAGAGATTCTGATTTGAGATGGAGGTGTGTACTATATATGAGTGATGCAGTGTTATATCTTGGAGGTTTGTTTGGTGATTAACAAATCAATTCTCTTAGTTGTGGCAGTGTCGTGGAGTTTTCGTCAAGTTGGAGTTTGTTGACTTTGTGGCTCAAAAGGAAGGGGCGTTCGAATGCCCATAGCGAGAATCACGCACTAAGTGCAGATTTGACATGTTACACGATTTGGAAACCCTTAATTTAAGTGGGGACTTTCTAATTGTCTAGGATTCCGAATTTAGACTTATAAATAGGTGATTATATGTATAGGATTTTAGGAATTATGAGAGAGTGAATATTAGGGCTCCTGGGGAGAGCGGGTTTGCTCTCAGGGAGAGTCCTAATTGTTCTCATGGGGAGCAGGAGATAAAAGAAAGGGTTTAAGCATAGTGGGGCTTGGGAAAAGGTTGACGGGATGATAGATAGGGATTGTTCTTAGGGTTTATTGAGAAGGTGACTTGAGTGGGGTGTACAAGATGTTCTGGGCTTGGGTTGGAATTAATCTGAGAGAAGAGCAATATTGTATTAGGTTCTCAAGGTTTCTCTGAATAAAGAAGAAGCAATTAGACCTTGACACGTGGACGTAGGTAGATTATTGTCGAACTAAGTATATCTCTTGTGTTTTCTCTTTTGTGTGTGTGCTTGTTCATTCTTTTCTGTCGGATATTATTCTATTATTTTCCCAACATAAGATTCATCTACCTATAATTAGTTTTTTTTTATTATTATTAATTTTTTTAACCGCGGTTAAAAAAAAATTAAAACATTTAAAAGATTTTTTCTAAAAAGTGGATAAATCTTAAACTATAGTTAAGAGGTGTCAAAAAAGACACGTGGCGGCCTCAATGACGCTACCGGACTCCCTGAGTCTGGTTATAAGATATAATACTTAGAGGATCTGGTAACTGCTAAATACTCATTTTATTTTTCTGTCACGCGAGGAATTAGATACTTACATCGGGACTAATTGGCGAGGAAAAAGTATGCCACAGGCGTATCTCAAGCACAATATGATAAGATATGTACGGTTGGCAGGTACTTCCAAAAAACCGATGTTCTCAGTTTTCCCATGTCACTTCTGCTTCTGCAAAAGCTAGCGGAAGAGATAAGTTGGTGCGCATTTCACTCTACTTTTCTGTCGTTTATCTATCACCAGCGTGGGATGCCAGCAGGAGTGGACCCCATACGGCACACTATCCTTACGTGTGCTTCTTTGTCGCATTCGAAACGTACGGACATGACAGCTAATTTTCCACTGAAATCTGAACCGACATAGCACCAAATCATGTGCGGGTCTACTTTCTATAAGGTCTTGTTTGTCTTTACTCGATTGGGATTTTTTTCTTGAAATTATTTGTCTCTCATTTATCAAAATGTTTGGACGATGAATATTATAAATTTTGATGGCTTCATTTAACTTTCTCTTTGAATCCATTTTTGTCAAAAGTCAAAAAGTGTGGGCTGATGTTTATCTTTTGTTTTCACAAAGGCCTTAAATTAAACATGTGAGTGAGACCATTTTTAAACCTAATTATCTCATATTTTTACCTTTTTAATTCAGGGGTTGTTGTGGGTGGTCCTCATAATAAGGGACCTCACTTTATAATAAATTTTTATTTTTCTTTTAAGTATTCACATAAAATTATGAGAATTCTTAAAATATAAGGGTGTTAATATTTTAGAGGAATCTTTTAAAATTATGGGAATCTTTAATTTTTATTTGATATTTATAAAATAAGATAAAGTACACTGGCCTCCATGAGGTTTGATGAAATTATAGAAACCCCTCTTGTTTTTAAAATTATAATGACCTCTCCTGAGGTTTGGTAATATTATAAAAACCTCCCTCTTGTTTTTGAAATTACACTGAACTCCCTTAAGATTCGGTGAAATTCATTAACCTTTTCCTTTGTTTTTGAAATTATACGAACATTCCCTCTACTTTAGTTATACTCCCCTTCCCTCTAATTTTGATAGTATGTCGTTACTGATATGGATGATTTAAACATGTTAAATGCTCGAATTACCATTCTTGAAATCTAACTTGATTATAAGACATTATTTCCTCGAATAAATAAATAGGGGTAAACTCTTAAAAGAGCATCATCCGTTAATGGGAGTGCAATTTCAAAATTGATAGGGGAGGTTTTTGTAATTTTGTCAAACCTTAAAGGAGGGTATTGTAATATCAAAAATAAGAGGGAATGATATGAAATTTTCCCAAACCTCAAGAAAGGACGGTGTAATTTTATAAATAAAAAGGGAGGTTTCTGAAATTTCGTCAAACCTCAAGGGAGATCATGAGTGTAATTTACCTTATATTTTATGTGAAATGTTCTCAAGTAAGGTCAGATATTGTTATGTTATGTTTTATTTTTTTATTAGTGGTGATTGGGTATGATGTGTATTTAACATGGTCAAATGACTTTATTAGTTAAAATATATTTTAAGAAATGTTATCAATGATTCTAGATGGTGTATCACAGATTAGCCCCATATGCAATTTTTTGCTTTATAAGTATGGTTTGAGTTGGTCACCAACTGTAGCACAATGTCTAGATTACTTGGGGCATTTGTCAGACGAATCAAACAAGATCAGTGATATGCTATCACTCACTATTTCATATAGCTGCCTTGTTACATTTCAAATTCATAAGAAATTTTTTTAAAGAATATTTTATGAGACGGTCTAAGGTCAAACTTTTGAAGCTTTCTAAGTATATATCAAGCATCAAACAATACGCTACACAAGAGAAGAGTATATGCTCTGTAAAAAGGCTAGAGTATAGAATCGTTTGGCCAAAATCCCATGGTCGATAGTTTTGTTTTTGTTTTTGAAGAGTTTAATTATGAGCCTGAGCTTTTATTTGATCAAACATGAAAATGTGTAGAAAAAATTGCAATGCTAGATTAATATTTTACCAAAAAAAATTAATTTTTCTTTGGAGTTTTTAGTTATTAAAAAAAATGCAAGAAATAGAAGGAAAATGTTTTTTTTTTTTTTTGGGGGGGGGGGGGGGGGGATGATATTGAACCAAGCCGAGTAAAGGTATATTCAAGCTTGTTCATTTATTAAACAAGCTTGAAAATCATGTTCAAGTTTGACTCGTTTATTAAATAAACGAGTTCAAGCTATATTAGCCGAACTCGAGCCGAGTTCAAGCAGTTTGGTTTATTGGATATATAACTATTTATATTAGGTAAAAACTTTACTTTATTATCATAGGCAAAGAAATCAGTGTTAACTAAAATTTTAGTATAAGATCATAATTATATAAAGGATATTCTTATCATATAACATTATATAATATTAATCTTTACTAGTATATAATACATATACTTAATTTTAATATTTAAATGAAATAAATATATTTTAAATATTTTAGTAGGTTAATATGTATATATAATAGAGCCGAGCTTTTAACGAGCTGAGTAAGAGTGTGTTCAAGCTTGGCTTGTTAACCAAACGAGCTCGAAATCTGTTCAAGGTTGGCTTGTTTACTAAATAAACGAACGAGCTCGAGATTTTAATGAGTCTGGCTCAAGTACTTAGAGATCACTGTGGTTCATTAACCACACCTAGGTGTGGGGTGGGGTGGGGTGGGAGGGATTGTGTTTTTGTTGTGCTCTTTCTTTCCCTCTAATTAGTTGCCCATAAAATAAAAAGAACTACAAATTAAAAAAAGAAAATGAAAAAAAAAGAAGTAATTTCTACACCTTTATTTGATTGCTAAGAAATAGGAAAAAAAAAGGTCATGAAGAGAATGTGGTAGTGTTGTAGGCGACATCGATAGCAGTGGTGGAGGCAATGGCAGTAGCGATGGTGGCAAGCAGTGTTGGAGGTGATGGTGGTTGCAGGTGGTGGCAATAGCATCAACGGTTATCTCTCTTCAAATTTGTCTTGCCTTCAGCTTCACTTTGTGGTGTAGTTGAGTTAACCACAAAAAAAAATCTCTCTTCAACCGGAAATGGTGGTTTTAAGTGAAGATGGTTGTGGTGGTGATAGTAATAGTGATTCAGGTGGTGGTGGTTGCAGTAGTGGTAGTTATGATTTGAGATGAGACAGAAAGTTGGAGGTTTTTTCTTTATTTTTCTTCTCAAATCTAAGTTTTCTTAAATGAAATGAAATTCTCTCTTTGAAAATAAAATTATGGGCTGATTTTGTTCATTTTTTCTTCTCAAGATTAAATATGACCATGAGTTCAGGTTGAAGAAATAGTCGGAACAATCCAAAATCTGCATGCCTATGACAAGGTCAGTTTAGTAATTACAATCTCTGCAGGGCATTTTTGGGTTTTTCTTCATAATTTTTATTTTTATTTCTTTATAACCTAGGGTTAATAATTTAAATTTAATTTCACCTCTAGAGAACCAAACTGGGGTAATATATGTGAAATGTGAATAAACCGTACGAAGTGTTGCCTCACCTGATAAGAAATCAAAAACAAAACACTCTCCTGTTTTTTGGAGGGGAAAAAACACTCTCCTTTCGCATCATTGTGTTGGAAGTTTTTGAAATAAATTTTTTGCACACGTCTCTTTTATTCTATTAAGTTGGTGGACCAAGCAACATTGCCTACCACACAACAGCCACACTCCAATTAACCTATGAGCTTGACTGCACTAGGGTTGCTGTGAAACAGAATGACTAGAAGTTCCCATCAAAGGTGGGGACCATTAATTTCTTGTTTGTATATTGAGGTTAGTGTTCGACTTATCTTCTTAATTCTTCTTTCTGATTATCAATTCAACCACTACATACCATGGAAATAGCCCAGTGGTAGTAGTGTGTCCTCTCACTAGAAGGATGGTTCTCGGCTTGAGTTCCACTCAGGTGGCATTGTGATTTCTCCCACCATTTTGTAGAGCAAATACGAACCCACTAACTAGATTAAAAAAAAAATTAAATAAATAATTCAACCTCTAACTTCTCCAAATTCAAGATGATAATGGCATTTCGGTATGAAATTAGAAATGTGTATACATGTTAGAGCATGCCTAGATTATGATCTAATGAGGCTGTGCTAACCTTTTATTTGCCTTCCTAATAGTGTTATTTTAGAACATCTATGGTTTTCACTTGGGAATGACACTTTTATTTTTGAATTTATATATATATTCTAAAACCAAAGTTAGAAGTATCAATCTTCGGATTAAAGCTTCTTAACCACAATTAAAAAGACAGTAGTGCAAAAAAGCAAGAGAAAACGTCTCTGGTTGTAGTCAGAGACAATTGTAAATCTCAATTGTAAGCATCGATTCTATGTCTAGAATTGTTCTTTACATTTTTTTTTCTGTACTTTTGTTTACATTTTCCGAATGTAGAAAAGAATACAAGTAATCTTGGGTAGGATTATCTGTTGGATGCCAAAATAAAATTAAAATCGCCCGAATGGAAGCCCCCAAATGAAACGTCTCATTTAATGATCATATGTATGCTGACATTTCTTTTATATGTTTTTTGCACTTTACAGGTTAGCTGGGGTTAGTATCTATCCAAGGTGAGGAAACACCACGCTCACCTCTGCCCCACAGGTTGAACCCAGGACCTCCCTCCTAGTGAGGGGATAAATCACCACTACGCTATTCCCAGTTGGAATTAGTATATGTATGTGGGGGTTAGTATATGTATGTGCAGATTATTAAGTTAAGGAGCGGACACCGATTTTAATGGGAAAGGATTCGAACAGCTAACATTGAGTAGGGTGTAAGGAAGACATAATGGATGGACCTTAAACGTGCTTACGGAATGATCACTGACTCGCACTCCAGCATACTCGCCCGTATAGGGGAAAATGAGTCTATAAATTTTAAAAAGAGGGTTTTGCATATCAGCTGCTAGGTTTATTATAGTTTGTAAATGTATAACAGATTTGCAAATTAACCCATCATTTTTCAACCATTAGACAAAGTACCTCACTCTTCTACTTCCGTTGAATTGCTTTAAAAGAGACTATAAGACCCTTGTGATATTTGGTGGACTATAATACCCTTGTAACATGTGTTTCTTTTTTCACCGTGGTTAAAATTTATTAACCTTAGAGTTAAAGCATCTAACCTTAATTTTTAGAGATAAAATTAACCATAGGAGTGCAAAATTGTTAGCCATAGTTTAAGGATAATTAAAGGGACTTTGTGAAGGCGAGGAGCAATAGTCCGCTCCTGGGGCTGGGAGAGGATTATTACTTTTTTTTTCTAACCGACACAATCATTACCTTCACCCATTATTTTCAAAATTAAAATTCATCTTTGTGAGTTATAAAATATAAATTAATTTTAAAATTGTGCTAAAAATTAAATTTATAATCATCCACATTAGTCTTAGTCTTACATCGACTTTATACAAGTCTCGCCATAGTTATAAAAGGAATCTATGTGTCTTATTAAATGATTACCTTTGGTAATGTAATTGGGGTACTTAAATCTGAAATATATTAAGGCCATAATACTAATTTTATCAATAGTTATAAGCAAAAGCCTAACCAAACTAAGTGTTGAAGTTACATATTTGGTTAATACTAGTTGATAAATGATGAGTTAATTTTTTTTCTTTTTATAAATGTGGGGTTTCTGAAGCTCAAGACTAAGACTAATCCCTATCTACTGCCAAGGGATACCTCCTACAGCCAAAACCATGGATGTGCCCAGACTTGATCTTGAGACCTCGGGGTCAACAGTTCATCTTTCGACCGCTGGGCTACACCGGGGGTAATGATGAGTTAATTTGAAAAGTGTATTTGCAAACTTAGAAACACCTAGCAATTGATATATGAAACACTTTTAGAAATTATAGAATAAAAGGAGAATTTATGTTAAAAAGAATTAATTATATACTAAAGGGTAAATTACACTCACCTCCCCTGAGGTTTGGTGTAATTTCAAAAACCTCTGCTCTTATTTCTGAAATTACACTGACCTTTCCTATCAGGCTCATCCTATTAACTCCGTTAACTAATGTTAGTATTTTCCAATTTGACCCTTATTAGTTGGAGGAAACACGCAAACTTAGTTTGAAAGCTCAACCAAACAACACATAAACATCCCAAGCCGCCACATGTCCCTTTTAACATCCACTAATTATGATTAAGAGTCACTCGCCCTTGGGGTTTATCCATCTAACCTTAGTTTTAGGGAAAAAAATAACCTTAGGTTGGGTATGCTTAACCGCAATTAAAGAGGGCTCTACAAGCCGTCATGTGTCCCTTTTATCACCTCATTAACCGTGGTTAAGATTCACTCATCCCTAAGATTCATTAATCTAACCTTGGTTATAAGAAAATAAAAAAAAAAATATTAATCTTAGGTTAATTATGTTTAACAACAGTTAAAGGATCTCTATAAGCCGCCACGTGTCCCTTTTAACACCCACTAACTATGGTTAAATCTCACTCACCCCTAGGGTTCATCCATCAAACCTTGATTTTTAGAAAAAAAAACCTTAAGTTGCTTATGCTTAACCACAATTAAAGGGAGTTTTACAAGCCGCCATGTGTCCTTTAATGCCCACTAACTGTGGTTAAAATTCACTCACCCCTAGGATTCATCCATTTAACTTTGATTTTTAGAAAAAAAAAATCTTAGGTTGATTATGCTTAACCACAATTAAAGGGGGCTCTACAAGCCGCCACGTGTCCCCTTTAACACCCACTAATTGTGCTTAAGATTCACTCACCCGTAGGATTAATCCATCTAACCTTGTTTTTAAGAAAAAAATTAAAATATTAAACTTAGGTTAATAATGTTTAACCAGAGTTAAAGGATCTCTATAAGTCGCCATGTTTCCCTTTTAATATCTACTAACTATGGTTAAGATTCACTCACCCTTAGATTTCATCTATCTAACATTGGTTTTTAGAAAAAAAAAATATATATACGTGATTTTGGAAATATATATTAAGTTTAAGTTGATATTATTAACCTTGGTTAGAAACCAATTATCATTTATTTTTATTGAATTAACTAACTAACTTGTGTTGAAAAAGGGTAAGTTAGACATTTTAAAATGTTTAACTGATGACAACATCGAAGTCCATCCATAAATTAACGGTAAACTTAAGGGAAGAGGGAATCTGTTATAACAACCAAAGTTGAAGTGAGGACAGTGTAATTTCAGAAACTAGAGAGGAGGTTTCTGAAATTTTATCAAACCTCAAGCGACGGGAGTGTAATTTACCTTATATTAAAATACCCTTGCTAAGGACTTCCATATATCACTTGAATAGAATTCTGAGTTCTTCTTGTGTGAAGCTTATATGGATGGGGTGTATGGTCTGCATGTGTGTGCATGTTTGTTTCCTTTCTTGTCTTCAGTAATCATGGTGTTATTGAATTTACCCAAAAAAAAAAAATTTAATTAAAAAATAATAAGAATAAAAAGCAAGAAATAACCGAGGAATTCCCGAGGAAAGCATTTCAAATCGCTATACGTACGTATATCACACCGTCTACATTAGCTTATTACGTAGAGATCCAAATGATTTACCGTACGATGACGCCACTTTCAGAGAGGAGATTCCATTTGTAAGAGTACTTTGGCCGTGTTACGGCCTGGACCATGACATGTCATTTCATTGTTCACTTTCACGTGGTGGGAGTCCACCATTGTACGGTCTTGTATTCAATCATTTCTGTTTCTCTCCGGCGCCAGGACCGGTTTAGTTGGTCAGGCGTCACTATATGTAGGTTATTTCACTCGAGATCGAATCATAGTCAATGGGGATTGAATTAAGGGAGACTTCAATCGCTTCCGCAGGTCAACACGTATTCCTTTTAACCGTTATTAATCGTGGTTAAGATTCTCTAACCCTTAGTGTTCGATAATCTAATCTCAATTTTTTTAAAAAATATTAACCCTAATCGTTCAAAATTCTTAACTAGAGTTAAATTGTTTTCTCCAAAAAAACTAAGATTAGATTATTGAACAACAAGAGTTAGAAGATCTTCTCCGGTATCTATATTTGGACAAATTAACTTAGACTTAGATCTTCTCCGGTAGTTGCTTGTTAATAAATTGTAGTTTTTGTTGCCGTGCACACAAAATTGTGATGCGTTCAGAGTGATTAGAGTATTTGTTGACCATCTCCTCATCTACAACTATTAGAGAAGATTTATGGTGTGTTTGGATTGAATTTGATTAGCCAAAAATCAATTGTGATAAAATTAATTGTCAAATAACCACTTTCACAAATAATAGTGTTCGGAAAATACAAAATTGAAAGAATTTTATCATAATTGATTTTTGACCGATCAAATCCAATTCAAACACCACCTTAATGTCAAACTAGATAATGGATTTCAAAACTTTGTAGCTAAGTAAAAAGGTTTCTTAACTAGTTCGGATTTACATATAACAATGCATGGATTTTTATAAAATATGTGAATGAATGGTATTTATGAATCAAATAAATTTTGAGAAATGCTAGCTGAGACACCAAAATTTCGAAGTCAATTTATAATTGTAATATTTGTCACCAATTTTTTTTACCTTTCAAATTGGTTGAGATTATAACTCTTTTTTCTTAAATGACTTTATTAACATGTTGAAGAGGCAACAGTGTCAGTATTATACGCATAACGGGAGTTTGGAAATTTTTTGAAATTTACATATATGTTAACATTCCTTATTTATAAATTGTTGAAGTGCAATCTAGATAAAAATTTCAAAAAAATCCCAAATTTATTATGGATGCTACATATGTGATTGCTAGTTGCTAGCTTTCAATAGGTTAAGATTTAAGAAAATAATTTATTAAATTTCAAATGAGAAAATTATGAGCACGGCCAATTCTAAAACGCAACAGAGAAAATTAAGGACACGTATGGGTTTTTTTTTTTTTGGTCACTAAGGACACATATGGTGACCATAATGAGAGTTTGGGTTCTGAGTAGTATTTCTCAAGTTTCTAACCTTGCTAAGAAGTACATTGATTATGTGTTACTTTTCGCTACCACCATTGCTCGAAGACTCGTGTACTTCCCCCGTTTGAAGCTCCTAGGCAAGCGTTAAAATAACGCCGGATAACGGCAAGAAATTACTCTTCAATAAAGAAGAGGCAAAACGGCTGCCACACCTTTTTTTTGTTAGGCATTGATTCCAAGTCATATATGGGCATGAAATAATTCCCATTAAAAAATGAACGTTAGTTTGTTCCACTGGCGAGATGCGAATTATTCCTCCAACTATATGAACTCTAATTAAATTTTTTTAACTCTTGTGGATAAAGAATTTTTTATTTTATTTTTTAAAAACTAAAGGTAGATGGGTGAATCTTAGGGATTAGTGAATCTTAATCACGGTTAAATAGAGTCAAAAGTAGGACACGTGGCATTAAAATGGGACCCGAGATGCACCTCCTCGCGTCACCTACTGAGGAGGTGATTATATTCCTTAAAAAATAGTCATATATGGGCATGTTGATGATTTATATATTCATGTAATCACTCTTCTAATTGATAAAGTAACTTCTTGCAACTCCCTGCCTTAGTGGTAATCAGAAATGCGGTTGCAGTCTTCCAAAGAAACAAGGTAATGGCAACAAGTATCAAACCATCTCTCTGTTATAAATTAGTAACACTACGTGTTGCACCTGTCTTACTACTGTGGAAATTTTTTGACTGTGCTTTTAAGGCTAGCACTCTTCATTTTTAATACGGTAGACTTAGTTTTGAGTCCCTTAAGGTGCTATGGTTAACATACCCATTAATTTACAAACCCACTAAACTCAGATTCTGGGTTGGTTTTAAGGCAATATTACATTGTTTTTTGAGGATCCTCTGCAAGCTGGATGCTGCAAAATAGGGCAAGGACAAGATTGGGCTTGACAAAGACAACCCTCACCCTAAATCATTCACCCCCCCACCCAATTGCACCATATGTTTTACAGCATCCACCTTGTAGTGAATTCTTGCTCCTTTTATGAATCAAATTTGCAGTAGTCCTTAATCGACGGAACTTTCAACCATGGCTCCCAGATAGAAAGCCATGACATCCCATAACATCGTAGTACATAATCCTTTATCAAACTTAGTCCCTCATTGTGCCATACCATGCCTATGGCCCCTTCAACTTATAGAACAATGGCCAGATGAAAGAGAGCTAGCCCTAATTGCATAATTTTTTTTTAAAAAAAATCCACTCTTATTATAGATGTAACACATGGCATTGTTACCCTTTAACAACATATTAAAAAAAATATATTTTCAAAGAATTGGTGATTTATATCAATTCTCAAGATAACGAGTAAAATTAGCAACTCTTGTGACAATCATAATCTTGTATTTCACCTTTTTTAGTGATAAAAAGTAAATGCAATGCGTGATCGTGAGACATACATATGGTGAATGAAGTGATACGTCCTGCAGCGGAATACGCTGTAATAAGCACTGCAGCTTAGTCATGCTTCATTAGGAAAGGTCAGACCTTCTCACCATCTTACTAAGGTCCACATATTAAGTAGGTTTGAATCAAGACGGGGATGACAGGACGAAGGATACGTTGTACGGATGAGGAACATTCTGGACTGTTGGATTGACATTAGGTACGTCATAAAGCATCCCATTCAAGTGTGTGCATATTGAGCACCGGTGGCACAATAATATCTTAGCTCACCCATATGTGAAAAAATCTCAGCCAAGCACCTAACCTACCCATGTGGACATGGGGGTTGGTCTAAATTATTATTATTTTTTTTTAGTCTTTTTTTTTTCAAAATATGAGGCTTAAGTTCAGTAAAGACATAGTTTGAGCTTGATTAATTAAAATTATTTTTATATTTAAAAAAATATTTTTATCGTAAAATAATATGTTTAATAATTATTATATTTATAATATTTAAGCCAAACCGAGCCTCAATTGAGCCGAGTCAAAATCAAACAAGGCATGGGTTGAGCTCGGCTCGAACATAGTTTCAAACTCGGCTTGATTCGATCAAGCTAAAAACTTGGGCTTAACTCAACATGTTGGCTTGGAAACACCCATACCAAAAGGCAGGGCATATTAGGCAGACTATTAGTTATAAGAGTTAAGCTCTAGCCCGACCCTAATCCTTGTAGGGACTAAACTAGTTAGTCTTGAGTTTTGTCCTCAAGGGTTAGGGTAAAACCAGGGTTTAAAAGAAGAGTATTTTTTTTTTCTCATATATCGTCATTGGATTCCAACTTAAAATCAATCATCCTCCCTTATCTAGTCTTGATGGTGGAGTAGATATTCATCTTTAAGTTAAAAATAATATAATGTGTTTATTATTTGTTATAATGAAATAACATATAGTATACTTCAATTTTTATTATGTGTTTTAGTTCTATGCATTTTCTTTCTTCTTATTTAATTTTAACGTAGTATTAATATAAGGTAATGAGATGCTCCCATTTATCTTGAGTTCGAGTCAATCCCCTGATCTTACTTAACGTGCATGATTTGTAAGATATTGTGTGGAGTCACAAGGATTAATCACGATCAAATTGGGAGGGGAACAACCCGGAGATATTTAAAAAAAAAAAAAATCTTATTAAGTGTTAAAACAATCATAATACTAATTTTGACATAGTAATAACATAAGATATTTTTTTTTTACCTTCCAAAAAAATAAGATATTTTTTTAAAAAAAATACTAATATTAGGCATAATATTAACTTATATCTAATTTCAAAAAAGTATTGAACTGATTAATATAAAGCATAGTATTGGTATATAATTAAATTTTGTGCAGGACTAATTTTTTTTTTTTTTTTTGGTAGACTCAATAACAACACAAGGTGATTACTGAAGGCAAGACAGAGGAAACACACACCACACATGCAAACCACACACACAGACCACACATGCAGCCCAAATAAGTTTTACCCAAGAGCCTCTCAAAATGGGAAACAACCATTTGAGATATGATGGAACTTATAAGGGACAACATGCTCAGGTACTAATCCGATGTGGGACTAAACACCCATGTTATTTCTATCTCTACTTTCGGCCAAAAACCATCACATGTTAAATCAAAGGACAAATGTTGGTTTTTGATTTAAAAGCATGAGCAAATGTTGATTTTTTACCTAGAGATTAGAACAAAATTAATTGCAATTAAATTTGGTGAGTTTAAGCGTACCCACAAGTCAACACATGTCCCTTTTAATCTTATTAATCGTAACTTAAATTCAATAACTCTTTAAAGTTCAACAATCTAAACTTGATTTTTAGAAGGAAAAAAATTAACCTTAGGGTTAAGAAATTTTAACCTTAAAACTAATTTTAGTTTTTTTCTTCTAAAAAGCAAAATTAAGTAACCCCATGGGCTTGAAAAAATAATAATAAATAACTCTCCCATCGGGAGCCGACCAGGTTCTTCTCATTGGAGGGTAGGATTGTCCACCCTCTCAATAGGAGCTTGAATCATAGCCAATCACGATTAAACTCAAGAGAGTTCAATGACAAAAAAATTAGCTCTGGTGGACGCGAGAGCTGGAGCTCGGGCATCACAAATAAAAGAGCAGGCGGTAATTTGGGGGAGAAGTCATTACATTTTCTCCCCATGATTTTGACTCCTCCCACTTGATAACTCCTCCCTTTTAATCGCCACATGTCCTATCATTTGGGTGCTCGGGCATCCACCAGAGCTAATTTTTTCCCGAGTTCAATTGCACCCACATGACAACACATCATTTTTAACCCTTATTAATCATGGTTAAGATTAACTAATTCTTAGGTTCAATAATATAACTTTGGTTATTAGAATTTTAACCCTAAGGCTAATTTTGTAAAAGTATTTTTTTTTAAATTATAAAAATCATGTTAGATTGTTGAACGGTTCGGTTGGCGAGAAAGTGGGTGAAAGTAAAAGTTAAATTTTCTCACAAAATAACCATCAAAAGATGGATAAAATTTTTGGGAGAAAGTTTGTCACATTTGAGAAAGTACAAGAAAAATAAAGTATGTTTCTTGCAAATAAAATATAAGAAAAGTCCAAAAAACATATATATATTTTTTTTTCCTTTACTTTCTTGTCAATGAACATATTTATTTTGTGAGAAAATTTAAATTTTTTTTTTTTTTTTCTTTTACCCACTTTCTCGCAAGCCGACTGCATCCAAAGAATTAAGAAATCATAACCATCGTTAATAGAGGTTTTAAAAAAAAAAACACGTGTTTGCATGTGGGTGCGATTGAACTCTCCCCGTATTCAATCGCGATTGGCTATGTTCGAGCTCATCAATAGGCGCACACCCTTTTTGAACCGAACCTGGTATTTACAACAAAGTAACCCGGCTAGTCCCCGTAACTTACGTCCATAAATAGCCCTACATTCAGTTTCTTTTGCTATTATCACTTTACCTCGAGAAACACAATTTTTCTTCACACTTCTCTCTCTCTCTCTGCAACTTTCTAGGGTTCTTATTTCGGTTTTCTCTCTCTGCAACTTTCTAGGGTTTCGAATCGCTCTAAAGGTTTCTGCTTCTCTTGCATGGCAGTTAGCTTGTTGGCTTATGAGGTATCAGACCTCTGCCTTGGAAAGCCGGCGTTGAGGTCGCTCCCGGTATCTGCCACCGTCGGCGACGCGTTATCGGCGTTGAAGAGATCCGGCGAGAATCATCTCAGTGTATGGAGCTGTGATCATTCGTTGAAGGCGAAGATCGATTTCGACGATTGTCGCTGCATTGGGAAGATTTGCATGGTCGATGTTGTTTGTTATCTCTGTAGAGAGGAAAATCTTTCATGTCCTTCTACTGCGCTTAAATCTCCGGTTTCTGTGCTGCTGCCGAAGATTCCTGGACTCGTGAAGCATGTGGAGCCTCATTCAAGGTTCGAATTTTGGAGGGGTTTTTGTTTAAATTTCTTACCTTTTTTGTTTTGCGGATTTTGCTCTGTTTGGAATTGGTTCGTTTTCGTTTCGATGATTTTTTACTATGTTTCTGATTTGGTTTTTTACTGATTTGTATGGGATGTTCTGGAAATGTCGACGATTTCTTTGTTCCTGTAATTTCTCGGAGTGGAGAAATGCTTGCTTGATACCATTGGATCTTCTTTTTTTAATCAGAATTTTGGGATTATTTCACTATTTTGTTGATTTCTTAGTCTTAATCTTCATGTCAGAAGGATGATTTCCCCTTTTTTATATGATAGATCGTTTCTCTCTTTCAGAATATTAAGTTGATCATCTAAATTGAAGCTCTGTTTTCTCATGAACCCATTAAAAAGGATCATTTTTAGCCAAAATATGAATTTCACATGGAGAAGAGAATCTAGAGAGGATGAAATTAAAAGGGGAAGAAGAGAATTGTATTTGGTTTTGAATTTCAGTCTCGTTTGGGCGTGATCTGTAAAACTGATTTTAACAAGTTCATCTATCATTTACCTCGAATTTGGAAAACCCCCCAAAAAAATTCCTCAGTTTGGCTGAATTTCACAAAAGTACTCATTTCAATCTCTGTTTTGTTCCAATTTCCAGCTTGTTTGAAGCGATAGATCTCATCCTCGAAGGTGCTCAGAACCTCGTAGTTCCAATACAAAGCAGGATTAGCAGCAATTCAAGAAAAAAGCTCCTCCAAAAATCCTCCTTTGGTCCTACCCTCCACAACGGCCATGAATTCTGCTGGCTCACCCAAGAAGACGTAATCCGATTCCTCCTCAGCTCTATCGGTCTCTTCTCCCCTATCCCCGCCTTCTCCATCGAATCCCTCGGCATAATCGGCACTGAAATCCTCTCTATCGGCTACCACGACCCAGCCTCCGCTGCTCTTGACGCCATTTCCCGAGCCCTCACGGAGCAAATCTCTGTAGCAGTTGTCGACGAATTTGGAAAACTAATCGGAGAAATCTCCCCATTTACGTTAGCTTGCTGTGACGAAACAGCGGCATCAGCAATTGCTACCCTTTCGGCCGGAGATCTAATGGCTTACATAGATTGTGGTGGACCCCCAGAAGATATAGTCCGAGTAGTGAAGGCAAGGTTGAACGAGAGGAATTTGGAAGGAATGTTGGAATTGTTGGAGGAATTCTCAATTTCTTCAACCTCCTCATCTTCTTCAGATGACGAGTTTTCTTCCCGATCAGCTAGGTATAGCCGCTCGGGAAGCTATTCGGCCAGAATGGTCAGGAGGTCCGAGGCAATTGTTTGCCATCCGGGGAGCTCTTTGGTGGCGGTGATGATTCAGGCGCTAGCTCACCGCGTAAATTACGTTTGGGTAATTGAAGATGACTGTAGTTTAGCAGGAATTGTGACATTCTCAGACATGTTGAAGGTTTTCCAGGAACATTTACAGTCCATGGCGTAAAAGAGAGCTCAAATTTTAATTTTTTTTAAAAGGGAAAACAAAACAAAAAAGAAATGGTGGGGTTGGAAATGAAATAGTTTTGTTTGTATGATTTGAATGCTTTTCTTTTTCTTTTTTTAATCCTTTTTGGTTATTGTTTCTGCCCTCTTTCTACTGGTTTTTATCTCTGATTCAAATGGAAAGTGGGGAGAGATGTCAATGAACTTTTTCGGAGGCCCTTTGGTCTTTGACCCCGTTTGGGGGCAAAAATGCAAGTTTCCTTTCTCAAGCTGTTTTTTTTTGGGTAATCTTCTCAAGTTGTTTTTTAATGGCAAATAATCGACTCCTGGCCTGATGGGGTGATTTACCATCTCGCCACTTGTTCTTTTGGGCAGTCTTTTTTTTTTAACTTCTTATAATGGTTAAGATTTACTAACCTTAAAGCATATAACTTTGTTTTAAGAAAATATTAACGGGGTAAAACTTGTTTAACCATAGTTTGACAGGGGCATTGTGAGGGAGGAGGCAGAATAGTGGCCTCCTCCTCCTCTTTGACTATTGATCTTTTTTTATAACCTTCTCCAAGCTGAGGGGGAGTATCGAATATCCCCTCTTCGAGAGGGGGACTATTGCTTTTTTGTTTTTTAAAAACAACCTTCTCACATTATTATCTACCGATTCTCTCCAGATTCTAGTAGTTGTTGGTGAGGAAACGACTAGCATTCAATCAGGAATTACTACATACTCTACTCTTCTCTTGTTGTGCATGTCAACTAAGAACTAATCTTGTGCATGTCAACTAAGAACTAAGACTTTGATTTGTGTACATAATATAGATTTACGTGCACACGGTATGTGGTACCTCCACATGGTTTGTGGCACCCTAGGAAGCACGGATATATTATGTTTATGTATAAAAAAGATCATGTCCATGCAAAAGCAAAAGAAATAGGATCATCTCATTATCCACTAAGCAAAATATAAAGAAGATCATGTCCATGCAAAAACAAAAGAGATAGGGTCACACCCTCGGGTCTCTAAAAAAAATAAAATAATAACAAATAAAAAATAAAATAAATAAAATGGTCATATTCCTGTGCATCTATGTCGTATCAGAGCCATATCCGAAATAAAAAAAATTATTTTTAATTAACTGGATACGTCTAAGCTGTATCCCGTTGTATCAGAGGCGTATCCATATCCGATACGTATCCGATATGGGTATGATGACCTATTTGAAGTATCCGTGCTTCCTAGTGTACATGGTATGTGGCACCTCTAGGTTTTGCGGGAACTTCTGGAGAAGTCTAATCATGTCCAATTGTGATTAACTCGGGATAGTTCAATTACAATATCAAAGCCCCTTTAATTGCCTTTTTAATTCTGATTAAAGTTTTAACCACAAGGTTAGTGAATCTTAACCACATTTAACGAGGATTAAAAGGGACACATGTTGACCTGTGGATGCGATTCGATTGAACTATCCTAAATTCAATGAATATGTTTTGAACTCAAAATCAATTTTCTGTGATGGGTATTTGTTGTTGGCATACATGTATGTGCGTTGTGTTGCACCTCTTAACCCAAGCAAAAATGCTTCGGATTGTCTCTAGCGAAGCCAGAAAATGGTCTCGGGCAACCACACGATAGGCGACATGTGGTAATAAAAAGGGGAAAAATCATTTCATTTTCTTCCGATGATTTTGACTTCTACTCACATGATATGTCTCCCCCTTTTTCTCACACACTTATCGCCACATGTCTCACTGTGTGTGAAAAAATCAAAATCATGGGGTCTATGATTTTGACTTCTCCACCACTTGTCCACTGATTTGTGGTTGTCCGAGAGTCCCCTGTGTGGCTTCACCAAAGACAATCCGGGGCCAAACAAAAAAAAGTACACCTATCCTCTAACAAGGTGTCGCAGGTGAGGAAATTTAGTAACGTGCTAATATTTTCAAGGAAATCATCCTGCGAGATAAAAAGGTATAAGAAAAGTTAAAATGTATTTCTTTATTTCTCATTTAATAACTGGTTCTAAGAAAAACTAAACTATCATTTAGTTAGTTTCATAATTAATATTAGGATAAAATTTATAACTATCATTAACTTAAGTGGGTTCATAACTAATATTATGATATAAAAAAAGGTCCAAGTGACGTTTTTTACCACTAAATGCAAAGTTCACTTGGTCTTCGTGAACAATTATTTTATGTATATACTAGCAGATACCCGTGCGATGGATGGGGTGCACAAAAAAAATTAAGAGAAAAAATAATAATTAAAAAGAACCTAATTAAAATAATTTTTAATTATTAGTAAAACCATTAATAGAGGTTTTGGTACTCCCCCTTCATTGCAATTCATCTTGGGACTTGGTAGAGAGATAAGAATGGAGAGAGAAGCTCGGGTAGTTAAGAGAGGGTATTTATAGATCCCATCAAGTGATGATGTGGCATCACAAATCTTAGAATGAAGATCAAAGAGGGATGCCACATAGGCATCCTAATTTCTTTAGTATACAGTATAGATCATATAAGAGCAATGGTCCTCTCGCCGGCTGATGATGAGACTAATCCTTTTGGTTCTCACATAGTTGATCCTTCAACTCCCATTAACTCGGGTTAGCTTTTTTCAACCCTTTAATTAAAATTTTTTTTTCTAAAAACCAAGGGTAGATGGGTGGACCTTAAAGGTGGATGAATCTTAACCACAGTCAAATGGGGTTAAAAGGGGAACACGTGGCAAGAAAATGAGAGCCGAGATGCCCCTCCTCGGTGACGTGAGGAGGTGATTAAATTCCTTCATATAAAAGGCCCATAAAATTATACATATATAAATATACACGTGTGCAAATTTTTAATTAATTGGATCATTGAAGGGTTCATAAAAATTTCTTGTTGTCATTAGATGAATGAGTTATTTAAAATTTGCACGAAAACGCAGGGGAGGGGGTTTCTATATTTATGTATAATATAACTGAAAAAGCAAAAATGAAAGACTCCAGAGGTTTTTGTGGCCTGGACACCCATAGTATTAAATTTATTAATTTAGTGGTAGAAAGAGGCAAGTCATTAAGACATTCTGCCAACTGATACATATATAGGGAGAGTCTTATAAATGAAGTAATGCCTTTTCATTTGGATGGGATTGGAGTTTCAAACAACTTCAATAAAAATGAAGAACTGTTAAAACCACAATAGCAACCCTCGAGGGTGTAGCCTAGTGATCGAAGGACAAACCCAACCGTCTCCGGATCGAATTTGGACTTCCTTCAATATCAAATGTATGAGTTAGAGGGTTTATCTATGCATCACGTGAAACTAGTCTGAGTGACACGTCAGGACTTTGTCCCAATGGTAGTTTATCCCTTGCTTTAGGGGGGAGGTCCGGGGTTCAATTCCCGTGAGGGTGGGAGTTGTTTATACTCTCCACCCACCCAGTAACCGAACAGATACTAACACCTAACCCGGTGTTGCGTCCTACAACGTATATCTTGTACCAAAAAAAAAAAAAAGAAACTAGTCTGAGTGTGGGCCCAAGATACCCTACGAGGTTTACCAAAATAACAAAAAACCCACTTTAACAAGTTCTTGAATCTTCTAGACCAATACACACGTACCTTTGCTGGCTTACTATACTGGGATGTGTCCCTGTAGAGAGGGGACCATTAGCTTAAAATTAAGGAGTCAAATCCTCTACGGTGATAACCGGATTTGGCAAATCCGGTTATCACCCCTAGAGGTCGCCACTTGTCTCATTTGACACTCCTTAACCGTTGGTAAGATTCACCCACCCCTAAGGTTCAGCCACCCATCCTTAGTTTCTTTTTTTAAATATTAATTCTTTTTTAAAAATTGAAAAACTGTTTTTAGAGTTTTTTTTTAATATTAAAAACAATTTTTTAATTTTTAAAAAAGAATTAATATTTTTTTTTTAAAGAAACAAGAATGGGTGGGTGAACCTTACCCACGGTTAAGGGGTGTCAAAGGAGACACGTGACGACCTCTAGGGGTGATAACTGGATTTGCCAAATCTGGTTATCACCCTAGATGATTTGGCTTCTAAAATTAATCATTGTTACATAACACTGTAATGTGTTTTTTTTGGGGGGCGGGGGGGATAGAAAAAGTAAAAGGGGACATACAACCTTACACCCACAGAAAGAGAAAAAGAATATCATTAAGGGAGGGTAAATCCATGAATGTGCTCATCTTTCACAAAAGTCTACAATGAACAACCCTGAGGGGATGGATCAGTGGTTCCCGGGACTTACGCCTTATGAAGCGGAATGTTCTATGTTCAACTTCCCACTCTCCCTTTGGGGCCAATCCCGCACAGATTTTTTGGGCTTCCCAGGTATGGCAACCAGCTTCCCTGGTGTGGTGAGTTGCAGGCTCTTATCGCACCCTTGCGAATTAATCTTGACCCAAAGGGATAGGGACACCCCAATCTCCAAAACAGAAAAAAAAAAAATCGACAATGAAGAACTAGTCAGTATCGATGTCGTTGAATTAGTCAACATCAGCCTACGCCACCAACCCACCTATTGCAGTGACCTCGAATTCGACATCTTCAAATTATGAACAGTTATTTTTTGTGGATAAGACCTTTTCTGATAAAACAAAATAAGTAAACACGAAGAAGACAACACAATAATTTTCGAAGTTCATCCAAAGTGAATGAATAAAATGTGGGGTTTTTTTTTACTCGAATAAAGCAAACCCAACATGGGCGATCGATCAGCCAAGCATAGCCCGATCAATCGGTGATCAACGCGTTTTAGACGGCTGGATTTTGAATTGCATTTTGGAGACTCCTATTTTGAAATAGGAAGTTGCCTCTTTATGGAGATGAGTTTTGGGAAAATCCCAATTATAGTAGGATTGTTTTGTGGCTATAAATAAGCCTAGGGTGGAGGCTTATAGAGATAACACAGAAAAGAAGAACCTTAAGAGGAAGAGAAGACCACGGATATGTGAGGTGTGGGTGGGTTGGGCTTCCATGGAGAACGAGAGATCTCCCATGGAAAGTCCTTGTTAGCTCTCAAGAGAGGAGAGTGTTCTCACGGCTTTATCTCGGTGTGCTCTCATGGTGGAGAGTATTTGTTCGGGTTTGAAGGGTTCGGGTTTTGTGTTTCCTTTGTCCTAAAATGATTTGGGTTTAAGTTAGATTTGGGTTGAGAGAGTGAACAAAGAATTGTGGGTTGTGTGAGAACCTTTCAAAGGTTGTGGCAGAGTCCTTGAGTGTTTGTATTCTTATTTATCTTCTCTATTGTAATCTTCTCTTTAATTAGTGGAAGTATATCTGGACCGTTTTGTAGAATGGACATAGCCCTAGATTGGGTGAACCACTATATATCTTGCATATTGTGTATTTGTCTTATTTTCTCGTGAATACCCTTTGATAGCATCACCGCTTCCACGCCCAACCAACATAAAAGATAAGGAATTTGGGAGCTTATCAGGTTAAAAATATATATTATTACAAATACTCGGGTCTTATATTTAGTAGACTCCCAAAAAGAAAAAGATTCTCAAACATGATTGGTATAATGATGAAAATTAAGATAATGAAGGGCAATGAGATTTATTTGAGGCTTCCATCCTTTCTTGGCAACTCTAAAGCTATGGTTCAAGCGGTTTCAACTTGTGTCATGGGATGTTTCAAGATTCCCAATTCCAATTGAGATATGCAGCAAGATAAATTTTATAGTTGCCAACTTACTGTGAAGTGAAGACCATGACAAGAAGAAAATTCATTTGGTTAATTGGGGGCACAATGTGCACAAGCAAGCTCCAAGGCGGTGGAGGATTCCGCGACCTCGTTTCTTCAATATTGCTCTTTTGGTCAAAACAGGTTGGAATTGCATGAAAAATCCGGACTCTATAGAATCGTCTTGCAAAGAGCATATATTATCTCGAGAGACTTTCCTTGAGGCAAAAGGTTAAATATCATCTTTGGGTTGGAAAAACATCATAGCTGAGAGGGAAGCTCTAAAACTCGGGTTGCGATGGAACTTAGGTAATGGCCTGAACATAAACCCTTGGGAGTATGCATGGGTGCCATTACTTCAACTTTAAGGTCAAAACCCCTAAACTGGTGAACTGTCCATGAAATTCAGCGGCTGATTTCTTCAATGCTGAAGAGAGGCTTTGGCATAAGAATAAACTCACACAAGATTTCTGCCAAGAAGCCGTGCAAGCTATCACCCAGCTTCAATTCAGCTCACAAAATGTAGAGGATGAGCTAATCTGGCACTATGAAAAGAATGACACATTCTCTGTGAGATTATCTTATCATAGGTACCTTGAGGACCACCCTATAGGTAGGGGAAGGAAAGCTAGCTCATCAAATACCCTCTTCGCTCGCGGATGAAAAATTATTTGGTATATGCCCCTCCCACCAAAGATTCAATGGTTCATATGGCATTCCATTCAAGATTTCATTCCAACAAATGAAAATCTTTAGAGAAGGATTACTCATGTGGGGTAATGCTGTCAGGTATGTGACAACCATATAGAAACCATATATCATTGATTTTTTTGAATGTCAATTAGCTAGAGGTGTGTGGTGGGGCTCCCCGTTATCCTTTGAGGGTGGACCAATTTCCCACTTAGAGGGCTAAAAGAGTGGTGGAATATCTGGGCTGATATGGATCTAGATAAATTTGATCAAATGACGTACCTTTAAACCTGTGCGGCAGTCTTTTGGTGCTTATGGAAAGCTAGGAATAGAAAAGTCTGTGACCCCATGGATCCTAATCCTTCCCCAAGTCCTCTTTCAAGCTTGGAAGCTGGTAAGGAAGGAAGGGACACGGGCAAACAGCTTTATGAACACCCATTGTAGTCTCAGAATCAATAAATGCAAATGGACCTCCCTCATTGGGAATGGATGAAATTTAATTCGGATGGTGCAACATGTTTGTTGAATCAGGGTACTGAGACTGGGGGTAATCGCTCGCAACCCCAAAGGATCCATTATCCTTGGCCACCTGCAGGCTTTTCAAGGTGGATCCGCCCTTGCATTTGAGGCAGTAGCGTTGCGTAATGCGGTTTCGTGCATTAGCAATATCTCAAGAGGAGTAGAGGGTGGATTTTGAGAGTGATGCTCACACCTTGGTTACTTAAATGCATCAACCAACATCCAAGGGACCGTATGAAAATTCAGCAATTGCAGGGGACATCAGAATGAAGCTAAAGCACATCCCTCGTTGGATGGTTACTTTTTGTCCGCGTAAATTGAATGCCTTTGCCCATAAACTGACGAGGTCCAATCTCACATTACGTTGTGCACAATCTTTTCAACCTAGCTATGAGGCTATCTGCTTGGAAATGTTGGAACATTCTGGCTGACAGAAGCACTCACGCTATTCTTGAGCTTCTTTTAGTGTAATTGTTATCTTCCAACAAAAAATAAAAATAGAAATCCAATGTGGGCTATGTTCACGGAGATTTACGTCTGACTTACTATTTACTCAAACCAAGAAAATAAACCTTGAAAATTAGAGGAACATATACTGATTATTGGAGCTCATAGACTCTGGGAAAAAATATGCTTTGCACTAGCTTTAATTGATAAGTGTAGCATTACTGGTTCACTTGTTAGTTCATGTAGGCATTGCTCATTTGCTCAGAGCCTCAAAACTGTTATGAAGAGAAGAGGCCATCTAACCATCCCAGGCAAAATCATACACCAAGCATATGGTGAAGCTCTAATGGACCTGCACCGTTGGCTGCATCCGGATATTACGGGCGCTTCTACTGTGTCTATTTTGGAAAAATATGAACGTTACATGCCAAGACTGTGAAAGATGCTAATTATGGAAATGCCTCCCTTGTCCTTGAGTCCAAATACCCCCTATGTGTGTATACCAGCACTTGTACTTGCACTGGAGTGTTCTAACAGTCCCACGAACATACAGTTGGGACTTTCCATATTCATCACCATGCAAATAGAAAGGTCTCTGATTATAAGTTCAGTTCTGTAACTTTGGCATAAAATATCTATGTGATATACAATTTTTTTTTAATTGGTAATCAAGATGATATATTAATCAAAAAGAGAGCCACAAAACGAAGAGAATAAAAGAAGGAGTTTACAACCACGTAAACTCAAGACACCATTAAGACACCATATCTGTGCTAAGTGCTAACAGCTAAGGAAGAACATTAAGACACCATACCAGTTTGTCAGTTATATTATCTGATTTAGAAGAGGCGATAAAAGAGTTTACAGGCTTATTACCAAGTGCTTGATTTTCTCTTCACTAGTAAATGCTAACTAACATGATTTTCATAGTATTGGCATCAAGGGAATTGGATATTTCTGACATCAAGCGAAGTAGTAGAAGAGACTAAACAGATGCAACAATTAGGAGCCGCTAAAAAGTAGAAACCATTCATATATTCTGGTCGCTATTAGCATCACCAGAAACAGTCCAATGGTCATTAACATGCATGAAATATACATACGAGTTGGAATATCATCAACAGACTATACAACATCATGTCAACATGTCAGAACCCTAGTTCTCTTCTATGTTATAACACCTGTATGCTATTGATTTCATTGTCAGTTAAATAAGCATTCCAACATTGTCCCATTGTTCCCATATATCAGTGCACTGAGTTTCAGTTCAACAGAATTTGAATTTCTTAAAACCTACTCTTTTATCAGTATTTTCTGTGAAGGATGATCAAGGACCTACTTCTATAGGCTAGCACATAAACATTATTGGGTTGGACAAATAGAAATTGCGGTACCTTCCATCAGATCGTCTTAACTAAGAGATCCCAAGTTGAAAAATCAACCAGATTAAATATCTGTTAGCATCTGATCAGTAACTAAGCATCTATCTACCTCTACAACATTCTTTCTTGATGGTCCAAACTAATGTTTTATATTGAATGGTTAAAACCATTTCATCAGGTCACATATCCGCCACAAAGTGGTGGCTTCTATCCTTACATGTGCACAATAAATGTACATCCTTACCACTATGCCACATATAAACTGTTATTGGGTCTGTCCGCATAAGATCTGATTTCTTGTTCTACTAATATATGTTCAAAACTTGAATTCGCATCAATGGGAAGCATTTATAGGTATAGTATAGCATAATTATCTTAATAAATATACAATAATCCTGATAACATTATATTATGTAAATTTCCACTTTATTTTGGCATTTGGTCTCATATTTGACACTTCCACAGTATCTTTATCAACATATAACAGATCACATGGAACAACTGCTCTCAGCATTAAAACAAGATAGAAAATGGAACTCGGCAGTTGCAGCAAAAAGTTGGTATTAACCACAAAATTAACAGATACATTAAAATTACACCATTTTTAGGACCTCTAATCTTCTAACTTTCAATTCAAATCACATCATTAAAGCAAGGACAAAAATCCTATGCTGTATTGCCAATTTTTTTAAAAAAAACAGAAACTTGTGCGGTATGTCTTTCATTTGCTATTACAAAAATAATTTGCCATGGTTTCACCATTGGATTTCAGTACAACCAGTTTTTGAAATTCTACCAGAATCTGGAAAAATATTACTAAATTACAAACTCACTGGCTTAGGGTCGAAGGTTGGTCCCGAGGGTCACTTGATTTCAGCAAAAATACCTGCCTCGTCAAATTTTTCCCGAACAATGATCTCAGTGGGTTTGAGGCATCCTCTTAATGTGCCCCAAGTTGTGCTCTTTCATTGTCAGCAAACCCAAAGATGAGGCCCATGTTGGTGACTACAACAGTGTGGTACAGGCCAGTGCTTATTTGAGAAATGTGGTGAGCTCCATAGTGACAAAGTTGGGGTTCGAGAATAATTCGGCAAGGGTCAAATTCAAACAGATTGGGGAATTATTTAAGAACAATTCGGGAAAAAATAAATAATTATAAAAAGATTTCCAACTATTTGGATTAGATAATATATAAAATCAGCAGTTTACTTTGTCGAAGTAAACGAATTATTGTGAAATTCGTGAATAAATCAGAAATAATTAGTGAAATTCAGTAATAATTCGACAAATATAAATTTCATTTCATGAATAATTTGGTATACCTAAAATTCTTAAAAATTCGGAGAATCTTGTTACTATGGTGAGCTCTTAAGCTATCAAGGATTAGTGGCTTCATGGTTTTATCGGAGCTCTCATCTGGAAGACCTAGGCTCCCATAACCAATCCATCCACAACCAAGAACAGAGCCATCATCCACGAGAACAAAGGTTTTCCTCTTTCTTGCACAGACCTATAGCAGATAATATAGCAAGGTCACAACTGACAGTGAACAGTTTCCAAGGAGAGTAGGAAGGAAGAAGAAAAAGGACAATACATATAGCAATTACAGATAATCCACTAATCTCCAGTGATGGCAAGATTTAGTTCTTGTGTAACAAG